>JANKKI010000064.1:2380000-4780000 GCA_025175665.1 Cinchona pubescens
CAGTTAATTCAATTCTCTTATTTGGTGTATTCAAATAGTGCTAAAATTAGCATTTTCGGTGCTTGATACACAATCCTTGTAGGTTTGATACTCATTGACTACTTATGACTAGATACGATATTGTGCATTTGTGAATATGAGAACTTGCTCGTAACTCATCTCATAAATATTCAACATTTTGCAAGTGACCTTATTAAAGTAAATAATAAGGATGCGGTTGATTGGCAGTGTGTACTCTACTGTCGTGATTAGGAGCACATCTAGCTTAGTAAGGCGTAGTTTAAGGTTTTTATGTTTTGTGATGGCATGTATGCCTCAGACTTTTTTATATTTTAAATGTCTTGACTATTATGAGCTTTATTACTATTAGCACTTGACTTTTAATTTAAATAAATTTAGTTTGTTTTTATGACATAATTCGAATTCCGTGATCTTATGAATTAGTATGCATTGTTGGTTTGATGTGTGTACCTTACGTCTTACATCTGTAAGTATAGATTGTGAATGTGGTGTGTTATGCCAAATTTGGGGCATGACATCTAGTCGGTTCAATAAAGAGCAATGCAATCCTCTTATACCTATATAAAAAAACTGTTAATAAGAAGATAGAATATATAAGCACAAAGTGAGGATTATATGAGGGGAGCAATGATGCAATAAGTAACGGGATGTTTTAGTAGAAGGAAACACAATGAATTCCACTAAAAGAGTCATCTTGATCAATACAGATGCAACTTAAAACATATTCTGTGGGACATAGAACTATTGCATGTGACCGAAAAGGGAAACACATGTATAGTAATAGTTGGAGCAAACAATGACAACAAGAACTCTAATTATTGCCATAAAAGAATCTTTTAAGTATTAGAATTGCTTTAATAAAGGCAAGGGAGGCAAGTTAAAGAGGAATTCAGATTCAATTAGAAGCAAGGTTTTAGATCGCGTCCCTAAATTAAGAACGCATGGATGCGCCCTAATTAATGCAACATAGAATGCTTGCAAAAGCATGAGAAAGGTTGCAAAATTATGGTGTCATATGATGAAATCCAACCAGGAAGCAACACGTGGATAACAACTGGGACCAATTAAAATCAGTTGAAAAGGTTGTTGCCGGTACGTTAATAGGGAGAATATATATTTACCAATTGTGATATCAGATAAACACTTTATCACAATCAATATTTGTAGTTCACCATATATATCGATCGGCATATAATAAATCAATTTATTATTAACTTTAGTTCTTAAATTTTTATATTGCTATTCATTTAATCGTTTAATTATATATGTGTGAATAACATTGTGTATATATATATATTATGAATGAATTATGACTTAAATTGCATGCTATAGTATTATATAAACTTATACTAATAGGACAAGGATCTTCCCCATTTAGGGATAAATGGAGAAACCTTTATTCACCTTTAATAAAATAAATTTTAAAATATTTTTTGAAAAAAATCAAAATCGTTCATAATTTAAATTATGTGCTATATAAATGTCTTGTAAAAAGTCAGAAAAAATAATGATGTTTTACCATTTCATTAAACTACTTTATATTTCATCAAAATTTGAAAATTTTTACATCGTCCCAAAAAAATTTGACCTATACACTGTAATAAAAAGAAAACTAGTCAACAAATATAAATAATTGTATTGTAGGTTAATAGTATGCGTGAAAAATAACAATAATTTTTTTAAAAAAATTTGGTGACAGGAAATTTTTTTTATTGCGGTACTGTATTTAATGTAATATAAGAAGGGCAGTAAATTTCATTCTTAACAGGTTAGTTGGTTTGAGGAAATCTATTTCATTTGGGAACTTTGTAATTATATGGTTTGTGTGTTAGGGTTCTTAATATCATTTTGTATGCGTGTGTTTTTAAGTGAAAATATCGAAAGTATAGGATAGCACTTGTTACCAATTGGTATTTTATGCGGAATGATATTTACGATTGGTGAATGGTACATAAATAGAATATGAAAATTTGAGAAGAATTGTTAAATATGTTTCCCAATGGATAGATCTATAGTTAGAATATTGTGGTCATTAAATATTTAATAAAAAAATCGTGGAACAAGGGCACCGGAGGTCGTTACCAGTTTAACAAGTAAATGAATTGTCTAAATCTTTGATGAACATAGAAAACAATAAGTAGAAAACAAGTATGCACTAATATTGTCATGAAATATTGCAATTATTATTACCAATCAAAAGAATATACAAACATTTTCTAGTGGTTGTTACTATTAGTATGTCAACATGCAAAACAGAAGACAATTTAAAAATTGGTATGAAATGTAAGCAATTTACTAATGTCACGATTGGTAGAAATGGTAGTTAATATTTAACAGTTAGAAATGTCTGTGACTTGTAACCATGGTAAAATCCACACAATATTTATATTAGTGTGGTATTTGTTTAAATTTATGGCTAATTTATGATTCCAACAAAAATAGATGTAAGTAAAAAATTAAGTATCAGAACTTTTTTTGTACCACATTTCAACAACTAGCAATAACTAAATGCAAATATATACGGTTGGTACCGAGATGTTGATGCAATTTTACTTCACATGTTACTTATTAGTGTAACACTTAATTACGTATTTTATATAACTCCTTAGCATTTTGTATGATTTTAGTGCAATTCATAATTAATTTATAACTTTTTTATTATTTTTCTTTCCCAATTCATAAATTTCTCTAATCCACTACTAATAACCTTCCTTAAATGATGTACTCCATTACATTATTTATGATCTTTCAATTTGATTTAATTTTTTTAATTTTTGTTTTTTTATAAAATTGCATGCACATATGTTATTGGTACGCAAGAATTATAAAGAATAGAAAGAAACCTTTTCAACTTATTCTTTCCATTTCTTGTTTGGTATGGTAAGTTTAAGTTGGAAATGTCATTCTACAAGGAAAACCGTTCAAACTTAATCTTGGAATCTCAATATTCAAAACAAAACAAAAAAAATGAGTAAAACCCTTTTCAATTTTACATAAGAAGAGAAAATTATGGGATATCAAGTTTATCTCATTTTTTCAAATTTTATTCACAAATTTTATGTGCATTTGTAATGTTATTGCTAATGAATACCTTTTTAAAAGTAAATATGATATTTTATAATTAATTAAATTAGTTTAATTACATGATATAATATTAACAAATTATAAATACATATTAGATTTTTATTTACATTCAAGTACAAATTTATTATTTAAATATAAATAAAAAATTTGTATATAATTATGTAAATTTTATCTTTAACACAAAATATTTAAATTTTCTAATAGTTGTAGAAGCATAACATGAAGTATAAAAACATAAACAAAAAAAAAAGAAGATAACATTTGGTAATGTTTTTTTATTTAAAATCCATTTTGTTCTAACATTTTAAAAAATTATTCTAAACGATAAAAAATATTACACATTCCATCTTAACAACTTGAGTTACCAAACAGTAATATGAAGATAAACATTCTTGCATATTCTGAGTAGAAACTTATTATGTCTGAATGACCTTTTCATTATATGGGTCATTCCTTTGTACCAAAAGTTAGGACCTAGTGTGATTTATTGAATAGTGAGCTACTGATCTAACTATATATAAAGTCTAAGGTTTGGTGTAACATTAAAATTAATGTATTTTCAAAAATACTCTTATAAATTCATTTGAATAACCAATCACTTCATTTCACCCACTTTCACCTTCCATCATTTTTAACCACCTACTTTCTTTCATCTTCTATTTTTAACTTCTATCTCCTCCTTATTAGCACACTTATTGAGTGTGCCTACTAATTACTACTTTAATAATGCATGAGGGGAATTTGATGTAATTTGGTATAAATTATAATTAATTCAATAAATATTTTACGAATAACCTTTTATAATTTCTCTTAATCACTACAAATAACTTCTTTAAACTCCTAACCTCCCTTTAAGTAACTATTATTTTTTAATTTTATTTTATTTATTAACTTTTTGTTTCCAAAAATTGCACACACGTAAGGTATGCCTTTAACCCTAGTTTATATAACTCCTTAACAATGGTATAGTTTTGGTATAATTTACAATTGATTTAATATTTTTTATAATTATTTTCTTCTCATATCTTCCCTTAACCAACTATCACTAACGTCCCTAACTCATTACAAAATAACTTTTCTCAACTCCTTAGTGAGAGGTGGCAAAATGGACTAATGGTTGATAAATAATTTAAATTAACTGAGTAGTGGATAAAATTTATCCAAACCATTTCTCAAATTACCGCACAATGAATCTCAATTGAATTATAATAAATTAATTTGGGACATAGTATAATTAATTTAACAAAACTTAGGGATGAAATTTAAAAATAAAAATAGCATCTTCTTCCTCTCACTCACCAGCACGACTCTTTCCTACCACCATCCCCACCACCAGCAACCCCTAATTGCTATCTCCATCTCTTGATCCTGCCACTACCCCCTCCACCACCACTCCAGGAGGTCCTCGCCACTCATCCCAACTAGATCAACCTCCCCTTAGCCTCCTCACCCCAACCTCACTATCTCTTTCAATCCAATTACCCACCCCTCCATCACCACCCTAGGAGCCCCCCTCCCATTAGAATACCCCACCTAGATCTAGCTCCCCTAGCACTAGATGTGTATACCCCCTTCCAATAACCTATGCTGAACGGGCTTTCATATTCATTCTAACTAGGCCTAATAAGTAGTATTTTAGTAAATTTATAGGCCAATCTTTTAATGCTTCGTGGCCCACTGTGTTTGTGTATACTAATTCCAAAAAAAAAAATCTAACTCTGACTCCTTCAACCAATGGGCCCTCAGAGTAAGATCTCACGAGACATTAAGCCTTAACCCTTACTACCAATTTTTACTGACATTTCAGGTAACCATTTGTACCCCTCAAAAACATTCCCTTCATGCATATGTCAGCATGTCAATCAGATTGGCAAAAGTTATGCGCCCCTAATTTGAGAAGCGCACCTGAGGAGGATCCTTAATTAGAATGCATGGTAATGTGGAAAAAATCATCCTGGCTTATGTTTTGGAATATATTCAACATTTAAGTAACTTGTTTCACCGACCTTTTCTTTCATTATGTGAAATGGTAATTTTACTTGTCATTACTTGGCTAAATTTGTTATTAAGTTAAAAATGATTCGTTTAAAATGGCAGCATAGACGACGTTAAACAGTTGCATATTTTTTTATGGAATATAATCATTATTGTTTCTGAAAGGGTAAATTACATGGAACCCTTTTGGTTTGATCAATATTTAGATTATACCCTTATATTTTGCAAACTTACAATCACTTCCCTTGTGGTTTGAATTTATTTTATAAAATAGATAGAAAGTTAAAAAATTTAACGGATTAGATGTAAAAAGTCAAAAATACTCCTAAGCGTAATAACCCTCCACTACCTAAAAAAACTCCACCGAAAGGAATGGTTTGTGTTTTATATTAAAATATGTAACTAACTTTGATTAGAGGTTTTAAATGAATAAAAAAATTTCAACTTCCTAACGGTTAGTTAAGAGAATATGTAACGGTTTCACTTTAACCAAACTACAAGGGAGTTGATTGTATGTTTGTAAAATATTGAGGTGTAACATCAATATTAACCGAACCACAAGGGATTCCTTGTAATCTACATTTTCTTAAAAAAATAGGGCAAATTACTGTAAACCCTTATGTGGTATAACTTTTTTTTACCCAAAGCCCCCTATATATTTTGTAAATATACCTTAAACCCCTATATGATTTGTCTTAAAAGGTAAAGTGGACGAAAATCATCTAAATTAATAGTGTTTGAAAAGCACGCGCTCCGAAGCGAGTGTTTAATAAAAAGGCAAATATAATTTTTTCTCAAAAAAATTAGGATAAATTACCGTAAATTCCTTTGTGGCATGAATCTCAAACCCATAACCCCCATATTGTAAATATACCCTAAACCCCTATGTGCTTTGAACTAAATGATAAAGTAGACATAAATAATCCAAACTAATCATATTTATTACACGCGCGTTCCTATTGCAAGTTGTCGCCTGAAAATTCATTTTTCCTCCCAAAAAAAATTAATATTTGATGCCCAACCTACCCTTATTATTACTTACATAATCCTATTCTCAAGTTTGCACTTATCCAGCATCTACAACCAAAAAGCTCAACTACAAAGATACGTAAGGCATTTTTCCATCTTTTTTTTTCGTGCATTAATTTACATATCTTTAGTTGTAATAATAAACTAATGTCATTTTATTTTTTATTTTTTTCGTCATACAAATTGAAACTTAAAATATTTGAAAATAGGGAGAAATGAATTATATGAAAGTTTTGATATTAAATTTCATATGGAGTAAAAATAATATAATTTCGAAAATCGTGACTTTGGATAATTTTGTCTATTTTATGATTCAGTCTAGACAACAAGAAAGTTTAGAGTATATTTCCAAAATATATGAGAGTTATGGGTTCGAGGTTCATACCACATGGGAGTTTACAGTAATTTACCCTAATTTAAATATGGGGATAGAACGTAATTTCATCCAAAATCATTAGTTTGCATGTTTTTGTCCATTTTACTATTAAGTGCATACTATATGGGAATTTAGAATATATTTTCAAAACACAGAGATTATGTGTATGAAGGTCATATTATATGGGGGTTTACAGTAATTTACTCAAAAAGAATATGAAGGATAGAATGATGGACACCAGAGGGGTGGTCATTGAGCAACTACTTGACACCCTAATAGTTGCTAAAAAATCAATGGGAGGAAGCCATTTAGACAAAATATGGCCTCCTTGCTTGTAGTAAACTGCGCTGCTCAGTACAAATGGCTTTCTCCCATTGGTTATTGAGCAATTAATTAATTAGGATGCCACTAGTTATTCAATAACCACAATAAACCTTCTCTATCCCCACACACCCTAATAGTGATGGCTACCCAGACGAACAAGGTTTAAAGTAAAACCAGTCAAAGGCAAAAGGGTTAATAACACTTTGCCTCCCTTAACTAAGAGGGTAATTACACTTTACTCCCTTGAATTATAAAAATATACACTTTGCCCCCTATTGACATTATTAATTTATTACCAATATTAAAAGTATTGAGATAATCTAGTTAAATGACTAAAATATACTTGGTACTATATTTTAATTTTTTACATATTTAAATTTTGATAGTAATGTGATAATTATTTAAAAATAAGAAAAAATAAATTATATAATATTTCAATATAATCTACAATAATATATTTTTTGGTCAATTTTTTTTAATTTTTAGATTTTATTTTATATTATTTCGAATTTGAATAATTAACTATGTTGGTAGAACAATTCTCAAATTAGCTTATTTTCTATTGAAAACTTTTCTTTAAAGGTATTGTATGAAAATATATTTTTTTATAAAAGTTTATGATTTTTTTATGTCTCTTAGTATTTTATACTTTTAATATTTGGCTAATCCATGCAAATTGCGATATCAAATATAATATAATTTAATAGTTTCTCACATTATTACTCCTTAAAGTAAAAAATATCAATGTGTTATTATACATATATATATTTTTTCCTAATTCTATTATAACTATCAAAAATTAATTTAATACATGAAAAATCAAAATATAATATTAAAGGTATTTCAGTCATTTAGCTAGATTTTTTTGATATTCTAAAAATTTTAAAGAATAAATAATGTGAATGGGTGCAAAATGTATATTTTATAGTTCATGGGATAAACTGTAATTACTCACCTAGATAAGGGGACGACCCGAGACAAAGTCCACAAGTGCTTTTCACTTGCGGTCCTCCAAACATGACATTAATTTTCAGACTTCCATCTGTTGAACTGAACCATCAGAAAGACCACCACCTAATTTCATTATTTTTACCCTCAGATTTTTGAAACAAAATCTTGATCCGTAAAACAAACACCTAAATTATTATTACCAGTTCAAATCCAAATAATTCCCCCGCAGTCCTCCCCTTTTTTCAGAGCCCCTCAAATACGGTTAAGGATTTTTTATCTCATTGTCCGTGCCAATCTCCTGTCTCATCATCTAAATGATTGACAAGTGTGCTCACTTATAAATATTATTATGGCAGAGTATACATGTCGAACATATAAATTGTGAGATAGAAGATTGATACAGGAAATGAAATAGAAGATGTTGTGCCCTCAAATACTCATCTCCATTTTTTTGACTCCCAGGGGCAGCATATTTCATCCAGGATTGCAACTTTCTAGCTGAAGAAAATGAGAATAAGAAAGGACCAATCTTTTCTTCTTCTTCTTCTTATGATACTAGTTTCAGTTGTTTCAACTGCTGAAGGTTGCTGCTGAAAGTTAGTGCCTTTTCTTCTTCCTTCATTAGTATGTTGTACTGTACTGTACTTAATGAATCAAGTTACTATTTTTATGTTTTGCTAATATGGGTTTTTTTTTTTTCTTCTTCATATTCTTTTGCTCAAATTAAATTAACTCTTTACCTAGTTTCTATTGTTAATATATATATATTAATTACTATAACCAATACAATGTGGGGCCATCTTTTTCGAATGAACGCCACGTCAGCACACCAGATCAATCCAACGTCTGCCTTATCTGCGACTTCGCGTGTTAATCGCATTTGTCCTGCATTGGTTTGTCAAGGTCAGACGGCCTCAATAATGGTCAAACCTGAGTGCTGCTAATGTCCATAAGTTAGTTTTTAGTTAGTTGGAAATTATGTAATTGGTAACACTTGGTGGGCTAGAAAATTTGTAATTCATCAGTTACAAAAAGACAATTAAGAATAATAAAAAAATTGTTGAAATATATATATATATATATATATATATATATATATGTATGAGAATTCTATAATCATTTTTAGAGAATCATTCTTTTAACTTTAAAACCTTGTACAATGCATTTTTAAAGTTTTTAAAACACATAGTGTTGTATTGTATAACTATTTAAAACATATGAGAATGGTTGGACAAGTTTTTAAAGCAGAGTACCATTTAAAGCACAAAAGAATGGTTTCCTAAAAGGGATTGTAGAAATTTTCATATATATATATATATATTGTGGGCTGTTTTGTTTTAGCTTAATTTAAACCGGGTAAGTTTCTTTTTTTCGTTCTTTTTGCATTTTAGTTTTGATTTTCTTTTTTTAGTAGCAATATTAGTATGTTTTTCTGAAGTTTATCATTTTTGTGCTGAAATATGCCTATTTATTAGACCCTTTACAAAAGGGGTTGTTTATGTTAAGGTAAAGTTGCTGCAACTGTAGTGTAAAGTTCAGAAAAAAGTGCAAGAGTTGATTAATATAAGCTTTGAATTTTGAAGTAAGAAATTTCTTTTAGCAGTTTCTGGACAAAATGGGTGTTTCTGCACTGAAAAATGGGGACTCTTTTAGCAAAAAGAGAATCTTTTCTTGTTCTTTCATTATAATATAAAGCAGGCTCTTTTCTGCAGAAAATTCTTTTTAATTTATGGTGTAGCCCTCAATCTGACCTGTAGCATCTACAGAAGGTAGACTATTGCTGCCCAGCTCATGCAGTTTTTTCTTTAAAAATGTACAAGATATGCTGACATAACAAAAGAAAAATGTAATGGAAGGACCAGTACTTCCATTCCGTGGAGGTCCAAAATAGTAGTATATCCTTTTCTGAGGGTATTCTTGTCATTTTATTGTTTGAGGTTTAACATGTTAACATATGACAATGTGACATCATATGCTAGATTTAGATCTTAATGCAGGTGATTTGAAAAAATCAAATATTTAACTATCCATAGAATAATATTTATTTCAGCAAGAATCTTCTCGGGAAGTTTCTTTCCTTTTCTTGAAAAATTATATTGCAAAAAACATTGTGCAATGACATGTTGGACTAATTTTCTAGCAAAGAGGATATATGTGAATGATCGAGTTACCGTTGTCTGTTTCCCAGAATTCATGACTTTTGGTGCAGTGGAAGACCATTTGGGTTTCCATAAGAGGGAACATACATCAGTGGTACTGTAAGTTTTTACCTACGTGTAGGACGATACCTGTTGGAGAAACAAGAGGTTAATGTAATCATTTACCATTTTAGTAGGATTTAATTAATGTCGTAACTGTATCAGCATTAGGAGGATCTCCTGGTCATTCCCTAAGACATAATGGAACAAAGATTTAACAACGTTTAACAAAGAGGTGTATTTCGTTTATCCATGGCTGGTTAAACTTGAATCATTTTCTTCTTTGGCGCATTTCACATATCAAAATACATAAATGGATAAGTAAATTATAAGAAAAAAGAGATCCTGTATTCAATCCAGGCTCTATTATGTTTCACTTCAGCTAAAGAGTCACTATTTGGCAGGGAATACGCCTTTGGAATACCACATGCCAAGAAAAGAAAAGGAAAAAAGAGAGGTTAAAGATTAAAAGAACAAGATAACATATTGTTTGGCTTCATAAATAAATAGAGCAGTGTTATTAATCAGTAGCATTTTGCAATTTATGGCAACGACAATTAAATACAAGGATCAATGATGCCAATTTTCTCTTATCTTTCTCTACTTCCTTATATTCTAGTTTCTGTATAAAAACTTTACCTATGTGAAACTCTGATCCAAAATCTTTTAGGGATGGTGCTATCCCTCCACCCATAGGTAGCACCGATCTTGTTTTATCTTTGTGGCTTTGCTACTTTTGTGTGTCCTTTCTAAGCATTAATATAGTAGTCTACTTCCTTGATTATCTGAGATGGACTTTTTATATTACTGGCTAGCGATTTTGCGATCATGACTGTTGCTCAATGGACTGGCAATTGTGCTTGAATTTGAAGTGGCTATGGTGTCATTCCCGTAGCAAATATTAAAACTACTATGCTTTTGACTATTATTTCTGTTAATGCTGTATGATATTTTATGATTAGGATAATTATGATTCTAGTGATTGCCCTTAGGTTTATTCCCTAGAGATTCAAACCAAGCATTAAACTTCTCACAACTGTTTCTCTTCCTCCACTTGATGTCTGTGCCACAACTTGCTGAGCCGCTTAAGTGGAAGATTCAGTTAATGATGTCCCTAGTGCCGTGAACCCAAAAGAAATAAAGATACCTAATGCTGATTGCTAATTGTTTCCTGATTTCATTTAGTTCCTTCATTTTGTCCATAAATCTTTAAGAATAATGGAATGATGGGAAGCAATTATGATACAAAAGAGTCGAACTAATTTGAATTAATTTTCTCTTATAGAGGGGCTTGCTCAGTGTATGGTCACTTGAGTCTCCCCAAATAGTTATGTAGGTAAGAAATCAATTATTATATACAGATCAGGTCGAAGAGACAATGCTTCATGTATTGGATAGTTTAGTTGTCATATGCTAGAAAGCAGGCAAACTTGGTGTTCCAGTTTCTTGAATTTCAAAACTTTTCAGTTAAAGTAGCTACACACTCTAACATGCAACTTTATTTTCAGACAGAATTCTTGTAATATAAACATGTTTTTGAAGTTGAGATATTTCTAAAACTGTGCTTGTTTTGAAAATCGTTCTTTTTCCATGTCAATTGAAATGGCGATTTCCGGTGGGGGAACTCGCATTTGGAAGATGCGAGCTCATTGAGCTCGCATCTCCCAAATGCGAGTTCATGTATTCTTAATTTGTCGAAAATTTAAAAAAAAAATAAAATTTATGACCTCGTATTAACTAAATGCGAGGTCTAAGATTTTTTTTTGAAAATAGTTTTATGACCTCGCATGCGAGGTCATGAAAAATAGAATTGTTCATGTAATATAATTTTCCCTCTTCCATTGTTAGGCTGTGAATGACATTTGTGTTCTGACTTCCTTGGGGAGGGTAGCATCCTGTGATGGGACAGTACATGTTTGGAATGGTCAAACAGGGAAACTAATTTATGTATTTTCTGAATTCTCAACAAATTCTGCGCATCGTGTAAGCCCTTCAAACAATTCTTTGAAGATTGATACAGATGAAGCACCCAATGCACTCCACTATAATTCGACATCTATTGGAATATTGAATAATGCATTTGATGGGAGCTTCTATACTTGTATGCATTACTCGCAATGCATTGACATGCTTATTGTAGGTGCTGGAAATGGATCTCTCAGGTAAAAACTCTTTCTATTATCCAAAAAAGTATTTCAATGTCGTAAGAGGGTTAAGCTTTTTTCCCCCCCTCCTTTTACACAATTCAGTTCCTAGTTTTTATGAACAGATTTATTGATATCAACCATGGTCAAAAACTTCATTTGTGGAGGAGCAAATGTAATGAATCCAGTTTTCCTTCCTTGGTCTCATCCATATGCTCATCTGATTCTACCAAACTAATTTTTTTTTTTTTTTTTTAACATTTCGCGATTTTAATTCGGCAGGTGAATGCGAGCTCCATGAACTCACATTCACCAAATGTGAGTTCCCCTCTCCCGGTTAAACTCTTTCTAATCGACATGAAAAAAGAACAATTTTAAATAAGAGCACAGTTTCAGTTAAGAAATTTTTCTTTTGAAGTTAGTCGCAGAATACATTTTACGCTCCATTGTTTCTCAGCCAATCCAAGTTCTGTATTCTTTTCTCTTTTGGGCTTTTGTTTTCCAGAAGGTTTCATCGTAAATATAGGTACAGACCTATCCAACATGCCTAACCCAACTCAGGTAGCGGCCCTTCTCAAGGCTCAACAAATCCGGCATGTCAGGTTGTTTGATGCTGACAGAGCTATGCTGCTTGCACTTGCTAATACTGGAATTCGTGTTACTGTTTCGGTTCCCAATGATCAACTATTGGGTACTGGACGGTCGAATGCCACGGCAGTCAACTGGGTTTCCCGAAATCTTCTGGCACATGTTCCTGCCACGAATATCACTGCTATTGCTGTTGGGTCTGAAGTTCTTACTACCCTTCCAAATGCAGCCCCTATCCTGGTCTCAGCCATGAAATTCATCCAGTCTGCCCTAGTTGCTGCTAATCTTGATTCTCAAATCAAAGTATCAATATAAAGAGCCCCGCACTCTTCTTCCATCATCCTTGATTCATTCCCACCGTCCCAAGCATTTTTCAACCGCTCCTTGGAACCAGTTGTGGTTCCCTTGCTCAAATTTTTGCAGTCCACAGGCTCCTTTCTTACGCTCAACGTTATCCATATTATGATTAGATGCAATCAAATGGTGCGATCCCATTAGACTATGCTTTGTTTCGTCCTCTTCGTCCAACCAAGGAAGCTGTTGACCGTAACACTCTCCTGCACTATACTAATGTCTTTGATGCAGTTGTGGATGCAGCATATTTTGCCATGTCCTATCTGAACTTCACCAATATTCCGGTAATAGTCACTGAATCTGGTTGGCCTTCAAAGGGCGACTCTTCTGAGCCAGATACCACTTTAGATAATGGCAATACTTACAACACTAACCTTATCAGGCATGTTCTTAACAACACGGACTCCAAAGCACCCTGGGATTGCACTCAGCACCTACATTTATGAGCTATACAATGACGATTTGCTTAGACCAGGGTCTATCTCAGAGAAGAATTGGGGGCTTTTTAATGCCAATGGTGTGCCAGTTTATATCCTACAGTTGACAGGTTCTGGGATTGTTCTTGCAAACGACACCACGAAGCAGACTTACTGTGTTGCAAAGGAAGGAGCTGACAATAAGTTGCTGCAAGCAGCCTTGGATTGGGCTTGTGGCCCCGGGAAAGTGGATTGCAATCTGTTAATGCAAGGAAGTCCATGTTCTGATCCAGATACTGTGGTGGCACATGCATCATGTGCTTTTGATGCCTTTTTTGATTTTGATGCCTATTATCACAAGATCGGTATGGCAGATAGAACCTGCGACTTCAATGGTGTTGCCACCGTGACAACATCATATCCTAGTAAGTAATCAAAGAAACTATTATACATTGACTTGGCTTTACAACTAGACTTTTGATGCTTTAATTACCTTGTTGCCCAGATTTGAGCTGCCATAAACACAGCAGTAAAGAAATTAAACATACCTATGCAAAATGGCATTTCAAGTGGATAATTTTTCCTTGAAAACATGTTCAAATGCTGTAAAGAAACCTTCTTTTCTTGAATTGGGAGTTGTTGGCTTTAGTATTGATGAATACTCTCATCTACAGAAAATTGAGGGATTCGCATGTCAACTATGAGAAGACTCTGTAGTCTTTACTGCAATTTGGAGAAGTTAGTGAATTTATTACAGATATTTGGGCCAGAGTCTAAAGAAAAAAAATAAAGAAAGACACTAAAGCTGATCTCTTGATGTTTGAATAAAGAATTTTGTTTTTATTTGCTATAAGCACTCTTGTCAATTAACTTCTTGTACTTTTTGATTGTTTGTATTGGCATTTTGTTATATCAAATCCTAATGTTGTTCCTCTTGTACAGGTCATGCTTCGTGTATATTTCCAGGAAGGTATGAATCATTCAGTTTGTGCATTTGGTTTTTGAATTAAACTACTGTCTCTCTATTAATGTGCTAGCCATATTCTATCATTTATGTAGCATCCATAAGTTTCATCTGACAGTGTATTTTTCTTCTTGTTTTGCCATGAAGTGGGGGGAGGAATAGTACCCTTACAAATGCCACCTCTGTTGCTCCATCATTGAACACCGCAGTCTCTGGCTGCCATTCGCAGTATTTGCATGAGAACAGTGTCCTTTTTAGCTCCGTAACAGTTAGTCTGACATTCTGGGGTGCAGCTTTCTTGTAAAACAATAATCTCTTGCTTCTTGTAGCATTTGAATTTTGAACTGCATTGAACTTGAGAAAAATTTGGTTGGAAGACTGATATTGCCACACCCAATTTTGGTCCTCTGAGCAGAGTAAGGGGTGGCATCTGCTTGCAATGGATGACATAGCCGGCAAGTTGCTTTTAGGTGAGTTGTCACTTGTACGAACAAGGCCTAGTGATTTTTTGGAATCATTAATGTAATCACATTAGGTTAGAGTCAATTTGTACCCAATGATTGTATTCTTTTACCTGGAATTGGATCTGTGAAGAGTTGCCATTCCGCTCTTGATCAATGTCACATGTTCTCCAATTCTTTCTCTGTTTTTGCTGAAAGTAGATGAAAAATATTGGCAGTCTTCCTTTGGTGCAATTTGTTGGTGTATAACGTTACTCGTTTGGATTTGTGCTGTCCTTTTTTCGTAATTGCTTGTTCTAAACTTAGAATGCAGAGAGATGATGATTTTACAATAATCAAGGTGCATGGATGGTGGATATACTTGACAACAATATAGGAAACTAATGATTTCTGTCTAGAGAACTGACTTTCTGCAGATGTGCTATGCACAAGATATTCCCCGACATTCTGGTAAACAAATAACTGAGAGTTCTCAGATGCAAATCTAAGAGTAACAGTTAACACATCAGATAGCCATTGCTAAAGGTCCTAATACTCGCTTACGATTGATTCTCTTGCATGACAATCTGTACATACATACCCTGAAGAACCAACCAGACTGTATTTCAGATCATTATGTTGGTGACAATATGGTTTATTGCAACATCTTCAAACTGCATTTTGGTAGTCGAAGCCAACAGCCTAAACAAAGCATGTCTGCACAAGCTGCCTCTACTGGATCTTCCTCTTTGATACATATACCACATTCTTCACACCTTGAAATGCAGATGTAGCATCCCCTGCACTCAAACTTCTGCGGCCGTTGC
The DNA here is from genome assembly GCA_025175665.1 of Cinchona pubescens. Taxonomy (NCBI): domain Eukaryota; kingdom Viridiplantae; phylum Streptophyta; class Magnoliopsida; order Gentianales; family Rubiaceae; genus Cinchona; species Cinchona pubescens. The sequence goes on from JANKKI010000064.1 coordinate 2,395,712, forward strand.
TGCTGCTTCTTCCTCCTGCAGGAGTCTCTAGGGCAGTCAAAAACGACCCGTACTTCATCACATTTTGGGCATATGTCCACATCAATAGGAGAACTAGAATGCTTAAATGTAGACAAATCTTTGTATTCATGATAAAAATGCAGTCCTTTCTTATGCCATGACTGGTTTTGACCGTCAATTAGGTGATGTAGTATTTCAAGATCTTCTTTCCTCATATTGTAGATGCCACTGACCCTTATACTCTTCAATCTTCGGTTATTTTTGGCAAGCAACTTCACTGCTTCAATCACTCCATTTGGGGTTAAGCTAGTGCAAGCTGGTAGACAAAGCTGAGAAAAATATCTAACAAATCCTGGATGCTAGTTAAGTGCTGAGACAGTAGCTTTGGTTAGAGTTTACAATCTATACGAGTCTTATCCAGTTTCATATCATGGCTTTTGATATTTTAGTATCCTAAAATTAGTTCGCATCATAGACCAGAAAAATTGTATCCTCTTAGATCTACACCATTCATACGTTATCCGTTTCCATCCCTCTGACCAAAGGTAGTAATTATAATCATAGATTGGGGTAAATTTCTTTACTTAACCCATACTCGCATTAAGAAAAAGACAAACAAACAAACTAAGCCTTATTTCATTTGAGTGGAGTCGGTTTCATAAATCCTTCTATGCAATTGTACTATGTCATGAACCATGCATTGAGAAAAATACAAAAAATGAAAAAGAAAAGAGAAGGGTTGATGAATATCATACTTGGCTTATATGTTGATTACTTGCTATGACCTGTTGAAGTCCATCATCTGTAATCTTTGAACAGCTCAACAAAGCCAGAGTTTTTAGCCTACCATGTCCTTTGGAGGTAAATGGGTTTGAGTAGATGGTCGTTGTTGAAACGCCTGTTCAAAGGCTTTCCCACCACCATATTCAGCCATGGCAAGATATCATTGTCTAGAGCTTCTTTGAATGATCTACAGACTTGGCTCATAACAAGAAGTTCATATAGAGGAAGGTAAGCTAAGACAAGGAATAAAGCTTCATGGGGTGACCTTTCTTGTTGGAGAGGAGTACTATCTGTGGCTTCTTGTTCTTTGTTCTCTTCCATATGTGAAATTTGAAGAATTGGGTTGATGAAAAGTCAGGTTTCAGAGGATGAATGAACTAGACGTTGAAGTAATATGAGAAGAAGGTAATGGAGAGCAAAGCTGGAGAAAGATGATCTTGGGGAGAAGGCTGAGAGTTTGTAGAGGATAACATTTATGTTGTGTTTGGTTCTTTTGAATGGTGGGCATAAAATTTTATATATATTTAGATTATAGAATATTTTCCAATTGAAGAAGGCTGGTATCAATATATTTGGCTTATGTTTTTCGCTATTAAATTTTCATGTGTTACATCATTATTAGAATGACATTTGTCCTTTATTTGATATTTAATATAAAATAAAATATACATGTCATATTAACATATAGTATAGCACAAAATATAATACTAAATGTGTAATGAAATGTCCAAAACAATATAATTTGCACGAATCTAAATAAAGATTTTGAAGTACCAATGGATCATATAGTCATTTATGCTTTTTTAATTCACCTATAATCCTGAGTTATTTGAGATTCCAAAGGACCAAACGCATCCTTATGTCTGTTTCAGCATACACAGACTTTGATTTGTATATGTCGGCTAGAGGATTTTTATCCCAGTTTTATTTCCCTATTCTATAGAACTATTGGGAGGCCTTTTAATATGCCTAAGCTCAAGGTTATATGGACAATGGAAATTTGCAACAAATTTCTCTTGAAAAATATGAGAATATTTTCAATGTTAATATGGGGTGCAAAACATATACTTCACTATCTAGGAGCTGAAACATATGCAATAGATACAGTTTAGCTATTAGTCATCAGACAGAATTGTGGAGTTAGTAATGGGCTTTAGACAAAAAATCTAATTATCAAATGGCTCATCTTCAAGAAAGTACTTAAAGAATCCATAATATTCAATCTTCTTCAATAAATTCCTCCACATTCTTGGAATACTGGACTTGTATAAGAGACATGAAACACAAGATATTTGACCTCCTTTTTCTCTGCTCAATAGGCTAGTCATGAGATACAACACAGAAAAGAAGGCAGAGAAGAAGTACATAGTGTCCATTTTCCTTTTTTTTTTACCTTCAGTTTTGTACACAAGCATTCCAAGTTCTACCAAACAAAATGCATTTAGAATTCAAGATCTTGGCAATTTCAGAGTGTAAAATTAACCATGGGAGTGTCAATGGTCTAACGGTTCAACGGCAGTCTTGAATAGAAGAACATAGACCTTGTCGATTGAGAAATACAAAAAGCCTCTGGTGGAATGTGTGACATAGGAGCCAACAGCTAGTGCCCACAATGCAATGCCAAGCTGGACCATATGTTGAATCAAATTCCTACAAAGCCAACAATAAACCATTGCAAGTAGTTCATAAGTTGCCACCATAGAATTATTGAACTGCAAAACAATGTAAACTTGATAGAAAATTCTTTAAAACAAAGAGTGAAGGATAATAGCAATGGAATCAGGTGCAGAATTAGAAGTGAAATATCAGGATTACCTAGATATCCTAGGGAAATAATTTTATTTCAAGCACAAGATCTCGATAACAAGAAACAGGCAGAGTCAACAAAATTTTTCCTACGATAAATGAGGAAGTTGATGTCGATTGCTAACATACTAGTACAACACTCAGGATGCAAATTGTTGAAGTGAAAAACATAATCTTCTGAACTGAAAACCCAAGTGGTTGCCAGCAATCTATACATGTTCTATAAGAGAATGAATTCACATGCTAGCAGAACTCATTTATTAGGTCCCTAATAACGTCTACAAATCAAGTTGAGCAGCTGACAGCCAAGCTAGTGATTGAACAGCAAGGATATAAACAAGGAACAAAACTTCTATCACAAGACTATTACTTGGCATTTAGCTGTGCTTGAGCAGGTTACAAGTACATGGGCTAATAGTTGTAGAGCCAGAACCACTCAATCTTTTTCTTCCTCTGAGAAATTTAATCAAGGAGGGTAATCAGTTTATTATCTTTTAGATATTACGAATTAGTGCTTGTACAACCAAGAGCCATAGAATAAAAGGAAAAAAAATGAAGTCCTCGCTGTCTAATATGTTTTAGGTACAATGAAAGAGGCAACATGACATTTCATATTCCATAATTATTCATATTGACTGAAAACAAACCCCTGATGAAATTTGTAAGCTCTTATGAAGCAAGCATGACAATAATAAACTCGTTTGTAGTTGAAAGAACAATTTAAGAAGGAAAATCCTACTTCAGTGTATCCTTTTTAACAAGGAATGGATAAAAGAAAAGAAAAAATAAAATAATTAGGGTTTAGACTGTAAAGATTTTCGCTTTCAACAGGTTCATCAAGGGCCTACACTGAAAGTTCATTACATTCTATGTTTGCTTAAATGAGGTAAGATAATCTATCATTTCAGATCAAGTGTTCATAATATGTGTTATAAGTTATAACTCCTGAGTTGTCGTTTTCAAGAATTGATCTAAAATGCCAAATTGGTGCACATGCTAACCCTGCGACAATCATAACTATCAACCAAGGGAAGCACTTGGGAGCCAGGATCATCATTACCAGCTGCTTTCCTTCTGCCAATATGGGTCAATCAAAGAAGACTTGACTTGACTTGATTCCCCATTTAGTGGACTTAAAAGATGGGAAACATTAAAAAAACAAAAGAAAAAAGAAAAAGAAAAAGAAAAAGTCCTTGTAGGTCAGTTTCACTTTAGCCAAAATTACACCAGAAACACGTTGCAACAAGGATAGCAAAGAAACACGAAATATGGTAGAAAGTCATTAAGTTACAGGAACAAAAATCTCTTGATCCAAAAGGGTGCCATTAAGGATGGATAGGCTCCAATTATGATGTACCAAAACATGCAATGCATGATCTTATAAAGGCTTGCTTTGCCTGTTATGATATATGTGTCACTAAAATCTTCATGTGCTAGACTGCATGAAGTGGCATAGAGAAGTCACATTTATCAGCAAGGAATGGGAATACGATATCTAATGTGCTACACATAAAATCTCCTGCTGCATATTAGATAGTTAAGCTTCTGTTCATAGTGGTGGACCTATAACTTCTCAAGTTCACGGAATTACAACAATGTCTAGCAACTTGGACCATTACTTGCTAAAAGAAGTATATGCCGAGTTAATAAACAGCTTAAGAGCAAAACAGAATACAATGCTGCTAAAGAGAGATGTGTCTGGAAGTAATCTGGATGTAAAAACTTGAATTATTGGGAGCTTAGTACTTTAGCAAAGAGATTCAGCTGTAGGAATGATAACACGCTTTTGATTTTCACCGGAAACAGTAATAAATAAAATATACAACCATCTTCATTCCATGTTGCTGATACAAAGCAACAGGATCAGCAGAGAAAATTTTGCTTATGAGTTATGAGTACCTTTTAGTAAAATTGAAACATAGAAAAAAGGCACTCAAGACTGACTATTGAGGCTTATGAAGCTCAGAAAATGAGGACAACACAGCTAAGTATATTAGCATAGCTACATACAAAGTACTTCAGGACGTACTTCAGGCTTTACTTCAAGACCGATCATTGCAAAATTTTCAACTTTTGCAAGGCAAGCTGAACATTTTGCAAAAGTATAATTTATTGTCTACAAAATTTGAACATGGTGTCAAAAGAACTCCCTTAACACAAAATCATTAAGAATCTTGGGACAGCAAAATAAACATTTTCTGACAATATTGCAGTCCAGGTAAGGGGAAAAAAGCGTAAATATGGAAGAAATAATTTCGGGAATCTATCAAGGGTGCCAGCAATCAGTCACCCATCACCAGTCATCAATCATACAAATGATGTCACTACATTGTTCATTTCTTGGCAGTAAGCAAGGGATGGCGCAAGTGCTATAGCCACACCTCGCCCGAGTAATATGTCACGGTTCGACTCTCATTACTCCCATTGTCCATTGTAGATCTACTACGTCCCCTTCCCCTTCCCAATGTATACTATCTCCATTCTGTTGAAGTAGTCATAGTTTTATTTTTCAGTCAATGCATCAAATTTCATAACTCAATTTTGTAAAATTTTTTCAAGTTTTTTTTTTTTCAATTTTAATTTTAAGTTTGTATGTGTTAGCATTTGATATAAATTTCACTTTTGTTAGAAGAAATTAAATTATTAAATATCAAATCAATATAAATTCTTCATATCAAAATTGATCAGTGTGACCAAAAAAGTCACACAATGAAAAACATATATATATATATTGGGCAGATGAAGTACCAAAAAAAAAAAATCTTTTACTTGCATCAAATTATTCATAATTTTACTTTAAAAAGATTAAAATCTTCCCCAACAAGGAGTAAAAAGAAAAAAAAAAAAAAATCTGTGAACAAGCCTCGTTATTAAATTATGCAGATCAAATGAATCAACTCAGTACCCTCTAACTCTTTTTGTACTCTCAAACAAGCAAATCAGAAAGTTAAAAAAAAAAAAAACCACCAACAAATTATTATACCGAGAAACCATAAAAAATCAATGTTAATAAAAGAAAATTCCAAAGAGATTGACCAATAACATACTAGTAGAAGCTAGTAAACAATTAGTACTACTTATAAGCATATTGTACTTTATGCAGTAGCTGTAATACCTTCTTGAGAGAAAGAGCAAGGCGCTTACTATCCAGCTTCCCTTTAGGCATGGAGTCAAGATTGTTTCTAGCACAATTAAAGGCGTGGTTCTGCAAAGAAACAGCCATATCAGAAGCTCTCAAACGTATATTCAAACGTTCATGCTGCTCTTTTTGCTCTGAAGCTTTTTTCTTCAGTATTAAACTGTTCAAGAACTTGCTTCTTCTCTCCAACTCTGCCTCACAGATGCTGCCTCCATTTTCATTCACTTTCACCACCCCCTCATTTAAAACTATTACTATATGATTCTTGAAAGATTTCAAGAAATGGCTTTTTTTTTTTTTGGGGTTTGAGGTTAGTGCGTTTTGGTGGGGTGGTAAAGAAGAAAGAGGAAACAAGAATCTCGAGTTTAGCAGTAGAGGTGTTAAATGAACAGAAATTCACCCGAAATTTTTTACGTGGATATGATTTATAAATTTTTTAATATATATTTATTCACATTGTTCATTCTTTAAAAATAAATTTTTTTAAAATAATACAAATAAATATAAATTAAAGAATCTATCACACATACGATAAATCTGATCATATACTTCACTTTACAATTGTTTGTTTTTGGCATACATAATTTTTTTCGGGTGTTTTGTTTCTTTTAATGCAGTTGTTGCGTGGAAACGACCAAAATTTTGTTAGGCAGAAATTCTGGTCCAACATGGCCAGTTTTGTATTTGGATACTTTTCATTTCTTCACCTTCATTCTTCATTTTCTGTTCATTTATTTATAATTAAATAATTAAAATTTGGAAAAAAATTAATTTAAATATATCATTAGTTTTATCTCATTAATTAAATTAACATATCCAATTTTAATTTATTTAGAAAAAATTCATCATTGAAGTATGTGTCACATCTAAACTGTGAAAGAATTTTCAAATTTTGATAAAATATAATTGCTTAATCAAAAGATAAAATTTTATTATTTTCTTCTAATTTTTTTGCACAACATTTATAAAAAATTATTCTTAAATTATGAGCGATTTTTATTTTTAAAAATATTCGTAAATTTTAATTTGAAAGTTAAATGAAAGGCCTCCATTTATCCCTAAATCAAAATAGAAAGGATTCTTGTTCACTTTGTCTAGATCACACCACATTATTCGCTTGCTATGGTTTTCCTTCTCTATAAAAGTTTTTACTATACTTTTCTATTTTCTTTTTTTTTAATAGAAAATAGTGAGAAATGATCTAGTTTAGATGGAGTCAATTATTTATTATTTTTAAAATATTATTTTGCAATAATTTTTAACATATTTTTTGATTATCTTTTTATTTATATACATCATATCTTAAAAGTTATTATAGTAATTATTTTAATAATCTTTTAAATAATATTATGACTAATAACCGTATGAAGTGATGCTCTATTTATTGTCTTTGGAAAGTTATTACACGAAGCTTCTTAATGATTTTTAGTTAAATGGGATCATTGTTGAGGATAACTTGATCAATAATCGAATATGTTTGAAAAGAGTTTGTTATATGGCCAATATAAATGAGTGCGCTGTTCATACCAACATTTAGGTTTTCATTTCCAGTTGAAGTTCATACCAACATTTAGGTTTTCATTTCCAGTTGAAGTATGATAAAATTTTGGTTATTGAATAATTGAGTTAATAATACTTTACCCCCTAAACTAAGGGATAATTACACTTTATTCTCCTGAACTATATTCATTGTTTAAAAATTTTAAAACTAACAAGATAATCATAATTATAATTAAATGACTTAAATACCCTCAGCAGTATATTTTGACATTTGTATTTAAATTTTGATAATGATGTGATAATTATTTAAAAATAATGAAAAATAAACTATAAAATATTATAATATAATCTATATCAATATATTTCTTCGTCAAATTTTTAAATTTTGTTATTTCATTGTGTATTATTTCAAATTTGAATGTTTAATTATAATGGTAGAATAATTCCTAAATAAGATAATTTTCTATTGAAAAATCTTCTTTAAGATATTTTGTGACAATATTTTTTTTAATAAAACTTTAAAATTTTTTTGATATCTCTTAGCATTTTACAATTTTAATATTTAGATGAACCTGTGCAAATTGCCATGTCAAAATATATAATTAAATGTTTTATCACATTTTCACTCCCTATTATTTTGTAATTATATTTTATTATAATAATAATTTTTATGATAATATTATTTTGTTATTATATTTTATTTTTTCTTAATTCTTTTATAATTATCGAACATTGTACAAGATTAAATACATAAAAAATTAAAATATAATATTAAGGGTATTTCTATCATTTAACTTGATATTATAAAAAATTTAAAAGATGAATCATGTGATGGAGGGCAAAATATAGTTTTTTTAGTTTAGAGGGTCAAAGTGTAATTACTTACCTAGTTTTGGGGAGGCAAAGTGTTATTAACCCCTGAAAAATTACTAAGCATTCTAATTAGTAATTACTCAAGAATCAATGTGAGATTCTCATGTGAAGAATCAATGTGAGATTCTCATGTGGAGAAACATGACCTCCTTACTTTTTAGTAAAGTGAGCCATCCAATTTAAATATATTCCTTCCATTAATTACTAAAAAATTATTAGACGCTACTAATATTTCAATTACCATCCTAAATATTGTCACTAAAGTATCATTATGGTCATTATAGCACATGATCGTTTGCCAGGTGCCACAAGGAAAAATCTAATCTTAAGCTATATTTACTAGATTTAATCTTTTCTATCCTGTTGTTGTATTAAAAGAATTTTTACACTATCAGATATATATGCATGACATATATATAAAAATAAAATTTAAAATTTAAAAAATAATTACGTGTCATGCATATGTTCTTAATGATGTAAAAATATTTATGAATTTTTGATTTAAGAATAATTAATCTTTGTACCAATATAGGATATACACTTTTATGATGAGTTTTTTTTTTTTTTTTTGATCTTTCATCTTAACTGCTATGTTAATTTCTTGTCCTATTCTCTTGATGCTCGTATGTATTTTTCGGCACACTAATACTTTTAAGTTAGAGAATACGTGATAAGTATCATTATAGAGATTGATATATGATGTAGGATAGATGATAATTACCACATTAGGATTTTGCATTTCTAATGGATAATCTTTACTGTTGTTTTCATTTTAAATTATGTGTTGTCATGAACATATTTTAAGATAGAATGGCTCAATAAGATGTTTTTGAAATTAATAAAAAATAGGACTTGCGCAAGTCCTATTTTTTATCATGTTTGAGATTGTGAAGCAAATTTAACCAAAAAATTAGCAAATAAGCAAGGGAAAATATCAACGCATGGTAAAAGCTATAACTTCACTTATTTCAAGAATAATGAAAAGAAAAAGTAAAACAAGAATGGAGCCAATTGCCAAGTAACCAAGGACTAAAGCAAAAAGAAAAATAAAACAACAGGGAGCATCAATGTTAGATATATATTGCTCAGTCAAAGTGAGCGACAGTCACGGGGAAAGCTGTGTGTAGGGGGCCCTTCTAGTTATTTAGACCATAACCTCTGAGAGTGAAAGTTGGTCGGTTCTGTTGATTGCTAGGATTTGATTAGGGTATTGATTCGACTTGTATTTGATTTTTTGGTTTGTTTGGTTTATAATTTAAAATTTTTAAAATCAAAATCAAGTTCTATAAATATAAAATTATTTAAAGTCGAGTTATTTAAATTCAATTTATTTGACGGGTAACCCGAATAAGTCAAACATAAATTTTCTTCGATTTTACATTTTATGAATTCTAAAATTTAGTATATCATCCCACAAATTTCATATTATTCATAAATTCAAAATATCACATAGTAAAAATATAAGATAATACAAGTTCATAACTACAAAAAAATACATAACCAAATTATAATCTTACATTATTTAATAAAATGTGCTTGTAATGAAATGTAATTCATAAGATATTATATATACAAGTTTAAAATAGATTATATGTACAAATTTACACACATATCTTTGTTTGTGTATATCTTACTGAATCACCAATCTCTGTTAAATTATGATTAATTAATTCTATCTATACTAATATTAAATTAGTAATACATTTAATATATTTGTTGATAGTAAAAATGTTTCACTAATATGTAGTATAATTATAAAAATTAGACGTTATGTAAAACATATTTTTATTACAAGTTATATAAATTTTAGTATATGAACATTAGAACATGTATGTATAGATATATTATATATAGATATTTTAATAAATATTAAAGTATATATAATTAATTGACTAGAAATCTAATATCTATATCTACTAAAAGGAAATTAGTAATATATTTAATTAGTTATTGAAATAAAAATATTACATTAATAAGTTATACATTTATATTAATGTATAAGTACATAAAATGGTACATAATGTGAAGTATTACATTTACACTGTTAACTCCAATAATTATACAAAAAAAGATATTTAAGTATTAAGAAAAATAATATTATCAGTCATTAGCATATTAAGAATTAAAAATATTATGTCTAAAATATTATGTTTAGAAATATATTAATATATAATTAAAAAATATGCTAAAATATCAAAAGAAATATAATAATTTCGATTTATTTGACTGGTATTTGATCGGCAAATTCGAACAACTTGTTCGACTAATAAACCAGTTAAACTAGTCAATCTATAGATCGGTATTCGACCAATAATTTGACTTGAAAGTTAAAGTTTAAATCGAGTAAAAAATCAAACAAATCAAATCAAAATTTTTTTCAACTTAATCGACTAAATAGTTTGAATTAACTTAACTGATTTTTGAGACTCCTAAATTTGATCGTGCATAACTGCGTATTATTTTGATTCTTTCCATTCCAATTCTACGTTTCAATGTAGCAGTGGGGCATGCACGTGATACTTGTAGGATTCAAAGTTTTTGTAATTTTGGGTTGTAGATATTTCTGTTTTTGATGTTTAATGTAGAATTTGACGATTTCGGTGTCATATATAATGGAATTATAATTTGTATAAATTTTTCTTTACATCCCTAATTTATATTATCAATTTTCATATTACACCAATAATTTTCTGAACATTTTTTACCCTAATTTTTTTATACTTCTCACTTTAATCCAACCGTTAACAAATTCCAGTGACAAGGATAAAAACATAGGGTGCAAAGTGCCCAAAAAATTTGGGCTGCAATATGAAAATTGATAACAACCCGTCAAGTATATATTTTGAAAATGTTTGACTTTTTGATTTTTTTTTTTTGTTCATTCCAATCACCAATTTCAGATGTAATAACTAAAAAAGATTTATGACAACCCAGGTACAAATCAAATATTCTAGCTCATCCAAAAAATTTACACAAGATTGAACATCATTTTTAAGGAAATAATTTGTATGCATAACTCTTCTCTACAAAATTCTTATTTTTATTCATTTCCAACATTCACATTCAACTTGATTAAGGCCAATTACCTTGATGGAATTCCAATAAATGACACCTAAACTCTATTTTTGTCCAATCACCTTGTTTCTCCAAATTTGTGTCCGTGCAAAACAGATAAAGGAAAGTTTTAGCTGAACATAAATGAAATGGTTTTTTCAAACAACTAAGATCTAAACAGGTCCTATTGGCTTTCCAATCCATTGCATTATATGATATATTTGACGTTATGAATATATAATGGTTTGAGCAAATAGTTAGGTCTATGATGAACTACCTTGTTCTTGAATACACTTGAATACAAACTCAACTACACTCCTCTTCATGTCACTGCATAACAAATTTTATTTTAAGTCACTATATATTTTTGTATTCTACCCAGATTTTTAAGTCACTATACATCTTTGTACTACCCAGATGAATTGAGAACTGTAAACTATGAGTTTCTTTCAATATCTATTTTCTTAATTATGGGTCTTGAGGTATACATAAGCGGTCACGCATCTATAAATTCCTGTACTCGATCAATGAATTCACCCTAATCATTGTTTCTTGCACGATCTTTGATCCTCAGTAAAGTAACATTATCTTCTTGGACCAGCTTAATTCGGTCAATCAAAGTTAATGTAGACCATCAGTGTAGCTAAAAACATCATTCTCCAAGTTCAACTCTTCAGACTATCTAATCAACATATCCTCCATGCTGTAGTAGACTTCCTACTCCAATCTTTGAAAGTTTTGTACTAGTTAGGCCGGTTTTATCACATTTTACGGAAGTGGATTTCAATCATTATCATAACTGACCTTTTACTCGGGTGAAATCGAAGATGGCAAGATGCAAGAATTATTACGCTCTTCAAATGATTACACTTCGTTATGCTTTTGATAATTACCTTGGAATTTACTCCAAAGTTTGTCCAAATTAAAAGAGGCAAATGGTATGCCCTCTCTATCATGTATTATTGCAAGTTATTTGTAAGTGAACCAAATTATTGGAACATCAATAGAGGAAAGCTTTTCTAGAAACTTCCAATAGTACCAAGCTAAAGCCCAGAAACTTCAAATCTCAGTTAGATTGGTTTTGGGCAATTTACAACTGCCTCAATCTTCTTTGGATTACAGCATACCATCCACAAAATGACGTGTCCCAAAAAAGACATACTCTTTAGACCAAACTCGCATTTACAGAGTTTCATATATTGCTGGTTAGTCTCCTTCTCACTTTGTGAGTAAATCAGAATGTCATTGATTAAGATAAACTTATCCATGTAGGGTTTGAACACACTAATCATTAGGTCAATAAAAGTAGGAGGAAGCAAAAGGTAAAATCAGAAACTCATTGTGGCTATACTTGGTCCAAAAGCACTCTTTTCATTCTAATTATCTCAAGTTGATGATAGCCTGACCTGTGGCCTATCTTCGACAAATTATTAGCACTCTTCAACAGATCAAAGAAGTCGCCAATCCTCGATACAAGATACTTGTTCTTTACTATATTTTATTTAGCTCTCGGTAGTTAATGTAAAGTCTTATGCTCCCATCTTTAAAACTTGTATTCCCCAAGTTGAGATATTTGGGCGTACAAACACTTAGCTTAGTCTTTAACTCCTTTAATGTAGCTGGATTTATTGTGTAAGAGTCTTCGAGATAGGTGCTACCCTAGGCACCAATTTAGTCTCATAGTCGACCTTCATCAGGCAGTATTCTCAGTAGGTCATGGGGAAAGACATCCACAATCTCACACATCACTAGTATGTTCTCCAATTTTAAATCGTCTTCTTTAGTATCCATCACATATCCAAATAAGCCTCAGAACCGTTCAAAGAAGTATGTATAAAATATTATAAGTCTATATCCTTTAAATATAATACATAATAACAGTAGAAAAGCTAAAGTGACTTAATATCTAACCACTAATGTGAAATATTGCCTATGGCAAACAAGCCATTAGGAAAATACTATCAACTAGGTCCTAGTATAGTCTAACTATCGACCTTACCAACCTCATTGGTAGGCACAATAGCCATTATTTTCTTCCTCATAGTTATCACCATCAAGCTCATTGTGAGCATAATTATACCCAGGTGATAGTTCCCTTTAACTAAATTAAATATGCTAATTAATATATTCAAGCTTCAAAAACTATTTGTATACTTGAAGGTTTACATTATACATTTATATATCACAAACAATGATAAATCACGGAATCCAAAATAAAAATATATATAGGCTAGTGGTATGTCAGCGTGTTCATATTCGTGCATGATATCAAATACCACAAAGATAATGCATAATTCACAAAAGCAATACAGATAAAAAATGGTTCACCAGTCACTAAGTGCTAGTTGGCTAACTTTATACCCTTCAAAAATAAGGCCAACGGANCATCAATATCCAACTTTATGCCTAGTTTGGATCAAAGAGACAATATCCAACTTTATACTTACTGGGTGCCAAATATTGAGCACTGATACCAAGAGTAAACACAACATAACATTGTAATGCTAGTCATTCATATGCAATACATAAAATTAAATTAAACTGACACTCATATGCAATTAATAGGCACAAAGCATCATATAGGACATATAAGATCCATATTTATACATGAACATATAGTTTGCCAACCATGAAAAGTTACTAAGACTACTTTCAATGATATGTTCAAGTATAAAGCTCAACTCAGATATTGGTTAGTCCTGTTCACTTGTTACATAATCAAAACCGTCTCAAAAACAAAATACAATCACCCTAAAAAATCCTAATATAATGCATAAATGAACCCCAAATGAAGGTCAGAAATAATTGAAAAACCCTGATAGAAGATCAAGAAGACAATTGAGCTAATGGTATTTGCTCGCTCGCTCTCAAAAAGACTCAAACTCCACAATCTACTTTTTTTAAGAGCAGGCAGATAAGGGGACAGATGCCCGAGCGGGCACATTCGGTCCACTTGCCCATTTTTTCTGCGTTTCAACCTCTTCTTTGATTTTGAACTTCCAGATTCAATTTTCACCCAACCCACCACCCAAATGGGATATAAACTTGCAAAATATCATACAAAATGTCCCAAAACATATTATTAGAATATATACACAATGTAAGCATGAATTCAATAACAATTATGCCCTAATTGTGCCAAAACATGAAAGTAAACAACAAAGAATGCTAAGTTCGTTGGCACATGAAAGTAAACAACAATGAATGCTAAGCTTATGACTATGCCCTTTCCAACCATTGTTTCAATCCAATTCATGTTATCGTTGCACCAACTATTCACCGAATGAGTACCAAGAGATAGTAACAAGACCAATTAAGCACAATCATCAAAATCTCATCATGATTTTGCCAAATTGAACTGTTGACATACATCTAAGCCAGTAACTTCATAATTCCAACCAATTCAACAACCAAATGTGCTAAATACAGAATTTAACATGCTTACCTCTTACGCATTGCATAAAAAATACTTGATACTTCACCTTCAACACCTTCAATTCCTTGTTCTTGGTTCCCTCTTGTTGCCTTGTAACCTCAATATGAAAGTACCTTAAGTTTTTATATTGGAAAAATCTATTCAATCGTCAATTACTGAATAGGTTGTAACACATATCTCAATTTTGGTAAGTTTATTCATTCAAGTCTCAAAACTCAACTTGGGCTCAAATAAGAAATCCGGCTTTTAAGTATAATTGTTGGCAAGAAATTTTTGGTATTATACCAAGATTTAGCTCTCGGTTAGTGAGTACATGAAGATTCTGTTAGTGTATGACATAAAATCAATTTATTTTAGAGATAAATTACGCCTTTATATTTACGTATATTTTGTAATATGGCATTTTTTGAATAAAATATATATATATATGTGTGTGTGTGTGTGTGTGTTTGTGTGAAATCAGACATCTAAAGAGTTATGATGTAATTATATTTTATTCGTGTATATCCCTAATTGTAGTGTATGACACAAGTATATTAGTACATAAGTGTATGTGGATGCTTATTAAGAATAAGTGAATCGGATTGACCCGCTAAGAGTATTCCACACGGATTATTATTTAAATGTAATTGGATTAATCTATTTGTGATAATAGTGTAATGATCCTTTGACTTGAGGTCGTGAGTTTATCTTGATTGTGGATTATTATATTTTGGGTCTATAAGTCGTTACTCTTAATGAGTCGCACATACGGTAGAGTTCGGGTATACTATGAATCATGATAAGATAATATATGACCAATAGAGGATTCACTATTCCTTATAATAGGAGAGTATATTCCAGTATAGCCACTTCTTGAAATACTATTATGAAATCTTTGCGCAAAATGGAAATAGAATTAAGAATGTTTTAAATTCTATTTCAAGTGAGTTGTATTTTGGAAAGAAGTAAATTTGATTAATTCAATTAGATAGAGTTGGAATTATATTTGTACTCTTAAATTAATCGGGATATAGGTTGGTGAAATGATAATAATTACAGGGGAACTACTCACGGATGGTTGATGTCGAACCACTTGACATATCTCAACACTTGGGTGGTCATGATGCTTTACTATAAGCCAATCTTGACCTATAAGTGTAAATTAATTAATTGGAGAATTAATGATAAATTAAAAGTGCTTAATTTATCTAATCCTAATTAATTTAGGATTGTAATTTATACTTATTGTCAACGTGATTGGGAACCTAAAGGGTCACAGACTTAAGAATAATTAATTTAGAATTAAAATAATTTGATAAGTATGAGATACTTATGGGTTAATTTATGAGATAAATTAACTTTTGGACTTAATTGTAATAAGTTATAAATATTAGGAGTTAATATGTAAGACATATTAATAGTTCTAATGGTTTTATAATTATTTATATGTCCATAGCCCAAATTGATTAGAATTTATAATTTCTAAATCCTAGGGTAATTTGATTGGGATTCTAAATTACTATATATATATAATATATTATATAATAATATATATATGGTTAAAGTAGTAGTACTTTGGTAACTACTGGTACTACTTACGGCAATCAAGAATAAGATAGCCGTCAATATTTTTCTTCAAAAATGTGAAAGTTACGTTTTAAAAAATAATTTAAGATCTAGTATTCTGTGATTTGGATTAATTAATCTTGTGAAAATCCTGATTTAATTATATGTGTGGATACTATTAGAGGTCGGGCACTTGTGTGGCTTGTGGATCAACGTCCTAAACAAATTGGAGATTTTATTGCAATTTTAAGGTATAATATCTATATTTTTCTTGTATTACGTATAAATTAATCAAAGTAATCCGTAATAAAAAAGTAAAATTTTAAATTTCGCACCATTATCTGTTTGTTTACTTTCTTGCGGATTCACCACTAATTAGGACTCAAAACTTTGAGAGTTGTGAATGATAATACCAGTGTTATATATTTGTAATGTATCTACTCCATCTGTATGATTAGTAAATCACTTATTCTTTTAGTTTTCCTTTTGTTTCAATATCCGAAAAGAGATACTGGATTTAAATTCAATCTATAGTGGTTCTTATACCTGGATTCAAGAGTTGTCATGGTTGTTTATACACGTCCAAACCAAAATACATTTGCTAACTATATATATGAGTTATCACTTGTTGCAACAATTTATTTGTCGATATGGGATCCAAAATCGGGTAGAATTACATCATGGAAGAGGTTGATGCTTGCACAATTAATTTAGTTGATTAAAAATGATGTAAAAAAAAAAAGAGCATCAAGAATTGTAGAACCAATATTGGAAGCTCAGTATAGCATGAGACTTTGATAATAAATTTTCAATTAATTATTTTGTAATAGTTTGTTAGAAGCTCTTGAAGTTGTTTGACATTTCATAGATTCAGTAATTGACTTTTCCTTTTTATGAAGCCTTTGAATCATTTATATTATTCATAGATCTGGACATAAAAATTAAAGAAATTTTGTTCTTTATTCTGAAGAAAACACAAAAAAAAAACATTCTGTAATGGATCTTTTAATATCTGCATCCTCTAATAGTTTCCAGTTTCTCCTAGGATTCAATCTATAGAACCGTTTTCTCTGTTTTCTTGAGCTGAAACATTCAAATCAATACGCTCATAGGTTGTAACTAATTTGTTCTCTTTGGAGCTCTCATGTTGAAGCACACTTCTTGACGTAAGGTCATGATAATTTTGATGTTTGATCATTCCTTTTCCCACAAAAAATCCATCTCTCATTGAAACTGAAGGCCAAGAAAGTAATTCTTTTTCTCCACTTGATGTTGTTGCTAATAAACCTGCACTTTTGATTGCAGCTGTCTGAAGGATATGCAACTTATTTTCTGTACTATTCACTGATGTGTATCCATAATCCGCTTCAACAGTTGCTATTTGTGTCTGAGGAATTGTTGGGTATGCTTCATATATGGTTAAGCATCTTCTTAATGGATGATTCGGAGGAGTCTATTGATTATATGTCGCTGGATGATATAGCCGATACTGTGTGGTTGTTGCTTCTTTAGCTTGCAAGTTCTGTCGCTTTATTATCTTTGGGGCCTTCTCCTAACCGCAGTAAATATTTGTAGTTAATATAGTGTAGTTTTGGGATTAGGAGTCTATCAAAAACTATAAGCAAAATAAGTGTAATTTAACATATTCACCATATTATTAAGCACGCAACACTTTGTACTTTAAACTTTTGTTTGTGATAACTCAATCAGTCAACGTCTATATCTTTACACCTAAACTCACACTTTAGGTGCACTTTGTCCTTAAATCAAAACGACGTATACTTTGTCTTATTTTAAAAGATTTCCTAATATAAGTAAATATAAAAAGATTATGTGAAAATTTGTTTTGATAAA
Organism: Cinchona pubescens; assembly: GCA_025175665.1. Lineage (NCBI taxonomy): Eukaryota > Viridiplantae > Streptophyta > Magnoliopsida > Gentianales > Rubiaceae > Cinchona > Cinchona pubescens. Next base: position 2,413,705 of record JANKKI010000064.1, read on the forward strand.
AATACCCTCTAAAAAGTTGTGGATAAAGTTACTTTTCATTTATTTAATTTTTAACAATTCCTTATTATTATTTTTTAAAACCGTGAAGTAATTTAGTTTTATAGAGTCAACTAAACATATTAAAAATAAAATTTGTAAGTAAATATATTTTACTTCCTAAATTTTTATTATATTTAGTTACTGTAAAATGAAAATGAACAAAAAGTATTTTTAAAATTCTTCATTTTGTGCTTACTTTTAGAAATGAAGAAAATAATGTATAAATTAACTAATAAAATATGACAAATTTATAAAAAAAATATAAAATCATTAAAAATTAAACAAATAGAAAGTAACTTTGTCCACAATTTTTTGGAGGGTATTTTTGTCAAAATAAATTTTCAAATCATGTTTTTATATTTACTTGTATTAAGGGATCTTTAAGAGGGTGCAAAATATATACTGTTTGGTTTCGAGAATAAAGTTCAACTAGAATGTGAGTTAATAGGTAAAGTGTAATTAACCCTATTCTTTTAATTTACACTACAATTGGTGACTAGATGCTTATTGTTCCATAGGAAGTACAAACGAATAGCACATTTATGTGTTGAACCCACCCACTTCTACTAATTTATTAGAAGAAATCTTCAAACTAATTACTTAAGAAGCGCTCATGAATATAACAAGTTCATAAAATCAAGAGATAATAATAATTAACTACATTACTACTCTGATGTATATCACAATATCGAGTAATATAATGGAAAAAAAAAATCTCTTACCTCCAACTACTATTTTCTATTGTCTAAAATATATTATAAATAGAAGTGTTCTCCACCACAAATAATCACATATGATATAATACATTATGTTACTTCTCACCCTAATTATCCTCCATATTATAACAACCATTATACTAAACTACACTCTACTAAACTATATATCTATATACACACACATATATCCAATAATTGAGTATACGGACAATATCGTTTTGTGGTTAGTACCTTGCTACATAAAAAATTACTTGGAGGTCATTACATATTGGAAAAGGAATGTCGCATCAACCTAGTGCAGTAGTGGATGGATTACCCCTAAGGAGAGCGCTAATTAGCATGTCTCTACCATAAACAAAGTCGCATTTTCATACTTGAATTAAATTAGTATTTTAATTTATTGGTAAATTTTTGTTGTATAATTGTTTTCCTTTATTTGGATATAACTTTTCGAACACCATGTTAAATAGGTTAAAATCGGCTGGGAGGGTTTGAGGATTAAAGTTAGAGGATATAAATTTTGTCCTAAATTGGTAGAAATTAGAAAGATTGAGGATGAAATGCATTTTGTGTAGAACTTTAGGACAAAGATGGACCATGACCTAAACTTTGGGGGTTGAAATTGTATTTGGATCTTGAGACGTGCCTTACAGGGATGGATCTAAAAATATTTTTCACTAGGGACACAAATAATAGAAGTACATTTTTTTTTAATCTTTAGTAGCGCATGTTTTTCTTTATCTTTATCTACACGAATTTATATGTTAATTTTTTTTTCACAAGACCAAATAATTAAGATAAAACTTACCAATTTCAAACTTAAACCCCAATGATAAGACTGAAATTTTAATTAATAAGGCAAACAATTATCATTCATTTTATCATTAAATATTTTACATTTTTACTTCACAATTACAAGTAGTTCACATACAAAAATTTATTTTTTTGGTCATTGAAGACACCAAGTCAATTGGTGCTGATATTTTACAGAATTTTCTATTCAAATATACTATTGTTTTTGTCTGGTGAGGGCACCTGTCTCTACTAGACTCCATGTGGCTTCATCATTGGTGTCTCGCATGTAATTTTTTTCGTCTGTAGTTGACATAAATTTCAAATTTGTTTTAAAGTAATAGAAACTGAAAAGTTTGGAGATTAAATATTTTTTGTGTGAAATTTTAGAGACCAAAATGGATCATGATCTAAATTTAAGAGCTATAATTACACCTAATAAATTGCCGAAACAAAAGTTCATGATGCAATTTGTCACAGGATTAATATTTAGGGAGTACAAAGTATTCTATAAATCTAATCTTTAAACAACTCGAAAGGCATTTTAGAAAGGTAAGAAATTTTTTGGTTGTCTAACATACAGATGATCGTAAATTGCAAAGCAACCGTATTCAAAAAATTATTTAATTATGAGAAAGGAAAAAATGCAATTTTATCCCTCAAAATTTAGGTTGTGGTCCATCTTGATCTCCAAAATTATAAGCAAAACACATTTAGTCGTTAAACTTTTCAATTTATAGCAATTTAAGACAAAATTGAAAATTTCATCAATTTTAAACGGAAAAAGTCACGTGCAATGCACCTGACTGTTAAATCTAAAGATCCAAACATGAAAAAAAATTAATTTTAACCCCAAAAGTTTAGATCATGGTCCATTTTGGTCACCAAAATACCAAACAAAAAGCATTTAGTTCTATAACTCTCCAATTTTTACTAATTTAGGACAAATTTGAAAATTCGGTAAATTATAGACAAAAAAATTCACGTGCAATGTATGTGATTATTAAAGCTAGCCTAAGTTATAATATCTCCTAGCCGATTTTAACCTATTTAATTTGGTGTTGAAAAAATTATATCCAAAGAAAGGATAATATGTTATAACATAATAATAATTCACTAATAAATTCAAACAGTAATGTAATTCAATGATTAGAAAAGCCTATTTAATTATGATCAAGGCACATTAATTAGTACTCTCCTTAAAAGTGAAATGTTTGTACCCTACTGCATTCCCTAAGGTACATTGACCTCTAAGTAAATTTGATATAGCAAAACGCTAATCACGAACTGATATTGTCTATATACTTAATTATTTGGATATATAGTTTAATAGAGTATAATTTAATATAGCGGTTGTCCTAATATGGAGTTTAATTAGGGAGAGAAGTAATTTAGTATGTATTGTATCAAATGTATTTATTTGTGTTGGAAAAAACTCCTATTTATAGTATAGGCAATAGAAAATGGTTATTAAAGGTGACAAATTTTAACATTAACTTTTTCTCATTACATTCCTTGATGTTTTAATATAGGTTAGCAAAGTTATGTAGTTATTATCTTCTGATTTTATGAGGTTACTATATTTAAGAACACTTCTTAATCTCTAAAGCAGTTAATTGGAAGACTTCTTCAAACTCTTCCAACTAATTGCAAGTGTGTGGCCTCTATAAGAATCCCATTTACAAATAAATTTTAATTATAGTTAATACCAGGGAGGTGTCTTTCATAAAATTAGGGTTCAGGTGTTAGATTAAAATTCCTTAAAAAATCTAGATAATAAGAGTAGTGTTTCTGAAAATGGGAGTACTAGTTTTGAAAATGGTACTAATGATTCAAAAAATGGGAGCGTTGGTTCTGAATATAGTAATTGTGAGTCTAATAATGGGTAGGATGATGATACCACAGACAGCAGTGGTAATAATGATTCTGATTGATTTGTAGAATGGTTTTCCTTATCTAAATTGATTATGATATGAGCGATAATAAGATGATGAAATATTTCTTAATAATCTAGACAAGGATACTAAATGTTTAGGCGTTGATAGTAAGAGGAAAAAGTAGAAATATAGTTAAATGGGTCGAAATCATTTATAAAGTGCTATGACTTGGGATAGATAACATTTAACAACTATGACAGAAATTTCAAATTCATCATAATTTGATAGAAATTAAAAAGTTTGACGATTAAATGTTTTTTGCTTTGAAATTTGGGGATCAAAATAAACAATGGCCAAACTTTGAGGGCTAAATTTACATTTTTTCAACGTTTGAAATTTGAGATTTAACAACTATGTTTTTAATTGACGAAACTTTCAAATTTATCCTAAATTAGTAGAAATTGAAAAGTTTGAGAACTAAGGTGATGTTTGGTTCGTAATCGAGAATTGAAATTGGAATGGGAATTATAAACCCCTATCGCTATAAGTTTATATCATTCTCCTTTACTTATTTGGTCTGAATAAAGAATATTTCATTATGTTGACAAATTAATCAATTTGAAATCTAAGTCACAAGTAGGGAATGAAAGTGGAAATTTTTTTAACATTTTCATTTCTATAGAATAATTCCCATTGTGATTAACAAAATAATGTTTATGATATTATTAACCTTGATTCCTATTTTTTGCTCCCCATATTCATAAACAAAATCCTCCTAAATGTGTTTCACTTAAAATTTTAAGAACCAAAATGAACAGCGATGTAAACTTTGAGGACTTCCATTTTCCGTTGTGAGAAATATGAGATTCTACAGCTCATAATGGATTGTAAACAATATGCTGGTTTTATGGAGCCAGTACACACCATAATAAAAAAGTTTCGAAGTTGTCGATGGAATCACAACAGGCGTCTTGAGTAGTCATGTGTCCTTACTATTTAGGTAAAGTATCCAATTCGCCTAAAAAAACAATAAAGTATCCAATTGTCTACATCTTGACTTACAAATTCAGACCTCAACTTTATACAATATAATATCAGGCTTGTCAACCTAATTAAGAATTCAGAATAATCTTCTATATTGTCGTAGTCATATCTCATCTTGAAGCTTTTCAAAACTAATGGGATTTGATTCGTCTAGAGATTTCTCTCTATCATTTTTTATATTAATTTTCTTTTCCATCATTTAGATGTTAAACTTAAAGTGTATTTTGTTCTTTTAGTATTATTATATTAAAATACACATGACAAGTATGCAGAAGTTGAAATAAAAATTGATATATATAGTGAGAAGATTTCGTGCCAATTTGATATATTTATTGTAGGTAATTGATCGCCACTCCAAGCACAGAAATTGTAAAATGAACAACACTTTTTGTTTTGTTTTGTTTTGTTTTTTTTTTTTTCATTTCTTTGCAATTCTTATTCAACTTTGCCAAGTCAAGATTTTATGACTCGTATTCTTTTGTGTAGATAATTATGCGAAAGGAAAAGAAATTGATGTGCAATGACATTAAACTAGTAACATACCTCACTCACTTTGTGGAAATTCGTCTGCTCTTCATTCAGTGGGCTCTTTCCTCTGCTTGGTTGGATGTATCTTGATATTCTAATAAAAACGAACTATATATGATATTTGAAAATATTTAGCAAAATTAATGAAATTTACTTTTCTTACTCATTCGTGTGCCTTGAGAGATTCCTTCTTTTCTCATTCTCTTGAATTGCTTCAAATATCATTCCATGGGAAAAGAAGATCATTTCATTTTAACACTGACAATCAATGCTAACCAAAAAGAAAAAAGAAAATCTTACTATTAACATTGCATGCAACTTTTTCATAAGCTGTCCCGTATACTTCTTTACTTAGCCTGTATCTCTGAAATTAAGATTAAAAAAAAACTCTGAAATTAAGATAGTGAACTTAGAGCTTATTGAAGCAAAGATAATCTCCACTTGAGTTGAGGGGAAGTATTATCGGAAATGAATATACCTGGAGATAACTTTTAATATGGTTCGTAGTAATTTCCTTAATTCCCATAACTTTCACTATGTCTTTTGGAGTTGCTTCTGCATGCATGGCAATTTCTCTGTTTAACTGAAGAAATTTAAGGACTAACAAGTATATATTTTTGAAACCCTTTTTTTCCTGGAAGAAAATTATATATTTTTTTTCTTACCAAATGCTCCTCCAAGCTGATTTACTCAATAGCCTTAACGAAGCAATCATGGAGTAGTTTTGTCCATCTTAACCTAAATTTCTTCTTGCTTTGGACAACCTTCCCACCATCCTTACCTTCCATTGCTCTTTATCTTCCCACCATCGTGAATATGCAATGCAATGCTGAAGTTGGGTTTTCATTTATAGACTTATTCCACCAAACTTCCCTCATCAGTAAGGTGTTAACCCAAGAATAATTTTCCTCTTTTTCTTTATGATGGACCCTACACTTTTAACTTTTTGATTACTCGCCATCTTTGTATGTGATGTATCTAAAACCATGCCCTTTTCTCTGATTAGGTTTATTGTTAATTAGATCCAAGTGTTCTGGAGCTTTTCTGGAAATTCGTACACTTATTTTACCACATATACATACCTCGGCTGTTGGTCACAAAGAATAACTTAAAGTTAAAGATTCAGAGATCAAATTCTAGTACGGTTTACAACACATCCTAGTATATGCATTTAAATAACCATGCTTTTATGGATCTATCAAGATCAAATCCTAGTGTGGTTCTATTATTTGAAGAAAGAAGACATTCCTAAATAAGGATAATTATATATGGTTCATTTAACAAGGTTACATAAAACTGTTTGTTGTACCTTTGAGATGAATAACCATCAACCTAGTATTTGCATAAATGAGTATAGGACTACTATTAATGTTGTACTTCATATTTACAATCCAATTTCAATTTCGATCCACATTAATATCTATAGTTTTACTCTAAATCTAATATGGTGTAGATTTTAGTTTATATGGTATTTAATTATAGTGATTATACACATTATAATATAAAATCCTTCAAACTCTTAGTATCCAAAAGATAAATGGAACTTATATTATATAACACTCTAATAATGTTATTAAGAGTGCTAAGTTACGCCTATATTTGATTGTATAATGTACATCAATTTAAGTCATTCTAATTTTAGATATATGATAAGCAAGGAATATTTAAATCAAACTCCATATATAAAAGACCATATACTTCGCACGGGTACTAATTTCTGATAAATGTGTGGTATTTATCCCAACAAACGTGTGTTTTAGGAGGTGTTTAATTTATGGATACGAGGGAAAAAAATAAAAAATAAAAAATAATGATATTCATGGATAGTGTTTGTTTAATCACTATGAAAATCATTCTTTAAGAATAAAAATATTAATAAATACTACTTTCATTTCTTACTTATGACTTGAATTTCAAATTAATTAATTTATGAGTATGATAAATTCATTCTTTGTTCAAAACAAACAAATAAAAAAAAAATATAAATTTATACCGAATACGAATCAAACATCTCCTTAGTATTTTAATTGTATTCAATCTTACGATCATAAAAGTTTACCACATATACTCTTCTGAACCATGCTTTTGATTTTGGTGAATTCCTTTTGCATATGTTCATGTACACGTGTATATTCTGATGTAAACATTTCTTTCCTGATTCCCTAGTCTTATAGTGAATAGTGATGCCCATATTTGGATCGTATGCTAGCACTGTGCACATGCAGTTGCGAGATACGATTCAACCTCAGCCTCAGTTTGCCTCGCACTTTCTACTAGTCACTTTGGTGATTGTGGAAATAGGACAATGGTCGGACCAAAATTTAAGGAATCATTGGTTCAATTAATTCTTAATCCTTTACACCCTACTTGTATATTTAAATCTATGAATTAGTAAATGTGAGCTCGCAAATTAGTATTGTGCTTCTTTACGTTGTGTTTACACCATACATTACCAAAAGTCTACAATATTGTTGTTTTATGCACAATGTATACATTATTAGTGAGTACACAATTTAAATGAATCAATAATGATTTTAGAAACGCTCCTCTCAAATCGCAAACCCAATTCTATATCTCCAAAATTTTATGAGCAAGGTTAGGCTTTGTTATCAACTGTATATAAAAAATTATAAAATGGTTTTTATTAAATGTTAATAAATGAAAAAACACTTGAGGAAAACTAGTTGGAGAGTTGTTTTTTAAAAACGCCTGGAATCTAGGTTTTCTAAACATAAAAAACAAACGGACTAATTTCATTTTATACTCCTCAATTTATAACTAATTTTTGTTTGTCCTTAAAATTTTATTTTGGATAATTTGCTCCCCAATTCTCAAATCCATCCTACTTTAATCCAATTTTTAATACTGTCACCATATTTAACGAAACCTTTGCTCGTGTATCCAAAATATTGTAGCAATATTGATGTATATCTTGTCTCAAAAATGTATATACATATAAAAACATTTTGTTAATCTTAGTGTTGTTAAAAATTGGATCAAATTGGGACGAATTTGAGGGTTGAGAGTTGAAAAGTCCCAAATTGAAATTGATGGTGAAAATAAAATTTGGGTAAAAATTGAGTGGTGCAAAATTGAATTACTCCATAACAAAAATATTGTTTTAAGTTTTTGTTAATAGATTCTTTAAAAAAATTAACTTTCAATTTAAAAAAAAAAAAAAAAAGCTAAGCATCTTTAAGATGTTGTACACAATCCCTTACTCTCAGCATGTGTATATCTTTTGTTGCATTTTCTTTAGGGTATCGTTGATCAAAAAAAAGTCCACATCATCTTTTTATTTTTGTACATAATGATGAAACTTTTTAGACGGGTAAAGCGTCCATTAATTTGGTTGAAAGGAACAAAATAGTGCATTTAGGGTGTAGGTTCATGAGGTAAAAATGCAATTAATCCTTCAATATTTCTAGTTGAGGACAGTGGTGTTAATTTTGAATAATATTTATCTCCATAACTTAGTTATTAAATGCTGCTCTTTTTTCTTTAGTGTATTTGTTTTGTCCTTCTTTAGCACCATTTTAATTTCAGGCAATTATACAGTCCTGTTAAAGAAATTATCATGTTGGTTTTAAAAATTTATACAGTACAAACTTTTAAAACATATAATATTATACTGTACAAATTTTTAAAATATAACGAGATGATTTCGTTACAGAACATAAAATTTTCCAATTATTTCACCAAGTTATTTAGAATATTTGCATTTTGCGAAGATGAATACATGCGAAGAGTGAACGTACACACCCGAGTGGTCCAAGGAATTTTTCTTTTTGTTTCTAATAATGGAAGGAGTCCACAAGAGGGATTCTTTGCTTTTTTTGGAATCACTGTAGATGAAAGTTGCGAAATTTTGTTGGATGGATCTACAAAATATGGAATCTCCGTTCATCAAAAGCTCTAACAAAAGTTATGAAAATGTCCCTCCTTTAGATATACCCCAGAATAGGTCCTTGGAGAGGGAAAATTGAATACATTATTGTTATTTTCGTGAATTTATCTTGACCTCTTGAAATTGGTTGGTGCTACCAATCCACCCATTATAATTTGGAATTGACCAACTAACTCCTATCGTTTTGAAAATTTACCTCGACAGTCCCTCTTCTTTTTTAAGTTAATGAGAGCTCCATAAAAAGCCTCAAATTTATTATTTTACTATTTGATAAACTATTTTAAATTCTTCAATAGAATAAAAGGACAAAGAGGAAAAAAGGATAAAAATCTCATTCTCCACTATTAGGATCCTTGGCTCTCTAAGATTGAAGTACTTTAACTGATAACAAATCATAGTTGATTAACAATTTTAAAGCTTTTTTAGTTTTTCATAGTTTATATGCCACCCAAATATTTCATATTGATTGAACACTAAAATATTCTTCACAAAAATTGATGTCGTAGTGCCGTGATATTTATCAAGAAAGACTTAGATTTCAATAACTTGCATATAATTAAATTGACAAGTAAATAGTCAAAAGAAATAGAAAGGATCTAAATCTTGATTATTCTATTTCCCCTTCCCCCTTTATTCTGCTGAAAATATTATATACCCATAACCCATTCATGCTTACATGTCACACTCACATACATGTGAATATCAATACCCAAATGATGGAATTCGCCCCCAAAAAACAAATTGAACTACCATTTTCAATACAATAAATTGTTTGAGGTATAAATTCGTGCAAAACTTATTGGTTAGGGGACAAAACAAAAGATGGCTAGATTTCAAAGGGGCATTCGATACAATTTTGCCCTATCAAGTACTAATATATTTTTGGAAAGTTTGGAATGGCATACTCTTTTATCTCCAATATAGCAAAACCAAGAGCAATAGGAAAAGGGTGACCGTGATTGGTGAGGCCGAATAAATATCCCGGTTGAGCCTGTTCAATATGCTCGAGTCACGATAGATCCTTTTTGCCTTTTTTATTTATTTACTTATTGAAGATTCGCTTATTTTTTCATGCATGGAATCATGGATGGCCATGACTCACTACACTTTCAAATATAACTGAATTTTTTAGGTAAAATAAATAACATATCCGCGTAAATGACATTATTGGTATTTAATTTTTGACATAGTAATACTTTAGTACCCTATCTTTTAATTGTGTCATTTAGTATCCCATCTTTATAAATAATGTTTAATTGGTTCAATTATCCAATTCTGGAGGTTGTTAGGTGCTAGAAATCATCACATACATTGACAAGAGATTAACCGGGGCAATTTTTAAACATAAAGTTCAAATAAAAAAACGTAATTTCATTATCACAATTTAAAACAAAAATAAAAATATAAAAGGTTGCATTTAATCATCGAATAACCCTAAACTTCTAAGTGACTAAAATATACACTCTTACTACTTTTATAGTTTTAAAATTATGATTGAAACTATGTTGTTTTTATTGTATTCCAAAACCATCTCTGTTAATCTCTTGTGTGACACACATGATGATTTCTGTTACTTTTCTAGAATTGAAATTGAACAATCATATCAATGAAACACTATTTATAAAGATGATTATCACAATAACACAATTAAAAGATAAGGCATCAAATCGCAATTCAGTAAAAAATTTGAATACCAATGCCGTATTTACTCTAACATGCCCCTAAGAATAGATAGATATCGATTGAATTTCTGCTGCAAAGAGACGACCTTTTATTCTTCGAGTTGCCATATCTAATAGATTTTAACATCACTGGCAGGTGTAGGAGTTAGATTTTAAAGGCAAGATTATATTGACATTTTATGTATTTTTTATATAGGATTGTTTTATAATTTTTGTAAAATATTAAGGAAATAAGTTTTAAAAAAAAAAGGTGAAGTAAGTCTAATTTTTATGAGGGTGTAATGTAATTAAATTTTAAAAATGTTTAAATAGAAATAATATAATTATACATCTTTTGAAGACAAGACTATATAAACGTATCTTCAAAGAACAATTTTATAGCTTTTGAAAGTTTTAAAGGGACGATATCTAATTTTTATTACTGTGTAATAAAAATTTTATAAAATATTAAAAGGATAAAGTATAATTTTCAAATTCTTTGCCGGTCCCCACCGTCCACTGCATCCGCCCATGTTTACCAACCTGAACTCATTGTTAAAAACCGTGGATGAATGTGAAGAGTGACAAGTACAAAATTAGCTGTTTTATTATTCTCTCACCCCTCATGATATAGATGGGCACCACACCCAGCCCCATGGTAACAAAAAACCTTTACATAAAGATCCGCAAGATGAGAATATTTCGTATGGTATTGAAATGCCACTCAGCTTCCTTGTCCATGCCCCCCTTTATTTTTTTCCAACATAGATAATTCATCACAGTACTATTATGTGTATTAATTGATTAATGTTTTAAGCAGCCAGAGGACCACAGGACCACAGCATCTATTTGATGTATTTGTCCACGGGGAATTCTATGGTAGCAATATAGCTTCGTGTCGCTACCTACAAAAAGCAAAATGAATGGATGGCAGTGCGCCACGGCCGCTCGACATTTTCAGCACTGAAGTTAATGTGGGGGCAAAATACATAACTGGTCCTCAAACTGTTTTACTAATTTACTATTGCTCTCTCAACTTTAAATTAGGTGGGGGCAAAATACATAACTGGTCCTTAAACTGTTTTACTAATTTACTATTGCTCTCTCAACTTTAAATTAGGACAATTTAGTTCTTGTACTTTGTTTATTGGGTCAATTTGGTCCCTATCAAGTAGCATCGCCACAATTATTAAAATATCCACCCAAAATAGAACTACTCATATGAGGGCAAATAAGTCATTTCACGTATTTGATAAGGCAATATAAGTCTTTGTTCGATTAAAAGTGGCAAAAAATAGGAAAAAAAAAATAAAGAACCAAATCGAGCAGACACTTATGTTGCCTTTTCAGAAAAAAAATAAATAGAGCCCCAATTTGCCCGATTTACCCCGATTTCGTTTATTCATTACTTTTTTGCCCATATTAATCGAGTAGAGACTTCTATTGCCATTTCAAAGATATTAAATGATTGAATTGCTCTCATATGAGCAACCATTTGAGTGGATATTTTAATAATTATGGAAGCGTTGCCCAATAAGAATGAAATTGGCCCAATAAAAAAAATTATGAGGACTAAATTGTCACAATTTAAAGTTGACGGACAAATACGGAATTAGGAAAAAAGTTTGTGGACCATTCGTGTCTTTTCCCTTAATGTGGTTTTGACCAAAAATAATTTTGCTTGTAGGTTAAAACTATCTATCAAAAGTAATATTGTACTTGTTACCCTTAACATTTCATTTGTCATCAATTTAGTACACTAACATTTAAAGTGGCCAAAAGAACTAAATTTTCATTTGTTTTACATTAAGATTTATTTTGAGTTTTAAATGATTGAATTGCTCTCATATGAGCAACCATTTGAGTGGATATTTTAATAATTATGGTAGCGTTGCCCAGTAAGAATGAAATTGGCCCAATAAAAAAAATTATGTGGACTAAATTGTCACAATTTAAAGTTGAAGGACAAATATGAAATTAGGAAAAAAGTTTGTGGACCATTCGTGTCTTTTTCCCTTAATGTGGTTTTGACCAAAAACAATTTTGCTTGTAGGTTAAAACTATCTATCAAAAGTAATATTGTACTTGTACCCTTAACATTTCATTTGTCATCAATTTAGTACACTAACTTTTAAAGTGGCCAAAAGAACTAAATTTTCATTTGTTTTAAATTAAGATTTATTTTGAGTTTTAGTAAATCATTTAAATTTTAGTTAAAATGTTATAAACATATTTGTAAATGTATTATTTTTTACTTTATTTTAAATGAATCGGGATTGTAAATACACAAACTTACATGTCAAAGCGTATAATGTAGTGGATTCCATAACAATTATTTGCTTTCGGTAGATAATTTGTATAAAGTATAAATTGCTCATGTTTCAAACTATGTTACGTAGTTTATAAGCAATAATTTTATAATTAACAGTATAATTGTGTATAATAGTACATAAGTGGCAAAGACACATTGGTTTGTCAATAAATAGACCGAATCTGTTTTACCGTATTTTCCTGTATGTGTCATTCTAATTACTTGAATCCGATTTCGATCTGTCCAGATATTATGATGAACGGACTATAGACGGATCTTGTTATTCCAACACGATCAGGGCCTTTACGCAATTAAAATATTTAATATCTAATAAAATCATAGTATATATTAATGTTATTGTATATGCATGTATACAATAGTAAACTAGAGTTATTTCCCTCTAACTTATAGTATTTTAATAGTGTTAAATTTGTATTTTGGTTAAGTAATTAAAGATTTTAGTTGATTTCTTTCATATGTGTTTGTATTTTCATCTTGTTAAATGTGATAAGTTTTTATTAAATTGCTAACTTAATTAATTGCTTAATGTTGTTAATATTATGCAGGTCAAAATTAGAGGTTGGAAGATGGAATGAACAAAACTCAAAGGACCAAATTGCAATAATGGAAGAAATGGAAGAATGCTGGGAAGAGAATTGAGATCACGATCTCAACTACTCCAGATCGCTATCTCGACTCGGGAATTGTCCTAAATGTATTAGAGTCGAGATCCCGATCTCAAATCCTCCAAATCGTGATCTCGACTCGCTGAGGGATAAGTTGTGAGGGCAATTTTGAAATTTTTCAGCAAACAATTTTTGATTTTTGCCTTGTATAACACTACACTATTTAAACTGTTTCAAAAAATTGAAATAGGAGAAGTAGGATAGAATTAAGTAGAAAATTAGTAGATTTTAGGATAGATTAGGTTTGAAACTTGACTATTAAGTTTCTTTTGAATGAAAAATCCTCTTTGGTCAACTTTTAGACCTACTTTTAATTTCTTTGCAAGTTTAAATTTTAATTACATAGTTGTAGTGGGTTTATCATTAGTTTCAAGTAGATATAATTTTTACTTGCTTTCTAGTTTAATTTAGTGAAAATCTCTTTGCTTGCAATCTAGGGTTCCTTAGAAGAATTAGGGTTCTTGTTAATTTGTTTCTTTTTATTAAGAATTCTCAATTTCTTGCATTAATTTCTAGTTAATTTTTAGTAGGCTTTCTTTATTATCATAAAAAATCCAAAAATATTTAGATTTCAATTTTAACTTGTTCCAATTTATAATGTAGAAATGGTTGCTTTTATTCTTCAGGGTTCTCAATTGTAGTCTTTTTAATTGGGTAACTTTCTTGCTCTTAATTTTAGCTTTATTTCGGTCAATCTAGGGTAGAATTAATTGCTTTTAGTTAATTGTTTTTGTTAGAATTTAGTAGCTAATTAGTCTTTTAATTTCGTAATTGCTTAGTTTCCATTCCTTGTTTTAGTAGATAAATTAGCTTAATTTGGTCTTGTTTACTTGAGTTTAAATATGAACTTGATTAGTGTAGTTTCATCTCTCATTGATTGATTTTTGCTTAACTATACAAATACTCATAAATCTTGGATTTGCCTTCTAACAATCCTTGTGTGAACGATCCCTACTTCCCTTTACTACTAGTTGACAACCTTATACTTGCGGGATGCCACCTAGTTAGTAATAGGAGTTAAGTGTTTCATAAATATTATAACTAGGTGTGTAAAAAGCATCAATTTTTTGGCGCTATTGCTGGGGATTGTCCTTGGTTTTTGCCAATATCAAGCGCTATACGGGTCGTGTAGATTAAGCCCTTAGTTTAATTTAGTTGTTAATTTAGTTTATTTTTATGTTTGTTGCTTGTCTTGTGAAATTGTCTTGGTACTTTAATTGACTATTTTCTTTGGTTTTGTTGTTGTGCATGGTAAGAAGTAGGCGATAAAGGGCCATTCATTTGCTTAGACAAGGAAAAGAAAAGAGAGCTAAGGAAAATTCGGAAGTTGAGAAGGGTACAACAAGAGCAAGAAAGGATTGAAATGGCAAATGCTAATGCTTATCAAAGGAATTTGAGCATGGAAAATGATGAGGAAGATGTTGTTGGAAATAATAGGATAGGTGGTGGTTATGGGAATGGAAATGGAAATGGCATGAATGGGAATGGAAGATCATTGAGGGAATATGCCTTGCCGAATTTTGATGGAGCGAACTATAGCATTGCACGGATGCCCGTGCATGCTAACAACTTTGAAATTAAGCCTGCCTTAATCCAAATGCTCCAACCTCATGCCGTGTTTGGGGATAGTCCCAACGAAGATCCCTATACACACCTCATGAACTTTAAAGAAGTTTTAGACACGTTCAACTGTAATGGAGTACATCCGGATTGTGTGCGAATGAGGGTGTTTCCTTTCTCTCTCCGGGATAGGGCAAAGTCAAAATGTACTTTGCCAGATGACATGGTTACAATCCCACGCCCAAGGAACATTTACTACTTGGAATCAACTTGCTCAAGATTTCTTGGCAAAGCATTTTCCACCTACAAGAACTGCCAAATTGAGAAATGAAATCACCTCCTTTAAGCAAGACGTTGGTGAAAGCTTAGGAGAAGTTTGGAAGCTGTTCAAGAAGTTGCTAAGGAAATGTTCTTATCACGTGATTCCTTTGTGGATTCAAATCCAAACTTTCTATAATGGTTTAACTCAAGAGACCATCCATAATTGATGCTTCCGCCGATGGGTCTATCTCATATAAGACTCTGGAGGAAGCTCAAGAGTTGCTCAATAGGATGGCATACAATCACTATTATCATGGACTGTTGACCTCACTGGTGACTCAACACCAAGCTAATCAAGCCAATGTCAAAGTGGAGTATTGAATTTGAACATGCAAGATGCTCTTTTGGCACAACAAAGTATGTTCATGAGTGTGATGAATAACATTGCAAAGGCGTTGGAGAACTTCATACTTTGCAAGGGGAAACCAAGTAGTATAAATGCCATGTCTTCTTCTCCAACCCAATCAGGTATGGTATGTGATTTTTTTGGAGGCGATCATGCAAATGGACAAGTGAGATGCCTTATGGGTCCAATGAACAACTCAATTATGTGTCTAATCAATCATCATTTCCAAGGAACTCATCCAAAACTTATGGGAACACATATAATCCTTCTTGGAGGAACCATCCTAATTTTTCATGGAGCAACAGCAACAATCTATCCAATCCTCCTTGCCAACCAAATCCCCCACCTCAAAATGTCCAACACACTCAAGTCTCAAGTTCCTCACCTAGACCATATCAACCGCCACATCAAAGAAATTTTCAGCCCAACTCATATCAATCTTTTGCTAATTCTTCATTTCAAAACCAACAACCAATGCCTCATTTTCAATATGCAAACTCTTCCCAACCTATGTATCATGACCAATTTGCTCCAAGAGAGAATGTGGGAGAAGATGGTTGGAAAAGAGAAGCCACTGAGTAATTGAGAAAAGAGTTGGATAGGAAAAATGAAAAGCACAAGAGAGATTATGAGAATTTGAAGACATCTACGAGGAATTTGGAGATTCAATTGGGGTAATTGGTGAGGTTGAATAATGAGAGACCTTTAGGGATGCTTCCGAGTGATACCATTCCAAACCCCAATGAGCAATGTAAGGCCATCACCTTTAGGAGTGGCAAAGAGTTGGAAGAAAGGGTTGGGAGAAATTTGTTGAAAAGTGAAGAAAAAGAAGGAGTTGAGGATAAAGAGAAGGAAAAAAGAGAGTCTTCAAATGGGCAATACAAAATGATGAATGAGTTTTCTATGCCCACTTCGCAAAGCAATGAAGGCAAGGATCCGAAGAATCATGAGCCGAAGCACATTAATGTGCCCTTTCCTCAAAGGTTATGGGATGAAGAAAAGGCAAGGAAGTTTCAAAAGTTTCTTGAGAGTTTCAAAAAACCTGAAATCAATATTCCATTCATGAAGGCACTTGAGACTCACATGCCTACCTATGCTAAATTCATGAAACAAGTCCTCACTTCAAAAAGGAAATTGCATGGGGATGAAATCTTATGCTTAACGGAGAATTGTAGTGCACTCCTTACAAAAAGGTTACCACCAAAGCTCAAGGACCCCAGATCATTTTTGATACCTTGTGAGATTAGGGGTTTACAATTTGGAAGAGTACTGTGTGTTGAACCCCAGTTATGATAATCATGTTTTGATGATGACCAAATCGCACTAATGGTTTGAGAAGTGTGCAGAAAAATAGGTAGGTTCGGATGCAAATGATCATCCGAACTAAACAACCAGAAGACTCCACGGACGCAAATGACTGTCCGAAAGACAGAGCTTCGGACGATGGTAATCGTCCGACACAAAGAATTTGAAGCAAGTCTCTGACGAAGAACAGCGTCCGATCATATTTCCAGAAGACTTTGCTTCGATCGGACACAGGTTCGGACGCATCCTCGGACGTCCGAACGAATATCCTTAGAGAACGGACTNTGATGCACGCAGCGTTGGACGTAGGGTTTAGCAGCGGCCGTCCGAACGCTCCAACGGCTAGTTCGTTCAGACGCACACTTGCTGCATCGGCCGTCCGAAAGGTTCAACGGCTAGTTCTCCAATAAACAGAAAATAGCCGTTGGAAAATTGTTGGAAGCAGTTTTTGGGCAACTATAAATACCCCTAAGCCTGAATTAAATAAGCACAGACTTCTAAATTGATTACAAATAATACTTGAGCTATTTGGGAGAAATAGTGGGTACAAGTGTTGTAAAAGTGTAGGTAGTTTTGTGAAAAGAGCTTAGAAGTGTAAGAGTTCTTCAAGTGTAATAGTGGAGAGATAACAATTGTAACAAAAGGGAGGTTGTGAGTGTAAAACTCTTGGCTCAACTAAAGGAAATTAGTGTGAACTTGGTAGTTGTCGTGTAAGAAGCTCTTTGCAGTTGTAAGCTCCAAGCTTGAGAAGCTTGGGAGTTTGGTTTGATTCTCGTAATCTCAATATTCTTATTTGTCCTCTTTAAGCTTAAATAGTTGAATATCTATTGTATTCATTTGTGCTTAAGTTTTTATTTGGTGCATAAAGTTTGAATTTCTATTAAGCACATAAAAAGGTTTTATTTTAGGTACAACCTAATTCACCCTCCCTCTTAGGTTGCTCTTTGGGGCCAACAATTGGTATCAGATCATTGGTCTCTTTATTTTTGCTTAAATTGCATTAGAGTAAAGATCATGGCAACCAATAATGCCTTGTTTTTAGAGGGGCATTCTATCACTAGACCTCCCATGTTTAATGGCATTAATTTTGTTTTTTGGAGGGATAGAATGAAAATTTTTGTTCAATCTAATGATATTGATTTATGGTATATTATTTGTGAAGGTCCTTTAGAAGCTAATATTTTTTTATGAAAATACTCATACATTAAGGCCTAAAACTAGATTTGAGTTAAATGCTCAAGATAAAATAAATTTATCTTTAAATGCTAAAGCCATTAATATTTTGTATAATGCCTTGGATGCACAAAATGAGTTTTCCAAAGTAAAAGGTTGCAAATTGGCCAAGGAGATATAGGACAAATTGAAAGAAATCCATGAAGGAAGTGAAGATATAAGAGAGCAAAAGAAATCACGTCTTGTGGCTAAATATGAATCCTTCAAAATGGAACCTCACGAGAATATTGACAAGATGTATTGTAGGTTCAATGATATGGTAAAGGATTTGGAAGGTTTGGGTAAAGAATATTCCTTGGGTGAAAAGAATAGAAAAATTTTGAATGCTTTACCTAAGGAATGGGAACCTAAATCCATTGCCATAGAAGAGTCTAAAAATTTAAATTCTATGCCTATTGATTCACTGATCAATTCTCTAACCTCTTTTGAATTGAAGTTGAAATACAAGGTACAAGATGAGGAGGCAAAGGGGAAAAGAAGCATAGCACTTAAAGCTTCATCAAAAAGGAGAAAAGACTCAAGGAAGCCTCACTTCAACAACTTCCAAATCACTTGGGATGATTGCAATTCGGATGAATCTTTGAAGGGAGAGGTTGAAGAAGAATATGAGGAGACTCAAATGGCTTTTATGGCACTTGGCAATAATGAGGTATCCTCTAGTTGTGATTCTTGTGATGATTCATGTGATAATGATGATGATGATGTTGAATCATTTATGGTTAAAATGCATGAATGTTTGAAAGAATCATATGCTAAGAACAAAGAGTTAAAAATTAAAGTTAATACTTTATTGTGTGCCAACTCAAAACTTGTGCATGAAAATAATTCCTTGACAAAAGAGAATGATGTTTTGAAAGAAAAATTTGTTGGAAGAACCAAGATCATGGAAGAACAAGCTTCATTGAAGAAGAGATTAGATGATCTTCATGATATTTTGAAAAAGAAGAAAGAAAATGTTTTTGAAAATAAAAGAACTAGAAATATGTTTTTGAACAAAAATTTTATCACCTTTAGAAAAAATGATTTGTGCTTTGTTAAATCTAAATCTTCCTTTTATGGCAATAAAAATATTATTTGTAATTATTGTCTCATCAACATGGCCATATAAGGAAAAATTGTTATGTTAAAAGAAATGAAAAATTGGGAATAAATCCTATTTGGGTGATTAAGCATGTTACTAATACAATTGGACCCAAGAAAGTAAAGTTGTTGCTTAACTTTGTATGTAGGTATGCTTGGAGAGCACCAAGGAATTCAAGATAGATTATCTATGAAGGGTGTTCAAGGCATATGAGCTAAGATGATATTGAAATGGGTAACATCTAAAATTTTGTGTGCTTTCATTTATCAAGTTGAACTATGTTCTCTTAAATATTACTCATCTATGTGATTGAATTTGTTTAGAATGCTAGGAAATATGTATCCCTAATTTTTTGTCTATAATAAGTCACTACTTGCAAAAGAAAGGGGGAGCATTCTCTTTTTTAAATGGATTTGTTTTTGCAAGAAATTGCATCACACATGCTTCATTGTTTTGATGATGCTTTTTGGTAAGGAATGAGCAAAAATTGTTTTGATCATAATTCTTTGCATCTAATTGATCATAATTCTTTGCATGAATTCTCTCTTTCTCCGTGAACTCATTATATTCATCTTTCAAAGGGGAGAATAAACTTAGGGGGAGCTTGAATTGTATTATTTTCTTATGTTTTGATAATGCCAAAAGGGAGAGAAATAATGGACAAATTCTTATGTGTTGTACTTCATATTTTATGGTTGTTTTTTGAATTGTCCAATTGATTTGTCATCATCAAAAAGGGGGAGATTGTTGAACCCCAGTTATGATAATCATGTTTTGATGATGACCAAATCGCACTAATGGTTTGAGAAGTGTGCAGAAAAACAGGTAGGTTCGGATGCAAATGATCATCTGAACTAAACAACCAGAAGACTCCACGGACGCAAATGATTGTCCAAAAGATAGAGCTTCGGACGATGGTAATCGTCCGACACAAAGAATTTGAAGCAAGTCTCGGACGAAGAACAGCGTCCGATCATATTTTCAGAAGACTTTGCTTCGATCGGACGCAGGTTTGGACGCATCCTCGAACGTCCGAACAAATATCCTCAGAGAACGGATGCAGCATCGGACGCAGGGTTTAGCAGCAGCCGTCCGAACGGTCCAACGGCTAGTTTGTTCGGACGCACACTTGCTGCATCGGCCGTCCGAAAGGTCCAACGGCTAGTTCTCCAGTAAACAGAAAATAGCCGTTGGAAAATTGTTGGAAGCAGTTTTTGGGCAACTATAAATACCCCTAAGCCTGAATTAAATAAGCACAGACTTCTACATTGATTACAAATAATACTTGAGCTATTTGGGAGAAATAGTGGGTACAAGTGTTGTAAAAGTATAGGTAGTTTTGTGAAAAGAGCTTAGAAATGTAAGAGTTCTTCAAGTGTAATAGTGGAGAGCTAACAATTGTAACAAAAGGGAGGTTGTGAGTGTAAAACTCTTGGCTCAACTAAAGGAAATTAGTGTGAGCAAGAGTGATCCTCATTTGTGTACAAGAGGTTATTGTCTCACCTACTTTGAAGAGACTTTTAGTGGCTATTAAACTTCAAGTTGTGAACTTGGTAGTGGCCGTGTAAGAAGCTCTTTGCAGTTATAAGCTCCAAGCTTGAGAAGCTTGGGAGTTTGGTTTGATTCTCTTAATCTCAATATTCTTATTTGTTCTTTAAGCTTAAATAGTTGAATATCTATTGTATTCATTTGTGCTTAAGTTTTTATTTGGTGCATAAAGTTTGAATTTCTATTAAGCACATAAAAAGGTTTTGTTTTAGGTACAACCTAATTCACCCCGCTCTTAGGTTGCTCTTTGGGGCCAACACTGTGTGACTTGGGAGCTTCAATAAATCTCATGCCTTTTACGGTATTCAAGAAGTTAAATGGAGGACAATTGAAGCCAACAAGTATCTCATTGTAACTTGCGGATTGGAGCATAAAGTTCCCAAAGGGGATCATTGAAGATGTGATTGTAAAAATTGACAAACTCTACCTTCAGGCCGATTTCATTGTGCTTGAAATGGAAGAGGATGAACAGATGCCAATCAGTCCACTTAAGTGACATTTCCTTGTTATCGGCTGAGCACTTATTGATGTTCAAGAAGGGAAGTTGAAATTTCGGATAAATGATAAAATTGTTACATTTAATGTTTTTATTTCATTAAAGCTTCCTTCATTTTTTTAAGATGTCATGAATATAAATGTAGTAGATGATCTAACTGATGATTGTTGTAAGAATGCAATGGAGAATTTCTCAATGGAGGAAGAGGTCTTAGAGTCAAATGCTCTAAATCAAGATGATGAAGAAGGGATGAAGAATTTGAATCAATTGGAGAATGATACCTTATTGCAAAAGGAAGATGAAGAGAATCAAGAAAAAGGTAAAAAGGGGTCTCCTACCAATGAACCCCCCCAAGTTGGAGCTTAAACCTCTTCGTACTCACTTAATGTATGCATATCTTGGTGAAAATGAGACATACCCGGTGATTGTGAATGCATCTTTGACAAGTGAGGAACTTGAAAGATTGTCTGTGGTGCTTAAAATGCATAAAAATGCTATTGCTTGGTCCATTGATGATATTAAGAGAATTAAACCTTTCTTATGCATGCATAAAATCTTTTTGAATGATGGAAATAAACCGGTAAGGCATCCTTAAAGGAGATTGAATCCTACTTTAAAAGAGGTTGTGAGGAAGGAGATTTTCAAACTTTTGAAAGCCGGTATTATTTACTTTATTAGCGATAGCTATTGAGTTAGTCCCACTCAAATCGTTCCAAAGAAGGGTGGTATTACTATAATCATAAGTGAAACCAATGAGCTCCTCTCCTTTAGATTGGTTACAGGTTGGCGAATGTGTATTGATTTTTGAAGTTTGAATGAGGCCACCGGAAAGGATCATTTTTCTTTACCTTTCATTGATCAAATGTTTGAGAGGTTAGCCGGTTTTGCATATTATTGTTTCCTTGATGGTTATTCCGGTTATCTCCAAATTGTCATTTGTTCGGAAGATCAAGACAAAACAACTTTTACATGCCCATTTGGTACCTTTGCATATAGGAGAATATAATCCCCTTTGGGCATTGCAATGCTCCAACCACATTTTAACATTGTATGTTTGCCATATTTCATGACATGGTTGAAAAGAGCATAGAGATCTTCATGGATGATTTTAGTGTATTTGGTGTCTCATTTGATGAATGTCTTGCAAATTTGTCCAATGTGTTGAAAAGATGTGTAGAAACTAATTTGGTTCTCAATTGGGAAAAGTGTCATTTCATAGTGACGGAAGGAATTGTTTTGGGTCACAAAATTTTATCAAAGGGGATAGAAGTTGATAGGGCAAAGCTGGAGGCGATTGAAAAGTTGCCTCCTCCAATTCATGTTAAGGGAGTAAGAAGTTTCTTAGGTCATGCGGGCTTTTGTAGAAGATTCATTAGAAATTTTTCACATATCGCTAGACCTTTGTGCTTATTGCTTCAAAAAGATTGTCCTTTTCATTTTGATGATTCTTGTTTGGAAGCATTTAATGAGTTAAAACATGCTCTTGTGATTGCACCGGTCATTGTAGTCAAGCTCAGCACCAAATTGGTATCTTCCATTTGAGCTTATGTGTGATGCTAGTGACTATGCAATAGGTGCCGTTTTATGTCAAAAGGTGAATAAGATGTTGCATGTCCTTTACTATGCAAGTAGAACCTTAAATGATGCACAACTTAATTATTCTACAACGGAGAAGGAACTACTTGCTATAGTTTTTGCATTTGATAAGTTTAGATCATACGTGATTGGATCAAAGGTAATTGTTCATACCGATCACTCCGCATTAAAGTATTTATTTTCTAAACAAAATGTCAAGCGACATTTATTGAGATAGATACTTTTATTGTAGGAGTTTGATTGGGAGGTAATGGACAAGAAGGGTGTGGAAAACATGGTAGCCGATCATTTGTCGAGAATTGAAGTATCTAGACTTGTCAATCATGAAGAAAGAGCCATCAATGAAGATTCATCAATCGAGAAATTGTTTGAAGTGAAGGAAGTAAGTCCATGGTATGCGGATATTGTGAATTATCTTGTGGAACCAAGGATAGTACCAAAGATGCGGAATGTCAATGAGAAAAGGAAATTCTTTGTGGAACTTATGCATTACTTTTGGGAAGAGCCATATTTGTTTCGAAGGTGTAATGATCAAGTCCTTAGGAGATGTGTCCTGGAATGTGAAGTACCGATGTATTAAGACATTGTCATTCATCTCCGGTTGATGGACACCATGGAGCTCAACGAACGACTTTTAAGGTTCTTCAAAGTGGTTTGTATTGGCCAACTATATTCTAGGATTCCTGGGAATTTGTGTTCAAGTGTGATGAATGTCAAAGGGTGGGAAATATTTCAAAGAAACATGAAATGCCCCTTCATGGCATTATTGAGTTGGAGGTATTTGATGCTTGGGGAATTGATTTTATGGAACCTTTCCCAGTTTCATATTCCAACAAATACATTTTGGTTGTGGTGGACTATGTGTCAAAGTGGGTTGAAGCAATCGCCACCCCAACCAATGAGGCCAAAGTGGTCACTAAATTCCTATGAATATTGAAAGAACATATTTCTCGATTTGGAGTGCCTCGGGCTATCATTAGTGATGGGGGCTCTCACTTCAAAAATTTATATTTTGAGGCCTTGATGACAAAGTATGATGTGAAACACAAGGTTGTTTTAGCCTCAACCTCAAACATCGGTTCAAGTTGAGGTTTCAAACCGAGAATTGAAGAGGATCTTAGAGAAGATGGTGAATAATGCTAGGAAGGATTGGGCACTTAAGTTAGATTTCACATTGTGGGCCTATTGTACGGAATTTAAAACCCCCATTGGCCTGTCTCCATATGGTATTGTGTATGAAAAAGCATGTCACTTGCCAGTGGAACTTGAGCATAAAGCATATTGGGCAATAAAGCACTTGAATTTTGATTTGAAGGAAGCATACGAAAAGAGAATACTTTATTTGAATGAGTCGGATGAATTCCGGAGGGAAGCATTTGAAAATTCTTTGATCTATAAGAAGAAAACTAAGGCATCCTAAGGAAGGAATTTAAAGTTGGTGATTTGGTGCTACTTTATTATTCGCAGCTCAAGTTATTTTCGGGAAAACTCAAGTCAAGGTGGAGTGGCTCCTTTGAAGTGGTTCAAACTTTTTCTCATGGAGCGGTGGAAATAAAAGGGAAAGAGAGAGTTCAAGATTAATGGTCATCGGCTCAAACCCTACTTTGGAGGAATCATTGAAGGCGGACGAGAGATCGTTCAATTTGTGCAAGAGTGAAGCTGTGCCATAGTCAAGCTAGTGAATATAAAAGAGCGCTTCTTGGGAAGCAACCCAAGTCTTTAATTTAGATATTATTGTGTTCTTTTTAGTGTGATTTTTCATTAGTTTAATTTTGAGTAAGTTAGTTTGAATTAGGTTAGAATTTTAGTTAAAAATCTAAGTTTTATTTAGTTGAATAATTGGTGCTAAAGAATAAGAAAAACTTGTCATCCTAATGTGTTAATTTTATGCTTGTAGGTTGTGCATGGAATTGGAAAAAGTGATGAAGAGTGGGCAAATCGATTTGGCTAAGTGAAAAAAATACACTTTGCAGAAATTCAGCTTGAGATCTCGATCTCAAATTCAGATCGTGATCTCAAGTTCAAACTTCTGGAGGGCATAATTGTAATTTTATCAATATCACGATCTCAAAATTGAAAATCAAAACCAAACTTATGCAAAGGCATTTTTTTCACTGAGTCGATATTGCGATCTCGAAATCGATATCGTGATCTCAACTTCTTCGAGATCGTGCTATCAAAATCAAGATCGCAATCTCGACATCAGGCCAGATCGCGATCTCGACCCCCAGAACCGTTTAAATTCTTCTTTCTTTTATTTTCTCAAAATTTTCTTCTATTTTTCTTCTTCACAACCAAAAACCCCTTCCCTAATTCCTTAATTTCTTCCATAATCTTCACTTAAAAACCATTCCAAATTACATAATCACCACTAGCTCCATCTAATTCCTTTTAGGAGCATCAAAGCAAGAACACTTTTGGGAGATTTCTTGGAGGATTTTGGACATCACAAGACTTTTTGAAATTCTGTATCCAAAATCGGGTAATATCTTTCTTTGAATTTGTGATTCCAAGTTTCAATTGATTGAAGATAATAGTTGGGTTTTGTTGATGAATTTGTGGTGAAAATTTTGATGGCCAATTGTTGAGCAATAATTTCTATGAATTTTTTAAAGAAATATTTTGATGTTAAATTGTTCAATTATCTTAATTGTTGGCTTGATAATTGGATTAGTTTGAAATGTGTTGAGAAATTCTGAAAATTGGTTGGAAATTTGGTGAATTGATTGTGTTGGCTGAGATTCTTGAAATTATTGGAAATTATCTGGATTTTGATTGAATTGTTTTGTTAAAATGACTAGAGAAGTTTATGGTAGTGCCGAAAGAAGGGCTAGAATGAGGGAAAGAGGAGTGGATTCTAGGAAGAGGAAAGCCGGAGACGGTACTAGTGGGAAAGGAGGCATGGAACAATAGTTGAAGGGTGATAGACATGTAGAACCACAGTTTTCTAGTGAGATAGGGCTCTTCAGTTGGATAAGAACAATGAGAAACATGAGGTTATTAGAGAACGGAATTTCAACCTTTCAATGCATTGAGGAGATTATGATGAAGCTGAAAAACCGATTGACTAGCAAATTAGGTCGAGGCGTTGGGAGGGATTCAACACTCCAATTGACTCTGGGGCTTCCCAGTTAGTGAAAGAGTTTTATTATAATTTGTGTGAGTTGGAGAATGGTATGATGTGAGTACGGGGGTGTTAGGGACTTTAGTGTGGATTTGATTAATACTTATTTTAACATAACCCCGGTATCATCCAGTCAATATTTGACATTCTTAAATGACAAGGAGAAAGATGTGAATGTAATCAAGAATGCCATTTGCGATAAGCAAGTTGATTGTGTTAGGAGTGTTTCCTCAAATATTGAGTTGAAATTTGCATGTCAGGGACTCTCTTTGGTAGCCAAATTATGGTTTTACTTTATCAGCTGCTGAATTTGGGGGTCCAATGCCTTGAGTTATATTCAGAGGGATAAAGTACTCCTAGTGTATGCTATTATGATGGGGGGTGCCGGTGAAATTGGTAGCCTTGTCAGGCAGCGTTTCTTAGACAGTAGGAGGTCCAGGGGACCTATATTTTATACCCTTAGCTTGATTCACCATTTGTGCACTTCAGCAGGTTGCTCGATTGATCTTGCAGAGCCAATGGCCT
Source organism: Cinchona pubescens (assembly GCA_025175665.1). Lineage (NCBI taxonomy): Eukaryota > Viridiplantae > Streptophyta > Magnoliopsida > Gentianales > Rubiaceae > Cinchona > Cinchona pubescens. The sequence goes on from JANKKI010000064.1 coordinate 2,440,401, forward strand.
ATCCACAAGGAAGGATTAATCGGGAATATATTTACCGAATGGTGAGAGAGTACGAAAAGAACCATCAACAAGAACACCCTACCAAGCCACCGCTACCACCACCTCATAGTACTTCTTTCATTCCGATGCCTCTAGGTTATGTCTTAAATGCTCCGATTAATGAAGATGAGAGAAATGAATTGCAAGGGTATTGGACATACTGTCAAATGGTAATGCACAATAACTTGACCTTGATTGGAGAAGCTCCCAAGACCACTTCATTGGGTACATGGGTTAGGCCACCACCACCTCCAGCATGGCATTTTGGTCCACCTCGTGGGACACAACACTACATACCACCTGCATTTTCAGCACATCAAGAAAGATCCAACCAAGAGGGTGCGACCGGAGGAGAGCTAGATGATGATCATGAAGAAACCCAACCCAGTGATGCCGAGGAAGGTCAAGAGGAGATAGAGCAAGAGTATTGATGCCACCAGCTATATTAAGCATTGATGACATCCAACCCATGTAATTAAAGCCATTTGTGGAAGATGAACAATTTTATCTATTTTTCATTACTTAGCACCTTGACATTTGACTATTTTTATTTTTATTTTTAGTCATTTGATTTGGAGTAGTTTAATTTTTCTTTTTAGTTGATTGGCTAATGGCCTTAAGCTGACGCCAAGTAGATATATGTTGTGATGCTTCATGGATTAAATCTTTTTGGGAATTACTTGTTGGATACTTGGTGTAGTTTTGGTCATGTCATTGCCTAATAAGAGTAGAATGGCTAAGGGCCCTAAGCTTGCTATTTTTGACTTTTTTGATGAATTGAATTAGATGTTGATTTTTATGGGACTTAATTGATGAAATGCATGGCATGGTTTAACACTCTTAGCTCTTTTACTCAATTTTAACTTTCACCTTTAAATGGTGTCGTAGTTGAGTAATTCTTATTATTGCTGGATATGTTCTTATGTTGGATTTTGGGTAAGCGGTAGGATGAGTTGTACTCATCATTTGAATAAAATAACAAGTTTGGGGGTGTTTATTTTTTGTTTTGGGATCGGTTGTTTTAAGCAAGTTATGTCACTTGATGCATAATGGATAGAAAATTGATCAATTGAGTACTCAATGATGATGTATTATGATGTACAATACTAAATGATTGAAGTATTTGATTAGGTCATTTCACGGACTTAAGTGTGAGTGAGTAGTTCTTTTACAACATAAAGATTTCAAAAAAACTTAGAGTTACTATTTTTCAAAAAGAATTGCTGAAAATTTAGGAAAATTCACTCAAAATATTGTTTGTGATCAAATCACTTATATTATTTTGTTATTAACGATTTATCTTTTGAAAAGAATGAGTTAAATGAAATAGAAGGAATTTTGGGACATTCTGTGTGTTTGCATAGGGAATGTTCTTCTAATTTGTGAATAATTGATATTGAAGATTAATTTTTAGTACATTTCACTCATTTTCCTTGATTTAGTACCGTCTTTAATAAAAAAAAATTAGGAATAAGGCGAGTACGGGATTCTGACATGTACCCATGTTGTTTCTCCGAATTAAGCCATTAGGAATTATGTTTTAGTATACCAATAAGTTAAAGAGAAAATGTTTGTAATACTTATCATTGATCTCATATTACTTATTCTTTGTTACAGGTCTATTCCCGAAATGTGTGACATTTGCATTTAAGTTGATTCCTAAATGAACTTCTATTTTCATGATGCTAGTCGGGATAATTGACTAACTTCATAATATTTGTGATTTGAGAAGCAATGATATTTTAAATGAATAGAATTAAAACTTTTGGTAACTCTTTTTGAGAATAGTAATTGGCTCACTTGGTGATGTGAAATCTTGTGTAGTAAATGAACGTGTGCTTCTTTGTAGAAAAAAAATTGCAACTTTGGATTGACTCGCTTAAATACTTCTCCTGTCATATAGTATTGAAAGTTTCTTGAGAGATTGCATAATTATTCTAAGTACATCCATGATTCATCAAGTGTCTTGTCAATTTTGGTGGTGTTTATGTGTAAGTGGTAGTAGGATTCTTTTCATTTTTGTTTTGCTCGGGACTAGCAAAACGCTAAGTTTGGGGGTGTGGTAATTCTAGTAAACTAGAGTCATTTTCCTCTAAATTATGGCATTTTGATAGTTTAAATCCCAAACTTTGGGTAAGTAATTGAAGATTTTAGTTGATTTCTTTCATATGTGTTTGTATTTTCATTCTTGTTAAATATGATAAGTTTTTATTAAATTTCTAGCTTAAGACATTGGTTAATGGTGTTAATATTATGCAGGTCAAAATTAGAGGTTAGAGGTTGGAAGCTGGAATGAACAAAACTAAGTTCTCAAAGGACCAAATTGTAATAATGGAAGAAATGGAAGAAATGGAAAAATGTTGGGAAGAGAATTGAGATCACGATCTCAACTCCTCCAGATCGCAATCTCTACTCGGGAAATTGTCCTAAACGTATTAGAGTCGAGATCCTGATCTCAAATCCTCCAAATCGCGATCTTGAGTCACTGAGGGATAAGTTGTGAGGGCAATTTTATAATTTTCTAGCAAATAATTTCTTATTTTTGGCTTGTATAACACTACACTATTTAAGCTACTTCAAAAAATTGTAATAGGAGAAATAGGATAGAATTAAGTAGAAAATTAGTAGATTTTAGGATAGATTAGGAAACTTGACTCTTACGTTTCTTTTGAATGAAAAATCCTCTTTAGTCAATTCTTAGATCTACTTTTAATTTCTTTGCAAGTGTAAATTTTGATTAGATAGTTATAGTGGGTTTATCAATAGGTTCAAGTAGATATAATTTTTACTTGCTTTCTAGTTTAATTTAGTTTAAATCTATTTTCTCGCAATCTAGGGTTTCTTAGAAGAATTAGGGTTCTTGTTAATTTGTTTCTTTTTAGTTAAGAATTCTCATTTTTTGCATTAATTTCTAGTTAATTTTTAGTGGGATTTCTTTATTATCATAAAAAATCCAAACATATTTAGATTTCAATTTTAACTTGTTCCAATTTCTAATGTAGAAATGGTTGCTTTTATTCTTCAAGGTTCTTAATTGTAGTCTTTTTAATTGTGCTCTTAATTTTAGCTTTATTTCGGTCAATCTAGGGTAGAATTAAGTGCTTTTAGTTAATTGCTTTTGTTAGAATTTAGTAGCTAGTCTCTTAATTTCGTAATTGCTTAGTTTCCATTACTTGTTTTAGTAGATAAATTAGCTTAATTTGGTCTTGTTTACTTGAGTTTAAATATGAACATGATTAGTGTAGTTTCATCTCTCATTGATTGATTTTTGCTTAACTATACAAATACTAGTGAATCTTGGAATTTTCCTTCCCAACAATCCTTGTGGGAACGATCCCTACTTTCCTTTACTACTAGTTGACAACCGTATACTTGGGAGATGCCACCTAGTTAGTAGTAGGAGTTAGGTATTTCATAAATATCATAACTAGGTGTGTAAAAAGCATCATCTTTCCATACCCCTCTTATGTTGACTACTCTCTCTACAGTCTACTCATATGACAAGCGCTTCTACTAGACGTCTTAGCATATGACCTAACCACCTTAAGTGTGTTTCTCTCATCTTCTCATCAATAGGTGCTACTCCAATCTTCTCACGAATATGCTGATTGCGCATCTTGTCTATCTTAGTGTACCCACACATCCATCTTAACATTTGCATTCCTTGTTTATAGCTCCAACAAAATTATGTTTCAGCATAATCATTCTTTTATTGTATCCTTTGAAAAGGTTTCAACTTCTTGGTATGTGGACTCACTGAAACAAAATATGGATCTCCCATACAAGTTTGCTGAGAAGGCTGCTCAAATTTTTAAGATGTCCTCAAGCTACAATATTAGTACATTCTTTCTTCTCCCCTAAAGTGAATTACTTTTTGCATACGATAATTTTAATATAATCCTATTTATTACTCCACTTATTTTTATGTATGGTCACATTTCAAAGAATAAAAGGAGATCGTCATTTGAACATGGCATCGGCAGCTGCACCACCATAATGAAAGATGGACCTTCTTGATCTTTTTGTCCTCGTTTCCAGTTTTGTGAAGAAATTTGTTATGATGAATAGTTATTACTGTTTGTGCATCTTTATTTTGGTTATTTAGGTTTTAGTTATAACATCGAAGTATTTCTTTTATTTGAGGTTAAAAAATTTGTATGTGGATGAAGTGTTTGCTGGGTAATTATTGCTTTCCAAGGGGAGCAATGGTGGCAATCCACTACAAAATTGCTTTTCCACTTAGAAAGCAATTTGTACAATTTTACTTCCAGCAATCCATTAACAACAGTTTTCCAGTAACCATTAACACTTTTCTAGGAACATAATGGCACAGCATTATAATGGATAACATCCCTAAAACAATGAAATTCCATCGCACATATTACTAGAACATTTCCCTTGTAATATGCAACATGCCCTTAGATTTTCCTTTGTCCTTTCCCCAATCAAACGCAACAATGAAAATAATCCACCCCTTGAAAGAGCCCAGATCAAGCACCTATTGATTAATTTTTGCCACACCATCTTGTCTTCTATTCTCCTTAGCTTTGCTTGTTGGATTATGTTGGTTGAATCCAATTTCCGAGCTTAAAGAAATTTTCTCTTTTCTTTTCAACTACATTCACCTTATTGTATAGGTTGCGATGATTTCAGCTGATGAACATAATATTTCCCCATCTACTAGAAACCACACTCATCTTTTTTAGCTACACTCAACAAACCTACGGTCAAAATTCTTTGTAGTCCATGAAGTTTTCGTCAGAGTAATGTTGCCGCAATGACAAATAGGTAACGCTGGGTTGGATTTGTGCTTCATCGTATTCTCATGCTAGAGTGCTTTATCGAAACCCTAGTTGATCCTGGAAATACGCTATACGGTTGATGGTTTTTAACTGACCCTTGGAAGTAAATTCCCAAATTGCCCCTTAAATAAAAACTTTAAAAAATGACCAATAATGCTTGAAAACATGGACATTTGGTTCAATTCCAACTGGTTCTATGCAACACATTTAGGGTTTTTTTGAATATTATCCAATCAACTTAGATTTAAAATCTTTTTAATGACATCTAAGCACACATATCAACAATACTAATGACTTCTTGAGGATTAACAACTGATAGATTTTATGTCCTTTCAAGATCTTTAGCATTTATTAGGGCACATAGAGCACACAAGCTGCAGCAGACATGTTGCAGACGTCTGCTATCATAAAATCATGTAACATGACTGTACGATGATATCAGCACTACAAATCAATTCAGACAGCAAAGGAATACGCAACATCATTAGAGTATCCCATGTTGTCAGAAATTCACATCATGCAAAAATCAAAGGGTTGCTAGTCCACGAATCAATCAATTATCTCGACGACATTGGAATAATCATGATCTGAGTCTCTTATTCTTTGTTTGTTGAATTTGTTTTTGTCACGCCCCAAAAACGGGACCGTAACACGCCGCGCTAATGGCACACCGGTCCAAAGCGCAAGGCACAAACGAACAGAGCAACAAACTTAACCGCAATTTAATAGAACCATCAAACGATTTCTTAACTATAAAACCGAATAAGTTCATTTTTACACAAAAATACGAATTACAAAATTCCTTCTTAGTACAAAAGATGCTACAACAAAAACAAAGTTCATCAATACAAAACCTATCTAATATACTACCCCTCTCCAAACAAAAGAGAAGCTTGGAAGATTATCCGCAGAGTCCTACCAGTAATGTAGAATCTGGAGACAATCTAAAAGCTGCTAACGCAGTGGAGAGTCCAAAACGAGCACCTAATCTGAAAAATTATAAATCACGTGGGGTGAGCATAACTAGCTCAGTGGATATCATAAAAGCTCTTCAAATTGGGCCAAGCATTTCGATAAAAAGAAAACAGCTATTAATAACATTTTAAAATAACCATAGTCATGAAGCAGTTTCTAAAATGTCTCATGCCATTTAAACGTCAATAAACCATAATCATAAGTAGTTTCTAAAATGTCTCATGCCATTTAAACGTTAGGCATGTCCAAAACATAGCCAAAAAGATCCAATCATTTCAAAACATAGTATGCTAAAGCATAGCGAATAAATCCAAGTACAGTTTCAAATCCAGAATATAATAAAGTAGCATGAGTATCTTTTAGGCTCGAAGGTATGACTTTCAGTACTAGCCAGATCTAGTAATCTACCACACCTACTAGTCTGACCGGGAGGTCAAGTTATCCCATCACAAGACCCCGTATCAGAGAGTTCATAACATTCACAGAAGTCACCACGGCGTCCCATGGATGACTATAGAACCGGTTCTCCACAAATCAAACATTTCCAAACACATCCAAAATTATATACCTAGGATCACCTATGAGCCAAAACAGTCATAAAATGCTTTCATATCAAAAGAGTTTGCAAACATATCAATTGATTAACATAAAATAGCTTGGTCCCGATTTCATATGTAATAGTTCCAAAACTTGGTAAAAAGTGCAGTTCCAAACATCATACATATTCTAAAATCCATCCAAACATATTTCGAAAGTCGTTAAACAAAATACAAGTGGAAGAGGGTCTATGTTACCCACCTATCAAAGCAAAAATTGCACAATGATCACTGAACGCGATCGCCGGCGGTAGGTGGCATGGTACCTAAAACAGATATAAGAGGACTCTTAGAAGAGATGTAGAAGTTAAAGAATGACTAGGGAAGCGAAAACACATTTAGATGTGATAACGACACCAATATCTCTTTGGTCAAAAATGACCTTTTCACAATTTCTGACCAACTTCGACAAGCTAAAACCCCAGTCAAAACACTTAGTTAATCCCTCAAATTCGTATTACAGCTAGATTAGGAGATAATAATAAGCTCAGTTTTCCAGAAAAACTGAAAAACTTCGCCTCTCCCTAGGCTATAATTAGGCTATCCTCCCTGCCAATAAAATCCAATGCCAAGGTATTCAAGGGACCTTGGTTACAACCCAACTCAAAACAACATATTCAACCAACCAACAAAATCCATTTCCAAGGTATTCAAGGGACCTTGGTTACAACCCAACTCAAAACAACATATTCAACCAACAAAATCCATAAACGGAAAGATTCACCGGAGCAATAGCCGGGACTATATCAATAGCATTCCACAACAATGGAAAACACCTAAAACTTTCAAAAGATCATTAAAGACCCTTTAAACATAACCAATTATCCAAATTATCCTAGTTGCGCCAAACTTCCGCTTACTTACAAAATGAAGGGAAATCGATTCCACTTGGTTTCAAGTCTCAATTCCTATCCAAACTAACCTTAAAACACTCTTAAAACATCATTATGTGCATAGACATAAGCATTCATAGCATAACACTCTGGTTTTGTAGGTCACATATGGAAGACAAAACCCTAACTCATAATCTTAAAATTTGTAATCTAACCATGGAAAGTTGTTAAAAATCAACCCCAATCACTTCCCAACCTCCAAAACACTAAGAACAACCCATAACATACATAAATCAACATATATAAGGCTGCAAAGAGGGTTTATTTTCAGCCCTAAGAATCCTACAAAACTTGAAATTAAAGCTTGAATCATAAAGCCCATAAGCTATAAATGCTAAAATACATAAAATCTTACCTTCCAAGTGATTCCTACTTGAAATCCAAGAAAAATTTTGGGGGAAAATGGAGGAAGAGTTTTCGGCCAGCTGCTGGAGAAAAATGAGGAAGAAACAAGCAAGAAGAAGACTTAAAACAAATTTCAAAGTTGACTCAAATAGTTCCCATTGACCAAATAGTCTCCAAGTTGACTATTTAACCCAAAAACTAATTTTTTTGCTACTATGTTAACATTTTAAATCAGCCATCAAACAATACTCACACACACACAATGCACTAATTACACTTAGTCCAACTTTTGACCCGTTTACCCGCCGGTACGAAATCGCGTAAATCGAAAAATTTGCCGAATTGAAAAACGAATAAGTTGAAGTACCTTATGACTAAAAATAATATGAAAAACATTTTAAACCAATTAAAATCAAAGAACAAGGCTATTAAAATACTGGGTTTCACAGTTTTGCTATTCTAGGAAATTTTATAGAAATTCCAGTACAGATGTCCTTATCAACATATGAATCTTAATCGTCAATTAGGGGTTTATTTACTTTTATATGATGTCATTAATAACACAATATGAGGTTTATGCCTGAAAACAAAATAATTTATAAGAACTTCTAAAAAATGCAACTATGAATGATTTGAATGCGGGAAAAAATATCAACGTTGAGTTACTACGAATGATTTGAACACGGTAAAAAAATCAACGTTCAAACCGAACATGGTTATGGTTCATTGGTTGCTAAATTTGTCTATTGCCGTGACTTTCTTTAAGTTTTGGGAAATATCAGAGAAGTTTACAATCAGGCATTTATGATTCTTACATCTTAGTTAGGGGTATTATTTATTTTTATATGATGGAATTAACCAAACCAAACAAAAATTATATCCTTTAAACTTAAAATTAGTTTTAAGAATATCAATAAACTTTAAAGTTCATCTCGGATTAGGAAAGGGGTGTTTAGTGATAAGGCAAAAAAACGTGATATGTGGCATATTGGAGATACATAAAACCTGCATAGTAATTAGAAACAGTAGAAATGAAATACTTAACTACCTGAAGAAAGAAGTCTCCCTAGGGTTCTAGCCTCCCATTGCTTCTCCCTCCGTTACTTTTTTTTTCGTTTTCTGATCTCATGGTTGCCCTTCAGTCTTCGACTAATCTCATCCTAATTCGCTCCTTTGCATCGATTGTTTCTACAACTAATGATGATATACCTCTAATTCCTCCATCAACTTATAGAGGAGGGCAATGTTTTTTTTCCCATTGAATTGTTCAAAAGAGTGATGCATTGCAAAACCGTTTCGATTTGCACTTGTGGGTAAATTTTCAAGAGGAAGGAAACCATGAAATCTCTAAGTAGGATTTCCTAAAAATTGGCTATACCGATTCTTTTACATAGAATTTGCTTGATAATCGTCATATTCTTATTAAGTTTGATTTGGAAGAAGATTATTGTGATGTTGGTGTCGTGGATCCCTTTCTTTTCAAGGGTTTATAATGAGAAATATGTAAATGGATGCCGAACTTTTCTCTTGATGTGGAGTCACTGATTGCTCCTATTTGGATCACATCATTGGGATTTTTGGCATATTTGTTTCACAAGGTAACCCTATTTTCCATAGTGCCTTTAGTGTATAATCCCCTCAAGGTCAATGCATCGATGACTACTGGTAGCTGCCTAGGTTTGGCTAGAGTTTGTGTTAATTTGGATGTGGCAAAGGCTCGTCTGGGACAAGTTTGGGTTTCCAATGGTGATAAGAGGAGATAGCAGTCAGTTAATTATAAATTGATGCCGGATTATTGCAACCATTGCCAAAAAAATAGGTATGTAGATGCAGATTGCTTGATTAGAAACCCAAAGGAAAACCCCAACCCTAAAACTCAAATCTCTAAGTCATCAGAAGCTATCACATTTCCTACACCCTTCGCTCAGCCGGTAAAGCAGCAATGGATGCCAAATCGTTGCCTTCTACCCCTGTCAACATGGGTTTGGAGGCATAAGGTTTAGGTTTGGTGGCACAGTATAATCAGCATATACCAATATATGCCAAACCTTCTACAACTCTCCTTGAGGCTTGTCTTCACCCTTTATGGATTTCTCATTGAATGCAGTAGTTCAGGAGATTTTCTATTATTATCGATTACCCAGCCCTCAGCTGTGGCCACAGCTTAACATGTTAATGAGTTGACGTTGGATGCTATAGTTGACGTAAGGGTTTTAACTTTTATTGCTCCATCAATTGCAGCTAATGAAAAGTATTCACAATCTAAACAAACTAACATGGCCCTTACAGCAGCTTGTCTGGATAATGATGTCGCATGTCCCATGCATGATGAAGGTGAAGCTGCATGTGTCCCTTTAGCCCGTGGATTAACTCGAAAAATCAACTTGATAAGGGGCTATCTTGATCCAATAAATTGGCACCATTCTTGATTGATGATCACCATGCCAAATTTCACAGGCCATGAGATAAAAATCCAATTCGAGAAATAGACATTGTGGATTCTTTGTTGGACACAAATGTTGTTGAGCATATTGTTTCTCCACGAGTTGAGCTGAATGGTCTTTTCTGTGATTTTTTACAAAAATTGCCAAGCACTTGCAAGCAATAGGAGGAAGTTCAACCAATTCCTTCGTTGGAGCTCCCGCGTAAGTGTATTGGAAAAAGGAAAGCTTACAATATTACATGCACCATCCTAACTAGACAAGCTCTTTGAGCCCTCGCTTACTCTTCTTTGCCAAATTCTCAATGAAAAAGTTTTAGTATGCAATATTTGAGGGATATCTGGGAAATCTTCATTAAGGAATTATTGAAGATATTAATTAAAATGTATTCTATTTCTTTCTTGCTTTTTTTGGAACTATTGGTGGATGTTTCTAAGATTGATATTTTTGAAGTAAACTTCGTTATGATTCTTGTCTTTGGAATCACAATGGAAAGATTTGGTTGTTTTGGTGCTCTGAGTTTCATATTTTTCCACATCTTAATAATGATCAAATAATTCATTTGAAGTTAGTAAATGATGCTTGGTCTGCTATATTTTTATGATGTTCAGTTATGCTAAATGCACTCGATAGAACGAAGGTTGTTATGGGCTTATTTGGAGTCCTTAAATACTTTGGTTAGAGGACCATGGATGCTAGGAGTTGATTTTAATGTCATGGCCTCAACCTCGGAATACATTGGTCGTGCTACATAGGATGTGGGAGTTATTGATGAGTTCACGACTATTTTAGATGCCTGTGGTATGGTGCACCTGCCTTTCTCAAGGAGTAATTTCACACAGTCGGGTGTTCGGCAAGGTTATACTGTTAGTGGAAGAGACTTTATAAGGTTTTGGCAGATTTGTAGTTGCCGAGTTATCTCCTGGATTCACTTGTTATTCATCTTAATAGGGCAGGTTCAGATAACTCACCTCTCTTTTTTGATTTTCAATCTCGGACTTCATTGGTTCCTAAACAGTTCAGATTTTAGAAGATGTGGATGGAGCATCCTGATTTCCTTGATGTGGTGTCGCGTGACTGGAATTTATCTGCTGAGGGATTTGGCATGCATGGTTTTGCGTGGAAGCTCAAACACCTCAAAGTGACATTAAAATGATGGAATAAAGAGATGTTTGGTCATATTTTTGATGCCATGAAAGAAGCTGAAGAAGGGGTTACAAGTTAGACAGGCAATTTGAACCCTCTCAATCTCTCTTAGATCGTGAAGCTCTCCAAGCTGCTAAGGCTAACCCATTTCACAAACTTAAGGTTGAAGAAATTTTTTGGGTAAAAAATCTTGGTTAAGTGGTTATCTGAAGGGGATTTTAATACCAATTTTTTTACCACACTTCTATGGTTAATAACCGTGCTCGCTTAAGTATCCATCATATCAAAGATAGCTTCGGTCAATGGTTAGAATCCAAGGACTCTATTGCGGGGGAAGCAGTTAAGTTCATTGGTTCTTTTTTTTTTCGGATGGGGGTATTGATGAGGCATGTTGTGAGAAGTTGATTCAGAATATTCCTTGCATCTTCTCGACTGATGACCAAATTGATCTTATTCTGCCTATCACCATGGAGCAAAACTAAGGAGGTGGTCTTTCTTATAGAGCACGATAGTGCACTACGGCTGGATGGTTATCCAAGGTTTTTTAATGCTCGGTGTTGGGATATTGTTTGAGAAGATCTTTTTACGGCTATTATGGACTTTTTTGCAGGAGTTCCTTTACCTAAAATCATTTCTAGTGCATTACTTGTGCAAATTTCAAAGAAAGATAGTTCCTCATATTTCTCAGAATTTAGGCCTATTTCATTGTGCAATTTTATTAATAAGACATTTACTAAAATTCAATCGTTTAACCTTCTTGCCAAAATGTTGCCTTTGTTAATATCTCAGGAACAATCGGGATTTGTTGTTGGACAGACAGTTGCGAACAGTATTCTTATGGCCCAGGAACTCGGTAGTTCCAAATAAAAAGATTCGGGGTCACAACTTGGTGACTAAGCTAGACATGATGAAGGCTTTAGACCGTGTTTCATGGAATTATTAAAATCGATTTTGGAGAAATTTAGTTTTCCCTCTTTTTGTGACATTGGTGATGAATAATCTAAATGAAAGCTAGTTTTCAATCTTGTTAAATGGGGAAGTTCGTGGGTTTTTCCAATCTACATGTGGAGTCAAGCAAGGTGATCCTTTATCACCTTTGCCTTTTATTTTGGCGTCCAAAACTTTGTCGCTTAGAGTAACCCTACTTATGCAAAATGGTGAAGTTTTGCCCTACTTGATTCCTTGTGGTTACCCGATGGTGTTTTATTTGGCTTTCGCAGATGATCTCCTTATTTTTACTATAGGTGATAAATCGACTTCAATTCAAAGCCTAATGAATTTTCTCCATAAGTATCAAGCTGGATCTAGTCACAGATAAACTTCTCAAAGAGTTTCTTTCTCATCTCCAAGCATCGTCCTAGGGCTTCTGTTGCTACTTTATCTCATCTCATGGGCATGCATAAAAGTACTTTCCCTCTTACCTATTTGGGCTGTCAGTTTTTTCGTGGGAGAAAGATGTGTGATATTTTTTATCCTTGCTAGATAAAATTAAAGATAGATTATTGGGCTGGAAAAATAAACTCCTATTTCCTGGAGTCATTTAATTTTGATCAAACATATTCTATTATCCATTTCGATTCATATTTTGGTAGTCCTTGATCCCTTCAAAGGAATTCTTAACAAGATTGAAAGGATGCAAGCTAGTTTCTTTTAAGGAGAGTCTGATTTAGGGAATCGTTAACATTGGCGCAAATGGAGTGATATTTTTCAGCCTACTCAAGAAAACGGATTAGGGTTTCGAAGTATGAATGACATAGTGCAATCTTCTTTTTCTTGTAAACTTTGGTGGAACTTCTTTACTGCTTGACTTTGGGTAGCCTTTATGTGGAATAGATATGGTGAACATACACCTGCTCGTTCTTCCTCAACTTGGTATAAAATGCTTCGGGTGAAAAATATTATTGTGTCTTACTTACATTACTTGATTTGATCAGGAGACACTTTCTTTCAGTTTGCCAACTAGTTGAGGGACGGTAACATTGTGAATAAGGTGGAACTGGTGGAATATCCTTCGTTGCAAATTAAAGACCTCTACACGAACAACAACGAATAGAAGTTAGATATGGTGGAAGATTTGCTATCAGCTGACTTGATAAGGAATATCCTCAATTTTCCTATCCTGCTCTCTCATGGAGATGGTAAGCTGATTTGGAACTTATCTCCCTCAAGTAAATTCAGTACTTCATTAGTGTATCAGCTCGTATGTCAAAAAGAACACAATAAAGTCAAGGAAGTACATATGGATCTCAAGAATCCCCATTAAAACTTCTATATTCAATTTTTTTCTATGGAAGGCTATAAACGGTTTTCTACCTTATGTGGATGTTCTTAATTTAGGTATTCCTGCTAGTTCTAAATGCCGCCCTTACAATTCTACAGATGCATTGGATCATTTTTTGTTGAGTGTATTGTGGTTAATTAGGTACGAGATGAGTTAGAGAATTTATTGAATATCTCTCGAATCAAATTTGACTCTATTCAACACATACTCAACATTTGGTGGCTGCATGGATCAACCTTTCTTCACGGACAACTTCTTGAGGTAATCCCCATGTTTGTTATTTAGAATCTTTGGCTGTCTTATTCAGCTTATATATACCATGGAATTAGACATTTTTCTCGTTATATCATTACTCGAGTTTAGCAAGACGTGATGCTAGCAAGCTTGGCTTGGCCCTTAGAAGCTAGGTCCTTTTCGACATTATTTCCTTGGCTAAGGGTGGTACTGATTCCTCAACAATACTGACGCCTGTCACTATTTCATGGACTCCCTCAAGTTAGTAGGGCTTAAGTTGAATGATGATGGTCCAGTCATTGGAAATCTTGGCTCGGCATTGATTAAGTGGTCGAATGGCAGATTAACTGCTGGTTTTGTGCACTCTTTTGGGGTTAAAGCTAACCTTGAAGCAGAAGCATTATCTCTTAATATTGGTTAAAAGTTATGTATAGCTATGCACTGGTAGAAACTGACTCACAAATTCTCTATCAAATGTTGCTTGGTTTGTCAAATATTCCTTGGAAAATTGATATGCTAATTCGAAAGGCGAAAGATCTAATCATGCTCGGCAATTTCACAATCAATCACGTATATTTTCAAGTGAGCTCAACAGTGATTTTCTTGCAAAAATTGGCAGCAATTCATCCAATCATTATCTAGAATTCTAAGCATCTTCAGCATCTCAAGCTCTACATGGTTTTGTTAGCTTGGATTCCTTTCAATTCCCTGATATTAGATTACGCAATTCTTAGTTTTTTTCCTAATTATTGTATGTTCCTTAGCTTTTTACAGTGAGAACGTCTTGGACTAGTTCCCCTTCTTATACCACTTTTATTAATTTTAATAAAATGGGAGTGGCGCCCCCCTGCCAATGAGCCAGTGGTTAGCCAATTAAAAAAAAAGTTCTTCTCGTATTAATTTTTAAACCTTTAAGTTTTAGATTGTGTTGTCATTTTTGAGTATCACATGGGATGCAAGCCATAATGTGCCATGATAAAGGAAAGGTTGGACGAGATTTTTCTCTTCATTTTGCTGTAGAGGTTATAAAAACCCTGGGATGCACATCAATTTGTGACAAATTCAGATATATCGTAGAACAACAACAAAAATATCTTTGTCACAATTCAAAATCATTTCTCGTTTGGTGAGCAATTTGAAAATAAATGGATCCAGATTTTTATAGAATTGTTCATGTCTACAATGCAAGCGTATGCACGTATGTGTAGCATATGAAAAACCAGTGACATTGTTTTAGAATTCGTTGTATTATACAACAAGTTTACATCCTGGTTGACTAGAGTAGGATGTTTAGGAGTGTTGGCCTACTTTAATGTCTAATTTCGGCTAGCTCTACCCTAAACCACGAAATAAATGAGCTAAGATTTGGAAATTGGTTCAATGGCGAATAAGGCACTTCCTCGCTTGCCCCGCCTAAATTCAGTGACCATTTACTCATATGACTATGCCAATATTACTCGACAATAATTTATCAAACATTATGACAACCTACATGCATGAAATTAGAGAGCAGAAGTGTGGATCATATTTGAAGCCAATCAACCAGGTTGGAGTGTTGCAAATTTTCTTAGAGAAGATGGATTGTCTGCTAGTATGTGTATGAACATTTCCACCTTGGAGCCAAATGATCTTACCCGGATTATTTGGAATCTATCAATTATGGATGTTATGATGTCAAATAGGACAAACTCTAATATGGTTCACCTAACCATTTTTGTGACGAATTACGAAGAATTTGTTCGTGGAACATCAAACATTGTTTTAAGTAACAGAGGCATTCGAATGGAATTGGCTAGTCGCTGTCTAGATTGAAATTGAAAGCAAGAGTGTTGTATTTTGTTAGTGGATTATTCCACTTAAGTTGAAATATGATATGAAATAGTTGGCCATTATAAGTTCTTATTTATGTTTTTTTTTTATGGATCATTTAACTTCTTATAAATTCTCTACTCTAAATCCATTGATTACTACAGTAAGGCATGCATGGAAAGGATATAAATACGTTAGACGAGAAAAAGAACTAAATGCATCCATATGTCTTAAAATTGGCAGTGATGAAAGTAAAGGAAGGAGTCCGCAAACACCCAAAACCATAACAACCAATGTTTCAGAAACCAAATGACTTACGAAAGTAAATTGAAAATTCATTCAAAGACATTATGAAGTTCTTTCACATCGCATGAACGCAATCTTCTTATTTCATTTGTGGGCTGTACAAATAGGAACATAGCTAGCCCTTATCTTTCTTCGACAGAGTCGAACTGGGAAGAAATTTTTTTAGTTAACATAAGGGATTTACTATGTAATTAAATATACAAAAAATTTTAATATGATGTTATAAATGATTGACTTATAAAAATGTCGATCCTGACCTTCATATCACCTATGAATTGTATGTACTTCATTATGTACATCCAACCATGCAACCAAAAAATTTCACAACAAAAATCATAAGTGCGGGCATTAAATACAGGTTGACAACAATGGGCTCAAACACGTATTTATTTTATTGGAATGGGCATTAGTTCGGGATTTCTCGGTTAAACTTTGAAAAATTGAATTTGTTGTTAGCTCCATACGCAATTTGCAGTGTCGCGTTGATCCTAACACACTGGGGTAAAAGTAGTTGCTTAGTGAACTTGCATTAATAGTGTACTAAATAAATTTGCAAATAAAATTCTAATAAATACCACAAGCTTGGACTACAGCTTGCATCCTTCTGTTTCATCATTACGCAGCAAGGAGTTGAACACTAAAACTTCACCCGAATATCAATCATGAACATGTACCAGTGGTGTTTGTCTCAGTTCATTGGTACCATTACATATCTGGTACAGAATGGAGAAAAACAATATGTGAAAGTAAAAGTTAACGTCTACAGAATAGTGGAAAGAGTGTAGAGATCCCCTCTTAAGGTTACCTTTTGACAGTATGATATGTCACTACCATCAAATATGTCCTTGGTTAGATAGTTTGAAAGCAGGCCTTCATCTGGCATCATCCCATGCAGCACTATTTGCTGTTTAGTACATAACTAAGTTAGATATGAAGTGAGTGATTTGTGAGGCATAATCACATGATTACACTTTGAAGCTAATGCTAGTGTCAAGTACTTGGACCCAAGCTGGTATGTATCATATGCAATGACAACCCCTTGGATTCATTCTTCCTGCCCACATAGTTAGCATGGCACAGTAGCAATTTATAACCTATTTGCAAAAAAAATGTACAAATTAGTATTTCATAAATATTACATACACCAAAATCTGTATATAGAATGTTATTTTAGCATGGATCCACTCCCCAGGTAGCAAGGTCCACAAATTTCCATTTCTAGTTGTTATTTGACCTAACATCCTAATCATTGTAGTCCTAAAACACACATATTATTGGCTTAATTTAGATGAGGTTGAGATAATGGTTAATAAGAGAATGATTAGTATTACACTCGTATTTGTTCCAGATGAAGGTCAAGAAAGGGATTGGTGGCACTGGACTGGATGGCCATCGATATGACACCGAGTCGAAGGAAACTTTTCATCTTCAGCACTTTGTTGCCATTATCATTTGTAGCAAGTTTATGATACCGTGCAATACTGGGCTCTACCTACAACATTTTTGAAAATTATAAGTGCGTGAGGATTGTTAGTGTTGTTGGAAATTAGTCTATAGATAATCAAAAGTTCAAATACTTCAATACTAAAGTACCTTTCTCAGCTGGTTAATGTGTCCCTTTAATTTGCCTTTTCTCTTGAACATATTGTGCACCGATGATATTCCATATTGATGTCTATAGCATGGCATAAAAAATTTCTTTCTTGGGTGCAGTGCGGGCAAGACATTGAAGACTCAGTATTTGGCAACAAATCAAGGGTTTTCCAAATTCTTTTTCTGAAGAGCTATCTTGTTATCTACAAGTTTAGATATTTGTTGCACACCAACCACCAGAGGTTTATTCTCCTTCAAAGGAAATGTTATGTCTTTAGAGACTTTAACATTACCTACTCTCAATATATCCAAAAATTTGCTTTGTGGTTATCCTAACTTTTTTTGGCTGTCATTTTCTCTAACAGCCAATTTAATCTCATCCTTAAAGTTATGAAACTCCCTAGCTCGTAGGCCTCTAAGGAATCCAATCGCTGTTGCGTAGAGTTTGTTGTTCCTTTGTCAATGACGATCTGAGCCTGTTGAAAACCATCATACCTTTTAGCATTTACATAATTTCTGCAAAGGTGTAATATCATTATACAATGCAATGCATAACCACTATTTTCTCGTCGTCATATGCAATTAGCTGGCCATCCGCTATTTCGTTGGTGGTATGTTCTATTTCTACCTTATGGATACTGTCTAATAACTTTCTTAAAAAGTCCTTTGGAAACCCATGATGAAGGTTGCTTTGAGATGAGTGAACACTTATATTCTCTATAACTGAGTTACTAGGGGCCATTCTTTTGTACCTACAAAATGCATTACAGTTAAGTGAGTTGCTATAGAAATGTCCTCAACAAGGATCCACTTCAGATTTTCACTTTTCAGATTTTCACTTTGTTGTAGTATTACAACAGATGACAAGAAGATTAACTTATAATCTTTCCATACTTTGGTTGTCCATGGTTAAAAATAGGACAGTTTCAATTCTGTCAGTTCGTATTAGTTACTTTCGAAGAGAGATGTGGTAATCTAACTAGAGTTGCAGTACAACTTGAAAAGGGTTTTGTCAAATGGATGACAGTAAACCCTTATAGTACACTTGCTTGACCTCTTTGAAGGAGAGGGTAACTGGCTGAAGGTTACAATCGACCCATTTGCTTGTAGGGATTGGCCAATTTAATTACTTCGAACTGCATCCATATGGCACCTCTGTCGGCATGCATATTACTCTAATTTTCTTTTTCACTTTCTGTATGGTCATACTTTTTTTAGTAAATTAGAATTATTTGATGGAGTAAATGGATATGGTATCATATTTTGTGTAGCCAAAAAAAATAGATATCTATTTGGTATTCGGATTAATGGATTATAATAACAACACTAGTTAATATTAAAAAAAAAAACATGAAAATGATTTAGATCACGATAGAAAAGTTTAAACCACCCAACTAAGGTTAAATAGTTATAACAAATAATAGAAAAACATATAATATAGCACTTATAATATGTCTTAAATATAAATTATCAAATATAGATGGAAACTAAATAAAGCAATTACTACTTTCGACACTAAAATTCTAATTTACTATCTGGACAACATGATACAATTGTTAAAAGCTAATAAACATAACAACGAAATAAACACAATAATCCCTAAACTGCATGAAAAAACCACAATCTCATATTAACTACACCTAAGGTTACTTAATTCACTCTTTTAAAAACTCTCCCAAATGTAAGTGGTCACTGGATCTTCCCTTACGACTTTGAATGCACCATCTATGAACTTTTTGTAATTAGCTCTACACACTACTATTGTTAGGGTATCATTATCTTGACGATGCATGAGTTGGACACCCACGTTACTCAGATTCCACATAATCTTTACAACATTTTGACAGTCATCAAAGGAAATACCATACCTTATACTCTTGGTGAATTCTTGACTCTTCATAAAATCCTCCATGTTTCAGTTGTCGAAGATGGATCTGAAAAGGATGAATAAATTAACAAATGTGAAGGGTTTCATGGCATTGTAGTGGTCCACAAACTGGTTTTCTGTCATTCCCCAACCATAATGAGCAACTATATTGATGGACTTCAGTACAGGCATGAATGGGAGTTCAACACCACCCTATTCGACAAGCGAGTGGATGAAGGCAGTATTTTCATTTTCATCATTCATGCTTTCTATCGAAACTACCATTTCGTGTTGGAAATAAGTTTTTCTCGAATTTACGGACCTTTACTTGCACCATCTCGTTAGTCTACCTCGTGCTAATTTGGTGCCAGGGAAAATAGTCACTCTGAAAATAAGAGCACATTCCCCCATTGACACTCACATATCGTTGTGGAAGTCTCCACAGTGTCAACATCATAGTAGAGTATTATGATGCTAACTTTTATATACTAAAGAGGTAGTTGATTATAAAGAGTTTTTGCAAATAGGATGAAAAAGCGTATTACTATTAAATCTTGAATGGGCCATTCTCTATTTATAGGCAGGATCAACATGAGTTGTGTCGGTTAAATGTTGATCGGTAACTACATTTCATTTGAAACGACGCCTCTTCAATACAAACGGTTGAGAGTTGGCAGACTGTATCGCTATGCCGAATGGATGCTATGTGGACAGCTGCTTATACAACCCAATTAAACTCTTACGAATAAATAATGAAGGGTTAATTGAATATTAATTATATTGGTCTTCCATCAATTGTGGTTTAATAGAAGTCAAAACCATCTATTACTTCTCATAAACTAGTGCAATTAGCACACTCGATGTGTGTGTACATTTATAGGAATAGAATATAAAAAATACAAATTAAATGATGTGATTATTTAAAAAGAGGTTGGGAATTTAAGAAAGTTATTTGTAGTGGTTAAGAGAAGTTATAGAAGGTTAATAGTAAAAAATATAATAAATTAACACTAAATTACACTAAATTGCTCGTGCATTATATAAGTAGGAACTAGTAACACCCATGTGCCATTTATTTTCAAAGTTTATAAACTTTTTTAATCATATTTTCTAAATTTGCTCACACATAGGGTGTGTTATTTGCATTACTGTATATTATTACTATGAAATTATAATAACTAATATCCACTTGATTCCAGTTTTCATTAAAATTAAAGTCCATTATAACTACTTTTTTATTTTTATTTTTTGCCTTTTATTCAATAAACTAAATGAATTAGGGATTTTGTACTAGATGATTCCTAGTTTATGAATTAATAAAATAAAAGAAAAAGGATCGAGAGTACTATTGAGGAAAGGGACGGATAGAATACTCTATAGGTTATCTAGGCACCCTTCTACCCTTGTAAAACTAGTTGCGAGATTTAATTTCATGTTTCCAAAATAAACCAAATTTATATTAAGTTTGGTTAGAACAAAAAGAAAGAAAATCAAAAGTAAAACATGCATGAAAAATGCGGGGAGATAGAGAGCTCATTGTGCCAGTGTTAGACTGACATAGAAAGGAAAAGAATGTGAGTAATAGATATTTACAAGAATAAATACACTTGACAGAATAAAATAATAAACATATAAACATGTAAGCATGTAAAACTTAATACTCTAATATACCGGATAAACACATAGCAAATAAGTCTATCTATTACAATAGACTTAAACCTTTTCAAAATGTTGCCCTATCTTTAGTTCAATGCCTATGCATACCTACATAGGGCATTACCCTATATAAGTATCTAAGAAAGCGGCAAATGACTAATTTTAAATAAGGCAAATAAAACAAGTAGCAAACAAAACATGTAATGCACATAATAGAGTTTGGAAATGTACCTTTCAATGCCAAAAAAGGTTGAAGTTCTAATCCTTACTAAAGATGAGCAAATAGGTTAAAAAAACCCCCCAATTTATCCCCGTACTAATAAAGGATTCATCACTCCTTATAATAGGAGAGTATATCCCAATATGGCCATTTCTTAAAATACGATTCAAAAATCTTTACTCAAAGTGGAAATAGAATTAAGAGTATCTTCAATTCTATTTCAAGTAAGTTGTATTTTGGAAAGAAGTAAATTGATTAATTCAATAAGAGTTGGCATTATATTTGTACTCTTGAATTAATCAGAATATAGGTTGGTGGAAGGATAATATTTACACGGGAACTAATCACGGATGGGTGATGTTGAATCACTTGACATATCTCAACACGTGAGTGGTCATGATGTTTTGTTAGAAGCCAATTCTTGATCTATAAGTGTAAATTAATAAATAGATTAGAGAATTAATGATAAATTAAATGTGTTTAATTTATCTAATTCTAATTAATTTAAAATTATAATTTATATTTATTTTCAATGTGATTGGGAACCTAAAGGGTCACACACATAAGGATAATTAATTCAGGATTAAATTGATTTTGATAAGTAGAGATACTTATAGGTTAATTTATAAGATAAATTAACTTTTGGGCTTGATTGTAATAAGTTATTAATCTTAGGAGTTAATATGTAATATATATTAAAAGTGCTAATAGTTTTATATTTATTCATATTCCCTTGAGCCAAACTGATTAGGATTATTGTAATTTCTTATATCCAATTTGATTGGGATTCTAAACTATTATATAAATATATATTATATTATATACATTGCACATATGTATGTGATACATATGTATACCAAAAGAATAGTAGTAGTACGGCTTTATCATTGAAAAGCCATGAAAAATAATAATAATAAAAAAAACCGTGAAGGTCACGTTTGGAAATTTAGTATCTATAGCATTCCGTGATTTAGGTCAATCAATCTTATGAAGATTCCTAAGTTAATTATCTGTATAGATACCATTAGAGGTCGGACAACTGTGCGGCTTGTGAATCGACGTTCCAAATATATTGGAGATTTTACTGGGATTCTAAGGTGTAATCTCTATATTTTTCTTGTACTACACATAAATTAATCAAGATGATCCATGATAGGAAAGTAAAAATTTTAAATTCCGCTACGTTATTTGTTTATTGACTTTCTTACATCATGTAGGTTTACTTTCATACATCACGTTGGTTCGATAATAATGTTGTGTTATCTCTGTATGATGGGCTTGTGGGAGGTGGTTGTGTTACGGAAAAGAGAGGAGAATTACATTTGCGAGTAGGAGTCTGCTGAAAAAATATTGTCGGCTTTCTCTTGATCTGTAAGTCTTCATCTAGGAACCCTTTTAGTGTGATAGGGATAATTCTAGAGTGATAACAATCAAATACGATAGAGATAGGAATGGACATACTATCTAGAGCCAATCGTCACTTTATTGTCATTTTTTTTTGAATTTTTTTTTCTAAAAATAAAAATTACCTATTTTGAAACAATAATAATAACATTTTAAAAAAAAATCATTGTTTACAGTCTGCATACTGATATGGCCATGGCATCATTCTCTACATGGGTGATAACTCTAGTAAACTAGAGTTATTTTCTTCTAAATTATAGCATTTTTTAAATTCCGAAATTAGATAAGTAATAGAAAATTTTAGTTAATTTCTTTCATATGTATTGGTATTTTCATTTTTGAATTAATTATGATAATTTTGTGTTAAATTTTTAGTTTAATTAAGTGCTTAATGGTGTTAATATTATGCAGGTTAAAAATTAAAGGTTCGAAGCTGGAAGGAACAAAACTCAAGGGACCAAATTGCAAAATGGATGAAATGAATATTGCTGGAATGAGAGTCGAGATCGCGGTCTCGACTGTTCCAGACAGCGATCTCAACACGGGAATTAGCCTTACTATTTTAGAGTTGAGATCGAGTGCGGTCTCAAATGTTCCAGACCTCGATCTCGACTCGCTAAATGCTAAGTTTTAAAGGCAATTTTGCAAAACTTCCAGCCCAAAAACCCTGATTTTGCCTTGTATAATGCTACACTATTAACACAGATGTTGTATAATGCTGCACTATAATGTTCTCAGATGTTGTATAATGCTGCAGACTGTAACACACTCTAACTATCTAACTCCCTCTAAAACTAATCCTATTTAGCTTAAATAGTGCAGCATTATACAAGGCAAAATCAAGGTTTTTGGGCTGGAAGTTCACAAAATTGCCCTTAAAACTTAGCATTTAGCGAGTCGAGATCACGGTCTGGAACATTTGAGACCGCGATCTTGACTCTAAAATAGTAAGGCTAATTCCCGAATCGAGATTGCGGTCTGGAACAGTCGAGACCGCGATCTCGACTCTCCTTCTAGAAATCTTCATTTCATCCATTTTGAAATTTGGTCCCTTGAGTTTTGTTCCTTCCAGCTTTGAACCTTTAATTTGGTTTAACCTGCATAATATTAACACCATTAAGCACTTAATTAAACTAAAAAATTAACACAAACTTATCATAATTAATTCAAAAATGAAAATACCAATACATATGAAAGAAATTAACTAAAATTTTCAATTACTTATCTAATTTCAGAATTTAAACTATCAAAATGCTATAATTTAGAGGAAAATAATTCTAGTTTACTAGATTTATCAATGGGGCAAGAGTTGGACATCCACTTTATTTGGATCCCATTTTTTTTTTTTCTTTTTTGCAGCATTCTACCAGTTTCCGAGAGCAATACCAAATTTCATACTTTTTGTGTATCCCTATCTCTCCATAAAATCCGCTATATTCAAACTGTCAAATACTAATCCAAAAAGCATCCACAAATTAGCAGCAACATGGGATTTCATGGAATTGTAGGATCCATAAAGTAATTTTCCATCATTCCCCATTTATCACAAGTCACCATATTGACAGAGTTAAGTAGGGGCATGAATGGGAGTTCGAAACCAATGTTTGCCCTAATCCACAAAAGAAAGAATGAAGGAAATGTTTTGGTTTGCATCATTCATACTTTCTACTATCATAAATATTACATGGTCAATGAAGTACTTTTGCGGCAGTTTATAGACCTTCACGTGCACCTTCTCGTTCATCCACCGAGCATTGACTTGGTTCCATGGATAGTTGTCACTCTACATATAGGAGCACTTTCTCTCATTGTCGATCACATAACGCTGTGGAACCCTCCATGATTACAACAACTTAACAAATGGTTTTTTTGATGCTAGGAGAGATTGCTTGTGAAGATCATCTTCAAATGGATAAGAAATTTTATTTAGTATTATTTTGGGATTGGATTCTTCGATATTTATACTGAGTGAGAGATAAGCGTTGCTACTATTAAGTTAAAGGACACTCATTTCCATCTAAAATGACACATGTTTTACACATTCTAGTACACAACGGTTTATTAAGTGAGCATCTAAACCAACGCTAGTGGACAGCCTCTTAGGTACGTTGTTTCGCAGTTAGCCAGATTTTGATTAATGTGGTTCATTAAAAACAATAGTTAATGTCATAATATACATTAATTTAAGAAGACATGGGTTAACATCTAAAACTGCATATTTGAAGCTAAATGAGGGATTATGAGATGTTATGACCATAATGTAAGGAACTATAGGAAGTTATGGCCATAATGTAAGGCACTATTCACAAAAACAAATATATATTCAAATTCGAAAGATCATGGGTGGTTGCAAAAAGATTAACTTCAACAATGTTACTAGTAGGGGGTAATAAAAACTTGTGGAATTAAAAATATTAGTGGAGCACTGCAAAAGACTCGAGCATTATAACAGTAACTAGGGCTAAATCCACACTCTATGTGAGTGCAATTACACAATATGAATATAATTAAAAATAAAAATAGGGAGTGGTAGTTACTAAACTGCTCTCTCTTATGTGGGTTTTTTTTTTAATTTTTAAATTTTTTTAAAATTATGCCATCTCTTTTGATGGTAAGTTTATGTAAGAGAAGTTATTTGGTGCTAGATTTAAGGAAAGTTATTGGGGTGGACTAGAAGGGGTTTTGATAATTACACCAAAAATACTCTTATGTTATTAATGTAGTAATTAGGACTAAAGGCATACTCTACGTGTGTGTGCAATTACAAAATATGAATATAATTAAAAATAAAAATTAAAAATAAGGAGTGGTAGTTACTAAATTGCTGTCTCTCATGTGTTTTTTTTTTAGTTTTTTTAAAACTATGCCGTCTTTTTCAGTGGTAGGTTTAAGGGAAGTTATTTGGTACTAGGTTTAAGGAAAGTTATTGAAGTAATTACACCAAAAATACTCTTGCATTATTAATGTAGCAATAGTAATAATTAAAAAGAGATTGGGAGTTTTAAGAAGTTAGTTGTTGTGATTAATATTAAAAAGTAGTCAGGGGATATAAGGAGTTACACGAGGTTTTGTTTATTGGTTCATGTATTGAAAATTAAATATGAAGCTCATAGAGTTTATCCACTACCCACCCCATTACGGGATGCACTAATAGCCGGTTACAGAAAAAGAATTATAGCCTGGTAAGAATTTGTGTGTAAAAGTCATACTTTCTTATGTAATCACAACTTTATTAAGTTTTCTTATGTAATTATAACTTTATTAAGTTATATATATATATTATAAACACACATTTCATGCCTGAAAATAAACAAAAAATAAAATTTACAAATTCGAAATTTTATTAAATCAGGTGAAAAATGGGTTACAATTCTCTGTGATATTTTAATCGTCAATTGCAATGATGAAAACTTCTGATTTGTTCCCTAATTTGGTGATGATGATCTAAGGACCGAAATCAGCTTGATCTTGAAACTTCAAGGTATTGACAAACGATCCAAGAGCCACGACAGGCTTGATTTCGAACTGTTGAACTCGTTCAATTTCTCGTGGGAGAAATTAAACGAAGAGTGTGTACTGAGTGCCTTGTGTTTGATCGCGGTTAAATGGATGTTGGTGAAGAACGTCACTTTTGATTGTCATAGAAGATTTGCCACTTTGTTTCTTGTACTTGTTGATCTCCACATGCTGCTTAAGTCTTGCTATTCGTGTAGTTGAAGTGTTTCCTAGTTCTTTATTTCAATGAGAATGGCCTCGTATTTATAGGAAAAGATTGAAAGGTTTAATTTAGAAAAGTCCAATCAATTAGCCTTATTAGAGGGTAAATGATTACTGTAAGTAGTCTAATTGATTTCCTTGATTTTCTCAATTAATAAATTTTAAAATCTCTTAATTGATTGTAGAAGATTTTAGTTTGTTGGGCTAAGAAAATATCAAATGGGCTTGATTTTTATGTTTGGCCTAATCCACAAGAGATGTGGGTTAGACTAGTCATTTTCATTGGACTAGTTTTGAGATATTAGGTTCAAGACTTCAATTTCATTGGACCTAAAATTAATTGAATTATTACTGTACAATCTCAAATAATAAATTTGATTTTAATGTCTACAAATACCCCTTCAAGTTTTGGATTCGGTGACATACTTGACTTGTACGAGATGGCAAGCTTGAAGGCCTTTTAGTACTAATTTTTTTTTAAATGCCCACAACCACGATTTTTTTTTTAGCCTGCCTCCATGCATTGGATCCATCCACCAAAATATACCTGCTTGTTTATGGTAAAGTTGATCTGGCAAAATTATTGTAGTCATTGAACAATTAATTGACATTCTAATAATTGTTTAAAAATCAATGAAAGATTTATATTTGTACAAAACATCTTCCTCCTATTTGTAGTAAAATAGGTCGTCCAGTACAATTGATTCCTCCCATTAATTATTGAACAACAACTAATATGTCACTAATTGCTTAATAACTACAATAAACCTTCTCAAATTGATCTAGCAAGAATCTCTTGGCATTTTCTACCTAGTTGTTACCTGAACAAAGCATGAATGAGCAAGATAATTTCCATAATAGTTGATTGAAAGATGACAAAATCTTTTGTTTCCTTATCGTGCAACCTTTACTTTTGAAAAAGATCAAAATTGTACTAATGAATTGTGGAAATAAAATATTGACTTCAATGTAAGAATTTATTTCAAGTTACGGAGTGTTGATTTTCATTGATGGCAAATTTATCCTTAGTGTAGTGATTAGGGGCAATCAAACCTTGACTTAAGGCAATGATGTTGGCCGATATATTCTTAGTAGTCATGATTATAATCAACCATTCTTTTTTCTAGTATAATAAAATAATCACGTCGCTTGGTCATTATTTTCTTATCCAAAAGTTTGGCAAGTGACATTACAAGCATATCAAATACATGACCTAGAAATCCGCAAATGAATTCATGCTCTTAATTCTGCTTCACTCCACTGATCAGTGGAAGGATTTCTTTTAGGTGAAGAAATTAAAATCCCTAAATTTGGACAAAACTTAGTGAGCCAAAATTAAATCAAATATTATCCTCTTTTTTTTTTTCTTTTTTTTTTTTTTGTAAAGAACATGACCAGTGCCTAGAGATTTAATTTCCATTCCCCCGATCAATATTGCAGACGGCAACAGAATCTCGTGATTGAGAGATTATTTCACCATTTGCCTCTAGGAGTCTTCCGATGTTAAGAGAAGCAACAATCTAGAACAATTAACGACACTAAAAGACCCTATCAATTAGATTAGATCATTTATCCTTCCAGATTAGATCCCTATAAAGCTGATAGACTCAAATATAAAGATCTACCCTTAACTGTTATGGCTTGTACCACACACAAAGGGGATATTTAGCAGTAGTTCATAAAGCAGTGGTCAATAGTGCAACATCACCAAGAAGGCTTTAGTTGACAAAAACTTGAAGCTGCATCTCGGAAATCTTCATCCCGAAACGCGAAACCCGGGAACAATATGTGACACTCGAGTAAGACCTTTGTATCCTGTAGTCATGTACTCATGTAGCATTGAATTTCATTATTACAGTACTGAACTTTAAGTGAATTTTTTAATTGAAACTTCATGTTCAATGACTGCTACTACTCTTGAATATTCTATGCACAATATACAATACTTAACTCAAGCCATCCGTATGCCTTTGATGCCATATTCATGCTTTGGAATTCAAAATTTTCATGGAGATTATTCATTTTGCCTTATAAATCAAATCACCTGGTGCCAAACTATAATATAGTTCTACGAGTTTCCAACTCATGTCATTTCAAGACAAAACCTTGTTTGTTCGACCACTAATTAGTAATCTTCATGTTTAACAGGACTTTAGTATTATTTGTAATAGCCTTTGAGCATAATCACATCACCTGATGCATAAAATGAAAATTTTCCAGAATGCCAACTACAAAAAAAACGGTGGAATATGGCAAGTGCTCCCATAGACAATCCCCAAGTTGAACCCCGTATGCACTTAAGACGAAATCCCCGAATTCCTTTGCCAACCATGAAAACTTACGTGAATCAGGCACTCTATTTGAATTATTACCTCGCATGATCATATGTTGGTGATTAGGCCAAGAAGTTTGAAGAAAACTATTTGGAGTTGGATTAAATTCTGGCACTTGGTTTCTTATTTCACTCTTTGTTATTATTTTTAGTTACATATGGAGCTCTATTTATAGTTGAATGGTTACATGAACCTAAACTCTTAGAACATTGCACTAGACTTTTAGGAAATGTTTCCAACACATAAAAGAAACAAATAGACATTCAACTACTTGAAATTCTAAACAAACATTTGACTTAATTAATTAAGCACATTACTCAACATATTCCCCCTTTAATGTGCTGTTCTTGAACTCCACGCATCTCTCGAAAATAACAAAACTTGTCTTGAGGTAGCGGCTTTGTAAAGATATCCGCAACTTGATCTTCACTTTTGCAAAACTTGAGTTCAACTTCACCATCTTCAATTGCTTCTCTTATGAAGTGATGTTTGATTGCAATGTGTCGAGTTGTTGAATGATGAACTGGGTTTTTGGCAATGTCAATGGCTGATTTGTTGTCGCAAAACATCACCGTAGCTTCTTTTTGCTTTTCGTCAATGTCTTCAAGAATTCTTCCTTAGCCAAATCACATGTGAAGTTGCCAAACTAGCTGAAACATATTCAGCTTCGGCAGAGGATTGTGCAACACTTTGTTTCTTTGAAACCCAAGAAAACATGGCTGAACCAAGTGTGAAACAATAGCCGGAGGTGCTTTTCATATCATCATGGCATCCAGCTCAATCACTATCACAAAATCCATACAAAGTTGTACCAGCTCCTTTGCTGAATTTTAATCCGATTGGTTATTCGTGTTTGATGTAGCCAAGTACTCTCTTGGCTGCTCCAAGATGCAATTGACTCGGATTGTTCATAAACCTTGATAATAAACTTGTAGCAAACATAATATCCGGTCTTGTGGCTGTAAGATATAACAAATTTCCTACCAAACTTCGATACAAAGTTGGATTGGCTCTCTTATCACCATCATCCTTGACAAGCTTTTCATTAACTACAAGTGGTGTAGTCATGGGCTTACAACCATGCATGCCAAACTTAACAAGAATATTTTCAGCGTAGTGCCATTTCTTTTGACAAATAAATACTCCATCATCATTTTGATCAATCTCTATTCCAAGAAAGTGATGTAGCAATCTCATGTCATTCATTTCATACTTCTTCATCATGGCTTTCTTAAATTTAGTAATCATGTTCTCATTGTTACCTGTATAAAGCAAATCACAACATACAAAGCAACAATAAGAATATTTGAAGTACCTTGCTTCTTCACATACAATGTTGGCTCATTTTTGCTTCTCTTGAATCCTTGATCCATGAAGTAAGAATCAATTTGACTATACCAAGTCCTTGGTGCTTGCTTCAACCCGTACAATGCTTTCCCCAATTTGTACACTTTGTCTTCCTCTCCTTTTTTGACAAAGCCTTGGGGTTGTTGGATATAAACTTCTTCCTTCAATTCTCCATTCAAAAATGCTGATTTGACATCAAGTTGATAAAGACTTCATCCTTTGTGGGCTGCCATAGCAATAAGAGTTCGAATTGTGTCAAACCTTGCTATCGGTGCAAAAGAAATGTTTCATTGTAGTCGACAGTGGGCTGTTGAGTGAACCCTTTTGCAACAAGCCTTGCCTTCTTTCTTTGGATTGAACCATCCGGATTCAGCTTTGCTTTGTAGATCCACTTCACTCCAATGATCTCCTTGTTTTGTGGTTTGTCAACAAGCTTCCAAGTGATGTTCTTTTCAAGTGATTGAATCTCCTCCTCCATGGCTTTTCTCCAATCATTTTGCATTTGCTTCTTCAAAATTTTCTGGTTCAAGTACACAAAAGTTGCACCTTGCATAGATATCATTCAAGCTCCTCATCTTCTTTGGTGTTGAGGTTGGTGAACTCGAACTTGAACTTCGTGAGGGAGACGGACTGTTTGGTGTAGTGGCTGGAAATTCTTCCTCATTATGTTGTTCATCATCAACCAAAACAGTACCTTTCTCTTCTTTTCCATTATTCCAATTCCATGAAACAATTTCATTAAATAAAACATCTAGACAAACAATGATTTTGTTAGTTTTCAAGAAAGTTATACAAACGATAGCCTTTTGATTGTGAACTATAACCAACAAAGATGCATTTTTCACTAACTTCATCAAGTTTGTACCTTTTCTCCTTTGGAATGTGAGAATAGCAAACACTTCCAAAAATTTTCAAATGATTCACTGACGGCTTTCTTCCACTCCATGCTTCAAGAGGAGTTTGATTCCACACCGCCTTGGTTGGACTTCTATTCAACAAGTACACGGCTATATGCACCGCTTCAGCCCAAAATTCTTTAGGCAATCCTTTGTCATGCAACATGGATTTTGCCATCTCCATCACGGTTTGATTCTTCCTTTCGGATACTCCATTTTGTTGAGGTGTGTAGCCAACCGTGAGCTGTCTTTCTACTCCTTCATCGTCACAAAATTCCTGAAATATATTGGAAGTATACTCCTTTCCTCTATCACTCCTTAAGGTCTTAATACAATGACCACTTTGTTTTTCTACAAGACTCTTGAACTTTTTGAATACATGAAACACTATCAGATTTTTCTTTCAGAAATACACCCAAGTCATTCTAGAAAAATCATCAATGAAGAGTATAAAGTACTTGTTACCTCCATGAGATGTTGTTCTCATTGGTCCACAAACATCGGTATGAACCAGCTCTAAAATCTCCTTGGCTCTCCATGCAACTCCTTTAGGAAATGGTTGCTGGTGTTGTTTGCCAAGTGCACAACCTTGACACACAGCATCCTTCTCTTCAATTTTTGGCAATCCATACGCCATTCCTTTTTGTTGAAGGACTTTGAGACTGCGAAAATTCAAGTGACCAAGCCTTTTGTGCCAAAGCCACGAACTATCAATCACTTGAACCTTCAATGCTTGATTTCCACCATAGCTGAAATTTATTGGAAAACTCCTATTCTTCTCCATATGAATTTTCACAACAAGTTGTCTACCATCTTTTTTATCATAAATTGAGCACTCACCATCATCAAAGTTAAGTGCATATTTATGTTCAAGAAGCTGTCCAAGACTTAGCTACAAATTTTGTTCTAAATCAGGTACCTGTCTCTTATACACATCTAGATGTGTATAACTTTTGTTTTGAACTCCAATAGTTCCCAATCCTTGTGCTTGAACAACAACTCCATTTCTCATCTTCACTTGAGTCTTTATGGACTCATCCAAGTCAACAAATCTGGATTTGTCCTTGGTCATATGATTGCTGCAACCACTATCAAGAAACCACACATTTTCTTTGCATTCGGTTGCCATGTGACAAGCATAGAACAAGTTGCTTTCTTCTTGATTCTCGGCTGTAAATTGTGCTTGTTGGTTGCCTTTGAGTCTACAATCCTTTGCAATATGGCCGAACTTCTTGCAATTGTAGCATTGTGGCTTGTGTTTGTGCCAACAATCATTCTCCACATGGTTGCTCTTTCCACAAATGTTGCAAGATTGAGAATTTTCAGCATTGTTGGTTCTTTGATAGTTGCCTCTTCCTCTTCCTTGATAATTTCTGCCTTGTCCTCGTCCACGGCAATACACATCACGTCTTCCACCTCTTTGGGTATGTCCTCCTCTTTGATTGTTGCTAGAAGATGCTCTCCTTTGTTGCTATTGGGGCTGAAATTTACTTTTGATTGAAAGACACTTTCAATGGATTTTTCAGCATGCCTAGCAATCCTTTTTTCACGAGCCTTCAAAGATACCATCAACTCTTGAACACTCAAAGAAGTAATATCTTTTGTTTCTTCAATTATGGACACCATAGAATCAAATTTTGGGGGTAAACTCACAAGGACTTTTTCTACAATTCTACTATCACTAATTTGTTCACCAAAAGTTTTCATCTCATTTACAATTTTGGTGATCTTTGTGCAATAATCTTGGATAGTTTCACTATCACTCATTTTTTGATTTTCAAGTTCTCTCCTAAGAGTTTGAAGGGTGACATTCTTTACCTTGACATTTTCTTCGAATTCTTTTTGTAGAATCTCCCAAGCTTCCTTGGCATGATCCGCACCCATGATTCTTGAGAAGATATCCGGACTTAATTGAAGGTTCCACACCTTGTTGGATATAGGAGAGTGCTTTGGCATCTTTCTTCCTATGCTCCTTGAGACTTCTTAATTGTTGGTCATTCATGTCGGTGGTAGAATCCGGTTCTTCATAGCCTTCTTCTACATATTCCCACAATTCTTTTGATCTAAAAATTGTCTTTATTTTGACGCACCAATGATCATAATGCTCACCGGAAAATATTGAAACCGATGTGCCATCATTTTGATTTGCCATCTCTCACTCTTTTATGATTGTTTTTTTTTTGTGAACCTGGCTGCTCTAATACCAATTTATGTTGGTGATTAGGCCAAGAAGTTTGAAGAAAACTAGTTCGGGTTGGATTAAATTCTCTCTTGGTTTCTTATTTCACTCTTTGTTATTATTTTTAGTTACATATGGAGCTCTATTTATAGCTGAATGGTTACATGAACCTAAACTCCTAGAACATTGCACTAGACTTCTAGGAAATGTTTCCAACACATAAAAGAAACAAATAGACATTCAACTATCTTTGGAATTCTAAACAAACATTTGACTTAATTAATTAAGCACATTACTCAACATCATATCATACATGCACCTCTTGACATATTTCCAGTGGAAACGACTTTTCTTGAGTTTGCTATTCTTTTTTTTTTTTTCTTTTTGGGCAGAATTCCAATTATAAAAATCAAATTTTCACACAAAACATCATTGCAATCCACTCCGAGAGAAGCTTCAATCCAAGTAACCTTATTTGGTCACATGTAAGCTACAACTCTGCCTGACTTTTTTAGGCTTGACACCGATCATGCTATTGGGTAATAAATCTGGACTCAGTGGCTACCACCGTTTCTTTTGTTTGATTCCAAATTCTATGAATTGCCTTTCTCCCTCGGATCCAGTCTTACTCCTTCGACTTGAGGTACGCATAAACTCTTCTTTTTTTTTTCTAGACTCCGTGGAAAAATCATTATTGTGGACAAAATCTTCTTTCCATTTGAACTTCAATTTCTTAAATAATTCCGGTACCACGCAAATAGCTTGATAATTATGATGTACACCTAAAGCAGCTTGCAATTGAACCATCACAACTCTGGTACCATACTTTCTTACGGTTGCATTGTTGACGTACCCTTAAAGTGGCTCGTAACTGGACCATGAGAACTCTATTTCCATGCCTCCTTACAGTTGCATCGTTGACGTACCCTTAGAGTGGCTCGTAATTAGATCACAGTAATTCTAGTACCATGCCTTCTTACAGTTACGTTATTGACGTAGCCTTAGAGTGGTTCATAATTGGGTTATCACAACTTTGGTACCATGTTTTCTTACGGTTGTATCATTATATACTCCTAAAGTGGCTTGTAACTGGGTTGTCTCAACTTTGGTACCATACCTTCTTATGATTACATTGTTGATGTACTCCTGGAGTGGCTCGTACATGGATCACCAACTGGATCACCAGAGCTACAGTACCATGTCTTCTTATAGTTGTATCGTTGACGTATCCCTAGATTGGCTCGTAACTGAATCACAATAACCCCAAGTACCATTCCTTCTTACGGTTGCGTTGTCGACGTACCCGTAGAGTGGCTTGTACTCAAACCATCAATTAGATCACCAGAGCTCCAGTACCATGCCTTCTTATGGTCGCGTCGTTGACGTATCTTTAGATTGGCTCATAATTGGATCACAATAACCCTAGTAGCATGCCTTCTTACGGTTGCGTCATTGACGTACCCCCAGAGTGGCTCGTACCTGGATAATCAACTGGATCACTACAGCTTCGGTACCATGCCTTTTTATGGTTGTGTCATTGACAAACCCCTGGAGTGGCTTGTACCCAAATCATTAAATGAATCACTAGAGCTCTGGTACCATGCCTTCTTACGGTTGCATAGTTGATATATCCCTAGATTGGTTCATAATTGGATCCTAGTAACCCTAGTACCATGTTGGTTGTCTCTCAGTGCACTTGTGCAGATGTGGTTAACTTTTGAACATGATTAATAACTGATTTGGATGTGGCTTGCCTAATAGCAATCTAGGTCTTGTCTTATCAACGATTTGGAAACACCGAGAAGTTTGAAGATACTAACATGATAGCTTTTACAAATCACAGATAACTTTGATTTCATCTCCAATTCCAAAATCGATCGATGAAGTTTTCTCTAGAAGATAATTACGTCCTTACCTTTGAACTCACACCGCCAGAACTAGAAGCATGAGAAAGAGTAGGAAATCGAATAGCATTTTGTGAGGAATTATTGGTTAAAGATTGGAACTCAAAAAAAAAAAATCATTGATATAGACGTGTTTCGGAAGGAATAAATGGAGGCTGTAGAGAGAAGTCCGACTACTGGAGGTGGATAAGATAGGAAGCTAGAGGGAGATAAAGTGGTGATCGTTGCGACAGAAGGGAGTGGACAGCGAGAGGGAGAGAAGGTGATGGGGAAGGAAGAGATAGTAGAGGCAATGACGAGGGGGATGGGATTGAGATGGGTAGGATTGTTGATGGTTGCAACGAAGGAGTGTGGGTAGCGAGAAAGGAAAGATAGGGAATGGGAAAGGAAAGGAGGAAATGGGTAGTGGTAGACAGAATGAAGTGGGAATGCTTCACAGGTGGGGGATGGAGGGGTAGCGCTGATGGTGCATTGGTGTAGGGAGATAGATAAGGTCGATTTAAGCGTTTTGGTTTAAATGAAATGAAATTATTGGAAAAGAATAAATATACCGTGACTGTATGTTTTGATCCCGTATTATCAACAAAATAAAATCTCAAGCACTTAACCTCTAGATTATTATTAATCCATGTAATGCGTTTGCCTTTTTATTATAAATTCTAAAATTATTTTTAAAAATAAAAAATAAAAATCATAGGACTAGATGATTTGATAATTATACCCCTATTCAACCCTGGTCAAAATTAAAAAAAAAATATTATGCTTTGGATGAGCCGCCATTTAGGGATCTAATTGGATACAAAATATTTAGTTTTGGGACTAATCCAACTAAAATTAAAGTTGGAGGACCATTTTGGTTTTAATAAAAATTGGAGGACTAATGAGGTGATTTTTAAAGAACAAAAATCATAGGACCAAATGATTTGACGGTTGTGCCCTAGTCAACACTGGTCAAAACTCAAAAAATTTATGTTTTAGGCATAGCCGTTATTTGGGATCAAATTGGATACAATACTTAGTTTAGGGACTAATCTAGTTAAAATTAAAGTTGGTGGACTATTGTGGTTTTAATGACACTGTTGGAGGACTAATAAGGTATTTTCCTAACTTGAATTATTGAAGAGAATAAAGGGTTCCAATAAACTCTATAAATTATCAATTTTTTTCAAGTCTACACTACCATCTTTGAATACTAAACTTACATAATAGATGTAATAATAAACTATAATATATTTCCTATCACACATTGTGCTCCAGTTTGATGATGTTTTAAACTTTTCTATATTTGAAGTTAAATAGTGTACCAATGTTGTAGAATGGTTCAATAATTTTAAATTGAGAAAATGAACTTCTATTTTAAAAATTATTATGTAGATGTATTATTCACAAGACATATAGGATTATTTAACTATTACAAAATTGTTGGAACTACTAAACTAAATAAATCTTTTATATTTCTAACAAAGTATATCTAAAGAAAATACATAAAAATTACCCATGAGCAAATATTTTTCTAAATTCATACAAACTATAGAAAATTCTTTGACTTAGTTAAACATTGAAATAGAAATTATATAAGCAAAAAATTAAGTGAACTAAAAAAATCAAACAGTAGGCATCTCCAAAATATATATATCTGTGTGTGTGCAGCTTAAAGATCCTAAACTAATTAAGTTCTTGAGTCACACTACTCACTGTCTATTAGTTTTGAGATAGAAACCCATATTCTTTAATATAGTATTAGAACTATCCTTAAGTATTTTCAATCCGCACATAATTTGGGCCCTTATGCATATTGGGCTTGACTTCACGTATTTATATCAGCCAATGTTTGTCTTATGTTTGTATTGGTTTAGGAGTTTATATCATAACCAATACTTCTTTTGTCCACGTTTAGACCTCCAAGTAGTATGTGTGTGAGAGGCCAAACTAATTTATTATCATGTTTCAACCCAAGTCGTGTGTGAAAGAAGATGTAAAAATATAAAATATCCTACGTCGGTTAACGTAAAAATCCTGAACTAATTAAATAATTCCACAGCCACACTATTTGTCAATTGGTTTTGAAATAGAAATCCATATTCTTTGTATGTGTGCATATATATATATATATATATATATATATATATATATATATATATACACCCCTAATTAGGGATTTTTCTTTGTTACTTGATAAAGTGTTGTAGTAAGATTTCCAAGAAGGGGAATGTAGGATGTTGGAAATGGCAAAATGAGGGGGTGGGGGTTGATAATTTTTTGGTTCTAACCAAAAAAAAATAAAAAATGAACTTGGCGCTCCCGTATTTTTCAGGTAGAAGATTTGTAATATAATGTTGAGGTTGAGGGTTTCTATGATTGGGTGTCAAATTAAGGGGATAATTAGGATTATCCAAATTTACTTTGAACTCGTAAACTAATGGCTCTTATGATATTGTAGTTCAATTGCCATCAAAACATTCTGGTGAATGACTCGAAAAAAGAAGCACCTTTGAAATATAAAAGCCCATTTGAGGTGAATGTGACCTCAAAATTTATTTCTGGTGCTTGATAACATATTCCAGTTTGGAAACATTATAGAGCCACAATATTGGTTGAAAAGGAAGAACTTTTAATGAATTCATTTTAATCACTTTATTAAACACCCTTTTAGTCGGAAGTAATTATTGGACACGTCTAATAGTTATTTTTCAATTAATATGAGTCTTCCATTTGGAGTGGGAGCCCATTTTCTGAATATGAGGACCTCTCGTATTTTTCAAAAACACAAACCCCACACTCCAAATTGGGAGTTCCAATTTGTTGAGAATCTATTACTAAACATACTCAATTGTTGTTTCCAAGTTAGATAAATTTCTCGTCTGTAAAATTGAAAAAAGTCATTTTAATCATCTTGATATTTATAGTTTTGATTGGACTCCCCAAACACACACGCTCCCCTTCCCACCCCACCCCCTCCAAAAAAAAAAACATCCACACCCATAAATTGAGATTTTCAATGTCAAATTTTTCAGTGTCAATTTAGAGTCACCAATAAAAACTGCTTCGTGATAATAATTATCACTGCTATTTTATTTTTTTTTTTTTTTAATTCTCTGATAGCATTATTCAATATTTAGATGTCAAAATTATTAATGCCACTGAATTGACATTGAATAATTTGGCATCATGGATTTAATCTGCGCCTCTCCCCCATGCCTTGGTTTTCAGTAGAAAGCAAAATTAAATTGAAGTTTACTACATTTTAATAGAAAGACACCTTATAATCTTACAATCCTCCAATTTATTTCAGTTATTCACAGGATTCATACATATATAGACCATTATTTTCTGTCTGCTTGCTCCATATCTTGAGCTGAAACATTCAAGTCAAAAGGTTTATAGTTTGTACCGTACTTGTCTTTAAAAGCAAATGCCAACTCTTTATTTGCATAATCATCTACCTTATGGCATCTTTAGCTTCTGCTGCCAGATTCCCATGATTCCCTTGGGGTATTTTACACAATTTTAAGTTGCCATTTGAGGAATGAATACGAGGCTGATCATTGATGGCTGATTTATAGAGCTGATGTTTTGTAGATTTTGCTTCTCGAGCCTGCGAGTTCTTTCCATTTCTTGCCTTTGATGACCTTCCCTGAAGTTCAAATACATCTAAATCCTTCAATTTCTGCTGTCAATTGTTTTAGTTGTCTTAGTAAAAGTCAGGCAAAGGTGTTCAGAAGTATAATATAATTCAGTATGTGGGGAATCCTTGAAGGGCATTTTGGAAAGCTTAAGAAATTCTACGCAATGAATGTAATGTTTCAACATTTTACTTTATTATGCATCTTGGATTGAAAACCTACTTCTGCATGAGGAAAAAAAACAGGCACTGGAACGGAAAATCTAATCCGAGTCTTGTCAACTTGAGAATCCAGCATAAGTTTCTTTGCTTCTATAATAATATCTTTTACTTAATAGTTGGAGAATTGTTTCAAATCAACTACATAACCTTCCAACACTAAACATTTCGCGCGTTGAACTTTGTAGTAATTCAACATTTCAAGTGTTTTGAGCAGATATTCGAATGGAACAGTAAAATGTGTAATGCTGAGAATTAAACCAGCATATACCTCTTTGTTGAATTGGCTTTGCTCTTCAATACCTTGGCTCTTTCCTTTGCTTGCTTGCATGTATCTTAATGTTTGGAAATAAATCTATTAGAAGCATGATTGAGGGTTAAGAAAATAAAGTCCTTGTTGTATGGCCCAGGTACAAAATTTTAGGCCTTATAATATCTTATCATTATAATAAGGGAAAATGCAATTTTAGCCCCAAAGTTTAGGTTGTGTTCTATCTTTGTCCCTGAATTTTAGAATAAACGTATTTAACCCTCAAACTTTCCAATTAGTACTAAATTAAGACAAATTTGAAAGTTCCGTCAATAACAGACGGAAAATCTCATGATTCAAATGCCCAAAGAGAATGGAAAAAAAATACAATTTTAGCTTCCAAAGTTTGGATCGTAATCTATCTTGGTTCCCA
This sequence comes from Cinchona pubescens, assembly GCA_025175665.1. Lineage (NCBI taxonomy): Eukaryota > Viridiplantae > Streptophyta > Magnoliopsida > Gentianales > Rubiaceae > Cinchona > Cinchona pubescens. The sequence goes on from JANKKI010000064.1 coordinate 2,479,908, forward strand.
AAGTTCCAAACAATATGAATTTAATTCTCAAACTTTCCAATATATATGAATTTAAAACAAATTTGAAGATTTTGTCAATTATAGACAGAAAAAAAAGTTATGTTCATTATCTAATCAAAGTTATAACACCCTCCTAGAAGACTCAACAACCCATTTGACCCGATGTTGGAAAGTTATATTTAAAGAAAGCAAAAGAATAACACAATAATAATTTACCAATAAATTAAAATAATAATTTAATTCAAAGATTAGAAAAGCTTGTTTGTAGTCGATGCATACTAATTAGCGCTATCCTTAAGAGTGATATGCACCCTACTGCACTAGGTTGATGTTGCTTTCCTTCCCAATATACAATAACCTCCAAGTAAGTTTTGATATAGCAAAACACTACCCACGAACAAATACTACCGTTATACTCAATTATTTAGATATGTAGTATAAGGGAATACATAGGGGGTATTTTAGTATAGTGGTTGTAATAATATAGAGTGTAATTAGGGAGAAAAGTAAGTATGGTGTTTGTTTGAGATAAAAAAGACTCTTATTTATAGTAGTTTTAAGACAATAAAAAATAGTTGTTGGAGGTAATAGAAATTTTAACGTTACTTTTTTCCCTATTACATTTCCTAATATTCTGATACACATTAAAGTACTTATGTAATTATTATCTCCTGATTTTGTGACCTTGTTATATTAAGGAGTGCTTCTTAAATAATTAGCTGAAAAACTTCTTCTAATTAGTGTAAGTAAGTGGGCTCCGCAAGCCCTACTCATAAATAATTTTTTACTTATAAATAACACTTGGGGAAGTCATTCATGAAATTAGGGCACAAGATTTAGGTTATGATCTCTCAGAAAATCCAGATAATATGAATGTTGGTTCTGAATATGGTAGTAGTGGTTTTGAAAATGAAAGTGGTGGTTCTAAACATGAGAGTGGTGGGTCTGATACAAGAGGTGGAGATAGCCAGTGGGATCATGATGCATGAATAGCAATGGTAACATTACATCCGATAGTTCTTTGGAATGATTTTCCCTATCTGACTTTAATTATGAATATGAGTGATGATGAGGATGATGAAGTATTTCTTGATCATGTAGACAAAAATAGTAAATGGTTATGCATTGATAGTTAGAGAAAAAGTGAAAATATGATTAAATAGGTTGAAAACGACTAGGAAGTGCTATAACGTAGGTTAGATTTAATAGTCACGTGCATTGCATATGATTTTTTCTATTGGTAATTGACAGATTTCAAATTTTTTTCTAAATTAATTAATAGAAATTAGAAAGTTTGGCATTTAAAAGCTTTTTGTTTGGAATTTTAGGGATTAATATGGATCACGATCTAAACTTTAGGGGTTAAAATTAAATTTTTCCGTTCTTTTTAAACATTTGAATTTTGGGATTTAACAGTCACGTGCCCAATCCATAATTGATAAAATTTTTAAAATTGTCCCATACTGGATAGAAATTAAAAAGTTTAAAAAATAAATACGTTTTGTCTGAAATTTTGAGAATTAAAAATAAATTACTATCTAAACTTTGAGACCGAAATTATGATTTTTTTTTCTTATAATAACATCAACTATATACAAACCTTAAAGTGTCAAAATTAATGAACTTCAATAAGGCCTTTAGTTCATTAATTAACTATATATCCACTTCCTCCCCTCTACTCATTTTGCAACCACAAAACCTCTTTCCTTCCCCACTTTTAACCCTGTACCCCAAATGAGCACACTCATGCTGCCTTGACCAGTAGTTATAAAAAGAATCTAAAATTAAAAACTCTCATAACAACAAAGATCTTTTATTGAATAGGCAACAACAACTTAATTACTTCAATTCCTACCTTCCTCTTCTATTTATTTTATGACTAAAATCTACTATTACTTTTCAATTTCTACATGGTTTCTCATAACAATCAAGGCCCAAATTACCTAAAATGCCTCTATTGCCAGCTACATCTATAAATAATGTTAATGAATGTTGTAACTATTGCTTAAGCATAAAGTTTTTTTTTTTTGAAAATCAAATAAATTAACTAGCTACATACCAAATGAGAAAGCAATATTTGAAGAAATTGAATGCAAAAATTTAATTAGCAATTTTGCATCTCAAAGAGCTAGAAAAAATAAATTTTAGTATGTAAATTGATAATAATTTTGTTATGTATATGTAAATTGATAATAATCTTGTTAGAAGTAAAAGGTCTTAGGTTGAAAGTCGAGTAGAAGCCTAAAACTATAAAACGGCCCTGATTAGTAGCATCTTTGCAGATGTAATCTTTGATAAAAATTATGAATCTAGTTTGCCTTACTCAATTGTCTGCAGTCCAACAGTTCTATGCGCGTTCTCTCCATTTTCTTCAAATATCATCACTTGCACTGGTACATAGTGCAAAAAGGGCATAATATTACTAGCAAATAATAGCAATATTCAAGCAAGTTAGCAACAATAATTGCAATGATGATGAAGAAAATCTAGAGAAAAGGAGTTGTTGTCTCCTCTGGCAATTCTAAGAAACCTAAGCTTTTTTACTAAAATTTATTGTGTGAAGTTAATGACAAAATGTTATAGAAAATCTTCATACCATTGCTTGTTGTTCTTGCATTGGTTCTTGGATGGAACTCTTTGCTTAGCCGGTATTTCTGAAATCAAGAAAGTGTTTAAATCTTGCAAATTGAAGCTGAGATTATTACCAAATGAGACTTTATAGCCCAATAATTAGAAATTAATTTACCTGGAGATGGCTTTTTATATGGTTTAAAGTTATTTCCTTGATGCCCATTCTCTTGTGTATCTGTTTTGGAGTTGCTTCTGCTCGTGCATGCCACATAATCTTCTATTAAACTGAATATTTCTAAGGACTAATTAAGATCCTTTTTCGTGCAATTTTTGTGTAGCCAATTTTTAGAAGTTCAAACATTGTTATTCAATTGTGAGAAAATATTCGGAATGTGGATATCTTAAATCCTAAAAATTTAACAAACAGCACCAAAATGGCCTAGAAAACGTGTTTTTTTCCTTTTAAATTTAATTTGGCACTTACCATATGCCCCTCCAAGTTGATAAATTGCCTTCACGAAGTGATCATGGAGCTCTCTTGTCCATCTTAATCTAGGCTTCCTTTTATTTTGGCGAACCTGCCTATTATCCTTTTCTACTGCCTCCATTCTTGCTCGCTCTTCTTGTTTTTGCATTCAAAACTCACAAGTGGAACGACCGAATTAGTTGCAAATCTTCTTCAGCGTTCACGGTAAAAAGTCCCTGCCATGATGAACATTGGTATAATTCAAGTACCCATAATCCTAATGTTTAATTTTTAACGTCACTTTTTCTCCCCCCGCTTCTTAAATTCTTAACCCTCTCATACTCAAAAATGGAGTTAATTTTTCTCTCCACTTAATTGATCCTTCTTTCTTCACTTGTTAGGCACCCTTCCTTAGCATTCCCCACTTTTATAGAACTTTTCTACCAGATTCTGGGTAAATTCCACTGTGCACATCCCCGACTTATTACCATTGTCCACATTTCACTCCAATTTTTTTTTTTTTTTTTTTTGACGCTTTGAACTCTAATCTTTCTCCTTTTACTTGTCACTTTAATCCAACAGTTAACAGAAATCACTGACTTGACGAAAACTTTTAACGATTGGATATTTTGAGTGATAAAAAAATCAAACATTAGAGTGCAAAGTGGTAAAACAAAATTCGAATGTAATGTAAAAAATGATAAGAAGTCGTACGTGGTGCAAAAATGGAACTTACCCACCAATCTTTCTACTTTAGTACGATGTTCACCAAGAATAAACTTTTAATATTTTTTCTTGCCTTTATAATTGTTCCTTTTTTTCAACTTTCCGAGTACGCATATCCTTTGGATTGACATATCTAAACCATGCCTTTTTCTATGTGGACTTAAACTAAGGGTATCGCTCGCAAAAAAATAAATAAATAAAATAAATATCGCTCGCAGTTTTACCTGTATTTTGGCACTTCAATTTTCTGCATTGTCTACATATGTAACAGAATATTCATGCTCCAATGGGATTGCGTTTTACTTCAATACACTCTACTCATATTTTGATGATTCTAATACCATGTATTTGATACCTGAGAAATTTTTAAGTAAATCATCCACATCGTTTTAAATTGAAACATTAAATTTTTTCATAGTGATAATGCTGCTTTATGCTTTTATCATTGATGGAATAAGTAATGGGACCAATTTAAGGAATTATAGGCATTGGTCCCACTAATTTATGGTTTAAATTGACTTAATTATCATATTCATGACTGCACCATTTTATACGTCAGATCACTCTGTTATATTTTTAAAAATATGTAAGCACTCCAACATTAACTTTTGATGCATCGAGTTGTGATAAGCAAATTGTTTTTTTTTTTTTTGAGGGGGGGTGGTGTTTTCTTTTCTTATGACTGAGATCATTTTTTTCCGGAAATTGCAAGTTTCAACTCAAAAGGGGATCCGCGAAATGCTTGCGGAAGCCCTTGTTCTCGCCAATAGATTGAACACCCCCCACCCCTCCCTCTTCCTCCTCTTCTTTTCCCAACCTTCCAAAACAAAAAAATGGTTAGTTTTTAATAGCGGTAGGCGGCGAGAACTTTTGACAGCGACCGACACAGAAATTACATCTTGAGAGGCAAAACTTAACAAGTATACAATTATAAATATTAGTTTATATTTTATTTAAATTTTTACGCATATTCAGCCACTCGTATTCCTATGAGGATATGGCTGAGAAATTGTTGCAGTTAGGAAAGTCCTGTGTCTCAGTAAAATCTTCTTGAAATAAATTCATGAAGATGTGACTGAGGGATTGGGTAATCAAGAGCGCTTGTACTTTGATTCGAAATAGGCAAGCGAAAAGCGACTTTACACCTCTCAATGCAACAAGGAGGGAAATTTGCCTCCAATAATTCTCTAACGGCTATTTTCCGTTCACTAAGAAACTAACCGTTAGATTTTTCGGACGGCCGATGCAGCAAGATACTGTGCTTCTGAACTTCCAAATTCCAAACTGACGGACTCATCACGAACGATTGAACTATTCCTCTGTTAAATTCTCGACATAAAATCCATTTTTGGGTTCATCCCTAATCTGTGAAATTTAAACTCATAATTAAAGAGCAAGTTGTGTTTTGAATTGAGAAATGTTGTCTTCTTGAAACATCTAGTAAATTGAGTCTAGTTTCTATCGGAATCAGTTTTGTACATGATTTGTAATGTTAAAAATTATACTAAAAGTACTACAACATTCATATGGAAATTATTATAAAATGCTTGATCAATTTGGCTTTTAATTGGCCTCAAATTATAGAATAATCATAAGTATATAAACAGAATTTAAGATTAGAAGGAGTTCTGCCTCCTTAAAAAATTTGACTGATTGATCCTTACTTGTCGGGTCAAACATTTTTTGACTCTCAAACTATCACATATATGTAAAGCGGGTATTCGAGGAGAGTCGACTACCTATAGATATCTTATCCTATCTATAAATATATTTTTCAAAATCTTATAAATAAATAAATATATATATTATAGCAAAACCCTTTTTTGGGAAAAACTATAAGAAGTTGATATGTGGTATATTAGGTAAAAAAAAATTTACTTGGTAAAAAATAGAGGTAAAAAATCAATTACTTAATTAACTAAATCTTATCTTCAACTTACTTTATTTTTTAAATTGTTATTTTATCACACCTCTTATAATTAATTTTTTTCCAAAATGAGCTACAAAAAAAATCATATTATAAATCATCATATAAGTATCATTATTAATTATATGTTAAGAAAATAAATATTTATTAAAGATGAAAAACTTTTATCTATATGTCATCATTAAGAAATTAATTTTAGATATACATTTAAGTAATAACTTTCATAAAAGTAGAAAGATATTTAGCCTAATTTATGTCTAAATAATATTATTTTTACAACCTAGTTACATCCACTTAATATTTATCGAAAAGAACTATAATTTATTATATCAAAAAAGATAAAATGTAGGTTGTAAGATAATTTTTTTTACATCTTCTTGCAACTTTATATTTATTGTTAATTAATAATTCAATGTCAATACACATCATTTTTAAGTAATCATGTAATCGTAATAAGTTAAAAAATAGTTTTAACAATATGTCTTATTTTTTTTCTCACCATTAGTTGTATTTTTTTTTTTTTTTGGTTGACTTAGAGATATATCTAATAGACAAAAATGAAAAATAGTAAAAATTAGCTTGACTTTTATCATAGTAGTTTATAAGATGTGAATGCCAAGTTATTAATAATTAACGGTTATATTGTACAATACTAAAAAATTTTAAACACAAGTATCTAGTTGTTTTTTTTTTTAAATTTTTATGAACTTGAGAAAGGATGGATCACAAGCCTTTTGTTAAATATCTCATTTGCTAGCTAATAATCATATTATGTCAATCCTCCTTAATCAGTCATCATGTCAATCATCCTCCTTATTCTCATTGCCTACTTTTTTTGTTCAATTAGTTTTTATCTAATATATTTTTAATTTTTAAGAGCTTGAGAAAGGATTGGTCACAAGCCTTTTGTTAAATATCTCATTTGCTAGCTAATAATCATATTATGTCAATCCTCCTTAATCAGTTATCATGTCAATCATCCTCCTTATTCTCATTGCCTACTTTTTTTGTTCAATTAGTTTTTATCTGATAAAAATAGAGATATGTAACTTTCACTTTTCATACACAAATATGTTTTTTTAAAGTTTTTGTCTTATCTATACCATTTACTCTATCTTTATATACAATCACCAAACTTTTTACAAAAAAATTTTGTTAATTTAAATTTAACTCCTACACACATATCATGATTTGTTTCATATGTGTATATACGGTCCTGTGTATCTCGACATTCTCAATTCCAATCAAGCCAATCTTCACTTTTGTTTCATCATTGTTGTAAAATATGATTTCCTCTATTTGGAGATTCAATTTAGTTATGTAGTTATTTCATTTTTTTTTCATTATTTCCTCTATTTGGAGATTACCCATCTCCAATTTAGTTATATAGTTATTTCATTTGTTTTCTTTACTTTATAATTTTCAAATAATACACTAATGCATATCTTTTTCTATTTTTTCTTACTATACAAACTTGAATAATAACTAGTACAAAGATAATATTACAAATATATTTTTCCCTTCTATTTTCTCTGAATCCAGTTAGAAGTAACTTTTGTATGACAATATCAATTTACATATATATATATATATAGAGAGAGAGAGAGAAAGGGAGAGAGGGAGAAAGAGAGAGAGAGAAAATCATACTACTTTAAAAAATTGAAATTATGTTTCAAGACATAATCTTGACCAATGCATATGGATTCGTAATGCTTGATTGCATGGTATGTATAAAATGAGAATGCCAAAATATGCACATGACTATATTAACTATACAAATTCCATTTCTTCGTAATTGTGGTTTCTCTTGACAATTTATATCAACAAAATTAAGTTAAATTTATACTAAAAAAATAATACTTTTAAATTATTGTGTTTATTTTGATCATTATAAATAAAAATATATTCATTAACATTCAACAAAATTATCCTTTGTTTTCGCATAGAAATTAGAAGTAGGTTATCAACACAATCATATATCTAAGTGATAGTAATATAGTTACTATAATATACATATCTAATTTAGTTTCAACTAATAATCAAGTCATATAATTATTTTTTTAATTATTTTTATATAAACATTTTATATGCATACTTAATATTTAGTATATTTTTAGTTGTTCCGTAAACTAAAATGTATTTTTAATTTATATTTTCTAATTAATAAATTTATAGATATTATTACTTAATTTTGATTGTATTTATATTGTTTAATTACTAAAGATTATATATCATTAATATTATTTTGTTGTAGTAATTGAGTGTAGATATTCATCCTCTCGTGTATAGTACGGGATATTTCGCTAGTGTATATATATATATATATAATTAAACTAATCTCACTTTAAGTATCAAACTCACTAAAACTAGCATGTTGACTAACTAAATATTTTATATAAAATCAAGAAGAACAAAGAAAACCCAATATTCGCTTGTTCCGGAAAAAAATTAACAAAAATCAATGAAAACGTCACATCATTTCTAGAAAAGGTAAAGAAAAACAAAAATAGCACAATATTTTCAAAAAAAAATAGATAAAATCAATGCAATTATAAATCAAGATATTTAAAATGAACAAATGATTTGTCTAACCTAAAAATTGTACTCCGTCCCTCCGGTAAAATTTGACGCATTTAGAAAATTGTGCATTATGCACATTAAAGTATCAATGATATGGTGAGTGTTTTCTTCCAATTTTGCCCATGGAAATGCAGTGTGTTTCTGCAACTTGTTGACAGATGTCATTATCATCATTACAACTGGGTCACTTATTCCTCCTCTTTTAACTTTTGAAAGTTTGGCATATTCAGAGCGTGATTCCCACCCTTCATGATTCTTCAGTCAATCATTTATTGTGTATCTCACGCGCACAATATGCAAAGATCAGCGAGAATCTTATAGGAATGTAATGGTTTTAATTATCGGGTCCACCAAATTTGTCGAAAAATTGATGCAAACGAAGGGTAAGAGAAAGAAAGTAGTGAAGCTTTTGTGTGCCGTTTTGGCTACGTGACATTTATTTTGGTATGGATAAAAAAATATATAATATTTTTAATGGGATAGAAAAAATAGAAAAATTTAGATATATGTGTTGGATCACACTACCATGAGTTTTTTAAAACTTGACGACTCTCACAAAATTAGATACTCAACTCTCAATTGATTCAATTAATAAATTAAATATGAATTGAATTTTTTTTTGTTTTTTCGGAACGAAGCGAGATAGATAAAGCGAGTCAACAAGTTTGTCAAAATTTTTGCTCACCCCTAATTTTTGGTCAGTCTATCTTGGAGTCACTAACGCACACCCAATGCAGGCTTTCTTTTCTTTGACCCTTTTTTTTCCAATTTAACCACTCAGAATCTTTGCATTTTGCAAATGTAAATATCTGTACAATGTTTGGCACATACTCAACTTTAATTACTGGAGTTGCTTTTATTTAGCACCATTGGTCCACCCTGGTGAAAGCAGGTTCTCTGTTGCTTTCAAGAGGAACTCCTACCTGCTTTTTGCTAATAATGGAATAAGATACTAGATGATTTCTTTCTAATTTTGCTGTTCAGTGAACACGTGAGCCATTGCCAATTCTGTCAAATACATATAAAGAATATAGAATCTTTTATCAGAAGTCCATAAAAAGTTATGTTCTTCCTTTAGGGATGCCTGAAATAGGTCAGCCAATGGGTCGGGTCTAGAAACTCCAGAATCGGACCTGACTCGATTCGAATCCGTTTATCCGGATCTGAATCTATTATAAATTTTAATTATTCGGTTCCGATCTGAACCCGTTTATCTATTATAATAAACGGGTTGGATCTGGATCTTGATATTTCGACTAGATTAAGAACTGAATTTGATTAAAATATTTAATATATAATAAAATTATTGTATATTGGTATTATTTTATATATATATATATACACATATATGTTTTGTAAATTGTCCATGTAATTAATATTAATGTAGAATACATGCATAAATATTAATTATGAAATAAATACTTTTTTATAATTTAAAAAAAAGAGAAAATTCGATAAGTTATTGTAGTTCTATATATAATTTTAAAAGTTATAAAAAGAATATTAAGATCCGGATCCGATAAGACCCGATGGATCTAAATATGAATCTACTTTTATAGACCTATCGAAGATTCGGATTCGAATCCAAATTCGATTTTATTAATCAGATTCTGATCTGAATATGCTAGATCCGACTCGAATCCGACCCGTTTTCAAACTTAACCCGGAAACAGGCCGACCGGGGTTGATTATACTTATTCCTTCTTGAATGTAAGTCTACAAGAAAGTGTTAAAAATGTTGTGGATTCACAAAATATCCATATATCAATTATGCGAGTTATGGATCATATCATCCACAACTTTTCCCCCCTTGTCCTCGTACTTTTCATGGCTGATGTAGTAAGCTGTTAATCATTCAGGCATATTTTTCTCTTGGATTTGAGAAATTATCCTGTTTCAAAAAATCATTGTTATGAATTATAAATATGGAATCACAGTATTCATTTAGCTATTCTATGCAAGAAATAAATTATACTATATAAAAGTGATCTACTATAAATTATACTATATAATTATACGGCCAATGAGTTTGGTTTAAATGAAATCATTAAAAAATTTAAAATTTAATGTTAGTTTTTTATTTGGTGAGACAATCTATAAATCTCACTATAAACTTTGGAAATTTGTGTTGCTGAGCTACTTTAGATCTGAAAAAAGGTGATCTATCCTCCTTTTATGGTTCATTCTTACCCAAAAAAAAAAATTACACATGGTATGCACGTGCTTGTGTGTCCAAACCTGAATATAATACTCCTATCATTTGTCTACGTAAACATAACGAATCTATGAACCAATATCACTTTGAAAGCACCAATGAGACCACTTTGACCAAGTAACAAGCCGAAACGACCGAACTAACCTTCTCCCCTAACGATACGGACTAGTTATATTTCTTCATCTTCCTTTATCGTGTAATTGAATAATTTTCTGAAGGCTTCGACTGAAGCTTCATTTCTTCCTTCCCTAATTTTCCACCTTCTTCTTTCACTTCGCGGTTGGGAACTACTTAATTAACCGTTGTGGGAAAGAAGACCTTTAGTATTTGTGAATCAGATTCTCTTAAAAGAATTTCTTTGTATCTATGACCATTTCATTAAGGATGATGTTATTTACACACTCTTTTTATCTTTTTACACACTTTTTTTTTTCTCCCGCAGGTATATTATTATACTAGAAAAGGCATATGCTTTATATGTTTAATATTTATAATATTGTTGAAATTATAACTTTTCGAAAATATCAAGATGATATCGATGGAATGCCAAGGTTTTAATTTGTTGAGTTTTTTTTTTTTTTACATAAAAGTCATAAACGCTTAACATCCCTTAAATATATGTTAAAAATCTTTATTCTTTTCTCTGTACATCATTACTTTGTCATTTCTTTTTTAGTCTTTTTTAATTCTTTTTATTAGTTTGGCCTTGGTAACATTTGAAGGAAATGAATTTCTTGTTCTGTTTTCTTATGCCAATACAAGGGATTTTATACAAAAATAATTAAGTCTAAAACAAGAAAGAATAAACTAAATAGGTAAAACTATACAAACGTAGTTTGATTGATAAACCTCAATTTACTCATCAATCTCTCCTTGCATTGATAGATTTATTTGATTTTGAATCTATTCCATTATATGTTCATGACTGATTGATTGATTTGATTTTTACAATCTTTCTATATGTTGCTCAATCTGCTACTACTCCTCAATTAGAGTATGAAGATTTTGATTGCCGAGATTACCAAGAAGAAAAAAAATGAGACTCACTCAAGGCCTTGGTAAGAACATCAGCAAGTTGGTAAGAACTAGAGATAGCATGGGGTTAAAGAATGCTAGCTTGAAGTTTTTCAAGAAAATTATGACAATCAATCTCAAGATGCTTTATATGATCATGAAAATTGGATTTGAAATAATATGACCAACAGCTTGATTATCACAGTAAAGCGAGGTAGTAGAGAGTTGGGAAAGAACAAGATCCTTAAGCAAAAACTGTAGCCAAATAATTTCCCGTGTAGTGACAGCCATATCAAAATACTCAGTTTTAGTAGAGGAATGGGAAACTATTGTTTGCTTCTTGCTTTTCCAAGAGATCGATAGGACCAGAACAATGAAATATATAATATTCCGTTGTAGACTATCGTGTACTTGGACAACTAGTCCAACTGGAATCACAGTAAGCTACAAAGCTCAAAAGAACTAGTGGAGGACAATAAGATTCCTTGGTCTGGAGTTTTCTTAAGATAATAGAGTAGGTGATGAGGTACTTAAAGATAGGGCTTACGAGATTGATGCATAAACTGCTTCAAAACATTAACTGTGAATACAATACCTGGTTGAGTAATGGTGAGGCAAATAAGATGGCTGACTTGAGGGTAATACACTGATGGCATAACCTCCAATTTCCCACCAATGGAGTCGGATAGTTTAAGATTTTGCTCCATAGGTATGTCAACAATACGGGCACCAGTGAGTCTAAAATCAGAAAGTAGCTCAAAAGTATATTTTCTCTGGGTCAAATAGATGCCTTTAGATGAACGAGCCACCTCAATGCCAAGGAAAAACTTGAAAAAACCTAAGTTTTTATACGAAAGCTATGAACAAGAACTCTTTCGTAAGAGCAATAAGTTGTGCATCATTTCAGTCACGACAATATCATCAACATAAACTAAAACAAAGACAAAAAATGTGTCTTTGTGCAAGTAAAAGATAGGATGATCAGCATGTGACTGAAGAAAACTAGCCTCCAATAAGGCATGAGAAAAAGTGATAGCAAACAAAATTCGATTGGCTTGTTTCAAACCGTAGATGGATTTGTCGTGTTTATGAACCAAAATTTCTCCCCTTTCTTGGATGACCTGGTGGAAAGGACGTGTAAACTTCCTTATCAGAATCGGCATCAAGATAAACGCATTTTGTACATCAAGTTGGTGTAAGAGCGACTTTTTAATAACAACAATAGCCAATAAAACTCTAACAATTATCAACTTGGCAACAGGAGCAAATATATTATGGTGGTCGATCCCTTCAACTTGCATATAACATATTGCTACGAGTCACACTTTATAGTATTCAATAGTACCATTAGAATCCTCTTTATTTTGTATACCCATTTACAAACATTGGGTAGCATAGGTAATTGAGACCATGTTTTGATAGTTTCTAAGGCACGCAATTCTGTTACCATAGGTTGTTACCACTCAAGAAATTTTAATAGCTTGATGAAAAGATGTATGTTCAACTATGGAAGAATAATAAAAGCACAATGAGTAGGAGAAAAATGTAAGAAAGAAAGTGATCTAAAGGAAAGGTCGTATCTTCTAATGATGAAGTTGATTGGGAATGAACATGTAACAATGATAATCTTTTCTCTTGCTAGAACTTGAGTAGCTCTTTGAGAATGACAGGAGATATGGTAAAATGTAGGGGCACTGATGGAGGGATGGCGGTTGTGATAGCTTGTGGGTAGAAATTTCGCTTGCTTCTAGTATAGGCAAGGCCAAGAGGAAGCGGACTACTTGGTGGATTGTGCAATTTGTATAGAAAAATATTCTCATGAACCACCACATCCCTACTAACAAAAATATTTTCAGTCTCAATGTTGAAAATCTTATAACCTTTTTGACCAAAAGGATAACCAACAAAAATTGTAGGCATTGCTTAGGCATCAAATTTATGTTTAGCATTTAAATTGTGCCCAAAACACAAACACCAAAAAATACGAAGATGATGATAAGTAGTTTTTATCAAATAAAACTTAATGAGAAGTTTTACCATTCAATTCTTTGGGTTGTGTTCAATTAATGAGAGAGGCAGCAATAAGAACACATTCACCCAAAAACTTTAAAGGCAAGTCTGATTTAAAATGCAACGCATGTGCGACATTGAGTAGATGACGAAGCTTGTGCTCAATGTACCCCATTCTATTGAGGTGTGTCTATAGAACCATGTTGGTGAATAACACCAAGAGAAGTAATAAATCCATGGGTGTTATTATTGAAAAACTCAAGTCTATTATCACTGAATATTTGATAAATAAAGGCATTAAATTGGTTTTAATCATAGAAAAATAATCATGTATATGCATAAATGCCTATGATTTAAATTTTATTATGTAAACTCATGTATTACATAAATTATATTATGTAAACCCATGTATTACGTGAAAAATCATCAACAATAGTTCAAAAAAATAACGTACGCAACTAATACTAGGGATAACATAAGGTACCCAATTGTCAATATGAATTAAATCTAAACAAAAATTAGGAAAAAAAAAAACTACTATGTGGAAATGGAAGACGAGTTTGTTTTGCCAAAGGGCAAATTGCACAAGGGCATTTATTAAGAAAACGAATACTAGAATTTAGATGATTGAAGTTTGGAGAAACACTAGACTTGGAATGATCAAGATGCCAGGATGCCACATTTCTAGAGTATTGTTATGGTCAGAAGAGAAAGTAGTCAGATTTAGATCAAGATAGTAAAGGCCATCACATTCTTTGCCCCTTCTTTGTCATAAGGTCCTAAAACCACAAAAATCAGGAAAGAAGTCTGCAAAATAATGTAAGGCTTTGATGGTCATTCTAATAGATAACTAATTAAATTTGCAGGAAGGAACTTTTAAAATATGAGCTAAACGTAAATCATGAATAAATCAAAAAGAAATAGTATGAGACGTAGAAACATTGTAAGTATTAGGTAATCTAGTTAGTGACCATCATGTTTACAAGGATTTTGCAAGGAGTCAAGGTCATGAATTATATTATCAGTGTAACTAGAGTCTATCATCCAAGGATTATCAGAATTGGTTGAAAAACAAGAAACTATACCTGTAAGATTAGATAAGGGTATGTGATATTACTCTGGTTTGGTTGGATTAGGGTAAAATTTGTTGCACTACTGAGTAGAAGGCAAACTATAGAAACCAGATAAATCTGATTAGTGTACGTATCAGCAACAACTACAAGAGTCTTTGATTTTGCCCTTGGGATGAATTAGGGGCCGAATTTGCTTTCCTTGGCTATTGGTATGGTTCACACCTTTGATGTTAAGAATATTCATTCCATGGTAGTATTGGAATCTATTGACCAGGAGATTCATACCTTTGTTATGGGTTGTTGGCAAAAGAATTTTAATTATTTCTAGGTTTCTTGCGACACTAGGCCTCTAAGTGACAATTTTTCCTGCAAAAATCACAATGCCAATTGTTATTGTTCTTGGCAGTGTTACTTTGACGAAAAGACGACTGATTGTTAGCTCCATTAAAAGCTGGCAAAGCAAATTGTTCATATGTAGTATTTGGATTAAATGAAACTATTGACCTTTGATGCTCTTCTTGCCTCACAAGAGAGTAAGCCTTGATCATCATGGGAAGAGGATTCATGAGGAGTATTCAACTCCTTACTTAGGCATAAGTGTCATTAAGGCCCATAAGAAACTGGATGAATTGATCCGGTTGTTGTATAGCATTGTGTTTTTTAACTGCGTCAAAGTTGCATGTTTGTAAAGAATCATAAATAGTAAGTTCATCCCATAACGCCTTGACCTTTGTATTATTATCAATTGAATCATTGCCTTGAATATGATTTGCAATTGCTTTTTGAATCTCGAATATTTGTGGTGCATTTTGTTGAGAGAACCTGTCATGAAGATCTTCCCAAACTTCATGGTTGTTTTCATGAAGCATACCATTTACAATTTCCTTTGAAATAGCATTAATTAGCTAGAATAATACCATATTGTTGCAACAACTCCAAAGCGGAAACTCTTTAAAATTTTCTACCCATTTTGTTATTGTTCCATCTGTGACATTCCATAATTTTCGAGTTTAAATGTAAGGATACAAGTTTTGATATTTGTAAAACATCAGGTATGAAGTTTGATTTAAGAGTATAGTAGATTAGTGAATATGCTATTTTTGAGTATTTGATTTTCAATTAGAGAGCAATATAATTTTAATAGTTATTACACTCAAAGTTCTACGGTTAAATTGAAAGACATTGAAAGTTTTGAGGACTGCTACATGCCAATTAGAGCTTTTACTAAGTTTCTTGGATTCTTAATGGTATTTAGCATAATTTGGGGATTATTCTAAGAATATGACAAATCCACCTATTTCTTCCCCAATCTCCTCGTTTCCTTCTTTTTCCAACACACACACACCTATTTCTTCCCCAATCTCCTCGTTTCCTTCTTTTTCCAACACACACACACACACACACAAACACACAATAGAGAGTGTAGACATCTCCTCTTTCCTTCCCCATAAGTAGACCTCAAGTCCCCTTTCTTTGTACTAATTTGAATCTTGGAAAATTTCTCTTAGAATTATTGAGATTTTGAGGATTTAAGGCTGAGAGAAAAAGGTGAGAGAGAAGTCAAGGCGATGAAGAGTTCTTCAATTGAGGAGATGTTTCTAATTTTTATTCTTTCTTATAAATCTCAATATTAATTTTGGTAATTAGTTACTTCCTATTGCATTGCATCCTTTACGAAATTACAGATCAAGTTTAACTTGTTTATTTTGTTTCCTGCTATATTGATACTTACGATTTCAAAGCTTTTATTGCAAGTATGTATTGACTTCACAATACCATAATCATTATCTATCCCTATTATTTTTTTAAATACCTTGGCAGTAGTTTGGCAATAGAATCTTGTTTATTCCTTATTACAAAATAGTTCATAAGCGCTGTTTTTGAATTATTGACATAATAGTTAGATATTTTATTTATGCAGTCTTATTTTAACATAAAACTAATTTCATTTTTTATTTACACGGAATTTACATGGTAAGAATTTGACTTACTTTATTCTCTGTAAACCTAAACTGATTGGAAATACTTAAATCATTAATATGTGATTCTTGATGGGGTTACTTAAGATCCTTTGGGGTTCTCATTGGTTTTGTAAGACTTATAATTCATGAAATTAGAAAATAAACATTCCGTTCAAAACCCGTAGCTACTGGAGTTCAAAAAACATTGTGCAACTTAAAAAATTGGTTACGTCTTGATATAGAATTCTCGAAATTCAGTGCCGTTTGTCGCATTTAAAACTGGACCCACAAACTCTCGAAATGGTATAAAGACATTGCCTTGTTTCATTTTCTACCAGTTTTTCTTAACAAAATGGCTAAAATCTATTTTTGACACTCAAAACAAATATTGTGTACTTTGTAGAAAAATAATTATAACAAAGCCTAGAAATATCGTAATTACGTACCATCTGTTGATTATGAAACTAGAATTGTAGACCTTCAATATTGCATAAATATAATTTCAGGATTCTGTTTCTAAAAACACTAGTAATGCTTGTAATTGGATTGAAATTTTGCATTTACAAATTTATTTCAAAAAAAAAAAATATTCGGAACCTATTTTAAATTTTGATGCAATTTAAAGCAGGTTAAATTATTAATTACTTACATATGTCTTCTTGGAAGTTTTAGAAATTAAAGATGAATCTAGTTTCCATTTGTATAAAGATCAATGTGATACAGATTATAAATCTAAAGATATGACTATTTAAGTGAGCACTACCAAAATTAAAATGAATTTTGCAAATATTTGTGAAGTTGTATTCTTTTCTAATGGCAAAAGTTTTATTCCTTAAAATGTTTTTATTTCACCTTTGAAATGAATTTAACACTTGTATCTTCCCATGTAAGATATGTGTACTCTAAAATAGGTCAAGGATGATTATCAAGAGCTTCATTTGCAATTGGATTAGTAAGTTATTCTGTGCAAGGTAAGTACTCCTTTCAAAATATCTTTGAAGTGCGTATCTTTCAAGCACTATTTTTGAAAATTATGTTTCAAAATTGGAAACATATAATTGTGAAAAGTGTTTGCCAAAGAATGTGATAGAGATGTAAATATTTATAAATTATCTTATGTCACTATATTAACTCTTACTAGATTGCAAGATAATGAAAATTAGGCATGATTAAAAGAAAATATTGTGTATATAGTTAATAATTTTCTCGAATCCAAGAGTATAATCAAGTTGAGACGCGTATGTGATATAGACCTTACTAGTGTAGTTGGTAAAATTAGTTACCCTACCTATGAAAGTGCATAAATACTTGTAAAGTTCCTATGATTTTCAAAACTATAAACATAAGTGATAAGTAAATACTTCTCAAATCTTTTGTTCTCGGTATAATGATAAATTGTTAACCATAATGATTTCATAAATATATATTATACATTTTGTTATTCTAATATAGGATATATCAAGATACTATTACGTAAGTGTATTGTTGACATAAATTTTGTTATGTAAATATTTGCTCATGCACATATAATTTCTCACTTATGTTGAAAATGATAGAAAATGGAAACATATATATGTATATAGTTAATAGAATTCTATTTTTTTATTCCTTATAATAACTTCTGGCATTGTAAGAATTGATTTTGTCTATTTCACTTTGTACATATAATACCTAAGAAAAATAAAACAGACATATAAGTACTTTGTATTGATGAAAGTCATATTGCGGTTAGAAACTTTGTTTGATTATTTTAACTAAGAAATTATTCTAATTTTATGAAAGTCATTATTTTTGGAGAGACAAAGTTTTGACACAAAACACCAATAGAAGTGTATTAGTTATATTGTATATTGAACTCATATTTCAAATTATATTATTAGCAATATAAACATTTATCCGAATCATTCATCATTTTAAAAAGAAAAATGATCTGGAATGCCAAGAGGAATTGTCAAAAGTTTTTATTCATGAATTTTATAGTCATCTACCTTGAATTGAAATTAAATTTTCTTTTTCAAAATTTGGTGGTTTAATAAATCTTTGCGAGTCAAAGGCATTTGAAACTCTTTATCAGAATAAATGCCTACAAAATTGTTTCTCTTTAAATGTTATTGAACATTTTGTCAGAAGAAAGTGCAAGACAATCTATTCAAAGCTTTTGGAAAATTTAATGCTAATTGCCTCGTTTTGAGTGTGTTTTAAAGTTGTTCATTGTGTTACTATTGATTTACCTTAAAAATGAGTAAAAATCTCTTGAAACAACTTGAGGATCTATTAATATTGACTTGGAAATGTTATCGTTAATCTATTTGAAAATTTTGTTTATGAAGTACATATTTGTTTAATTCTGCTATTGTATTGAGAAATCCTATTTATATGCGTGCACGTGTTTGTTTAATCATGCAAGTGAATTCATTGAAAGTTATATGAACTAAGTTTAACGATAATTAAAGTCGTAAGCCACCTCTACAACTTGTATAATCTTCACTTACGTAAAATATTGTGGGGCATAGTCAGTTGTGGTCAAGAGTTATCGGGAAGGCATTGGGCCAACGATTGACTTGGAATCCACTCCAACACATTTGCATCCATTGAGTTTAGAAGGATTAACCTTATTCGGTGTGAACTAGGTGAAGTGTTCTAGATATTTTGAATATCTAAATTGATTTGGTCAATTATTGACAAATGGAGTATTGTATGTAGCTTCAAGTTGTGCCCGCAACAGTGAGGGGTTATAAGGTTGGTAAAGTGATCTGGTAAGGTTCTAACCTTAAAGTGTAGCGCAATGCCAAATGATTGCAATTATGTGTAATTGTTGCTATTTGGTAATAACCTTTTGAATCTTGTTATTGTGGTATTGTTTTGACATGACTATTTTGTAAAGTTTTATGTTTCGATATTCTATTAAGGTTGCTTGAAAACAAATTGGACAAAGATGTTGCAATTGAATTTAATCAAATCTCTTATTTGATATCTTTTGGATAAAGTGTCGTAAAAAAGTTTGGTTACTTAAATCGTTATAGTCATAAATAATTGTATTGCAAGTCTATTATGATTTTGGAAAAATATGTCTCTATCACAAATTTTGATAAATGATTTAAAATGAAATTGTTTTGTAATATAATTTGCACACACACTATGAGTCTCACTGGGCTATAACTCATCATAGATTTTAAATGTTTCTAGAATAGGAGACTGGCATTAATTGTGGAGACTTGAAGGGTTAGCTTAAAAATTTCATAGTGGAGGATTTTCCTTTTAGCCTTTGAATCTCCAAGGGAGGATTTACATTTTTGCAACAAATGGTTGTGGGGTACTATGTGCTATAACTTCTATTAGAAGTTTTGTGACATTCATACTTGATATTGAATTAGTTTCGATGTTGTTGAGTGTATTTACTTAGTAAGTTTTGATTGTAGTATCTATGAAATTGTAATTGCATTTTATAGGAGTACTTAAGCCATAGCAAGAGCTAGGCTGGCATCCAAATAGGTTTTCACAGGGAGATTTGTTTGGGACATCGCAAGTGGTATCAAAACTTGTGGGATATAGTTCTTAGACTTTGAGGAATGGATAGCCCACTAGTTAAGTTTGAACACTCTAATTAAGTCACCAGAGAACTTGTGAAATTATAAATTGAGGTAATTGAACAATATGCATTCTTAGGCATTAACATTGTTAAACTCCTCGTAGGGCAACATTTCGGAGATTAGAGGTAATATCGAATATCGAATACCAAGTATTTGCAAGATGAAATTAGGTATTTTGAGTTTGACTCATGACTCAAAGTTGAATTTAAAGATTTGAATGTCGATATTCATGGATTATATATAGTAATTTGTGCTTACTTTAAAATAAAAGAAACAAGAGTATATGTGATGTCTTAGGGATAGAAATGAAAACTATTTAGACACTATGGAATTATTTTAAGGAAGGAAGCATAATAGTTTTGCTTTTAGTATTCTTAATTTCATCTAAGAAATTCACTAGATAGGAATTGTGATGACGCAATTCTTTTAAGGAGGCGAGATTGTGACATCCCATAATTTTTGGGTTCAAATGTAAGGATATAAGTTTTGAGATTTGTAAAACTTTAGGTGTTAACTTTGATTTAAGAGTAAATAATGGATTAGCGATTATGTAATTTTTGAAGATTTGATTTTCAACTAGAGATCTATATAATTTCAATAGTTAATACACTCAAAGCATTTTTTGAGGGTAAATTGACAGCCATTGAAAGTTTTGTGGGCTACTACATTTTAATTAGAGATTTTACTAAGTTTCTTGGATTCTTAATGGTATTTAACTTAATTTAGGGATTATTCTAACAAATATGACAAATCCTTCTCATGTTTTCCAAATCCCCTCATGTCCTTCTTTTTCCAACACACACATAAACATGCAGTAGAGACTGTAGACATTTCCTCTTTCCTCTCCTGTAAATTGATTTCAAGTCTCCAAATTTCTTTAAACTAATTTGTCTTAGAAAATTTCTCTTAGAATTATTGAGCTTTTGAGGATTTAAGGCTAAGAGAAAAGGGTGAGAGAAAAGTCAAGGAGATGAAGAGTTTTTCAATTGGGGTGATGCTTCTAATTTTTATTCTTTCTTATAAATCTAATATTACTTTAGGTAAATTTTAGATAGCACCGACTGCATTGAACCCTTTAGGAAATTACAGTTTGTGTTTACTTCTTTACTTTGTTTGCCTGCTATATTGTTGATGCTTATGATTTCAAGACCTTTATTACAAGTACATATTGACTTCACAATACCATAATTGTTATATATCCCAATTATTTTTCTAATTATCTTGGCAATAGAACCATGTTTGTTCCTTACTACAAAATAATTCATAAGCCTTGTTCTTGAATTGGTGACATAATGTTGGATATATTTTATAGATGAAGTATTGTTTTACCAAATAACTAATTCTATTTTTGATTTGCATGGAATTTACATGGTAAGAATATGACTTACTTTTATTGTCTGTAAACATGAATTGATTGAAAATATTTAATTCACTCATATGCGATTCTTGATGGGGTTGCTTAAGATGATGTGGAGTCCTTATTGGCTTTGTTAGACTTATAATTCATGAAATTAGAAGATAAACATCTCAGAACCATTAGTTGCTGGAGTTCAGACAACACTATGCAACCTTATGAAATTGGCTATGTCTTGGTATAGAAAACTCAAAATGAAGTTTTGTTTATTGTGATCAAATTTGAAACTAGACTCATAAATCTTCGAATTGCTAAAAAGACATTGCCCAGTTTCATTTCCTATAAACACCAATTTTTCTTAAAAACATGGCTACAAATCTATTTCTAAAACTCAAAGACAACACTGAACACTTTGTAGAAAAACTGTTATAACTCATCCTAGAAGTATCATAATTCCAGACTATTTGTTGATTTGGAAACTATATTTGTACATTCGATACTATATAAATACAATTCCTTGTTCTAATTCTAAAAACACCAGTAATGCTTTTAAGTGCAATGAAATTTTGCTTCAACAAATTTGTTTTAGAAAAAAAATTTTCGGAACCTATTCTGATTTGTGATGCACTTTAGAGTAACTTATATTATTAATTACTTACATATATCTTCTTAAAACTTTTAAAAATTCAACTCTAGTTTCTATTTCTATAAAGATCATTGTGATAAGTATTGTAAATCTCAAGATATGACTATTTTAGTGAGAACTACCAAAATTGAAACGAATTAATTTTGCAAATATTTTGTGAAGTTATATTCTTTTCTAATAGCAAAAGTATTATTCCTTAAAATGCTTTTATTTCACCTTTGAAATTAATTTAACACTTGTATCCTCCCATGCAACATGCATACTCTAAAATAGGTCAAGGATGATTATCAAGAGCTTCATTTGCAATTAGATTAGTAAGTTACTCTATACAAAGTGAGTACTCCCTTCAAAATATCTTTGAAGTGCATATCATTTGAGCACCACATTGAAAATCATGTTTCAAAACTACAAACATATAATTATGAAAAGTGGTTGCACAAGAATGTCATAGAGATGTAGATATTTATAAATTCTTCTTCTGTCATTATATTAACTCTTATTGGATTGCAAGATATGATAAATCAAAATGAGGCATGGTTAAAAGAAAATATATGTATATAGTAAACATTTTTCTCGAATCCAAGAGTATAATCATGTTGACACACGTAAGTAATATACACCTGACTAGTATGGTCAGTAAACACATTCATTACTTACCCTACCTATGGAAGTGCACAAGTACTTCTAAAGTTCATGTGATTGTCAAAACTATGAACATAAGTGATAAATAAATATTTTTCCAATCTTTTGTTCTCGGTATAATGATAAATTGTTAACCATAATGATTTCATAAATATACATATTATTCAACTTTTTATTCTAATATAGGATATCAAGATATAATTGCGAAAGTATATTATTGACATAGATTTTGTTATGTAAATATTTGCTCATATAAATATAATTTCTCATTTATGTTGAAAATGATGAAGAATGGAAACATATATATGTATACAGTGAATAAGAATTCTATTTTTGTACTCCTAATAATAACTACTGTCATTGTAAAAATTGATTTTGTCTATTTCATCTTGTACGTATAACACCTAAGAAAAGTAAATAAGTATTATGTATTGATGGAAATCATATCGTGGTTACAAACTTTGTTTGGTTATTTTAACTAAGTAATTATTTAATTTTATTAAAGTAGAATCATTGTTTTTGGGGGAAAAAAAAGTTTTGAAACAAAATACCAATAGAAGTGTATGTGTTATATTGTATATTAACGTATCTTCCAAAATGTATTATTAGCACAATAAACATTTATCCAACTCATTCATCATTTTTAGAAGAAAAATGATCTGGAATGCCAAGAAGAATTGTCAAAGTTTTTATTCATGAATTTTATAGAAACCTATCTTGAAATGAAATTTAATTTACTTTTTCTATAGTTGGGTGGTTTAATAAATCTTTTTGAGTCAAACATATTTGAAACTCTTTATCGGAATTGTTGGTCCCAAAGCAACCTAAGAGGGGGGGTGAATTAGGATTCTTAAAAATACTTTAAGAGATATTGAGATTTTCAAGATAGGATCAGTTATAACAAAATCAGTTATAATAATATCAATAGAACAGTAAATTAAAGAGAGAATAAATTGAACAAAAAACTACTTCCAAGCTAGCAAGCTTGAAGTATCAAATTTGAATGCTTCACACACTTGAAAATGTGTGAGCCAATAATCTTTACAAAGCTGGAAAGTTATTGCTCACACTAAAACTCTTTTAGTTGAGCCAAGAATCTCACTTGCAACCACACTTCTGTACAAGATTATCCCTCCACTCAATGTTGAATTACACTCACAATTTCACACTAAGCAACAAGGCGGATCCAGTCAATTTGTTCAAATTACTTTCTTCTAAGGCTTGTATTCAATGTATTAGATAATATTTACAGGTTATAAAAGCTCCTATTCATAAGAGCAATAAATACTGGCTTCAACCACTTCCTAACGGCTAAGTAATAAATGCACATATTCTTTTTAAATCTAATACGACCGAGAGGGATTGTATGCGTCCGAGGAAGCGTCCGATCTTTTTCCAGTGTTGTAGAGATGCTTCGTTCGGACGTCCGAGCATGCGTCCGATCCTTCGTCCGATAGAGTTTCGGACGGTCCTGAGCGTCCGAAAGAAAGGCAGTAGAGTTCCATTCTTTCTGCCAGTTTGTTCGGACGTTGCAATTTCTCTGTTCCTGCAAAAGCTTGTTTTACAGAGTTAAGTGTTTATGTCATCATCAAAATAAGGTTTCTTATACATCAATCTCCCCCTTTTTGATGATGACAAACCTTAATTGAATATGACTAATCAATTTGCAATATATCATAGTGGGATATCAATTTTTCACAGATTAATCATATCAAGGCACAATGTTGTAATCTCA
This sequence comes from Cinchona pubescens, assembly GCA_025175665.1. NCBI lineage: Eukaryota > Viridiplantae > Streptophyta > Magnoliopsida > Gentianales > Rubiaceae > Cinchona > Cinchona pubescens. The sequence continues at coordinate 2,504,418 of JANKKI010000064.1, forward strand.
GCTCAACATAACACAGCATAGTATAACTCAGCATATTAGTCATATCAAGCTCAACACAGCATAGTATAATTACTCCCCCTTTTGACATCAATCAAAAAGACTCCCCCTTAGAACATGCAGGCAGTTTTTATAGAATTGAAAAAAAAGTTTAGTACATTCAACTGAAGGTTTTAAGAAAATACATATTCAATGCTAAAAGGTTCACTGCGGAAAACAACAAAACAGAAAGAAACTAATGGGAGTCATTTTTCTTTTTTGAGCGTCATAAGGATGTTTCTCTGTCTTTTGGCGTTTGGATGGAACATCTTCATCAATGGCTTCACTGTCATGCTCCTCCCCGGTGCGACGTTGCATGATATACTCAAATGTGTCGTCAATATCTTCATTCTCGTCGTCATTGTCATCGTCATTGTTGTCGTCATCGTCATCATCATTTGCAGCTCCTTGAGCAGCTTCTGCAGTGGCTTCTCGTGTAGGTTCACTCAGTCTTGGCATGTCTGCTTCGACTCAAGTGGAGTTGCTACAATTTGAGTATATATCAACTTGAGCCGAAGCAGACATGCCAAGACTGAGTGCTTCTTGGAGAATGATTTGACGAGTCTCAAGTCGTTTTAGCTTGCGATTTGTACGACGTTGAAAGGAGTTGACTTGAGTGCTAAGTGAGGTGAGGAGTTCACAGATATGTGAAAGGGATGGTTCAGAAGATGGCGCAGAAGTAGAGGGTGCAGATGTGAGTGGAGGTGGTTGAGGAGTAGGAGAGTGAGGGATACGCAAAATCCGATGTGGAGGCATGTGATTGTGACTGAGCAATGTCAAAGGCTGCCTTAGTGAGCCATTGGTCATTAAAAAACCGAAGACCTTTTCGTTCAATGTAGGATTTATTAAAATATGGAGGAAATTGTTTGTTTCCGGAAAAGGGAACGTTGAGGACATCAAAAACCTTTGTGAGAAATTTTCCAAAGGGAATGTTTCTGCGAGTATCAGTGAGAAAGAGTTCCCATAGGGAACAAAAAAGATACCCGAAGTCAAGAGGAATACCCTTGAAGACACAGAAAAATAAATATAGCTGCATTTTTCAGGGCTAATCATAGCCCAAACTTTAATAAAAGATTTGTAACAAGAGTATCAAAATATTAAGTTCGGGGGTTAGCAAAGTAGTTTTGGCTTCCGAAACCTGTTTAAAATGGATATTAAAGATGGCGCGAACTTCATTTATATCAAACTTAGTATCTTTAGCAGGCCATTTATCTAATGAAAAGAAGTACGAAAAATCAGCCTCAACGTTGAAAAGAATGAGGATGCTCAAAACGATCTCCTCCAATGCTTCGAGTTACATGATCAAGATGCACTAAATGACCCCAATTCTGTTTTTCAAAACACGATTTTATAATAGGAAGATTATACTCATCAAAAAGACTACTGGAAGCATTACGTTGAACGATAATTGATTTACTAAGAAGAGAAGTATACCGCTCCGATGCCTTGGCATCGATAAATTTGGACAGAGTCGGAGTGGTGGAAACTTGAGGATTTGCTGAGGATTCTCCTCGTACAGGAGCTTTCCCTTTATTTTTTCTACCCCGAATCGCTGTAGAGGAACCGCCACGTGATTTCACCATTGTTATAAGAGAAAGGAAAATTAAAAAAATTGAAGATTTTTGAGATTTTGAGGAAATTTGATGGTGAAAGAGGAGAAATGAGATGTGATTTAAGTGCTAAGGGTGATGGGTAGGATGATTCTTCAAGCAATTTTGGAAATAGAAGTGTGAATTTGGATTGGGTAGTGAAGGGGAAAAAATTCGCTAGAGGGTTTTCGGTGGGGGAGGTAAGTCCGAAAGAGGGGATTTGGACGGTTTTAATGAAACAGGGGTGCCTTTCGGACAGCCGAACAGTTGGTGTGCATCCGACAAAGCGTCCGAGAGCTGAAGAACGGACGGCCGAGAGAGGAGTCAAAGCGTCCGAAGTTCCTTCAGACTATCCTGTGCGTCCGGAAGATTTCCAGAGAGTTTTAGAAAAACCAGAACATTGTTCGGACGAATATGAGCGTCCGAGACCGAACAGATGTTTTCGGACGATCCAGTGCGTCCGAAATATCAGTGGTTCGGACGAAGGAGTGCGTCCGAACTATGAACCTATGCCAAATTTTTCTGTAAAATCCCTAAGCAGTTTCTGAGTGATTCAAAGCGATCTAGAGCTAAGGGTTTTGTGCTCTTAAAAATATCAACTAATTGATCTGAAGTAGGCACATAATCAACACGAATTTCCTTTTTACAAACAAGGTCTCTAATGAAATGATGCTTAAGATCAATGTGTTTGGTTCTAGAGTGCAAGACAGGATTTTTCGTTAGATTAATTGCACTAGTGTTGTCACACAATATAGGAACACAATCAAAAATTACACCAAAATCTTTCAGAGTATGTTTCATCCAAAGAAGTTGAGCACAACAATTTCCGGCAGCAATATATTCGGCTTCAGCCGTAGAAAGAGAAATGGAATTTTGTTTTTTACTAAACCAAGACACAAGGTAATTTCCTAGAAAATAACACATACCACTTGTACTTTTTCTATCAATTTTACATCCAGCAAAGTCAGCATCAGAATAGCTAATTAAGTCAAAAGTAGAGGATTTTGGATACCACAGACCAAAATCTGTTGTTCCTTTTAGATATCTAAAAATTCTTTTAACTGCTATCAAATGTGATTCTTTAGGACAAGATTTGATAGTGAAATCTAGCACATAAACAAACAGCAACATGATATCTAGTCTACTAGCAGTTAAGTAAAGTAGACTTCCGATCATACCTCTATAGTGTTTTTCATCAACACTATTACCTTCTTCGTCTTTATCAAGTTTGGTTGAAGTACACATAGGTGTACCAACTTGTTTGCAATCTTCCATACCAAATCGTTTGAGCAGCTCCTTTGTGTATTTGATTTGCGTAATAAATGTTCCTTCAACCAAGAAAGATAAACTTGTAGTAGGAAAAATTGCAAGACTTGCCCATCATACTCATCTCAAATTCTTCTTGCATTAGTTGTAAAAAATCCTTGCACAAACTTTCATTAGTTGCACCAAAGATGATGTCATCAACATAAATTTGAACAATTAACAATCCTTTTAAATCAGTTTTTGTGAAAAGTGTGGTGTCAACTATACCCCTTTTGAAGCCATTTTCTATCAAGAAGCCACTTAATCTTTCATACCAAGCTCTTGGAGCTTGTTTCAAACGCAAAATGAAAAATGCTTTAAATGCTAGATGTGTATAAGAACCATTCAAAAAAGCACTTTTGACATTGATTTGAAATAATTTCAAATTATTGAAACATGCGAATGCAAGAAACATCCGGATGGATTCTAATCTAGCCACGGGTGCAAAGGTTTCATCAAAGTCAATACCTTCTTTTTGAGCGTATCCTTTTGCAACAAGTCGAGCTTTGTTTCTTATGATCTCACCTTTGTCATTTAGTTTGTTTCTAAACACCCATTTAGTACCAATGACGGGATGAGAAGAAGGTCTTTCAACTAAGGTCCATACATTATTTTTCTCAAATTGACTAAGTTCATCTTGCATAGCATTAACCCAAGATTCATCACTTAAGGCAATATCTATATGTTTGGGTTCAATGTGAGAAAGTAATGCACAATTATTATTCAAAGGTTTATGAGAACGAGTAGTTTACATATAACCCCATCGGAAAGATCACCTATGATTAAATCTTGAGGATGATTAGAGACGAATCTCCAAGCTTTCGGAAGTTCGTTTTGAGCATCCTCATTCTTTTCATCATCAATTTGATGGTTGTTGATATCAATGCTTGATGTAACCTCTTGATGATCTTTATGAATGACAAGCTTTTCGAGCTCCTTTAAAATACCTGTATCTTCATCTTCACATAAATTCTTTGAGATAACATCATTAGTTTCATCAAATGTAACATGCACAACCTCTTCAATTAAAAGCGTTCTTCTATTGTAAACCCGGTATGCTTTCTTGTCACTAGAATATCCTAGAAAAATTCCTTCATCCGATTTTTTGTCAAATTTTCCAAGGTTCTCTTTGATTTTTAAAATAAAGCATTTGTAACCAAAAACTTTGAAATAGCTCACAACGGGTTTTCTACAAAAAATGAGTTCATAAGGAGTTTTATTTAAAGAAGATCTTAATAAAACTCGATTCATGACATAGCAACACAAGCCGTGTTAACCGCTTCAGCCCAAAAGTATTGTGGTAGGTCACACTCACTAATCATAGTTCTAGCCGTTTCTTGAAGAGTCCTATTTTTCCTTTCAACAACACCGTTTTGTTGAGGAACTCTAACAACCGAAAACTCATGAAATATACCGTTGTGATCACAAAAATTGGGAAAACCCCCAAATTTAAATTCGGCACCATTGTCACTCCTTAAACGAACAATTTTTGTATCCAATAAATTTTGAATTTTGGAAAATAATTTTACAAATTTTTCAAATGCTTCATTTTTGTGAACAAAAAATAATACCCAAGTAAACCTAGAATAGTCATCTACAATAACAAAAGCATATTTGCAACCACCTAGACTAGCATATTGAGTAGGTCCAAATAAGTCTAAATGCAATAGTTCTAAAGGTTTATGAGTAGACACAAAATTCTTAGGTTTAAAAGAAACTTTAACTTGTTTACCAAATTGACAAGCATCACAAATTTTATTTTTCAGACTTAATTTCAGTTTTGGCAAGCCTCTTACCAAATCTTTCTTGACTAATTTTTCAATCAAATCCATATTAAAATGACAAAGTCTTCTATGCCAAAGCCAAGGATCATCTATGGAAGCGGTAAGACATTTTATATTGCTATTGCTAATTTTATCAAGATGAATCACATAAACATCATTATGCCTAGTGCCTTTGAACAAAACAACATGATTTTTATCAAGGATAAGACATTCATGCTTGGTAAAGAAAACATATAAATTTTTATCACAAAGTTGACTAACACTTAGAAGATTATAGTTCAAATTGTCAACAAGAAGCACATTCTTAATCAAAGTTTCACCATTTTTACCTACATCACCAATGCCGATTGATTTTGCTTTGTTGTTGTCTCCAAAAGTGAGTTTTCCACTGTTTTTGGATGTAAGGTTTGTGAAGAGAGAGGCATCACCCGTCATGTGCCTTGAACATCCACTATCTATGAACCATTTAGCATTGTTGGTGGTGTTCAAGTACCTACACAATAAATCAATTGATAACTTTTGGTACCCATTTCTTGTTGGGTCCATTTGTGTTAGTGAAATTGCTTACTACCCATGCAACTTTCATGTGTACTTCATTCTTCTTGACATAACACAAATTCTTAGTATGTCCATGTTGTTGACAATAATTACACATAATTCTTTTATTACCATATAAAGAAGATTTTGGTTTCACAATACATAAGTCATCCCTTCTAAACATGACAAAATTTTTGTTGATTGCTACATTTCTATTTCTTTTCATATCAACAATGTTTTCTTTCTTTCTAGCCAAGAGAGCGTTCAAGTCATCCATTCTTTTCTTCAAGGAGGCTTGTTCTTCCTTGACCTTTGATCTCACATGCATTCTTTTCTTCAACTCATGATTTTCTTGTGATAACCTATTGTTTTCATTCACAAGTTTAGAGTTAGCATTCAATAAGGCATTTGACTTTTTTACTAACTCCTTATTTCTAGCATATGATTCTAGATATTTAAGCTATCATGCAATTTTAAAATGAAAGCTTCAAGATCATCTTCATCATTTTCATCATTAGAGTCATAGTTAGATTTTACCTCATCATCTCCAATAGCCATAAAGGCCATTTGTGCCGACTCCATTTCTTCTTCAACTTCTCCTTCGGAATTGCAATCGTCCCATGTGATTTGAAAGTTGTTGAATCTTGGTTTCCTTCCTTCCTTCTTTTTCTTGGAAGGACACTCATTTGCAAAATGCCCGAGTTGACCGCATTCAAAGCATTTATCATTTTGCTTCTTTGTTTCAAGTCTTGCCTTCCCATTGAAATTATTTGTGTTTGCAGCTCCTCCTCTTCTCATCCTTCGTTTGTTGATGTAATGTTTGAGAAATCCTTTGGTGATGAGTGCAAGATCTCCTTCATCAAGATCTTCATCTTCTAGATTGATGGAGCTGTTTTCATCTTTCTCTTGAGAGGTCTTTAGAGCAATGCCCCTTCTTGGCCTTGCTTCTTCATCAGTGCAACCCTTTACGCGATTTGATTCATTTGCATCCAAGGCATTGTATAGCACATTCATGGCTTTTGCGTTTAACGTCAAATTCGCCTTGTCTTGTGGAGTGAGCTCAATCCTTGTCTTTTCTCTTCTTCTATTTGTATGATCATCAATGCAGAATAGAAGCTTCAAATGGACCTTCATTGACAACATACCACAACTCAATGTCAATAGATCTGAAATATTTTCATTCTAGATCTGTCCAACTAATAGAAATTTGTCCCATTAAACATGGGAGGCCTAGTAATAGCAAAAGCCTTCAAAAAATAGAGCATTGTTGGTTGCCATAGTTCTTTTCTCAAAAGCAGTTTAAGCAATAAAATGAGACCAAGCTCTGATACCAATTGTTGGTCCCAAAGCAACCTAAGAGGGGGGGTGAATTAGGATTCTTAAAAATACTTTAAGAGATATTGAGATTTTCAAGATAAGATCAGTTATAACAAAATCAGTTATAATAATATCAATAGAACAGTAAATTAAAGAGAGAATAAATTGAACAAAAAACTACTTCCAAGCTAGCAAGCTTGAAGTATCAAATTTGAATGCTTCACACACTTGGTGAGCCAATAATCTTTACAAAGCTGGGAAGTTCTTGCTCACACTAAAACTCTTTTAGTTGAGCCAAGAAGTCTCACTTGCAACCACACTTCTGTACAAGATTATGAGAACCACTTAATGTTAAATTACACTCAGAATTTCATACTAATACAACAAGGCTCTAAAGTCAATTTGCACTTCAAATAAGATACTTCTAAGGCTTGTATTAAATGTATTAGATGATATTTACAGGTTATAAAAGCTCCTATTTATAAGAGCAATAAATACTGGCTTCAACCACTTCCTAACGGCTAAGTAATAAATGCACAAAAAATAGCCGTTGGGGTTTCGAACGTCCGAGAGGGATTGTATGCGTCCGAGGAAGCGTCCGATCTTTTCCATATGTTGTAGAGATGCTTCGTTCGGACGTCCGAGCATGCGTCCGATAGAGCTTCGGACGGTCCTGAGCGTCCGAAAGAAAGGCAGTAGAGTTCTATTCTTTCTGCCAGTTTGTTCGGACGTTTCAATGCGTCCGAGGTGCTTTTGACCTAGTTCGGACGGTCCTGTGCGTCCGAAAGAGCTGTTCCTGCAAAAGCTTGTTTTACAGAGTTACAAGTGTTTATGTCATCATCAAAATAAGGTTTGGAAAACATCAGGAATAAATGCTAATGATATTGTTTTTCTTTAAATGTTATTGAACATTTTGTCAGAAGAAAGTGCAAGACAATTTATTCAAAGGTTTTGGAAATTTTAATGCTAATTGTCCTTATTTAGAGTGTGTTTTAAAATTGTTCATTGTATTATTGCTGATTTACCTTTAAAATGTGTAAAAATCTCTTGAAACAACTTGGGAATTTTTTGGTGTTGACTTGAAATGTTATGACTAATCTATTTTAAATTTTAGTTCATGAAACACTTACTTGTTTAATTTTACTATTGTATTGAGAAATACTCTTTATATGCGCACATGTGTTTGTTTAATTGTCCAAGTGAACTTATTGGAAGTTATAGGAACTAAGTGCTACGACAATTAAATTCTTGAGTCACCACTAAAATTTGTATAATTTGCACTTGAGTAAAATATAGTGGACCTAGTCGGTTGTGATCAAGAGTTAGTGCGAGAAGGCATTTGGTCGATGATTGACCTAGAATCCACTCCAACACATTTACATCTATTGAGGTTTGGAGGTTTAACCTTATTAGTATGAAATAAGTGAAGTGTTCTAGATGTTCCAGATAACTAAATTGATTTGATCAATTATTAACAAATGGAGTGTTGAGGTAGCTTCAAGTCGCATGCGCAATAGTGATGGGTTATAAGGTTGGTCTCTTATGATCTGGTAAGTTTCTAATCTTAAAGTGTAGCGTAATGCCAACTGATTGTAATTAAGTGTAATTATTTCAATTTGGTAACATCCTTTTGATCGTGATATTATGATATTGTTTTGGCAATAACTATTTTGTAAAGTTTTATGTATCGATATTCTGTTAAGGGTGTTTCAAAACAAAGTTGGTTGGACAAAGGTATTGCGGTTAAACTTAATCAAATCTCTTATTTGATATCTCTTGGATAAAGTTCTGTAAAATAGTTTGGTTGGTTAAATCGTTATAGTCTTAAATCGAGAATTGTATTGCAGGTCTATCATAATTTTAGAAATTATGTCTCTATCACAAATTTTGAGAAATGATTTATGATGAAATTGCTCTGTAATATCATTTGCATACGCACTATGAGTCTCACTAGGCTTTAGCTCATCATAGATTTTAAATGTTTGCAGAATAGGAGACTCGATTGAGGAGACCTGAAGAGTTAGCGCAAAATTTTCATAGTGTAGGATTTTCCTTTTCGCCTTTGAATCTCTGAGGGAGGATTTGAATTTTTGCAACAAACAGTTAAGGGGTATTATGTGTTATAATTCTGTAAGCAAGTTTTGTGACACTAGCACTTGATATTAAATTAGTTTCGATGATGTTAAGTATATTTGATGAGAAAGTTTCGATTCTAGTGTCTATGACATTGTAATTACATTTTATGAGAGTACTTGAGCCCTAGCAAGAACTAGGCAAGTGTTCGATTAAGTTTCCATAGGTGATATTTTGTTTGAGCATCGCACCATCGAGAAAGCCTATTATAAATTTGTTTTTGGCTTCGAAGGCCATGGTGATAGCACAATACCCGAAGGCATAATTATGACCAATCAATGATTGCTAAACTAATAATTTTCTCGAGTTATCTATATGATGCAAGAAGAATGGAAAAGATGGATCTGTTTCAGAAATCTTGAAAGTGCATGAGTCTTCCATGGTAGGCTAAGTTTATTTTCCTTAAGAACTACAGGAGAAAGGTATTGCTTTGATACAATATTAAGATTTGAATAAAGGTAATTTCTTGTTCTATTTCATTATACCAATACGAGGGATATTATACAAAATAATCAAGGCTAAAACCAGAAAGAATAAACTAAATGTGGTACAATTATACAAATATAGATTGATTGATCAATCTCTCCTTTAGAGATTGATTTAATTTTAATTTATTCCATAATATCTTTGTGATTGAGTGTTTATTTTATTTTCACAATCTTTCCGTATAGTGCTCACTGCTATTAGGCCCATATGTATCGGTGTTTAGTACGATAAATACCAAAAATAAAGATATATTTTTCTTAAAAAATTAAACAAATTTTGTGTTTTATGATGATAAAGCAGGTTATTCTCTTTTTAACGTCTAAGTGGTAGTTTCATAAATCCAAACACATTTACTACTAACATTGGCATCTTCATGCCTAGTAGGAATAACGACTGGTTGTTGGTTTTGTTGTTGTTAACTTTTTGTAATAATGTCTCAGGGAAAGTTTACGTCACAAATTATAAACTATGAAGGATAGGACACCACAATATAAAAAATAAATAAATAAATAAATTATGAAAGTGATCTTTGTAATTAGAGAAAATCTTAGAGAAAAGCCGGATAATCAACCCTGAAAACTACGGGATACCTTAAATGATTGTTATGAGCATCTTTTATAAATTTATCTCCATGACATTTTTTATAGAGCTAAAGTAGTTAATACATTTTGCACCCTAAGAAGTTAAAAAATAGATTTATAGATGTATGTAAAGTTCTGCATAAGGAATCTATCAATAGTCATCAATGGAATTATTAAATACATAAATTATAACAATAGAGATTGTTGCAACCCAATAGAAATATTTTCAAAAGTCATGTTGTGTCCGTCAAGTATAACTATCAGGTAGTACTTGGAACTTTTGCACACTTCAAATTAGGTCACATGGTAATCTAGTTAATTTTTGTATATTTTTAAGCCAATCTTTTTCTATTAGATTGTTGGATATTATACGTGAACAATATTTGATAGATGAGTTCACCAAAATCCATTTTTAAAGAATTTTATGTTTTTATATGCAAATCAACTTTACAATATGTAATCTACTTATTTAATTCATCACTATTTATCTAAATTTGTAGTTATTTTGAAATGGTTAACTCATTTTTTCTCTTTTATAAATTTTCATATGGCAACAATAAAGTCTAATAATTATTTTGAACAAAAGTATAAAACTTTTTCTTCTATGAAGTATGACTTATCATGTATAGATGTACGTCCTTATGTCACAAAATGGGAGGTTATTATGATTTGGAACCAATGTATGATAATGAAACTTAGGTAATAGTTTAGTTTGGTGATCATCATTAATTATAGATAAAACTGAAACTAATTTTCTTTTCGAAGTGTTTATGTAATAGCTAAATTTCACTAATCTATAATATGATTCACGATAGTAGGTGGTGGTTTCATTATTTTTTTTCAATGCAAACCACTACCAATAACACTTTTTTTCTCCTTTTTTTCATGAAATTTGTTCATTGGGAATTTTGTCTCCCCTAAATAAGTTGGAGCTTTAGTCTCCTCTTGAATAAGAGGGAGTTTTTCTCTCCTCTTAAATATGTGAAAGTTTTTTCTTTTTTATTTTTTATGGTTGATAAAGACGGAAGATTCAGTCAAGACAGATCTGGCTGATCAAATTTGTTTTTGTGCTTTACATCAAAAATTTAATGGTATGTCCGAGACTGGTCAGATTTGGTACGAGATTTGTCCAACCCTTTGAAATTATATTTTGAGTTTTAGATCTGTGTAAAGTTTTTAGATTTCTAAATTTGTTAGGGTATCTTTTCTTGTCTATTTGTAATATGTACATATGGCAGATTTCTTTATCAAACTATATTTTAATCAGTTATAATGGTTGTTTCTTCAATTAATGAAATTTGATTATCAAAAAGAAAAAAAGTAAGCTAATCTAATCCCAATAGAATAAAACTCTACTAAGATTCAACATGAAAATAAAAATAAAAAATAAAAGAAGGAAAAGGCTTATGATAAACTTTGTGAATTCTATTTGACTTTATTCTACTAGAATTTATTCATTTCTTTAGTCTCAAAGTTTTCTCCACCCTAAAAGTCAAAAAAATTGAGAATCAAACAAATAAGAAATCAAGTAGTTATAAAGTGGTGAAAAGAGTAGATATATCATTTTTATCTGATTTAACTTCATCTTGCAATTAATTCATATTTATTTTGCACAAAACTTATCAAATGTGCATCAAAATTTGCAATTAAAAAAACTAAAAAAAAAATTTTCATGAACTTGTTAAGAAATATGAAAAAATGAATATTTAATTATTAAAATTTATAATTACATTCTCGATAGGTATATACATTTCACTCAATATGTTCACAAAAATTAATTATGATTAACATTTATGTTATTAAAATGTCAATAAAAATAATACCATGATAATTTTGGGTATCTTTCTAACTAAATATTCTATTAATGTTGGGCGTATTATTAAGTAAGATAAAGAAATAAATTCTTATTTTTATATTTCTTAAAATTATTTTAATATATATGCAATACCTATTCAGATAATGAGAATATATTAGTGTAATCTATTTAGTTTTCCTTATACAGAAGGCATATACCTGAATTTTTTTTTCTGATGCCTTTATCCATTTCCTTTTAATTATGCTCAAATTTTTATTATTTTTTGATATTTTTAATTGGTATGTTTTTAGTAATTACTATCCATATCTTACTTTAATGTCATACATTGCATGTATTTTCCCTAAGACAAGTTCAACAAACTTCGCTTTATAAACAAGTGTGGTGTTTGTAATGATTACATCTCTTATTGATGATAAAGAATACTATATTTAAAAAGTCGAATACTATATAAATGGTTTTTATGTTTATGCGAAAACTCAAAGGTTACTATAATTAACCGATAAAGTAAACTGCTTTCATAACTTAATTTTGATTAAAATACCAAAATACCCATAAATCATGACTTTGGATCCTCAAAGAATATAGTATTTTAGGCAATATAGCATTACACACATAACTTACGGTATGGTAATCACTTTTGACTATATTAATAGCAATAGAAGAACTTAAATTAAGCAAATACTATAACCAAAAAGAAAAAAAGAAAATTTTTTCTTTTGTTATTGAGCGAATTACCTTTTGTTTTTCTTAGACTATAGTTCATATTGCATTGTAGTAGGAAAACTTTTCATTGGAGAAGTGACAAAAGATCCTCCTCATGTCAAATAGGGATCCATGCCTATTCTAAGCATGTAATAGGAGAAAGTACCGCCATGGGTGTCGACCTAATGTTCAATAGCTCCCTCGTTGTTTCCGACATTATTTTGTTTCCACAATCAAAATAACTACTAAAATTCGAGTCGGAATATGTACTTATTGTCCCCATACCACTGCCACAAAAAAACGTCTTAGTGGGGCCACGAGGCAGTGCCACGAACCATCGTTAGCAAAAACAGCCATTGAAGCCATTCGATAAGTTTCATGAAACATTGTCATTTTAAATCAATTCAGTAATTTTTATCAAATAAGGGGATAAAATCAGGTAAATTTACCTTCATCATTCATTCAAAACACAAAATGGTTAACTTCACAACATTCATTCAAAATATAGGAAGGTTAACTTTACAAACGCCATTGAGTCTCGAATGGCGTGTAATAGAACATTATCATTAAACAAACACCTGAAACAAACATAATAGAATGTTATTGGCTTCCTGATCCTTGATCAAACAGAAAATAACTTCATGAAATATTAGTATCTAATTTCCTATAAGGCATCAATATTTTAGGTCGATCTTATAAATTTTGAGCATCCTAAGCAACAAAAACAGATAGTTAGTCATTACTTAGAAGTTGGAAAAAGAAACAAAATTGTGATGGTAAACAATCAAGACTTCAAACATTAGCTAAATAATTAGTTCCAAAAGAATTCAATACAAAATTCATACAATTAAATCTCGTAAGGCAACATAACAAACTAGTTTTCATGAGTTTAGAAAAGGAGGAAGAGAGTCAATTTTTTGACCTACGTTTTCCAAATTTCTAATACCATACAAAAGGCAAATATTAGTTGTTAAACACTATGTAGTAAAATTTTGAATTTGGGAAGTATAGAATATCCACAAATATATCATTCTATAACTATCAATTTTCACACCACACATAAATAGCTTGCAAGTTATATTTACTCGTCTTGGCATTCACTGACTCAAGTAGGATAAAAATGGCTAATAACATTCAATATCTTCTATGCAATCTTGAAAATTGTTAGAAAATTACACTCACACTTTATTTAGCATATGTTGGAATCGAACACACTACCAAAAGATGCAAAGAACTTTAAGATCCAAGCGAACCAAATGTAGACACATGTAATTGCAATACCAAATATAATAACTAATATAACATGACAATAAAAAACTTCAAATTTTCAGTTAAGTTGTACAATGAAGTCAATAAATAATTGAAACAAATTAATCAACTCCATTATGTCAAAATAAAGAAATCATCTTTTACAAGCAAGTCAACTGATATACAGCAAAGATCCTTATTCTGGATCCCAAAATTTTATTTTTTCATCTGCTTCAATTAAAAGAGATGCATGTCTAACATTGACATATTCACATTCCAAAATCACTAAACATCTTCTACATATTTCAAGTTGATTTATAAATTATAAATTATGTGGTGCACAACCAACATTCCTATAAATATGTAAATTAATGAAGGGTCAGATACAACAGTATAAGAAAACGAAATAATTCTTATAGTAAAAACAAATTAAGTTCCAATTCATAAGTTCCATTAAAGTATTTTCATTATTTCAATACTTATAATTACTGTACAATCAGACAAATAAAAAGGGCAATATATATTGTTCAGTTACTCCTTTATACTTAGCACCTCATGCCAAGACTATAAAAGGTCATTTTTGCTCTAATGTTCAGCAAATTCCAAAAAGTAGAGATTTTCTTTGCAATAAAATTACACTTTACTTTTTACTCCTATGTAAAGTATGCTAAAAACAAAGATAATAATTCACCAGTTTCAGAAAAAATTTATATTAGAAAAAGGAGAGCTATACAAAAAAAAAAAAAAAAAAACACCTATAAAATTGTAGGAAAAAAAGAATCCCCTATAAAACAAGCCATTATAGGAAAAAATACACAATCCCCTATAAAATTGCACAATAAAAAGAAAGTAATAGATATTTATAACTGACATTAACAAAAACCTTTAAGCAAATAAAAAATTATGAAATACTTTATAAATATTCATAATACTATAATGTTTAAGTCGAAACTCAACCAAACGATTACTAATAATTAAGAATTAGCAAGAAGAAGCATACAACTTCACCTAAGAAGTATCCTAAGAAAAAACCACATTTTCTTGGTAGAATTAATCCAAAAATATATGAACTTGTAACGTCAGGAAAATAGAAATAAAGAAGACATACATCTCTTAAAATAAGGTGGAGGGAAAACCAAAATCATAGAAGTTAGTTTCCTTTAGCTATTTTAAACATTAATATGCAAATTTAATAATTTTCTAATTTGATGCAACTCTTGTATAAAACTTACAACTACTAAATGTTCCTCCATATCAAACTCATCTGTATACCTTCTCCAAAACAACCTATATAAATGTAAAAAGATGGAAAAATTGAAAAGAAAATAAAGACTCAGTAATTTGTCAAGTAAAGGCTCAGATAAGCAAAATTCAGGAAAAAGGGCCAATACTGTCATGGCTGCAACTCAGTTGCATTAAAATGTCATTATTTAAAAATGCCAATAGAGTTGCCACACCAAGATTCGATAGGATCATGTCCTCCAAGTCCAACATATAACCTAGTATCATTATAGCCAGGACCTAAATTTCTCTCCCTAATTAATATAGTAAAATATGCAAACTGAAATCAAAGTTGAAACTCATTTCATTTTTCAAGTTTGCTATTTTCAGCCCCAAAGTTCTCAATTTAGTGGTTCAAAATCATCATAACCATATTAATCACCACTTGGAATCATTAAACAGCCAAAGAAAATAAAAACAATCCATGTTGTTGATGAATAAAAATACATCTAAAACATCAAAACGTACTCAAAAACGTAAAAATAAAAATAATCTAAGAATACCTTTAAAGATCAAAGTCCATCCAAGGCTGACCAAAAAATCATTGGTACATATTGTTAATTCATAAACCAAACCAGCAATAAGCAAAAATTAAAAAAAAGAAAGAAAGAAAGAAAACTGGATCAAGACATTCTGTACGGATACAATAGCTAAAATGATTATCCTGCCAATTAAATACCAAAATTTTATAGAGACTCTAAACTTAAAACTCATAAAGGTCAATTTTTTCCTATTTTTTCTTCAACTTGATTTTCTAATTGATTATTTATTAGTGCTAATACATATGATTTAAAATCAAGTGATATTTCAAAAATAAAAGCGTGGATCACTCAAATACCTCAATCTCAACTGATATTACTGGTAAATCACTTACCAAAAGGATCTAGAAAGGCAACACAGAGAAAAAAAAATCAGAAAATAAAATCCATAAAAATATTAACCCAAAAAAATATCAAGAATGAAAGGAAAAAAATTTTTCCAGTGAGAATAGTTTGATATTTAGGGGTGGTAAGACCCACGGATCTGGAAAGGTATCTAAAGAAAAAATCAGAAAAAATTCCATAAAAAAATTAACCCAAATTCTTTGTGTAGAAAGACAAAAGATTTATCGGTACAATCTTTAGATATTTACCCATGGACCAGTTAAGGAAACAAAGGAAAAATCAGAAAAACTCCCTTAAAAAATTAAATCAAGTTATTCTTCAAAAAAATTTACTAGATCTTCGATCCTGTAATTCTTCATCTTGGATTATCAACATAAATACATAAGTTAAACAAAGTGCAAAAAAAAATATTGATACATAGTGGGAGAAACGGTAAAAAAATTAAAGAAAGCAAAAGGGAAAGCAAAAAAAAAAAAGGCTAAATCGCAAAAGAAAATTTACCTTTCGACAAGTCATATTCTCCTGCAAACAAAAAAATAAATAAAAAACTCACAAAAGGATTTTAAAAACTAACAAATAGGAAAGAATAAAAAACTTATCAATAATCTATAAAAAGAAATCCATGGCTTCATCACAGATCTCTCTAAAAAGAACTTTATTATTATTTTTTCATTCACAACAAATAAAAAAACAGGGGAGGAAAAACTAAAAGGAGAGAAAATATTGCTGGGGAAATAAAAAAAAGAAGCAACAATTAGGCATAAGGAAAGAAAATTACCGCATACAAGTTATGCTGTAGGAGAAATTTGCCATAAATAAAACAAGTTATCTCTCGCAATGAAAACAAAAAATCACAAAACAATTTTTAAAAACCACGAAAAAATTCCTTAGGATTATGAGATCTAAAATAGGGAGGAGAGCCTTCATCAACAGCATGAGCAACATGCGGTCCTGATGGGTGAACTGATTAATAGAAAAATAAAACTGAGAAGAGAAAAGAAGATACAAGAGAGGAGAGAGAATTGATAGAGAAAAATAAGAAAAGAGATAAGATACAAGAAAGGAGAATAAGTTGACAGAAAATCGGCTGATGTGAAAAGAAAGAAGAAAGTCGTAGAACCAATAGACAAAAGAACAAATAAAAAAAAGCCTCCAAAGTCAGTATAATTACCAATCAACCAGCCAAAAATCACGTGTTGCTCACGTGAGACGACTACCAAATTCAAATACCTCAACTCCCTCTTTATACTATATGTTAATAAGAATAGTTTTGCACTATTATAGGAGGTAAAGTGAAACTAACCCCGAAATTTTATAGGGTTAATTTAATTAATTATTTTGTGTATTTTTTTATAACATTCTCTAATGTTTTGGGTAATGTTTGACTTTGACCATTAGTTAAAGGGAGTAAATATATATAAATTTTTTTCCAAGGAGAAAATCGTGACACAGTCAAATTTATAGGGGTAAAATATAATAAATCATATATTGGATGCAGAATAGCAGTTAGTGAAGTTGACAAGTTTGTCAAAATCTTTTATGAAAACTATTATTACAGAATGAGAAAGAAACATGCTAAAAGAAAATCCCACAAAAGTTAGTATATTTTGTAATGTAGATTGAGAGAACCAATAAAGAAAAAATACAGTGCACTTAAACTACTTTCACTAATATATCAGATTTTAGTATTCTTTTTTCGATTAAGCGCGAAGGTACTTTAGCTAGATGTAAATATATCCTTTTTTTTATATATAAGTACTTTAGTTAGAAGACGTAAATCTATCATTTTTTTTTTTTTGATAAGTAGATTTGTAAATTCATCATGTCATTTTGTTAAATAGCTATATAAATTGTACGCCAAAGTCAAGAATTTTTCCATACTTTTTAATACTTTAGCTATAAAATGGTATCCTAATTTGCTAATTTCTTAATTTCAATGGGTTAAAGTTCGTGCAACGATTGTTTGTGTACTTGTACTACATCAATTTTTTATTTTTTTATTATTAGATAGTATTTCGGGTAGTTATCTTCTAATAAGACTGTAAAAAAAAATAAAAATTTAACCAACACCCAAGGATGGTAATTTTATTGAGAAAACTCAAACTTTACAATGGCGAATATAAGGGCAGCCTTGAGCATCGAAGAACAGCAACCCTTTTATTGAAGAAGGGATTATGTCTTAGTTATACTATAAATAGGAAGATTGCACTATGCCATCATTTGCTAAGCAATCAGCTACTTGATTAACCTCTCTAAATACATGAGAAAATGAATTAAACATTGTTTTGTACAATTGATTTGATTTGTCTCCATTGCTGGTTGATACTTCATGATGGGGCAACTCGGCCATTGATCATATGCACTAACATTAAAGAGTCGAGTTCCACTTCTACTACTGAAAGTCTCAATTTGGCACAAAGATTTAAATCATCAACCAAAGTCATAGCCTCCACCTATAGACTGGATTGGATATTAACAGAAATCACCAATGAGATTTCCTTATGAGTCTCTAATTACACCTCCTCCTGCAGCTAAACCCAGATTCCCTTTAGAAACTCCATCAATATTTAGCTGGGCAAACCTATGGGGGGAGGAATCCACTTTTCTGCCAAGACCTTCCTTAGTCTGGTACTAATTAGGTGATGACAAATACCGCGTGTTAGTAAAAGATCATCAGTTGCTCCATGCCTTGTGAAGGGGAGAATGGTGGATATATTTTTCATGTACGAATAAATGTCTGTGATAATGAGGTGTGGTTTGATGCTAACCCCCTCAAAAGTCACCAGATTCCTTGCTTTCCACAAAAACTAGCAAATTAAGCTAGGGATAATTTATGAATTTCCCTTATAGTGCTCAAAGAAATGTCTTGCCACGACCATCCCTATTGAATTCATCTTTTCAAGCAGTGTGGAAGAGGAAGGGAAATCCATCTCAAGCTAAGATTCAAAATAGCACCAAACTTGATGAGCAATGGCACATTTGACAAAAAGGTGATCTAAGGTCTCTTGGTTGTCAAAAAATCTGAATTTAGAAGCTATGGCCACCCCAATTCTAGTTATAAGGTCATCAAGAGGAAGTCGCTTACTTAACAGCCACCACATGAAGATGGAGATTTTGAGTTGCAATCTATAAATTCCAAATCATTCTCCATGTAAAGGTTGTCTTGTCGGTAGGGAACGTGGAAGACACGACAAACTTTCCAATAGATGATAAGGTCCACACCAATTCATCCGGTTCAATTGTGAGTAAAAATTAGCTCCATTGATAATTCTTCTGATTTTATCCTGAATATTGGGCATCTATGACTGATAGATTCCAGCCAATTGAGTCCTACACTTGGGGAATGGTAAGGTATTTATCATAAATCTGATCTATTTCATTGGATAGGAGGCTAACTTGAAGCATCCACGGATCGAACCAAAAAGACAAGCTTCCATCCCTTATTAGGAATAGAAACTATTTTTCAGCGTCACTTCAACTTCGTAGAATCCATTTCCATGTAAAAGAGTCCCCACGTATCTCTACAACTAGGCACGAATGAGTTTTGCAATATCTGCCATGAAGAAATTTGCACCAAAGAAAGTTCTTTTTCCTGAATTTTCACCACAATTTCATCCTAAAAACCCTTATTAAATCTGAGAGGAAGAGTATGCCAATTTCATTTGAAGTCGTTGGCTTGCATATTGATTGCCAAGACACCCAATGGAATTTGTGCCTTACTTCTAAAGCACCCCACAAGAAATTTGCAAAGCATCTTTCTAGCTCTTGGATGACCATTTTGGGAAGGTGAAGGATTGCCAAAAGATATAATGGGATACTGCTAAGAACATGCTTGATGAGGATTAGCCGTCTACCTAAGGATAGAAACTTTGCTTACCATCCAGCAATTTTAGTTGTGATTTTTTCTCAATCATTGGCTGGAAAAGAGCTTTACTTTTCTTCATTTTTGGAATTGGGCACCCTAGATACACGAATGGAAGGGATTTTTTCTAAAACCCCGTTTTTGAAAGAATCATCCTCACACTAGAGATTGGGACATTTTTAAGCATAAAGAAGTGGCTTTTGGATTTGTTAATAAGCTATCCCGAGAAAGCTTCAAAATATGCCAGAAAATCCATGAGATTGTTAATGGATATCACCTCCCCTTTTTGAATATTACAATGTCATCTGTATATGCAAGGTGGGAGATGGTTGGGCAATGCCTTGGAATCAAATAGTTGGAGATTCTTCCAAAATAGAAATGGAGATTGAGTTTTCTACCAAATGATTCCATCATAATTATGAAAAGGGGTGGAGATAGGGGATCCCCTCATCGCACCTCCCTTACTGACTTAAAAAAAAAAAACCTTTTGGAGCCCCATTTATAAGTATTGAGAACCAGCAATCCTCGAGTACATTCTTCAGTTGGCCGTTCGATCTATAATTAAAACCCATTTTCCTCACAGTGGCATAAAGCAATTGCCAAGAGAGTTGATCAAATGCTTTTGTTCGATCAAGTTTGAAGATGATGCCTCTCATTTTCCTATCAATAAATTCAATCAATTCCTGAGCGAGGAAGACATTGTCAGTGATCTCTCTTCCTTTAACGTAAGCCATGTGCTCTTGAGAGATTAACTTTGGCAGCAAAGAGGGCAACCTGTTAGCCAATATTTTCATACATATTTTATTGAAAAAAGTACAAAGACTAATTGGTCTAAAATCGTTAAGGGATTGGATGATTTAGGAATCAAAGTAATGAGTGTACTCGTGAATGACCTGGGCAATCGATCGACACTTAGGAAGTCCTTCACGGAATTATGAAGATCACTTTGAATAATCTCCCAGCAAGTAGAAAAAAAGACTCCATTATAGCCATCTATTCTTGCCACACCTTTTGGATTAAGAGAAAATGTAGCTTCCTTTACCTCATCTGTGGAAGCGGCTCTTTAAGTAAGAAAATATTATCCTCTTGAATGATAGCTTCTGTAATGGTTCCCAAGCTTGCTTCATCAAAGTTTGGGATATTTGTCTCGGTTAAGAGACTTTTGAAGAAGTTCACCCCTTTAGATTCAATGAGTTGCATGTCATCTGTCCAAGCACCATTCACCTTGATCTTTTAGATGCTCAACTTATGTTGTTTTTCCATAAGGGAGGACTGAAAAAAAAAAAAGAGTTAAGATCACCTTCTTTGAGCCATTTTTTTCCAGGTTTCTGCCTCCAAATTATTTCTTCCTTCGCAAGGCACTTGGTATGGACAACATTTTCATGGGCCAATGCAAGGTGGTTTTGTTGGCTCGGCTGGAGCAAATAACCTTCCTCTAGTTGTTTAACTTGTAATTTAGCTTCCCTTACTTTGTTGAACATGTTGCCAAAAACTGAGTGACTCCAGTTCCGTAGCTCAACCTTTAGTCTTTTGAGTTTACATGCTAAGACATAAAGGGAGGATCTGTTCTGGAATGAAAATCCAACTTCCAATTGTTCTCCACAAACTGCACGAAATTAGGGTGGTTAACCCATATATATAGAAATCTGAATTGCTTTGGACCTAAGGCAAACCCATTGGATGTTATGAATAGAAGAGGAGAATGATTAAAGCATGTTTTGGGCAGATGTTCCACCACAATTTGCTGAAAAACCGAGAGGAATTCATGATTGCAAGCATATCTATCAAGTCTTTTCCATACGAGCTTGCCAAATCTATTGGCCGTCCATGTGAATTTGCAACCATGAAATGCAATATCCAGCAACCCATAATCATGTAGGTAGTCATTAAATTCCTTTAAAGCCTTCAAACCCGAGGATGATGAGCCCTTATACTCATCCAAAGTAGAGACTACATTGAAATTGCCACCCACAAGCCATGGATTAGATGATTGAACTGCACGAAGGTCTTGCCATAGGGGTCTTCTCTCCAGCCTTGTGCATTTAGCATTTATAAAAGAGGCAACAAAATCTTCTGTCTGTATGAAGAAGCTGGGATGAGATGGAGACATGCATGAGCTGTTCCGAGGTCACTAACTCCTTGATAGTGAACACATTATTCCAAAATAGCCATATTTTTCTATTAGTGTTGGACATACAATTATCAAAACCTAATTGATGAGCAAAGAAACCAATCCTTCCTTTGTCAACCATAGGCTCTAACAAGGTAAGGGTTTTTATTTTGTGGTCTTTTATCAATATCTTTAGTCTTCGAAGGGAAGGCTTATTACTTATTCCCCTTATATTCCAGACGAGAATGCTATCCATATTAATTTGCTGGGGATGAGGGTGGTCTGGAGGATTTAGTAGAGAACCTGGTTTGCATGTCACTTGGCATGTTGTAGATTCTTTTCCGTCTATCTTTTCTCTTTGGGATGGACTTATCCCCCTAAGTTAGTGTGAATTTCTTCAGCTCATGTAGTGTGGGAGATGCATTAGGACAAGAAGAATCATTGTCTGAAAAGTAGTAAGAAAGTTCTTCCATCGATCCGGGCATGAGAAAGGGCTAGGTCATCACTAGAATTTTGAATAGGTAGATCCTTGATCAGATTTGGAGGTTTAGAATTGTCCTTAGAACCGGTCAAACCCTCATTATTTGGAGTTATTTGGCCTTGGCTTATCTCAACCTAATTCAAATTCTCAATCCCATCATCTAAGGGGTTTGAGTTTTGAATAGCCGGATTTTGTCGAGTTGAGCTACCAGCCTTGACTACCAGAGAAATTGATGGTGCTACTACTGAAGAGGCCTCCACCACCACATTTTCCTTCAATAAAGCATCCATCACCATATTTTCCCCCTGATTAATAGCTGTTGTGGTTGTAACATTCAAGTTTGGCAATGATTTATCCGTGGATTTGACTATAGCATCTTCTAGATTCACCTTTGAGACACCTGAGGGTCCAACTTCATGGTGTTTAACCGATTGCCAATGAGTCGTGGACTTATTCATTGGCCATGAAGAAACTTTGGCTTTGATTGATTGTATGTCTGCTAGCTGCTTGCAAGGCTTAGCTACCCCCACTTACATTCAGACAAGTGATGACCAATTTTGTGGCATTTCGTATAGTAGGGTGGAATGTCTTCATAGGTGATTTTTTGCCACTTTCCACCATCACCTACCCCTAACCATACTCTTGTTGGAAGAGTTGCCAAAAGATCAATCTCCATGTAGACCTTAGCTATATTTGGACGTGTGAAGTTTTCTGTAGCCAAGTCTAGCTTGAGTAGAGTTCCCACCGCTTTTACCAAACTAAAACCCGCATGCTTGTTAAAGAAAACTATGGGGAGACCTTCAAAAGTAATCCACACCGTAACAACCGAAGGCTCAATGTCTGGAGTGTAGAGGGGGTACCACTTGAGAACTCTCATATAGAATCCATTGATGAACCATGTATTTTTGAGCCAGCAACGCAAGTAACCCTCCTTCAAAGAAAATTGAATAAGGTTGTGCCTGTGATCAAGAAAACCCACTGTAAAGGTGCCCTTGAAACCAATTAGACGTTGTGTGGAAACTCTTACGCATGGTTTCCATGTTTGGTTAGCCCCTAGGGAAATTGCCCACCAAAGTAAATCGAAAAGGGGCAACCAGCTTTTGCACTTCTTCTTCAGAAAAGAATATTTCCAGTTCCCCTTATATGATTACAACTCCTTCAAAGAAGGTTCCGGATGGTAAATTTGAGAGTTAGCCTTGTGTTTAAGAATTTCAGCAAATGAACGTGTTTTCACCCTAGCCGTAGACTAAAGGGCGTCCGAATTGGCCAAGGGGTAGTAAAAAGTGCTTTTAGAGAGAGAAAGTTTAGAGAGAAGGAGGAGAGTTTTTAGAGGGAATCCGTTTACTATCTCCCCAGTAGGCAATTCAATAAGACTCTTAATTCTCTACTAGACTTAAAAGAGTTTTTAGTAGCTTAATTATTCAGATTTTTATTTACACTATATGTAGAGAAGATAGAGACCTACTTGCATCATACAAACAGACATGTATGTACATTGTTTTTCCTTACGAAGTAGGAATAGCTAGTAAGGATATAATAGAAAGCACAAAAAAGGAAGAAACACAACTCACATATAATATCTAGTAGAGATACATATTAGAACAACTAGCAAATAGTTTTTTGCACACGTGTTGCACGTTGCAAGTTCTTTGGCACTGCTTGTTACAAGTGGTTTAAACTGCTTATGATAACTATACTTCAAAGTTCAATCTATCAAAGTATTTGGTACTTCTTATTACAATTATCCCTAGAATTGCTTAGTATAATCATCACTCAAAGGTACATAAAGTTTAGAGAGTGGAGGAGAGTTTTTAGAGAGAATCCGTTCACTATCTCCCCAGTAGGCAATTCAATAAGACTCTTAATTCTCTACTAGACTTAAAAGAGTTTTTAGTAGCTTAATTATTCAGATTTTTATTTACACTATATGTAGAGAAGATAGAGACCTACTTGTATCATACAAATAGACATGTATGTACATTGTTTTTCCTTACGAAGTAGGAATAAGTAAGGATATAATAGAAAGCATTAGTGTAGCAAAAAAGGAAGAAACACAACTCACATATAATATCTAGTAGAGATACATATTAGAACAACTAGCAAATAGTTTTTTGCACACGTGTTGCACGTTGCAAGTTCTTTGGTACTGCTTGTTACAAGTGGTTTAAACTGCTTATGATAACTATACTTCAAAGTTCAATCTATCAAAGTATTTGGTACTTCTTATTACAATTATCCCTAGAATTGCTTAGTATAATCATCACTCAAAGGTACACAAAGAATATAGTGAAACTGTTCCATTTTTAGTCAAGAATTGATGATGTCGAACTATTAGATAACAATAGGTTCAAAGAGAAGTTACAAGATACAAAAATTTTTGTCACTAAGCAATGTAAACTACAACCAGAATAGTATTACTAAAGTCAATCATGTCTTTGTGCCTCAACAAGCAAAAACCCATTACTATAATTACTCTTTGCCTTTATACCTCAACATAAAATGCCGACTCAAAATAAATATCAAATCACAATCCTAGGATGATTTCTTCTACACATACTTACCGGTTTTGCATGACACGTATTGGGGGAAAATATTTTCTGACATTAATATAATCCAAGGAATTTCATGTAAATTAAACAAAATCTAATAGAAAAAGTACATACAACAAGAAAAATTGGAATGGATTTAGCTAAAAACTTTTAAACAACTAATAGCTGCATTAAAATACTCAACTTTGCTATTCATCACAGTTCTTTCTTGACATTTATTTTAATGTTTTAATTAATTTTCTTTTTAAGAAAATAATTTTTTATTTTATGTATCTATAGGATTTATGTGCCTACAATGATGAGAGAGAAATAATACCTTTTCTATAAAAAATTTTGGATACCCCTGGTAGTATATTTCTAGGGATCATCAAATTTTCAGGCTTCATTATGCATCATAAACTTTTTTTTCAGTCCTTTTTCATTTTTCATTTTGAAAAAAAAAAAAGAAGTTGTTTCCTTCTTTTTCTTAGAGTATTTTTTGTTTTCTAATACAAGTGTTGAAAAGTGGTGGAGTTGTTTGGTTTTGTTTCCTTTTCATGTGCTGAACACTTGGTACCTTCTTCTTATTATCGTTTTAAATTTGTATTTTATAATATGTTGAAAAGTTGAGTATTTATTAAAGAGATGAAAAATAGTTATTATACTACATAAGACCTATTTTGTTAAAGAATATCGATTTCTATCTCAAAACTAATTAGTGATGAGTAGTGTGACCCAAAAACTTATTAATCAGTCCAGGATATTTAGGCTAAATGATGTGAGATACTTATAATTTGACACCCCCTCTCACATATAACTTGGATTAGTTGAGAATCTGTTACGTGGTTTAAGCGTGGATTGGAACCCGTTACATGGGTTGGATGTAGACTGGAACCCGGTACGTGAGTTGGACGACGTGAGAAAGCCCGTTAGAAGAGATTAGACAGAATCCAAGGCACATGTGGGTATGAGAAAAATTGAGGCTAACTTTGATATTATGCTAAAGAACATGGGCTTTCATTTTAAAATTAATTTGGTGATGAGTGGTGTGACCCAAGAACTTATTAACTAATTCAAAATCTTTAGGATAACCGATATGGGATACTTATAGCTTGACATATTCTATAATACTTTATTTCTTATAAAATTATGTTCAATTCTTGTTTAATTAATTTCTAAAGTCATCCTATGTAGTTTTGCTTCCGCCAAAATTTTGAAATTTATTTCAACAGAATTATACTCCTAACTTAATATCTTTTCGCTAATTTCACTCCGAACTCAAATTCTCAAATATACCTCCATATGATTATGTTTCTAAATCTCAATTGGCATGACATAGAACAGTCGACAATAGTGAAAAAGGCGAAAATGAACCATGATCCATGTAAATTGTTGGTCCTTTGAGTTAGATTATAATTTTATGCTTACTATTGGAATTATCAATGTTACTACTCATTTTATATTCTTTTGCAAATAAACTTCTGATAGAACATCAACTACATGACTTACAATACATGGCTTTAGAAAACTCCTTGCTACAATGGTCACATGAACATTGGTTGGTTATTCTAACATTCTTTCACTTCAGCAAATAGTTTGTATTTATGTTCAATGTTATCTCAATTTCACCTTACATGAGTAGTTTTTCTAGCTATTTTGATGCAACTCATAAAGTCTATTTAATCAATAAGTTTTGTGTTTCCTTGTTAACCTACTATGCGGGTTTTTTTTTTTTTTTATGCGGTAGTATGGTCTCAAAGAACCTTTCAACAACTTCTATTACATCCAAATTGATAGTATGCCAAAACTTTTGGAAGAATATTGAAACATACCATCAAACCATGTGCTAATTTCATTCCAATTTTACACTGTGCTAATGTATTAGTCAATTCAGTATCAAAACTAATAAATTGGAATAATTAAAAAGGAATTCTACAATAATTCAATTTATTAACAAATGGACATTATCTAATATAGTGTAAAATTTTGATTTTATGTTTTGTTGTATTTACAATGTTTTGCATATTAAACTTTAATTTGATATGAGGATTTGACCAAAGATTTAGAACTCGAAATCAGAGAAACTTGTAATCAATCTTGTTATAGACAAATTCGGGAGAATTCTTTTTTCTAGCTACTGTGCTCGTTAATAAAATGTGCGTATGTATTAGTTTCAAATTTTCAACCCTAATTTTTTATGCAGTCAAGTAATTTCTTTTCTCATTGACTTAATGGACTAAACATATCTTAATTAATTAAAGACATTGCACTTAAAACTCTATTATTTATATTGTCAATCATCCCAGGATTTCAAATGAATAAAAACTTGAAACAAAGTAATGAAAAAAAAAAAAAACACGTATGAAATAATACATTGTCATTATAAGTAATAGGGGCAAATCGACCAAAATTGATTATATAATGATCCTTTTTTCACTTAGGTTGACATGTTAAAATATATCAAAAGTTAGGAAAGGTTTATGAGATTTCTGAAAATTTTAGGACGCTAAATGATATTAACATAAATCTGAGGAGAGGTTTCCAAAATTATGCCCTTTATAAATACACCACTAGCAAAATGCTTACTTTCACATTTACCCTGTAATAGATCCATAAAGCTAAGTGATGAACGGCTATATGTAGGGTATTTAAAGGAAATTTCTAGGGAGAAGAAGTTATAGTAAATGTATTAAATGTGTTTGAATTTGGACAGTAAGTGTTAGTTACATTTATGGGGAATTGTGCCCCTATTTATAGGCGAGGATTTAGGGATAGGAGACCCTTCCTTCAAGCCTAATTACATTTTCGCTCTTAATGAGCTTTCTTGTCTTGCAAGTAACCTATCTATGTATTATCAATAGCACCTTCAGCTGGTCCTTCGGTCATAGACCAATAGAGGAGCCGAACTAAGATGTGCCTTGGTAAAGATTAAGCAATCCAAATAGTCAAGTGGATCCCTTTGCCAATCTCCACACTCGGCCAATGGACTAATCGTCCAATCCCGCAATCAGCCCTAGCCTATATTAAGCTGAGCCCTAGTTGAGATCGCTTCCTAAATTTACTAGAAATCAATTTCAAATTTCAAAATAGATTGAAATTTGCACCACCATTTGTATCATTTAGCCAAGTGTCCACATCTGATTATACCACACTTTAAACACTTTTTTTATTTTTCTCCAAAAGCTTCTCGATCACACCTATTCAATTCCTTTGCATCCTTTCATCTCCCTTCCATTAATTGCAACCCTTCAATTAAACCATTTCACCTCCTACATAGCCCCCTTATCACTCCACTATTCTACTTTGTCCATTTTCATCATTTTTACTTGTATTTTTACCTTTACTACTTTTTAGTACACTCTTGCTTAACTAAAACACCTCAAAAATGCCCAGATTTTACAAAAAAATCTCCTCCATTTTCTAGCTACAATTTCAATTTTTCAAAGAATTAGAATCACGGAATCATAAAGCAACTCCAGCAATCAATCTGGTACCTCCGGCTAGTCAACACGCAAGTCTTCCACTACCCAATCAACCGATCCCTCATCTGGTTCTCAGCTTCGTCCTCCAGGTCGAGATAGAGGTCTCTAAGATCACCCCTACTAACATACCTAGAATTCAAAATACTTATAATATCCTTCATTCTATTGTTCTAGCTTGCCCGAGCACTCATGGCTAAGTGCATCAATCCCCAGAGGGCTCCTTTTCCATATACGAAGAATAGTTGGGAGCTGGCCTTCGTCTTCTTCTTCCCCTTATTTTCACGAAGTAGCTAACAATTGAGATATTAGTGCTTCGCAATTTAGTTCGAACGCCATTCATTTAGTAGTAGAATATTCACTTTTTTTGCAAATATTTTGATGTCCATCCAACCCATCAAGGCTTTTGAGCCTTTTACAAATTAGTCCTTAGACAATAAGCTGGTTATTATTACTTCTTGGCCTGAACTAATAGCCGAGGTCTGGTAAAAGATTATCTGACCTCTATTCATTAATGGCAAAATACCTTTTTCTTTGTCAAACAATCTGATATGAAAATGATTCAACCCTTGTGCAATTTCGAATTAAAAACCTCTAAAACTCTATTCCTTCCATATCGAAGACCATTCTAAAACCTTAAGTACATCTGACTTCGTGGTTAACTATGCAAGAAGAAGAAGTTTATTTTTGAAGAAAAATTTCTTGCATGGGCTCGGCTCGTAGTGTCCTCGAATCCTCCCGAAGGCTATGACTCATGTAAAAACTCTTAACCACTTATCCATTTTCTTCAATTAATTGACTTTATATCTTAATATTCCTTCTTCTTTGCAGAACCAACCCTCAAGCAATTGGTTCAGCCACAAAAATAAAATTATCGAAGAAGGATATCTATACTTCTCAATCCGGAACACCAAGTTTTTTATAAGCTCTACTCCGCCATCAGTAAACCCAATTAATATCCAGCCTACAACAGCCGAATAAGTGGCCATCTCCATACCTGAGTTCAAGAACCAGTCCTACCTTCTAAAGTCATTGGTACCCCAGCCACTAGTTCAGCTCCCTAAGAGCCTATTCTAGTGTCTAGTGAAGGAAACTAATACATCTTTGGATGTGGTGCCAATACTGCCTTCTACGGCTCAACTGACCCTAATTCTAATACCAATCCCCAAGAGGAAGACTATTTCCCCTACGTTGGCAAGAAAACAAGCTAGGGCTACTACTCCAAGTCCAACCTCACAAGACATTGTGATTGGCACCTTTAAAGCTAGACGACCTCCTCTTATAGCAGCCACAAGTAAAAGAACTTGTCAACATCCCTTAACAATTAGTCCATCATCTTTTCCTCTAATCCCATTCTCTTTCTTCGATCCTACCAACTCCAGGTAGGTCTTTTAGCCCTTGGTCTTACAAGCCAAGAGCTTTTTGTGTTCTTAAAAATAACCAAGTGCTTGAATGGTGTGCAGCGCTCGATGCTTTGCCCTAGACCTTGGACAAAGAAGAAGCTGCCAATGGCTACCAGAGTCTTTCTTGGACCAGGAAGACCATCGGCTAAGTAGAGGGCCCTGAAGGGCAAAAAAATTCATCCCTGGATGAGACTTCAAAACAATGCTATGAGTCTACATGTCAGTTTCCTCATCAAATAATCAACCACGGCTTTCTGCTCGAGTTATTGCTTATGCTGAGAGCTGTTCGATGGATGTAAGCTTAGATGAAGCAGTATAAGCGTTCGTCACAATAAGCATTTAACCCCTTCCTTTCTTTTGATTCAAATCTCCTTGTAACTTATATTTTTCCTTTCATATGTGTAGCTCGGCCCCCACCTACTTAACATTAAACGTCTCTCCCAAGAGTTGGCTAATAACAATGCTCAATTTGAAGCCAAGTCATTTCAGTTCAAGAAGAATAAGGTGGAGGCTCTTGCTCAGCTAGAAAGGGAGCTCAAAGCCAAGAAGAATGAAGCTCCAGTTGAGCTTCAAAATAGGCTTGAAAATTAAGCCAAAAGCTTGGTTGATCTATAGACCAGGCATTCGGCAGAGATGAATCAATTAAATAAAAAACTTGTCGAGTAGAATGATGATTTCTCTGTTTGCAAGAGGGAATTGGCTTTGGCTCATACGAAAATTGATCAACCGAGGGACTCAGAACAAGGCCTCTTCAAATCAAGTAGCAAGCAACAACTTTTTTCTAAACTCTCAAGAATGCCAGAAGGATTTAAGCACCTTCAGTACTATTACCATAAAGATGGGGTGTACTATTAACATGGATAATGTTATGGAGGAGTTTCCAGAGATCAACCTAGATGTGAATAAGATTTCATATTATAATAAAGGGGGTACATCTGAGTTGATTAGCGAAATAAAGCCAACTCTTCCATACATCAAGGTTGGCCTTAATCCTTCTTGAACCAAACAGGGTCCTTGGCTCAAAAAAATTTCAAACCATTGCTACAATGCCCCAAGTAAGTGCTGAAGAAGAAGTTGAATCTACTCCAACAGATCAAGCCCAAGCCAAACAAGAAGATCTTTCCTCCTTAACTCAAGCTGACCCCCTCGAGACTAGTCCTTCCTCTTTGACTCAAGTTGACCCTATTCAAGTTGAGCAAGAAGGGCCAATTATCCAAACTTAGAATATTTTGTAAAGAATAGAGTACTACGATAGTAATGAGTTCAATCAACTTTATCTGATCACATTTTATACTTGAACAAATATTAATAAAAATTTTCTTTTTTACATCTTCGTGCCTAACCATATATTTTTGCTTGTACAAATATGATTTATGAAATAATAACTGATCAATGGTTATAACCATATCTTCCTCATTTTTTTTCTTCATAATTTTGTACGTATTAGTCCGAACCACTTGAGCACCTTGACCGATTGCGGATTCTTTCGAGAAACTAAAACTTCGTGTAAGGTTCTCTGCCTCAGATGAGCATCACTTTTTTTTTTCATTCATATTTTTGTACTTCTGTATATATTGGTTCAAAGCAGGTTGCGGATCCCTTCAAGCAACTAAATGCATGGCGTAAGGTTCTCTATCTCAGATGATTGTCACTTTTCTATACTGGTAAACAAATCATTCATATGAACAAATTTTCAAATTTTTCTTTATTCATATTATCCTAGATAATATTTTTTTCAAATTTATAACATTCCAACATTCATGGTATATCATTACCATGTTGTTCTACTAGTAATTCTGAACGATGAGCCTTTATGACCATATATGGTCCTTCCCAGTTTGGTTCCAACCTGTTAGAATACTCCATTTGGCTAACCTCATTCCTCTTCAGAACTAAATCCCCTGGTTTGAAGTATCTTTGCCGAACTCTTACATTATAATATTTGGCCATCTATTATTTATATTTGGCCTCTTTAACCGAGGCTATCAACCACCTTTCTTCCAATAAATCTAGATCAACCGTTCATTTCTCATCATTATTGAAACAATGTTCTATTGGATGCGAGCAGTCAGCATTCCAATTTCAACCAGTATTGTTGCCTCAAAACCATATACCAGACTGAAAGGAGTAAATTCATTTGTCGTTCTAGGAGTTGTTCTAGGACCATAAGATATTGGGTAATTGCTCAACCCATTGACCCTTTACCCAATCTATTCTTGCTTTCAAGACTGGAATAATAGTTCGGTTTGTCACTTCAGCCTAGTACATTAGTTTGAGGATGTCCAACCGATGTAGTTCGTAAAATGATCTTCAAGCCTTCATAAAGCTTTTAAATGGCTCTCCTACAAAATGAGTATCATTTTTTGAAATTAAAGTATAAGGGATTCTGAACATACAAATAGTGCTTCTCTAGAAGAATTTATGCATTGCCATCCCTATCATGGATAGGGGCAGTAACGTATCGTGTCGTTCCATTATCGTGTTGTGTCTTTATCGTGTTCGTGTCAAAAATATCAAACCCGGACACGACCTGTTTAGCTATCTAGTCGAGTCGTGTCATGTCATGTCATGTCATAACCCATTTGTTAACAAGTTAACACGACACGATACAAATGACCCATTAAGCTTTTACATGATTATAACAGGTACAATAAATTTAACCTGTTATACCATAGCCAACCCACTAACCCATTGACCTGGTCTACCTATTTGGACCCAATAACCTAAACAAAACACCACCTGAAGTCCAGAACACACTAAATCACAATTACCTTAGCCAATGAGTTACAAACTAACAACTTACATAATCTAGATCTAGTAGAACACAAGAAATAGAACCATAATCAAATTACTGGCTACAACTTTATCATATGTTAGCAAAAAATTGGACTTTCCAATAAAATACAAATAGTATTAAGCCTAATTTAGTACCAGCAACTTCATCATACAAAAGTTAGTCTTTTTAACAAAACACAACTAGTAGTAAGCCTAATTTAGTGCCAAATATAGTCATGGACTTCCATTATATTTAGACCATTCAAAACATTGGAACACCACCAGTACAAGCAAAATCCACCTTTGCCTTTTTCTTCAGAAGCTTTTGAACCCACCTAAACATTATATCAAATGAATATTGGTAAATCAGTAAGTTCATTTACCTCATAGAACATTGGTTGATAGTTAGTGACAAGAAATAACAAATAATTAAAATTCGTAAGTTCATTTACCTCATAGAGCATTGGTAAATGTAGTAGAATATTCTATTGACTCAACAGATGGGTTGATAGTTATGATAACATCTTGGGTGAGATCTTCCAAATTCAAGTTTTCCGTGGTGGCTGAATATTAAACATAGAATGAATAAGTAACTCATCAAAGAAACCAAAAGAAAAATTTCATAACCTTACAAACATTACCTTCCTTTCTAAATATCCAATCTCGAGTACAAATTAAATCCTCAACGATATCAGGTTTAAGAGAACTACGATATTGATCGAGAACTCGCCATCCAATAATAAAAGCTAACTCAGATGCAACAGTGGTAATTGGAATAGCCAAGATATCAAGTGCCATTTTGGAAAGATCAGGATAACGAAATTGCTGAACTTTCCAATGCTGAAGAATATCAAGATCTGGTTGAGAATTCCTATCAATTCTAGGCTCATCTAAGTACAACTCTAGTTGACTCTTTTGTGCATTTATCACATACTCTTCACTTTAAAAATTATCGAACTCCTATTCAAAATTTAATAAAAACATCAATAGCTTATGGTACAAATAAACATAATGTAAATTCAAGACATAATAATCAAAAAATAAATAAGTATTACCATAAGAAAATCCAAAGTCTATCTACCACTGCGTTGAGAAGTGCAACCTCCACCAGAAGTTGATGGTTTAGTAGATGTACTTATGTATGCTTCGAAGAGAAAGAACAATTTCTCTTTCACAATAGCACACTCTTTACACCATTTTGTAGACTTCTAACCATAGAGTTTTTTGTATGAAAACTCTATGAGTTGAAACTTAAACCGGGGATCAAGAACAATAACTATAGCCAAAATCAAGCTATAATTAGACCAATACTTGTCAAATTTTTCATGCATTTTAGAAGCTGTAGAACATATAAACGATCTGAGTTTTGGATTTCAGCTTGAAGTATGTGTTGAACCAAAAGCACTTGAGGAAAGTAAAAGTTAGTTGTTGGATACTTATTCCTAGAAAAAGTGCAAGTGGCTATGTAAAAGACTTCCAAAAATATGCATATCTTTTTTACTAAAAGCCATTCATCTTCTTATGGACAAGATTTGAAATTGGAATCACTTAGATGCAAATGATTAAAAGCTGCAGGGAAGTAAAAAGTACTCTCTAGCATAAGGTATGTTGAATTCCATCTAGTAGGGACATCTTGCTTAAGAGTTTTTTTGCTAACCAAATTTGACTGAGAAATGCATTCAAGGATTCTCTACTTTCTAACTTATGATCCCTTCATATATTTCACACATTCCCTAATATCAACATAATGATCAATTGACTTCAATCCATGTTGAACAATCAAATTAAGAATGTGAGCAGAACAATGAATTTGAAAAAATTCACCACAAATCGAACCCTCTCATAAAGTCAGCTGATGTTTTAGCAAACCACAAGCCATATCATCAGATGGTGCATTGTCTAATGTAACTGAGAAAATTTTTTCTCAATCCTCCAAGAACACATCTTAAAAATCTTTTCTGACAAGGCAATACCATTGTGAGATGGAGGCAAATAAGAGAAATTTAAAATCCTCTTTTGTAAATTCCATTCCTTGCCAATACAATAAAGGCTCTGTAAGAAACATATAATCATCCATTGCAATAGAGGTCCACAAATCAGAAGTTAAACAAATTATGCATGGGCATTCATTCAGCATAACTTGCACCTTCCTAGCCTCATTAGCATAAATTTTTAAAACATCCATTTTAGCAATATTTCTTGTAATAGTTTTAACATCTGCATTCAAGTACACAAAAGCTTCTCTAATCCCATTGTATTCAACAAATGGGAAAGGCAAATCATGTTGTACGATGGCAAATATAAGTAACTCCCTAACTTTCTTTTGATCAATCCTAGGACTTTTAAGAGAACCATCCTTGGCATCAATAATTGTTTTCTTAATGTCTACTATTTTAACACTAACACATGCATTAAGATGGCATTTCATGTTTCCAGTCCCAGTGCTACTTTACTAAGATACTCCCTACCACAATACTTACATCGGCACTTTTAAATTCTATCAGTACCAATTGGTAGTTCATCAAAGTGCTTCCACACATATGATCTTCTCTTCCCTTTCTTTACAACTGATTTCTCTACACCCTTTTCCTTTTCAACTTTGTCGCTCGTCGAAATTGATTGTGATTATTGAGGACCATTACGTTCCAGCAATGATAAATCAACCATAGTTTCAACGTCACCTTGATTCATTTTATTTCCCACAAAAGCGTTGCATGTTTAATTGTTTATTTGTTAAACAACAAAGGACAACTTTTGCCATAGTTACTTTAGTGAAGAAAATAAAAATAGAAAAAAATAGAATATAATCTAAACAAGTAAAAAAAAGAAAACTATTTGCAAATAAAGTGAAAAATTAAAAAAACAATCTATATAAATAAACTTGAATCACATGTGCTCAACATAAAAAGAAACATGCTAAAGTAAAGAAAAATTGGAGAATAAGTTAACCCAAAAAAAATCCCAATTCATAAACATGCAAGAGTCCAAAATTTAATCAAAAAATTCATCAAGTACTAAACAACCAATTAATCTAAACAAGTATAAACAGAAAATTATATACAAATAAAAATAGATAAAAAAAAATATAGGCCATATTAAGAGGTATAGAGAGAGTGAGAAAAAATATCATAATTGTAACCTGGAGCTGGATGAGGTAGTCTCAATGGTGGCATAGTTCGATGGCCCATTCTGCACCCAGAAAACAAAAAATAATTACCATTAAAAACACAAATAAAGATAAATAAATAAACAGAGAACTTTGGATTTTTAGCAAAAAAAGAAATAACTAATAAACAGACAACAAAGAGTTAACTAGAACAAAAAATCAAAGATAAATTAATAAACCTAGAATGATACTTAAAAAAGGAAAGAAAGATCAATGATGTGCCTTATAAACAATCAGAAAGAAAAATCAGTAGTGAACCTGACAAGACTTGGAGAAGAATGACTGAGAAAAGAGAGCAGAATGTTAGAAGTAGAGGTTGAGCGGCCGATTTGAATGAGAGTGAATGTGAACCTAACAAGATTTCTTCTTTTTACGGTTAGGTTAATATGTTGTTACTAATTTACCATGATGTAGCCCCAACAACTAGGTTAAAACTACAATATTATAACAGGTTAAATATATGGATAAATAGGTCGTGTTATAGATTACCGGGTTATCTGATAATTTTTCCGGTTGTTGGGTTGACACTACACGACCCGCTATCGTTCATCTCACTATCAAGTTGACACGATAATGAACCGATTAAATTCGGATCGTATTTACACCTATTAATTTAGGTCGTGTTCATGTCGTGTTCTTGTGTCGTGTATGAAATTGCCACCCCTAGTCATGGCTATAGTGGTTCGGCTTTCACCCACTTAGAGAAGTAATCAATGGTCACCACTAAATACTTCAATTTTCTTGGTGCTTGGGGAAAGGGCCTAACCCGATCTATTTCCTATTGTTCAAATTGCCATGGACTTGGGATAGTTGTTAAATCTGCTACAAGTTTACTTATGATCGGAGTACATGTTTGGCAATTGTGACATTGATGAACCAATATATTGGCATCTCAAAGCATGGTCGACCAATAGTATTGGAATCTTATATCCCATGATCATAACTTTCTGAGCAATATTGCGAGGTCCGTTATGATTCCCACAAATTCCCTTATGTATTTCTATTAATACATATCGAGCTTCATATGAACTAACATATCTAAAAAAGGGACACATATATCATTTCCTATATAAGATTCCATCTACAAGCTCATACTTCTCCGATCAGTTCATGACCCTTCGGGCTTCCTGTTGGTCGGTTGGAAGGATTCTTGAAGATAGGTAATCCGCAATTGGCTTTGTCCAACCTGGATCATTATAAATTTGCATAGATTCTTCCTTATCAATAGTTCGACCTTCTTGCATTTCCACCAAAATCTCTTTGGTAAGATAGAGAGTAAATAGTTGAAGCCAACTTAACAAGTGCATCGGCATGTAAATTCTTAGCCCGAAAGATCTATACGAACTCTACCTTCTTAAAACTTTTTAATTACTATTTTACCTTTTAAAGGTATTTTTGCATGATGACCTCTTTGACCTCAAAATTACCCTTAAAATCTGGCTGACCACCAACAAGGAATCACTATTAATTTTAAGAGCGTGAGCTCCATCATCTTTGG
The DNA here is from genome assembly GCA_025175665.1 of Cinchona pubescens. NCBI lineage: Eukaryota > Viridiplantae > Streptophyta > Magnoliopsida > Gentianales > Rubiaceae > Cinchona > Cinchona pubescens. The sequence goes on from JANKKI010000064.1 coordinate 2,541,419, forward strand.
TAACTTCATTCCTTTTAGCAAGGTTTCATATTTGACTTCATTGTTCATAGCTTTGAATCCGAACCGAAGAGCAAACGTAAAATGATTTCTTTCAGGAGTTTTAATAATGATTCTAGCTCCTAATCCGGACTTGCATAAGGCTCCATCTACATGAAATTCTCATACTTTGTAATTAGCCTCAGAGTCTTCTTTGCCTTTTATGAGCATCATTTTTTCCACCCTAGGGAGCTCGACTATCCCTTATATAAGGAAGTCTGGTAAGTCTTGTGCCTTAATTATGTTTCTTGGTCAAAATTCAATATCAAACTCTAGCAATTCTACAGACCACTTAAGCATCCAACTTGACACATCAGGTTTTCCAAGAACCCTTTTTAGAGGAGGATTGGTATAAACGATGATCTTATGTCCCTAGAAGTGTAGTTTCAATTTTCTGGCTGCTACACACAAACAGAATGATTCCTTTGGGCATGACTGAACTTCCACCAAAACTTCCATTATCTACAAAAGGATTCGGATAGATTGAATAAGATCATTACTTATTCACATTCTTTCTCAAGCATGCCAAAGGATCACATCCACCAAACTTCCATTATCTACAAAGACTTTATGAACTCTATAATTCCCCACCGTAATATCTATAGTGACAGGACCTGCATGAGGGAAGCGATCGGGCAGGGGATCATTATCAGAAAAACTAATATTCAAATTTAGTTTTGGCCTCTATAAAAAGCTTTCCCCCTCAAGCTGGTATCTAGCATATCTTTTCCTAACCAGATGAGAATCTCCACCAATCGGGCCACCAGCTATAACATTGATTACTCTAGCAACATCATCATTATTGGTTAGAGGTCCCCTTTGATTGTTGTTGTTGTTGTTATTAGCCTTCGATATTGATACCGATCATTATTTGGCCAAGAGGATGATTGTTCAGATTTCTCATATTGTTGACAGTTCGGAGTATGAGCATACTCTTGTAAATATCTGTCTCGAATTGCCTTCCAATGTCGATCTTTGAATCATTACAATCTTTTACATCATGTCCATGATCGGCATAATGAGCGCAATAGCAAGATTTGTCTCACTTATGCTGTTCGATTCTTATGGATAGAGATGGTTCCAATATACCAGTGTTTCTAATTTCAAAAAGAATATCACGGCTTGATGCATTTAAAGGAATAAGACTCCTCATCAGGCAAAACTCTAGTTCGGGTATGCATAAAGTTTTTACCCTAGATATACTACCTGACCCCTTGACAATTTTCAATTTTTGAACAGTCTATTTGAAGGTCAGGTCGTCCATCATCGATGTGTTCAAAATCCTTGTTTTTCTTTTTCTTATCAAACCTCTTTTTAGATCCATCAACCTTCTACGTCATTGGCCACTTTCCTTTCTGTTTAAAGTCCATCAGTTCCCTCTTGGTTCTATTTGACTCTTCTCCCCTCATATGGCTTTCATCTCTTTTCATTAGTTTGTGGGAATGTCTTTGGTATGTTAGTAGCCAAAACATGGTTAAACAATCCTAGTATTAAACCATTACAAAATGCTGCAATCATCAATTTTTCATCGATATCTCAGACTTGTACTACTTCCATCATTGAAGCGTCCGATGTACTGGCTTAAGTTTCCTCTTATTTTTGTCTTATATTAATCAAATGTGAAACTTCCTTTTGAATAACCTATTTGTTCATGAAGTGCCTCAAGAATTTTTTTTTGCCAGGTCATTGTAAGAGGTTACTGATCCCAGGAGAAGTTCCTTAAATCACTTTTGAGCCGATCCCATGAGAGTGATTGCAAAAAGATTGCATTTAATTCATCAGAATAGCCATAAAGCCAATCCATAGCTGATACATAAGCAACATGATCTGCTCGATCAGTATTTCCTTGATAATGATTAAGATTAGTTTGGTTAAAATTTGACAGAATCTGTGTTGACCTAATTACTGATCGCGATCAATATTTGAAATGATTTGTTGACCAACATTGTTTTTGTGAAAATAGCTGTTGAATTCGAAATTCAACTTTAGCCATAATGTCCGTCTTAGATGTTAGTGATGGTGACTTTGAAGATTTTTCACAGTGTTCTATGTTCAGTTTTGGGTATAATTGATCGTGCACAGATCAAGGCTTTTGCCTACTCACAATTTTGGTGACTTGAGGTCCACGATGGCTTATTCGTTGAGTACTACTTACAGTGTCTTCTTATCTGCGTTCTATTCTTGGATTCTCAACAGGCCTAATAGAATTGTTTTCTTGCTTATTCATCTCCACAAACTATTGAACAGCTGCAAAATTATCCTGGAGCAACTGTATCATTTGCTAATGTGCATGAACTTCTCCTGCTTGAGAAGTTTCCCCTTCTTGAAATTCTGCACTTACCCTTAGGTTCTCGATCGGTAAGGGTTTGTTTCTACTATTTCCTCTTTGCTTGTTTTTCATGGCGGATGAGTAAGTCTATCAACTATGAATGTTGAATTTTGGTTTATTTTGGGACCGTATGATAGAACCGATGAGAATAGTTCAGCTTTTTGTTCAATTCTCACAGACTGCGCCGATTGACGAACGATTACATGTTTGAAGGGTATTTAAAGGAAATTTCTAGAGAGAGAAAGTAATAGTAAATGTATTAAAAGTGTTTGAATTTGGACAGTGAAAGTTAGTTACATTTCTAGGGAATTGTGCCCCTATTTATAAGCGAGGATTTAGGGATCGGAGACCCTTCCTTCAAGCCTAATTATATTTTCGCCCTTAATGTACTTTCTTGCCTTGCAAGTAACCTATCTATGTATTATCACTAAGCATATTTCAAAAGTTCTAGCTTCTTCATATTCATATTTATTACATCCCGAGAAAATACTCATGTCAAAATTGAATAGCAAATATAAACCTAAATCTTGTAAGCTTTTTGTTCAAAAAAAAGGACAATAAGAACTTAGTTTTCAAGAAATTTAAAACAAAAGCATGTGTAAAGGAAAGCTTACATTCCATTAGCAATGGTTCAGAAAAGAGCTTAAGTTGTCGTAAAAAGCTAAAGTTTCTTCATTCTTGTTGTCTTTGATCAAGTTGTATAACTCCCTCAACTAATTAACATCCTTAATCAAAGGGGTTAGATACATTATTCATTGTTAACTACTAATTGTTAGTGGGGAAATAGATGAGATGTTTTCTTCTTTTCTTTCTTTTTTTTGCATGAGAATATACCAAGAAGCAAGGTGACATTATAGTCCTAATATATGGGTAAATTCTTGTTGCTTACCGACCAAGGCAAAAGGGGAACTTTTGGAAAATTGAAATTGATGCAATTAATGGAATGAAGGAGTTATACATTATGGTCAATGGAAAGGTGGAAAAAAGGAATATGAGAATATGAGTAAAAATTATTGGAATGCCGATATCAGTGCACATATAGTAAGGACTAATATGTAATTATAATTGAATTTGTATAAAAAAAGGAAAATACAATTCCTTTTTAAGAAGTGCTGCTTGGAACTCATAAATAGATCATCAAATCTAATTTATGCATGTATAATTACATATGTTAGAGTAGAGAAAGTTGCAAAACTGCATATAGATTTGAGATAATTTGTATATATAACAAAGAAATGAAATGATTCATTTGCTATAATCATTTTTTGATTATATCATAAGATAATGCATCGCCTAATTCTAATCTTGCAATTTGTGAAGTGCATTTGCTAGAGGGATATCTCTAATTGGAAAATTGATCCATCTTCTTTTTAGGTAAGAAAAGAATAGCATGAAATAATATTTCTCAATGGATTTTTGCCACAATGGTAATAGAAACTGAGTAACTAAAATCATCAAAACTTGAATCCTCCAAAGCGACGAAATTTTAAGTTGTTTCCCAGTAATTGATGTTAAATCGCCAAGGAATACCTTCATTTACATGAAGATTATTGATACCCAACTTCATCATTTTAGATTGACAATGAACGCGTAACAAACTGGTGTTCTTGGGAAGCCCACTAACTACAATAACTTCGTAGGGCTCAGAGAGCTTGAAATACATGAGCAATTTGGGAAAAGTAAAAGGATAAAACTAGAGCAAGGAGAACAATGCTTTGATTCTTGAGTGACTTCGTTAGGAATATTTTCACATTTGGGCTATCAATAATTTTTTATGCTTTATAAAAATGGGTTAAATAAAAACTGGTAAAATCTTTATGATCCAATTTAGTACAATTAATTACTTAGTGTAAGGGGCTTTCCTTAACTTGAAGGAAGATCTTACGGGCTAGGAGGTTGCTGGAGGCAGGTTGTTGATATAGGGTTGGAACTGGGGAAGGTATACGTATTTGGAGAGAGAAATGGATTCCTCAGTCTCAATTCAAGATTCAGTCGAGACCTCATACGAACACAAACCTGTGTTTCATCTCCCAGCTTATAAACCAGAATAACAGGAGTTGGAATTCTAAGTTGATTGATTCTTTGTTTTGGTCTGAGGAGGCTGCTGTTATCAAGGAGCTACCCCTAAATGTACATCCTAGTTCGGAGAATGTACGATCATTTGGCACTATACTAAGTCAGGATATTTTTCTGTTCGGAGTGCTTACAACCCCGCAATGGAGTCTAACATGTATAATGATAGTTTTTCTTTGGCAGCTTCAAGTTCGAGCAATGGGAGGGACTCTTTGTGGAAGAAGCTCTGGGGGTTGGATGTTCCAAATAAGATAAAAAGTCTTTTTTATGGAGAGCTTATAAGGATTGTCTTCCAAGTTCCAACTACCACTAAGCTTATATAGAAGAAGATAGAGGTTGATGATTGTTGCCCAACCTGCTCCCGGGGTCCGGAATCTTTATGTCATTGCTTTCTTGAATGTCCATCAGCATTACCAGTTTGGAGCTTGAGCCACTTATACTCAGAAGTGTACAAATTTGAACATCACTCAGGACATTATTGGATACAGGATAACTTTAGTCATTTTCAAACGGAGAAATTGGAGTTTGCTTGGACTGTTCTATGGGCGATTTGGTGTAATAGGAATAAAGAGATTTTTGAACAGTGCACAAACAAGGGTAAGCATCCAATGGAAGTGATGCAGTTTGCACTTCAACATCTGTCCTCTTTCAAAGAAGTTAATGTGAGAGCGGAGAGATCTTCTACAGTATCTATGGATTCGGGCTCTTTCTTGAAGGATCTAACGAAAAAAATTAATAAGGGTTAATTCCCCATTCCTAACCGAAATTTAGGCGGTTAGGGAAGCTGCTAGAATGGCCAACTCTTTTTCAGCTAGAGTAGATATTGAAGGGGATGCTGCTCAAGTCATCAACGGGATTTTGAAAGAGCAGGATGATATGTCTAAATATGGGCACCTACTGGATGAAATAGGGGGTAGGTTATTAAACTCTGAATGTTGGTGGCATTTATTGGGCTAGTAGGAAATTTAATGAGGCTGCTCATGTTTTAGCACATCATGCTAGATTTTTTCATTTGTTGAATGGAGTAGTACTCTGTCTTGTATTCAACCTGCCTTGTTGGCATGTATGAGGTTGGAATAAAATCTTTCTTTCCCGATATCCAAAAAAAAAAAAGTGTAATATATAAGGTGTATTAGGTCTATAAATCTTATTGGATTTATGGTTGCCCTATATTTTTCCAAGACCTAAAATATTGAAATCCTAAGCCATGAAAGAATGCTCCTCGTAAATCTTTTATACCTCTTTCAAACAAAACCAATTTCGATACATTTTCATGTTTAAATATATTTGTTGGGAAAATTAACATACAGCCCCCTAATTTTTTTTTTTTTGTATACTTTTGACCATCGAACTATTAAATGTATCCATCTACCCATTAAAATTTTTAAAATATATGTTTTTGGCCATTCCGTCAAAATTCAGTGTTGAACTTAATAGTGAAGGGGATAAATATGCCATTTCACTATTTTATGAATTTTTTTTGTTTTATTTATAGTACAATTTTATTTTTTATTTTCACCCTGTTCTTTCTCTTCCTAAACGCTCCATCTCTACCCTCCTCGCCACCCCTCAACCTTTCCCTACCACCCCTCCACCATTGAGACTCCACCCTCCTTCTTCATCCTTTATCCCGCGCAACTCCTCTTACTTGAGGGTCCCTCCCTCTCTTCCTCCCACGCAGCCCCCTCCTCCACAGTTTCTTTCCCTCTTTTTCTGTTAGTGTATGCCCTAAAACCAATTTGTTTAAGGGATGAATTACATTTTATATTTACGTATATTTTATAATATGCCATTTTTTGAATAATATATATATATATATATATATATATGAAATCATAATCTAATTATACACAATTATATTTTATTAAGAATATCTAAATCGCTGTGTTTGACACAGGTAGATTAGCACATAATTGTACGTGAATGCTTATTGAGAATAAGTGCATCGGATTGACCCGCCAAGAGTATTTCACACGGATTATTATTTAAATGCAAGTGGATTCATCCCTTTGTGATAGTAGTATAATGTTCCTTTGAGTTGAGGTCATGAGTTTATCTTGACTATGGATTATTATACTTTGTCTCTATTAGTCATTACTTTTAATGAGTCTGGCACATACTATAGAGTTCGAGTATAATTTGAATCATGATAAGAAAAAATATGACCAATAGAGGATTTACCGCTTCTTATAATATGAGAGTATATCCCAATATGGCCACTTCTTAAAGTATGATTCAGAAATCTTTGAGCAAAGTAGAAATAGAATTAAGAGTGTCTTAAATTCTATTTCAAGTGAGTTGTATTTTGGAAGGAAGTAAATTGATTAATTTAATAAGAGTTGGTATTATATCTGTACTCTTGAATTAATTGGAATATAAGTTAGTGAAAAGATAATAATTACACGGGAACTAATCACGGATGGGAGATGTCAAACCACTTAACATATCTCAACACTTGGGTGGTCATGATACTTTGCTAGAAACCAATCTTGATTTATAAGTGTAAATTAATTAATTGGAAAAGTAATGATAAATTAAAGGTGTTTAATTTATCTAATCTTAATTAATTTAATATTATAATTTATACTCATTGCCAACATTATTGAGAATTTAAAGGGTCACACACTTAAGGATAACTAATTCAAGATTAAAATGATTTTGATAAGTATGAAATACTTATGGGTTAATTTATGAGATAAATTAATTTTTTTGGATCAATTATAATAAGTTAAAAATCTTGGGAGCTAATGTATAATATATGTTAGAAGTTCTAATAGTTTTATACTTATTTATATGCCCTTAACCCAAACTGATTAGGATTATTTTAATCCCTAAACTCAATTCGATTGGAATTCCAAACTATTATATAAATATATATTATATGTGTATGTGATATATATATATATATATATATATATATATATATATGAGTATTACTAAGCAATAGTACTTCGTAGTACGGTTTTAAAAAGTCAAAATGTGATACGTTTTTGCAAGAAAAACCGTGAGGAAAAAGATTAAGAAAATAATTAAGGAATTAGCACTCTATTATTTAGGTCAATCAATCTTATGAAAATTTCTAATTTAATTATCTGTGTGGATACCATTAGAGGGCGGGGCACTTGTTGGAGATTTTATGACAATTTTAAGCTATAATAAATGTCTATAATTTTCTTGTACTACGCATAAATTAATCAAAGCGATCTGTGATATGAAAGTAAAAATTTTAAATTTCACTGCGTTATTTGTTATTTACTTTCTTACAGTGGTATCAGAACCACCCTTGACTAATTTATGATGTAGATGTATTTAGTTGTCATGGATATTGAATTATTCGAATTATATGAATTTTTGAATTTAATTTAGGAAAACTATTGAAGAAATTTAAAAAAAAAAAAAAAAAAAAACCGTCAATATAGAAAGTATTACGTACATGTAAATAGAACAATCCAATTTATTGTAATTAAATTTTTGCATACCATTTGGTTACATAATGTAATTACATTACATTACGTTCTACAATTTATAATTAATCATATATGAAAAGAAATACTTGTATGTGGATAATGTATTTCAAATTTTTTTTCAAAAAAAAAAAAATTAGATATTTGTTTCTGTATTGTGTCCATACTAAATTACTCCCTACATCCCACTTATTTTGTCACAATTTAACTTTTTTGGTCAACATGATCAATTTTGTAATCAATAGTTCATATTGATTTATTTGATTTTTTATGAAATTTTTTTTAACAAAAGTGAAATTTATATAAAGTATTATGATATGAAATTTAAAATTTATAAAAAAAATATATGAAAAATTTACAATGGCTTGAGCCTTAAAAAAAGAGATTTGTTGACCAAAAAAAGACAAATGTGATATATATATTGAGACGGAGGTACTATAATAATATGTAAATTTAGTCAATTTGCTATATGATACCAATAAAATAAATATGAGCAAACTACCTTACAGACCCTTGAACTTAAATTTGTATACTTTTAGCCATCGAATTATTAAATGTATCTGTTCACCCACTAAACTCTAACGTGTATATTGTTGGCCATTCCATCAAAATTTGCCATTAAATTTAGCACTATGAGGGCCAAATTTGCCATTGCGCTACCTTTTTATTACAGTTAATTTCTATTTTATTTTAAACATGTTGTCCACAAAAACTATGTAGTTTTGTACTATACAATATTTTCTCTTTTTTCTCCTATTGCAAACACACACACTACCCATACTAAAAAAAACAAACACAATATTAATACTGTTGCAGCAAAAAATTAGGCTAATATACCAAGTGCAAAGTAATCCAAACTTAGATTGAGCACCACGCGTAGTACTCACGACTAGATCACCTGAAAAGAAAAGGGTGGGACTTTGTCCCCAAAATAGATTTCGACGCTCAAATTAGTATTTTGACCAGAGAGTACATTTCAGAGAGAATTCAAAGCTTATGAAAATTAAGAAAGTTATTAATGAATCTAACCTGCCGTTTTGATATTTATACTTGTAATTGATGGATCGAATCGATCCGTGAGTTTACTTATAACTTAACCCATTTAAGTATATTTAAATGCAAAGATTAAATTACTAAAATACCCCTGACAACGTTGGGCCCAGAGCCACATTTAATATTTTTAATAGTGAATCTATTATTTTAGCATCATCATTTGCCCCCAATTCCAATTCGAAATTTTCTAGTTGAGATTCATAGGTATTTGATATGGTAATCACACTCTAACCGGATCCAATATCAATACTACAAAATTATTTCTACGAAGTGGTAATCACACTCCGGCCAGAGTCAATTTCAAAACTTCAAAATTATTCTACGAAGGAAAAATTTTTTGATCTTTGATGGGAGATTGCATAAAAATTCTAGGGATAGAAAATTTACTCTTCATGAGAAATTATTTGAATAGTGTCTAAATTTTTTTCTTCGCAATAGAAGGTTACTCGTAGTTAAAACTCCCAAGCCAAACTATTTCACACCTCCAATTACGTTCTTCAAGTAAGGACCCCATCTCTCTTGGACCTCTTCATACTTCCATTCTTGCAATATCTCAAACACTTGCATGTACATTTTTTAATTCCCACATGGACTTTGAAGGTGATTGCAGTTGTAAGTCATTAAATTTGGTATATCCTCATTTACTCAAGTACTGCATGTGTCCCTTTGCAATCAAAGTCAGTCGATTCAATGAATAAAAATAATAACCTGGAGCCTTGTGCAATTAATTCCGTGGTTGCAGATGATCTGATTCCTCATCGACCAACACCACCAATGGAATTGACATGCTTCCGTAATAATAGTGCCGTGGGATCGTGGATTACCGGGGTTTCGCCAATAGTATCATCAATCTTCACTCGTGAAAGAGATGGTGGTGGTGACTTGACTATTATGAGTGGTGTCAAGGGAGCGAGATAGAGTAGAGATGGGTTGTGTGCGGAAGGCGGAGGTAGGGACAGTGAAAGTGAGGTAAATGGAATGGAAAGACGTAGAGTAAAAATATTGGGTAGCAGTAGCACAAGTGAGGTAGGGGTAAGTGGAATAGGGATGGGCGGGATAAAAGATTCGGTTCAGGTGAAGTAAAAAATTTGGGTTCAAGTGGAATAGGTGGAGAGGGTATACATCGAGTAGCCAGGTGGAGCAAGTTAGGGAGGCATGGAATGGGTGTAAGTGGAGTAAGTGAAGTGGGAAAAAATTTAATCAAAAAGGCCCGAAATTACGTGTAATATTTTTAGTGGATTTATTATTTCAGCATCATCAAATACCAAATTAAACAAATACAAGACACACCCACATATGTGTTCTTCATTTTTTTATTTTCTTTTTTCTTCAAATAAATCCAAATTAAAATCATTCAATTGGGGCTCAAATTCTTCAATTTCCTAAACAAACATAAACATGAGAAATAAAGACATGAGATTCCTCCAAGCATGCTACCTTTATCGTGGTCCTCCAACCCCAGAACACAACCTGTAGTAAGATAATTTCATATATATTTGTGTGCGAAAATTCCAATATAGAAAATACTTGTCTACAAGTTAGTAATATTTACATTACAATTCCAACAAGATTTGCACTAGAGAGCGTGGAGCAAGGACCTGCGGGGAAGGGGAAAGGGTGAAGAGATGGCAAGGATTTATCGACCAAGGGGGAAGGCTACTTGGGCTGGAGAGGAGAGTGGGATTTGTGAGGGAGGGGCTGGGGATAAAGAATAAAGTGTAAAAAAAGTAAATAACCAATAATACAGCGGAATTTAAAATTCTTACTTTTCTATCACGAATCACTTTGATTAATTTATACGTAATACAAGAAAATTATAGAGATTATACCTTAAAATTACGATAAAATTTTTAATATATTTGGGACGTCGATCCACAAGTGACACAAGTACCCAACCTCTAATGGTATCCACAAAGATAATTAAATCAAGAATTTTCACAAGATTGATTGACTCAAACCACAGAGTATTAGCTCCTTAATTATTTTCTTAATCTTTTCCCACACGGCTTTTCTTGCAAAAACGTGTCACGTTTTGACTTTTAAAACCGTACTACAAAGTATACTACACAGTATACTACTTAGTACTACTCATATATATATATATATATATATATATATATATATATATATGTGTGTGTCTCATACACATATAACCTTATATATACTTATATAATAGTTTGGAATTCCAATCAAATTGGGTTTAGGAATTTAAAATAATCCTGATCAGTTTGGGTTAAAAGCACATAAATAGTATAAAACTATTTGAACTTCTAACATATATTATACATTAGCTCCCAAGATTTTTAACTTATTATAATTGATCCCAAAAAGTTAATTTATCTCATAAATTAACCCATAAATATTTCATACTTATCAAAATCATTTTAATCCTTAATTAGTTGTCCTTAAGTGTGTGACCCTTTAGGTTCCCAATAATGTTGTCAATAAGTATAAATTATAGTCCTAAATTAATTTTTCAATTAATTAATTTACACTTCTAGATCAAGATTGGTTTCTAGCAAAGCATCATGACCACCCAAGTGTTGAGATATGTCAAGTGGTTTGACATCACCGATCCGTGATTAGTTCTCATGCAATTATTATCCTTTCACCAACCTATATTCCAATTAATTCAAGAGTACAGATATAATGCCAACTGCTTATTGAATTAATCAATTTACTTCTTTCTAAAATACAACTCATTTGAAATAGAATTTAAGACACTCTTAATTCTATTTCCACTTTGCATAAAGAATTTTGAATCATATTTTAAGAAGTGGCCATACTGAGATATACTCTTATATTATAAGAAGTGGTGAATCTTCTATTAGTCATATCTTATCATGATTCATATTATAGCCAAACTCTATAGTATGTGTCGATTCATTAACAATAACGACTAATAGAGCCAAAGTATAATAATCCACAGTCAAGATAAACTCATGACCTCAAGTCCAAGGATCATTACACTACTATTACAAATAGATTAATCCACTAGCATTTAAATAATAATCCATGTAAAATACTCATAGCGGGTCAATCTGATGCACTTATTCTCAATAAGAAACCACATACAATTATGTGCTAATCTACCGTGTCAAACACAGAGATTTGGGATATTCACGAATAAAATATAATTACATCATAACCATTTATGATTTTTATATATACATGTATACATACAGATATATATATATATATATTATTCAAAAAATGTCATATTACAAAATATACATAAATATAAAAGTATAATTCATCTCTAAAAAAATTAGCATTAGGGCATACACTAACAAACTTCCACTTGCACTAAACTCAATCATTTGTGTGCTTAAGACCGAATGAGTTAATATGACCCTCATGTTTATTCTGGAACAAGGCTTTAGTGAATGGATCAACATATTATTTCCCGTAGGGATCTTTTCTATCTTTACTTCATTTCTATCAATGATTTCTCTAATCAAATGATAGCGTTGTAACACATGTTTAGATCGTTGATGAGACCTGGGTTCCTTTGTTTCTGCAATAGCTTCATTGTTATCACAACACAAGAGTATAGGATCACTAATGGAGGGTACCACTCTAAGTTCAGTCACAAACTTTCTGATCCAAACTACCTCTTTTGCTGCTTCTGAAACTGCAACGTATTCGACTTCTATTGTAAAATTAGTCGTGGTGTCCTGATTGAAACTTTTCCAATTGACCGTACCATCATTAAAAGTAAATACATATCCAAATTGCGACTTGCTATTATCCTTGTCAGATTGAAAGCTAGCATCTGTGTATCTGCGAACTGTCAATTGTTGCCCACCATAGATCGAGAATAAACATTTAATCCTTCTTAAGTATTTAATAATATTCTTGACTGCTATCCAATGACCACTCCTTGGGTTAGATTAAAACCTCCTCGTAACACTTAGAGTATAGGAGACATCAGATCTAGTACATAGCATAGCACACATTATAGAACCTATAGCTGAAGCATATGGGATCCTTTTCATGCTATCTCTTTCAATATCTATTTTAGGACACGTGTCTTTAGAAAAGTACACACCATGAGACATTAGTAAGTAACCCTTCTTTGATTGATCCATGCTAAACCTCTATGGCACCTTGTCTATATATGTTGATTGAGTAAGACCAAACAACCTCTTTGATCTATCTCTATAGTTCCTCATTCCCTTTGGAATATAGGTTGCCTCTCCTAAATCTTTCATAGAAAAATTCTTGGACAACCATACATTTACACTTTGAAGCATAGGTAGGTCGTTTCCTATCAACAATATGTCATCCACATAAAGTATCAAGAAAATAATGGCACTCCTACTAATCTTCTTGTATACACGAGGTACATCTTCATTTTTGATAAAATAAAACTTTTTAATTGTCTCATCAAAATGGATGTTCTAACTCTGAAAAACTTTTTTTAGTCCATAAATAGACCTTTGTACATTGCATACTTTGTTAGGATCTAAGGATGTAAACCCGTCAGGTTGTATTATATATACCTCTTCTTGCAAATTTTCATTAAGGAATGTAGTTTTTACATCCATTTGTCAAATTTCATAATCAAAATATGTAGCTATCGCAAGTAAAATTTGAATAGATTTTAGCATTGCAACTGGTGAGAAAGTTTCATCAAATTCAACTCCTTGTCTTTGTGTATAACCTCTTGCCACCAATAGCGCCTTATAGGTAATCACGTTACCAATCATGTCGGTCTTTCTCTTAAAGACCCACTTGCACCCTATAGGTTTTATCCCCTCAGATGGATCGACTAAGGTCCAAACCTTATTTTCATACATGGAATCCATTTAAAATTTTATGACTTGTAGGCACTTCTGAGAATCTTTATTATATGGTGCATTTTCATAAGATGTATGTTCATCATTCGTAATGACTAATACATCATTGTGCCTACTTACAAGAAACTTATATCGCTTTGGAGCATGATATATCCTAATAGTCCTATGAAGAGCTTGTGTATCACTAGTTTCATGCTCTATCACATCATCATGTGATTGAACCTCTTGTTCCACTTGTTGATCAATATCATATTGTGTTTCTTGAATTTCTTCAAGTTCTACTTTGCTCCCACTTGCCTTTTCAAGAATAAACTCCTTTTCTAGAAAAATGGCATATTTTGAGACAAACACCTTTTGCTCAATGGGATTATAGAAATAGTATCCATAAAATCTCCTTTGGATACCCCACAAATAGGCATTTATCTGACTTAGTTTCAATTTTGTCAGATTTTACCCTCTTCACATAAGCAGGGCAGCCCCAAACCTTCAAGCATGAAAGTTTAGATTTCTTTCCAAACCATGTCTCATACGAAATAGAATTAACAATTTTTGATAGAACAAGGTTTAGTAAATGGGAGGTAGTATTAAGAGCATAGCCCCAAAACGATTTTGGAAAGTCTGCAAGACGGATCATTGATCGAACTATATCCAATAAAGTTCAATTATGTCTCTCAAATTCACCCTTTAGTTGTGGTGTATAAGGAGGAGTCCATTGAGGTAGAATATCATTCTCTTTAAGATAATCTTGAAACTCTTGGTTTAAGTATTCCCCAACTCAATCAAATCAAAATATTTTAATACTTTTACTAAGTTATTTTTCAACATCATTCCTGAATTCTTTGAACTTTTCAAATGTTTCGGACTTATACTTCATTAAGTATATATAACAATCATATCTAAATTAGTCATCCGTGGAGGTAATGAAGTATAAAAAATTTCCTCTAGTATGAATTTACATAGGACCACAAACATCAGTATGTATTAGCCCCAATAATTCACTAGATCTATCATATTTTCTAGTAAAAGATGATTTGGTCATTTTACCAAGTAAACAAGATTCACATATATCATATAATTCATAATCAAATTATCCTAAATAATCATTATTGTGTAATTTGGTAATGCGTTTCTCATTTATATGACCAAATCTATAATGCCAAATGAAAGATTGTTTCAAATTATCAATTTTAGACCTTTTAGGTTTTATGTTGAGAACTAGATTTTTCATGTCTATAATATAAAGACCATTATTCAAAGAAGTAGCTTCATACACAATGCCATCACGTGACAAAGAACAACATTTATTCCTTGCATAATGACAAAACCATCAATATCTAAATACGGAATATAAATAATATTTCTAATAAGAGATGGAATATAATAATAGTTTTTCTAAATTCTAAAACAAAAACATCAAGTGAAGAAAGATAATAAGTCCCTACGACAAATGCAGCAACATTTGCTTCATTTCTCATACATAGGTCCACTTCTCCCTTAGCCAACATTCTACTTCTCTTTTGTCCCTGCATATTTTTTATAAATATGAGATGTTGATCTAGTATTTAATACCTAAGAATCTGATTTTGAAGTAGAAATATTGATCTCAATTATAAACATATCTGAAGTAGAAGTTTCATTAAGCTTTACGAGGTAGTGATGAGTTAAACTACTCGTGTTGGCATGGAAGTCAGCCCGGTAAACTGATTCTGCTTCAAGATATCTATATAGGCCTTGTGGTTCCTTTTCCAGTGCCTTTCTTTTCCACAACGGTAACAAGTACCCTTGGCCTTGTCCTTCTTGATCATAGGTGTTGGTTTTAACCCATACTTGACTTTCATAAAATCAACTTTGGATTTCTTTTTCTTTCTATTACAATAATCAACAACCATCACTAATGTTTTCTTTCCTTTTTAATGGTTGTCTCAGCAGTTTTAAGCATGTTCAAAAGTTTAGTAAGAGTTGTGGACAACTTATTCATGTTATAGTTCATAACGAACTATGAAAAGCTTTCAGTCAGAGACTGCAAGATCAGGTCAATATTTAAGTCATGATTTTGCTTAAATCTCAATCGTTCTAGTTTTTCAATTAGTCCGTTCATCTTCAGTGGATGAACTGTAACTGAAGTAACCTCTGTCATTTTACAATAGAATAGTTCTTTAAAGGTCTCATACCTCTCATTCCTTGACTCTTCATCAAACAACTCCTTGAGATGAAGAATCAAAGAATGAGCATCCATGTTATCATGTTGTTTCTACAATTCAGAACTCATAGCGGCTGACATGATACAAGTGGTAGTATCATTCTCCTCCGTGTGTTTACAATAAACATTCTAAACTACTTCATCAATATCATTTGCTGGGACATCGGGGATAGGTTGATCAAGGACATAGCCAATTTTCTCGTGCTTGAAATACAACAATTCTCAAGTTACAATGCTAGTCTAGAAAATTTGGTCCAGTGAGTTTGTTATCATGTAAAATGGGACGTAAATTGACGTTGACACTCATATTCTACAACATATAAATAAAGATAGTATAAGAATTTGTTATTTATGCATAAACAAAACCAAAATATAATAAGGTCTTCTTTTAATTTGGTTTTGCTCCCACTATTTTAATTTAAATCAATAACCCTCACATATTGATTCGAGAGCTATCACATAACCCTAGTTGGCTAGGATCTCATCTAATTATTTTGATCTTAAGTATACCCAACAAAACAAAATAATTTCAAAAGGTAGGTTACTTTTACCAATTACAATACTTTGTAATTCCTAAATAGTTAAGGCATCAACTTTTTGATAACACATCTTACGTGACTCCTGACATTTGCCTCAAAGACATATAACCTTGAATGAGTCCGACAAATTATGTGCCTCCATTAAGTCATACCTATTATTTAGAGATCTCATTTCAATTAGATGGCTCAAATATGTTCAATGTAAAGTAATTTTGGATTAGCCCAACAAGTTAAATCTAAGAAAAACTCTCGTTTATTACTATAATAATGGAAGACAACTTATTTATTCACTTAATATTAATTTGAGGGATTTTCTTTTATTTATTTTATTAGGTCTCATCAAAATTGCATTCAATATTATCATATCAACATATAATAAATAAAATATGCATAAAACCACGGATGATTATGAACTTTACTAAACTAGTTTCCTTGAGTTACAAAAGAAATTAAGTGGTCAAATTTTAAGGGTAATCTTCAACTCTTGAAAATTTCCTTTGTGGTTGTATTTTTTCCCGTCTCCAACATCTTGTACAGTATAAATATAATTATATCTAAACATTTTAGATATTCAATCCTATCTCTAACATTCTTGAGAACAATAGTGGAATTGTAATGAAATATGAGATCATAGAGAATAATGAGCAACCATATCATTTGTGTTTCATAGAACTTTCATGAAACTTGCTAGATTACTAAAAAAAATTATAGAAGCATGCCATTCCAATATAGAAAGCAAAAAAAATTTAAAAGAGAGTTATTTCGAAGCAAAAACTCTAGGCCTTTGACTCTCTTATAGCTCAGTGTGTTTGGTGTTTTAGCTTAAGGAGTTCGGTGTAATTTTCATTGTTATAATCTTCAATATAAGAAAATAATATTTCCCCTTTGATTTGTCGGTTAAGACTTTTAACTAGCAGCTCTATGTTTTTTACAGTAATCTAACATTATTTTCAAGGCAATTTGCAGGAGATGGTTTAGGTATGGTTGTCCATGTGATTGCTTGGGATTTTCTTGGTTTCCTGCTTATTAAAAGTCCGACTTCAGATGAATATGGTTCGAAAGTGCTATCTTTTTTCCTGTTGATTACTTAATTGGTACTATTTTTTTTTTTTTTAAAACTTAAAGTTTCGTTTGTGTGGTCTCTTTTTCTGTAGCAGAAATTTGGAACTCTTTCCTCTTCTCACTCATTTATTTTGTAAGTTCCTTCTTCCGTTCTCTCTTAATGTTTCTTATGCATTTGTTCTGTTCTTTTTCTAGTTTTCATCCTACAATATTTGGTGATATTAGTATTTATTTTTCCCTTTTGTTTACTCATTTCCTTCGGTTTTTTTTTTTTTTTTTTTTTTTTGCAGCGGGGTTTCATTATAATTGGTTTATTTTCGACCAAGAGGTAAACTACATTTGCTTTATTTTTTTTTATGGGTAGATTGCATTCTATGTATATGTATATACCTATTCTGTAAGAAGTTTTTTACAAGGAGCAGCTTTTGTTATTTCCAATTTTTTTTGGGTGAAAATCCTAATTCATTGTTAGTAGTTGGTTATTATCTTAATAGCTGTTAAAATAATTTAAGAAGATTCTCCATTTGAAATCATATATCACCCTTTTACAGGTTGATGAAGTTTGATTTTAAGTGTAAAAATGGATAATCTTCAATTATGTGTTGAATGAGTAAGTTCAGTTAATGAAATAAACCAGGAAAAAATAAAAGGAATGAAAAGGATAAGAGCTAAAAAAAGCAACTATCAATAAATCAAACAAATATTAGAAAAATGAGAAAGAATTAATTCTTTATGCCTAATTAGGGATTAATTATTGTTAACTTACTATATAATGCACGATATAGCCTCTGATTAACGCTTGTGACTTTTAAAATTTTGTTTTCACCGTGACAATTAGTGTAGCCTCTGATTAACTGTGATTTAAGTGTAAAATTTTGTTATCTTTTTTACTTGTAAATGGAGAAGACGGATTATTAAAGTTACTTTTAAATATAATGTAATTATATCGTCATTTAAAAATGACATTGAAAGTATGCAAAAAATAATAATTTTAATTTTTTTTTTCTTTTTGCAATATAGTAGTTATTAAGTTTTTAATAAAATTATTCCTTCTCGAGTGTAATAAGATTTTAAGGATGATATTATTGAAATATAATTAGATTAAATATGTTCATATTTAATAAAAGTTATTTGTGATAACCCTTTACCCATGTTATAAGTCTAAAATTTTCAAATTAAGAAATATATATTTTCACATGTTATTATAAATAATATCACTTTAACTTACCACTTAATATTAATAATTATAAGAGGTATATGTACACAATGTAACCATTTTGAATAAATAAAAGTAATTAAAGAAAAGATTTAGGTGAGTAATTTGAATTTGTATGGTTAATGAATTCAATTATTTTTCTTTTACCCTCATTATTTACCTAGATTTGTTGTGTTTTTATCTTATCACTTGTCATACTCTAATTGTTTCTCACAAAAACCTACTCTCCTATATTATATATATAGATACTCCCATCTTTATCATCATCTCATGGGCAATTGAATGGATAGAAATTAAGAAGGCTAACCTAAGTACAAGATCTTCTATCTCAAATTTTATACGACAATTAAATGAACATCAAGATTTTCTGTAAGTAATCTTAATTATTTATTTGATAGTTTAATAAAAAATAATATAAAATGTGAGATAAAAAATCTTTAACCTTAAGGTAATGAGATGTCTAATGGTCAAAAGATTGTCAGCAAAAATATCTAAAATACAACCTAACCCGCAAAACATTGAAATAGAAAGGAGGATGTGCAGACGGGGTCTCATGAGAAGAATCTTGAAAATCTGCAAAAATCAGAAAACCATATCATCACAGTATTTATTTACACTAAAGGCCATTAACAGTTTGTTACTGTTTAGTCCTTTAAGTTTTATTTTAAAGGCTAATGTTGTAAATGTTAATTTTTCTCTTAAATATTTAAATTTTAAAATGTTTCTGAAAAAATTTTATTACAACAAAGCCCCTACATAGTTTGTAATTATTTTGAGCACCTAATTTAATCTCAAGGGCCCAACAGTAATTTCACCACTTCAAATATATTATTGTTAGAAAAGGAAAAAAAATGAATTCCACTTGGCAAGCAAATGCAGCATGCTATAGTGGAAGATGGCCTTCTTTTATCCTATTGTAGATATATATATATACTAGTTACCCCATCTCTATCTTACGCGATGTACAATATTGTTACTATCTAAATTATACCATAAAATATAAGGATAGAGTTTTAGAAAATTAAATATAATTATTTTTTTAGACTAAACATACTTATATTTACAACTACTTATGCAAGTTAAACATACTTATATTTACAACCTTGAGTCATTGTGACATTTTTAAGATGATTTGTTCTAAAATTCAACAATTGTCCCAAGAAAATGAAAAAAAAACCCAACAAATAACAATTTCGTAATCTCTTTTGTTTTTTTTAGGAGTTGACCAATTAATACTTGTTAATTCCCTATCATCTTTCACTTATACTTTCTCTTTCTTTTTTACATTTCCTCGTGTTCGTTTTTTATATTTAATTTTTACTATTTTGATAATGTTACAAGAATATGTAGAGAGTTGGAAAAAGAAGATGAAAAGTAAATTTTCAACAATTAATTGAAAGACAATGCATAAAGATGCAACATAGGCGAAATACAAACAACAAATACGAGAAGCAGTAAATCTCAACAATTAATTTATAGTTAATTATCAAATACAATCAATTGACTAATTATTTAATTAAGAATGTAGAGAAATTGTTAAATCTTTAAACAATTTCTAGATCATGAAGGCTCGGAATGAACTATTTTTTTAGAGTAATGAAAAACAAATGTAAATAAATGAGACTATTGAATAGTTAGAGAATTGAAAAGATAAAGTAAAATAGTGCAACCAAAAGCTATACACTAAAAGAAATGAAATTCCAATACTACCCTAAACTAACCACCAAACCAAAGTTCAAACATCCAACTCCTTTTTATCTATATATATATATATATATATATAACAAATTAACAACAATATTTCAGTCAGAAGTGAAGTAATTATTAATTGAGATTGTAGTGAATACATAAATGAAATAAAAGAAACTAATAATTTAAACAATTTAAATGAATAAAGTAAATTAAACAATTTAATAAATGGACTAAAGTAAAAAATATATATTTAAGTACAACCAACATACTCTATCCTTAGCGTTTAAATCCTTCGCAGGTACTTTGAGTGCGTTATGCACAACCTCCATTATGGTTAAAAAAGCTTTTTGCCAACTATTTTTGGCATAGGCAATTAAGATTTTATATTGACTAATAATTATTCTTTATCTTATCGTGTAATGCAAATGAATGTTGTTATAGGAACTATGTGTATAACTGATTCATAGTAAGAAAAATGTAAAACTCTGAGTGAACTTAAAGCAAAATTGCTAATTAATTTTCAGCGAATAAATTTGATTTAAATTTAGAGTGCCTAAAATATTTAAAATCTTGAATATTACTTTGCCCTGGTGTAAAAAAGAAACATTTAGAGAGAAGGTACTAACCGGTTTTCTTTTCCTAATTCGCTCCAGTTTTATTTCTTTATAAATTTTTGTTCTTTTAATTTTTTTTATTTTAGTTTATGGTTATTATTTTTCTTTTTGTGTTAATTTGGGCTGGCCAAAAGAAAATGAAAACTGGAGCCCAAAAACCTGTGAACTATTATAGAAGTCCGCAGGCCGAAAGAAAAAGAAAAAGAGGGGGCCAGATAAAACAAAATAACAAAAGAAGAAAGAAGCTAAGGCCCTAGAAAGGCACAAACAAAAAATGCTAGGCTGCATCTAGGTTGGGTTTTGTTTTCACAGACAATCTAGTTAGTCGCTCCAGGCACCCGGTCCAGGCCGGTCTATGGGCGGAAAAGGCTCTCGGCCACTCCTATTTTTGCAGGATAATGCTTGGTTGATTTGATCTAACCTACCAATTGAGCACGGTGGGCTAGTCCGCTGGGTGCTGGACTGACCAGTCCCTATTACGACCTCTATTTCAATTCAGCTTTTAACAAACTATAGAATATTTTTAAACTAACAATAATTAGCCCACCAGCTTATATCATCTTACACCTCTTGTTGAAGTCATAGGGAGAGGGTATCCTTTCAATCAATGTCATTTCAAAGATCTAATGCAAAGAATGCCATTTTATGACTCGTTACAAATGGAAAAGAAATCTATCTTGGTAAAATATTTGGTTAGATAGTATCAGCCAATAACACTAACAAATCTTTATAATTTGACTTTCCTTTAATGATCATTTCCATCACATCATTGTCTTGAAATTTGGACAGGATTGACCAGTTCAATCAGTTAAACTGCGATTCAGCAACAACGGCGATGGTCCAATCCTATACTAAATTCAAAAATTGAAAAAACTCAGTCAAATCCGGTCAAAATTACTGAACCGATAAAAAATCAGTTTGACCGGTGAATACCGGTTTTACATTTGAAGCAGATCTACAACTATTTTTTTATGTGCAACCAAATTTTTATAAACTTGACACAAATTCTAAAAAAATATATATCATACTGATATTCTGTCATTATCCACCAATAATTACAAAGATCAAAATACACATAAATCAAAATCAAAGTTAAAAGACAAAATCCCGCAGCTTTACAGTACAATATAGGGAAGGAGATGAGATGCTGCAAGTGGTATGTGATGAGAGGATGATGGGGAGCACCTTACTTAGGAAATGGTGGAAGAATCTGCAGCCAGGAAGGTTGAGGAGGAGGAGGAAGTGGAAGAGAAAGATCTGGCCGTGCGAAAGTCCAGAAAAAGGGAAATAGTGACAGCAAGGAAGGAGGATACGAAGGGGAAGAGAAGAAGGGGAAAGAGGAGGAAGAGAGAATGGGTGATGGGTAGGTAGACGGTTGTGGGCTCATGGATGAGGGTTGAAAATTAAGGTTTTTTCTCAAAGATTAAGTGGTATGGTTATTGAGCTAAAGGTTTTGGATCTTGGACGAAAGGTTTGGCTCTTAAAATTTGTTACTATTTTATTACTAGTAAATTTTAAATAATAAAAATAAAAAATTAAATAATTATTTGAACCGGACAACCAGTTGAATTACAAACTCGAAAACCCTCCAATTTAACGACCGATCGGCGTTTAAAAACATTAAATTACATAAAAAAAACCTCATATTTAATCTCGACAGCATCACACAACTCCTTTTTAGCTTGAAGTATGCCAACATTGGTCTTGTAGCCTCAACTATTACAACTTTAATATTAGAAAAGCACAAGCTTCATGGAGCCCAAGCACCCTTTAATATGCCTGATGACTCTCTAACCACCACTCCAAAAGAAATTCTTCCTTTTTGGAATGAACTGCAACTGCTAGTAAGTATTGATTACTCACTCTATAATACGGAATTGATATAATAATCGTTAAAATGACTAAAAAGTACGCGAGTCCCATAACTTTTCAATCAGTCAACGATTTGTATTACCCATTCTATACTATGGAGTGAATAACAAAGAATTTTTAGACCGACAGATGGACACTGCCTTGTGTTTCCAAATTCAGATATAGAAGGAAAAATAGATTTTGAATTAAAATAACATAAATCCTGAAATTCAAGCCACTCAGACTGACAGTTAGCAACAACATCATTTCCAGATAACTACGTTTGCTAAAAACCCATTTATTCCCAACTTTCCAATATGCCAAAGTAAAAATGATGTAAATGAAAGCAGAGAATGAAATTCTGATAAGTACAGGAAGATGAATCAAAGATTTCCACCAAAGCCAAAACCATGATTGAAATTGATGAAGATTAGACCAATTAAATAGGCAAGTTTCCAAATCTGGTGTGAATTAGAACAAAAGAAAAATAGATGCTGTAAAGATCCCTCAACTTCTCCGCACTTAGGACATCTAGTATCCTCAATATCAAATCTAGAACCCAAAGTACCCCTAACGGCAACTATTTTACTTGAACACCTCCAATATATATATATATTGATTTCACACTGTAACACCCAATTTGAGAAAAATGTGAAAACTTTTTTGTCTTGCTTATCATTATCAACAGACAAAGGGATCTGAAGAATAACAGGGGCATCCTCTTTACAAAAGATTTCTTCACAAGTTCCTGATTCCAAGAACAATTATCAAAAGAAACCAAATCAGAAACAAATTGAAAAGTACATTCATGATCCATCAGGTTTATAAGTTTGTGGTTTACCTCATGAGTACATCCACGAGGTTTGCATTGTTCATTTGAACTTAGTTTTTGTATTTTTGTTACTCAAATAATTATGAAAAATGATTTATAAAATCACAAATTTATGACCATTTGTAAAACTCACTCCGCATGATAAAATCATAGTAAATTACTAACTCTTCATTTTAGATACTTAATTAAATTTCAAATTAAAGAATATCTTATTTTAGATACTCAATCGAATTTTAAGAATATCTGATTTTAGATACTCTTAAGCAAATTGAAGATTGCATCCATGATTCATTAGGTTTATAAGTTTGTGGTTTACTCATGAGTACATATGTGGTTTACATTTCATTTGAACTTGGTTTTTGTATTTTTATTACTCAAACAATTATGGAAAATAATTTACAAAGTCATAAATTTAGAGTTATTGACAAAAGTCACTTTGCTGGCAAAATTATAATAAATTATTAACTCCTAATTTTAGATACTCGACTGAATTTCATTCATTTTTTTTTTAATCTAATTACAAATCAGTAATTTTGTCGCTTTGGTCATTTTTTATAGATACGTTATTAGCTAAAAATGTTTATGGGTTTAGTAACTAACTAGTCAGGATGCCCGTTGAAGTATCTGAATCAGTTTTACTAGTTTACGATATTTGGTCTACATCAATAGGGTAA
Organism: Cinchona pubescens; assembly: GCA_025175665.1. Taxonomy (NCBI): domain Eukaryota; kingdom Viridiplantae; phylum Streptophyta; class Magnoliopsida; order Gentianales; family Rubiaceae; genus Cinchona; species Cinchona pubescens. The sequence goes on from JANKKI010000064.1 coordinate 2,565,856, forward strand.
TTGCTCAACTATGTACTCGCTAAAATCGGTTCGAAACTGCATGGCTACTTGAATCAGCAATTTTATTCTTTTTTTTGGAATTAAAATCCAAGAACTAATTATTACTACTTCAATAATTCTTTGCCCTTTTTGGTATAATTTTCATTTTCTATGTAATTTTATTTTACAAAAAATCAGCTATTAACTCCTTATCTCACTCATTTCACTACCTATTAACTCCTTAAACCTCCTCCCTTAATTCCAGCATATGTATTTCCTTTTTCTTTTTTTTTTAGAGAAAAAATTGTACAAGCTTTTATAAAATTGCAACACCTATATTGTGTGTCTTTCCCACTAGTATAAATAACCGTGTAGATGGGACAATGATCCTTTCCTTTTCTTTTCCTCCATTTCTGTCTATTTTCCAACATGTAGCAATTAAAATTTGAGAAAATAATTTGAATATGTCATTAGTTTTTTTTTTTCACAGAGTAAATCATCATATCTAAAATTCAATCTATTTTGAAAAAATTTCACTATTAAATTATGTGTTATATTTGAACAATACATAAATTATCAAATTTTGATGAAAACTAAAATTGCTTAATCAAAGAGTAAACAATTATTATTTCTTCTGAATTTTTGCAACACATTTATATAAAACATAATTTGAATTATGAACGATTTAAATTTTTAACAATATTAAGGGTAAATCGAGATGTGCCTCAATTTGCCTCTAAATGGAGAACATCCTTGCCAGTATAGATGAGAAGAAAGGTGGTAAAACTAGTTTAAAAAATTATATAAAAGTTCCTTAATATTAGCCCTACTTTGTAACCATTACAAAAGTACCCTTATATGTGAGAAATAGTTCGGATAATAGTTGGTTTAGAAAAGTATGACCGCCAACTGTCGGAATAGGTTTCTTAGATACGTGAATAGCTGTCCAAACACAAACAGGTAAGAGTAATCGGTTTGATTACTCTCCCCCCCTCCCAACAACAATTCAGACCCGTTCACTCTTACCCGTACCATATTCAGGAGACCCAATAGACATCTCTTGATTAACAAGATTGGAGATTGATGATGAAAAAAAAAAACAGAATTGATGCTTGGACGAAAATTTAACGAACGGATGATTATGGATCTACAGGTAGAAGTCACTCCGTATGTTAATATTCCTGTAGATCCATAAAGATAGAACTCATTCCAACTTGGTTTTCTTGAGTTATCAAGAACAATTACATTCTTCATCAATCAAACACTAGCAACAACTCGAAACAAGTTACTGGTAACAACACGAAACAAGTTAATGGAACACCTACAGGACTGCAAATCGTATCGTGTCGCAGGTAATCGTGTTGTGTCGTAATTGTGGTCGGATCTAAAAATCCCAATCTTAACTCTACCTAATTGATAATGGATTCGACAGTTGTTATGTTGAACCCATTCAGTTCAATCCGTCTAACCCATTTAAATTTCACTAGTCATTTTGTAAATTTGTATAATTACAAAATTAGTATAATAAATAATAAAAATAAATTTTTATTGATTCTTTTGATTTCTAAAGTGATAATAATGTGTTAGCAACTAATAAAGCATATTTACTATTTAATATATGATGTTTGTATGCTAGTTCGAATATAACACCTATACATGATGGCTAAATAAATTATTCTTTAACAGAAGATTCAAAATGTGACTATTCAATTAGTTTAGTGATACTCGTAGCTATTCTACATAACATACTATTACACTACAAGTGCTATAGTAACAAAAATATTTAATTGCCTACCTTTTCATATGAAACGGTTGGTTGGATAACCAACTTGTCTACTACTACTTAAGTCTAACCTAACCAGTGCGGCATTAAATTTTATGTATATAAGAAATAGCCTAACCAGTGCGATATTAATAATTTCATGTATATAAGAAAGAGAACGATGAATGAACTCCTTATAAATAAGACCAAAATACTAACCCACTAATATCAATTGATAATCATTTTCAAGTTTAATCACAAAAATGAACAAATTATAACATAATAAATAATAAAAAAATTTAACCAATAAGTTATCAAGTTATTCGAGTAACTCACTGGTCAACCCTCTTGGGTTTTGGACATTCACATACATATTAATTGGCCCAATATAAAGTGATCTATTATAGTTTAAGATAAATGGGTCTAAGTTATTTAATTAGTATGGGCTTTTATGTGTAAATACCCTAAAATCTTATTTCCTGTTTTATGATGGGCAAAACCTAAGGGAATAAGGAAAGTATATCTATATATATATAGGTTATGATCCCTAAATTCTATGTTGTGTTACTTTTCTTGACATCCCATCATCAGAAAAGTGAGAATCCTATTCTCTAAAATACATACATAGTAATTTGGAAGATCAATAACCACAATTTTCAATAATCACATCCGGATGCTGTATAATTCAAGAATCACATCAATTCTTGTGGATTCAGGTACGCTTTCGCATTTAGTATTTAATTTATATTGTTGATGATTAAACATGAAGGATCCGGGTAATGATAACGTTGGTTGTCATGATATTAAAGTTAATTTGGTATTCCAACAAACCCGACCCAATACATTTATTTGCATATCGTAAATGGGTCGACCCTTTTACAATTCAAACCCAATAAGACCCAATCCTAACCCGTTAATTTCGTTTCATGTTTGTGTCAAGTTGTCGTATCGTGTTAGAAATTGACACCCCTAAACACCTACTACTGATACTATCTTACCAAAAAAAAAAAAAACTACAACTCATAATATCACTTGCTAAGTACGAACCGTTTGAATGACCTTTTTTTCAATATTCTCTAAATTATATTTTGCAATCTCATTACTTATACACATTTTTAATTACCTTTTCATATCACATATATAATATATCACATCTTAAATAATATATAATTATAGTATTATTCTCAATAGTTATATTCAGAATAATATTGTAAGTAATGATTGTTCAATCGAAATCGTAATGAAAAAGGAAAATACTTAGATAGATATGGTCTTTGCCTCTACTTATAGACCTTGTAGTTTAGATTAAATATTATAAAATCTATGATATTAGTTGATGTAAGAAAAATTCTATAAAATATAATTTTGACCACAAGATTATAGATGGGTCCAAAACTGAGTCTATATTAGTGGCTCCATTTGGATAACAAACAATTGCTTGTTATTTGGCAAGTATTATTTGGACTTTTATTTGAGTAGTATCTAGAAATAATGTTGATTTTTAATATAATGAGATAATTATTTGAATATGAAATAATATATTGAAATAATCGTTTGAATTGCAAATAATGAATGGTTATTATTTTCTTTTCATTTTTTAACCCAAAATAATTATAAACTATAGTAATTAAATATTATGGTCTAATTATTTAGCTTTCAAAGAATTGACAAGTTCTGAGTGCCGAACAACCAAGTCACAAAGTTCGAACGATACTTTCCGAACTGGAAAAAAAAAAAACAAAATAGTTCCATATATTTAAGGCATGAATCAATTTAATCCAATGTCAGGACACTCGAATGTTGAATATTATTAACGTCAAAAGGCCACGTGATGATCATGTGGCCGTTAAAAATGAAAGACATTTGGAGTTACTGCTGCTATTTAAACACAAGGGCCTTTAGGTCAAAACTCTCAATATTCTTCATCTCTAACCCCAAATCTATCTTATTCAACATTTTCTTCAACCCTAATTTCTCTTCTTCAAACAGTTTCAATGGAAACTAATTGCTTTTGTGGGATAAGGACAAAACTTATAGCCTCTTGGACCAATGAGAATCCAGGTAGAAAGTTTTATAACTGTGGAGCATTGCTCTTAATTGAACCGCAAACCTAGCAAGTAAATGAAATCTACGCATAAAATTGTGTACTATGTGATAATTACTATAATTAAGTGCACAAGTTTTAACCATTTTCTAAAATTTAACAACAAAATATGTGATGTGAAACTCTATGCCCAAACCCCAATTCTATCTTGGTTGAGGTGAGATTTCAACAAATGCAGATGAATTAACCAACATAGGCAAACAAAAATTTTTTTTTTTTGAATAATACAGCATTTGAAATGGTAGATTTGCAACGAAGAATTAAAGGAAAAAATGAGGTTGACGAGAGAGGAAGAAGAGGAGAAAAAGTACCTTTGCGATTTGCCTTCAAAATTCACTAGCACCACATTTTACAACCTTTCAATTGAGTGGATTTCTACCTGTGAAGAGCTTGAATCAAGTAAATTTCTTGACCAAAATAGTGTTGTTTGAAGGAATATTTACTATTCAACTTGTGAAGTTAAGATTCAGAGCAACATTAAATTGTCTGAAAAGTGGAAGATAAGTTTTGATACAGAGAATTTGTCAAACGTTTGGATGATTATTTCAGAAGTTTTGCATAAGATCGAAGGTCCGAACTTTATAATTTTAAATTAATGTCAGTAACGACTCCTTTGATAGTAACTATGTGATTAATTCATTGGTTTTAGCAACATTACTATTTCAACAATCCGAACCTAACAATAATTGCGAAATCTTTACATAAATAACTCATTGAAATCACATTAGATGAATAGTGTAAATAATGGATAAGACAAAATACAAATAATGTGTAATATTATTTGATGAATAATCATCAATTGATCAAGCAGCATTTACTGTTGACCACATAATATTTAGTAAATACTTGTCATTATTTAGTAACCAAAGGAAGTATTTTCCAATGAAATAATTGAACATTTAGCTACAAAATTTATATATTATCATTCACTTTCTCACACCCTTGAATAATGTGGTCTGACACAACTTCATATTGTACGGGAAATTCTTACATAGATCTGATCCACGGTAAGTGAGACGAACTCCTTAGTTCATATTTATTCACATCACTCTAACTCATTAATTTAAACTTTTTCATGGTGATGTGGATGAATGTCGAACAAAAATTCTATCCCATCTACCGTGCACCGGATTCATATCTTAAAAATTTCCCCATATTGTACAATAAAACGGGCACGAATAGTTGCTTGTAGCTCTAAAATTACATTCACCATGATACAAAATAAACTAAATAAACCTCGAAAGAAGATAAACCACAACTTGTGAAAATGGTTTTAAGACCATTATATCTTCCTTATTATTTATCTGCTCATTCCTCCTTCAACCACAGGAGCCACTGGTGTCATTGCAACACCTTTATTCTGCCTCTCCATGTTTCCATGCCATCCTGAATACCAAAAAGTTCAGCCAAAAATCCATAATCCTTATTAATGAACTAAAGAAAACAACGCAATGTTTGATTGATTTTTTTTTTAAAAAAAAAACATGTTACTAGTAAATGATTTGGCATAGAAAATTAATTAGAATTACCAATTTCCATGTCATGTCCACGGTTCTTGAGCTCACGGTACTCTTGACACAAGGCACAAGCCTCACAAAAGCAGTGGACCAAACAATCCCCACACGGGGTTTCATGCAATGCGTATTCCGATGATGCTGCCTCATCTTTGAACGGTAGAAACAAGAGTAGAAACAGGCGCAACCAGTCACACAAGCAATGATTGTGTAAAGGGCACCATTTGATCCACAAGCTGCAGCATAATTAATTTTGTCAAATCAAACCTCATATGTAAACAAATATTGGAAAAGCGTCTATGTTTAAGCTACAATACAAGGGCAAATTGTTGTGTGGATGCGTAGCGCCACTTGAGTCCCGCAGCTGAGACTCGTGAGGGTTCATATCTTGTGAGATGCATATACTGCGGTTTATAAAGTTGTGTTTAGGCGAGTGAATTTAAATTATGGGAAGAATTTAAAATAAATTGATTTGAAATGAATAGATGATCTGAAATGATATAAAATTTTAATAGAATTGAAATTTATTTATTTCAATCATTAAAAGTTTATTATTATTTGTTAGTGAATTTCAATTTTACTCCTATTTATTTGAATAATTTTAAATGAATTTGGAATTCACATCCGATGCAGAATTCAGGCAACACAAGAGCTATCACGTCTTTTTAATTAGAGAATTCTTTTATTTGAGATAAAGATTGTGATCAGAGTAAAATATCAAACTTGCCAATTTTTTTTTTTTTTTTTTGGTTAAAAATAAATTTAAAAATGAACTCACAACTTGATCCTTTATCTACAATCTCAGCGACTTGTCCGAAAGTAATGCACGGACACCAGCATGTGATGCAACCTGATTGATAAGAAAAGAGGCCATCAAAATAAGCAAGCATCTTCAAGAAACAGTGCTACTTAAGCAGCGCGTGCCATACACGCCCTGCCGGAAAATCTGTCTATAGCTAAGAAACTCACAGTTACGAACATCGGAGAAGCAGTCACACAAGCCAGTAGACCAAGGGACCTGAGTTTTAGGCTTAACGTGAAGATGTTGTTGGTCTGAATAGTAGCTTTGGGCTGAGCCGGAGCTAAATGGAATTCCAGTTGTAGCTTCGTTGTATGATTCTGCTGCTGCTACATACTTTTGATGCCTCCTTTGATTTTGAATTGTACATGATGATAATTTGGGGTTGTGAAATTGGATGAATATTGATATGATTGGAAATGCAAGAAGATGTACAGGAATGAGATGAACTTGTGTTTATATAAGCAAAGGATGGATTAACTAATACTAGCCATGTATATAAATTAACAATAGCTATTTCCTATTGGTACAAGTCAATGTTGACGAGTCTAAAGCTAGCCCACCACTCATAAATAATTCAAGTCAGTCAACTGCGTGTGAACTTCTATTTTTAATATTTTTTTTGGTTTAATTACAGTTTGCCCCCTGTAATTACGGGACAGTTGTAAATTATTCTCCATATTTTTTTTATCTATAAATTACACCCGAAGGTTAAATGAAATTAAAATTTTCATCTAAAGGGAGTAGTGAAATGTCATAATTGGCCTTAAATTTTTAGTTACACGTGAAGTTTGTTGAACCCCAGTTGTGATACTCATGTTTTGATGATGACCAAATCACTTTAATGGTAAATTGCAATCAAATGCAGAAAAGCAGGACAATTCGGACGCAAGGGAGCATTCGGCAAAGAAAGGGTTGGGACGCAAAGAAGCATCCGACAGAAAAGAATCTGAAGCAGCCTCGGACGCTGAAGACCGTCCGACAGATTGAACCCAAGAAGAACGGATGATGAAGACTGTCTGACTCAAAGAACCTGAAGCCTTGGATGAAGAATAGCGTCCTATCATACTTCCAAAAGACATAGCTTGGACCAGACACAAGTTTGGGCGCATCCTAGGACATCCAAATGAAAATCCTCAGAGAACGGACGCAACATCGAACGCTAAGCTTTGCATCGAACGTCCGAACGATCCAACGACTAGTTCGTTCGGACGCACACTTACTCTATCGGCCGTCCGAAAGACCGAATGGCTAGTTTCTCAAGAAATCAAAAATAGTCATTAGAGAACCGTTGAAAACAATTTTTGGGCTTCTATAAATACCCTCAAATCTGTAAAAGAGAGAAACATAGAGAGTAGAACTACAGTCTTGTGCATTCAATACAAACACTTGTAAGAATTATTTGGGAAGAAATAGGCTAAAATAGAGTAGGTTGTATTGGTTTGGGTAATGTAATTCTCTTGGCTCAAGTAAAGGGAATTAGTGTGAGTCTGAATAGACTAGTGAGTGATGTTTAAATGTAAGAGTGGAGGGATAACAAATTTACAAAAGTGAGGTTGTATTGTAAAACCCTTTGACTCAACTAGAGGGACTTAGTTGGTGCAAGGGTGAGCCTACATTGTTTACAAGAAGGTTATTACCTCACCTTCTTTGAAGAGGCACTACTAGTGGTTATACTCCAAACTTGAGAAGTTTGGGAGTTTGGTTTGATACTCTGTATCTTAATCATCTTTACATATGTTCTTTGAATTTCAATTATTGAATATCTTTTGTATTCATTTGTGTTTAAGTGTTTATTTTGTTGCATAAAGTTTGCATTCTCATTAAGCACATTAAAAGGTTTGTTTTTTAAACAACCTAATTCACCCCTCTCACTTTAGGTTGCCTTTTGGTCCAACAATTGGTATCAGAGTTTGGTCTTATATATTGAGCTTAACTGCTCTTGGGTAAAGATCATTATGGCAACCAATAATGCTTTATTTTTAGAGGGGTATTCTATTACTAGACCTCCTATGTTTAATGGCATTAATATTATTTTTTGGAGGGTAGAATAAAAATTTTTGTTCAATCTATTGATATTGATTTACGGTATATTATTTGTGAAGGTCCTTTAAAAGCTAGCATCATTGATGTAAATACTCATAGATTAAGATCTAGATATGAGTTAACTACACAAGATAAAGTAAATTTATCTTTAAATGCTGAAACCATTAATATTTTGTATAATGCTTTGGATGCAGATGAGTTTTCTAAAGTAAAAGATTGCAAATCAGCTAAGGAGATGTGCGAAAAATTGAAAGATCTCCATGAAGGAAATAAAGATATTAGAGAGCAAAAGAAGTCACTTCTTGTAACTAAATATGAATCCTTTAAAATAGAGCATAGAACCTCATGAGAACATTGACAAGATGTATTGTAGGTTCAATGATATTATAAAGGATTTGAAAGGTTTGGGTAAAGAATATTCACTGGGTGAAAAGAATAGAAATTTTTTGAATGTTTTACCTATGGAATGGGAACCTAAATCCATTGCCATAGAGGAGTCCAAAAATTTAAATTCTATGCCTATTGAGTCTTTAATTAATTCTCTAACCTCCTTTGAATTGAAGATGAAATACAAGGTACAAGATGATGAGGAGGCAAAGGAAAAAAGAAGCATAGCATTTAAAGTTTCATCAAAAAGGAGAAAAGACTCAAAAAAGTCTCACTTCAACAACTACCAAATCACTTGGGATGATTGCAATTCTGATGGAGAAGTTGAAGAAGAATATGAGAAGGCTCATATGGCTTTTATGGCACTTGGCAATAATGAAGTATCCTCTAGTTGTGATTCTTGCAATGATTCTTGTGATGATGATGATGATGTTGAATCATTCATTTTTAAAATGCAAACACTTGAATATTTAAAAGAATCATATGCTAGAAACAAATAATTAAAAATTAAAGTTAATGCTTTATTGAGTGCCAACTCAAAACTTATGCATGAAAATAATTTTTTGACAAAAGAAAATAATGTTTTGAAGAAAAATTTTGTTGGAAAAACCAAGATCATGGAAGAACAAGCTTCATTGAAGAAGAAATTAAATGATCTTGATGATATTTTGAAAAAGGAAAAAGAAAATATTTTTGAAAAGAAAAGAACTAGAAATATGTTTTTGAACAAAAAATTTATCACCTTTAGAAAAAATGATTTGTGCTTTGTTAAATCTAAATCTTCCTTTTATGGCAATAAGAATATTATTTGTAATTATTGTCATCAACATGGCCATATAAAGAAAAATTGTTATGTCAAAAGAAATGAAAAATTAGGAATAAATTCTATTTGGGTAATTAAGCATGTTACTAACCCAATTGGACCCAAGAAAGTTTGGGTACCAAAAGTTGTTGCCTAACTTTGCACAACTGTAGGCATGCTTGGAGAGCACCAAGGAATTCAATATGGATTATCAATGGAGGGTGTTTAAAGCATATGAACTAACATGACATTAAAATGGGTAACATCTAAAATTTTTATCAAAATTGTGCTTTCACTTGCTAATGCGAACTATGATCTCTTAAATATTTTTTAACTATGTGTTTAAATTTGCTTAGAATGTTTGAGTACAAGTATCCCCAATATTTTTGTTTATAATAAGTCACTATTTGCAAAAATAAGGGGGAGCATTCTCTTTCTCCTCACTTGAATTACATTCAACTTCTAAAGGGGAAAATAAACTGAGGGAGAGCTTAAATTATTTTAATTTTCTTATGTTTTGATGATGCCAAAAGGGGGAGAAATATTGGACAATGGACAAATTCTCTTGTCTTGTACTTTATATTTTATGGTTGTCTTTTGAATTGTCTACATGATTTGTCATCATTAAAAAGAGGGAGATTGTTGAACCCCAGTTGTGATACTCATGTTTTGAGTGATGATGACCAAACCATTTTAATGGTTTGCAATCAAATGTGCAAAAAGTAGTACAATTCGGACGCAAGGGAGCGTCCGACAAAGAAAGGGTTCGGATGCAAATGAGCGTCCGAAAAGAAAAGAATCTGAAGCAGCCTCGGATGTTGTAGACTGTCCGACAGATTGAACCCAAGAAGAACGGACAATGAAGACTATCAGACACAAAGAACCTAAAGCCTCGTATGAAGAATAACGTTCGATCATATTTCCAGAAGATATTGCATGGACCGACGCAGGTTCGGACGCATTCTCGGACATTCGAACGAAAACCCTCAAAGAACTGATGCAACATCGGACGCTAAGCTTTGCATCGAACATCTGAACGATCCAACAGCTAGTTCGTTCGGACGCACATTTACTCTATCGATCGTCCGAAAGACCCAAAAGCTAGTTTCTCATGAAATAGAAAATAGCCGTTAAAGAACCGTTGGAAGCAATTTTTGGGCTTCTATAAATGCCCCCAAGTCTGTAAAAAAAAGAGAAACATAGAGAGTAGAATTACTGCATTCAATATAAACACTTGTAAGAATTATTTGGGAAGAAATAGACTAAAATATAGTGGGTTGTATTGGTTTGGGTAGTATAGTTCTCTTGGCTCAACTAAAGGGAATTAGTGTGAGCAAGAGTAGATTAGCGAGTGATCTTCAAGTGTAAGAGTGAAGGGATAACAAGTGTACAAAAGTGTGGTTGTATTATAAAACCCTTTGGCTCAACTAGAGGGATTTAGCTGGTGCAAGGGTGAGCCTACTCTGTGTACAAGAAGATTATTGTCTCACCCTCTTTGAAGAGGCACTATTAGTGGTTATACTGCAAACTTGAGAAGTTTGGGAGTTTGGTTTGATACTCTCTATCTCCATCATCTTTACATATGTTCTTTGAGTTTCAATTGAATATCTTTTGTATTCATTTGTACTTAAATGTTTATTTTGTTGCATAAAGTTCGTATTCTCATTAAACACATTAAAAGGTTTGTTTTTGTTACTCAAACAACCTAATTCAACCCCCCTCTTAGGTTATTTTTTGGGCGAACAATGTTCTTAACTAAAATTCTTCTCTTAAATTTGAAAATGGTATTAATAAATTAAATTTATTATTCTAAATTTATTTAAAATGTATATTGATTATATCTCAAACTTGTATATTTACTCAGATAATGTGATTTTTTAAATATAAAGTGATGAATTAATTATTGATAATAGAGAGAATAAAATAAAAATTAATAAAATTTTAGTAATGTGATTGAATAACTAAAATACTTTAATCTAGATACAAAAATAATATTGATGGAATACACATACGTGATATCATGCTAAAAAATAGATGCGAAGAAAAAAAATTAAAATAGCAAACTAATTCATACCATTAATATTGAAGGGTAATTTTTTTTTCAATAATGTTGAATGAAAAAACATTGTTACTTTTGAATGATAAATTATTTATAAAATAAAATCAGATACCAAAATACAATACACCCTAATTTTATGTTGGTTAAGGATTTTAATTAAAATATTGAGAGTAATTATGACATTTCACTACTACTTTTATATGAAAATTTTAACTTTATTTAATATTGGGGAGTAATTTGTAGATAAAATAAATATAGGGGACAATTTGTAACTGTCCCCTAATTATAAAGGAAAACTGTAATTAAGCCTATTTTTTATCCACATTTAGATAAACCATAGGCAGATAGGCTTGTGTATGAGTTGGATATCTAGTTTGTGAAAAAAACTTTGTTACTTACTTAACAATTCAAGGTGGATATCTTAAATCGTTCGATAATTGAAAAGTAATGAAATTTTATACACATTAGTCATTTTAATTATAAAAATGCCAGTTTTATATTGCGGGATGAGTCACATGTTTGGGTTGGCATTCTTTTCATTACCTTCCTCACCAGTTTTCCTCAATAATGATTTATATTCAAACAATCAAAATTCCTAAAAATTGTTATAGTATATCAATAATTTTATTTTGACGAATAGATCAACATATTTTGTAATCAAATATATCCAAAAGTGTTTTATCACTCAAGTTGCTCGAAACATTTATATAGTGTAAAATAGGTCAAAATCAAGACACAAATTTAAACATTCAATCAAATAGAAAAAATCAATCTATTTATTATTTAAATTTTATATATATAGTAAGCATATACACTAAATTGTATTACGAACGGTTGTGACTTTCAAAAAATAAGTTAAAATTACATTTTTGTGAGGTATATTAAAGAGAAGTTATCTCCAATTAATAGAGAGGAGCCTACTCCCACATATGTACTCTTGATTTGTAAAGCATTACGCTCTCCAACCTCCTTCCCCAAATCTTTGAAAAGAATAAGGTCCCGTTTGGAATTGTGGTAATTTTTGTAAAAAAAAGTACTTTTGAGTAATTTAAGCACTTTAAAGTGTTTGGTAAATATGCTTACCTAAATCTAACGATAGAGATTTTAGTTTGAAAAGCACTTCTATCACAAGTTCAAAATTAGTATTTTTGGAATAGTTTTATTATTTTTTAAACTGTTAAAGATAAAATTGAATCACTTTATCATAAATTTAAAACGGAATAAAATAGAAATACTTTCTAAATATTCAAATCAAACATTATCAAATATAAAAAAGTACTTATTCAAGTTTACCGCCAAACAATAAATTAAGTACTTATTAAAAATCTTTTTCAAAACTTTATTAGATAAAGTACTTTGTAATAAGTTACCACAACCCCAAACGGACCTAAAAAGGGAGAGAAGTTGGAAGAAAATTGTCCAACATTTTTACGTTGATGCTTCTCGTTTGACCTTCAAGTTAGAGAATTTAAATTCTTTGTGTCCGGAGGGATTTGGTTATAGTTAATTTGAAATCTAAATATATAATAAGTTAACTAAATAAAATAATTGATTTAGTTATAATTTAAAATCCATTAACAAGTGGGAGTGTAATTTTCACATTTAAATGAGTAGATTTAAAATTTACTCAAATTTCATGTTATTTCAAATTCATCCAATTCAAACTTGATATCCATTCCAAATCCATCCTTTAATTCAAATCCATCCAATTCAAACTTATCCATTCCAAATCCATCCTTTAATTCAAATCCACCCATCCAAACACAACCAATAAGATCCGGAAGAAATGAGTTTCGATCATCATCCGTGGAGGATGAGTAAAGGCTAATTTCTATACCTGAGCTAAATACCCTTGGGTCGGAACATAAATTGATAATTATTGATTTCGTGGTTGCATTCTTATTAGAAGTATTCTATGGATTCAGTACTGGAAAAAGTTTAATTCCACTGGTGGAGTAGTTTAAGAAACTAATTAAATATGAAGAGATTTTGAATTTTTATTTTATTGACAAAAGCTCTTTAACTATTCACAATAAATTTTAGTTGAATCCATTTTATTAGTCCAACTAATGTTGTGCTCTACAAAATTTTCTTGATGAAAAGGATGTGTTTGATCAATTAATCGTCCCTTTTGTTCAATTGTGAATTCCAATTCAAGATAAATTAGCGCAGAGCCTCCGGTACGTGACAGAAAAATCCTAAATAAAAGAGTGTATGGCTTACAACTTTTTGCTACTAATATTTTGTAATTATTACTTTAAAATATTTTTCCACGACATTTTTCTACCGCATAAATTACAATATAAAATAGTATTTAGAAATAACGACTGTCCAATTGAGTCAAAACTAGGCAACAATACTCCTATATTATTTTATCCGTATCAAATTTTTCTTGTCAACTTGTTAAGTTTTTAAGCATGAATTATAGTAAACTCCTTAAGATTTAATAAGTTTTGCATTATAGTTCCTGACGTTATTTATTTATTTTTTTACTTTATCCATTTTGTTAGTAGACATTCATAACTTGACTATTTAAAAGTCGAAAAAGACATTGTTCCCTAGATACTATAAGAAAATAGAAAATTAATTACCATATTTGGCATTTTAGTCTCTAACTCTAATTTTGTGTCAATTATCCTACTTTAGTAATTAATCAATATAAAAAATATTTTCAGTAGAAAACAAATAAAAATATAAAGATCGATGCCGACTAGAATTAGTGCTCTGTTTTAATACTTGTTTTGTGAAAATATATTTTAATTCAAAGATTCCTTAATATTATTGTTATCTTTTTGGTCTTTTCATCATATTTTATTTCATGTAAAAGCAAATTTTATTTGAAAGAAGACACTAGAATATATATATTTAATTTAATTTAAATATACAAAACTCATAATCACCTATTAAAATTCCATCCATCTTGTCCTTTATGTTTATTTAAAACCGATTTTCTTCTTTCTTTTTTCTTCATTATTAATATAATTCAACTATCACGTCAATATAATTGATATGATAACTAACTTCATACATGTAAACTAAAGTTGAAATTTAAATAATTTAGAAGACATATCTTTAATAATTTATCAAAAAAACTTAAACTGATTATTTCACCGTTTATTGAATTTTAAATACTGAAAAAGGCATAATTTGATAATTATAGTATTTATTAATTTGGAGCATCACTTCCTTTTTATTAAAAAAAATCCCACCTCTCTCATGACCCCTTACTGGGTTCTTATTAACCCCTTACTGAGTACTTATTAGTAATAGGAGAATATTTTACCACTTAAACTGTATTTTGTTGTCTTCAGAGCATACCTTTTTTTTTATATATAATATTGACGACACTTTTATATTTTATTGTTAGCCTAAAACACTAAATGATTTAAAACTTACATGATGGACTAAAAGTGAAATCTCACTTAAATCTAAGAGGATTTAGAGCAGTTAACTTTCACAGGTAAATTCATCTTCTTGAAAATATTAATAGCGGAGTTACATTTGATTATTAGTCAAAAAGATAAAGTGAAAAAATAATGTTAAAGACTAAAGTACAAAATATACCAACCTTAAGGGGATTTAATATAATTAACCCATTTTCAAGCCTTTCCTAAAAATAACATTTTGCTATATATTTGTTGCCAATATGTTAAGAGTAAGGAAACTTCCATGACGCTTTCGACCTTAAGGCGCAGAATTTTCCATGCCGCGGTCAACGGTGAGATTTGATAGTTGATAGTTTATAATATACAATCTTTTGAGTTGAGGATCCGTAGGGTGGATATCTTTTTGGAACGAAAATATTTAAATAGATCGATTTTTTATTTTATTTGTAAATTTTATGATCAAAATTAAATATTAAAAATTTTTATTTATATCATTTGATGTTATAAATTTTTTAAAATTTAATTTATATCACAAAATTTACAAATAAAATAAAAAATAATCTACCTAAATATTTGTCAATTTCGAAAAATTAAAAACAAAGGAAAGATCATGCTTCCTTCTTCCTAGTTTCCACCTAGTTTCCACTTCCCATTGGGTGGAATTTTATGGAACCATTAAATCACATCTGGTAGGCCAGTTATATTTTTGTCACAAGGGAAAAAGGGTAGGCCATTCTACTCGAATATTTTGTTTGGGTAACCGGGCCCCTTTTCTATAGAAAACTGGGAGAACAGGTTAAATAGTGGATCGGTGGGGTCCCAAAACTCGAAAAATCTTTTAAAGATAAAATCGAGATACAAATAAAATATGAGGATAATTAGTGAGGCACTTAAAATGAAGAATGGAGCACTTTTGTAAATGGATTTCCACACCAGGTATGAGTATCAGATTTGGATTTTTTCATTTCTTTTCCTCCATTATTTGTCCATGTTCTTATATTTAATAATGGTTATTAAAAAATAATGTGAACATAGTATTAATTTTATATCATTGAGTAAATCATCATATTCAAAATTCAATTTATTTGGACAAAATTTTACCGTTGAATTATGAATCACATTTGGAAGAATTTTCAAATGTTAATTGAAAATATAATTGCTTAATCAAACGCTAAAATTTTATTTTTTTTAAATTTTTTGCAATGCATTTATATGAGTATGATTTGAATTATGAACAATTTTAATTTTTTAAATATTTTTTATTTTTAGTTTTAAGGATAAATGAAGTAGTCTCCATTTACCCCTAAATCGAAAGAATTCTTGTCCCAGACTATAATGACACCTATAATATTTGTTTGCTTAACATTGATTGGTATGAATTCTTTCTACTATGGGTTTATTGGTTGACTAGTATTTTGGCAACCCACAAATTCAATCCTATTTTGATGTTCTCAAAAAAGAAAAAAATTGTACAAGAGTTTACCAAAAAATTTTGGGAAAATGGTATTACCACAACAAAGGTTGTTATTGCCGTAGTAAAATGGTAATGAAATAACCAAATTACCCCTATCCCATCTATCCTTCCTTCATGAGAGGGGTATGTTTGTCATTTTATATCCTTCTTACAATGGTAAAACAACCCTTGATGTGGCAATAATATTTGCCAAAATTCTGGCATCTCCCGTCCCTGACCGCCTCTTTCTCCTTGCTGTTGAGTATCTCTTCTCGCCACCTCTCTCTTTGCTCTCTCTTTCTTTCTTCTTGCCCACTACTCTATCCTTGCCACCTCTATCTCTTTGCCCTTATATTTCCTTGTCACCTTTCTCTTCTTTCTATATGTTACCCTCACTCCTGCCAATTTTGTTGTTGAAAATCATAAATCAATGTTGATAAACCCCTCTCAATCTTGATCCTCTATATCTCTCCATAAAATTTCCAATCTACTTCCTTCCTCTCTTTCTTCTTCCTGATCTGGTGGAATGGAAGATATAGCAACGACGATGATGGTGCAAGCTTGCGGTGGTGGATTGGATTGCTCTTTGCTGACCTACTTTCCCTTTCTTTTCTGATGTTGGTTTGGTGGTGAAAGGAGATGAGAAGTTTCTAGTGGTAGTATTGTGGTGAAGGGATAGTGGCGTAGTGGCAAAGGGGGAAAATGGAAATGAAAAGATTAGAAAATAAATAAAATTATAAAAAAAAATTAAAACTAATTCCCGAATTACAAAATTATCAAATACATTATAACTTTTCAAAAAAAAAACCATTCTCCATTAAATAGTTTATGATTGTGATAGTTATAGTGATTGTTATATTTTAACCAAATCCCTATCGTTTCAATTTACTGGTCGAGCTGCATGCTTGCCTTATGAATATTTATTTTGGATTAATTCTAAATAAGTCCTCCAATGTGACTAAAAAAATCAATTGATTACCCCAAATTAAGGGCTGAGCCAAACAGAGTTGAGGGTGGAAAATTGCCTCACCTCAACTTTGAAACTCATTGAAAAATACTATAGAAATTTTAGATTTTTTAGTGTTTTACATTGCCCCTTAAAATTCATAAATTTGGTCATTTTCCATGCATTACCTCCTAATTAGCCATTTATCTACACATTTTTAAATATTTCACATACAAAAGATACTACTTATGCATGAAAATATTCAATATAATTAATATAATTGAATATTTATTATAGTTTGCTTTAACATAAATTTATTAAACTGTAAGTTATCTAATTTATCTAATTGTATTTGTATTTACTATTTACATAATTTTACTCTTATTAAATATTTAAAAAGTTTGCTCCCAATGACCATGGGGTCTTAACTAAATTAAAAATGATGAATCAATAGTACCCTGAAGTGAAAAATCATTTTAATGAGTACTCCTAACTAAAAAATGTCTAGTGCCAGAAAAAATAATATTACCAACTTTATCTATGAAGTCCAACAATTCCTGAGAGAAAAGTGTGTAAAACTTTTTGAGAACTCAGATAGAAAATCATCTTTAAATACATATTTTAAGTAGTACTATTCTAGACGAAGTTGAAGAGAGCGCCAATAAAATACCAAGAGAAGAACTAGTCTGTTCACCAAGCAAATTTTTGTCTCAATTTTTGGGTAAACTACAAATATGAAAATTGTAAAGCAAGTATTTCGTATTTTGGCAAAGATATATTGTAGAATTTGTTGGATTCCAGTTATGATAATCATGTTTTGATGATGACAAAATTGTACTAACGGTTTGAAAACAAGTGTGCAGAAAAATAGGAAGGTTCGGACGAAAATGATCATCCGAATACAATCAAGGAAAACAACCAAAAGTTGAACAACACCTTACGGACGATGAAGAGCGTCCGAAAGAAAGGAGCTCGGATGCAAGAGAGCGTTCGAGATATAACAAGACAATACCGAAGAAGAACACATCTCTCGGATGTAGATAACCGTCCGAAGAAAGTGCTTCGGAAGCAAAAGACTGTTCGAGACAAGGAATCCAAAAGACAAAAGAATCGGACGTTGAAGACTGTCCGAAAAAATGAGTTCGAAATGAAGAAATTTTCTGTCAGAGCTGTAGGACGCATATGACCGTTTGAGACACTGTTCACCAATCTGTAGGATGCATATGACTGTCCGAGACACTGTTCATGATGTTGTAGGATGCATGATCGGACGTCCGAACCACTGCCCGAAACTCTAACGGCTAGTTTTTAACAGCTAGTTATTTGACCGTTGGATCTCAAATTTCAGCACATCTTTCATCTATAAATAACCCAAGGACATCCAAATGATGTGGGGAACTACTACATTCAATACAAACACTTGTAAGAGCTATTTGGGGAGAAATAGGCTAAAATATTATGGGTTGTAGTGGTTTGGATAGTATAGTTCTCTTGGCTCAACTAGAGAGAATTAGTGTGAGCAAGAGTAGACTAGTAAGTGATCTTCAAGTGTAAGAGTAGAGGGATAAAAAGTGTACAAAAGTGAGGTTGTATGTAAAATCCTTTGGCTCAACTAGAGGGACTTAGTTGGTGCAAGGGTGAGCCTACTTTGTGTACAAGAAGGTTATTGCCTCACCTTCTTTGAAGAGGCACTACTAGTGGATGTACTCCAAGTTTGAATAGTTTGGGAGTTTGGTTTGATATTCTTTATCTCAATCTCTTTATTTGTTCTTTAAACTTCAATTGTTAAATATTTATCTTTGACCATTTGTGCTTAAGTATTCATTTGTTGCACAAAGTTTACATTTTATTAAGTACTTCAAAAGATTTATTTTTTGAAACAACCTAATTCACCCCCTCTTAGGTTGCTCTTGGGCCAACAGAATTAACATAGTCTAGCAAAATATTTTGTTTACATTAAATAGGAAAGTTTGAGCTTATTACCATGAAAAAGTTGGGGACAATTGACTCTTGATTTTTGAACTTGATAGATATTACGAATGACAACGATG
Source organism: Cinchona pubescens (assembly GCA_025175665.1). Lineage (NCBI taxonomy): Eukaryota > Viridiplantae > Streptophyta > Magnoliopsida > Gentianales > Rubiaceae > Cinchona > Cinchona pubescens. The sequence continues at coordinate 2,585,144 of JANKKI010000064.1, forward strand.
AGTTGCTTCTTGAGAAGGTTCTTAATATCTAACACATAAAATTTGATCATATGGTTGCATTCATCCAGGAAACAAAGGTTCTGTTAAATTTGAGCCCTAAAAATTTGCAGGATTCTTTTATTCTTCATGAATACAATATTTTGAAAATCAAATTGGATCGGTTGGTTTGACTAGTTGAACTATGAACCGAAAGAGTTTGCAGTCTGGTCCAGATATGTAGTCGGAAGGTAAGAAAACCTGGACAAATCCAGGAAAACCCGGGAAATTGGATGAGACTCAGTTAAACTGGTCCTAGCTAGTTTTGACTTCAAACTTAAAAAAAAAAAACAAAAAAGAAAAAAAAAAGTCAAAACCAAAATCGCAAAATAACATATTCTTTTTTGTTTTTTGGTAAATAAAAAGGTTATGTCGAGAGAACCCAATGTGAACTCTGTCTCTTAGCTACCCCAACTAAGGGAACCTAACCATCACGAAATGTTTCTTTCGGCAAAATAACAGATTCAAAATCTCGTATGTGCTCCCAAACTCAAATTCGCCACGCCTCCACCATCTCCTCATCCTATGCCTCCTCCATCCACCAGTCTGAAGATCTCCAAACCCTCCACCACCAACTTATCCTACGCCTCCTCCATCCACCAATCCTCTCTTCCAGCTCTGCATCAGTTATTGATGAAGATGATGATTGACAAAATTGAGATGTTGATGAAGTGATGATTAATATTTTCTATCTTTAATCTTTGTTTGGGCTTGGTTGTTTTAAACTAAGAAAAACGCAATGTATTTTGTGGTATGTTGATTTCTTTGTTTGAGAATTTGGCTAGTATTATTGTGTAGAATTAGACTACTAGTTCCTTAACTGTATTAAGTGATTTTTTTTGATATTTTTAATTGTTTTTTTAACATGTTTTATTTTATTTTTATATTTATTAAAGGAATTTGGAGAGTACAGTTTATATCTTAATGTTGCCTTACTATCAGTTTTTTTATAGGTTTGATATCAGTTACAATATGTAACCTCTAAAACTAAAATTTTAAAATAAAAAAGAATGACTCGACCAGTTCAACCAGTCAAACCGGTTGAACCGTGACCCGTACAGGCCAAAGGGTTAGTTTTTGGTTTGAGTTTAAAAATTTTGCATGAATATATAAATAATAGAAAGTTGGATTATAGAGTGAAAAGAATGCTATTAAAAGTTGGATATATCAAATTTTAGCCTTGAAGATTTGCCGGGTTCTTTTATTCTTCTTTAGCAAATAATTATTGGCAAGTTGGATGATGGAGTGAAAAAGGATACGTTTAAAAAGAAAAAAAGGTAAATTTTCAAACTAGCAAAACTAAAAATTTAGAGGAAGAGAATGATGACGGGAAGGCAGAGGAAATTTCAAAGATCGTAGTAGAGGTAATATTTATTAACAACATAGAGATAATAATAACAAACAGAATAGGTTGAACTGCAACAAAATAATAATTCTGTGCAACAATTTTAAGAAATTAAATTATTATAAATATGAAAGTTGGTCCTACAAATTTGATAACTGAGTCATGCATCTTAATGCGACAAATATTAACGGTGAAGAAATGAGACTATATTGTTTTTTAGTATTAACCTAAAAGAATAATTTGTTTATTCACTTTAGTTGCAACAATCATATGTGTCAAAATAAGGATCCACGCATTTCTCTAATTTTGATGAATACTTTGGAAGCTTTGTTAATTTGTGAATTATAAGAGGTACTTGTTATTCATAAAGGAAAAATTGGTATTGCTTTACGGAATCAACATTCTAATTTTATATTTGATCTATTTTTTAAGTGTCAAGGATGTATTATAATTTATTATGTCTTAGACAATTTTCCGAGAAGAGATGGTTTTTGTTTTTAGTATGTTGTTGATATTGTCAATCATGATCATTTGGAACTAATTAAAAAAATAAATATGGAACATAGTCATTTTTGGTAAATAAACTATTCTTTTAATTGTGGCGATTTACTTACTTTAGTTTTCTATGAATTTTTATGATATTTGGTTTTGGTACATGTAATGTGTCCCTTAAATTTGGATAATCCAGTTTTCTTGTTAGGAAGAATATGATTAGGCGTCTTTTATTAATTTTAGTCTTGTATTTCGAAATACAGAGATTCTTTTCTAAAGGACAAACCTTGAAGGGCTGGTAAAATTTTGGATTCAATCATTCAAATTTGTGCTCAGATGCGTTCGTTTGAATGGTTGTAATCAAATATTTTATTACTTTTATTGATGTTTTAGCAGTAAAACTTGAGTTTGTTTTTTGAAGCATAAATTTGATACATGTATGTGTTCAAAAGTTTTAAAAGTTTGTTTTGAGAAACAAAATATGTAATTAATTAAAATTTTGAGATCTAATGAAGGTATGAATTTAATATTAAAGATAATTTTTTTTGGAACACTTGGTATTAGACATCAATTGACAATTAGCTGCATCCGTCGAGCCTTTCAAAATAACGTGATTGAGAGGAAAAATATTAATGTAATAGATATAGAGAGATCTTTAATGCATGCTAAAAATAATGCCAAAAGGTTTTAAAATAGAAGTTGTTGCTTATGCTGTTTTTATTTCTAACAGCTCTACAAGAATAATTACAAGAAGAGCCCTACAAGTGGTTTGGACTAGTCAGAAGCTACTCACTTAAAGGTATTTAGTCGTCATCACTATGCTTATGTTTCAAATGCTAAGAAAAGGATAGATGATAAGTAGAGAAGTGTATTTTTATTGACTACAGTCATAAGACAAAAGGGTATAAACTGTTCAATCTAGAAACATGAAATGTGATTTTTATCATATATATCACTTTTGATGAGCACAGGTCTTGGAATTGGTTTATGAAACTGTCAAATCCTTCATGATAACTTCCACTAATGCCTACAGTTATAATGGAAGAGTACTAATGGACTTCCATCAAGTTCAATGTCTGCTTCTAGACAGTTATTTAGTCGCATCCCATATGAGAACGTCATTTACCGGCCTATTTGAACGATTATATTGTTGCTAATGATAATAAATTATCAAATGAGGATACAATAAATTTTACTTGTTTGCAGATGCGATCCTGTTACTTTTAATGAGGCTGTTAAAAATGATTATTGGGGTCTAACAATGGATGAAGAAATTCTTGTTATTGATAAGAATAACACACGAGAGTTGATAAATCTACTAATTGAAAAGAAACCAATTGTAGTCATATTAGTTTACAAGGTCGATGTTGCTTGTTAAATATTATAGTACTAACATAATGTAGCTATTTATAACTTGAGATCTCCATCTTCTAACACTTTGTAAAAAATTGATCAAATGAACATAAAGCTTGCTTTTTTGAATAGTATTCTACAATAGAAAGTATACGTTGAGCAACCTTTTATTTATATCAAGAGAAATTAAAAGAATAAAGTCTACGGATTAAGAAAGGTGCTATATGCTTGTATTGATTGTTAATTTATTGATCTTTAGAATCATGATTTTCTCATATTTCCAAATGAGCATATACCTTTTGCACTAAATATACTCATGGCGGTGACATTCTTATCAAATGCTTAATTGATACTATTGCTATACTTTTATACAGTAAGTTATGTAATTAGTATTGACCTCATACTTATATTGCCAATGACGAAATTGTTACTTATAAACTATATTATGTTTAGTCTTACAATACATATATTATTAGTAGATGTAACTTTCAAAAAACTTATAACGTTATTGTGATACTCATATCCTGCATCGGTGGGTTTGCAGGAATCAATTAGTATATAACAACTAGGGTGATGGGTTACTAATGTTGTACGGGATTGAGTACTACATCGATATAAGAGTGAAGCCCCTCTAGAGTCTTGCACAACCAAAGGTGGTCCAATGTGGATCTTGCGAGGATGCAAGGTCTTAAGGGCTAGTGAATGTGATACCCATATCCCGCATTTGTGGGTTTAAAGGAAGTAAATTAGTATATAAAATCTAGAATAGAATCACGAGTTACTAATAATTTGGTTTTACAATTTTGATTCAGTAGTTTAATGTCAAAAGTTATTGGATCAACTAAGCACCCAGGGTATTATAGTTAAACATAATTAAGTTGGTAGTATTGAATTTACATTACATGATATTGTTTTATAATAAATTTTAAAGGATCATTAATCAATAATTAATATCCACACACGCATCAAATTATATTTGATGAAAATTAAACAAACTTGAGAAAATTTTGAGGACAGGTTTTTTTATAGAGGATTTTACAACAATATCAATGGGACCATTTGGCCTAAGTTGAATTTGGTTAATTAAATTTAAAATTGATTCTCGGACTTGAAGTTGGTTAATCAACTTAATTTTGAAATCAATATTCATTAAAAGTTTTAATACTATTTTTTAAATTTTGATCAATTTCGTTAATCGAGTAACCGATTGGTCAATCAATTTGCAGCCTATCTAAATATTACAATTCATTTATTATTATAAGGGAAATGACATTTACAAAATCAAAATAAATTCAAGATCACACCAAAGTCAGTGCATATGGTAAAATCATGTTCAATTATCAACCCTTAATTTTAGATATTTGGACAGATTTTATTCCCTTTTCAGTAGATCTAATGACACATTAGTTATTTTATCACTTTGTCACTTGGCACTGTTATTGTACTTAGTAAATACTTGGTGAAATTTTGTAAAATGCAGTCCATCTGAATATTGATCTTGGATGCCAGTGTAGTTTTAAACACATCAAAGGATATGTTTAGTTATGTTCGGCCATGCACATTGAAGAGTAAGGACTGAGGGATATTGTTATATTTTAAAGGCTTACACAAAAAGTAACAAGGCAATTAAAAGGGAATATTGTCAAAATAGTCTCCTAATTTTTTTACTTTGATCAAATTAGTTCTTAAACCTTTTTTTTAAAATTAGGATAATCTTCAAAATTTTCTTTTTAGTAAAGAGAGTCCTTTTTGTTGCGGAATCAATACAATAACATTTTTCTGGTGTAATAGCAGCCAATTTCAGGCACAAAATAAAAAATAAAAATAAAAATAAAAAAATCGCTGAAGTCTGTATTGCCCGAGAAACAATTTGCTCTGGCGTCTCTTCATTCCTTCAAATACCCATTGATTTTTGTTGCACCAGATTGCCCAGGCAATTAAGGAAATTTTTTTCCTATACATGCTTCCTTTCTCGGATAGTACCGATTGGCACCAAAGATTTCCACGAATCTTTTCAATTAACACCAAATCAGCCAATTTGTCAAAAAAAAAATAATAATAAAAAATCAGCAAAATCAACCAATTTACCAAAAATGAAATTTTAGCAACATCAGCCAATATTAAAAAAATATATATATTTAATTTAATACACTAAATTAACTTCTACTCTTGTCCTCCATCACTGCATTTTCAGTTTCTCCGTATAGACTTTTTCTGATTCCAGGCAGTGGTGGAATGGATGTGAGGCTGGATGGATCCTTCTTTATCAAATCACTCACTTAGTGAGCAACTCAAATTGACTCGAATCTGATTCAGTCCTGCATTAACTGTAGTTTCATCAAAATACTCTCCCACAAGTCACAATTATGGATCAGGTACAATGCAAGAGGCAAAAGCTATTAGAAATAAATATATGAAACATCATTTTTCAAATTGTGTCTTTTGGCATTTTCCAATGATAGCTTATAACTACTAATATGAGACTTGTTTAAAAAAAAAAAAAAAAAAAATCTGATTTTACAACTTCTCTTGTGATAAATTGGTGTAAATTTAAATGAAAAGGTAGCACCTCTTCATTTGAGTTATGCCTGAAAAGTTTTGTCCATTCATCTTAAGAGTTGTAACTTAGTTTCTTAGGGTTGCCAATTAATTGAGACAACTTTTGGTGAAGTGCTTGATGTGTCTATAAATATGAGATTCCATCAAAGACATAAAATACACACACAAAATCAGATTTTATTGTCTTCTTCGTGTTCTTAGTCTTATACTTGTTCTTGAGTGTTCAAGGGAAGAACAGTAACTTGCATTGTTGAATAAGTGCTCTTGGTGTGGCTTTGGTGATTTCTAGAAGTTGTATTTGCTTGAAACCTTTCAACAACTATTCATAGTGGAGACAAATAACACTTTAAGGATAGAGACCACTCGCACTAAAGCTTTCGAAGTTATTCTTCATTTTGTGTTTGTAGTAAATTTCTCCAACAAAAATGTGATGTTCCTTGAAGTACCCTTAAATCGGTTCTGGGTCCGACCCAAGTTTTCCATCCTAAACTAAGAACACGTTTTATTCATTGATTACTGAATTACTGTCTTAGTTGTATTATTGTATTGCTTTGTTTAAAACTGGTGGAATAAGCTGCTGCAATAGGTGTTCTGCTCCTTGAACTCAAAGTTGATCTCTGATTGTATAAGCTTGATGATGTTTTGGTGATATAAAAATTAAAGAGTTTACCTTTGCTTGAATATAAACTCTTGCTAACTAGAAGAGGATTTCCTGACCCTTTTGTCCATGGAGGAGATTATGGTAGGAAATTTAGGTTACCTTGCCTGAATATACAGCCATGGCCTCTCCAATTTTATTAATTTTCCAAATTTCGATTGGCCCCAGTTTGTGTTGTTGTGATGCAGGAGAGGTTAGTGATTTTCCTATTTTGTCTCTTAGATTCGTTGCTATTAGTAAAAAGAGATCTTGAAGTGGCTCCGTTGTAAAAGGATAGTTTTGGCTTTAAAAAAGTTGCAGGACTATTCCAACTAAAAAAAAAAAAGATTGAGGAACTAATTCTACCAAACTAAAAAAGTTGAGGGACTATTTTAATGATTTTTCTGCAATTAAAATGAGAAAAGACTATAGAAACAGTCTAATTTTAAATTCATTATTGCAACTGTTTATTAATTGAAGAAGTATAAACTGTTGTTAAACAAGAAAATGGTTTGAAGAAAAATGAAAACAGAAAGTTTCTGTATCCAATTGAAATTGCTTCTAACAAGGATATAAGAAAGAAGAGGAGTTACTGTAACATGGGCTAATTGTGACAATGCCATGTGACATTTTAATTTGACGTGGAAGAGCTTCTATCTAATGTGGGAAAAGTCTTTTGGTTTGTTGGGACTTGCTTTTTAGCCTTTAAAATATCATTGTTTTCCCTCAACTAATGGATAGCCTTTTGGATATTTTAGGGTATTTGTGTCAATTACCTTTTCTGGTCTACCATCCTGGACAACGTTTTAAGAGAAAGAGATAAGGTTAAGAGAAGAATCCTATGAAAATCAGGGATTCAAAATTCTCTTTGGATGTAGAAGAGTAAATCTATCTCTTTTTCCTCCTGTCCATCAGTTCAACATAAAATATCTCTGTCCAATCTCATCTATTGCGCCAATTAACCAGACGATAGATGACATTTTCTCTCTATCTCTCCATATCAATCTTTCTATACTACCTGATTTAGTTGAACTCTGGAGAGAAATCACAGGTAATTTTCTATACCTCTCTCACTCCCTTGATGTTTTCCTTCATTACTTTTTTTTTTCCTTTTATTGACCATCCCTCAATCCAATGGTTCTCTGTATTTTCTTCCCTCTATGCCACTTTCATTTTCTTCTCTACTCTTCTTTGTCTTCTCTAGTTAATTATCTTTTCCCATTTTGGTCCATCTAATTTTTTCATTTTTACCCTATTTTTCGTAGGTATATGTACTAAATTGTTAAACTAATCTTATTATTATTTTTTTGTTTAGGGGCTACTCATTTGTAATCTACTTATTTCTCTACTCTGAACCAGTTTTTATTTTTTTTTAAATTTGTGATTTTTTGTTTTGTTTTAAACATGTAATATTTTACCTTGAACGTTATAAAGATTGGATTTTTATGATTTTTTTGGGCCATGGGTAGGTGGACAAATTGGGATGTTTTTTGTGGAAAAAAATATTGATGGTAGTTGAGAATATTGATGTTGCAGATGATGATACGAAGGAAGAAATTTCATGTCCATTTTGTCTCCTTTACAAACATCTTCTTTCTTTTTTCCCCCTTTGCTTTGATCTTGCTTTTTTGTTTCATATCATTCACAATCTGTGCATTTGCTTACTCAATTGTTGATTGGGAAAATTGTTTTTATTTTTTTTTAATTTGTACTGATTAAATAGCAGAACAAATATGAGATTATTTAAGAGCTAAACTTTTGAGCAAATCGTAATCAAATTCCATCGGTTCAGAGCATATTTTTGTGTTGGCCATAATTACTTACGCATGCTCAATTTTTTTTCTATCTAATGTCATGGCTTCTTTAATATATTGTCATGGTAATTCTGTTATTGCTTAAATGAGTTTTGTTTGAGTGAAAAACAAAATGCAAAGTGATGAGGTGAAGAAATCACACCCTAGCAGTTTGGAATTTTTGCTTGAAACTTTTCTAAAAGAATTTTCTAAGTTAATATTTAGTTTCTGGAGTCTTCTCTTTCATTTGTGATCATGCTTTGTGTAGATCACCACTGAGTTCAAAGTGGCATCAACTGACATTTATCTGTAATGAATATGTGGAATCAATTAATCAAAGAAGTGATGTATTTCAACAAAAGCATTGTAGTCCACATTTGTTTTGACATTTTTAAGTCTTCATCCAATGTGAGTATGCTTAGAAATGCTAATCTTCTGGATTAATCTATGATCATTTGGCCTCAATATTATAGCATGTTTTCTTATACTTACTGAAACTAAGTATTTATGCTTGAATCATAGGTGTGGTTTGTCTCAAATCAAATATACATGCGAGTTTAAGATGAATGCTGAAATTATGTGCACATGTATGCTATGGATTGTCGATCCAATATGTTAATGGCATTTATGATTATATAGGTGAGAGTGAATGGACTATTTGATTATGCTAAGTTTTCATCTAATTCCATCATGGCCTCAAAGTCCTTAGTTTATGTCTAAAGGTAAATATTAGTTTGAGTCCCCTAAACAGTTATTGATTTACCAAAAAAAAAAAAAAAAACTTTTCAAATGATATTTGAACAATATATTAGAACTATTATGAGACCTTTGAAAACATATTAACCGATTCTTGATCGTAATAGCCTACATACATCTTTGAGCAGTTAGTTAATTCATTTGAGAATAAACAATCTAGAGTGACCATATTAGAAAATAGGATTTTGAAAGTCATAGGTTGAAGCTCTTCACATATAATTATGCTTTTATCTAATATTTAATTTTATCAAATTAACCAATCTTGTTGTGAATTCTATTCAAGTCTGTGGTTCTTTTAGAAGAGTTTTAATTAGTAATATTCTAAGTTTAATTAATTCTTTTTATTTTTATTTTGGAAACATGCAAAATCTTTGCTATCCTTGCATCTTCTATATTTTTAGCTTTGATAATTTGCTCGCTTTATTTAGAGGAAATGTTATTTGAAGTTGCTAGATATAAAAGATTTGGGACACAAATATATGCCCTTTGTTTTGGTAAATTGCTTTTGGAATATCTATTGCAACTGTCGTCCATCTCCAAAAATAATCAATTCTAACAAATTTAGAATTTTTCCACAGAAACTTTGATTCATTATTAATTTTCATCATGAAAGATTCATGCCCTCGGGAACAACTCAAGTTCTTAGCCAATTCCATCATTGAAGCTCATTTTTAATGCTTTGGATGTCTTGGACACCATTTTTTCAAGCGATAATTAAGTATTTGAATTATTCACTCTTCTAAGTTTCCAGTTGTGTAACCCATTATATTAGAGGGAATTGTTCTTATTTTACAAGTGCTTTATTTTTTAATCATCTTTGAATTAATGTGCTTTTGTCCGTACATACAAATGTTTTTTTTTTTTTTTTTTGGGTATGGTTTGTGATTTCTAACAAGTATATAAGAAAAGAGTTCACTTATTGTAGCATCTCCTTGAGCAGCCAAGTGGACATTTTGTGTTGATGTGGTAGGAAATTTGGATTATATGTTACAGTGGATTATGTGTCAAAATATTGAATGTTGGATTTAGGTTTGGTTTAATAGGAACCCATATCAACCATTGGAACTTGGAGGTCAAAAATATCTCCGACTCCGACAGTAGTTAGTACTACTACTCCACCTGGTACTACACCATAACAACCATACAAACTACTGCAACGTAACAACCACCTACTCACACATTATCTTCCATTCTTCCTCTCTGTTACTTCATTTCTCTCTCTTGCTCTATCTATTTTTCTCTTCTTCCTTCTCTCTTCTAATGTTTTTCTTATATCAGATTTTTGCTCTTTCTTTCCTGTTATTGTTTTGGCAGTAATATGAATTTTGATCTCTTTTGTTTATATTTCTGCTCTAACAGATCATGGACATCGGAGCCATAGTCAATGGTTCTCTGATCTGTATGAGAAAATGGATGAACGCTACAAGAAGAAGAAGAAGGAAAATAACAAGAAAGACTTGACCGAAGGGAGTAGCAAAGTTGTCCTAAATCTGGTTTTTTTTTTTTTAAAAAAAACAAGAGAAAATGCAAAGAAATGGTCATCTTTGAGATGTACAAACTACCGTTGACGTCGAGTAAGTTGTTTCTGTTTACTTACCTAAATATGCTTTAGAGAATGAGATAATTAAGAACTTTTTTAATATTTACTTAGATTTATCTGGGTCTACATAAATATTGAGATTTATGTGAAATTTGTGTGGTTTTTTTTTTTTTTTTTTTCAATTTTGCAGTTTTCATCTTTGTGATTTTATGTCTATGGATTTGTGTTTTTTAATGGGTTTTTGCCTCAACATTTAATTAGTTTGTTGATAAAGTAACATGCTTACTGTTGATGTTGATATGTGCTTTGATTTTTGAAATTTCAATTTTTTTAAAGAATCCATGGCAGTTTTAATTTTTGTGCCTTTTCATATGGGTTTTGTTTTCTATATTTGAATTTTTTATGCATAATCATCCTCTCTTACACTGTCAAATAGTTTAGCTAAATGATGCTAAAGCTAACTCATTATTTGCGTTTTATTTTTTGCAGGTTCAAAGATCAATAATTTGCGGTTGAATCTTACGGGAAAAATAGAATTCTTCTTCTAATTATTTGTCTAGTTTTTTCTACTTCTTATTTTTTAAATTATCTTACTTCAATGTTTTATGGATGCTTTATCTATCTTGCATGTTATACTATATATGATTTTACTTTTGTTTATGAATACTGTGTTTGATACAATATCTTTATCTATTTTTGCAAAAGTGGTTTGACTGAGAAAGATTAGTTTGTAATGTTTGTTGAGTTACACATCTTAGGCATTTCAATTCTTCTTTCTCTAGAATTTGTAGTTTGATATCTGAATATGTTGAACAATCTTGCATTTTTCTGCTTAAAAAATATTCATTTTTGTACTAAGATCTAACTTCAACTATTTCTAAAGTTTGAGAAAATCAGAGTTAAGAAAATATTAAAGCTGTGAAGTTTTTAATTACAAGTAGATAATTGAATTTTTAGTCCAAAATTGGGGTTCTTCGTTGTTTTTCTAAATTCGTTTTTTGCCTATAAGCGATGAAAAAGATTTGGAGATGAAAAACATACCTACTATAATATTGAAAATAAATCATCTCTGCTATAGCATGCAAAATAGTAATTAGATGTAAAATATTGTCTATTTCCATACTCTGCTATAGCATGCAAAATAGTAGTTAGATGATTGTCAATTTTCAAATATATGGAAAGGGAAAAGTTAATTCCTCTCTTTTCCTTTCATCTAATCTTTGCTAGTGATCATCTTACAAAATTTTTTTATTTACTGATTTTACAAATGTCTTAAAGGGGATATCTTTCCCAACTTTTGGTTTCCAAGAGAGCTCTGCAACTATTTGAATTCTATAATGCTTCAATGGCCTAAAACTATGGCTTCAACTGAGCTAGCATCAGTGTCAAAAGGAGGACAACATGTTTGAGAATTTTAAGGTGTGCTCATCTCCTTGAACTCAGCTAATAAGAAACATGTTCCCTTCCTCATGTCTATTTAGTATATAAATCCAAACCCAAAAACTTTAATAAAAAAAAAATCAACTATCTTTTCAGTTCATGTGGAAGGTGATATGATTTCTTTAAAGGCGAACTTCCCATGGCATTTGCCCTCTTCTCTACTCCTCGATCTGATTGCCTATTGCTACAAATGATGCCCTTAAGATATTATTCATCTCCCTATAATTTTTTTATTTAGCTATGTCATTTTATAATACCTGTGTTACTCTTATTAGGGAACTATTTTAACTCTTATAAGTATGTATTTGCTTTTTTTTTTTTTCCTTTCTTTGCTTTAAGAAAATGATATATATGGGCTATAGGATATGATTTTTGATGCTAAATCAAACTCGGTATTGCACACTGATATAGTAAAGAAGAATCTTTTTGCAAGGAGATGTGAGTTTTTCCATATTCAAGTTGGATATCAAAACTTTATGGTTTTAAAAGCGGATGTCTATTATCTTGTGGTTGGTTAGATTTAGATTTTGTTCTATGTGTTTTCACCGAAGATAGTGCCATTTTGTAATGCAAAATGTCATTAACTCATGTAATCTCTTTAAATGTCTACTTTCCTTTGTACTTGGTGAGTAATAAATTTGATTGCATTTGTTGACATTGTAGGCTATTTACATTTTAAGTTTAAAAACATATTTGCCTATTTTATTTATAGCATGTACTACTATGAAGATCATATGTACTTTTTCTGTGAAATAATATTTTGTTTGTCATTCTTGGAATATTGTTTTAATAAGATTTTTATGTACTTTTTATATAGATTTTGCAAGCTTTGACATATAGAAAGTTTAAAATTGTAAAGAATAAATAATCTCCAACAATTACAAATCAAAGGTTTTCATGATTTATTTGGAGGATCGCCTTTTGAGTGAGAACTAAGAAGATAGTTCTATTACTTTACTCATAGGCAAAGGCAAAGGCAAAGGCAAATACTGACTTGCACAAAAGTCAACACTAACAGATGATGAACTTTGGCCTCTAAGTAAATTGCAGCCTCATAGTGTTAATTTTCTCAAATCCCACTTTTGTTGGAAAATGAGCAAATCAATACTGAAATTTTTATGTATATTTACAATTGTATGGTTGATTTCTCATTTATGCAAGACTTTATTCTCTTTCCCCGCATCTATTGAATTCTATTTTTTTTCAAGGAATTATTCATAGATGCGCTACCTACTATTTCAATATTATGTATTAGTAAAGAATAACATTTTTTTTTAGCAAATTGTTATCTCCTATTAAACAAAATAGTTGGCCGGTTAAACTATTGCATAAATATTCTGGTAAAACTATTTTTGAAGTAACTTGGGTATGTAACAATTATATGTGATGCATTTCCTTATTATTTTGAAGTAATCTGCGTATGTAATAGTCACATGTGATGGCTTTTCTTATTATTGTGTAATATTATTATAAGTCAATGCTTAACCAACTATCTAAATGTCAAGTACTTTCCTTTAACTCGATTTTATTTAACATGTTTGATAAGTCTTCATATTCACAATCTCAAATTTAAGTAAGCACATACTATTTTTTATTTTTTTTTTCTGTTTAACATAAAAATGTAAACACATGTTATTTACTTTTTACTTAACATAGAAGAAGTATAGTAGACACTGACCGTGCCTTGCACGGATAGGGCAAGGTCTCTCCTAGTTACATTTATAAGCAAATACGTAAAGGTTTTTGAGCGTACATGGTGATCAAATATCAAACATAGTGTACAGAAAGGATTTTCGAACAGGTAAAATGGACAAAGGAGTCAAAGTTGCCTTTGATTTGGTTCGCAGAAGAAACCACAAGAATTCTTGAAATTATTTAAATAACTACTATAACAACTATTTTAATAAGATATATGTGAAATAAAAAAATAAATAAAAAACATATATAAAATTATTACACAATATTATTTTAAAAATAATAAATAATTTTGACTATTCAAACAGAGTCATTTAATAAATAATCCCTGCGGCTTCCACTGCCACATAGCCTCTTGACTTTATTCATACATTCATACCTGAATAATAACGAATTTTAGAAATCTAGATACATATAACTTATAATTTTCCAGCAGTCTAAGCTCTTAATATGATTATTTATTTGTGTAAGGTACAGCATAGTTTTTCAGAACAACAAAAGATGAAGAAACAAGAAACGCAATATCTCAACTCTTGACCACTCAACGCAAAAAAATTGAACTAGTGTGCCATCTACCTATCGGCTCATTCCTTCTGGAATAACCGGTGATGACATTGTCAGTCCACGATTTTGTCTCTCCATATTTCCACGCCAACCTATAAGTTCCACATGAAACCGCAAAAAAAAAAAAAAATCTATAAGGTCCGCACAATAAAATGTTAGTGGCAACGAGTTAGATAAATCTGATTTTTAACTTCATTTATAAATTCTGTAGTGTGAATTAAATTTTAGAAATTTTATGACATCAGTTGATGTAAATAAGATTTTTTAACATTTAATCTTGAATCTACAGGTAAGGCCCAAAATCGGATCTATTTAAATATTTTCTAAATATTAGTATGAAGCACAATAAAATTCTGGTAAAATGACAATTTTAGTCCCTCATCTTTCTCCCCATTTTCACTTTAGTCCCTTATATATTTCATTAAGCACCTTTAGCCCTTTATTTTCACGAAATACTCAGTTTCAATTTTAGTCTCTTATCTATTACAATGTACACATTTAATTCCTTACTTTCATCCCCAATTTCAACTTTATTCTCTTATTTATTCTAGTCAACAAATTTAGTTATTTATCAATTCAATTTGTGCCAATTTGCTCAAGTATTTTATATGTGATGAACTAGCCCGGCCAAAATAGATGGATCGATCCACCAACTCAACCATGAAAGGATTCAAGTGATAACAAAATATTAACTACCTCATATATTATTTTTAAAGTCAATAATTGTACGAAGTGGTTGATGGTAATTAAGGATGTAACACCCAAAAAAAAAAAAAAAAAAAAAATTTGTTATTAAATTTTCAGAGTGACAATTTTACAATTAATTCCAAAGTGTTTAGTTTTGTTATGCTCACCAACAGCTTTTCTAGAATTAGAATATCTACCATGGGAAATTCTTATATGGACTTATTCTATTATCAGATCTGTAAATCTTATGGTTTAAATAAGAGTTACATGATTTTGAAATTAAGTAATATATGTTGATATAAGAAAATAATAGTGTAACTTTTATTTTAATCACAAGGTTCACATATAGGTGAAGCCGTAGACTGAGCCATATAAGAATTGTTCCATCTACTAGAGACAAATAAAATTAATACTTATTCAAAGAATTTTTTCATCTATCATAGACATTTATATACTGATAAGTGTATATAAAATTAATTCTTATTCTAAATAGATAGATATTGAGTTTGTTTTCCTTACCAGTTGACATATCAAATCCCTGGTTTTTGAGGTGACGATGCTCTTGACACAAAGCACAGCATTCACAACAGCAATGAACTAGAAAATCGGAACAAGGGCTTTCAGGCAACATATATTGCTTCCTCAGTCGAGTGCGGTAGAAGCCCGAGTAAATGCATGCACAACCGGTGAAATAGCATAGTAGCCCATAAATTCCTGCACTTGCTACACAAGCTGCCACAACCAAAAAGAACCACCAATTTTTGTTTCAATTAAGTGTGTATCCGCCATTCAATACCTTTTGCACGATATTAATATTCCTTCCGTCTTAAATTGTACTACTATCTTTTATTGTATAACAAAAATTTTCCGGATCAACAAAGTATATTTAATGTTTAATACGAACTTTTTAAGTAGCAATTTTTTTTTGGAAATACCATTTGCCTGTATAAGTTTCATTTTTAATCCATTTTACTAAAAATAATTTTTTGATGCTGCAAATTTGTTTCTAGAAAAAGTTAATTAAGAATATATTCAGCTCTTGAACGGAAAGAGTAGAAAATTATTAAGTATACAAAAATCATAAAGAAAATTTTTTTAATAGAATCATATTATTATATTTTAGATATTTATACAGTAAAATATTATATACCTTATCTAAATTTATACAACACAATAATGAATATTATCAAGAAAGAACTCACACATAAACATTTTACTTACGAGTTGATCCTTGGTCTATAATTTCTGCAACTTGTCCAAATGTTACGCATGGCAACCAACATAAATAGTTAAGCAACCTGAAGAAAAAGAAAAAGATCTAAAATAAACCTCTTCTTTTTTTTATTTTATAAAATACTGTAAATCCTATATAATATGACTTTCCAATCCATAACTTCTATATATTTTAAAAAATATTACTTAAATAATTATATCTTTTAGATTAAAAGGTAAAGTGAACAAAATTCATCTAAATTAACCTAACTTAACATTCACGTGTTGCAGGTGCGAGTATTGAACGTAAAATTTCAATTCCCTTCTAAATATCTGATATTTAATGACCAAAATGCCCATTTTTCCTACATTGAATCAGATCTTCCATCAATAAAAAAGTGACATTTGTTGGAGTACACACTTGAAGCTGGCGATGCTGGCTGATCAGATGAGATGAACAGTGGCGGCACCACCTTCGTCAGCTATCGGATAAATTATTCCGCCCTTAGGTCAACATGAAGATTGCACGCCCGAACTCGTTTTTTCTTGTAGATTACGATTTTAGTCTTGAATTTGTCAGAAATGGATCAAAAAAATACCTAAGAGGGCTAGGACAGCCGCAAACTCCTTCCACATCTTCTTGACCAAATTAAAACTTGAAACAATAAATTTTTACACCAAAATTATCTTCAGTTATGGTGGTGGTTTTTTGACTTTCTATTGGGATTAATTTTAAGAGCAACCATGACCTTTTATGTTGGCAGTTTTGGGTTTGTTTTTTGTTATGCTTTTCAAGGCCAGAAGTGCCATTTTTTTCAAGTATTTGTTTTGTGCTTTGATAGGACAACTAAGTTCGATTTTTGGTGGTGGATCTACTAGTTTTGGCTTCTTTACGTGTGGGCTAATGATGATTTTTTTTTTTGGACAGACGGCTGACGAGGGGAGAGGGGTTGGCCGGTTGAGATGATGGCTGCAAGTGGTGGTAGTGATGGTGGTGGTGGTTGGTTACGACGGCAAGCAAGACCCATTAATAGTAGGTTGAGGGTAAACAAGTAATTTTAGCAAAATTCATTAACTTGGTGATTTTCATTATATAATACTCTTTGATAAAAAAATACATAGAGTTTTTAGGATATATTTTTTAAAATATATAGGAGTTATAAATTAAAAATATTTTGATATTTAAATATGCGGTAATTTATTTATTTATTTTTGGTTAATCAAAATTCACATGTATCCAAAAATTTATGATCTAAAAATAGCAAAGTAGGATCTAAATTAACTATAATTTGGAAGTATTAAACTTACAAGTTGAGCAATCTGAGCAACAATCACAAAGGCCTGTGGACCAATTCCCAGAGGAAGTGTTGATTGGGATTTGAAACTGAGGTGGTGGTGGTGGTGTCACCGGAATCCCTGTCACCGGAGGCTGACTATACGGCGGTGGTATAGGTGGTGCTGAGGGAGGTGGAGATTTCTGGTACTCATTTGAAATTGATTGGTACATACTTCTCAACTACGTGTGATTTTTTTGTACCAAAAGTTTAGATTATATTTTTCAAGACAACAAAAGAAGAAATGGGATTTTCTGAAATGTTCAGTTTTAACTTGCAAATTGTCTTGAAATTATATAAGCAGATAAATTGGAAATGTACGTGATGTCCCCACGTCACATGCATCACGGTCTTAGATACAACCTTAACAGGTCGTCTAATTCAGGTAAAATAAAAAAGTGTAAAATACAGATTGCCCCCTGAATTATATTTGAATTCTTACTTAACCTTTGTACTCGCAATTGTGCTAAATTGTCCTCTTGAACTATTGACTTGTAAAAGATTTAAAACGGAGTTGACAAATACTAATAAAGAGACGGAATTGCCCTATGTTAAATCCTCCAATTTTGTCTCCTTTACCAATTTAATATTGGAATTGTATGCTTATTTACAATCTATATACCACGACAGATGGATGGAAGTAATTAGATGTTAAGCACCTTATGTTGGGTTTTGGACATTTATATATATGTATATTATATTATGTAATATAAGTTATTATAATTAATTAGCTCAATATAAAATTATCTAATATAATCGCATTAAGTTAAGTGAGCTTGAATCATCTAATTAGTATGGATTTTTATGTGTAAATATCCTAAAGTCTTATTTTCCTGTTTAATGATAGGCAAAATTTGAAAAATAAGGAAAGTATCTCTATATATATAGGTTATGGTTCCCAAATTCTACATATGTTACTTTTCCTGACATCTCATCATCAGAAGAGTGAGAACCCTATTATCTAAAATACATAATTAGTAATTTAGAAAATCAATAACCACAATATTCAATAATCAAATCCGTAAGCTCAAGAATCACATACGAAAATTCAAGAATTACATAAATTATTATAGATTCAGGTATACTTCCACTTCTAGTTTTTAATTTATATTCTTAATGATTAAACATGAAGGATTCAGGTTATGATAAAATTGGTTGTCATAATATTAAAGTTAATTGGTATCCCAACAAATGGTATCAGAACATCTTCATGTTTAATCATTGAAAAATCGATTTTTTTATTTGATTTATTATGTGATTTAGCATACGGATCTAATTCTTGAATTCAAATTTTTTTTACGTGATTTAATTTGTTGTATTTAAGAATAATTATAGTTATATTATGGATTAAATTTTTGAATCCAATAATTATTTTTTTTATATTTATTTGCATTTAATTGTTGGATTCAAAATTTTGATTTTAATTTTTTTTTTTTTGAATTTGTTTGGTATTTCAATTCCAAAAAAAAAAAAAGAGGTACAATGCGGTCATGAACTAAGAAGGAATTTGGATACGGCTAAGGAATCTATTAGGTTAATTTATTTTTTGTTTTTTAAAAAAGTTTAAGCGGTCATGAACTATTTTCAGTTCATGACCAACAGGCGTAATTGGTCATAAACTGTAATTGTTCATGACTAAAAGGTGCCGTAAGGTCATTAATGGTCATGAGGTTGATGACCAAAATCTTGTTTAACGATTATTTTATTTTATTTTAAAATATATATATATATATTGAATTTAAATAATGGTAAATTAATTAAAGATGTTTCCAATGTTAAATTTTTTTTTGATTCATACAACATGCCATTAAAATAGCCCCTTCTGTGCAGATCAATTTATTTTCGAATATCAAGATGATTATATGTATGTAATTCATGTGGATATTTATCGAGTCAAAGAAAGGTTAATATTTGATTGAATTACATATATACCTGTGGTAACAAATATGTGATAATTATTTGGTATTCCATGTAAATAATAAGTCAGTTCAAAGATAGACTTATTGTTTGACAGATTTTATTATCAATATTTGATTACTACACCAAGAGTACCACTTACAAGTTAATAGTTCTGTCCAAAAACTAAATATTAATGTTGTGCAAGGTATCCTATGATGTGTCCTACCATTATTTGAATTTTTTATTTATGTCATTTGGAACTTATGTGAATATGTTATTTTGACCTATTTTCAGTTAATACATATGCTTCTATGATATCTTCCAACATCAATTCCATCACTATGTTGAATATAACCAACTTTAAGGAATAGAAAGAGAATGTAATGATCGTTCTTGGTTGCATGAATCTAGACTTTGCTCTGAGAATTGAACAACTAACTTCTCTTACAGATAATAGTTTCACGAAAAAAAAATGGACTATGAGAAATGAGATCGTTCAAATCGCATGAGTCTTATGATAATGAAATGTGCAATTCCGAAAACCTTCAAGGGCGATGTGTCTGAAAAGGCAGCTGCCAAGGAGTTCCTTTGGTAATTGAAAAGTGTTTTGTGAAAAATGATAAGGCTAAAACAAGTACGATTCTGGCAAACTTGATTTCAATGAGGTATAAAAGAAAAGAAAATATAAGGGAGTACATTCTAGAAATGTCTCATCTTGTTTCAAAATTTAAGGCACTAAAGTTAGAGTTGTCTGAGAACTTGCTCATGCATTTGGTTTTGATTTATCTTCCTGCACAATTCAATCAATTTAAAGTCAGTTATAATTGTCAAAAGGATAAATAGTCTCTAAATGACTTTATTTCTCATTGTCTGTAAGAATGAGAAAATGTTGAAACATGAAAGGATTGAAAGTGCTCACTTGACAAGTACCTTTAAGGACAAAAGTAAGAAAAGAAAAAAGGATAAAGAAGTTGTAGATGGTTCACTTCAAAAGAAACAAATTGAGGAATTTGGCTACTACTTTTGTAAGAATCATGGACATAAAAAGAACGACTGTACCAAATATCATACTTGACGTGCAAAGCAAGGTACGCTTTTTGCTTTGGTTTGTTCTGAGATTAATTTAGTTTCAATACCTAGACACACTTGGTTAATAGACTCCGGTGCTACTACTCACATAAGTGTGCCTATGCAGGATTGTCCGAATTACTGAAAGCTGAATGATGCCGAAAGATTCATTTATGTAGGCGACAACAAACCAGTTAAAGTTGAAGTAATATGGACTTTTCTGTTATTATTAAAACTGGTTATTACTTAGATTTCAAAGAGACATGTGTTGTATCACCTTTTAGACAAATTTTGGTTTCTATTTCTGTTTTGGACAAATTCGGTTATTACACCTGTCTCTATTTTGTTCATTTGAAAATAGTCAGTTTAGTATTTTTCTAAATTCAAATATTGTTGGTACTGGTTCTTTGTCTTCTCAAGATAACATTTTTTTACTCGATACTATTGCTTCATATAATGAATCTTGCATATAAGTTCACTTGGTACTAAACGCAAATTAACCAATGAGAATTTTGCTTCATTCTAGCACAAGCATTTAGGATATATATCTAACCAAAGAATTGAAATACTTGTGTCAGATGAAATTTTTGATCCCTTTGATTTGTTAGATTTTTAAATATGTGTTGGGTGTATTAAAGGGAAACAAACATAAGGAGATTAAGTACCAATAGATTTTCGGACGTTTTAGAAGTAATACATACGGATATTTGTGGGCCATTTCCTACGACTTTTTGGAATGGTCAACAATATTTTATTACATGCATAGACGATTGTTCTTGTTATGGTTACTTTTATCTAATTCATGAGAAGTCTCAATCACTAGACATGTTCAAGACTTTTAAATGTACGAAGTTGAGAACCAACTTGGCAAATGAATTAAGACTGTCAGATTTGACCGTCATGGTGAATACTGTGGTAGATATGACAGATTAGGTGAACAACGTGCAAGACTTTTTTGTTAAATTCATAGAGAAGTGTGGATCATCCCACAGTACACCATGTCGAGATCTCCTAGCATGAATAGTGTTGCTAAAATACGAAACAGAACTTTAAAGATATAGTGAGAAATATGATTAGTCATACAAGTTTACTAGATTCACTCTAGGAAGAGGCATTAAAACTACAGCTTATATCTTTAATAGAGTTCCAACTAAGGTAACGACCAAAACCCCCTATGAAGTATAGATTAGCAAAAAGTTTAGTATAAATCATTTACATATTTGGGGTTGTCCAAATGAGGCAAGGCCATATAGGTTAAATGAAAAGAAACTGGACTAAAAAATAGTCAATACCTTTTTTGTTGGTTACTCTAAACTGTTTCAGGGGTACAAATTTTATGATCCCATACCCAAATAATCATCCTTATTTGAGACGGGAAAGGTCCAGTTCTTTGAGGATATTGAGTTTGGGAGGAGAGATAAAGTTAGAATTTTATCTTTGAAGAGGAATCTATTTCTCTTTCTACGATTGTTATTGATAATGCTCAGCCTTCTATTCCTAATATTGTTCAAAAAGCAATACTAGTACCACAAGGTAATGTTGAAAATCATCCCCATCAAGAACAACAGGTTATTCCTGAATAACAAACTCAACAATCTCAACAACAAATGCCATTAAGGAGATCTATTAGAGAAAGGAGAAGTATGGTTCCTGGATGATTACATCGTATTTCTCCAAGAACATAAGAATGACATTGGATTATACAAAGATGATCCAATCAAACTTTCATCAAGCCATGCAAAATACTAATTCTCAATAGTAGATTGATACCATGAATGAGGAATTAAATTCATGAAAGAGAATGACGTTTGGGAACAAGTCACACGACCTGAAGTTGCAAAACCATTGGTTGTAAATGGATATTTATGATAAATCAAAAAGGATTCGAAGGATACTGTGGAGAGATATAAGACACGTCTTGTTGCAAAGAATTTTACTCAAAAGAAAGGCATTGATTATAAAGAGACTTTCTCTTTGGTATCATCGAAAGTCTCTTTCAAGATAATAATGGCTTTAGTGATACATTTTGACCTTAAGTTACATTAGATAGATGTAAAGACTGCGTTTTTCAATGGTAACATTGATGAGAATATTTATATGGTACAACCAGAAAACTTTGTTCTCAAAAGCAAAGAATATGGTTTGTAAATTAAAGAAATCCGTCTATGGGTTTAAGCAAGTTTTTAATCAATGGTGTCATAAATTTCATCAAATTATCATCTAGTTTAGTTTCGAGATGAATTTGGTTGATGATTGTATATACCACAAGCTCAATGTGAGTGAGTATATTTTTTTGGTTCTATACGTCATGACATATTGCTTGCCAGTAATGATATAGGTTTATTGCATGAAACCAAGAGATTTATATCACAGCGTGCAAATTTGAGATGAAATATCTTAAGGATGCCTCTTTTGTATTAGGGATTTAGATACATCGAGATCGCTCTTGAGGTATTATTGGATTATTACAAAAAAAAACTATATTGAGAAGGTATTTAAGAGATTTGGTATGCAGAATAGAAAACTAGTAGACACCCCTATTGATAAGGGAGACAAATTCTGTCTCGCTCAGTGCCCTAAGAATGATTATGAAAGTAAGGAAATGCAGAAGATTTCCTATGCATCAGTAGTGGGAAGTCTAATGTATGCTCAAATTGGTACACATCCAGATATTGCGTACATTGTTGGGATGTTAGATAGATATTTAAGCAATTCGAGAATGGTTCATTGAAAAGCAGCCAAAGGGTCATGCGGTATTTTTAGAGAACAAAATATTACATGCTTACATACAGAAAATCGGATAAATTAGAGATCATTGAATATTCCGACTTTGATTTTGTTGGATGCCAAGATAGTCAAAATATATTTCGAGCTATATTTATCTGCTTTGCTAGTGGGGCTATCTCATGAAAAAGTGTTAAACAAACACTTATACCTCCTTCCACCATAGAAACTAAATTTATAGTATGTTATGAGGCATCCAGTCATGGAATTTAGTTGCAAAATTTTGTCACAGAGATGCAAATTATAGATAGTATTAAAAGGTCACTTAAATTATTTTGTGACAATAAATTAGCAGTTTTAGATTCCAACAATAATAGTACCTCAATGATGTCTAAACACATAGACATCAACTTCCTAATTGTTAAAGAAAGAGTTCAGAATTTAGTTGATCTATATCATTTAGTTGTATTGATGTACGTGACCATAAATTACATAGCAAAAGCTTTTGAACTCATAAGGATTTTATGCAATAATATATGTTGTCCAAGTGGGAGAATGTTGGGTTTTGGACATTTACATATATATTAATTGTATAATATATACTATCATAATTAATTGGCTCAATATAAAGTGATCTAATATAGTTTAAGTTAAGTGGGCTTGAGTCATCTAATTAGTATGGATTTTTATGTGTAGATACCCTAAAATCTTATTTCATATTTTATGATGGGCAAAACTTGAGAAATAAGAAAAGTATCTCTATATATATAGGTTATAGTCTCCAAATTCTATATATGTTACTTTTCTTGACATCCCATCATCAGAAAAGTAAGAAGCTTATTCTCTAAAATACATACTTAGTAATTTGGAAAATCAATAACCACAATATTCAAGAATCAAATCCGTAGACTCAAGAATCACATTCGGATATTCAAGAATCACATCAATTATTATGGATTCAGGTACGCTTCCGTTTCTAGTCTTTAATTTAGGCTAATATTTTTGATGATTAAACACAGAATTATTCGAGTTATGATAACGTTGGTTGTCATGATATTGAAATTAATTTGGTATCCCAACACTTTACGCATGTTAAATCTAAAATTTTGATAATTGCCAGCATTCAAGGATAACAAAATGTTTAAGTTTATAGGCCATTAAAGTGAATACAATAACAAAGCGGAGTACGTAGCAGATTGAAGACTATTACATTTTTGTTTTGATCTAAAAATTAAAAAAAAAAAGAGAAAAAAGGGTTACAACATATATTAATTTATAGCCGAAGAGTCTAGGTGAAATTAAAAGTTAATAGAAAAGGTACGTAATATCTAAAAAGGGTACTATAATCCTTTTTAGTTCAATATTGAGTTGAATATAATGGAAGTAACTCTTTCATTATGAATGTTATGCAAATCAATATACCAAGGGCAATTTGGCACAATTAAAAGTATAAGGGTTAAGTCAGAATTCAAGTGTAGTTTATGGGAGCAATCAGTATTAATTACCCTAAAAGAAAACTTTATTCATAGGTAAAATAAAAGAAATTGTTGAGTTTTTCTTTTCTTTTTTTTTAAAGGTGTTTAGATTTTTTCTTTTATTAATGGTCTGAATGTTTATTATAATTAATTAGCACGTTGAACCGCTGGTTGACCATCGGGGTTGGGGCCGTTGGACAACTTAACTTGTTAAGGTGCGTGTACTTTAAATTTTGTCTTTTCATGGCATCACGAGGGAGTCATTCTCGATGGGATTAAATCCACTTCGGCCCCTACCTTATCACTATTTATTACATTATACTTCAAACAAAATTTTTGATCACTTTATCCCTTTAAGTGTTAGTATTTTGACACTTCATCCCATAATTTGACAAAAATTAGAAAACTAAAAGAATGTAGCCGTGTTATATGCACACATTACTGGTTCTTGATACTATACTAACAGCTAATGGCGGATGAAGAGAGGGACGGTCGCCCCCAAAAATTTCATAATTACTATTTTTCCTGATTCAAATTTTTGTTAAATTTTTTTTATTATACTCTTACAAAAATTATAATTTGCCCCCTAAAATTTTATACAAGTGTAGAATTGTCCTCCAAATATAAACTTATATATATCTTGCCCCCTCAAGTCTCAAATCCTGAATCCGCCTTGATTTGCATACATAGAACGCGCTAATACTATGCTACTTTTCTTGCTTCTATCACATTTCAGTAAAAGGTTTTGTCTCTTGAGCATAAGTAATAAACAGCGAAAGTGTGCAAAGGCCATTTTCCAAACTGAAATGAAAAAGATACTTCAGCATATTGTTTCAGCCTCAGGCAATCAATTCTTATGCAATATATTTGAACTCTTTAAGTAGTAAATTTGAATAAATTGACATGCCCCAACCAACTTGTCAAAGTGCTGGCACAATTATTTATTTGAAACCCGACAATTTTTTTTCCTTGTCCAAAAAACTTCTTGCTTCTTTATAGTTTAAATTGTATAAGTTTGCACTCCAAATCTTTCATCTACTGTTTGGGAGACCTTTGAGCCTTTTATTAAGTGCTTATATAGGCTTTTCATGCATTTCCTTAATCCCATAATTTCTTCTGGACCCACTTGCTATGGAAGACAAACAAGTGCAGCTTCATCCAACACATTTGAAGGGCATAAGATTTTTTGCTCCACACCTTGTGTTATTCTCTGTCACATCACTTAATGAACTGTCAAGATTATGTGAAGTAATTTTAGTAAAATAATTTTGACAATTCATTAAGTGGTGTGAAAAAGATTGACACAAAATGTGAGATAGAAGATTTTTAATGCATTTGAGGATGTTCTTTTATGAGATGGTATTTGGCAGTTTCCAAATTGGAAAGATCTGCATAAGGGAGACTTTAATATCTATTCTATTGCACATTCACATTTGGTAATAGGCAACAACCTTAGGCAATTAAACTTGTTGGGACTAATTTAGTGGGAAATTTAATAATCCATATTTTTAAAATTAATTTATTTTTTGTGATACAATATATTATTACTATATTGAGAGAATTATAAGTTTAGTCCCTCAACTATTTTTAAAATCTCACAGAGATTCTTCAATTTTCTTTAACTTTGTCTCTCAATTATCATTTTATACCACGGAAGTCCCCCAAATTTTTTCAATAATCTCAAGAAGATCTCATAATTTTCTATTCAAACTTTTTCATTGTCACCTATTCTCGAAATCTTATAGTGGTTCTCCAAATATTTTTTTTCCTAGCAAACTAGTCATCTAGCTATGATACTAAAAACAAAAAAACTTAAGGGACAAAAGAGTTAAGTTTAAAAATATATAGTACCCCTGTGGATTACGAAAATAATGAGGGACAGAAAATTTTAGAAAAAAATTGTTGAACTTTTGTGCAATTAAAAAATAGTTTGAGAAACAAAAGAATTAAAAACAATAGAGGGATTTCCACGGGAATTTAAAAATAGTTTTGGAATTAAACTTGCAATTTCTCCCGTATTATTTTTTTTTTGATAAAAAGTATTATAATTGGTTGCAGACAGACCATAAGAATAAAATCATTCACAAGTAATTATGTTACAAAATTTTTCATATTTATTTAGAGTAACCTTTTAAACATGATATACATAAAGTATTTTAAAATAGATAATATTTATTTTTCTAAGTTATTATAAATAACATAATTTTATATTTAGCACATATTGTAATAACTTATGCTTCTATACTGATCCATAATTAGGGTGTCAATGGATCGTGTCGGGTTCTTATCGTGTCGGGTCCTTATCGGGTTCATGTTAGAAAATCTCAACCCTAACACGACCCATTAAGCATTCGTGCCGTGTCGTGTCGTGTCATGACCCATTAATTAACGGGTTGACCGGACACGACCCGTTAACCCGTTATACTTTTTACAATAATACAAAAGTTATTTAACGGGTTAACCCGACACGACCCGTTAACCTTTTTACACTAATATAAAAGTTACTTAATTTACCCGGTTACACGATAACCCACAATTAACCCATTGACCGAATGACACGATATGCCATTAAAGAGTGTCGTATTATTGTGTTAAGTTTTCGTAAATACCCCAATTAATTCACCGGTCATTCAGGTTACCCGATATCTTAAAGGGTTAAATGGGTCGTGTCGGGTTACCTATTAAGAGAACGGGTTATCGGATCAACTCGTGGGTTGACACGACACGCACCCGTTTGAATTCGGATCATTAACGGGTCGACCCGTTAGTAACTCAATTAAATTCGGATCGTGTTTAAACTTTTTAATTCCGTATCATGTTCTTGTTGTATCCAAAATTGTCACCCCTATCCATAATATTGAGTTTTGTGAATAATTTGTGAAAAAAAAATTATAAAAGGTAAGTATATATAATGTGAGGATCTTAAATAAATATCGATAGTTAAAGATAATATTTAAGTAAATAATTTAAATTTGAGTTATTAATTAAGTAATTTACTTTTTACTTTTACTAATTGGCATGCAAAATTTGTTAATGCTTGCCACTTTTCATTCTTTAGTACTTTCTCACTAAACGCCCATTTCTCATAACTATATAGTACTAGGCAAGATGGGCTGTGCAAGGCACAACCCAGGCCCAACCCAATTGGTTGGTCTTCATTATAGGTTGTAAGCCATTTGTTTATGGGAATATGGATTTACCTCTACTCTAAAACAAAGTTGGCTAGATATAAACTACCAATTTTGAAGACAATGATAGTCAATTATGACTTTGTACCTCAAATTATCAGCTCACAAGTAAAGAGATTTCAAATGCCAACTTAAATAAAAAAGTGAAATACATAAGAATGAATATCTAATCCTTACTTTTTATTATTTCAAAATGGCACCAATATAGAAAAATTAGTAATATTTAGTTGTTGCCATCTAACATTACAATTATTCATTACAAAAAATTAATGGTCTAAATACTACTTTATTAAGTAGTACATACTCCAGTTTTAGGTATTCAGAAATGACAATTTGTCATCCATTTTAACAATATTACTGGAAATACTTGTCTTTCAAGATCCAATTATTAAATTCTACATTCGCAAAATTCATCAATGTAATAAATAAAATAAACGTGTGAAATATAAATCCGTACTCGAAGACATAAAACTGAAGACAAAGACAAATGATTTAAATACATTAAATATGTGTAATGTAATTTTATTTCTCTCTATGACATTATTGGGAGAGTATGTGCATGGTTGTTTTCCATAGCTAATAAAGGAAAAAAAAAAAAAAGCAATACAATCACTTCAAGTAAAAAACAAATAATTAAATCAAATGTCATTTTTTGGCCAAAGCAAAAAAATGGTAGTATGTCCAATAAGCATGTTGAAGCCCTCAAAAGAAATTCTATTATTCACAAAAAATAATAGACTAAAAGAAAATTTATTTATTCGAAATTGGACAAGTTTGCTTGCTCAATACTGTAACGTCATTCTCAGTAGACAAATTTGCCAAAATTCGAGTCTGGTCTGAAACTTTGAACTGACACTAGTGATTTTTGTTAGTTTTTAACTGCACTCAACGAAGCTTCTAAACACATGTTACACCAATAATTATATCATGAGGGCACCATAAGCCACTGTTTTGTACGTTTCACAATGTACAAGGATGCAAGATTGAAAAATACAATATAATTCAGACAAAAAGATATAGCACTTTAGCATATTGTTGATTAGAAGAACACATTAATTAAAATCAATTATAATACTTTGAAAATGTAGTGGTTAAATTTACAGAAGGATGATCTATATTGCTATAGAAAGAAGCATGCTTTAGCCATTTCTATTCTATAGATATTATCACTTTCACATAATTAATCAAAAATGACAAGCCTTGAAGATCATTATTTGACATCATTTACTTTACAGGAGTTTGACATTAGGATATTGTAGAGCAATGTATTCATACATGCATAAAAACACAACTGAAGATTGAGAATAAATAAAACACTACAGAGATATCATAAAAGGAAGACTAAGAAAATAAGCTACTGTCTAGTAGAAATGACATTATAGAATGAACTATTGTCACAATTCACATGAGGGACTCAAATGTTACCTCTTGACTACGATTGACAACTCCCACATAATCAAGTTTAAGAGGAATCAATTTTTCAAGCAAAAAATTAAGGGCATCAATATCCCTGTTCATAATGTGCAACTGAAGCAACAAACCGATATGTTCTGGGAATTCATAAACAAAATTTTGTAATGTAATAAAGGATATTTTACAAGCAAATGCATCTCAGGATATATTTCTTATCGAGATTTCCAAATATAGTTTACTTTTATAATCACATCGATTGGCCGTAAATCTGCCAATAGAAACTATTATGTGTAAGTGATAGACTCCAAGAGTGGTAAAAATCTAATAATGGTTGCAACTTTCAGCATATTAACTGCATATAACAAGGGAAATAAAGATACTGGCAATAGAAGTGCAGAACCTACCATTAGGATCAGTAGCTCCAGCAAGATGAAGAGCATCTGAGTTAGCCAAGTTAGCATTTGTTGGTGTAACAGCTAGTATTAAGCAGGTAGGATGTTTGATACTATTATAACATTATCACTAATCTAATGTGTGTTTCAATATCAGCAAGCTGATCACCCACAAGGACCTTTGTAAAACTCGACAAATCCATAAGGGTAATATCAAGAACATTTGGCGAAAAAATCTTTAGATGAATCTGCTTGTCTGAAACACCTTTGTTTAACCTTGCTTCCGTAATCGTCTCAGCCTAAAGTACATGCTAATTTTCAAAATTTAGAAATTAAAAAAAAAAAAAAAATGACATACATATATCTGAAAGTAAAATGTGTTTTTGTGTAGTTAATCAATAAGCACCAATTGGGCTAAAAGCTCTTTGATTTTGTGAAGATCCTAAATTGAAGATTTTAGAAATTTAGAATATTATTCCAATTCATCAAACTGATAAAGACTAATGAACTGTTCAAATTTGGCTTGATTTGATACAACTGTTTGTCAGGCTCCTAAATGCAGGCATTAGAGATAAATTTCAACAGAACAAGGACTTTGTCTGACATCAGTTTTAGTAGCCTAGAAAATTTTATTCCAAGAAAACATGTTGAAACTAATGAAGACTAATGAACTATTCAAATCTGCTCAAATAGAATATTATTCCAATTCATCAAATTGATAAAGACTAATGAACTGTTCAAATTTGGTCTGATTTGATACAACTATTTCTCAGGCTCCTAAATAGGCATTAAAGATAAATTTCAAAACAACACAGACTTTATCTGACATCAGTTTTTAGTAGCCTGAAAGTTTTATTCCCAGAAAACATGGCTTGCAAATGATCGCAAATTGTTTCCCGAACCCGACATATCTTTGTAACCTGAAATCAAATTAGACAGAATTCCTTGGATTGCTTTGCATAATAATTGACATATTGTAAATCTAAAATGCTATATTGTTATGTAACCAATCCTTTCACAACTTATTGATAACTTCCTTCGGAAAAGTAAGATAAAATACAGCAACAAAAAAAATCTTCGTATTAATTTGTAAAGTTTTACATACTTTCCAAGATGATCTCAATAATCATCTGATTTCAATGGCCCAAGAATCTCATACAATAGCCCTACAAAATTGAGAAAATTCCAAGAAACCGTCACTCATAAATTCAAAGCAAAATTAAAATCAACTGACTGTAAGGAAAAGAGCACACAATTATTAAAAAAAATCCAATCAAAACCATAAAATACAAAAATTAAATATTAGAAAGGGAAAGAACGAACTTTGATAGCGAGTTGCTTCCCAGGAGTCTTTTCTCTAGTGGACTTACGAGCGGTTTATTTATTACGATTCATTTGTATTTCAGATGCCCAATAATTAAATCAACTAAAAACCTAAACTTCCATGCCAAAATCCTAAATACAATAAATTTTCAAAAAAAAAAGTAACCTAATGGTGGCAACGTTTGATTGCTAACTTCATGATACTTGCAGTTGACATCGTTTGATTGCAATATTTAAACTTAGTTCATCAAAACTTCCCTCAATATCGATTAGTTTAATACTTTCTAGTATCAATTATCCAAGGGGAATGTAATCAACATTTAATACTTGCAAGTATCATTAGATCAATTAGTTTCTAAGAATTGAAATTAAAATCATGTTCAAGAACAAATATTTGACCTCAATATTTTAAATTCGACTCTGATTCAAGAAATAGAAAAATTAAATATTAGAAAGGGAAAGAACGAACTTTGGTAGCGAGTTGATTCCCAGGAGTCTTTCCTCCAGTGGACTTACGAGCGGTTTATTTAGTACGATTCATTTGAATTTCATATAACCAACAATTAAATCAACTAAAAACCTAAACTTCCATGCAAAATCCTAAATACAATAAATTTTTTTAAAAAAAAAGTAACCTAATGGTGACAACATTTGATTGCTAACTTCATGATACTTGCAGTTGACATAGTTTGATTGCTATATTTGAGCTTAGTTCATCAAAACTTCCCTCAATATCGATTAGTTTAATACTTCCAAGTATCAATTATCCAAGGTGTAATCAACATTTAATACTTGCAAGTATCATTAAATCAATCAGTTTCTAAGAATTGAAAATAAAATCATGTTCAAGAACAAATATTTGACCTCAATATTTCAAATTCGGCTATGATTCAAGAACAAAATTATGTTTAAGAATTGATTCAACAGATTGAAAAATCAAGCGCAACACAAAAATTCAAGAATTCAAAAAAAAAAAAAACCTAACTTTTTACCACCAGTAGCGAAGTGGCCATTGCAATGGTGGTAGTCATGGTGGTGGTGAAAGATGGAAAGATGGGAGGAAAAGATTTTTGGAGAAAAGAGAGAGTTGGGGTTGGGTTGGTAATGTAGGCGATCTAAAGGAAAGAGCATTTTGTGTTTGGGCAAAAGTTTAGGTGTCTTTGAAGACTCTTACTATTCTATAGGTTTCATAATAATTAGTCTAAAACAAAAATAAAAATAAAAATAAAACTAAAAATTGAATCCTTTATGCTTCGCAGCCAATGTGTTCACGTAGCAACATTTTAGGCTGCTACAATAACTCATATATATATTTATATATCTACTAACTCATATATATACTAGTAAAACCTGACCGTGCAACGCACGGTCGGTGCCCACTATTGACGACATTTTCATAAATAATATAGTAATTCTTTATTGATAGAAAATATTAAAATACAAAAAATAAAATATATGTCTACATATGGGCTAAAACACATTAATTCCAACATAATCCAAAACTAAGGCAATAAGATGATCTAAACTTACATTTTACCTTTTCAAATAACTAGTTATAGACGACGATAGAATGGATCAAATTCTGAAGACCCTATTCTAAAAGAAAAAATTTCAAATATATGTTTGGCAACATCAATATGTAATTGTGAACTCTCTATCTGAAGTATATGATGCCTGAATCCCATGCCATTTGATATAGTTCAATAGATTGAGAAGCATGTGTAGGAGAGAGAAGAGAATTATTCTGTGCAAAATAAGAAAGCTATGACAATAGAACCTTTTTCGAAGCAAATTACCATACTACTTATATCATCATGTCATCCAATAGCTAAGCGAAACAAAATTATTAAAGATTCATCAATAATACTACTTATAGTACAAATTTTCTCACATTTTGAGGAGAAATTCTTACACCATTTCATTATCCAATACTTCAAACATATCATCACATATAGACACACAGATTCTACGAAAGTAAGAAAAGGGGAAAAACAAATTGTACAGAAAGATGGAGTTTGAAAAGACTGAAAAAATCCAATTTAATTATGTAAGCACCTTATTACACCTTAATTTGACAACTCTAAGAAATTTGTTATTGTATATCCTAACTTCGGCAGTTGTTGAGCATGGAAAAGAATCCAGAATAAGCAACGTTGCATGATTTAATAATTGCACACTATATCTGCAAACAACAAAAAGTTCCCTAAGGAGTTGTATTCAAGAAATTGAACTCTAAAGAAAAGAAATTTGCATTGCTGAAATACTTGGACTTCCAAAAATATTATGTAGTTCTGCATCATACATAAAATAGCTATTTTTTTTTAGTCTCATAATCACAATTAAATTCAAGGGATATTAGAAGTAGAAACGTATAATACCGTTTGAACCTCAAATATGTATATAAAATAAACAAAGAAACAATAATTTTCACAAAAGTTCTGCAACAATGCAAACTTTAGAAACAGGACCTAGAATTTCCAAAAGACACATGAACACATGATAAAGTGTATCCTCTAAATGCAAGCAAAATCAAATAAAATAATATAATTTCCCTAACTTAGTATTCATCTTAGCAAGAAATGTAATATAGAACATTGTCATCGACACGAAGGAAAAAGGCACTTTTGTCCCTAAATTCAAATGAAAATAAATTATGATAAGTGTCTTAAATGCCTAATATGTGTAATTCTTGCTAAGTTCCAACTAATATGTTTGAGCTCATAGCTTCATAAATATGGGAAAAGAAGATAATTTAAGCACTCACCTCAAAAAGATTACTTTAACATTTTCTTACAAAGTATGTAAATTGACAGGTTGAATAAGATCAAATGATCAATCAAGTCAGAATTTTAGTTATGTTTTATTTTCATCTAGATCTGAATTTAAGGCCATAACATTTGATTCCCCATTTTTTTTATAAGAATATGTGTTTGCACATATTGTTTAATGTATGAACTTGTTTAAAGCTACTAACTGTGTACAATCACTCGGTTAAAACGCAACGGGGTAAAAAAAAATGATCCACACATAAATATTTACTTAGTCTAGAACTAACACCCAAAAAATTTTCAAAAAAGATGTAACGATCCACAGTTATCCATACAAAGGATCTACTTTTCTAAAATGCAGATTTGTATCTATTAGGAATAAGTATTAAACACCACTTAACACACATAAATATTTACTTAGTCTAAACTACCAAAAATTTTCAGTAACACCACGTTATTACAAAGGATCATTTTCTAAAATGCAGAATTTATTAGGTAGACTCTAATCTTATCAAGCATAGCATAATATTCAATCGTCAGATTTGTGCTTAATTTGGGGTGAAAAAAGTCAGAGATTGGAATTAACTTCACTACAAAATTTATTAAATTTTTATCTAACCAAAAATAAAAAGCCAATCATTTTAAATTATAATATAAAAAGTAAATAAGATGAAGAATCTTTACCATTTGAGGTTGTGAGGGTCTTGAGTACAATCTTGTAACCAAGACTGTATTCCTAATCATTACAAAGACAGCCTATGCAGCCTATTGATGCTAACATGGATCTTCTTCTGCAATTATTACTTTTTCTCAGTTATTAACTAAAAAATGAACCAAATAGGAAATTAGAGAAAGAAGGGAAGGGGGTTCTAAAGGTTTGTGAGTTACCGATGATCACAATGGTGGATGTTGTCCGGATTAGCGCGGTAGAAGAGACTCAATTTTGACAATATAATTATATCAATCTAAAAACTAAACATACAATCCCTAAAAAGAAATAGAAATAGAATTCCTCAGTTGAAGCAGGTGCAAAAGGATCGATTGAGAAAAAAATTCGCATCTTTTACCTACAAGAACTACAAAAAATGATTTAAAAAGTATCTAAAAAAAAGTTGCATTTGAGAAATCAAAACTGAAATGGAGGAAGAAAAAAAGTGAAGAATTTCAGTATCCCTTACTTGTTAACAAAGAAGGTGAAAGTTTTGAAACTGTTGAGAAGATTAGTTACAAAGTTTCAACTTTTGCCCTGTAAACAAAACACATACATAAGGAAAAAATTTCACAGATCAACAAAAAAAATGGAAAAATCATTAGAAATAAAAAGAGAATGAGATAGGTTTTAGGAGTGCTAGAGATATATTAGGAAAAAAAAATCTCAGATCGAAAAGAGTAAAAAAAAAAAATGGCAAATCAGGGAACGAATTGCAACAAACATCCATGGAGAAGATTAAATCACCAGATAAGTTTTTTTTTTTTTTATAAAAAAAATAACAATATCAAATAAGATTAAATCTTTTAAGTTTTCTGTAATATTATATATACAAGTTTGTAATAAGATCGTATTGCACGCTAGTGAAAATCAAATGATCTTTACTCATCAAGCACCTTCAAAGTTAACTTTAAAATGCACAATTCATTTTTTTTTTCCTCCACACCACAAATTTACTTACCAAAGCTTTGTGCCACAGTTTTGTCTTTGTTCCTCAATTTGATCATTCAGATTTTCAGCCATAAATTGATAACAAATCATTATGGCTTGAGTGGTCATTATCCATTTTTCTACTTCGTGTGACTATTATTCATAACTCTATCCTTTTTCTATATTTATTTAATGCAATAATTAATTGTTCATGTTATGCTAAATCATATCCTTATCTGAGTTGTATGTTATTCATAAATGGCAACAAAAGGCATAGTATCCTATTCATGTTGATCATAACAAGAAAAAATTAACTTCAAGAGAAACTAATCTAAACTAAGCTAAGCCCTTTGATAAAAAAATTATTTTATTCAAATATAAGTTATTATTTCAATAATTCTAATGCTTAAATTCTGACACAAACCCAATATATTACAACAATGAAATATCCTCTGAACTTTGAGACTATTATTAGAAAAAAAGAAAAAAAGAGATCCATACCTATATGAAACAACTCAGGAAAAATCACATTATTGCCATTGTGAGAAAATGATGTAGTATTAAAAGATCTACAAGAGTGGAACAAAAAAAGTGCCAAGAATGTCAATATTAACCAAAGGAACACAACTGATTTAAAGAATGAAAAAAAATCCTAAATACAACCATACTATCAAGAAGAATACTTAAAAAAAAATAGAAGTGCTAATGCAGGATAAGTAT
This sequence comes from Cinchona pubescens, assembly GCA_025175665.1. NCBI lineage: Eukaryota > Viridiplantae > Streptophyta > Magnoliopsida > Gentianales > Rubiaceae > Cinchona > Cinchona pubescens. Next base: position 2,621,196 of record JANKKI010000064.1, read on the forward strand.
ACAGTGAAAAAAAAAAAACCTACTTTTGAAATCAAGCTCTTTTGTGATTTTATAAGCACACCATTGCAACTGCAAAACATCATCATATCCTGCAAATAGTCCATCAAGATCTCCTTTATTGTTTCCCATTAAATTCCTCCTATAGCTTTCCTTGTTGAAAGCATTACAAAAATTTATTACACATCTAGAAAAAGTAAATTTGCATGTGCTATTTCTAAAAACTAAGAAAATGTTTGGTTTCTAGTAGCTTTCATTTTTTTTTTTTCATTGATTGAAATTCTAGTTGGAAGAAGACAGTTAAATGAAAACAAAGGCAAAAACGTAGAAAGAGAAACTCATCAAAGAAAAGCAACCGTGAATCAGCAATAGTGGAAGAGGAATATGCATGTGACACGGTCCGCCCACTTTGAAACGAAGAGGTTTGGCCCAAAATAAAAGTAAGTCCAAATGATTGTTACAAATGAAGAAGGGTTGGCTAGACTTTCTAGAATGATGTAGACTTGGAATATCTTTGGAATATCCTTTAGAAGGAATATTCCTTGTATAGAATTCTCTAGAATCTTGTAGATTTATATTTACTTTGGTAGGTTCTAGAATTCTCGCTTACAAGTATAAAAAGGGGCCAACCCCCTCATTTGTAACACCTATTAGTTGAGCAATTGAAGGAGTGGGAGTTATATTTTCTCTCATTTCTCTCTCTTCTTTTTTTTCCTCTTAATACTTCAAGATTGTGCTGATAGCCTGCCATTGCTCGTTAGGAGAAACTTGAGGTGGCCAACTGTGGATCCTGTCTCTAATAAACATTTAGATGTCGTACGCATTGACGGGGTCGAGTCCAAGGACGAAGACCTTAGGGAGAAATGCGGGGTGCCTTGAATCTGTGGCGGATGGTTTGGCCCGAGGTGCCGAAGTCCGGAGCGAGGGTGGTGTCCATCAAAGACGAAATTGCAGCCATACGTACGGAGCAAGACTATAAAAGCTTCCATACTTCGAGAACCTGTCGCACTCAAGGCCTGAGAGGAGCGGTTGCCGGCGGGGACGGTGATGCTACAACCTACACCGATCGGGACGCTCCAAAGCCCAAGGAGTTCAATGGACATAGGAGGCCAAGGTAGTGGACAACTTCTGTGGTCCATGGAGCAGATATTCAAATGCGAATCGGATCGATGAGCAAAAGGTAAATCTTGCCTCATCATACTTGACAGATTATGCTTTACTATGGTGGCGCGCGAGTGACAATCGTAGTAGCACCTGCCATTATTACTTGGGATCAGTTTGTGGACGAGTTTGCAGCTACTTCTACCCTCAATATGCGAGAGAGGACGCTCGTGCAAAACCGCCGACGGAGATGAAGGGTGAAGTCGGGGAGTACGTGAAAGAATTCTCTCAATTGATCTGCAAATTCAAAGTATGAGCGAGGAAGATGCCTTCTTCCGGTTTATGGATGGACTTAAGCCGTGGACACGGTTGGAGCTGGAAAGAAGAAATGTGGATAATCTATCCAAAGCTATGTTGGTGGCGAGTCTCGTGGAGTTTAAGCCACGCGAAAAGCCAACCACACAAAGGAAAAGCCTAATTTCTCCAAACCAAAGGTAAGGAGATTGCGAATCTGAATGATCAAATTGAGGAACAAAGACAAAACCTGTTCCAATACACATCTAGATGTGTATAAGAGACAGCTCTATACCATGTGTGGACCATCGCAGAAAAAACATCTTCATTGGTCGCTTGCCCTGGTGAGAGAATGTCCTGCAAAAGCAAAATTAGCAGCGATGGCCATGGAAGAAGAGACAATGAGAGGAAAAGCAATTGGGTTCGCTGCGGATCCTAAATACCATCAAAGTGAAGAAGTCGCAAAAGAAGAGGGGCTTGATGTTCGCCGATGTGGAAATAGCGGGCCACAAGCTAAGCGCTCTAGTGGACCTCGAGGCCAATAGTATCCGTTCGAGGTGCCAAAAACTCAACCTTCAAGGGTGGGAAGGCATGGGCACCTTGAAGACCGTCAACACCAAGGAGGTCCTGTCCATGGGTTGGCAAGCAACGTGGATGTAGCCATGGGGCAATGGAAGGGAAAGACTTCACTTGAGGTAATCCCCCTTGATGATTACACATGTTAGATAGGTACTAGACTTCCTTGATCGTATTAATGCCATTTTTGTCCCGTACGATCCCTTCGCCGACTGTATATGCATTCGGATTCTCAATACCAATGCGTGGTACCTCTAAAGAGAGATCCGGAAGGGATCACAAGGGTCTGTCTCTTATCCAAATATGCAGCGGGTGTATAAGAGGACAGCCAACCTGTCAATCTGCGACCCTGAACTGTAGAAGGGGAGATAACCAAAGGAGGTGCCGAAGTGGTTGCGGCGATCTTGGAGGAGTTCAAGAGTGTGATGCTGGGCCGAAGGAATTGCCTCCAAGAGAAGTAGACCACGAGATCGAGTTGATCCCCGGCACCAAGCCACCTGCGATGGTCCCCTAACGCATGGCCCCTCCGGAGCTCGCAGAGTTAAGAAAGCAGTTGAAGGATTTGCTGGACTGCAGGGTACATCAGACCCTCTAAGTCTCCGTTTGGTGCCCCGATAGTGCCTCCATGTTCACGACGGGTCCCTGAGGATGTGCGTAGACTACAGGGCCTTGAAATCTCTAACGGCTGAAGAACTAATACACATCTAGATGTGTATAAGAGACTTGTTCGACCAAGTGGAGGTGTACGATGGTTTTCCAAGTTGGACCTAAGGTCGGGAGATCTTTGGCAGTACGCATTGCGGCGGCGAACACAAAACAGCTTGTGTGTGGCGCGATGCAGTGCCTATGAGTTCCTCGTCATGCCTTTCGGCTTGACCAATGCCCCAGCAACCTTCTGCACGCTGATGAACAAGGTATATTCAATTGCTCAAACTCAAGGGGTATGTACTTACCTTGATAACCTTGTAATTTATAGCGTACCTTGGAAGAGCACATAGAACACTTGAGAAAGGAGTTTAGTGGGCTTAAGGAGAACTTATACTTCGTGAAAAGGAGAAATGCGCGTTCGCGAGTCACACTGTCAACAATAGAAGAGAGAGAATTGAGAGAATGAAAAGCTGAGAAATATATTCAAATGCAACTCCTGAGGTCTTATACAAATAAGAGATGTGTATAAGAGACCGAATTTGTATGAGAAAATTCGTGAAACTACTGAATTGACCCCATACCCAAGAACCAGTACTAGAGGATATTCCAAGGATATTCCAAATCTACAGGTAGAAACAGACGCATCGGAATTTGCCATTGGCGGGGTATTAATGCCTGTCTCTTATACACATCTAGAGTCGAAAGCTTAGCGAGGTAGAAAGGAGATATACAGTGCAAGAAAAAGAAATGACAGCGGTTGTCCATTGCCTAAGAACATGGAGGCACTATGTATTGGGGTCCCATTTTAAGGTGCGGACGGACAACTAGTTGCCACAAGCTACTTTCAGTCTAAATATGACGGAAGGTAGTAGCAAAGCGAGGTGGCGGGACTTTTGGCGAGTTCGACTATGTCTGGAGTACAAGCACAGGAGGGTCAACTCTGCCGACGCCTTGAGCCGAAGACGATATTGAGGATAGAAGTAGCTGCGAAACTCGTCCACAAATTGATCCCAAGTAGTAATGGCAGTGCCACTACGATTGTCACTCCTGCGCCGCCACCATAGTAAAGCATAATCCGTCAAGTATGATGAGGCAAGATTTACCGTTTGCTCAGTTTGACTTTTTGGACGCCTCGTGCCGCACTATGGGAACTTAAGACGGGAGTTAATGGAAGAGTGCCGCGACTCAAAGTGGGCGGGCCACCCGGATGCACCGTACCTTGGCGCGATGCGAAACGGATACTATTGGCCTCGAATGAGAGGCAGCGTGGAGACTTATGTTCGAACTTGCTTAGTATGCCAACAAGACAAGATCGAGCAGTCTAAAACAACGAGGATTCTTTGGAACCGTTGCCCATTCGGAGACCATGGGAAAGCGTCTCAATGGATTTTATAGTTGGCTTCCCAAAATCTGAGGGATGCCAAACTATCATGAGACTCGGCCACCAACATAGCTTTGGATAGATTATCCACACTGTTAGCCGCTTCCAAGGACTGTCCAGCAGAGGAAGCAGCTCGACTATTTATGAAGCATATCATAAAGTATTGGGGAGTGCCCCGAACAATTGTTAGTTATCGGGATCCCCGATTCACTGGTAAATTCTGGACAGAGTTGTTTGAACTACTGGGTTCGGAGCTCAACATGTCAACTAGCTCACATCCTCAAACGGATGGGCACTTTTCCCTTATCCCTGTCTCTTATACAGATCTAGTAACCACCGCAGCATACGAATGGCCAAGACATGGCAAGAGGAGACAGTTTGGCAGGCATCCCTACAAAGAGTGCTAAGAAGATGAAAAAATGGGGATGAGAGAGACGATTCCTTGAGTTTGAGGAACGCGACCTTGGCCAAGTCAAGATGCCTGTCTCTTATTAGATATCGGAAGGTGCATAAGGGACTACTTCGAACCTACTCGCCTTCTGCACTTTGTACCTGCCAGTACCTTCGAAGTAGTCCCTTACTTGGAAAACCATCGTACACATCCTAGATGTGTATAAGAGTCGGCAATTCAAATTGTGATTTTTTCTTCACCGTCAGAAGACCCAATCGCGGATCTGTCACACGCAGCAGCACCTATGGGCAAAGACCTCGTATGACCATGAGGTGGATTGCATACTTAAGGTACGAGAGGTACACAAGCGGTATTGCAAACCCGGGATCGAATACAAGGTACGATGGAAAGGCAGGAACATTCTAGACTTCTCTAGAATGATGTAGACTTGGAATATCTTTGGAATATCCTTTAGAAGGAATATTCCTTGTATAGAATTCTCTAGAATCTTGTAGATTTATATTTACTTTGGTACACCTCCAATTCTCGCTTACAAGTATAAAGGGGCCAACCCTCATTTGTAACACACCCTCGGAAAGTTGAGCAATTGAATATACGAGTTATATTTTCTCTCATTTCTCTCTCTTCTTTTGTTGTTAGTGTGAGAAGGTGACTTATATTCCAAGTCTACATCATTCTAGACAAGGGTTGGGAGCACTAAAAAGAGTGAGCCCGTGACACATGCATATAAGTTCCCATCAAAAAGCCCATTAAATGCCATAATATTAAGGAATATAAGAGTTAGAACATGCTCATAATTTATCAACAATAATCAATATGTAATGAGATTTATGCTTTCAGCCATGAGAATCATAAAAGAAAGGTAAAAAATAATACAGCCTTAGAAATAAGGCATAAATAAAAGGAAAAATATAGAAAATAACCTGTTGTTAGAAAATTCAATTTTTTTCTTCACTTGTTAGAAAGATCATATCTTATTTTTTGCCTCTTACATTATAGCTCTTTATTTTTTATTTTTTATTTTATAATGTATAGATACTTGCTTTTCCAGCACCTGTCTCTTCAACAATTCTATCTGTTTCTCACCCAACCAAAAGAAAAACTTTTAGATCTTTCAAGCTTGTACAAAGATAAAACACAACTGCTGAAACTTCCTGCCTTTATCTGTCTAGCAATTTAGTCCAGAACTTCATAGCAACATCTAGATGTGTATAAGATCAACCAGCAGGAGAGAATCATAAAAATGAAAAGCACATAAATAAAATAGGAAAAAAAGGAGAAAAAAATAAAATTCATAACGATCTTTTTGGGAAACATGACAGTACAACCCTGTCAACTTTTTTTTTTTTAAAAAAAAGGCATCAATCTACAATTGAAAAATAAACCAGTAATTCCTTTGTTTTAAAAAAAAAAAAAAAACCAACCAGTACTGGAATAAGATTTACAAATTCATCCAAAATAAATAAACAAAAATATTCACAAACCTTAAAAAAAACAGTAAAATCTATAACAAACATCATTTTACAGAGAAATAACCTTAATATGTAAGCAAATCTCTAAGAAATATAGATAAAAATAATATTAGATTCATTATCATTACAGGAAAAACTAAAAAATAGGCAAATCCCATATAAACCCGTCAAACATCACAAACACCATACACATAAAACCACAAAGATGAAAATTGCAAAATCAAAAAGCACAAACCGCACATAAATCCCAATATTTACATATACCCATATAAATTCAAGTAAATATTTCAAAATCCAAACTATCTTATTTTCTGAAGTATATTTAATTAAATAAGCAAATATAACTTACTTAATATCCATGGTAGTTTTTGTAGATCTCAAATATGGCAATTTATTTGCGTTATCTCTCACTTTTTTAACCAGAGTTGGAAAAATTTTGTTAGCTTTGCTACTACCTTCCGTCATATTTTGTTGCTATTCTCTAGAGATTCATCCATTTTCTTGTCCATATCCAATAAATCAGAGATCATACGGCTAGATGTCCATAATCTATTTAGAGCAAGAGAAAAAAAAGAAAGAAAGATCACAATAAGAGCGAAAATAGGATAAATAGAAAAACCAAAAGAGAAAAATAGAAATAAAGAAGAAAGAGAGAGGAAGAGATAGCGAGGCAGGGAGGAATGCGAGAAAAGATAGCTGTCACCTTTGTCAGGCGAGAATCGAGGAGAAATTCTGAAAATTTGCCTATGCTATCCTTATCTTTTACTGTTGTTTCAATCTAATGGCTAATAATAGTAAGATTAAATTTATTAACTGATCTAAGGGTGCAGAACTAAGGGTGTAGAATTTGACAGCAATAAAAGTTTAAAACTTACAGATAGGAAAATAAGAAAAATTGAATTTTTAAGGCAAGATATTTTACTCTTACCAGGTACAGATTGTGCGTAAATTTACAAAAATACCACCAGATATATGTTTTTAGTCTTCCATGTAAAAGGGTGTTATTGTAATTTCACGTAAAACCAGCAAAGGATAATACCTGCACTAAGAAGAAATGCTACTGAAAGTCAAATTATCTACCACATCAGTGCCAATTTAGTAAAAAATGTCCACATGGCAAACCAAAAAGCCACATCAGCACTAAACGCCACATAGATGCCACTTGGTATGAGGAGGAAACTCCTTATATTTGTATATATAGTAAGATATATATATATATATATATATATATGTGGGCTTATGAGTTCTAACTCTTGTCAAGAATCACAATTTGAATGTTAGTTTCACCTTGGGCTGGATAGAATAAGCTTTAGCCTAGCCATTCTTTCTTTTTGGTTGAAACTTGCAACAAATGATTTATGTATATTTCTAGGTCATAATCTTTTGCCAAGATTGTACAAAAGTGAACAAGCCCACTTCGGGCACTTCTCTTATCACAACATGTAAGCCCATTACAAGGAAAGATTATATTCGATCTCTTTGTAAAACTCTTTTTGTAGTCTCTTATTTGAACTTGATAACAAACTTCTAGCCACTTGCTAGGGGCTGGGCAAAAAAAAATAAAAAATCAATCGATCCGCTTATCTGCATACTCCACGCTTCTGGAATATGTAAAAGGCGATATCCAATCACCTTTTTTCAACCTGGTTAAGACAGAGTAAGGTATTCGCCTTTTACGGATATGGATACAAATACGTATCATACAAAATCCACAGATTGATGAAAAAAGAAGTGATACTAAAGTATTCTAAAGATAGAGAGATGGAAGAGAGAATTTAAAGAGAGAAAATATTTTGTATTTGATTTGTTTTTGTATGTGGTTGTGATTCGATTCTTACAGACGGCATCATTGATGAACAAAGAATTCATCCTATAGTATTCTAAAGATAGAGTGAAGGGAGACAGAGTTTAGAGAGAGAAATTGATTTACATTTGATTTAGTAACAATGAATTAGGTCCTTCAAAATAAGGGGTTGGGTTCCTATTTATAGGCTTTATTAGGCTCCCAACTAGTATGTACGTATACAATTGGCCAAATTGCTTTTAATGGACTTGCCAAGTAGTAGTAGGAGTGTTTAAAAGTCAATTAAGTCAAACTATCGAGTCGAGTTAAGTTGAAAAAAAATTGACTCAACTTGTTCAATTTTTGACTTGACTTTGACTTGAAGTCAATTAACTAAGCGATTTTTCTACTCGACTTTGACTTCAACTTCTAAGTCAAATTACCAGTCAAATATTGACATACAGTTTGACTAGTTTACTGGTCAAACAAATCTTTCACTTTGTCTGGTCAAATTCTGGTCAAATAAGTCGAACAATTATATTTCTTTTATTATTTTACGTAGAATATATTGTAATAATATATTAATGTTTTTCTAGACATAATATTTTAGCTATAATATTCTTAATTCTTAATAATTAAATATGTTAATAATTAATAATATTCTTTTTTCTTAATACTTTCTTTATATAGTTGTTGGAGTTATCAATGTAATACTTCATATTATGTACAATTTATGTACTTATACATTAATTTAAGTGTATAAACTTATTAATGTAATCACTAATTAAATGGATTATTGATTTCCTTTTAATACATATAGATAGTAGAGTTAAGTTATTATATATACTTTAATATTTATTAAAATATCTATATACTATGTCTATTCATACATGTTCTGACATTCATATACTAAGATTAAGATTCTTATAAATTCTACTTCTAATAAAAATATGTTTTACATAATGTCTAATTTATATACTAATACTATATAACTTATTAATATAATATTATTTTTATTATCAACAAGTATGTTAAATGTATTACTAACTTACTTCTTTCTTTCTTTTTTTAAACCACTCCTTGTCCTATCCCCTGGTAACTTGAACCCATGACCAATAGATTATAGGAGAAGCGTCTTACTATCGAAGTGGCACTTTATTGTCCACCACTATTGAAGCTTGTTTTTAATTTTGAAGAATATTGTGATTGTAGTTTAGATATGTATTTTTCTTGTTACCAATATAGTATAAAGAGGGAGTAGCATGTTTTACTGGAGCAGTTGTTCGTCGTTGTACCATAGGATTTTAACGCGAGATTTATCATGTTCTTCTATAATTTTATGGAATTTTGAGGACTGTTATGTTCGAACTATGGGTATCAAAATGGCATATTTGAATATTCCATTTCCACCTGCCACATCTTTTCCTAAAGCATTCTCACAACTCTCTCTCTCTCTCTCCTCTTCTTAGTCTATCGACTACTCCTCCCTCTCTCTCTCATACACACTATAACACCCGGGGTTGGGCTGGCCAATAACTTTTGAGCTAAAGTAACGGGTTTAAAATGTTTAAACCAACTTATTAGTAACCAATTATCCTGGATGCTATAAATAATACAATATCGTCTTCTACTTTCGATGTAGGACGAGACATCACATTCACTGTTGTTTTAGACTTTGCGTCCTCGCAAAGCTTAAGTCAGGACCCAATAACATCAATAACATGTCATGTATACTACATAGCGCGGGCCAATACCACTGGACTAGTCTCACCCTGTGTAGAGATCACACGAAATTCGGTTTGATACCAACTATAATACCACAGGTCTAGGCTAGCCTAATAACTTTTGAGTAGAAACAATAGGCTCAAAATGGCTAAGCCAAGTTGTTAGTAGCACAGAACTCAAAGTGTTATAAACAACACACTATCCCTTTCTACTTTCGATGTAGAACGAGGCATCATATTTTGTCGCACCCTGCGCCTACATACATCAACGCATGACAGTCGTTGTGCCTTCAAGGGTAGTTACCCCTCAAAGGCATTAGGCATCAGAACAGAACAAAATCAAACTAACTTCATTAAATTTCTAAATAATCCATAACAACATATGTCTTGAATATACAGCTAAACTAATGTAAACTAAGCCATCCAATGGTTCCACGGCAACACAAAATAAAGTAAAAAATATCTTTACATGATTTTAATTCTTAATCAACTAATAGTACTAATTAACTTTCCTTCGAAGTTGGAAGTCTAACTATCGGTATGCACTAATTCCTTATATGCACGATTGCCCTCGTACAATCTCTAATTCTGCAAAAGTATTACAATTGGGTGAGCGACAAGTCGCTCTACAAGCAACTAACATTGTCTTTAATGGACCAAACAAGTTATATATATGTATATTTTGCAAAAATTTATCACACAATCATGCAGGAGTATTTCAAAAAGGTTTTTATTAGAAATCAAAGCAAAATGTTATTTAACGCAATGACAAAAGTTTCTTTTCAAAATATTTTTTCATTCAAAACAATCTGTACATACTTGTAGACTACGTGGCATTACATCCAAAAATTTACAAAACAAATTTCACATAGAGCAGAATTTAAAATAGGAATAAAAATTCATAATCGGATTTCAAAATTAGAATTAGAATTCATAATCAGAGTTCATAGCTAGAGTTCGGAAGTTCTTAACAAAAAAGCCAGACAAATTCATAATTGGAGTTCCAAAATTCATAACATGGTTCATTATAGGCTTATAAAATAAACATACTATCATCGGCTTATTGAGTACTCAGCCTAGTACTAAGATACCCCACTAGAAAAGGTAGCAAAGAGGTCTCACGAAAATCATCTTTGCCAGAGTTCGAAATTCAGAGGCCAGAATTTTTCTTATCTAGAAGTTCAAAAATAGTGTAAAACTATAGTTCCTACTGATTATTCATTGTTATTTTAAGAGTCTTGTTCCATTATAAATTACTAAACAAATATTCTAAGCACATACACATGTGAAATAATTATACAAAGTTCATAAAAATAATGTCGCTTACATAAATTCATACTGTCAAATAATTTAAGTATCTATGTAAGGTCCAAGTTTAATAATCGAAATACTATATTGTCGAAAGTGATATTGAGACAAAATATTTTTTGAAAATACAAAGGGATAATAACCACTTACCTCGGCATAGCAAACACAACTATAGAAAAATTCAATTAATTTTCTATATACAAGTTCATCACATATTACTAATGTTCAAACAAAAATTAATTCTACTCCTATATAGACTATCATGCCATCTCTACATTATTCAAAACCCAGAATATCCTATCAAAACTATTATCTCAAAGTATGTCAATATTTGAAAATATTATTGAAAATATTATTTCCCATCATAATAGTACTAAAACTAATCCTTTAGCATACCATAAAAATATATCCGTAATATTTATTTTTGTACAAATAATACAACAATAGTACTGTACTCTTTATTTCCAAAAATATTTAATCATGTAGGTATTACGAAAATAATCCTTGCCCAAAATAAAAGTTTAGGAATAATTCTTTCATAATATTTTGAAATATAATATTTCCAAAGTATCATTCCTAATTTTTAATATTTCAAAAGTACTTTATTTGGTTACTACAAAAATAGACTTTTAACACCTATAGTTAATCATGTCAAAAGTGTATAACTATTTAGTCCAAAATGCTTATTACAAGTAGCTATAGAGTTTATCATGTAATTATTGAAAGTTTCCAAAGTACATAGCTTGTACTGGTACATATTACACGTACATCCAAATCCATCTCTTCTTCCTTAATTTATTTTTCTTTATTTTTATTTTTCCCCTCTTAATCCTTACTTCCTTTTTATTCCTACTACCCAAAATCATCATCATCCAAACGAAACAATCATCCGTCGCTAGCAACCTACTACTACCACTACTACTACCATATTACTATTTCTATTACTACTACTTCCCCTATTTTTGTTTTTATAATTTTTAGAAAACTCACATCTAAATTCCATGGCCAGACAAAAACAATTTTCAGAAATTAAATTATTTTAGAATAAATTCAAAAAATAATTTTAGATTTAGTCGAAATAAATTTTTTAGATTTAACAGATATTAACCAACCAAAAATCACTAATTAAATGTAGCAACACTTATGAAAATTATAATCCTAGGCATGATATTTCATATACAAGAAATATAACAATATGAATGGATTAATCGAAAAACTAAGGTTATAAAATTATACCGAATTTGAAGTACGATGAGCTCCTACTTCATACAAAAACCCTTTCTCCAAAACTCTAGAAAATTTAGCTGAACAAATAATGTTAAAATCTTACAACGGCTTTATTTATACATATCAAGTTTCGAAAGTTCCCCAACTCCAAATATTGTAAGCTAGCTATTTTTCCCATGAATCCCATTGGTATTTGGTCTCCTAAGTAAGCTAAAAATTCAATTAAAAATTAAGTACGAAAATTAACTAATTTATATTCTAAGTTGAAAACGTTTTTAGTCAATTACCTTGGAACCAAAAGTTAGTTCAAACTATTTAATACATGATAAATAAGAATCCACGATTTCATAAGGATCAAGTCATCTCATGCAGATATACCACCACAAGTGAGTAATTCAATTCAAACAAAATTCATTAGTATTTTGATATTATCTAATATTAATATGATTAGTATTATTTTTAAGACCAAAATTTACAGGCATTGACATTAATGTGATGACTCACTATCCCACACTAGATGGAGAGAAATGATTTGTATTGTTTTTAATATCTTAGGTCATGGGCTACAAACAACTTGGTTTAAACATTTTGAACTTGTTATTTTTGCTCAAAGCTTATTGGATCAGCCCAAACCCGTGGTGTTACAATTGGTATCGGAGTGAATCTCATATGATCTTTGCATGGGTTAAGATTGGGCCATTGGTATTGGGTCGCACTATGTGATGTATGTGACATGTTATTGAACCCCAAGTTTGACTTTACGAGGACGGGAAACCTAAAGGAGGGGTAAATGTGATAGCTCATCCCACATTGAAAATAGGAAGGGGAAGTGTAGTGTTTATAACACTTTGGGCTTTAGGTTACTAACAACTTGGTTTAAGTATTTTGAACATGTTGTTTCCTCTCAAAAGTTATTGGGTTAGCCTAGACCTGGGGTGTTACACACACACACAAAATCCCCTCAATTTCACCCAACAGAACCTTAAATATGCCTATTCAATTAGTTGCCATTACTACCATACCATCTGGTTGGTTCTCTCTCTCAATCTGTTCCTTACTGAATCAGGAGAACAATTTTGGATTATCATGAGTTTCTTCGTGTCTGATTCATTCTTCTCTTTTTTTCTTTTAGGATTTTTTAGATTTCTTTCTTCATACTATGAAAATAGATGTTGTTTTTATCAATTTTTCTTTGGTAAATCTTTCATTTTTTTAGCTCTTGGTGCGTTTATTTTTTTCCTTTTACTTTCAAATTTTTTAAAAGAATTCCAATTGGATCTTTTGTGATTGGATTATGAGATTTTCTTATTGTTATTGTAGAGGAAGTCTTACATAACTGTTTTAACTTTAGCATATGGTGTTGTTTTTGGAGATTTCTCTCATATTATATGTCTATGAACAATAACATCATGGAGCTTTATCTTATTTTCTTTCTTCATAATATTTTGTGCAAATATTTTTGTGGAAGTTTTCTAATTATTTTCTTCTTTTTTGCTTTCTAGATCCAGCTTACTTTTAATTGTAAGTCATCCATTCTGCTCCTATCTAAAGTGATGCTAGGCTGCTTCACAGAGGTGAGTTTCGCTCGGCCACATGATGAACATCTTTTAAGCTAACTGCATGTCAAGCGCTTAAGCGGAGCTTGTGGTCACTCTTTTCTTGCTTATTCCAAAGAGCTTCAAATCTGATTTTACACTACATATGATATTCCATTCCGGCCCTCACAAGCTCTTCGCTTGCTTGTACAAAGAGCATGCAAGAGGGAGCTACTACGCTCACCGCACACTTGCATTACCACTTGAGCTTTGCTACTTACGCTTTGCCAGCCCCTACGCCTACACGAACTTGAATTATCACATGGATGCTAAAGCAAGCTAAGCTTCTTTTTCTTGCGGAAAAGGGCCAGGGAAGGTTCTAAAAGACTATATGGGGATCTCCTGTGGTTGTGGAACCAATGGGTCCAATCAAGGGAAGGGAGAGAGACATAATCCGATCGGCGAATGCAGCATCGAAAGAACTCAATTCCATGGCAGAAAGGGTCTCCTCTGCGGTAGACGGCTGAGCAACAAAAATTGATTAAGCAACAGAGACTGATTCGGATAAAGAGTTTGGGCAACAACATCTTAGGGGACGGCATCCTATTAACTATCTAAACTGCCACAGTATCCGATCTTTCCTGCATTTCTTTTTAAAGGCAGGACTGGATGGGTTAAGTTGCTCCCTTTTTCCTCTGAGCTCCCCCTGGTTTGAGGAAGATAGCTGCAATTTGAGCATTCGCCTACGAGGTCTTCACATAATAGGTTGCAAAAAAGCCTTCTTAGGAAGAAGACGTGTTTTTGGACAAATCCTCGGTCTTACAGAAGTAGCTAGCAAGGCTAGCACCTAATACATGTGAGGGTAAGGAAAGGAAAGAACTTCTAATGGGGAAGGAGAATCTATCAAGGTTTTTGGCTCACAATAAAGCTAGGTTCCCGATCGAGCAAGATGTAGTCCTATCTATCCACCTCTCTAGACACAATATCTTGAGTAGCTATGATGGTGCCCACATCTATTGGCATGTGATGTTTGGACATAGAAATGAGTTCTTGTGAATGGACAGCGGCAGGTGCTCTTATTTTACGATGGTAGGGATGATTGCTTCCATTACTGACCAGAAAGACACCAAATTCTCCTTTAATGATCTATGTGTATAGGTAGAAGGAGCTTGTTCTTCCTTGACCTTGGATATCACATGAAATGGTGAATTGAGATAGAGTAGACCGATGATCCTGTAGTCATTTAGCTGGCTATTAAAAGAAAAAGCTTGCATCTCTTTCACCTATTATATAACCGGTCCCATTTCTCTCTCCAAACCTAACCTGGTAGTTTCCCATCATAGGGCTTTCTATCTATAGATTGAGCCATTACCAAGGAGCTAATTCGTTTTAAACTCAGTTGACTGCTTCTATAGATAAGGCGGAGTGCCCTTGGCATAGCATTATAGCAGCACATAGGGCTTCGGCCCTACTACAACGCTTCACTAACGCTCGGCTAAGTCTTGAACCTTCTAGATGTGTTAACTTTCTTAGTAGCAAAAGTGCTTCTCTTTGCCTCTTAAGTACAAGGACAAGAAAGATAATATTGGTTTTGATGTTTTCCAAACCTTATTTTGATGATGACATAAACACTTAACTCTGTAAACAAGTTTTTGCAGTCTGTTATCTGTTTTGCCAGAGACAAGGCTTTCGGACGCACTGAACCGTCCGAACTGGGTCAAAACTTCTCGGATGCATTGCACCGTCTGAACGAATAGGCAGAAAGAAATAGGATCCTACTGCTTCTCTTTACGGACAAACATGACCGTCCCAAGCCTCAATCGGACGAAGGAACGGACGCATGCACGGACGTCCAAATGAAGCTCTTCAACAATTGCATGAAGATCGGACTCTGTGTCGGACGCTTCCAATATGTCTCGGACGTCCGAAACCCCAACGGCTACTTTTTGTGCATTTATTATTTAGCCGTTAGGGAGTAGTTGCAACCACCATTTACTGCTCTTATAAATAACTGCTTTGACATTAAGAAAAAAGAATCTAATGCATTGAATACAAGCCTTAGAGAAAAGCAATTTGAGTACAAATTAGTTATAGTGCTTTCTTGTATTAGTAAATCAGATGTTCAACTGTGAGTGGAGTGATAATCTTGTATGAAAGTATGGTTGTAAGTAAGATTCTTGGCTCAACTAAAAGAGTTTTAGTGTGAGCAAGAAGTTTCCAACTTTGTAAAGATTATTGGCTTACCAAGTGTGTGAACCATTCTAGTGATTTAATACTTCAAGCTTGGTAGCTTGGAAGTATTGGTTGTTTAATTTTCTCTCTTTACTTCAGTGTTCCATTGATTTTATTATATCAGTTTATATTTGAAAAATCTCAATATTTCTAAAAGCATATTTTTAAGAAACCTAATTCACCCTCTCTCTTAGGTTGGTTTGGGACCAACAATTAGTACCAGAGTTTGGTCTCATTTTATTGCTTAAACTGCTTTTGAGAAAAGAACTATTATGGCAACCAACAATGCGCTATTTTTTGACAACCAATCCGTTCCAAAGCTACTGTCTCTTATACACATCTAGATGTGTATAAGAGACAGACTCGATGCTAATCATCTTCTGCAATCTATTGACATTGATTTGTGGTATGTTGTCAATGAAGGTCCTTTTGAAGCTTCTATCATTGATGATCACACAAATAGAAGAAGAGAAAAGACAAGGGATGAGCTTACTCCACAAGACAAGGCAAACTTGACGTTAAATGCAAAAGCCATGAATGTGCTATATAATGCCTTGGATGCAAATGAATCAACTCCCGTGAAGGGATACATAGAATTCCGCTAAAGAAATCTGGGATAAATTGAAGGAAATCCAAGAAGGGAGCGACGATGATCGTGAGCAAAAGAAATCCTTACTTGTTACCAAGTATGAGTCTTTCAAGATGGAACCACATGAGAACATTGACAAAATGTACTGTAGGTTCAATGACATGATAAAGGATCTTGAAGCCTTGGGTAAGGAGTACTCTTTGGGTGAAAAAAATAGAAAAATCCTAAATGCTCTATCCAAAGAATAGGATGCCAAAACTATTACTATAGAGGAAGCCAAGAATTTAAATTTAATGCCTATTGAATCGCTAATCAATTCTCTTACATCTTATGAATTGAAGTTAAAAGCTAAAGTAGTGGATGATGAAGAAGCAAGGCCAAGAAGGAGCATTGCTCTAAAGATCTCTCAAGCAGAAGATAAAAACAGCTCCATCAATCTAGAAGATAAAGATCTTGATGAAGGAGAATCTTTCATCACCAAAGGATTTCTTAAATATTACATCAACTTTTTAAAATGAAGAATGAGAAGAGGCGATGTGTACATAATTCAAATAATTTCTTCTTTAATACACATCTTGAAATGAAGAAGCAAAACGAAAAATGTTTTGAATGCGGTCAACTCGGACACTTTGCAAATAAGTGTCCTTCCAAGAGAAAGAAGGAAGGAAGGAAACCTAGATTCAATAACTTTCAAATCACGTGGGATGATTGCAACTCCGAAGGAGAAGTTGAAGAAGAAATGGAGTCGGCACAAATGGCCTTTATGGCTATTGGAGATGATGAGGTAAATTCTAACTATGACTCCAATGATGAAAATGATGAAGATGATCTTGAAGCTTTCATTTTGAAATTGCATGATAGCTTAAAGGAATCATATGCTAGAAATAAGGAGTTAGTAAAAAAATCAAATGCTTTATTGAATGCTAACTCTAAACTTGTGAATGAAAATAATAGGCTATCACAAGAAAATCGTAATTTGAAGAAAAGAATGCATGTGAGATCCAAGGTCAAGGAAGGAACAAGTCTCCTTGAAGAAAAGAATGGATGATTTGAATACTCTCTTGACTAGAAAGAAAGAAAATGTTGTTGATTTAAAAAGAAATAGAAATGTAGTAATCAACAAAAATTTTGTCACATTTAGAAGGGTTGACTTATGTGTTGTAAAATCAAAATCATCTTTATATGGAAATAAAAATATTATTTGTATATATTGCCAACAACACGGACATGTTAAGAATATGTGTTATGTAAAGAAGAACGAAAAGCCAGGAATGAAAGTTGCATGGATGGTTAGCAATTTCACTAGACTCAAATGGACCCAAGAAAACGTGGGTACCAAAGTTATCAATTAATTTTATGTGTAAGTACTTAACATCACCAACAATGCTAAGTGGTTCATAGATTTTACCAAGCATGAATGTCTTATCCTTGATAAAAATCATGTTGTTTTATTCAAGGGCACTAGGCACAATGATGTTTATGTGATTCATCTTGATAAAATTAGCAATAGCAATGTAAATGAATGTCTTACCGCTTCCATAGATAATCCTTGGCTTTGGCATAGAAGACTCTGTCATTGACAGATGGATTTAATTGAAAAACTTGCAAAGAAAGATTTGGTAAGAGGTTTGCCAAAACTAAAATTTTTGAAAAATAAAATTTGTGATGCATGCCAATTTGGTAAACAAGTCAAAGTTTCTTTTAAACCAAAGAATTTTGTGTCTACTCATAAACCTTTAGAATTGCTGCATTTAAACTTATTTGGACCTACTCAATATGCTAGTCTTGGTGGTTGCAAATATGCTTTTGTTATTGTAGATGACTATTCTAGGTATACTTGGGTATTATTTATTGTTCACAAAAATGAGGCGTTTGAAAAATTTGTAAAACTATTTTTCAAAATTCAAAATTTATTAAATTTAAAAATCATTCGTTTAAGAAGTGACAATGGTGCCGAATTTAAATTTGGAGGTTTTCCTGACTTTTGTGGTTACAACGGTATTTCTCATGAATTTTCGGTTTGTTCAAATAAGAGTCCCTCAACAAAATGGTGTTGTCGAAAGGAAAAATAGGACTCTTCAAGAAACCGCTAAAACTATGATTAGTGAATGTGACTTATCTCAATACTTTTGGACCCAAGATCTTCACACGGCGTGTTATGTCATGAACCGAGTTTTATTGAGATCCTTTTTAAACAAAACACCTTATGAACTCTTCTTTTAAAAAACCCGTTGTGAGCTATTTTAAAGTTTTTGGTTGCAAATTTTTTATTTTAAAAATCAAAGAAAATCTTGGAAAATTTGACAAAAAATCGGATGAAGGAATTTTTCTAGGATATTCTAGTGAAAAGAAAGTATACCGAGTTTACAATAGAAGAACACCCTTGATTGAAGAAGTTGTGCATGTTACATTTGATGAAACTAATGATATTATTTCAAAGAATTTATGTGAAGATGAAGATATCTCTTATTCTAAAGGAAATCGAAAAGCTAGTTACTCATGAAGATCATCAAGAGATCACATCGAGTAATGATGTCACTGACACAACCATCAAATAGATGATGATAAGAATGAGGATACTCCTGTCTCTTATACACGAGAGCTTGGAGATTTGTCTCTAGTCACCCTCAAGATTAAATCATAGGTGATCTATCCGATGGGGTAACTACTCGTTCTCATAAGTCTTTGAATAGTACTTGTGCAATACTTTTTCACATTGAACCTAAACATGTAGATGTTGCTTTGAATGATGAATTTTGGGTTAATGCCATGCAAGATGAACTTAGTCAATTTGAGAAAAATAATGTATGGACCTTGGTTGAAAGACCATCTTCTCATTCCGTTATTGGAACTAAATGGGTCTTTAGAAACAAATTAAATGACAAAGGTGAAATCATAAGGAACAAAGCTAGACTTGTTGCAAAAGGTTATGCTCAAGAAGAAGGTATTGACTTTAATGAAACCTTTGCAAATGGCTAGATTAGAATCCATTCGCATGTTTCTCGCATTTGCATGTTTCAATAATTTCAAATTATTTCAAATGGATGGTTGTCAAAAGTGCATTTTTAAATGGTTTTATTGATCAAGAAGTTTTCGTTGAACAACCTCCGGGCTTTGAAAATAAAAATCTTCCAAATTATGTGTTCAAACTCTCCAAAGCTTTATATGGTTTGAAACAAGCTCCAAGAGCTTGGTATGAAAGATTAAGTGATTTCTTGATAGAAAATGGATTCAAAAAAGGTGTAGTTGACACCACTCTTTTTACAAGAACAGATTTAAATAGTTTGTTAATAGTTCAAATTTATGTTGATGATATTATTTTCGAAGCTACTAATGAAAATTTGTGCAAGGACTTTTCACATTTAATGCAAAAAAAGTTTGAGATGAGTATGATGGGCAAGCTGCAATTTTTCCTCGGACTACAAGTTCGTCAAACTAAGGAAGGAACATTTATTACGCAAATCAAATACACAAAGGAACTACTCAAACGATTTCGAATGGAAGATTGCAAACAAGTTGGTACGCCAATGTGCACTTCAACCAAACTTGATAAAGCACGAAGAAGGTAATAGTGTTGAAGAAAAACACTATAGAGGTATGATCGGAAGTCTACTTTACTTAACAGCCAGTAGACTAGATATCATGTTTGCTGACTTCCGATGCTAGATTTCAATCTTGTCCTAAAGAATCGCATTTGATAGCTGTCAAAAGAATCGTGTTGATTTTGTGCCTACTTCAGATCAACTAGCTGATATTTTTACAAAACCCTTAGCTCTAGATCGCTTTGAATCTCTTAGAAAATGTTTGGGAATTTTACAGATTAATTTGGCATAGGTTCTTAGTTCGGACGCACTCGTTCGTCCGAACGACTCTATCTTTCGGACGCTCTGTTTCTTCTGAAAACTGCCTATCTTCCTCAGACGATCATAATCGTCCGAACGATATTCATTTTCTTCACTAAACTCTCTGGAATTCTTCCAGACGCGTACCATCATCCGAAAGAACATCGGATGCACTGGATCTTCCATCGGCCGTCCGTTAATCAGCGTTCGGACGCTTCATCGGATGAGCACACCAAAAGTTCGGCAGTCTGAACGGTCTCCTTGTTCTATTAAAACTGTCCATCTTCCCCCTTTCGGAGTCACCCCCACCCCCGAAAACCCTCTGGCGAAAATTGTTTCTTCAATACCCCCTCCAAATTCCTACCCTCTTTCCCAAAATTGGTTGGAAGATTATCCTCTCCAGAGTATTTCTCACCTAAATCATATCGATTTTCCACCATCTACCATCTCATTTCATCAAATTCTTACCAATCTTTCACAAAAATAAATTTTTTTTTCCTCTCCCTTTCTTTCCTTCACAATGGTTAAATATCGCAAAGGTTCTTCTACAGCAAATCGGGGACAAAAAACTAAAGGGAAAGCTCCAGTAGGAGGAGAATCATTTGCTAATCCCCAAGTCTCCACAAATCCAATCTTGCCAAAGTTCATCGATGCCAAGGCATCCGAACGGTATACATCCCTTTTAAGTAAATCTATAATCGTTCAACGTCTTGCATCTCAAATGCTGTTTGATGAGTATAATCTAATCTCACATTGTCAAATCCTGTTTTGAAAAACAAAATTGGGGTCACCTAGTGCATATTGACTTACTTGTATATCATGACAAACAATTTTCTCCTTATTTTAACAAATCTTATATTGAAAGAAAAGGCCTCCGGTTTTTCAACGATCAATGGTTAACTAAGGCAGGCTTTGATTTGGCACATTCACAATCCATTGCCTCCACCTCTGATTTCGCTATTCCCCATTCTCCTCCTCCTCAACCACCTCCACCACTCCATGATTCTTATCCATCTACCTCTGAACCGTCACTTTCTCATATCTGTGGCCTTTTCACCTCCTTGAGCACTCAAGTCAGTTCCTTTCAACGTCGCACTAATCGAAAGTTAAAGCGACTTGAAACTCGTCAGATGATTAACCAAGAGGCACTTAGCCTTGGCATGTCTGCTTCGATTCAGGTTCTCTTATACCAATCTAGAGTCACAATATCCACTCAACTCATCTTCCGACAGTGATGAAAATGAAGATGAAAATGTCGTCTTCATCGTCACGTGAGGATGATGAAGAAGCTGCCAATACTCAAGGAGCTATAAATGACGATGAAGACGACGATGAGGATATTGACGACACGTTTGATTTCATCATGCAACGCTGCACCGGAGAAGTGAAAGACAATGAAGCCACTGATAAAGATGTTCCATCAAAACGTCAAAAGACTGAGAAGCACTCCAAGAAGAAAAATGACTCGCATTAGTTCTTTTGACATCTGTCTTGAGTTTTTAGCACTTCTCTATTTTTTAGGACTTCCCGTAGATTTACCCTTTTATGTATTTTCTTGAATTAAGTACTGTTAAATTTTTAAGATTGAGTATATGAAGTATTTTGTTTAGGAAATTCTGTTAAATACTTGCATGCTCTCAGGGGGAGCTTTGTTTGATGATGTCAAAAGGGGGAGTAGTCTTCTATATGCAAAATGATTAGTCTTGTCCAATTTTTTTTACATAATTACTCCATGAAGGTTTGTCATCATAAAAAATGGGGAGATTGATGTTTTCCAAACCTTATTTTGATGATGACATAAACACTTAACTCTGTAAACAAGTTTTTGCAGGTCTGTTATCTGTTTTGCCAGAGACAGGGCTTTTGGATGCACTGAACCATCCGAACTGGATCAAAACTTCTCGGACGCATTGCACCATTCGAACGAACAGGCAGAAAGAAATAGGATCCTAAAGCTCTTTTAGTTGAGTTTAAGAATCGAAGATCGATGATTCAAAGCAATCTTCCATTCGTCCGAACGAAGCTCTTCAACAACTGCATGAAGATCGGACGCTTCCAATATGTCTCGGACGTCCGAAACCCCAACGGCTACTTTTTGTGCATTTATTATTTAGCCGTTAGGAAGTAGTTGCAATCACCATTTACTGCTCTTATTAATAATTGCTTTGACACTAAGAAAAAAGAATCTAATACATTGAATACAAGCCTTAGAGAAAAGCAATTTGAGTACAAATTAGCTATAGTACTTTGTTGTATTAGTGTGCAGTTGTGAGTGCAATTCAACTTGTGAGTGGTGTGATAATCTTATACGAAAGTGTGGTTGTAAGTAAGATTCTTAGCTCAACTAAAAGAGTTTTAGTGTGAACAAGAAGTTTCCAACTTTGTAAAGATTATTGGCTCACCAAGTGTGTGAAGCATTCTAGTGATTTAATACTTCAAGCTTGCTAGCTTGGAAGTATTGGTTGTTTAATTTTCTCTCTTTACTTCAGTGTTCCATTGATTTTATTATATCAGTTTATATTTTGAAAATCTCAATATTTCTAAAAGCATATTTTTAAGAAACCTAATTCACCTCCCCTTTTAGGTTGCTTTGGGACCAACAGGTTTTCTTGCTTCCGCTTCCTCATCTGCGCTCATCAAGCCAACTTTGCTCTTTTGAAGGTGAAAGAGCGGTTGAAGCAGATATTTTGATATGACAGCATCGAAGATATAAATATATAGACGGTTATGGTTATCTTGGACTGCGTTCTGGAAAAAATGGCCTACTTGTTGAAAGGCACTCTTGTCTTCAAGACTGCCCCTACTAAATTATTCATAGTTGTGGGGGACTGTGTACTTACAGCCTCTACGATAAGCAAGTTAATGGGGCCGGTGCGTGGCAAAGGGAATGGTTTATCAAGCCATTTTTCACCCAAACTCCCTAAATAGGAATAAGGGTACTTTACAAATAGGGTTAATTTATTAGCACCTGACTGTGATAGCCCTCTCGTACCTTATTGGAGCTTTGTAACTAATGGACGATTTCCCTTCGCTAGAGCGTTTTCTCAGTGATCGGGGCCCCAACGAGGAAGGTGTTAGTGGTTTATCATTGGGTCAATAATACTAATCCCTAGTTTTTGCTCTATTCCTATTCCTAGGGTGGGAAGCAGATAAGAAAAGGCGAAGCATTCTCTTGGTTTCCCCACCCATTGTTTCTAAATATTGTCCTCTCTCGGCTGGATGTTGGTCCAGCCTACTACGAGGATCCCGTATCCAGCAACCCAACCTATACAAAGGGCATCAAAGCCCTTTTACTAGGTTGGAGGTATGAAGCTTCCAACTTTATTATTAAAAAGGGAAGTGACAATAATTTTCAGCTGGTACGCAGGAGCGCACTTCCGTTTTCCCTTTACTATTAGGGGGTCCCGTCATTTCTATGCCGCCGCCTTTCCCGTTCCTTTTCTTTTAGTGCTTCGACCTGAAGCGATAGCTTCTAGCTAGTTCAGTGGATAAGATAGCTGCGTTCCAGCTCTCTCAAGAATGGGACGACAGCGGTCCTCCGACAAGCTTGTTCTGATCTTGGAAGTAGTAGATTGGAATCCTGAAGCATGACCACAAACGCTACCGCGCGTCCGCTGAGGTGCGGTAAAGCACCACCTATTGTGCCAGTAGCCAACTCTGGCGTGTCAGCTTAGTTATCCTCATCAAGCCATTTACTTGATGTCTAGCCTTATACCCAACTGCTTCATTTTTCCCCAGATCAATGAAGAAGGAAGATGTAAGTGGATTCTTTCGAAGAACTGGAAGCGAAGCGCTATGCTGGGGCGGGGAGACGGGAAAAGAAAGGGCTCTGAAGAAAAAAATTGGGGTTCCCAATGCTTTTCCACGCTCAACGAGATGCACCAACCTTGGGATGCTTTACTCCTAACCCCACAAGGTTCTGAGATGGAGTTTAACCTGAGTCACAGTCAAGAACGGCGATGATCTACCTTTCCCATCACACGACACACGATTCTATGGATAGTTTCATTCGACTTCATGATGGAGGACATAGCTTACGATCATCAACTTTGATCATGCCAGTAGGCATTTGATTTAGACATTACACAATGATCCAAACACTTTGTCGCATCTCTTCGATACGATTACTGTAATGATCAAAGCGATCTCCTCTGGTACCTACTGGTACGTCAGGATCCTATTGGTCATGAACATCGTAAGGTGTTGCTTATCGTAAATCCCATCATGCCTCTGGACCTCTTAACATTACGCCACTTAATCCCCAATCCTTTGCACTGCTGTCTCTTATAGTGCCAATATCCACTAATCATTGTTTCCAGATACGGTTGTCGATTGACACATCTTCCAATTCGTTGATATCATGAGAAGCAAATTGTTGTATGGAGTAATCGATATCTTGACATAAGCCTAGAGGCAGATCTTGTGCCACTCCACCTGGTCGTATGAAACTGGCATGCATCCTGGCTCCCGAGACTCTTTCATAGAATTCCAACAATTTCTCTTGCTCCTTAAAAGCCCATAGGAACGGAGTTGATGCTCCCACATCCATAGAATGAGTAGTTAAAGCAAGTGAATGGTTTGAAATTCGAGTTATTTCACGGAATAACACTCATATATATTGAGCGTGTAATGGTACCTCACAATTCAAAAGTCTCTCTATGACTGAAGAATGAGTATGTTCTTGGGCCATCATAGAAACATAGATAGGGTCAACGACGGAACGAACAACGAAACTTTACGATAGCTTTTTCATACTTTTCACTTGCATCACATACACAAGTGCTCTTTGAACCGTGCAATACTCTTACCCATAACACATCTCCAATATGAGTTATCTTAGCCCTAGGCCATGCTATTCAATAAGGATTGAAAAAATGGCACCGTAAGGTAACAACTAGTATTGAAAGCTAGTCACCTTTTGAAGCGTTTTTCGGTAACCAAAGCGTATCATTCCTGCAACCACTTGGGTACTTTGTTTATAGCTTTTTTACGTTATGCAATAGAAGGGGGCTTGGTTCTCTATTTCTAGGCCGGGCGGAAGGTGAAAGCCATAAGAAAAGATTGCACTCCCAGTAAGGAAGATTACAAAAGGTTTTGTCATCTTCTCGACAGGGAACTGCAATCCTAGCTCAAGTAAGTGTGCGACTGTGTATAGGAGCTCCTTCTCTTCTGCCCACTCTCTGTTGACACGGTTCTCAAAGCAGAGGAGGAAGGGTGGGCAGCAGGTACCATGAGCCCTCTGTCCCACACATCTATCCAGAAGCAAGTATAGTTCACCGTTCCATCGAATGCTCCTATCTCTCAGAAAAGATCGTGTGAGAGTGCAGTTATGCTTCGGATGCTTTGCCATAGAATAGATCGACCCAGCTCGAGACCCGTTCTTTTCTGGTGCACTCGCTTTATATCTCCAACACACAAGAAAGGACGCACTGGGAAGGAAGCATCCCTAGCCGCTGTCTGGCTAATCATTTCTCTAACATCTTGCATTCACGGCCCTTTTGACTGTCCCTCGGGGATGTAGCTGTAGATAGGTTAGTCTTAGTGGGTCATTGGCTCCACCTATTATCTCCTTCTATGACATGCTGTTGTCGTAGCCATATTCCATATGTAACTTAGTCATCTTTGCCTCGCTGCTGGTTAGCACCTCCAAAAGAAAGGAAGGACTTCATTCAGTGACCCCGCGATCGCCCTTTGAACGATCAGAATAAGGTAAATCTTGAAGATAAGTTTTGTACTCTATTAGTTTCTCAGTCCCTCTAGTCAGGTAGGTGCCGGCCGGTCTTCGACCAGATATCTATAAAAACCATGATTCAAGATTTACATGTGGATTTTCGCACGCAATGACATGTTCATCGAGTTCTAAATAGGCTGTCTCTTATACAAATCCTGTAGTGAAATTGAGACTGCTCAACCTCGAAAGCTGATTCGCGTGTAGGAAGCACTGTCTGTCGTATCGTTGACTCTATCTATTCATTGAATTTGTTTTTTTGCATTTATTATATAGGCCCGCTCCCTTTTTTCCAAGAATTCATGGACTTCCTTTTACTCCTTAGGGCCTTTTCTAATAGGTAAAAACCTTCCATTTCCGTCAAATGACCCGGCCTTCCCTGGTTCTTCCACCATCAGGGCTTCCTTTCCTCCCTATGCTATGCTCCTCCTGCGCAGGCCTACCACGCTTACACATCCTGCGATATTTTTGCCAGATGGTCTTTGCCAGTAGTGCCATCCTCCCCGCTGACTGTATGGGCTGGTTGTCCCTCGCTGCTACGTTCTATTAGGGTATGGATTATAGGAACAAATGTAGTTGAATGAAAGAGCAGGTGGGTTACACGTTCCACTGTGCCGAGATGTGAGGTGCAGGTGGTAATGATCACCCCGGGGTATGCGCTAGTGCCCTAGACAGGCACTCCAGAACCCGACAACGCTTGTCGAAACCCGAGTCGGTCGGTCTTCCATTCATCCGATTGGAGGTGTGGATAACGAGGCAACCTTCACAACCTTTTCCCTTTTGTCCCTATGTTGTAATAAAGTAGGGCGGTTCGCTTGAGTTGCTCAACTGCCCCTTAGCTCGATGCTCATGAAGCGCCATAGAACCTCTACTGTGCCGCGGGACCAAGCAAGGCATAGCTAGTGGCATAGGAGCCGACTTGACATCAGCGGCTTCGTGCCGCACTGGAGTAATCCAATATGTGGTTCCACATGTTCTATCTCTTCTCCGTTCATTTCCAATACTGATCGCGAAACACCATGAGCAGTAGGATGATGAGGTCAAAAATTCGAAGTGAAATTTTTTATTTGCCTGTTCCTAGTCGTCACGGGAAAGAAAGGCAGAAATAAGAAATAGATTATTAGATTGAGATCTTGTCCAATACTATGTAGTTGTTCATGGTCATTCTGATTGTGTTTAGCTGCATCAGCTTATGTGGCTGTCTCTTATATGTCGGGAATAATGGCTCTAATTTAATGAAAGAAAGCAGCAGACAGACTAATTTGGACGGTATTCCCTAATGAGTAGCTTTAGGAGATTTAGGTCCCCTCTTATATTCTCCACCCATCTGCGGAGGGCTTACGTGCCTTCTCTGTCGCACCCCTCCCACAACCCGTGGTCTGGCCGGCACCTTTGGGACCGGCACCATCGCCATGTGGTGCTCGTGAAATAGGTGATTAAATGCAAAATTCTTATTTACTATTTACAAACATAAATTACCTACTTACTATTACAAATTTAAATGAATCACCTATTTACTATTACATAACGGGGCTTTAAATGCGATTATGAATTGTACAAAAATAATCTAAGCTGGGGAACACAGGATTGGAGTCGCCACCCGGTGTGTTGGTACGCTGGGACACAAAAAATACATCAAAATTTAAAAAGAAAATAAACCCTAGTTTAGATTGACTCTTGGTCCACGTAATTCAAAAAAAAACATGAGTTCGGGAATCCTGATGTAAAATGGAAAGGTTTGGGATAGATTTGATTTGAATTTCGGCACCCACTTTACCCGGCGTTGGACCGGTTGCATGATTTTATCGCGTTCCCTTTTTAATTTTAGAATTCATTATTACCGACTTTGTAGCGTACGTGTGCTTGAGATAGTTTAAAAGTAATAAAATATGTACATATTAACGAGGAAATGAAAATAAATGGCAAATAATAACATTGACAGGTAAATTTAGCCCGGGGTCCAATTTAAAGTCGCACACATTTAACTTGTAGTGCCCTTTAACTCCCAAGGGGCAAACCAGTCGTTTGTCATGCACCCTAGAGTTTACTTCTAGACTAGACATTAGTATATTTGAAGACCGCTCAATTTAGTCCAGACTTAATAACTGACATTCAAATATTTAATGTCTAGTCGTGCAACTAACAAAATTTGAGGACAAAAGAGTAGATACACATCTAGATTTAACAAGAGACAGAAAAAGCATAAATATTATATCGAGACCAACAAACGTAAAAAATAAAGCACAAATCATCACAAAAGAAACTAATCAAAAAATATGTTCTTATGTTGCACTTTTACACATTTAATACTCATAAGGGCAAAACGGTAATTTCACAATCAAAGGGTAATTAAACATATTAAAATGTCAAACGAAAATCAAATTAAAGCTTGGTGGTTATTGTCATTAAAAATGTAACTTAGAAGAAATTTAAAAAGAAAAAATAGTAATATTAAAGAAAATTTCTTAAGGGTCTAAATGTAATTTAGAAAATTATTTGAGGGCTAAAATGCAAAAATCTGAAATCTGGAGGGTTAAAACGCAAATAAAAATTTTTTCGAACTTTTTTTAAAATTTTTTTTGTGTGCCAAGTGGGCTCTGTCAGCAAGCTTTTCTCTCTTTTTTTGTTGAATTGCCACGTCATCGCTGACGTGGATGACATGGCGCCACATCATCGATGACATGGCAGCCAATGGTTCAGCCTTATACACATCTAGATGTGTATAAGAGAATTCCCTAGTCTCTTGTATCGACAGAGAACCCCATGGAGTAATACTTGGGGCTGAAGCCCCTGTCCATTGGCCCAAAGCCATTTTTGGGTTATAGTTCAGTTTATTTTTATTTATACACTTGAAAGTTTCTCTACATTCCCCCAACTTCTTCCTCTTCTTCCCCAACGGTAAACAACCATTCAAAATTCTCCCAACTCCACAACCACCCCAAAAAGTGAAACCTTCAAACCTTAACCCAAAAATTCTAAGAAAATAGCCATAAAAATTCTAATTTTTACATAGAACATGAAGATATAACAATTAATTAACATAAACAACTACATAAACATAAATCAAAGGTTGAAAGTGGGCATATGAACCAAACACAAACTTGCATAAAACATCCACAAAATTTTCGTGTAAACCTTTGGAGACATTCCAAAAAATATTCTAAAGCCAATAAAAACATTAAATTTAAACATTATGAACTATAAAATTAAATTCGAAAATTAAGTCATAAATAATGTAAAAATAGTAAAATAAGCATTTTGTCACCAAAACAATCGATTCAAAAGCCCATTTAACTCGTCATCTCAACCTCAGGAATGTGGTGGAATTGGTTATACTTGGCTTGGAGTGCGTTTGAGCCGAATTTGCTTTCGGCACCTCCAAGCTTCCAGTTAATGAACTGGCCTTCTTCCACCACATTTTTCACCCACCAGATGAACGTTTTTGCTTGAGCTTTACAAAGAGAAGTTGTAGTCCCAGGTACTCTCTACAACTTTTATTCTTTGAGTTTAGTCTAATTCCTTTTGAATCGTTTGGAATTTTGGCTCAAAGTTGGCTATTTGGAATATTTTTAAACTTACAAAAAAATTTCTTTCTTTTCTTCCTGCAGAAATTTTCGTTCCCCCCTCCTCTTTCAAAGACCATTCCTTATTGTATTGGGAGTATGGAGCATCTGATATTTGGTGAGAATTGGTGAAAAAATGCAGAGAAAAATGTGGCCAAAATAGCTCTATCGAGCTGATTGTTGCAGGAAGAAAAGAAAGTTCACGCGCTGAATTTTGATTTTTTTAAATTTTTTTTTAATTTTACGAAAACTTAATAATATTAAAACTCATTCTTAGTATTTCAAATGCATAAAACACATAATAATTAAACACCATAAGACCAATTAAAAAGGAATTAAAGGGTAAATTGAAAGAAAATCAAAGAGCAGGTTAAGAAGAAATTAAAAGGTGAATTTAAAAAGAAAATTGAGTCAAATTAAGAGGAAAATAGGGGAGAACTTAAGGGACAAAAATAGGTGTCTACAGTTTCCGCGGAGATCTACAGATCGTAAGATGATATTATCGCCTTCGCGGCGCTGGAGTATATTTTTGTCATTTTTAAAAAGTGCACAGACAGCTGTTATTTCCCCTTTTCACAATGTTCATGAAGTTGCTCACGAATCAAAGTGTGAATGTCCCTTCGAAGTCTCACATGCTCTTTCTGATCGGCTGCTCAAGCACACGTACGGCACTGTTTATTCTAGACAGCGTCTCTGGAGCCATGGGTTCTGAAGACCTCCCTCTCATGGTTAAAAAGTGATTAACCATCTAGAATAAATCAATCCATCATCGTCCATCCGAAAAATGTGTCTCAATTACAGCCAACTCTTCTGTTTCTTTCCTTATCGAAAACCAACCCTACTAATTTTTTTCTAGAAATGCTAACCAAGTGACACACTGGGGCCATGGGTCATGAAAGTGGTTGAACCTCATCCTCCTTAACTATGTATGGCCAATGAACTCCTCGCTTTAGTCTTTTTTTTCCTTCTTTGGGCTCGGGTTCATAGTAGCCGTGGTAGTAATGTCCCGGAGCCCGACTACCGACCCAAGGTGCATCCCCGCTACACTTGCTATATCCACTAAGGCTTCATCCAACTTCCCAACTATACCTAATATAAAGCCGTTCTATAACAATTCAAGACAACAAGAAAGCAAGAAAAGATAGCAATCGCTTTGGGAGTGTCACGGGGGAGAAAGATAGAAAGGTAACCTATGACACTAGGGAGTTATGCTTTTTCTCCCACCTCAGCTTCGTGGATGGGAGGAGGGCGAGAGCTGAGCACGTACGCTCTATGCTTTTCCCCAGTTTTCCCTTTAGTAAAAGATTAGCTCGTACCCTCTGTGTATAAGGATTCCTGGGGCATGAGTTAAGCATATAGTTGATTGCTCTTTCTTTCGATTGAGCATCGGTACTTTTGGAGTCTCTCTCTGTAGGCGTGCAAAACAACAGAGCCATTGCTCTTTGGGGTGGGGTGAAGTGGACAATTCCTTACTCCAGAATGGGAGATATGGGTATCTGCCTGAATGGCTAATGTGTCAGCTGAGTCAGCTGACCTTCGATTTCAGAGATTAGAGCAGAAGAACTCCGTAATAGCGGAGATAGTATCTTTCGCCTCGAATTCAATGTGTATAAGAGACAGATATCTTCAAAACTAGGGAAAAGATATTTCTAGTTAGGACTTGATTGAGGGATCAATTGACTTCGGAACACTGCCATCAAGCTTCCCTTTCCAACACCTGCCCTACAGATGAAATCCTATGATTCATGCTCCCTCCTCCTCTTACTTTCTATATTTAAGTTCAAAATGCTTTTCATTTGAATCCACAGTATTAACTAAGTGTACAAAAAATACTAAAAACCTATTAATCTTCCTTTAAAAAGTGAGTCTTTTTTTAACCAGAAAAGTTTTGGTAGAGCTGGATCTAAGCCTTGGCTAGGTAAATGTCCTGTAGTAAGGGTGAACCATGCCGCATGGGAGTGGTGAATGGAGAGCAAAAATTGATAGAACAAAAAAAATATCCCTTATTTTGATTCTGTTGTGCTTTGTCTATTCAATCCCTAGTTTCGAATCTAGTCTCGACATCAAGTAGAGAGAGGACCAGCTCTGCTGCACTTGAGCCCTATATCTATTCTGTGAACCATACTCCTTGTCGTGAGTGACGAGCCAGTTTTAACTAGGAACTGCAATTAACACATCTCTATGTGTATAAGAGACAGGGATAGATGGCTCTAATAAAATTGGAAGAAATCCATAATTAGATGTTTGTTCTCTATTTCTCCCTCCCCGAAATCAGGAGTGAACTAAAATGACATGGGTTGGGTTAAATAAGCAACAAGAATATCCTCACCTCATAGCATCCTGGTCTAGCTCTAGCTAGATCTACTTTTTCTTCACGGCAAGGTAACTCTATAAGCTATTCGACCGATGCGACCAAATATCTTATCTACCAATCGAATATAAAAGAAATCTGCCTAATTCAAACCCTTTCTCTCTTTATCTACGCTAATAAAGGAAATCGTGAACTTAATAAAAAAATCAAAGGCTATTAAATCTTGAATAGAAATAGGGGCCGGTGAAAAAGCCAGCAAGATTAGCGGACAAAAACAAGGCCAGCTAACGGAGAAGGGATACGATCAGCCCTCGAGAAGCAACTTTTAAATCCCAGTCAAACGACAAGTAGGTAGCCAACCTGGGGATTCTGGCAAATATCCAGATGCATGCATGCACAGCCTGGTTGGCTATCTAAGGGCGATTAAAGACGAAGGACTTCACTTCCTTGCTAAACTGGGCCTTGGTTACGACTATGATTGTGTTCTCTGTTCAACAGAAAACAAGAGAGTAGCCATACCTTTCAAGCTAGCATAGATTCTCTGTGTTTAGCTGCGAGAGACTATTCACGCAATAGTGTGAAAGAAGTCCTACTAAGCTAAAGAAGCAGATGAAGCATCGGGTCTTGGAGAGATTCCCCATTCTTGTTAGATAGTCAGTATTTACAGTAATAAAATACCAGGAAAGATCAGATGCAGAGAATCGAGAAATTCCTATTATTCTTAATAGAGGGATGTACGGTGCCCGCTTCTAGCAAAGTCTTAGGGACGTCTGTCGACCCTTCATACAGAGGAATTTCCTAGCAAAAGGTATGCCAATCATGTATGCCTAGAAGCTCATGGAACTCACACGGCCTTCCCACTAAAAAGAAGGGAGTGGCTAGCTTAGTTCTGTTCTAATCACTTCGATTCCCGTACACGAATACCTTCCTTCAATCAAATAGATGGATTCTCGGGTCAAGAAAGTACTCTATCTTTCTTTCCTTTAATCGAAGAGAGAAGAGTGAGGTACAGTAAGCGAAAGGACAATGATATGGAATGAAGATAAGTCTATTCATGACTGAAAAGCATGTAAAGGACAATGAGCTTTTGCAAATGAAACTTTATCAAATTGAGTCCGCTAGTGGAATAGGCTTGTAAGACTATATGTGGAGTCAACTTTTGAACATTTCGATTACGATTCCTACCTAAGTAAACTAGGGTTGTATATGTGGACTTAATCAACTTGTACCTTATTAGTTCATTTCATCATGGAATCAATCCCTCATGGACCTATATCCAAGCCCAGAGAGTACTCTTCCTTCTGCCTTACACCTCCTATGAACGAACCTGATAGGGTCACATACAAAAGGTTCTTTACTAAGCTTAAGACTTGTGCTTTCTATCTCGACTCATTCATGCGGTCGACCTATCATTTCTGATGTGTCAAAAAGCAATCACTGATGAGCTAAATGGTCACAGTATGCAATGGACAAAACTAGATGTGTATAAGAGACAGTGGTCAATGGCAGTGATAGCGGGGAAAGGTGCATTTTTGGCTATTCCACTCAGTAAGGAAGTGGGCTCAAATCAAAAGGATGATTTGATTGCTATTGATGTGCATTAGTGAATCTACCACTCTAAATGGAAAGCTAGTCTTCTTTATGATAGTAAGAGCGGCGAATCGAGAAAGATTTTTTTAGCTTCATGCCTTGCCTTCCTTCTTGTTATACCACTCACTCTCTCAGGGAAGGACATAAGCACTAACTTTCTCTCTATTGGAAAAAGAGAGGGTTTAGACTACAGCGAGTGCATAGCCTCACTAGGAAGAGAATCAGAGCTGCTTGGCATCCCTTGTGGTTTAATTCATGCTTTCATGCCTGATTGGGGCTTATTGGCTCAGCAGGAAGAAAGAAGGGTAAGGCAGAATAAGAAGGGAGAGGGATTCATCAGTGTCATAGCTAGGGACTCCCATACACATCTAGATGTGTTAAGATTGTACAATCTTCTCTTAGTTAGAAAGAAGAGGTTGGAACTCTCATCTGTTTGATCTTGATGAATGCTTGTCGAGATAGAGTGGATCGAGAAAGGTCATCCCAAACTGTTTTTCGTATGTCTCTCAACGGTTGGCCCAGATCCTCTTGATGACTTTGGAAGAAAGGGGATATTGAGTTTGTTTTACCATCTAGATATGAATAAGAGACAGACTCAGAGAAGGTTTGCTAGCTATATGCTTAACACATGCAAGTCGAAAGAAGTTTTATCGGAAAGAGATTTGAGATTCCATAAGTAACTTAGTGACTTTACTTGGAAGAAGAAAATGAAATACTAACAACCGCGCTGGTCGTAATGGATCGACTTTCATACGAATTCAAAATGAATATCCTTCGTCCCACCATTAAACCATAACTATCATTCATTGGGGTTGGTTTGCTTTCTTGGAAAGGAGTGAGAAATGGCTTTGCTTGGACTTCAGAAATAGTACATGGATCCTTCCTTGTTCCCTGGTGGTCCTTCTTTAGTGGCTAGGAAAAGGAAAGAGGTCTGTCTTTGCTAATTGAGCTTGTTGAACAGTTTTAGAAAGAGGTTGTATTGCACGTCCACCTACTTGGTCTGGTGGGGTTTGGGCTACATCCCATATTCTAAATGAAAAAGATCTTTCCACGAGCGATGAACTACTCTTGTGGAAAAACTATTAGAGATAACCTGACTGAAACTTCCACACAAAGTAGAGCCCGAGTAGAAGTACATTTCCTTACAAAGAGCTTTCTAGTTCTTTCGTTTACACCTCTTGACCATAGTTCAACATTGATGTAACTATAGACAGATCCGCTAAAGGGTCTCAGATATTGTTGGTGTCTTTTTTCTCCTTCCTATTTCTTCTTTTATGATTTTTTCCACTTGAAATATGCTTACAGGTAAAGTGCAAAGAAGGTACCCAGGGGACCAAACGAAAGGGTACTGAAAGGTCTTCAATTAAAGCTTCACTAGTACTGAATGATGAGTAAAGATTGCTAAAGCAGACTTAAGGATAATCAATACCCCACCTACCCAAATTTGTGACAAAAGGAAAGACTTGAAAGACCTACTTGACGAGTTTCCTTATGAGTGAGTTCGTGGGTGCCTTTACTTTAAGTCGAGTATAGCGAAGGGATTCTCCTAAGAAAAGCTTTAAAGGGAATAGGGGTGAAAGGACTTTTATGAGCTGTTTCAGTAGTGACCGACTTTTTTTGCTGTGTGATTAGTGGCTTAGCTATTAGTTATCTAAAAGCTACGGTAGAAAGAAATCCCTTTTGAAAATAAACCAGCAATACGCCTCAATTATTCTTTTAAGTTTGTGTAAGGCGGAGGGAACGAAGGGACCTGTAGGAGGCTGAAAAACCGTAGTGCGCTAGCGAGTTAGCACAACAACTTAGTGTCTTGTTTTCCTCGGTGCTTCTTTTTTTTACATTATTACATAAGGTTAAACAAAAGCTGTTGCTAATGCTTGTAGCTTGCTTCTGTCCTTACTCAATTTTTATTTAAGGTTACATTGCCGTATATTTTTTGAACTGAATACCTTCCTCTATCATCTCTAGTCTCTTTCTTTTTTAGAAGAGATTTTCTACCCCGCCTAACTATGAAGAGCGGGAAAGGATGTGGTGATAACCCCGCAGCTTTGTCTAGAAGCGGGTGTCTAGCTGTGTAGGAAGACTCACCCTAGCCACTTTAGCAACCCCACCCCCAGCTCTAGCTGAGAAGCACCCTCCATCCATTTCTTCTTTTTCGTGTGCCCAAAAGCCCGCCTGCCCGCTTTATGAGCCCATTTCTGATTCCCTCACCCAATCTCATGAGAAGCAAGCCCAGCAGGCCCTACCTTAACCCGTCCTCAGACAGTCGGCCCTCACCAGGCTGCTGGCATTGCCAAATGCTCCGTCACGAAGCAAGCTTTCCTGAATATGAGAGATGCAGGAATAGTACTTAAGAGCCTGTCTCTTAAGCAAGTAGTTGGACAACTGTATACACGAGAGTCATTAGTATTCTGGGAATTGGCAACATTGTCAGAAAGGGGAAGTCTAGGAAGAAACTTTTTTAGGTCTTGGTAACTCTACTAAAGTAGTCGGCCTAACCTTCGGTTCCCATAACCAAGTTTTTCTTTTTCATTCCTTATGTACTTTTTCTTACTTCATCCATACTTTTTTACTTTTTCTGAAGTGTGGGGCAAATGGTGCCCTCTACTTCTACTTCTAACTAAAGGTGAACAACCGGCATTGCAAGTAAATAGAGAGCCCTCGCCCGTTTTGAGTTGTTGCGAGCCGGAAAGCATACCGACTCTTTGAGTCGCGAAAGGGCCGCTTGCTTAAATTAGATTTTTTTTTATATTGAATTCTAATAATATAATAGATATAAAATTCTATATATATCTATA
The DNA here is from genome assembly GCA_025175665.1 of Cinchona pubescens. Lineage (NCBI taxonomy): Eukaryota > Viridiplantae > Streptophyta > Magnoliopsida > Gentianales > Rubiaceae > Cinchona > Cinchona pubescens. Next base: position 2,657,304 of record JANKKI010000064.1, read on the forward strand.
AACAATAATAAAAAACAATATAAATAAAGAAATTTTGGAATCCAATTGTTCATTCCTGGGAAGAGGAAGAAGCAGATAGAACAAAGGCCTCCTCTTTCCTTCCGCATTGCATGTTGAGATTCGCAAGGGCTTAGAGTTTAATTGGTTGAAACGTACCGCTTATAACGGTGAAATTATAAGGTTCGAGCCCTGTCTAAGCCTACCACCCCCTTCTCTTCACCTGATACAAGGCAGATCTGTATCCAGAGACGGCAACTGGAACCACACTGATGCCGCTGCCCTTTGGGCAAGCGCCTTCTACGCTTATCACTCATCTACGCTCTTGCAGCATGCCCTCTTCGGGCAATACGGTGTAATACGCGAAGCAGATGAGCCCATAGCTTTTCGATCGCTATTTTCTTGCGATAGCGAAGGCTTGGTTCATACTCTAAAAGAAAGTAGATGCGAAGGTTCGGATCGAAGATCTTCGTGAGATGGCACTGGGGCACTATAGCATGTCGGGAATAAGGAGGGACAAACTGGACGTAACCACTCCCTTGGTTGGGGGCTGTGCCGCCCCTATCCTTTAAATTAATGGATTCGCAGGTCTTTTTCTTACTGTTGGAAGATTTTTGAAGATGACCTGGTCGTGGTGGTTCACAATTTCTTTCTTTGCTGAAGGCGCTATTAAGCCCTAAGTTTGAATTCAAATTAAATTGCCTTTATTCCGATAGTATAAAGTCCTTTTCATATTTTTGCCAATTCCGACCTACCCTTACTTATGGGATATTTAAAGGAGAGCTTTGTCACTTTTTCTAAAAATTTCTCTCTAGCTCGAAGAATGAGTTTTATTATCCCTAGAATCATTTTTAAGGAAAGGGGCTTTTGTTACAGGACTTTATATTCTAGAGAAGATCTCCTTGGCTTACGAGGTGGGGTGGCTTTAAGTGATAGGGGATTTAAACCAAAAGGTTTAATAGGAGTAGGGTCAAAAGAAAGTTAGGATATTGTAAAAGCATCCTTTTGGATCGAATGGGTTTTTTTTGTGATAAATGGCAGAATGTTATACATGGTTGTTTATGTAATGTAATTCAAACTTGTGAGTGCTTATGGATGGTGTGCCACATGGGTACTTTCCAGCTTCTCGAGGGCTGCGACAAGGGTTCCAAAGACCTATTGATTTTAGCTGAAGAAGTGCTAACTCGGGGCCTAGGTTCCAAGAGTTAGTATCATTGAAAATGATAACACCTTACCAAGCTTCAATCTGCCCAGCACTCCCCTACTTTCTCTTTGCGAACGATGTTATAATATTATATAATAGCCATAAACAGAATCTTAAGAAGCTTAAAATCTTTTTGAAAAATCTCTTATGCAGACCGTCCAGCCCATTTCTTGTTTGGATTTCATATCAAACACATCCCTCAACATTTCACCTGCCGTAGGGGGACTATTCAGCCACTCGTATTCCTATGAGGATATGGCTGGGAAATTGTTGTAGTTAGGAAAGTCCCATGTCTTAGTCAAATCTTCTAGAAATAAATTCATGAAGATCTGACTGAGTTGAGGATGGACCGAATCTCGAAAGGCAAGAGGCTTTCATAAAGACGTATGAAAAATTGAGGGTCGAGAAAGGCTTATTGCACGATCCACCCAAGCTAATAAATAAATGCTGCATAAGAGAGTGGAAGGCCGGCCCTCGCCCATCTAGAGGTGCACACCACATTTAGGAACATATGCAAAGGGGTAAAGAGAGAAGTCAATGGAGATCTACCAAATCCAATGATTTTGATTTGTTCGTACCATTCTGTCATCGATCACTGCTGGATCGTTGGCGAGTTACCCCACAAAAAAGCATTGAGAAAGGTCAAGCATATATGTTTCCTGAAATGATCAGCGATTTCATTTGCTATGCCCTGCATCGTGTTCATGTGTGTTTATTGAGCTTTCTTCACTTCAGCGCCATGCGCTTTGCTTTGCTTTACAGAAGAGAGAGACCTTTGAGAGTGAAAAGCAAGGGCAAGCGATGGAAAGGATAGCCCCTCCCGCGTTCCCGCGAACTACAACTACTAGAAAATGGTGAGATCATTAGTTTAGTGAAAGAAGGACTAACGACGATCCTTTCCTAAAGGAGAAGGATGAGTAGGAGGAGTCAATTTTCTTTGAACATCGAGGCACCTTTAGCAGACAATTATGCCATTCGAAAGAAGTCTTCAACAGAAGAAAAGCTTACTCCAACCCTGTCTCTTATACCTTCTTGATCGTACTATATGGAGAAAGATCTTCTCCATTATACGGTCAATACCGATCTACTTTAGTAGATCATATGGATGTAGAAAAGGCTTCTAATTTGGATGAATTGGAAACATCTCCATTTCTATTTACCCAGTTCATATCTTTGTTTCGTGTGTTCCCGCAAGGAATGAAATCTATTCAATCTCGGGATACCGCCTAAATAACTCCAGCCAGAGAGTCAAATAGGTCGAGAAAAAAGAGTCTGAGGTCGGGTTGGACGACATACATCTTGGTTGAGTCCCACCACCACTAGAGTTAGACATATAATCTTTCTTCTAAAAAATGGGTGAGTAAGCTTTTTGTTTCAAGCTTGGCTAGCAGTAGCCCGGAAAGTGAAGCCTTCATTTCTCGCTTTTCCATTAGTTACCCACAGGTCATAAGCTGGTAAGATAAAAAGGAAGAATGCGCTCTTTGACGGGGTTGTAACAGACTAGGTTGTTTCTGAAGCCGAGAGTGAAAGAGATAAGGAACCAGATGACCTAGAATCAGTTTACCAAGTTAAAGCTAACACGAGTAGTTTAATAGTCAGATCCATTTGTTAGAGATCCCATGTAAATAGTGAAAAAAGCCTACTTAACTTAGAGGGAATAGGTGTTTAGTTAGGGGTAGGGTAAGGTCCCTCAGGCCAAGCCCATCCAAGGCTCTCCCTTCTCGCTTTCAAGAGGTTTGGTTTGCTGCTTATCTAGCGTAGAGACAGGATCCGGGGACCAAGGCTACGTAGCCTATGCGAAGCAAGCCTACCTAGAACTTCGTGAGACCATTTCGTTTGGACAAGATGACCCCTTTCTTCTCGGGCTCGGCTCTCTTGGGCGGAGGTTACCGATCTTGATGAGAGTTTCTTCTTTAGATTGAGAGGCAGGAGATTAAGGGAATAAGCTCCTAGCATTTTGAAGGATGACTATCGTTTTCTAGAAGAAAGAATACTAATCATAAGCCTTCGTCAGAGAATTCCTAATACCCGGTAAGCTAAAGGACTTAGGAGCTAACCTCCAACCTCTTCTTTACAGCTATCTAGGAGTGGTTGGGTATTCCGGGTATCTGGCTTAATGTCTTAGTTAGTATCTGCCAAACAAAGGTAGTCTCATTCATATCTTAATTGATAGAATAGAACAACAGGGTTGGATAAAACTGGCACGATTTCCATGGATAGCTAGGATCTTCCTAAAGTATGCCCCCAAAGCGGGAGCTAAGTTGGTGGGGTAGGAAGATGTGAAAACTTATCTTCAACCGACAGAGATGAGGTGAGGTAGAAGAACTAGAAAAAATAGGGATCATTCCACCCAGGAGGTAGTTGAGCTTGAAATTCACATTATGACCTACTCTTTTTCTTTAGTTAGGCTTACATTTTCGAATAAGGTCTTCGCCTCATTTTCACTGGGGAGATCTCGGTCCATTTTTTATTCTTGATAAAATAGACTCTCTAGTCTCTTTGTTTTTACATCGTTCACTATTATTTCCAAGTTCTCTACGCAATGCTTACTTTCCAGGCTTTCAATTATATCCTGTAGCCGGTAAAGAGCGAGAGGACGCATGTCTTCCTCTTTTCTTAGCCCGTTAATAAGATCACCTAACTCATTTTCACGAGTCAGAATCGCATTCTATGTGTCTCTTTTGCTTTTCTCGATGCACCTCTTCCCAAACAACATCTTTGCTAACCTCTAATGGGCGTTTCCCCTTGGGCCGTTCAAGTGCGTCAGAAGCAGATGACGATGCTTGCCCCACGTTACACATCTAGATGTGTATAAGAGACAGCATTATCAAACTCCGGGATTCCAATCAACCCCTTCCAGTCCAGATCCGCCAACATGCCAGTAGCAAGTTGCCCTGCGGATTCACCCTCTTCGGGAACATTCCTTATGTCTTGCACCCTTACTACATCTATCGTTAGATCTCTTTGTACCTGTTCGAGTGTCCGACTTATTTGATCAGCCGCTCTGCTATGGATTAAGGAGTTAATGTTTTCTGCAGCACCACTGCCATGTAAGTTTTGTAGGAAGTTTTCATCTCAACAGACTAAAGCAAAGCGAAGAGTCCTAACGGTCAAGAGTAGCTGGTTAGAAACCTTAGACACCGTAACCTGGAACCGAAGGGATTGGTGTTAAGTCCTCTAATTCTTCCTAATCTAAGTCTTCATTGAAAAAAGCTTAGGTTCAAAGAAAATATAAAAGAAAGACTTTAAGGAGATCCTGCAAGTGAGTCTTAAGTTAACTCTTATCTCATATGGGGTCCAAATTCATCAATGGGTTTTTAGCTAAAAAACAAGATACCAAACTAATAAAACGGAGTCTAATATAGTGGAAAAGTAACTCAATGAGTTTTTCCTTCTACGAGTTCATTTCAAACTTAAGTTTTTCTATCTCATATAGCTGTAAAAGTCTTCAGTTTGCCTATCCCGTAGGAGATCCTTAAAGTCTTTCTTTTATGTTTTCTCTTTGTCTTACTTGACCGGCTTAAGATGCTTGAGTTATCGAGTCCAAGACCCTTTACTTTTAGCCTATCTCGCTCCTAACCTTTAAAGTGGAATTCTTTTATCTCAATGATAAGAAATATCCATCTAGTCTAAGTACCATTGGTAAAATTCCCTCTCTTATAAGATTTTGCATCTCTTTTTCTGACTGGCAATCAACCATTGAGCGAGGTATCTCAGGATTGGAAAGGAAGAGATATCTATCTTTGATTGGTTGCATGTGAGACATCTCTCGTCTGTGTTCACTCTGTCTTCTTTCTGAACTTTCTTATCTAAGAGCCTGCCTTAACGGCCTCGAACCGGACTAATGGTTGGCCTTGCTCTTTTATTACTCTATTTAATACAATGGAATGGAGCTTAATCCTATTCCTCAAACTAAGACGATCAAGCCCTTCTCAGTCAGAAGGAAAGCCCCTGACGCCCTTGCCCTTGCTTCCCCTTCTTAACGTGTAGGGGTAAGAGGCTCTTATTCTGATATGAGTCAAGCATCTAAGACCAGCTATTTTTTCACATGAAAGCATGCAGGAGTCAACCACGTTGGAGCTAGTCGAATCCTTACTTTTTCCATGTCCTTCGTGGCCCCATAGCCAATGGCTTACCGAACTAAACTACCATGATCCGAATCTCGTTCATTTATCTCTGATTGATATCCTCGTAAGCTTTCTTTACTTTTTGTTATACTCTTCGTGACCTTATTGGCGGAACCTAACTAAGACATGCCATCTGTGTATTGAATCGCTAGCCTATATCCATGTCAATCTAGAATCTGTATGTACCCGAAAGAATAATAAAAGTATCCATGCCTACCTACTGCAACCTACTATTATCCGAGTCGAGTCGCTTTGATCCCTACTGCTTGAAGTAAGCTACAACCATTTTTCTTTTTCTCCTTTGGTCAGCTCTTCGGCTGCTTTCTCATTTCAACATTGCCAAGACACTCAAGGGACAAAACTAAGGAGATTGGAGATAGATTCAAAGCAGTCTCCCTTACAGTAGAAGCAGGAATTATTCTAATTATTCCCTTACCGAGGGAAGTACGATAACTTGCAATTGACTTTATTCTTTATCGTGTTAATGCGGAAGTTATGTCACTACTTTTTAACCTTGGTCCCAAGCTAAAACTTCTATTTAGGATCACTTTCATCTGACTATCCTTCGCCCTTATGTGGCTACTAGTGAAGTTAAAAATGCCTAGTGAAATGCTATCTCGATTGAAGCTATCTTGCTCATTGGATTGATTGTTAGCCAGCTGCTTTTGTTTTTCCTTCCTTGACCCAGCAACTTTAATAGCAGGAAGCCTGGCTACTTTCTTTCGAGACGACTAAGTAGTCCTATATTCTTTCTTTTTTTCTAAAAAAGGGTTAAATAAATCTTCTCATGCCATCCCACGCTATCGAACCAGACTAGCTCCATTTATAGGTCCTTAACCTGAAGAGAGAGACCCCACCTAGACCTATTTTAGTTAATTTGCCTCGGGAGGACTTAACTTATAACTAGTTCCTTACTTATCGTGCCCCATAGCCTTTTATTTGGCTAGAATAGCTCTATTAATCTTTCTCATCTCTCCAGTGTCTCAGATCTGAATTTTCTACGGTTCAAATCAATCTCCGAATCGCTAACCTTGAGGCTGGAACTCAATAAGTAAAGAGAATTGAATTCGGGCGGGATTGTTCTTAAACTAAATCCTATACTTACCTTTGAGATGCTGCTTCAAGCAAAAAGTCAAGACTATCCATGATGCTGCTTCAAGCAAAAAGTCAAGACTATCCATGGGGGGAGTAGCATCTTCCTCTAAAAGTTGAGGGAGGCACTGTCTCCCCGGGAACCCCCCTCTGTCCACCTTCGTCTTACGTGCCAACTACGTCCTCTACTGAATTTTTAGATTTCCTTTATACATCCCAAAGAATGTCTTTTCTCGTTTTTCAAAAGACCTAAGAAAATAAGATATGAGCGAGTATGGGAGATTCTGGTTAAGAAAACAAACAAAACCTTTCACTAAGGTAGGATGAAAGAGGTGTGATTTTAGTTAGCGAGGATAGTGACTTAGACGAGAGGGCTATAAGGTAGTTTTTCTCATAAAGAAATGCACCACTTCTACAGACTGGACTAACAGATGTAATATCATAGGATATTATTTTACCTTATCTACTCTAGAACATAGACCATTTCGAATGATAGCAGAATGATTCAAGGCTAAGGCATTGGGCCTAGCAAGAATAAGAAGAGTTAAGCCTAAATTCACAATCTAGACAGCGGTATGGATAGGAAAGCACAAGTTTCGAGTAAGTGGCTTATAAAGTCTTCTCTTGTACCTGGACCGTCGGCTTATATCTTTGGCTTAGTTGGAAAACCCTCCTATCATTAAAAAGCGAGTTTTCACTAGCACTTGAGCTAGTAGCCATAGCTTTTCTTAGATAGGGCTTTCGGCTAGTTTGTGTAAGCATCTTTGTAAGCAATAACCCGAAAACTCTGACAAAAGAGATTGAATACCAGGTTAGTTCACTAATTTCGGGCATCATCTTACGTCATTCGTTAAAGCGCTTTCTATAAGCCTTTAATTTAAGGACATTTTAAAGAAGAGAAAAAGTTCCGCATTTCTTGATTCTTGATAGCAGGAGAAGGGCAGAGTCTTTTTTTGGCAGTGCATCATGGTAGCTCGATTGGATGCCTTTTCTGCATGCCCCTACTGTGCTTCCTTAAGCCATGCCCTTACCACCAACAACAGTTATGCCGACAGTGGCAAGAGCTTATTCTTGGCATTGGAGGTGGGATAGAGCTAATTCTGAGATTGAATGTCTCTCATTGTGGTATTTATTTGAAGCTCGTGCAAACTAGATTGATAGAAGAAAAGAGGGGAAATCTTCCCTATCTCTCTTAGGCCTTCTATTCATCCATGGCGAGTCGTATCCTATAATAAGAGACCTGATCATACAGCTGTTCATCTAACTAGAAATTTAAAATTGCCGATGTGATACACAGAGACAAGCTGACTAAACAAAAATTGCATATAGAAAGAGAAATTATTGGTCTTGCTTGATCGTGGTACATGCTTTTTACTGAAACTCCCATTGCTCTATCTCTGAAAACTTGCAGCTGATAATAGAGACAGATATATAGAAAGTATGCAATGAGGATGGTTCTAAATCACTAGGTAGCCGTACTTAGAACTTGGCCCAAGCTTGACTTAGCCCAAGCAATGGCCACTCCCATGCTTTTCCTTGGTCAACAACCAAGAAAAGCTCTCGTTTTTAGTAATAAAGTCTCTCTTTTTTTGGGAGAAGCAGAGTAGTCAAAGAATGAACCAAAGTTATGTATCTACTTATCGTATTTTTGCCTTTGCTCAGTAGTGGAGTAGTAGATTTTTTTGGACGTTTTCTTGGATCAAAAGAAAGAGCTATCATGAGCACCCCAGAATTTCTCCTTCTTTTATTTGCACTTATTCTTCTTCTTAATGCGATTTATCAACTTTTAATTTCAAGAAAAAGAAAAAAGAGTTGGATTCTTTTTCTTGTAATATATTTATTCATGTTATTTTTCTGCTCTCTCTTACGCTTCTTCTTTTTAGAAAAGGTTTTCACTTTCTTAGGTGTGACAACCTTATTTGCATTAATTTTCAATTTATCGTCTAGATCGAATGAAAAAGGCAATTCAAGCAGAGGAACCAGTCTTCCTACACCTGGCGTCTTCATCAAGCTCGGAATCCTTGGCTACATTTAGAAATGTGATTGCGGTCAAGAATGAGGCTGAAATATATACGCGTTTAAGAAATATAGACAGCTTGCATTACTATAATCTTCCCCCTCAGAATAACCCAGAGGACTATGAACGACTCGTTCGAGAACACTTCGATCAAGCTATCAATGTAAATCATTTTAGAGAAATTTTGGATTGTGAATATTTTGCGCTCCAAGTATTAGAGCGAAAGGGCCTATTGCAAGATAGACTAATCAATCTGAGGCTTGGTGAGGAGATTCTTGACCGAATAATGGAACTTTCCCCCTATAAAAATATCAGACAAGAGGCTTACAACTTTCTACAGGATTCTAATTTCCAGTAAGCGCCCTACGCTTTGCTTTTCAGCGCAATATCCTTGATGGAAATCTAACTTCCTTTATTCAAGAACTCAACTAGAATGGTCGAAATTCTAAAATATACCGTGAATTTTGCTCTCATTTTACGGACGAGGACAATTTCGGCACGCAAATGGGTTGTCGCTCCCATAATGAATTAGATAAGCATGATCAGTAACCATAATGAGTATTCAATCAGAATAAGGGGGCCACCGATGTCGAGGGGCCAGTTTCTCCTTTCATCTAGATGTGTATAAGAACAGTAGAAGTACAGAGATCCTTGCAGGATATAATTTTTAGAAAAGAATGACAAGTTGGTTTGAGAACCCATTGGTCAAAGGAAAGGGGAAAAGCACTAGAAGATAAAGGAAAGAGACATAGACGGTTCAGAGAGAGTAAAGGATGCACTTGTGGTGTTCATATAACCGAGGGGGGGCCTTCGGTACAAGCATACCTGCATAAAGGATGTGCATAGACCGAGGGTAGGAGAAGTGGATAAGTGGTGGGCTCCTCAAGGCTAATTGATCACAACCAATCTCTCAAAACAATGAAAGCGCTCAAAAGCATGTCATAGCACGAGATAAAGTTTCTGTGCGGCTAGAGTCTAAGCTCTCCAGGAGAGAAGGTAGCGATAGGTAACTAAATGAGTAATCTATCTTAATGGATTAATTTCACATTCTTTTGATTTATCATTCGAGAATGAATTAGGCGATACTTATCTCAAAACCAATGAAAGAAAGAAAAAGATAGGTCTCAGACATGGTTTCTATCTGCTTTCAAAACACACTTTACACAAACTTTAACTATATTGAAAAAGAGTTCAGATTGAACATTTCTTCTCCTCGCTTCATCATCGTTGGTCCTTTGAGATGAGATTTTCAGCTGCCTAAAAGACTGGCTATCATTTCTACTGTACTATATATAATTTCATGAAAAGCGAAGAGTACCCGTGTATTTCTTCTTGTAGTTCCTTTTTGTTCCTTTATTCCACGCCACTTGCCCGGCCAAGTCTTAGAAAGATAATGGTGATCACGCAATGCAACAAGAAATTCTTAACTCACGACTCGTCACACTCTCATAATATCATAAGTTTCATCGAAGCCAGGGTAATTCCTAGATTCCCGTCACTTCGACTACCATGAATATCGTGTGGATTCTTTCTCCTATCCATTTCAGTTCAAATCCTTACTAGTAAAGGCTCCCCTTGGGAGATCTGAATAGAATACACATCTAGATGTAGTATTCGAACTAGGAGTTCTTTCTTTCAGTAAACTACTTGTCATTTCTCTACTCAGTGCCTACTCCACTAGTCCCTTGCCAATCCATAACAATGACTGGCAGCAACGTCACTCCTATGTCGATAAGCTACGTGTTCGGCCACCATCATATCTTTGCATTCGTGGTGACATAAAGAGCCTTCGTATGCCCCTTTCCTTCGGGTGGTAGCTCATCATCAGTAAAAGTGATGTAGTTCGGTGCCAGGCCAGTATCTAGTCCACCCAATTCTCAAACTTATCAAGCGAGATAAATGAGCCCTCATGAAAAACTTTCAAGAGATCATTAGGGTGTGCTGGAGATGATAATAAGATTGAAAGTACAGAAAGAGGGGCCGACCTCTTTTCCAATTGCTCAACGACGCTATATCCAGTTCACTCTTATTTAGGATTTGACAAAATTCCGCTCCGCACCTAGTTACTTTCCTCTTCCTCTGCTACCACTCTTTTACCTTTTCTACACCGCTCTCATTCTTCTGGAGTCTAACATCGGCCACTGAGGCTCATACCTCTTAGCCCGATCAGATTGGAAACTGACTGTGCTGATTCTTTAGCTTGATCATTAGTGTGGTAATTCCATGGGATTTCTTTGTAACTTTCATATGAAAAATGGACGGGTATAGTAAGATGAGATAGATCCTTAATGGGCCTAAGTCGATCCTAAAATAGTCTCCTTGATCTGCTTTCATTATATGGGCAAATGCCTTTCCTCATCCACGCCATGTATTACATAGCATCTAGCAAAGCAAATGCTTACTCCGAATGGAAGAGACAGCCACAACAACACCCTCTTGTGAGGGAGTCCACCCTATCGTCTTGTTGTTCTATTCATTGTAGTAGGCAAATTAAGATATAGACCAATTACTAAAAGAGTCTGAAGCAAGGACACTAGTTCGTCTATCTTATACTTAACTCCCGCCTACTGAAATAAGCTCTATTAAACAACTTCTAAACTTACTAAGAAATTTCGTTCGTAGCCTTAGATCTTGACTCATGTCAATTAAGAAAAACCAGAAGAGAGGATTCGAGAATACCTCAATCGCATTAATAGTCAACATTCTAAGTCCAAAAGCTGGATATATCTGTGGCTGTTATATCCAATGGATTCGGGGAGGTTACTTCTATAAAAAGCCACCTTCTACCATAGCTTCACCCTCGATCGAGCGGAGAATTACAGTATATCAAGGCCTCGGGCAATTCCAGGGAAAAGAAAGAGTTGGATCGAGACAAATGAGAGAAGAAGGTCCGAGAACAAGAAGATGGGTCTCTTAAGAATGTCAAGGGGAAGGTCAAAAATCTCAAAAATACTATCTGGTGGACCCAACCTGAGCTGCAGCCAAAGCCAAACTCAAGAAAAGCAGAACTCATTAAAACTCTAAAAAAAAGCTCTTCATGACAACGAGCTTCCCACCCACACGAAACTTACAAAAGGATATTATTTGTTCAAGTCTGTTGTTCGAATCCTTTCATGGAAAAGTGAATCTTGTGATAAGCGCGTTCCTTCATTCAATGTAGCTATTTGGCTGATCCCTCTTCAGAACCTCCCTTTCTCAAAGGTCTTGGATGATGGGTTAGAGGGACGAGGATGCAGTTAATCTTACACTCAACTCTCCCTATCCATGTGCATGCATCTCTGTATCACTAAGCTTCCTTCTCTTGCTGACTCTGCTAGGACAGCCAGGAACTGCTTGGCTGATCACTAGGATCTATCTGCTCGTAAGTCGAATATTGGGTCCGAAAAGCTCTTCACTTAAGTATCGAGACAGGAAAGATAAACGTGAGCGTGCCAGTTCCTTGGAGGCTGAATATAGAGCTACCTCTGACTGTCTCAAAGAGTTAGTCATTAAAATATGGAAGCTCCCGGTTCAGAAATTGTAGCAACTTCCTCACCCATTAAATTATCTTATACAGAATGAGTGCACCGACGGACCATGATAAAAACAAATAGAATCCTATCCTCCCTGAAATTTTGTTCCTTGAGAAATAAGATAACAATCAATATTGTGGAGAAGGCTTAGTCTCACGTCTCTAAAAAAGAGACATTTGCTTACTTCTTGGAGATTGACTCATTCACATCTCTAGTAGTATCCCTATATACTCTTAAAAGAATTGAGAGTTGGTCAACTATTTTCTCTTTAATAACTGTAAGAACATCTATAATTATAACTAAATCCGTTATTTTCATTTCCATATTGAGTTGATACTATTCATTTGATAGATCAGTCAGCCAGCCCTAAAGGCTACAAGAATAGCTATAGGTAAAGCTAAACCCATCCTAGAGACGAAATCGGAAATGAGTTGATCCATACTAAGTGTCTATATTTCAGTTCTCTTAAAGAAGACCGCCAATTCGTATCTCGACGATACAAGACAAGCAAAGCGCCTGGTCCTCTTCTCTTGAGTCGAAGTGTAGTGGGAGTAGTAGTATGGTGATTTCTCACCGAAGGACGTGTCACCAAAAAAGGAAAAAATTGTTTAGCTTGCTCTTATACTCGCTGCCAAGACTCCCCTCTGACTCCCATTCCATTGGCTTCGACCTCTGTCTCTGCTAGTACCTACTTTCCATAGTTATTGGTCGAGTAATCAGCCTCCCTCTTGGTTGTTGAGTGAGTAAAAAAAATCTTATCTACGGTTTATTCTGGTTGAGGTGGAATTCTCTTTTAAGACCTTTCCAGCAACTGGTTTGAGTGTCACCGCTTCACCCCCCCAGATTTCGGTTAAGTTAGCACTGCTTTCTCTGTCTCTTCTGTTTCGAGGCTTAGCTCTTGATAAGTTCTTAGTTACATCTATCACTGGTTGTTTACATACTTTTGTAGGTCACTAGATGGCAAGCTTTAGTTCCTTTCAGCTGTCACAGGTTTACTTACTGACTTATGTCACAAAGCTAAGATGCCTATAAAAGGAATCGGCTTAAAATGGATGGTTACCCCGTAGTTTAGCATTAACGTCTGTCTTTCCTCTACCCCAGTTTAGCGTTAAAGTCTGTCTTTCCTCTCTGAGAGCTTCTCTGCTTGAAAGAAAATAGTAGAGGTCATAAAGTTTCCTTTCCCTTTCTCGAAGTCAAAAGGTAGATTTACTCGAAGATAGGCTGCTAGATCTAGATCTTTAGATGCTGGTGGTCTAGTTCAATAACTATTTTGCCTGATCTTTCTCCCTATTCTTATTCCGTTGAGTAAGGGAATAAAGCTTTCTAGTGAGTGAATCTTGGGTAAGGTGAACGAATGGGTAGCTTCAACAATTGATTCTTCTAGAGAACTAACTTTCATGGAATGACAAACACTAACCGGATCACTTTGAAAAATGTGCGTAAAGAGGATTTGAAAAGGAAAGGTTCTCATCATGATGATCGCATTGTGTTGTAGAGCTGCTTGTAGTTTGAGATAGAGACCAAAAGAAAGAACGCGGTCACTGAAAATGAAGCTTGTGAGTTCTGAAATAGATCAGAGTGAATATAAGGCAATCAAATTGTTGAACCATATAGATGTGCATCAGAGCTGCTACCGTTGGTCCTAAGCTCTGAGCCACATCGCCAAGCCTTGTTGAATGTGTTGTGCTAAATCAGGCCCATGTTTGTCATGACATTACCATAGAGAAGCTCTAAGGCACTGTGGAAAATAGAATGCATAAGAGCATCTTATTCGTTCGTGTCCTTTCACAAGAGTTCCCTCACCCTACTTAAGAGAGCATTAAAATATGAGCTCTAGTCTTTAGATGATTGTATTCAGACTTTTGCTTCTTATTTGTACTCTGGCAAGATTTTCCATCCCTAGCTTGCCTTAGCTTCCTTGAAAGACTTGCAAAAAGGAAAACCTTTTTTCCACCAAGGCACTTTACTCCAAGAGGATCACTGACAACTACCAAAAAGGTTGGGGAAGGAAAGATTCCTACTATAGGTATTTAGATTTTTCCCAAACAAAGCCTATTCTCGTATTATGCCAACTACAATATCAGGTAATAAAAGGCTTTCAAACGATTTAGAACCTATTTATTACCAATTTTGTGTAACCTTAAAGAGATAAAATCTGGTTTGTTAGCTTGGCCAAGAAGTTCCGAAGTATCTTACCTTTCCTATTCATTTGATTTGCTTTTTCCTCCTGCTCATTATCTGTTGGATTTTTCTCACCAGCTGTAAAGCTTGAAAAGAACTGGCTTGGTTGAATCCTTAGCAAGGAACCTATCTATTGGCACCTATTGGCCTACTAACGGAATGGAAGACAGAGGGGCTGTAACGAAAATAGCTACACTGGAAACTATAGGAACGAAAGCCTTAAAAAAATCAATCTTGAGAGGTGGAAACCAAGCTAGGAGTGCTCCAAAACCCTATAGAGAAATGTCCCATAAGCATATTTTAGTATTCTCCCCATCGCCCTCCACCCGGTTGGAAACTGGCACACAGATACTTCCCACCACTAGCTCACACTTACGATTACTACCCTATTAGATAAGACTGCTTAGGAGTTCACTTAATAGGAATCCCTTATTCGGATTGATAACTGGAGGGCCCAAATAGGATTCCTATTAAGTGAACTCACTTCTTGCCCAAGCGATTTAACTTCTACCACTTGCTTCACTTTCGTCGATATGGAACCTCTAGAAAAGAAAACCCATAGAGTTGCCCTCCTCAGCTGCATCGCTCATAGGGATAGTTTCGACTGCAACGGAAAACTCTTATCCAACCGCCCGTAATAGGGCTTAGGATCTTTTGTTTTGTAGAGGGCGAAGAAAATAATTCCACTGGTGACTGACAGTGAACTATGTCACATACCTGAAAACTACAAATATCTGAAAAGAAAGAGGATATGCTTAGTCTGGAAAGGACTTTATAAATTACCTAGATGAGTAAGCTTCAGTGACTACTGAAAGAAGGACTGCAAGAGATTCTAAATTGAAGTAAGAATAAATCCCACTAGCAACTAAAGGAACTATCACCTAAAGTGTACAAGAACCTAGCTATTTTCCTCTTTAGGGAGACTATATAAGCTATTTACTATTAATAAACTATCCTAAAAAAGATAACAGTATTTAATCTCTAACTTTACTGGCTTCTTGGATTGTTCCACATGAATTCCATGTCTCTTATACACATAGTAGATTAGTATAATCTCTGCGTCTACAGGAGATTCCTAGCCCTAGCAAAGATCGCCTTTGACGAGCTGGCCCTTGAATAGAGGGCAGATTGGATTGAGATAGGCTTCCCTAATCCCCCTATCCTTTCTTTTTTGAACTGTCCCAGTTTCACTAGATCTCAAAGAGGAAGAAGGACAGACACATCTAGATGTGTATAAGAGACAGGAATACGTTCCACTGCAACATACTCAGCAGATCCTGTCTCTTAGACACATCTAGCTCGTATCGATGGAACGTATTCGCTCCTATATATTTCTGAATAATTTAGCACTAAAGAAGAAGAAATGTGACAGTCCAAAAAGGATTGATTACTGTGGGTGAGGTTTACTTTCTTTACTTTTCTTTTGAGATACTCTGAGAGTTATAAAGAATATACATAGTTGAAAAGTTTTCTTGCTTGGTCCAATCTGGCTAGCTTTCAAAGTAAGTGGTTGAGACCTTTGATCATTTATCCTTTCTACTTGCGGATTGACAGAAAAGGCAACAAAAACAGTAACTGGCATGCCATTGAAAGGAACTAAAACTCCAACGGCGGGAGAATACCTATAGAATGGAGAAGATTCTCCAACTTCATAGGCCTACCTTAGGATTGAAAGGAGATCCATGGTTGTAACAGTCTCATAGATTGGCCATAGGAAAAGAACTGCTAGAAAAATGGACTAATAGATTAGAAAGGCTTGAAAGAAAAGCAACTCAAAACAACGAAGCTAAGGAACTAAACGGCGAAAGGAAGGATGACGGTTGATTCAATTGCTTTCTTTCTATTCAATAAATTGAATATATTTACGTGAGCAGCATAAGCGCTAACCTGATCTAAGGAAAGAATGGGGTGAGAAGACAGAGAAAAGATAAGTTGGGCTTGCCATAGCATTATTCGTGTTCAAGCTGTCTTATTCTAGCTGTGACATTAATCAATTCCGTCCGCACAATAAAGCGTGTGCGGTTGACTTCTGTAGGCCCTGTCCATCTTCCTCTTCTATATATGGATTTCGGAGCAAAACAAGCATTCATTCCCTTACTAATAAAGACTGCTGGTGCTATTCACTTTTTACACTATTTTCTTAAGAGGTTTTCAGGTTGCATGGGTACCTAAGACTATGACGTCGACTGCAGTTTTGGCTCATTACGAGAATGGATGTGAATAAGTTAGTAACTATACTAGAGTGAAGCAGTGCATACCACCAACAAACAGATGGTCAAACGGAGTGTACTGCTTTTTGGAAATTGGTTGAGGAATATTGCAGGGGAAAAGACAACCACTCACTACTGGCTATTTTTCAAGCTTTGCTTATAACAGTTCGATAAATCGATCTACTAGGAAGTCTACCAGGTCGTGTATGGCACTGTTAGGTCACCTAACAGTGTGTTAGATTTTGTGCCTTTACCTTCCGGTCTCACTAATCCCAATTGGAGACAAACCAATAGGAATCTAGATAAATGCTATTGGTACCATTCCTGCTTCTTTATCTTTTCCTACCCTATAACATATATGTAGGAAGAGAGGCTTTTCACAAAGATTAATTAGAAGTTGGAAGACCCATAGCTTGAGAATTTCCCAGTCGTTGTTTGAGCTTCAAATTAGCTATGTGCTAAAGAAGCCATAACCTATAAGTAGTGCTACTAAGCAAAGAAAGGTACCTCTGCATTGATTGAACGCCCATTCCTGTCTTTGATGAAAACTGCTATCTCAGAATTCCTTGGGAATTTCACATATTAAGTAGTGAGACCTTAAGGCCTAGTACGGCCAGACCAAAGCATAATCTTAGTCTTCTTCCAGGGATTTTTTCCTCCTTTTCATCTTTGTCTCACTTCTTTCTGATTTGGATCTTGGACTACCGGTGACTGGCCGAAGCCAATGAACATAAAGATCTGGGCTCAAGGAGCACCGAAGGGAATTTTTGGTAAAGACAGAAAGTCTAAAAAAAAGGTTCAATTGGTCGTCAGACATACACATCTGCTCTGGGTATATGAGACTTAGACACTCTTTCCTCTGACACATCATTTTCGGATCTGGGTGTGTTTGCAGAGCACCCCCTTCACCCTTCACAAGATATGAAGTACTCGAGATGATGTTCTCATCACTGATACGTATGTATCCCAAGTGTACGAGCAGGTACTCCTCAAGTTAGAAGTCACGATCTCAGCAAATAAATTCACGGACTCAACTGAGTTTGCTAAGCGGTTCCGAGTAAGAGGGTTGAGTGTGGACCTCCATCCTATTTCAATTGCTAATCTTGTGAATAGCCATCACCTTTGTCTTGCTATTGCCCCACACTTAAAGTATCCAGTCAGTCTTGTCAAATGCCTTTAATAAAACTCTTAAACAAAGCCCTTCTTCCATAGTGGATCTTCCGAGAACCTATTTGCAAAATATCGTAAGATAAGAAAAAGAACACCCAGCCCAACGAGTCCCATGCCTTTCTTGGTTATACCAAGCCATTTCTGAGAAGTCTTTCTTCATTTAAAAAGGTAGAAGCGGAATTACAAGGATGAAATGCATAGTGATTCTTACAATTACGCCCAATAGCCCGCTTGAGCAATTTACCATTCTCCCATTGATTCCTATGAAAATAGGAAACTTGTATTTGTCATTCACAAATTCATCTTTGTTTATGCTACTCACCCTCAGTTTGGTCCTACTTTTGCTTCATTTTGTTACTAAAAGGGGAGGAGGAAACTTAGTACCAAATACTTGGCTTTCCTTGGAAAACATCTAGATATGATTTCCCACTAGAACCCGGTAAACGATGGTTTAGGTGGACTTTCCAGAAATGTTAAACAAAAGCTTTCCCTCGCATCTCGATCACTTTTACTTTTTCGAGATCTAGTGAATCTCCAAGGTATGATACCTTATAGCTTCACAGTTACAAGTCGCCAATAAAAATGGAAAATGAATTTCTCATTACTTTGGGTCTCTCATTTTCCATTTTTATTGGCATTACTATAGTGGGATTTCAAAGAAATGGGCTTCATTTTTAAGCTTTTTATTACCCGCAGGAGTCCCACTGCTGTTAGTACACTTTTTAGTAGTCCTTGAGCTAATCTCTTATTGTTTTCATGCATTAAGCTTAGGAATACGTTTATTTGCTAATATGATGGCCGGTCATAGTTTAGTAAAGATTTTAAGTGGGTCCGCTTGGACTATGCTATGTATGAATGATCTTTTCTATTTCATAGGAGATCCAGGTCCTTTATTTATAGCTCTTGCATTAACCGGTCTGGAATTAGGTGTAGCTATATCACAAGCTCATGTTTCTACGATCTTAATCTGTATTTACTTGAATGATGCTACAAATCTCCATCAAAGTGCTTATTTTTTTATAATTGAACAAAAGAGAGTCTAAATAGAATGGGTAGTCGTGGAGCATTCCGAGTATTCCAACCTTTCAATCTCAAAGCGGTATATAATCCATTTGTTTAGGCAAACCTCAGTCCAAAGCGCGTTATCCGGTATAGGTCCTAACATCGTGCCCTCTTTCAATTTTATTGAAAGAAGAACATGTATCTACGTAAATCAATCCAAAAATGCCAAAGAAAAATCGTCTTGAAATGTTTGTCACCCATCAGTTAGTTGGAAAGGATCTACCTATGTATACTGGAACTTATATCATTTCATGTTCCTGGTAAGGTAACCCGGAGAGAAGCGAAAAGGCCAGTCCCCTTTATAGCTCTCTCTTAGTAAAAAAAATGAAAGCTTCTCTCTAATCCCCTTATAATAATGAGCTAACGATATAGAATAGTAAGATAGGGCTACAGGCTCTGTATAATAGATATCTTTCTCTTTACAAGGTAGAAGTACAATTATTTATCTGGTTTGCTATCCATCCGCTCTGCTTTCCTTGAGGTTCTTACCGATACATGTTGAGCTAGGCCTGTTGTAGTTCCCTTCCTAAAGTTTGTGTAATCTAGTGAGAAAGCCTGAGTATTGATGAAAGCCAGCAAGGGCTAAGCAATCCAGTTCATTTGAAAGCTGTTCTATTTCAAATGAACAAGCTTCTTCCTTTTTTCAAGTATCAAGTAAATGAGTTCTCTGTCCCTAGGAACATAATGCTTAGGTGCGAGGTTGAGAAGACAGAAGAGGATAAGCAACTGTCAACAGGGCATGCCACAGCTGTCTTGGGCTATTGTCTTATAATAAAGAAGAGGATATAAAGGGAAGAACCTCAAGAGCTGCAATCTTACGAATGTCAGGGAGATGGACACTTTTCCATGGAATGTGCCAACAAGAAAATGAGGATGAAATCAAAGGCAAGGAAGGAATGGAATCGATGAAAGCTTTCTTTATAAAATGAAAAAGCAAAGAGCCAATTCTAGGATTAACTAAACTACCGTGGTATCTCCTTCCCCCAATCATCCCTATTCATTCACTTCTATTCGCACTAAGTCAACCAACGGAATCCAATCTCACTGGTGCACTAGATAAGGCAGTCAAAAATGCCGCTAGCCACTTCTAAGCCCATTTGTGTTACCAGGTAGATGTAGTTGCTTGGAAATGACTTCCATGATCGAACTATCATCTGTTCTCCGCGGCTTGCTTTTTGTACTCGTTTGGAGCCATTTGACCTAATTAGCATAGCTCGATTTCCTTCTTTACTGGGGAGCTTTTAGCCCATCTATTGAATCATTTTCTATTCTTGATGAGCCGGGTTCTATGTTGACTGATCTGAAAGCAAAAGAAGAAAAAAGGTAAATTCATTGAAAGCAAAGATGCAGGTTCGAATCCGGTTTGTGACAAGGGAGCTAAGGGCTCAAAAGAGCTTCTGATGACTGTCTATAAGCAAGATCTTTTTTTGTCTTCCACCACCCCTCTACCTCTACTCCTTCCCGGAACCTTGTGTCTTGTCTTTGATCTTATAAATACAGGTCAAATGTCAAGCACTAGACCTATATTTTGTTCTCAAAGAAAAAAAGGTTAGAACCTTCAATCCGACGTAAGCTCGGTGAGGGCTCATGTGGCTGCCATAGAAGTTAGGGACAAGGTGCCTTTAAGCCTTAAATATGGACTGATCATCCATAGTAGCTTCGATCTCCTTTTGAATTGGTTGAAGGGAAACTCACTGAGATCCGTAGCGCTCTAGTATAGGTGAAAGACAGGGGCTCATCCGACTTTCTTGTAAATAGGCTCGCTTAAACAAACCAGGTTTGGGGATAAAGCCTCCTCGGTCCGCATTCTGGAAGTATGAAGAGAGATGTGAGCTATGCAAGGACAGTGAAGTCAGCTTCTAGTTCTAAACTTCTAAACATGACACTAACTGTAATAAGCAACTCTATTCCCTTTCTCGAAAGAGCAGTCTGTGCAGCTTTCCCCTGTATAGTAAGGCGTTTGGTTCAGCGACACTGCTCCAATTGTATTCACCTCTGCTTTAGCCTGAGAGGTCTAGGCAGACGAAGAAAAACTCGTCTACCAATGAGGAAGCGAGCGAAGCAACATAATTAAAGTGTGAAAGACCTTGCTTCCTTTGCCTTACCCTGGCAAGTCTTTGTAAACTAACTCCGACGAGAAGAAAAAAGAGGCCTTAAGAGACCCCCCTGGCCCAACCCTAGACACTCTAAGATCATTTTTTAAACCTGCTCCCATTTCTAGAAAAGGGTCAAGATATGGTGCTGCGGTCAGAACAAGGAATGCTTTAACCATTCAGCCACAGGTTCGGTACGAAAGCCCTCCCGCATCAAGTAAAGGGGAAGATCCATCCATTTATTTGTATTTGTGTAATGCTTGAAGATCAATCATTACAGGTTTTTTCACAAGATCTTAAGCCAGTGGGCGCTTCCAGTTAGGCTATAGGAAATCTCCCCACAAAGCTTTCCTACTCGCAATTTAATGAAGAAAATGAGGCTTTCAAGCAGTTCGGCTAATTCATTCATGTCGCAATGGAAAGGAAGCCTCACGACCATGGTCATTCTCTAAAGAAAGAGGGACCTTCTCTGGTCACTGACACCATCTTTCTTCGAGCAAATCGACCAAAGCAAGAGCACCAAGTTTAGTAGCAGCAGCCACGCGAGCCTCCTCCTCAGGTGAGAGCAAGGAAGCCTTTTTCGTAATTCCTGTCACCGACGGACATCCGATAGAAAGTTTAGTGCTTCTAGTCATTGATGGATCCACACCCGAATTGCTTAAATCTAGTATAGTGGGGCTTCTTCCGATGTCGATTTGGGCGAAGGAGAACTTTGTGCCAGAAAAGAAGATCCTCTTTTGAAGGTCAGGGCTATAGAGAGACTGGCCAAGCTCCCCAACTTCGTCAGCGGACATAGCTTCAGAAGAACTCCCCAAGGTTGAAGAAGCCTTACTTGACCTCCTTCCCAAAGAGAGGCGAAATGGGCCTGGATCGATCAACTGAACTGACACGACTCCGTATGAGGAGGTTTCACAGGGAAATTTTTGCAGAAAACTCTTTTCTGTAAGGTGATGCATTCTTCCAATCGTCATTTTGGCTACTTTCTTTTTTTCTATTTTCGTTCTTTGTCCATCTCGAAGTAAAAAGCCAAAAGGACTTGCCCTTTCTTTGAATTCTGCTTTGGGTCCTAAGGCCACAACTGGATAAGCAACTACCCGCTTTGATACGGCTAGGGAATCTCTCTCAGATAGACATAGAGGTTATAAAGTAAGAGCGAGGCTAACGACAATCTCCCTCCAAAGACAAACTCGATTAAACAAAAAGACCAATGATAGATTTATAGCCTTCCCATTTTCATGAAAAGGGGCAAGGAATTCTCCTATTGCTCAACTGCTTCGTCGGGATCAAAGTCCTCCATCTTTTGACTATATCGTAGAAAAGAAGCCACTCCCATCAAAGCCTTCCCCGGCTGCCGGTTAGAGCAAAAACCTTTGGAAGTATCTTCTGTGGTTGATACACATGCATGAAACACTGGCTATATTGAAAAAGCTTCTTAGAAAGAGCTTTCGAAGGCACTAAGGAGTGGTTGGGCTGGGTTAAGTTAAGCTAGGCTCCTCGGGCAAGTAGTCCCTTGACTTGATCCGGTGGTAGGGTTGGATGAAGGGGCTCAAAACAGCTTTCTGAATTGCGAAAGAGTCACTTTTCCATCATCCCCTATTCTAGCCTTGGCTTTTGCTTTAGCTCATTCTGTCTAAGATTCTACGGATGTGTCTGTTGAAGCCCTATCTCTTCCTACTCCATAGGAAAGAGTTGGAGAGCGACTTTCCAAGAATTCTGAGTCAAATAGGGTAACTGGGAATCACCAACCTAATATCCAAACTTCAGGACAGGATTTCACTCCAAAAAAAGAGGATTTTGTCCGCTCTGTAGTAACAAACTGATCAACAAGTGGTGGTTCAGTCACACAAGTAGGGGATTCGCGATGCCATCTCTATGGTCTTGTGTTCTTTCCTCAATTTTAGGAGTGCTGCCCTGGAATAGCAAACCTCTAGATATATCTCAGCACATTGCTCATATTTCCTTGTCAAGGAAGCCAAGATCGATGTCGGATGATACATCTAGATGGGTAAAGGTAGGTGTAGTAAGGGAAAAGCAAAACCAAGCATCATAGTAGCACTACTTCCTTTAAATCATGTCAAATTGGACTCTTTAACAACTTCTTGTATATCTGCCCTAATGCTTTAGATGTTGATCGGGATATTGATATTAAGGTTGTGGCTGTGGTTTCAGAGTCTGTATCATCCACTGGATACAAAAATGATGTATAGTGATTTCCACACTCAGATGCAAAATAGGCTGTTCTTTCTCTGCCTTCGGTCTTCGGCCTCTTGTCTAAGCCCATCCATTGAAAAGAAAAAGTAGCTTTGAATTTCTTCTCTCAACTTGCTCTGCATCAATCGAAGAGGTTGGCTAAGAAAAGAAGAGTGAAAAGAAGTTGGGCAAGAGTAGCTTTAGAACGCTTCCAAGCTAGGGAAGAAATGCCATCGGTCACACTTCGAGTCTATCCAGAAGAAAGAAAGCAAGGAAAGGCTGGCTTTAAGCTGCTTTCATCAAATTGAAACCTGTAGTAAACCCATTTTAAGTTCCTTTTTGCCTTACTCTAACAAGTAAACTACCTTTACTAAGTTTACCCGGCGATCACGAGCATTCTCTTCAATGGAGTCCACTCCTCACATCCACACAAGAGCCCACATCCTTTACGGAAGCTAGTAAGGAAGGACAGTAGATGTCGGCTATGGTACACCACTCTTCTGTAGAAGAAGACTTGGTCTTGAGTGCCATATGAACCTTCTATGAACGTTGTTGGATGTCGCTGGGTCTACCAAAAGAAAATGAAGGAACGAGCTGATGGTTCGATAGAGCGCTATAAGGCGCAACTAGTGGCCAAAGGCTACACACAGGAGGAAGGTATTGATTTTGACTAGACTTTCAGTCTTGTAGTTAAAGCTACTACTCTATGTTTTTGTCTATTGGTGTCACTCGTGGATGGACGATAAGACAGATGGATGTCAAAAAGAAAATGCCTTTTTTACATGGTAAGTTGAATGAAGAAGTTCTTTATGGTTAAACCACCTTATGGAACTTGTGTTCGAACTCGTACCAATTCCAACCTTGTAAACTCCTCCAGCATCATCCTGAAGTTGTTTGGATCGACCCTGTTCGCATTGGTTTCCAGTAGTACTGGATCGTTCTCCATCTTCTGCACTGGTATAGTCTAGATGTTTCTGCACATCAAAATTCCTTCGTGTCCATGCTCTCTCCCAACCACATAGCATTGTTCTCCTCGAGCGTCTCCCATGCTTTCCTTCTTTCTTAAAGGGAGAACAAGGATTTCAGTATTTTAAAGCAAAGAAATAGGGGCCTTGTGGTGATTGTAGTTATTTTAGGCCAATCGAATGCTTATCCTAGATATAGAGTCCACTGAGCTGAAATTTACTTTTTTAAGTAAAGTCCTTTCTCCCGATTCTTGTGTCGATTTTGGGTACAGGTACCTTTTTGTTTACAGTCCTTCGAGCTTTTCCTGGGAGTATAGCATGGGTTACTTCAGCGCCGTAGCACTTGGTACTCGAACATTGGCTCAAGACATTATTTCTACTCTTATCTTATCCTGAAAAAATAAAGGGACACTTTACGTTCTTGGGTGCAAGAAGCCATCTTTCGGCTAACCTAGCCTCCTCCGTCCCTCGGGACCGACAAAGGGTAGTACAGGAATATTCACCTGTTGTCCATCAACTATGCCTTTCGGCCTGATCTTAGACCCTTACTCACCCTCCGTGGATGAACCATGCCAAGAAACCCTTAGGTTTTCAAGGCATTGAATTCTCACCAATGTTTACTTTACTCAAGCCGACATTATCGCTTCTGTTTCATCCACCACTGCTCGCGCGGAGGCTTCTTTCTAAGGGGGACACTCCCCTACCGATGTATTTTTACATCCCACAGCTTTGGCAAATCTCTTGGCCCCGTTCATCTTCGGCCAAGAGCGCTCGATCAGTGAGCTATTACATACTCTTTCAAGGGTGGCTGCTTCTAGGCAAACCTCTTGGCTGTCTCTACATCCCTACCTCCTTTATTACTGAGCGGTCATTTAGATGCCTTTCTCTTATTATACGAGACCGCCAAATTCAACTTCTTTCCTCAGCCTTGCGCATGTTATGATTAAAGCTAAGGAGAAATGTCCAATTCGATGTGTTAAGCAAAGTTGTGCCTGAAATCATAAAGAGTAAAAGAGAAGCGGATTAGCAGGGTTTTCACATGGGGCAAGCTAACTTAAAGTAAGCGAGGGACAAAGGGTATCCATTGTAGTAAGACATCACGCTTAGCCTTGTCTCAGCTTTGACTCTTGATGGTTTCATGTTCACAAGAAGAGGAGAGGTAACATAATACCCAGCTCCCATTGAAAAAAAATGAGAGCAAATAGAAAGCTCCCGCCGAAGTTGATGAAACACAAGACGATCTGGTACTCTTTCTAAGAGACCGAAGAATGGTGCATTAGATCTTGTAGCTCGTAGAGGGAATTCGATCCAGATCCAGTAAAGGCCAGACCATAGGCTTAGGTACAACCTTACCGATGCTTTCTTCGTGAGTTTTTCTTTCTATTTTTTACAGAAGTTTATGCCCTTACTAGCCTAGAAGGAAGAAGTCCGGAGAGCGAATTAATGGAGTTCAACCCATGGGAATAAGATAAAAAATAGGTAGAGTCCCGATAGACTGGGAAGGTAGTTGTTCCAGCACTCTTTCTTGATGCTTTTAGATAGCTAGCCGGATAGCAGAAGTGCCAAAAGCCCTTCTTTTATTTAAGTTCCCTCATCGAAAAAAAAAAAAGACATACCGAAACAACCTCTAAAGCGTCTTGCTGCGAGGGAGGCTTCGAGTCTATTTTATTTCTCTCTTGAATCTGTCTTTGCCGTCCCAAGGAAGTGTGTTGATCCTTGGTCCGAGGTGTATACCATTTATTACTTCTAGTAAGAAGGTGTATACTTCTGTTAGCTTTCAAATTGGCTTAGCTTAGTGTCAAGAAAATAGCTCTTACATGGGGGAGTAGGTTGAATAGGGTACTAACAAACATAGCGATGAAAGACATTAGTACCCTTATGAAAGGAAGGAAGCCCAAAAGGAGAAGAGGGAACCCCGCTTCTTTAAGTCGATTCAATCCATGCGATTGTTAGCCAAACACTTTCATGAATGGGCGTGAGAAAGATGCAAAATGCATCCGCTCGTACGGCAGATACACTGATAGATATAAGGCTAGCTCGCACAATTATATTTATCTAAGTCTCTTATAAGAACATCTAAAGATGTTTAACTTATACACATCTAATTTTGCCTTATAGATGTGTATAAGTGACATCCGCGAAAGACAAGATAGGTCAGCCAATTGTCCTTGCTTGGAGTTAAGAAGGCATGCGCCCTCACGCTTTCGAGTAGAATATCCATACCTTTCTTTTAGTAGTGAATGACATGCACAACAATAAGGCAAAATTCAGACATAACATATAAGTTGTTAAACAATGCTTTAAGTGTGGGAGGGCAGCACTCTCTTTTGTCTTTTTGCCCAATATCTTCTTCGGGAAGGAGTGAAACCTTGACTAACCTTTCCCTACCCGATAAAAGCACCTTACTTATTTCCAGTATGAGGTTTGGAACCCTAATCCTACGTAGCCTAAAAATACCAAACCTCCCGTATTCCTAATCGAGAACCATATCTCATTGCGGAGCCCCTTTCCCTTTCTTTATCATTATTCCACCGGATCCAATCGAAATGGACAAATTGCTTAGTCAAGATCCAAATCATTGCATAGAAATATCATTATTGGATTGATCTAAGTTCGTGCAATTTGTTATTTATTATATTACTATTTTCATTTGGTCAATCGTTGAATAAAATCAACTAAAGGGAATCCCACATTTCGATTCTACATCCTCACTGGAGTGGATAATGCCTCTACTAGTTGTTCCAGCAAACAAACAAATACTATAAAAAAAGAAAAGGCTAGGTGTCCATTCCACCAACCAACTCCTGAAAGAAAAAAAAGAACTTCTCCAGCAAACCACTAGAAGTACCCATCGAGTAGAGCAATGATCCAATTGGAAAAACAAAGCTGCTCTTTGTTACCCCATTTCCCTTGGGACTAAGAACAAGCTTCAAAGAAGAAGAATGACTTATTGCAATCTCAAGTACAATGGCTAACAAAAAGCCTTTCAAGCCAATCTCTTGATCCATATTCTTCTGGCTCACGAGTAGGTAACTAGCTCTGATTAGAGTCTCCGCACTTAAAAGGAAAAAAGAAGTAAAGAAGTGAATATTCCAAATCCTATTCTCTTTATTATATTTACTTAAGTAAAGTGATGTTTGAAAACACTTATGCGCTTATCTATCCTCAATAGGAAGAAGCCATTAGCGAACAAAGCAGCTGACGAATGATTTCTCGTCTTACCATAATGATGACATGGTAGCTACATACTGAATTGAATGGAAAGCTGGGTCTTTCCAATCACAAAATCTTGACTTTCATTCTTACTTCACTTCAATAGGCCAAGAACTCTTATTACATACTTTCTTCACGAATCAACATTTTTCTTGCTTATGCGACCTCTCTTCAACTCTAAATAGGGTTAATTTAACAAAGACAGAATCGTAGGGTTACTCTCGCTCGCCATCTAATATGACCCTTTTTTTACAGGCCCCTCTGTAAGAAGCATAATCGAAAAAAAAAACTAGCTATTTGTTGAAGCTTTTCTTTGTCCGCCCTACAAACCCCTTCCTAATGTCATTTCAGAAAGAAAATACAAAAGAGTCATAAATAACCACCAACAGAGAGACAGAGACTGATCAGCTTTTGGTCGGGGTAGGGATGTAGTTCAATCGGTCTCACCGAACTATTCCTCCCCCTCTTCAACTCTTTACTAGAAAGCTCAAGCCTTTTTTCCGGCCGAACTATTGGGTTTTAAGCTCAAGTCGATTGAATTCGATTGGGTTTTCTCTTCTTCCTCTGTCGACTTCTTTTTGGTCCCTCTTATTCTATTTTTTTTTCCTCTTTTTTTTCTCTATTCTGTTCTAAGTTTTTCTCCCCTATTTACACTTGAAATTTCTTTATTAAAGTTAAAGTGATTCTGAAATATATCTCATTTGTTTTTCTCAAAATTTTTTTTTTTTTTACAGGCTGGATACTCTTTGTTTAATGTTATGAAATCTGATTATTTTACTAGGCTTTTGTTAGTGAGACTGAATAATAATGCTCTTTTTATTGAAGAATTTGATATTGCTAGGAAACATAACGATCACTATTTTTCTAGGAGACTTAACCGCGTGTTACTTATAAATTTTGTTATGTTATTTTTTTGCCTTTTTCTCTTTTGACATAACTGAGAATTCTATTGTTGTTAATTGTGACTTAAACAATCTGGATTTTTGCATGATTGTCACTAGAATTAATGGCTTACTTCTTTATTTAGGTGCTTTATAGCATTTTTGGCTCATCATCTAAAATTTACTCTATTTTAGGCTTTTTCTTTTTCTTTTTTTTTAATAAGAATTACTTTTGCTCTAAATTGATGCAATAGGTTATTGAAAAATTATACCAGCTATATTAGGTATTGATTTAAAGCCTTGGAGGCCATGTAGTCGATAGGAGCCTAACTAAATTTTAACCCAGGTGAGGGACAATAATTTCCAATGGGATTCACCATGATTTCCAATTTATAATAAAGGTGTCTATGATGATATTGAACCACCAATTAGGAGCTTGGAAATTGAAAATAGCAAAATTCAAAAATTAAATGAGTTTCTAGTTGGATTTTAATTTGCATATTTTACTATATCGTTCGAATAGGTGTAAGAAGGTTATGTTGCTATGATAATACTTAGTTTTATGTCAGAATGAAAGATATCATCCTGTATCTTGGCGTGATAACTTTGACGGCGTTTTGGGATGAGTGTTCTCCCTAGAATGCAACTAAGTTGCATCCATGACTTTTGATCACATTTTAAGATGATTGCTCTCCATCTAATGCAACTAAATTGCATCCATGATGATGTTGTCCCTCTTTGCCTGAATTTTAGCTGATTTAAGTCTTACTTGAGAAATTACTAAATTCCATATTTTCTTCTCATTTTTATTGTCTTCTTAAAATTTCTTATCAATGCCAGTAAATGTGTTGGTTTTATGGAGTTTTGATACGTAGAAACATTCCAATCGGCAAAAAAAAAATCTAGTACTACCGATATTATAATTTTTTGAGATTGAGGTGACTAAATTTTAAATTTCGAGATTGAGGTTTCTTTATGTTTTGATATCTTCTTGCTATCTATATCTTCTTCTTCTTTTTTTGAGTTAGATTGATATTGCTAAATGTTGATCCTATTTCAAAAATTGGTTGAGAATTATTGTTACTAATGTTAAGGAATTTTTTCCTCTTTATTTCTTAATCCAATAATTCAATAGTAAATGCTAACCCAAAATTAGTTGTCAATGAAGTGGGATTATAGGTCAAGGTTTCGGCATCTTCAAATTCCCTACATAATATTATTGGCATTTATGACAATAAAATCTTAATATGTGGTACATAACTGCATATAAATGGCTTTCGATTACTGGTTTCTTTTCTTCATTAAACTTTTTTTAAAAAAAAAAAAAAATTTGGGGCAAAAGTAGTACTTGAATTGCTTTCTTGGTAATATAAACATTTGTTGGTTGTTTGTTTAATAAAAAATCTGAAGGTTGGTTAGGAGATGCACTATATTCATTGAAAAAATTTGTGTAAGTTGATTGGCATGAATAATTTTAGGATATTTGTGAATTTTGAAGTTTCAGCTTCTTTATGTATGCACATATATTGGTGACTTTTTTTTTTTAATAGAAAGGCACTAGAATGTTGCTTTTCTACATTTCAATTTTATAAAGTTTCAGGTTATTAGATGGTTAATAAAGAAATTGGCTTGTTCAATGCAAGTTTGGTGAAAATTAAAGTGGCAATAACAAATATGCTGTGAAGAATGGAATTCGGATTGTGTTATGGCTCGATATCTTATTTTTTATTTGATATAGTCTTTCTGTATTTTTCTTTTTAAGAATGTTACTTGTTTTAGTTTCATAAGATATTTCTTATATACCTTGTAATGAAAAATATATGAATATTTATTTCTTATATGTAAATTAATTACTTTATTAACGTG
The DNA here is from genome assembly GCA_025175665.1 of Cinchona pubescens. NCBI lineage: Eukaryota > Viridiplantae > Streptophyta > Magnoliopsida > Gentianales > Rubiaceae > Cinchona > Cinchona pubescens. Next base: position 2,687,084 of record JANKKI010000064.1, read on the forward strand.
TTATAACAGTTAAAATTTTTTCTTTCACACTATATTTACATTAATTCAAATATCTTGGGTGTATATATATATACACACACATATACCTATATTTTAATCGCGAAACGTGCATTATGTCTCCTATCATTATTTATAAACTTGTATTATCTTATATTTTTACAATGTCGAGTGTGATATTTTGAATTTATAGAATAATGTACTAAATTTTGGAATTAGAATATGAAATGAAGAGGTTTATGTTTAACTTATTCAACTTATCAGTGGAATAAGTTGAATTTAAACGATTCGATTTTAATTGATTTTAAATTTATATGACTTGATTTTAATTTTGAGATTTTTAAATCGAATATTAAACAAGTCAAATCAAACAAATTGAAAAGTCAAATAACGGTCGCATGAACTTCCCGCATGCTACCAACGGTAGCTATATTTTCTTTCTTTTTCCATTTTTTTCTTTGTATTTCCTGCTCTCTTCCTTTGAAGCCACTGTAAATCCATCCTCTATAATCGCTTTTGTTTTGACCGACAACCCAATCTCCTATCCTTCTCATTAGCAATATTGCGGCCCAGCCTCACTTCTTATCCTTTTTCTCTTTTCCCACTACCACAACTGAAATCCTACCCATCTTCTATCTTGCTTGCTAACCCCAGGTCTCCCATATTCAATCTCTTCCATTGAAGATGCCAAAACCACTTCCTTTCAAGTTCCGCCATTCATCAACATCCCAAATGTCCTTATCTACCACACCAACGCAGTCCCAGCTTTGTTCCTTCCTTCCTGTTCTCTTAAGCTCAATCGTAAGCTCAATTTTGGGAGTGACTTTGTTGAATATGGTGTTTTCCCATATTGTAGATAGTTTGCATATGACTCTTGACTAATTTGTCTTGGTAATTTGGGGCTAATTTTTGTAACTTAGATAATCTTAGTGGTGATTTAGAGCTAATTTTTGCATCTTAATATTTTTTAGTATGTTGGTAATTATCCTGTATTGATTTTTTTAGGGATGAATTATAACGCGAGGGTTGGATTGCAGGTACCGGTGATCTGTCCCTATCTTATTTTGAGTATCCAATAGTCGTATACCCTAACATGACGGTAAAAAAATAAAACTTAACCCAACTAATATAGTAACCCAAGTAAACCCAACACAAGTATTAGTCGGGCAGGTTAGTTTTCGGATTATTCTGTGTTAAAAATTCAAATTAATAAAAAAAAATTAAAAATCTATAATTATAAATCTATCTATTAAAAATATATGTTTGGTCAAAACTAAAATGGTTATGTCAAGAATAAAAGGAAAAAAATAAACAATATGATAAATTAGATGATATTTCAAAAATAAAAAAGAAAATTAATATAAGGTAGATGAAATAATTAGAATAAAAATAAAAATTTTAAAAATATAATTAATTTTTTTTTGTTATTCGGGTTGGGTTGGGTTTTAGAAATAAACCCAACCCAACCCTACTAAAGTCAGGTAACCCGATCCAAGTAACGCAAAACCCGAAAACTCAACCTATTTAACCCTAAATTCATTTGAGTTGAGTTGAGTTTTTGAATTGGGTCGGATTTAAACACTCACGGCTAATGGTCTAAAAATGGTTGACTTTTGGTCTAAAAATGGGTGACTTTGATAGGAGAGAAGGGGTTAGTCAAATCTCGAGAGGAGTGTGGGTAACTGGGTACCTGCCTGCATTTTCGTCCATCCCTACCACTTGCACTTGGGCTTTGCTTGTCAAATATTCCACAAACTGGCCGAACGAGGTGAATCAACATAGACTGAAATATAAGGATAGTTATTTTCGAAAAATACAATCCTAGGAAGTGAGCATTACTCATTGCCTTTAGCATTTTCTTACCCACTAATTTTCAAAGTAGAATGGCTTCATAATAAAAAAAGTAATGAACTATTCTATTTATTTGAGAAAATTAGTGATTAAGAAATTGTCACCTAATCAAAAAATAATTCTCACTTCTTAAGACAGTATTTCTCTTTATTTTTCCCTAATTAGACTGTACCTGTGATATCATAAGTGGACTATATAGGTTTTTTTGCCCTTAATAAAACCTTCAGTATTTTGTCAAAAAGAAAATAAAAATCTAAACGGATGGATGGAATGATGGATGTAGAACTCAAAACCTAATATATATATATATATATATATATATATAATGACCTTAATAGTCCCTCACATTTGAAATGGTTATATAATTTAGTCCCTTATAGATACAAAATGTACTATTTTAATCCCTCGACACAATTACAAATATATTTTAACTTTAAATACTCACATGTGTATCGAATGTAATATATTTAAGTACAAAATTTATAATACATAACCTTAAATACTAAATTATCTCAAAAAAAGGAGGATTGGAGCTATTGGAGCAGGGGTGGCGGAGGAAAAGCAGCGAAGTGAGAGAAATTAGGGTGGTGATGATAAGTGAGAATTTTGGGGTGGTATGGAAGAGGTTTTAGATAATGTCGTCTAATATTTAAAATATGTGTGTTGCTACATTTGTCCATGAGAAAATATAACATTCGATATACATGAAAATATTCAGGTCAAAATATGCCCGTAATTGTGTCAAGGGACCAAAATGGTGCGTTTTGAATTTGTAAGGAACTAAAATAAATCATTTTAAATGTGAGGAACTATTAAAGTTATTAGATGATAGTTGTTTATTTATTATGGAGTCTTAAGTAAATTTAATTCTAAAAAGAAAGTCTAATAATTAAAATAGGGCCTAAAATTTTTGATTAATTTATAGGGAGTTTTTATTAGATTTTTTCTAATTAAAAAATGTTTATTTTTTAATTATTATTACAATTATAATAACGTAAATAAAATATTCGAGCCTAAATTAATAGTGATTTTTTTATTAGATATTTATAAGACAAAATTTTTATAATTATTATTACCATTATAATAAGATCTAAAATTTCAGTGTCTAAATTTTTTTAGGGCTTATAGCAGTGACTTTAGTTGTGTTATCCTTGAACTATCCCTAATAAGTTTTTAAAGTCAATAAAATAATTCGCTCGACAGAGACAGATTCTCCATACATATATGCATGTATGTGTGCATGCAAAGGAAATTTTGAAAGTTATCTGATATGGAAGAAATATATGCTAAAGACTCGTCATGGATAATTTGAGATTGTTCACCTATGCATTGTTCAATCCAAATACAAAAGTTTTTGATATGGTGACTGGACGATCTATTGGAAGTTATATTATGAAGCGAACTCTTCGATACACCACGGAGTTGGGTACACCGAGAGATAGAACTGTGGGCTTCACACAGTACTTGAACAACCGTGGTATATGAAAGAATCAGAAGATGCATATATAAGTTATTTTTTAAGGGAAAAGAAAGAAGAATGCATCGGTGAACAATCTCAAATATATATGAAACATTTTACAACCCTTTTTAAGAAATCATTTATTTGTACTTTAAATGTTTGTACAGTATAATATCATATGTTTTAAAAACTTATATGGTACAAAATTTTAAAATCAATGGAATGATTTCCTAAAAGGACTGCAGATTTAGCGGATCTGAATCTTAATCAAGTAAAATAACAAGAACTATATGAAGTCTATTTATTACAATAGTCAAGCAAATCCAGATAATCAGAGCTCCTGCTCCACATGAGTCAAGACCCGAATATTAGGGTCCAGAATGGGTCGAGTTCGAGTCAAAACTCGACTAATTGAAAGACTATCAATAGAAAGTATCCGCTACGAAATTATGAGTAAATTAAACAAGATAGAAATTTTTTTATTTTCTTTAATGGTTTAGGGGTAAAGAAAGGTTGGAATTGCATATAAATTTGAAGGAATATAGAATAATCAATCAAGATAGAAATTTGTTATTAATTTGCTGCAACTGTTTTCCATTTACATCAAGACAATACACCAATTTTTACCACTCCCTCAATTTCTGAAGATCAGATTCGAAAGGGGTGTCCCATTTTGCAAAATAGAATCCATCTTCTTCTATTTTCCAATAGCATGTATTTCCCAATTGATTCAAACCACAATGGTGCTTAGCAAATGAATAACTCATTACAGGAAAACCTGTATCTTTGGAGCCCCACCAAAAATGACAGGTAAATAAAGTTGTTCTCCAAAAATTCATGTAAAACGTCCATCGAAAGCCTTCATTTGTATGAAGATCATGATATCCAAGATCATCATCCTTAGATCGACAATGAACGCGTACTAAATTGGAATTGTTCAGGAAGCCCACTAACTATAATAACTTCAAATGGCTCAAGACCTGATGCAGCACTAGCAATATAGAGATAGTAGAACAATACAAGTAGAGTAAGAAGAAAAATACATTTAATTCTTGACTTACACATTTTGAACTGTTAAGAAACGACATACTTCCCATTAATTTTCTGACTAGTGATTTATAGAGCAGTAGAACTGCAATTAATGGTACTGTCTTGTTATAGTGGAGTACTACACACTATACACTTTATGTTGAAAGATTATAAATGTTAGCACTAGAATTGGGGCAATGATATTGCCACAGCTAAAATTTTAATGCCACAGCACATTTTTATCAAATGCCGAAACTATCATCCCAAGTCAATATCTTAGGCAACTTGGGAAGGTGGTGGTGAACGGGAATGAATGACGGTGGGTATTCTCCAGCAACGGTTTCGTGCATTGTCAAGTGTGAACGGGAGACGGAGACGGAGACGGAGACGGTGGGACTGTGGGAAGTGAGTATATTAGTGGTGGTGGGGTCCATAAATTTAGAAATGGAATTGTAAGGGTATTTTTGCCATTTTGTCAAAATATGCTGTGGCATTAAAATTTTAGTTGTGGCAATATCATTGCCCCTAGAATTGTGATTAGTGGCATTGACCTTTTTTTAGTAATAAATATTGAATTTATGTTGAAATATTAAAAGTTTGACGAAATAAAAAGTTTTCATCTAAGATGTATGCAATATTCATAGTTTTACTTTACATTAAAGGAAAAATAACTTTAATAGTATATCACATTTTATATTTATACTTTTTTAATTCCTTACATTCAAAATAATATCTTTTAGTTTTTCACAAATTCAAAACTCATTATTTTGATCCTTCAACACAATTACAGGTATATTTTTACTTGAAATACACAGATGTGTATCAAATGTAACATATTTAAAGGAAAAATTGGCAATACATAATTTTAAATACTAAATTGTCCCCAAAAGAAGAGATTTGGATATGCTATAGTAGGTCACTGATGGAGAAAAAGCAGTGACGGTGGGGAATAGGGATTGTGATAGTAGATGAGAATTTTGGGGTGGCAGTGGAGGAGATTTTAGTTATTGTCTATTAATATTTAAATTTATTTGTTATCAATTTTGTCCATAAAAATATAACATTCAATATACATATGAGTATTTCAAACTAAAATATGTTCGTAATTGTATCGAGAAACCAAAATAGTATATTTTAAATTTGTAAAAGATTAAAATACATAATTTTAAATGCGAAGAATTAAAAAAGTACAATATATAATATGTGTGAAACTATTAAAGTTGTTTCTTTACATAAATTATATGGAAAATTTTCTAATGTATCAGAATATGCCTGATCCGCGCACTTGACGGATTTTTATTGGCCCGCCCGCTTGCTTTGTCAATAAAAAAGAATAAAATTTTTACGCACCGTCGATGTATAAAAATTTTTACACTTCGAGTCTAATTGTATAACACATGTATATTATTTAAATTTTAAAAGTCATAGTTATTTTTACATATGTGACATGCTTCTAGACCCAATAATATAAAAAAATTTATATACCGACAATGCATAAAAGATTTATTAAAATATTGCACATAAGGTGGCGAGGTGTGCAATGGAAGGATTTAAAAACAAGCTAGTTTAATTACACTTTACCCCGTCAACATTGGAATCACTTACACTTTGTTCCTTCATGTTATTCTTTGAGCACTTAACAATTTAGTCTTTTTACCAATATACCCTTATTATGTCCTGTTCCTTTCTTTAACCTACATAACTTTTCATTCCCCCAGAACCACTAGCACAACTAAAATAAAAGACAAAAAATATTAGATAACCAAATCATTCTAATAAATATTAATTTAAAATTTCTACAGTTATGGTATATATATTTATCTAGTCATAATTCATAGTAAAGAAGACATTTAGCTATGAAATTTCAACTATTTGACTATTAGTTCAGGAACTTTGTATATTTAATGAATAATGTTAAACAATAAATTATGATTTAGAGATTCTAAAATTAAAGGGATAAAGTGCAATAAATTCAAATATATGTTCACTAGGTAATGAGGTCAATGAAGGCACTTAGATTAGATTTTCTTGGGCATGAAAATAATTGGTCTAGCAAAACTGTGCGCCTCAATGTACACACAATTTTTTAGAGATATAAAACCATACTGTTCATCATTATGTAGAGTTCAGATCTAATATATTTTGGATTAAAAATGTACTGAATCCCCTTTTAACTTTTTTCTTCGTAACACTTTATCCCCTACGAAGTCTTTTACATGCACTTTAGGGAATTCTACGATCCCTTTTAGAGAACTATTTTCTTCTATTTTAAATATTTGTACATTACAACATCACCCCTACGAAGTCTTTTACATGCACTTTAACTCCCTCATTGATATTATGGGATGAAGTACCGTTGTTATAATAATTCTTTTTTATCTAACTTTTTCTTTCACTTATTTATGCCCCCATATTTTTATTTTCCTTTTCCCCTTCTCCCTAAAAAGTTAGATAATGTCAGTATATATTTCCTTCCTTCTAATGTTATTAATTCTATATTTAGAATAGTTTTCGAATCTACTTTTAATTGATTCTTTTATTTTTATTATAGTTTTTTTGTTTGTTGAATTTTAGAGTAAATAATTTACCACAATCTTAAATTGAAACAAAACATAAGTTACTTACCTAACATATCTAATCTAGCAATTAAAATATATTAAAAAGGGATCAGAGCTAATTAGTTAACCAATCACTAATAAAATAAATAAATAAAAAAAATGTCATAATAAGCACAAGGTGATTCGGTAATTAATGGTAAAAAAATAAGATTAAACAAAAATCTCTCATTTGTTTATACATGTCAAAAATAATTTAATTTCTAGATTAAATATGCTTTGAAATGTAAACTGCATATATTTTGTTATAATATAGAGTTCATGATAAATTATGAATAGTGAAAATTAACAAATCAAAATGCTAAAAAAAATAAAAGAATGAGTACAAGAACATTACAGAATTCAACATAAACTATTCTAAGCACAGAAATAAAAATTCCCTGAGGCAATACACATATTAACATGAGAAAAGGGGAAAAGAAGAAAAAGAGACAGTAAACTAAGAGAGAGAAAATAAATAAAAGAGAAAACATAAAAAAATAAAATTATTAAGATAATAATGGTAATTATATATCCAAAAATATGAAGAAAGGGTTAAATACTTGCAAAAAATTTTGAGAGGTAATTTGCAAATATGGTAAAATTGACATGGGCGATAACTCTAGTAAAATAGAGTTATTTTACACTAAATTATAACATTTTGATAGTTTAAATTCCGAAATTTGGGTAATTACTTGAAGGTTTGAGTTAATTTCTTTCATATGTGTTTATATTTTTTGTTCTTGTTTAATATGATAAGTTTTTATTAAAATTTTAGCTAACTTAATTGCTTAATTGGGTTAATATTATGCAGGTCTAAATTAACGTTTGGAAGTTGGAATGAACAAAGCTCAAGGACCAAATTGTAATTATGGAAGAAATGAGAAAAGCTTGCTGGAGGGAGAGTCCAGATCGCGATCTGGAGGAGAATCCAGATCGTGATCTAGACTCCGGAAAATTACTTAAGTGATTTAGAGTCCATATCACGATCTGGACATCATATCACGATATGGACTCGCTGGTGGTTTAAGCTGTAAGCGCAATTTTGTAATATTCTAGCAACCAATTTCTGATTTTTGCCTTGTGTAATACTCCACTATTTAAACTACTTTTAAGTTGTAATAGAAATAAGTAGGAATAGTAGTTAGTAATTTTTAGGATAGATTAGGATAGCTTAACTTTCAAGTTTCCTCTTTAATGAAAAGTTTTCTTTAATCATCTTTTAGATATAGGTTTAATTTCCTTGCAAGTTTAAATTTTGGTTAGATGATTGCAGTGGGTTAATCATTAGCTTCAAGTAGATATAATTTTTACTTGCTTTCTAGTTTAAATTAGTGAGAATATCTTTGCTTTCATTTTAGGGTTTCATAGAGAAATTAGGGTTCTTGTTGCATTTATTGCTTTTTAGTTAAGAATTCTCAATTTCTTACATTAATTTCTAATTAATTTTTAGTGGGTTTGCTTTATTATTGTCAAAAATCCAAAAATATTTAGATTTCAAGTTTAACTCTTTTCAAATTCTAGTTTAGAAATGGTTGCCTCCAGTCTTCAAAACTTCTTTTATGTAGTCTTTTTAATTGGGTTAATCATTTGCATTTTAATTTTAGTCTTATTTTAGTTAATTTAGAGTAGAATTAAGTGCTTTTATTTAATTACTTTTATTAAAATATCGTAGCTAGTTACTCAATTTTGTAATTGTTTAGTTTCATTTATTTGCTTTAGAAGATAATTTAACTTAAAATTAGGTTTTAATTGTTTGAGTTTAATTATGGATTTGAGTAGTATAGTTTCATCTTCTATTATTTGAATTTGCTTAACTATCCAAGGATCCATAAATCTTTGTACTTGCTTGCCAAACAATCTTCGTGGGAACGATACTCACTCATCCTATAGGCAATAGCTACTATCAACCCCGTATACTTGCGGAAGTTAGGTACATTATAGTGATCTTGTGAGGTTAATCATTGCTTGTTTGTTTTTAAAGTTGAACTCTACCTAGAACAAGCAATCAAGTTTTTAGCGTCGTTTCCAGGGATTGTACTTGGTATTTGGAAATATTTAGCGCTTTACAAGTCGCATAGTTTAAGCACTTTAGTTTAATTTAGTCGTTAATTTTGTTTATTCGTTTATGTTTGTTAGTTGTCTTGTGGAATTGACTTGGCACTTAAATTAACTATTTGCTTTGGTTTTATTGTAGTGCATGGTAAGAGGAGATAAAGGGCCGTGCATTTGCTTGGACAAGGAAAAGGAAAAAGAGTTAAAGGAAATCTGGAAGTTGAGAAGAGTACAACAAGAGCAAGAAAGGATTGAAATGGCAAATGCTAATGCTAATCAAAGAATTTGAACATGGAGAACAATGAAGAAGAGTTTGTTGGAAATAATAGAATAGGTGGTTATTGGAGTCTATAATAAAATAAATGGAAATGGCATGAATGGGAATGGAAGGCCATTGAGGGAATATACCTTACCAAATTTTAATGAAGAAAACTCTAGCATTGCACGGATACCCGTGCAAGTTAACAATTTTAAAATTAAGCCCGCCTTAATACAAATGCTCCAAGCTCATGCAATGTTTGGAGGTGGTCGCAATGAAGATCCCTATACACATCTCATGAACTTTGATGAAGTTTTGGACACATTCAAATTCAATGGAGTGCACCCGGATTGTGTACAAATGAGGGCGTTTCCTTGCTCTCTATGGGATAGGGCAAAATCATGGCTTCAATCCCACGCGCTAAGGAACATTTACCACTTGGAATCAACTTGCTCAAGAATTCTTGGCAAAGCATTTTTCACCTGCAAGAACCGCTAAATTTAGAAATGAAATTAGCTCCTTTAAGCAAGATGTTGGTGAAAGCTTAAGAGAAGCTTAGGAGCAGTTCAAGAAGTTGCTAAGGAAATGTCCTCACCATGCAATTATCTATTGTGGCTTCAAATCTAAATTTTCTATAATGGTTTGACTCAAGAGACAAAATCCATAGTGGATGCCTCCGCCGATGGGTCTATCTCTTACAAGACAGCAGAGGAAGCTCAAGAGTTGCTCAATTGGATGGCATACATTCATTATTATCATGGGCCGATGACTCCACCAGTGGCTCAACACCAAGCCAATCAAACTAATGCACAAGGCGGAGTGTTGAATTTGAAGATGCAAGATGCTCTTTTGGCACAACAAAATATGTTCATGAGTGTGATGAACAACTTGCAAAGGCATTGGAGAATTTAGAAAAACCAAGTAGTGTAAATGCAATGTCTTATTCTCCAACCCAACCAAGTATGGTATGTGATTTTTGTAGAGGAGGTCATGCAAATGGACAATATGAGATGCCTTTTGAGTCCAATGAGCAATTCAATTATGTGTCTAATCAATCATCATTTCCAAGGAACCCATTCGGAGCTTGTAGGAACACATGCAATCCCTCTTGGAGGAATCATCCTAATTTTTCTTGGAGCAACACCAACAATCAATCCAATCCTTCTTATCAACCAAATCCCCCACCTCAAAATGTCCAACACACTCAAGTTTCAAGTTTCTCACCTAGACCTTATCAACTGCCACATCAAAGAAATTACCAAACCAATTCCTATCAATCTTTTCCTAACCCTTCATTTTAAAACCAACAACCAAGGTCTCATTTCCAATATGCAAATTTTTTCCAACCCATGTATCATGATCAATATGCTCCAAGAGAGAATGTGTGTGAAGATGGTTGGAAAAGAGAAGTCAAGTATTTAAGAAGAGAGTTGGAAAGGAAAAAGGAAGAATATAAGTGAGATTATGAGAATTTGAAGGCGTCGACGAGAAATTTGGAAATTCAATTAGGACAATTGGCAAGGTTGAATAAGATAGACCTCTAGGGGCACTTCGGAGTGATACTATTCTAAACCCTAAAGAGCAATGCAGTGCCATAACCCTAAGGAGACTATAGTGGAAAAGAGTTAGTGGAACCCAAGGAGAAGAAAAATGTGAAGGAAAGAAATAAGGAACAAAAGTTGAAGGCAATTGAGAATGAAAGGGATGTTGTTGATGATGAAGACAAGAAGGAACAAAAGAATGAGATCAAGGTATCCAACCAAAACCATGTGCAGGAACCTTTGAAGATGGACTCATCACTAAAGTGCCATTCCCTTGAAAGCTCATTGATCCAAGAAAGGAGGAAAAAGAGAAACAACTCACCCACTTCTTGGATTTGTTGAAAAAGATTAATGTCAACATTCCTTTGATTGATGTCCTCACCAAAATGCCTAACTATGCTCGTTTCATGAAAGATCTTTTGGCAAGAAAGTGAAAGTGGGATGATAATGAGAATATATGCCTTGATGCCCAGTGTAGTGCCATTGTTTAAAGGCAGTTACCCCTTAAACTCAAAGATCCCGATAGTTTTATGATACCGGTGAATATTGGGAAAAAAACGTAGTATCAATCACTTTGTGTTACAATTTGGGAGCAAGCATAAATATCATGCCAAAGGCCAACTATGACAAATTAGGAATCAACAATGTCAAGCCAACTAAATCACACTCCAATTAGCGGATTTATCCGAGAGGGGCTTGTTGGAGGGTGTGCTTGTATAAGTTGAAAAGTTGGTATTTCCCGTTGATTTCTTTGTGTTAGATACGGGTGAAAAGAGTGAGATTCCATTGATTCTAGGGAGGCCTTTCTTGTCGACCGCTCATGCATTAATTGATGTGAACAAAGGAAAGTTGGTTTTATGAGTTAAAAATAAATCAATTGAATTTGATGTGTTTGAATATAATGATAATATTCCCATTGTTGAAGAAAAATGTGCTAACCAATCTCTTAATTCTTTCCTTGCTAGGTCAAATGAAGAGCAAAATAAAGTTAACCAAGGCAATTTGCTCAAGCAAGTGTTAGAAGGATCAAGAGATTTTTGCTAAGGGTTGGCAAAATGGTGATATCAAGAAGTTGAAAAGTTGCAAAAAGTCAAAAGAAAATGGTTTGAGAAACAATTGGAGATCTTAATTGGGGCACTAGCGATGGCTAAGGCTAAGAAAAAAGGGCTTATGAATGGGAGAACCGAGAATCAAGCTTTACTCATAAAGAAAAAAGGGCATCAAGCTTTTTCCGTGGAAACCGAAAAGAAAAGGAGGGTCAATAATCCTCAAGTACTTGGAATAAACGTCCATGCCATAGTCAAGCTAGTAACTATAAAAGAGCGCTCTTGGGAGGCAACCCAAGTCTTTAATTTAGTTGTTACTGATTTCTTTTGATGTGACTTTTAATTAGTTTAGTTTTGAGTAATTTGGTTTGAATTAGGTTAGAATTTTAGTTTAAAAATATAAGTTTTTGAATTGAATAAATGGTGCTAAAGAATGAGGGAAATCATCATCTTAACTTATTAATTTTGTATTTGTAGGTTGTGCATGGAATTGGAGAAAAATGATGAAGAGTGGAGAAATTTTGGCTAAGTGTTCAAAATACACTTTGCAGAAGTTTAGCTCCATATTACGATCTCAAATTCCATATCACGATATGGAGCTCAAACTTCTGGAGGGTATATTCATCATCTGTTCCATATCGCGATCTCAAAATCAAGATCGCGATATGAAACTCAAACTTCTACAAAGTCTATTTTTCACCTGAGTCGAGATCGCGATCTCGAATTCAATATTGTGATCTCAACTCCATCTAGATCGCAATCTCGATTTCTCGAGATTAGGCCAGATCGCAATCTGGAAAACCCATATTGCAATCTCGCATGGCAGACACGTTTTTTTATTCCAACTCTTCTTCTTCTTTTCTCACAATCTTCTCATATTTTCCCCTCTTTGCCGAAGAACACCCTCCCTAATCCCTCAAATACTTCCATAATCTTCTCTTCAAAATTATTCCAACCTTCATAACCATCATTAACATCATCTTACTTCCTTCTAGGAGCATCAAAGCAAGAATATTTTAGGAGATTCCTTGGAGAAATTTGAACATCAAGGAGGATAGATGCCTTTACACACAAGAATTTTTGGGAAATTTTCAGTCCATAATCAAGTAATATCCTTCTTTGAATTGGTGGTTCCAATTGTTCAAATTATTGTAGACAATTGTTGGGTATTTTTGAGTGAATTTGTGGTGGAATTTTTGGTAGTCAATTGTTGATTTTTGGGCAATAATTTGTGCGAATTTTTGAGAAAAAATTGTGACATTAAATTGCTCAATTGTCTGAATTATTGAATAATGAATTGTGATATTAAATTGCTCAATTTTCTGAATTATTGAATAATGGTTTGGATTGGTTTGATGTTTTTGTTGAGAAATTATGAAATTGTGTTGAAAACTTGGTGAATTAATTTTATTGGCTGTGTTCTTGGAACTGATTGGTACTTGTCTAAAAATTTGATTGAATTGTGCTGTGAAAATGACGAGAGGAGTGTATGGAAGTGCTGAGAGAAGAGCTAGAATGAGGGGAAGAGGAATGGGATCGAGGAAAAGAAAGGCCAGAGAGGGAACGATAAGTGGAGAAAGAGGCATAGAACAACCTTTTGAGGGTGGTGGACATACAGAACCTCAGTTCTCTAGTGACAGAGTTCAACAGTTGTATAAAAATAATGAGAAACATGAGGTTATTCAAGAAATGAGCTTTGACCTATCGATGCATTCGGGGGTTTATGAGAAAGCTATTAAAGTTATTGAAGAGCAAATTAGATCAAGACATTGGGAAGGGTTTAATACTCTCATTGACTCAGGGGCTTCCCAGTTAGTGAAGAAATTTCACTGTAATTGTGCAAATTGGAGGATGGCAAGGTGAGAATACAGGAGGTATTGGTAGATTTCAGTCTGGATTTGATTAATGCCTACTTTAACATACCCCTGTGTGTTCTGGTCAATATTTGACATTGTTGAATGATAAGTAGAAAGATATGAATGTAATTAAAAATGCTATTTGTGATGTTTATATTGACTGGATTCTGAGTGCTTCCTTTAATACTGAATTGACATTTGCATGTCAGGGACTCTTATAAGAGCTTGTAGTGGGGAAGTTATGGTTTTATTTTATTAGCTGTCGAATTTGGGTCCAATGCTTTGAGTTCTATTCAGGAGACAAAATACTCTCGGTGTATGGCATTATGACAGGGGTGCCAGTAAATATTGGTAACCTTGTTAGACAGGGTTCTTGGATAGCAGTAGGTCTGGGCGACCTATCTTTTATGCTCCTAGTTTGATTCACTATTTGTGCACTTTAGCAGGTTGCCCAATTGATCCTGCAGAGCATATTCAAGAGCAGGATTAATCTGGAGTCCTAATATAATTAAGCTTGGTTTAGGATATGAGACAAAAGGCCTATGTTAATAGTTTTTATTAAAATCTTGTTGCCTGGTTTTGTCTAACTAAACCCTAATCCGTGAGTGATTTGTTTATTTAAAAAGACATGTTAAAGGGTTTGGTGTGCTAGCCAACGAGATAAGAAAGGAGAGAACATTTGTTTGTTGCCTATATTGCTTCTCCGTTGCTTTTCTCGATTTAATTCTTGTGTGTAAAACCATCTTAATTATTATTTGGTGAGAGTTTAAATCCTACAAAAATGGTCGAAAAAACTATAATCTTGGACTTTGAAAAAGAGGTTGGACAAGATGTGGATTCTTTGATAAATTTTAGCCAATGGATTTTAGATCTTAGAGATGGAAAGCTCCAACTTATTCATTTGAAGATGATGATGAACCTGCATGGATTAAAATTCCTGATGATCTTTTGATTCCGAAAGCAGATGATCCTATCAAGGATATGTCCAGGTTTCTCTTGTAAAAAACTTTAAAAAGGCAATTAGGACTAACAGAAAATCGATAGTATGATCCTGAAGGTCTAATCTATCGTGAGGGTGTCTACATTGGCAGTATATATCTTGATTTGTTATCTAATTTTAGTATCCCAGTTTATCTACGAGATCGAGCTATTTTATCCCCAACCAATGATGTTGCACATGAGTTGAACACATCCATTCTTCCTTCATTCGAGGTGAAAGTAAATAGTGCCTTAGCTCTGACAACATCAGTAACAGCACCCAGTTCAAACTCACTGATGAATGATTGGCTTTATATCCAATTGAGTTCTTGAACAATCTAAGTTTCCCACACCTTTGAAATCATATCATTCAGTTGAAGATCGAAGTTCTCATAATACTTCTATGAAGTCTTAATCAAAGTAAGGGACTTTGCAATGGGATGAGAATGATTCTGACAAGATTAATGACAAAGTTTATTGAAGCTGAAATCATCATTGGACGCAATATTGGAGAAAGATACTTCATTCATAGGATCGAAATGACACCATCTGGTTCTAAGTGGGTTTAATTTCTGAAGGAGTTAGTTTCTAATAAAAGTTTATTTTGCAATGGGCATAAACAAAAGCCGAGGAAAAACTTTTAATATTGTAGGAGTCTATCAACCAAAATCTATTTTCTGTCATAGGCAATTATGTGTTGCTATTTCTAGAGTAATGTCACGCAATGGATTGAAACTTTTGATTTCTAATGATGGAAAATGTGATCAGTATAAAAATATTTGTAACAAATTACTAGATAATTTACTCTTAGGTTTGGCTTCTTTTCCATCTTCTAACTTATTTACAATTTTTATATGTGCACTTTATTTTTCTGATTAAATTTGATTTACGTGTGTGTAGGAACTGATCAACACAACGACATCGGGATATTAATCTTTGAAAGAGTTGTCTCCTTCTCGAGATTATTGGGTTATTATGCTGAAGGTTACAAGGATGTGGGATGCAGTAAATACAAATTTTGGAAATCTAATTGGATTGGACATGGTACTTCTGGATGATCAGGTTGATTACTTTATACACGTAATTTGTGTATTTTTAACAAAATCAGGCTTTATTATTCATTGAATTTATTTTAATTGTTTAGTATAACCTTATTATAGGATAATCACATTCTAGCTTTCGTGAGACCAAATCAGATTGCAAAATTTAGAAAGCTTTTAATTGACCTAGTTGTAATCATTTAATCAACACTACAAGAAAATTGCAAATTTCATGCGGATTTCAACTAAAAGATTAAAACTTTCTAAATTTCCCCAGGAATGATTTACTCACGAAAGCTAGAATGTTATTATCCGGTTAGTTATCTAACATTTTGCTGTGGATTAAGAGACAGATAATGTGCTGCGGATTATAAAAGCGGGAACGTATTATTTACAAAAATTACGCAACAAAAATCGAAGGAAAAATTAAGGACAATAGCAAATTTGCTGCGGAATATATTTCCGCAGGAAATTTGCTGCGGAATTAAATGTCCGCAGCAAACTTGCTGCGGAATTAATGTCCGCAGCATATTTGCTGCGGATTTAATTCCGCAGCATGTGTGCTGCGGAATTTAAAGTTAATTTCCGCAGCAAATTTGCTGCGGAAATTCCTGCGGAAAATTCCGAGGAAAAGTAATTTTTTACCGATTAGATCTGTCCAGCAAATTCCCCATATAATTTTCGCAGCAAAATCCTCTCCATTTCTGCACCACCACCACCATTCTTCCACGACAGCTAATCCTTCAAACTTGCATAACATGAAAATTGCATTTTTGAAAAAAATAATCACAACCGTGCACATCCTCAACCATTTCCAAGGTGATTGATTGATCTACCATTTCAATTTTTGTTCTTTTATCTATTTTTTTTTAATTCTTGTTATCCATAATTTTTGTGAGTGGTTTATTTTGTTATTTTCAGTTTTTTTATTTTTTTTGCAGCTATTTGTTGTCAATAAATTGTGTAGGATTTTTGCTATGTTATTTTCATTTTTTTATCCCTAATTTCTGTAGGATTTTGCTATAATTTTTGCGCTTTTATTTTTATTTTATTTTTATTTTTATTTTTATTTTGTTTGTTATCGTATAGATTTTTGCTATGTTATTTTGATTTTTTTTATCCTTAATTTCTGTAGGATTTTTGCTATACAGATGGCAGATTTATTTTTTTTTTATTTTTATCACAAGAAATTATTTTGTTTGGTATCGTATAGATTTTTGTTGTGTTATTTACATTTTTTTTTCAACTGTTTGTTATCCATAATTTGTCGAGGATTTTTGCTATGTTATTTTCAATTTATTTCCATATAATGACAATATTTAACACCTATACTATCATAAACTAAATTTTTACTATAATAAGCAAGTGGAAAATTTTGATGAAATTATATTCTTATATTTGTCTAGAAATTAATTGTTTAACAAGAGACTAAGTAAGTCATTAGTTTGGTTAGGCAAAATGGAAGTTCCGGAGCATCGAATTATGTATTACCATTTTCTTGAAATGCGGGGATGTGTGGTAGAATTTTTGGAGGGTTTTGCACAATTTTGCCCTTTTGCTTGTCAACAACCAAAATATTTAACTGAGGGAGTTATTAGATGTCCTTGTGTGAAGTGCAAAAATGAGCGATACCATGTCCCTGATATGGTGAATGTTCATATAGATCTGAGGAAAGGTTTTAAACCTAGATACTGGTATTGGACATCACACGGGGAGGAAGCACCTCAAAATAATTTAAACTTTGATATGGATTCAGCCAATGGAAGGGGTCATTTTCACATGTTCTATACCACACAGAGTGCATTTCAAGAAAATGGTAATACTAATTAATTTCTTGTACTTTTAATACTTCATTATATTACAATGCCTTTGTTATTGATGACTTGAAAATATTTATTTCTTTTAATTACAGAAGGCTGAGGGGGTGAAACCCCGCCATTCTCTGATTTCTATTTCCGTACCCATAAGAAGAAGGAGGGAGATTGGGTTCATCCTCGGGCTCAAGAACTTATGTAAGTCACCCCTTCCTTTCTAACAATCTTTTATGATTTGTCCTTTAATATTCTTGTTTCCATAAAGTTGATCTTTGTTATATGACTTTTGCAGGAGAACTTTGAGAAGAAAAAGGCTGAAATATCTTCTCAAAGTAGATGTTGAGAATGATAATATAAAATGATAGATACCAAAAGGAAGAAATGAAGAAAGAGCAAGCTTCACTACAAGCCCAACTATCTGAAACAAGAAACCAGTTGCATACTTTGATGGAGCGATTAGGCGTTCTTCCTGGATCCTCTCGCCACCAGCGTTCCCCACCCCTTGATGCAGATGGTAGCTCGGATGATTAGATTGTATTTGGTTGTTTACTTAGATAACTAAATGCTATATATGTATTGTATTTGAATTTGTTTCGTCGAATTGTTTTTTGAGATGAAATTGCTCGAATGTGACATGATGATCAATGCGAATTGTTTTTTGTGATGAAATTGCTGGAATGTGACATGATGGTACAGGGGGATGAAAAAACCAAACAATACTAACAAAAATTTTCTGTGAAAATTATTTGGGGATTTTGCTGCGGAAAATATATGGGGATTTTGCTAGGGATTTTGCTGCGAAAATTATATGGGGAATTTGCTGGGGATATTTGCTAGGGATTTTCCTACGGAAATTATATAGGGATTTTGTCATGAAATTATATGGGGAATTTGTCGGGGATATTTGCTAGGGATTTTTGTCGGAAATTTACACAGGGATAATTTCCGCAGCAATATCCCCATCAAAAACCCTTGCAAAATGATGAAATTTTGATGCGGAATTACCAGCGCAAAATATCCGCATGTATATTTCCGCAGCAAATTCCCCATCAAATTTTGCTGCGGATTTTATAATCCGCAGCAAATTATTATCCACGGAACCCGCCTGTATTCTTATACACACTACAATTGTCCGCAGAGAGGACAAGTCTTGTTTGCTGCGGATTTTTCATTATAATCCGCAGCAAAATCCGCATGAAAACAGCAATTTTCTTGTAGTGCAAGCAGATGTGGATTCTTTGATTAAGCAGAAAAATATTAGTTAGCCAACATTTGTTACCTTCGTTATTATTTCCAAATTCGTATTATTGTAGTGGTCAAAGAATAAAGGTAACTTTATGGTCTGGGACTGTTTACTATATCGACGGGGAAATAACTAACTCTGAAACTGAGACATGCATTCTTATCATAACTTCAACAACAGTTAAAAAATTCGGAGGTAAATTACTTAGTTTCGTTGCAGTTTTTCTACTCTATTGAATGAAAATAGTTTTAAAAAGTATTATCGAATTTTTGGTGCATTTCATTTGTCAACAACAACTTCAGCTAAAGTATACAAAAACTTGGAAGTGCCTGAAATTTGTGAACATTTGAAATGGTAATCTGCATCTTTTAAGTTTAGATTAATATTTTTTATTACTTTAGTTTTTCATATCAGTCAATAATTTACGATTGTTATTGCTTAGTTCAAGCCAAGAGAATTGCAAAATTCAAGACTTACTTGTTCCTCAAAAACAACAAGAATCAATATAACAGACTTTATTCGAGAACATAATACCATTGCGTGAACTGTTATATGCTACATATAGTAACAACTTGGAGAAAAATTTTATATATTGTTGTATGAAAACAGGAAAAGTCTTATACATGAAAGCAACCACCTTGAAAATTCGACTGAATGATCACTGATATTATAGAGCATGCAAATTTTGTAGAAAGAAGCTTGATGATATAGAATCTGATCTTTATTTTCATCATTACAGTCGTGATGTTCTATAGCCGATACCACTATAAGTTTAACACTGTTTGTTGTGACATGACAATTTAAAATAATGGTATTTTCTGATTTATGTTTTTTAATTACCGTCAAAGGTATAAACTGACTGTGGAAATGAAAGATAAAGAAGACAGTGCAATGTTCCTTATATTTGACTTAAGGAAGTAGAAAGGCTTATCCATTACAATGTTAACTACCTTCTTGAACTTTTGAACAAGGTTATATTCTATGTTTTAGTATGAGAAGTTTATTCCTGAGATATGCACTACAACAAAAACACCTTTTACCGTGTTCGTTGACTTTGAAATATGCTTTCAGGATGAAGTCAATGTGAAGATATGATTTTGTCTACATTTTGACAAATTGTGCGGACAAACATTCATATTTCAAGTTTAGGTGAATGAATATAATACTTTGCACGGATATAATAAGTTTAGGTGTTTGATGTAGTCTCTGAGCTTGAAGAAAATTTTCTCCTTCAACAGGTTTGATATCATTTTATACTAAATAACTTTTACTTAAAAACTTTTCTTTATCTTTTTTTTTTTTAATATATGCAAAACTATGTTCGTGTTCCTACCTTATGAGCAAATAAGAATGTCAATATCATTTCTCTCAAGAAGGAAGGAACTATAGATGATCTATATGCAAATGGAAGAGTTTAATTTGCACAATTCTATGTCAATGAGTTGGAAGCAATCAGAAGCCAACACTTCGGCAAACATATCGATTAAAACAAATGAAGATATTATTAGACAAAGTGAGATTTTTTATGAAGAAACTCAACTGAAAAAGTTGTGTTCAAGGATGTAAGGCGGTTTTCCAATTTCGTCTTTAAATGTACATATGAGGTAAAATATGAATTAACTCACTTTAACTAACTTTACTTTGTGCAGTGGACCAGATTTGCAACTTAACGCACACATGATATCAGACCTAAGAAAAGAAGGAGAAGGCATCATAAATAACAAAAGGGTAATACATTCTACATAAAAATGTTGTGTGGTTAGATTTTTCACTAATGTACTGGAACTATTTGAATTGAAAAGCCTGACAATAAATTGATAATAAATTAAGTGATGTTATAAGGTTATTTCATGTAATTTGATGATAGTATGCACTAAAACTAATCTAAGTATCAACTTAACTAATTCTTTGTATTGAATCCAGATATAGAAGTCTTATCGACGTTCAAAATATAATTGCGTAGCTATTGTTTCGAATCCAATCTTCATTACTACTTTCGTTGTAGATGTAGCTTAGTTTTTTAAATATAATTAATAAAAGAAATAAAAATAGTTTGATTAATGCCTACCAGAACAACTTTTCAAAAAATTTAAGTTTTACTAAGTCTATGACCATTCAAGTACAACTATGGTTATTGAGACATGTCAACAAGATAATAGGTTTTTTTATAGATAACCCTGGCTATAAGTAATTAATGTTAATAATTAGTTTTTGTTCTAATGACATACTGTCGTTGTCGTCGTAACAAATATTTTTACCTTTTACAGGATTTGGAAACTACTTCTTGATTACTATTGTAGATGTGTTAAATATTATGTTCAAGAACCACAATGTCACTCTACCAAGAATCTCAGTTTACTTATGATCTATTTTAAGTTCGAAAAGATTTAATGAAAATAAGCTTTTTTTTTATGAATAAATGTTTTTTAGCGATGATATATTATATTGTTATTTTAGTTCTTTAAGAGGAGTCAATTTCTTTAAATAATTTGTGTTTGGATAGTTATACAAGCCTTTGGCTACGAACCTTTAAACTTTAGAATACTATAAAACTGTTGATTAATCTTATTCTTGAATTGTTGATTGATACAATTATTACTGGGATTCTATATGCCTACCATGATATTTGCTTCTGTGCAAGGAATCATATGTTGTTGATAATTTTACGAATTGCATAAATTGTAAGCTTAGCTTTTTAACTTCTTTGCTAAATTTTGGAGTTTTAGTGATGAGACATTTTATCAGTCTCCAAGAAAATACTTTAATGAATGGAATCCTTAGTTCAGATTTGTGTGATATTTTTCATAAGTTTATTATTGAAGTATTGTTTATTTTATCTTTTTATAACTTTTTTGCCATGATATTATGATAATAATTATCTTACTAAATCAAAAACTAATGTTTTTACAATCTTTTTGAGTGAATCATTTTCTTGGTTTTAAAAGTTTGTACAGTACAAGATTTTAAAATACATGGTGTTATACTGTAGAAGTATTTAAAGTACAAGGGAATGATTTTCTAAAAGGAACAGAATTTTCCATATATATATATATATGTGTGTCCTTTTCAAATTTTTTTAAAACCTTCTATACAACATATATTACCCAAAAATTCCGTGCTAAGCACGGGTTATGAGCTAGTTAATTATTATTTGGTAAGAGTTCCTACAACAATTGTCGGAAAAGCTGTAATCTCGGACATTGAAGAAGAGGTTGGTTGGAGGATGAGGAGATGGATGAAGAGCCCAAAGATGGGGACGACAGAATTGACGGCAGCAATGAGGACGAGGATGATGAGGAAGGCCAGAATGACTTGGAGGATGAAGGGTTTATACTTACTGATATT
Source organism: Cinchona pubescens (assembly GCA_025175665.1). Lineage (NCBI taxonomy): Eukaryota > Viridiplantae > Streptophyta > Magnoliopsida > Gentianales > Rubiaceae > Cinchona > Cinchona pubescens. Next base: position 2,709,191 of record JANKKI010000064.1, read on the forward strand.
GAAGAAGAAGAGGAAGAGGAGGAAGAAGATAGGAATTATGTTCCCGACGAAGATGACTGACTGTAATCTCCGTCAGGAGAGCAACATTACACCATGTTGTTTCCTCATCCAAAGCTTGAAAGAAAGAAATTCTGACACAAAGTCAAGTGTTGTACTCTTCACGGGTGGATCTCTTTCAATTTGAAGTAAACTAATTAGCATTATTTTGTACCCAATTTATTATATGATTGTTTCAAGTAAATAACTTGTGAACTAGTTAATGAATGTTGGTTTTGTATCATCTCTATTGTTGGATGTATTTTTATTTAACAACCAATCACTAATTTCAGTTAGTGAAATAATTTATAATGTCACAAATTCAGCCACTTTGTCAAAGTTCACAAAATTATATTCAATTATTATTCCTATTTTAGATATTTAATCACATTTTGTTTCTTCTTTATAAATCTAACGGACACATAAGTGGTTTATATAAATGTACTGTTTTAGTTATTTTTTAATTTTTTGTTTGACCGATAATTTATATTTGTATTACCAAAGTAAATAAATATTTTCATAAATAATATAAGCTCATGCAAAGCACGGAAAATCTAGTTTTTGCACATAGCAACTTTCTCTCAAACTGAATCTCTTTTAAGGCCGTTGTTGTGATAATTTGTGATTCAAACCAGAAAATTCAAATTTTGTTTTCACAGATTACATTCCTTGAAGGATATACATTCAATTGTTTTGGATTCTTCTGAACTAATACAATTGATCGCCAAAAAAGAAAAAGAAAAGAGTAATCAACAAAATTTTGCAATTGGAATATATATCCAATTTAAGAACACCCAGAAAGTACAAACCCGTATGCAAAAGGTGATCCCCATAAATTATACTACTAACGTGGGACGTCTTGTGAACCAAAATGTTAGGATTCTCGCTCCGTCCCCGCAAAACATGCCAATGCACTTCACTTGTCCCGTTCGCAATTCTATCAGTGAATGGTGAAGGCTTCGTAGTAGAATTTGGAAAATACTCAAATAGATTTAGTTTACTATTTTATTTGTAAATCTCATAATTATTAGAAAAATCAAATAGATAATGTAACATTGAATGATATTTTCGCTATGTAGAATATTCTCGTGCAATTTGACATCACACTGGCCAGCTTCTTTAAGGGGAAGAGTTTTTGCAAATATCCCTATTAACGGAAACCTACAGAAGTAAGAATGGGAAAAGGAAATCCACTAGGTGAGGTTATTATGTCTGTGTCTACAGGATAAATCCTATTTGAAATGAATGATGTGACTTAGTCAAATACTCAACAAGTAGCTACATTAATAGCACATAAACCATTTTCGTCAACTAAGTTTGTCCATGAATCATAGCATAAGTGGATAAAAAGAAAGATAGGAAATTTATGCAAGATGAAATATAAGTGCTAAAGCCCGAATCTCAGGCCGTAAATCAAATGCACCTCAGTATTTTCAGTAGAATTTAAGGGTGTCAGCCTTTGTATGCAATGCAATTCACTCGTCCCATTCGCAAGTCATCATTTTCTAACTGTCATTGTTTGTAACTATAAGTTGAAATGTTGTCATCCTATGCAACTTGAGCTATTCGTGACCCTTTTCTCCACAAATTCTAAAACTGATCATAAAATCTTGCACCATTTTCAATAGGCAAAAAGAAAGATAAAATAAAAAATAAATAAACTTCAATATGTGATTGGATAAAAACTACGTTACTTCCACTAATTTAAATGATACAAGTGAAATTTTAATAATATTAAATACGGAGGATATTCATCAAAATTAACAATAATGATAACAGCGTGGGTGGCCTTTGCACACCACTACATTCTCTCTTTACATTCTCGAAGTGTATCATGAATGGGCTGAAAAGTAGGCCAGTAGGCCCACCAATGGGGCATTTACATATGTAGTGGGCTCAGACTCCTGAAAGAAAGGCCTAGAGTCAGGGAAAGTATCAGTGCTATTGGGCCCACCAACTACTGCTCCTATGAGAAGGTTAGGATTTGGATCTGGACTTAGGTAGTACCTAGACCCTTCTTTACAGCCAATGTGGGCCGGGTGGGCCGGAACTGATGGTAACGAACTGGCCCAGATGATGTATCCTCTGTGGATAATGGGAACCATACCCCACCATGTACGACATTCTCATTGGATTATCTCCAAGGATGTAGTCAACCTAGTAGGCGCCCAGCAATGATGAAATCAAATAATGGATAGGAAAACTTCGACAAATTATCCACGTAATTGCATAGCCAAATATCAATTGGAGCATCAAGAAAATACATAGATACCTATTACTCGTAATAAAATTTCAACAAGTATGGTAGTTTTTTTTTTTTTTTTTTTTTTTTTAAACATGAAATATATGAGATAAAAGATGGTTTAAAAATGTGAATAAAAATTTTTTATTTGGAGAATTTGTCAATTTTTCAATTTGATTCATACAATTTACATGAAATATACAAAATGCCAGTGGGAAATATTGACAATATAAATCCTTTTTAACAACATGAGAATTTGAAATTCGAAATTAATTATGCATTTCACTATTGAACATAAAAAGTTTTTTACTAAATCCATAGCATTAAACTTGCAAGTTGTGTTATTTTCAATGATTTGGGTGGTCCCAACAGCCTTCCCAAATAATCATTGTTCTTGATATATCATCAAGAATTCAATGGACCATCTAACAAAATGCTGGAAGCTCCATAAATTCGACTCACCTCTCTGATTGATTAAATAAAACAAATGCTGTGGCCGTTAAAATTGTCTTTGTTTGGGTAATGGTCCCACATTGTAACGGTGAAGGTGAGAGATAGAAATAAATAGAGTCAATTTGGTATCGGATTTTCTTATAGAATGTTAAATATTACGTACATCATTTCATTTAATATTTATTTGTATTAAAAATACATGTCACTCTTGCATATAATATAACAAGTGTAATATTAAAAAGTATAACAGAATTTCTAATACCATCAGGCTCCAAGAAAAACCTACAATTCTTATATCTCTACCTAAAATTTTAAATATAGTATATTTTTTGAGAGGCTTTTTTTTTAATTATCATAATACTTTGTTAAATAAAGTTTATGTGTGGAAAAAATAGTATCAATTTTAAGAAAAGTGTAAAAATAAATTTTTTTAAAAAAAATTAAAAAAAGTGATAAACAAATGAAATCTAAATGGGCTTAGTCTTCGAGTAAAACATGCAAGTTATACAACCTAAATCATTAAAGGGTATAATTACTTAAAAACGGGGGAAAGTAGAGGGAATGGGATTTATAATTACCTGCCGTTTGGCTAATTGTTTGAGGAGAGCAGGTGAAGCAGATGTCTCGCCACATGGGACAGCCTTATTGGCATGGCTTAGATAATTAGAGTAAGCTAAGAGCAGGAAAGATAGGGATGTTACATGTTGCATGTTACACACTCCAGCTTTGACGATCAGTCCACCTTTTAAAAACATATAAAAAAAAAATTTTAAAAAAAAAGTTAAAATAAATGTCAAATCATTAAAAATTGTTGCGTCTTTAAAAAATTATACATGTAAATCTTCCACGTTATCTTTCAAATATAGTTAATTAAAATAATTGAGAGAAATTAATATTAAATACAAGTACCTAGAATCAAGGTCTAAAGAGTATACCTGGAGAATATTGGACTTGTGGATGAGAAATTCCGGGCAATATAGAACAGATGAAACCATCTGCATTTCTCCGAAAAGATTGTAGATCATCGGATCTTCCCATTAGCACTTCCTGTCAATAATATTTTATCACAAAATTAATTAATCACTTAATAATTAATTTATACAGCCATTATTTCGATATTTTATTTTTATTAATTGAAATAAGTTTGATTCAAATATTTTTTTTTTAATGTGACGTGATAATAAGATACCTGTCGATAATTACAAAACAAGTAAAAAGAAAACCTAGGACTTTGCTTATGTTCCACTCAAATATTGGATACTCTCTCATGTGATGCGAGTTCTCCACCCCATTTTTAGAATCCAAGAGCAGAGGTTAAAAGAGTCAAATAACAACCGACTCAATAAGGCCGAAGGAAGAGTTAAATAACTTAATTTACGATCCTGCCCCGAATCTTAAGCCTCCAATGAGGGAGTTGCTGCCGCATTCATGAATGAAGCCATCTTCCCAAGATCATTATCATACATTCATAGCATATAGAGCTCAGTATGGAAGAACTGTTCTATCAGGCCTTTTTGCACATGCATGCAGCAGTAACTCACTTATCCCTGGGCCCACAAATCACTTCAATATCCATTTCATACTATAACCATTTCTTCCCAAAAAAATAAAAATTGTGCAATTATACAACATTTCTTAATTTTATATCAAAATTTCTATAAAAAAAACCCTCATATTTGCATTTCTTATTTCTTTGGATTATGCAGAAATCATTTAAGCGTAATATTATTCTAATCGTACATTTAGTATACACGAGAAATATGCTTAATTTGTATGCTTTTTCGAACAAATTTGCTTAAAAAAATTGCTAGAGACAAGGGCATTTTTCCTTTTTTTTTTTTTTTTTTTAAATGGGGGGGAACAAGAGCATGCTTACTTTGCATGAAGGGAAAATTGGATTTTACACTAGTTAAAGAAAAGAATATCAACACATCTAGTTTTACTCAACAAGTGAAAGCAGCAACACTCAAAGCCATCATGTGCAATTATTAAACCGAAAGAGAGGGGGTAAGAAGGGAATGATTAAAATGCACTACACAAGAAGAATAAAAGCACAACGGAAAAAAGACAAGGATTTGATATGAAATACATGTTTTAACCAATCTACAAACATCATGATTTTATTATAAGAATAATGCAACACAAGCAAATGTTTCCTTATCCGGGTTTTAATTAAATTCCGAAATAGGTGGGGGACAGACAAAGACTAGATTAGATTAAAGACTAACCTTGGAAATGAGAACATTAATCCCGGCGTGTTTGTTATCCCATCCAAATTCATTAATTGTCTCCGAAGCTCTCAGTATCACCTCGTTCCTCACTATATACTCCCTGTATTCCCGCCTTCTTGATGCCTTGTGTAACCATGCCGCACCCCAAAGCAACTCGTCCTACATTGATTAAAAATATATCACATTACAATAATCTCAAAAACAACATGCTTTACATTAGTAATTTAATAGTAATTCAAAAAAATCGAGGCAGATGTTTAGAGCCTTGAAATTATAATTACACTTTCTCTCCTAGTTGAAAATATTGTTATGTCGACAGTTTATGGTTTCATTATTACCTATTTTGTGGAACATTGTCATTGCAACAAAAGTTGTTTTGATTGAAAACATATTTAAAGTAGATAATGCAGTTCATCAATATGAAGGCTAATATAAAATGAAAACTAAAAAGAAATACTCTTTGCGTCCTAAGATTTTTGTGGTTTTTAAGAATTAGACATTTTGTATATAATACTGATAGTTTTTTATATATTTCCGTTTTTATTCTCCAAATAGGCACTTGTCATATAAAAAAAAATTGCAAATATATAGCAGAATTTAGTAAAAGTTATACTTTGAATTTTTAAACATTACAATTATTTTAAAACACGTAAAAGAAAAAAGAAAATATTACACTTTCCATTAAGCAAGAAGAGAAATAATTATTAGACAGGCTATAAACTAAATATGTGTAGTACATTTCTCTCAGCATAGTAAAATCTCAAAAGTTATCTACTTAATTAATTAATAACATTAATTATGAGTAATACTCTCTATACTATGATAAAGTTTTCATTAAATAACTAGAACTGAAGATTAATAGTTGTAATATATATTGCATTGGGTGTACGAAACAAAGGATGCAGCAAGAAAATACTTGGAATAGTAGTGGGAAGTTATAGTTACCTGGTATCCATTAACATCACAATAAAAAGGGCAAACTGCAGAGGGCAGGCTGGAGCTGTACGCACCCCGGTGCTTGTCAGCAAACTGGAACACCTAAAAAAATTAAGACCGTTACACACACGCAACTGTCAATATTTATTATTTTGGAGAGAATTTCTTGCCACAATTAGTATGTTTCTCGCGAAATGTACTTCTTAATAGTAACACTAACGTAGATGCTTGACTTTAATTCTTCTAGTAAAGATGCATTAGATTTGGAAGAGTATGTCTAAGCACCATATTAAACTTTAGCATTGATCATGAGAATGTGAAGCCCAAAATAAAATATTTTTTGGATTTATAGAAAAACCGACATGGAAGGGGATAAAAATAAATCAATTATTCTTTTTTAACAATGAGTAAGTATATGTTACTCATATTACAATACAGAATATGATTTCACAAACATTGAGACAACTGAAAAACAAATAAGTTTTATTATTTTTTTAATCATCTAACGATTTAAAATATATTAACTACATTGATAAATGAGCAGTAAAGACTTATTCTTTAACTAGCTATATAATTCACATTTTGGTAATTGTGTATATTGCAATTCATTAATTTTTTTTGTTCTAATTAAAATCTCCTTTTGATGATTAATTTACCACAACTTGCGTACTTAATTACTTTAATAATCAAAGTTTGATTAAGCCTAAAATTAAGCAATAACGGACCCGTGACATCAAGAAGTTAACGTCATTATGAATCTCCAATACGTACTGTATAGTCACATAATAACGTTGACTAATTTCACCGCATGTTCCTACATTAGGCAAATTTAGAAACAGTAAATATAGGGGCGTCGTATTAAAGTGTTCGCTTTTTGGCTGTCGAACCGCTTGAGGAAAAAGGAATTGATGCTGCATTCATGTCCACGACTTATTAGTAGTAACTTTCTGTTTCCCTCTCTGTCTCTGCCTTTTGGTGATGGGAAGAACTTACTAATACTTGTATATGAACACATATTTCAATGCATTCTGTAAATCCTTTTCTCATTTGACAAATGAATTTTTTACTATTAAGTTATAAAAAATAAATAGAACATGAGACAGATTTTACTATTTTCTGAAAATTTGAATATTAGGACCATATGGCAACGAAATGCAACAGCATAAAGAAGTATGAAGGGAGCTAGGGAAGTAAAAGGTCAGGAGTAATTTAGTCATTGCATTACTTTTTTGACCTGTCATTAACATTCTTGATATGGCAACAAAATTATCATCTATATTGTTTAAAAAAATATTTAATTAAAGTTTGATTTTTAAACTCTATAATATAAATTAAATATTATAAAATTTATAATTTTAATTAATATATATATAATTTTTTATCATAAAATTTATATGTAAAACTTAACATTTCGAGATTGGAAGATTAAAATTAAAAGCAAAATCTGGAAATAACGGAGACCATGAAACCAGATGGTTAAAACTTAAAATTGACGCCACATTACAACTTTATTGGAAGTCACAACATTATTATAAAAAGAAGCAAACCAACACATCAGATGTTCCCTCAGTCAATCACATGCAACCACACAAAGATAAAGTTTCTACCATTTGTCCAGAAAACACCCAAAATTACTCATGCATGTTTAATCCCGAGCCCAAAAAAAATACTCATGCATGTTTAATTAATTCATTCCTCATTTTCTCACCAAAAAATAATAAAATTGCACAATTGGAAAAAGGTACATATTTAGATAATAAAATTACATTTTGATAAATGAAAAATGGCAGTACACAAATTCAATTTAAATACAATATTCATGCAAAACATGCATACAAATAAGGCAAGAACATTAAGAAAGAGCAATAACTCCAAAAACAGATGACTAACCTTAATGGCACGATTTAGCAGCAGCCTAGAGTAAGCAGGGTCACGTGACCTAAACACAATGGAAGCAGCAGCCAATGCAGCTGCAGTTTCACCAGCAACATCAGAACCCGGATTATTAACATCAATCTTGTAAACACTTCTCAATGTATCCATATCTTCTGGCCTTTCCCAACAATTATGGTCAGAAAATGCATCTCCAACTTGCACATAAATAACCCCATCTCTTGCTGTTGCTTTCAACAAATAATCCGTACCCCATTTCACCGCCTTCAATGCGTTACCTAATTCGCTTCCCATGTTTCTCCCGAAGTCTATAATGCTCCACGACAACAATGTTGTCGTAAAAGCCATAGGAAACCCGAACTTTATGTTGTCCCCGGCATCGTAGTATCCTCCTGTTAAGTCCACCTTAAGGAAAAAAAATAAATCGCAATGAAGTACATTTTCTTTAAGAGGATGAGCAAAGTGTACACGAAAGCGTCTTACCAACTGAATTGTATTTTTTACATTTTATTATTTTAACTTGTAGAAGTGACAATAGGACTTACCCCGGCGGAGGCTCCGTCGTGCAATGCGGAGTCCTTGCGCCATCGGACACGTTGGTCGGGTGGGAGTTCGCCGGAGCGTTGGCCTTCGAAGAAGAGGATGCTTTTCTTAAGGGCGTCTTGGTAATTTTGGCCACCGTAGACGGTGGAGCCGTGGAGGACAAGAGAGGAAGCGAGGAGGAGGAGGAAAATGGTGGAAAATCTCGCAATTGCCGGGAAATGGCAACATTTTCGCACCATGTTTAGTTGCTGGAGGGAGAAGTAAAGAATGAGGGAAGATCCCTTGGCCTTTTGTATATGTAGACGTAAAAAAAAAAAAGAAGCGAGAAAGGTTGTCATTGGATTCTTGAGAAAGTACCAATGATATTACGACACGTGGGATGAATATGGCTGGTTCAGAGTTGCTGAGTTACCGATGAAGCAAGGCTTGACCGGTTTATTTTTATAATTTGACCGGTTCAATTAACCGGAGAATTAGGGTCGATTTATGAGAGTCTGTGGGGGTCATGGGAGTGTTTGAATTTGGTCATTTGGTGTTGTGTATTTGTGCATGGAGTAAGTTTTATCCACTAATATCTCACAATATAAAATAAATATAATAATAATTAAAATAAATAATAAATAAATAAATTTATTATTTTTTAATTATCTAACATTCTAATTCATCTTCACTCGACGGAAAATAGCAAAAAAAAAATTCTCGTGTATGTGTAGTGAAATATGTGATGATGTGAACGAGTTTGGGGTTTTGATTCACCGTCACTTGATGGAGAACCCGTGGAGGGTATGATAAGTGAAGAAATTGGCCCCACAAATCCAGCAAGATTCAGGGGCGATGGTATGGGTGAGGGAGTTGGGGTTCTGAATAAGTTTGACTGAATGACTGCACCCACCGTCTGATAGGTAGAGTAGAAGAATGGGAAAATCCTTATACCGTACCGGTTCTTTATTTTTCTTGTAAAATCTGTGAATAGCTTTATAATGCTACTAAAGTAAATGACATTAGAAATTACGAGTAAAAATTTTATAAGATTTAATATGCATAATAAGATTTATATGTGAGATTTAATACTGAATGTATCTAAGTTTTCTATAATAAACTTGAGTATGCGCAAAAAAATTATATAAATTAACCACCGAATAGAGTGATCTAACTTTCATGTTTCGTCTCTAAGTATAAGGTTGGAAGTTCTATCTTTTGTGTAGTGAATTTTTTGCGAATGAAGTTCAAGACCAACATCAATAGGGATTAGAAAATTGATTAGTCCTCAAAAAAAGAATCTAATGAATAATGTAGCAGTTACTCGTGCTTCCATGGCCCTAACTTTTTTTTTTTTTTCTTCCTCAATCGAAAATCATATATTGAAAATTTGAAATGACTTGTGCAACATGAAATGTATAGGTAGGTGTTTTATATGTACTACAATATGTATTGATTCTATACTAGTTGTCCTAGAAATTTTTTTTCTTGCCAAAAAAAAAAAAAAAAGTTTTTTCTTGTAGATGAGATTATGTCCATTAATACATAGTAACTCGGTACAATTCTAGACCACCAACATGGTGGTCAAGTACAATTCTAGACCACCAATATGGTGGTCCAATTTCATCACTCTTGTTTGAATACTTAATATTCGAACTTCACTGAAAACGTAGACCTTGCTAATTATTTGGGGATATTATGAATTGGTGGTGACCAGTCTATAATACCTGATTCAGTGAGAGATGGGGTTTGGTCCATTGATGTGTTGGTAGAGTTGCGGTGACAAAGTTGGACCGGTCCCAACGACCTATGACAAAAGGAATATTCGTGACAGTTAAGTTCCCTTAGTTGGGGTAATTATATCGGATTCTACCGACCTAACATTTTAATTACCAAAAAAAAAACTTAGTACATGCTCGGGAGTGTATACCTTTGTTAACTCACAATTCACTTGTGGCTCTGTGGAACGCATTTATGCCATACTGAAGTTGGTTATTTTGTTCCAAGTTACACTTGTTATAGCAGCTCCTACTGCCTTCTCTGTTGACGAGTTTAAGCATATGTTAAGGGAGGTCAAGGAAATCGACTACGGTTGTTCAAACGGGATTAGGCATAGACGAGTACGGTTGTTTCAACTTTTTTTTTTTCTTTTTTTCCTTTGCACTTTGTTAATTTTTTCTTTTCTTTTCTTTTCTTTTCTTTGATGTAAAAGCAAATCTCATGTTTTTAACTGTATCTAGACGGAAAGATATATGTTTAAAAAGTCAAAAGAAAGGCAGGCCGGAAACAACGACTACCCGTAATGATTTTTTCTCTTTTTCCTGTTCCTCGTTTGAAAATCGTAAAAAGTTGTCATCTATTCTACCGTTGCATCTGACATTGGAAAATTTTTATTCGAATCAAATGTACAATTTTATTGTACACTATAAATTTTATATCATTATTTATATTGTCAATTTATCGATAAATTATTTTAATTTTTAATTTGTTAAAAGAAATTAAAGAATATAAATAAGTATAAATCATGTATGGTTTTCATACAAAAATTTCCTATCTAACATTGCATTTTTTTCACATCATGTATGCCGTCTTGTTGGATTGCAAATAACAATTATTATTTGTGAAATAATATTTGGTTTAGCAATAATCATTATTTGGTCACCAAAGAATTATTAACTAAATAATATTTCACACTATCCATATTTTATCTTATTTATTATTTACTTTATTCATTATTTAGACTATTCATGTCCTATACATGATTTGGGGTTGATACAAAAAAAAGCTCTAAACATATACTCAAGCTGCAATTTGCTTCCTTAACTCATTTAATAAGCACTTTACTCTCTTACCCCCTTGCGTTTTCATGTTTTAGGACAAAATTACCCTTACTATTTTAATAATTTTATTTTTCTTTTTTTTCTTCTTAATAATTTATTTATTTCTCTCTCTCATATATTTTTTTTATTATTATCTTACCCATTCTTCCTTGCTACTACTAAACTATTATACTACTAGTAATTAGTTAGTTAAAAAGTTCTAATTTTTTTACATGTGTATAAATAATTTATAGAATAAATAAATTTTTTAATACAAGCAACATATATTTTAATAGTATAATAAGAATTTTGTGAGTTTTACTAATGTTATAATTAATTAATAAATAAACAAACTATAAAAAAGATAAAATAAATTTTTGAAAAATTAAAATATATATTCTAATGTGGACAAACTTTTTTTTTTGTACCATGTAATTAGCGTATCATATTGTGGTTGCGTTAACCCTAATCCAAAAATCCTTATATTAGGCAACCATAATATTTTTTTACTATATTTATATTACACCAGAAATAAAAGGATGTATACATTTTTTTATTCTATAATTTCATTTGTATACTAAAATAAATTTTTTAGTTTCCTCTAGTTCAAAATTTTATTTTTTATTTCTTAATGTTAGCCTATTAATAGTTAATCACAAACTTTATATTACAACGAGGTATATTTATTATACTAAAGTATGATTAATCTATAAATTAAATTATTTAGACACATATAAAAAGTTAAAACTTTAATTAATTAATTAATTATTAAAAGTAATGAAATTGTTTAATACTAGCAAGAAATAATAGTGAAAAAAAAGAAAAAGAAAAATGAGAAAAAAATAAAAGAGAAAAAGAAGAAGAAGAAAAAAGAAAAAATAACAATTCAAACAATAAAGGTAGTTTTGTCCCAAAATATAAAAGAGATGATAAATTATATATTAAATAAGTTGAAAGAAACAAACTACAATTGCGATGTAAGTTTAGGGGGCATTTTCTGCATTTAACCCCATTATTTATATCTTACAAACTACATAGTAATCACTAATGAATTGAACGAAGTGAAAGTTTATACAGTAGTGTTCTATTTGTGGTGTATTGGCTATAGTTCGATAGTCGAAATGAGATATCTTTCGAAGTACGTTATATATTGACATCTTTTGAAGTACGTTAATTGATTACTTTAAATTTGCGATTAACCGCTATTGCGATACTATGTAATGTGCTCTACTTTGTATGATCGATTCAAGTTCATCGATTTCTATTAACTATTAGTGGAAAAAGGCATACTTTATGAGTTTACAATTAAAAAAATTTACATAATTTTTTTAAAGTTAGTGAAAACGTTAATAAATAAAAATATTCAAACAAATATTAAAAAATATTATATGTGTTGGCATATAAACCAAGCTTAATTAGGATTTGAAAGTTTTAATTATATTATATTTAGTAGTTGAGTTTGTAAGGAATTTATTCCCTAGTTTGTTTGGTATTAGGAAATTGCGTTGGTTGAATCCGTTAAGGATTTAGATTAGTTTGTACCTATTTAAAAGTATTGTGTCTAGTTATTTCAATTGAGGAAAATTATTATTAAAATTTTCTCCTCCCAAAGTTCTACCCAATTCCGTCCGTTCTTCCTTCCTTTGATGTGTATAACTTTTGATATTGCCAAATCAATTGATCAGAACATCACTGGTTTTGGTTGCCTTCTTGGTTATCATAGTTCAATAATTGTTATTAAGTTTTTCTTGGTTTATTTTCTTGACTTTGTACCATTCAATCAATCGGTCTTCTAAGTTAACTAAGCTTCCGTATAGTTTGTTTGTCCCTAAAGTTCACTTAAATTATTGTTATGATTTCTTGGCTAGAAAAATTTAAATTTGTCTCTTACAATTGGTATCAGATTTGTGTTCCGTTGCATAATTTTTGAATCTATCAATATATGATGGAAGGTGAAAAAAGTTATGACTAAAAGGAAATTCTAATTGGTTATATATATAACAAGAGTATAAATAATATAACAAAAAGTGACAGACACCGAATCTACTTCTCTCGTTTTATATATAATATATATTTTAATTTTGATTAATTAGACGTATTTTGTGTTTTTAATGTTTAGACGGCATCATGTGGTCTGCCAGCAAAAGTTGGAAATACATCATGTTGAAAGAAACGTATTTGGTGGATTTCACTCTTGGTCAAAACAAATTCACACAAGTATTTTCTTTTTCTTTTTTTATTGCGTTGGTGATTTGTACTCCTTTTGATACGAAGAAATGGTGTGGGTCTTCTAAGAGGTCCCATATCTGAAATGGGTAAAATGGATTCTCCTAAATACATTTGTATGGTTAGGTCCATTTCTACAGCTTCTTGAGTGCTGAAATGATAAGAGGCAAGGGTGGAATCAAAATATGCTATATTTGTTGAGATTCTGTACGTAATTCGGACCTCAGTTATGTAGCAACACCTAAACATTAGCCACCGAACTCCTGCCAAATATGATTGGGTGCGAGTTTGGAAGTATGCTTTAGAATGACGTAAAAGTTCGGCCATTCGAACCTCCCTAGTGCACACAATAAATCAAAACTGACATTTTAAACTCCAATGTGAAAATTATTTGAAGAAAAGATATGATTTATGAGGTTTATTGTTTGTGTTACCAAAAATGGAAAAATCTGTAATGAATCATTGGTATCCGTTATTTATAATCCAAGTAGTTATTTGTAAAATATTATTTCGTATCCAAACAATTATTTTATTATTTCAAAAATCAATATTATTTCTAAAAATCACCAAAAAGTTTGATCAAATATTATTTCCTAAATAATACCCAATTATTTGCAATTGAAACGGACCACATACATCCTATGGTGTAATTATGTATCATAGAACAAGCGACATCAATTAAGGATGCTCATCAGCTAGTTATTAGTTATTCGCTTAAAAAAAATTTATTTTTCTGTACAAGAAAATCAAAACTAAACTTTTACTTGATTAGTTGATCATTAATTGAATTTTTTTAATTTATCTGACTAATCAAAATTTACTAAGTAATTAAAAATAAATATAAAAACAAAATCACAAAACTAATAAAACTAAAAACTAAAACCATCCCAAAGTTTGAATGAATGAATTAAAATTTGGAATAAGTTACTAAAATCTAAAAACAAATATTCATAAAACTTTTTAAAATTGTGATTATCTGGTTATTAATTTAAAAACCGAATATTAACCGTAAAACCAATTTACTTTTTTGGTTTTGATCGATCAAACCTAATACTAGTTATCCGAAAACTAAAAATCAAACAAGTTTTATTCATCGGTTTATTCGTTTTAACCAAACTTTGAACACCTTTAACATTAATTGATGTAAGAAAGATTTTATGAGGTTTAATTTATAATACAAGATTTATAAGTAGGACAAAAGATTATAACTGTGTAAATGTTTCCCATGGCCAAACAGTTGCTTGTTAAGTAGGGCTGTAAATGAATTCAAGTAGTTTGGTACTCGATTTGCATACAATTCAAGACAAACTCTTTTAAACTTGTTCATTCAGTTATCAATCTAACCATGTACAACTTTTGAGCCTCAACTTTTTTTAACAAGCCAAGTACGATCATTATACTGTTCGTCTTGATAAATTCGCGAACATAAAATAGAACATTAGAAGTAGATAATTTAATTGTATAGAGAGTATCTTTCATTTATCCTACTTATTAGTTATTTCCCTTATTGAATCTCCTTTTTTCATATTTTTTTGCATATATTTTGAATTACAAGTTACAAATAACTTCCTTAAACAATCGTAATAGATATTCATATTATATCCTTTAAACGTCGTAATTGAATTCCAGACTATTATAGAGGAAATTTAAGGGCAAGAAAATAACAAATTACGGTGAATGTCACAAACAAACGAATTATGAATTTGTTTGAATTCGATTCGAAAGTTACGAGACAAACTAACATTTTCTCCAACAAATTATCAAACATTGAATTAAAGCTTGATCATTACTCTTTGAAATTGAATCAAATTAGAATTGAATACAAATAATCCTCTCTATTTAACAAGTTAAACTTGAACATACTTTTATCCAACACGTTGAAACTTGATTACAACCCTACTCTTAAGGTACTTGGAAATAAATTGGTCCACCAGAAAGGAATTATTGGGAGGAAAAGTGTTCAATGCATAGACTTATGCACTCTCCTTAATTGGGAACTGTGTTAAGACTAGTAATTATGCTTAATAGTAGTAAAACATGAATACTTGTGCACCGTATGCAATGCCTATAATTGCGAATAATTTTGGTCCATGCTATTTATGCCGTGATGTTTGGATCTTTTATATAGACCTTTAAATTTTGTAACTTTTGTAATTAGAATGTTGAACTAATAGATTTTGGATAACTTGAAGTTCCAGTAAGTGCTTATGCTAATCCAATCACATGGTATGGGGTCCAAAGTTAGTTGTCTTTTTCTTAGGCCAGAAAGGAAGTATTTACAATCCGGTAAGTTTCTGTCATTGGATAGAGAATTACTCTTGGATACCAAGAGAGAAAAATAATCTGGATTTAGAAGTTAAGTTGGATGTTAATGTTGTATGATATGATTTTTTTTGTCATTAATGGTTAATTATCCAACTCAATTAGAATTTTAAAAAGTAAAAGAAATATATTAAAAATTGAATTATGAAAACTTTGTGTAATTTGTTGAAAAAATATTAACAATTTCAATGAAACGGAGATAATATATGCCAGTGTTTATGAGTTGTGTCATGATTTAATTGGATATCCAGTAAAAAGTCTCCAGTTTAGGGTTTAGGGTTATAGCTAATTGTCATGATTTATAGGTATCCGATTTGATCTTTTAACAGGCCTGAATGCCTTGGTCTGGCCCATTTATTCCAGCAGGCCCAGAAAACTCGATTAATTTTTTTAAAATATACAATACGTTTTCACATAATCCCATACAAAAAAAAAAAGAAAAAGCACACACCGCTAAATTCTCCCGTTTCCTTAGCTGATAGCATAGAACCAACCAGGACCGGGAAGAAAATTGATAGAACAAGTTGTGTAATGCGTTGTTTTTCATTTTGGAAGAAAATAACATTAGAAAAATCATATTGGCTCTCTTGGTAGACATTATATTCATGTTTCTCAAAATGTGTTTTCATTAAAGATTACACTTTCAGTTAATTAAAGCAGTATTACTTCATACTATAATCTGCGATACTTTTTTCTTTTCTTTTCACAAATCATACGCTTACTTATATTTAAGAGCAAAAGAAAGTTTATTTATTTCACTTTGAAAAATGATTTACATACTCTACTCTTTGTTTTTAACTATGTGAAAATACTATAACATCTGTAAGTTGTAATTCAAATACCAGAACTGTGAGTCCAAGGAATACGGTTTTTCAATATTTCCAGCTAATAAAGGGAGTGTATGCTTAAAACAAACTAAGAAGAAGAAGAAGTCTATAAAGTTAAAAGTGGAGTATATAAAAGAGGGTAATTCTAGACTCAAAACTGAGTGAGATTTATTGAAATTATATACATTTAATAAAATTGAAAATTATAGTTTAAAATTTAATTTTAAGTATTGATGTACTAATTTACTAAATTCATAAAGTCATATTAACAAATTTAAGCACTCAATTGAAATATTCACTTCATGTATATTATATAGTTCAATAATAATTTACTATATAATTCAATAAATAATAATAATAATAATTCTTATCTTGTATTTAGTTAATTTTTTAAATATTGCCTTTTAATATGTATAAATTTTTAATAATATAGAAATTGTGTCCATGTGTGTGCGAGAGATAGGTACTCTGTGAGTGTGCCTGTGTGTTTGTGTGCATGAGAGAACAAATAAAGTGCGGAAACTGAAAGGTGGCTTGTGAATTTAAACGCATGCTGGAAATATTAACTGCATGCATGTATATTATATAGTTCAAGAATAATATTATATTTATTTTATATTAAGTTTCATTTGTTAAATATTGTCTCTTTTAATAAAAGAAATTGTTTAGTAATATACAAACTGTGTGAGTGATAGGGAAAGAGGTAGTGTGAGCAAGTGAGTTTTTGCACATAAAAGAGAATGAATACAGTGTGTAAACAAAGATATAGTTTGTCAAAACGTGTTTTGTTTTGTTTTTTTTGTTTTTTTGTTTTTTTTTGTGTGGGTGTGTGTGTGAGTGAGAGTTCTCCTCTTAAATTGCATGTAAAAGTGTGTGAGAGAGGAGAAAAAAAAAGATTTTATGTGTCTGTGTAAAGAGTATGTATCCATATGTATATATGTATGTGTGAGTGTGAAAAAAAATAAATGAATTGAGTAATTATTATTGTACTAGTAAAAAAATCTCACAAATTAAATGATAAATTTTCATTTTAGATTTTGCATACAAATGAATTGTTATTTAATTAGTGTATTAAGATTGAGGAATATTGTGTTATCAAATAAATTAATTTCAGAAGCACTTAATGAATAAATTTGAACCACTTAATGGGATTATCAAACACCCATAAAAGTTTTAGACGATGTTGAAGCATTCCTATATTATTATTATTATTATGGTTTGCTATGTTTCTGAAATTTCCAAGAGTTTCAAGGGTGGGTAATTTTTCAGGTTGTAACTGGGTTGGGCTATTGTAAACGGGAATTAGTAATTACGTTGGGCTATGGGTTCCTTGTTATTAGGTCCATTCTTACAATTTTTATATATCTAAAAGTAATCCCAAATTGTAGAAAGGTCATGAAGTCAGCCCAACCTCCGAGGAAATTGTGCTTCCTTTGGGTTCAACCGTTTAAGCTGGAAACAATTTTTTGTTTTTATTTTTTATCGTTTCTTCTTTTTGTGCAAAACTTTTCGGAATTAACTCGGCTAACTTTTCTCTTTATAAGAAAGGTAACATACATTTTATTAAAGCCATTAACGAATTTTTACTTAAATGACCACAAAAATTTGAGGCATAGGCTCCATTTTCTTCCCAAAATCCAAGGAATCTTTCTTCGGCTTAATTGGTTTTTAGTATATGTCTCTATTTTGTAGGTACATCTTTTAGCTATTATCAATATGGATTCTGTTTCTTGAATTTGTGTAAACATCACCATTATCTTTTTTTCTATTATACTTGTCCAACATTTGGACTGTGATGGCATTAGTATCGTGCTCTAAACATATAGTAATGTGTAGCATATTTGTACCTATGTTGTGGCATTATTACCGTGCTCTAAACACATAGTAATATGTAGGACTCCAGTCCAATTGAATATAGACGATGAAGGAATTTAACAATAATAATGATGTTTAACGCGACATGTTGATTTGGTCTAACTAATTTAATTGGATATCTAACTTCTTAATAATGTCTTTGTTGAGACGGTAGATTTGCAGATGTTATTTATCCTTTGTGGAGTTATGCTAATAGAGAATAAGAAGCTAAGTCCTTAATTCATTAGAAGTATAAAAAGAATTTAGGATGTATAATTTAAAGATTTTATATGCATGTATTAGTGAGAGTAAGGATTTTACAAGTATTAGTTACGGTCACTCTTCTTCTAGTGGACTAGTGTGATGCTCAAAACTTAACATCCATAAGTTACCCACATACAGCTTGCATATATATTTTCTTCAACGGCTAATAATCAAGAATCTACTTTACAGTAACACAATTGAATTGAGAGTACTTGAAAGAAAAGAAAGCCATCTCGCGGACTTATTTTGTCGATTTTTTTTTTTTGGTAGAAACAAAATTAAAAAGATTGTAGATTATTCTTATTTCTTCAAGTATAAGATAGATTATCAATGCATATTTACTTATTTTGGAGTGTTTTTACAGATAGTCCACCGAACAGAAAAATGAGAGCAATTAAAGTCGAACGAATTTCTTTAATTATCCGATCGCCTAGTTACAGCTTGAATCAATCCCCGTTGGCGTACTTATTTCCCTGTCATTATGGAGTGTTACAACAAGAAATTACTACTTGTGTGGTAGCCGGATAACATCACCAAAACAGTAACTTCTGTTTTGCTTTCACATCATTTGGTCTTTTGTAACATTTTATTTCCTTTTCTTTGTTGGACTTGTTGAATGTTGATCCTGATGTTGCCCACTCGGGAACTAAACTCCGGCCAGCAGGACACTAAATCCGGTCCTTCCCTCGGTGTAAAACCTCATTATTACAAGCTTACTATTCAGTATTGACAAATGAAATTTAGTTTTCGAGGTTTCCAATACAAAAGAAGCCAATTTGGTCAACTCTAACAGTTAACCATCAGCTTTTATATTTGAGTCAATCACGGCGAAAAATTGCATGTCTATCCTCTTTTCCTGCAATGAGATTTGAGATTATTCAGCCATTAGTTGCGCTCTTTGTATCTTGAGCTGCTGAATTTCATTGTAGCCTTTGATTTATTTTGTGGTATGTACCGACATAAAATATATGGTTCACCGACATAGGTTTTCAGAAAGGATGTCCGAGATAATTAACTTAAGTATAAATTTAAATGTCAAATTCTTTCACAAAATAGATCGATTTCCAAAAGGGCATTGATATACTCACGCTAATTCATTAATTTGCTATCGAATTTCTTAAATTTTTAAGAGTTATTACATGACCGTTAAATAATATTACCTACAAGATGATAATATTTCAGAACGATTAATGCTAATAATTTCATACCACGTTTTTTTTGAATAGTTTGGAAGTTCGACAACAATAGTTTGTTTATGACATTTAGTTACATAATTAGGGATGTTCAATTGTCATCCGTTTACATTAGTAGTTAAAACAATCTTATATTTCCAATATAAGAGCATCATTGGTTAATTTTTATGACACTGTTAGCATTTTAATTACACTCAAATTAAAAAAAAGAAAAAAACCACAAAAACAACCACCTTCATTAGGATGATACTCTTTCCTCGCCATTGATTTTATTTGTATGTTGATCCAAAATGACAACATCTCATGTCAATTCTTTCACGGGGACTTGCTTTTGTGTTGGTCCATAATGATGCTAAAGTATGCATAGCGATTGTCTTGTACCTTAATAATTTGTTGCATGTGACTTTAGATTTTGTTTGCAAGCACTGATAGCGGCTTCTAACTTCTTCCAGAGATCTCAAACTTTATAAGGACATGATGATTGTCGCAGCATCATAAGACAGTTTTAACTGTTGCCAGTTATAAATGCCTTTACTACTAGAAATGTTAATTGAGTGAAATATTTGACTAGACAACTAAAACCGTTTTTTAATAGTAGTATGAGGTGGAGTACCCAGTCATAATCGTTGACAAATCAAAAACGGGAGATCAATTAGTTGAGCTGCTCATTCCTCGTGTATATATATATATATATAAAGGGTGAAAGGTGATTGGTGTCTATTATTATTTAAATTTCTTTTTTTGCCCTCGTTATGTGTAATTATCTAGCACGTCCATCTCACCCTCCATTCTTTATATTATGCTTTCATTTTTTGTATAAATTTTTTTGTTAACATTTTCACTATTTTTTTTAAAAGAAAAATTGTGTAATTTTTTATAAATCACACTCATAGGGTGTGCTTTTCCAAGTATATATAGGTAGATCTGGTTTATGACCTAGTTTGTAAATTCTGTGGTGTAGATTAAATGTTATGAAATCTATGACATCAATTGATATAAATAAGATTTTATAAGATTTAATTTTGTCCGTGAGATCATCAGGTAGGGCGCAAGATCGAATTTATGATAGTATTTATATATATATATATCTATATATATATATATATAACTTTTAGTCTTGTAAGGATTAAAATTCAATGGTATAATACTCTATTAAAACTGTATAATTACCGTATAATATAAATTCTAAATCATATGTTGAATTGTATATTATGACTGATTATTTCTCTTGACAAATTTAAGTTTCTACATTTGTGGATCACTTTCTTTTTAGAGTATTAACCGTAAACAGGAACACGGCTTCAGTACTTTTGAAGAATAGCCACCAACGTCAATTGTCCCATATATAAAATTGCATGATTTGCGGTGGCAGTGGGACACACAAAGGCTTTTGCGCGTTATGTGTTAGTTATGTAGTTATTGCTTTATGGTATTATTCTATAAAAACTTCATGATTACTTTAAATAGGAATGTTGCGTTACTTAGTAGTAGTGATTATGTATTATTTCAAGATATGAGTTATTATACCAAGTAATTGAAAATTTTTGACAAAATAATGTTATTTTCAAAAATTAATCCCAAAATGATTCACTATTGAAATATTATTCTCTCTGTTATTTATATATTTAAACTTCAAATTAGTTCCAATGGAAATAAATATGACCATTCCCATTATTCTGACTTTTTCTTTCTATTTGCCTACATTCTTTTCATTTCCTTTTTTTTCTTGTGAATTCGAATAAGTGTTTGGCAAGAGGGTATGAAAATCAAGAATTAGATTCATTTCCATAACTGTTGCTTGGTCAATGGGTATGGATATTGAAATTCTAGAATAAAACTAAAAATCTGTTCAACTTTTAAGAGACAACTAAATTGTGGGTTTTGGCGACTCTCAAATTTGATTCCAAAATTTAAAATAAAAAAAAATCAAATAAAAAACCCTCTTTCCACAATCCCCAACCCCCATCCCTCTTTCGTAACTCACAGCCTTCCTCTTCCTTCCCATAGCCCTTCACCCTCATTTCTTCTCCTCTTTCTCCTTCTCCCCCATCCCTCTTTCCCTCATTCGGTTTAATGGAAGTTTAGAAGAACAAACTAAGGAAGAATTTTTATTTTTATTATAATAATAATAATAATAATAATAATAATAAATTTTTAATATGATATAATAATAATAATAATAATAATAATAATAAATTTTTAATATGATTTCCATACCCATAAACATTTATTAAACACTAATTATTTGAATGATTCTGTTGTACAAAATCTTACATATTATTCATTTATAATTTTGATTCTGATTCCAATACCAATATGTGAACCAAGCATCCCCTTAATACTTACAAACACAAGTTCTTGGTAAGCAAAAATTTCTCCTTTTATTCTTGATTGTATTGTATCTACAAAATTATTAAGATATCTGGATAGTTCTTGAGTAGTGAGGCTTTTAACATCTAATTTCATATGCCATACGTATGATAAAAGGCCGAGAAGGAAAAAAAAGTGACTATCTCAAACATCTGCAAATTTGTAATTTTAATATAGAAAAAAACCAATTTACTCTCATCTTTAAGGCATTCATTAATTTGGTCCCTTATTTATCAAAAAGATCAATTTAATCTCTCATATTCAAAAAAAAAAAAAAAAAACAACAACAACTAATTTAAGACTTGTGGCGGAAATTGTAGACAAACTAACGAAGTCGTTGACAATGCATCTATTACAGGTTAATGATCACGTGATTATCACGTGACTTGAACCATTAATTTGTTCATAATTTTCATCATAGACCTTAAATTGATTAATTTTTAAAAAAATAAGTAACCAAATTGGTCTGCTTTAATATATAATAAAGCAAATTGGTTAATACCACAAAAATAAGAGACTAAATTAGTTTTTTTCTTTTAGTATTTAATTAGTTGAGTTGTATCAAAAATAAATTATAACCCAGCTTACACATACCAGTTGATCAATTATAAAAATCTGTACATTTTCAAATGTTATTGGTTTGAGATGATTCTTTAGTGCATTCAAGGATTATAGTGTTGATAGCCTTTTTCATCTTCTAGCTGGTGGATTCTTGTATTCTTTATCTTATTATATCATGGCCCCAATTTTTTTTGCCCAGGAATGCCTAAAATTCACTTAGTTGAATAAAACATAAGGGAGAAAAGAATTTTATCACTGTAAAAAAAGAAAAAAAAAGTTTTGAGATTGAATAGTTGGTAATTGATATAACTAAAACTGTGATTTTAAATAATAACATTACATTATCTTAACTATGATTGCATACTGTTGTCTAAAATTTTCAATAAATATCATTCATCTAAATATCGGAGTTCGCACAGTGACTTCTCCAGTGGTGAGGGCTGACTAAGTTCTATTGACAAATTGGAACACAATGTAGTAGGAAATATATTACTATGGGAATAAAACTTAAAACTGAATTAGTTTCAGACGAAATATTTTTGGAAAAGAATATTATTTTGACAAAAGATTCAAGTAATTGTTTATTTTATTCTTAGTACTTATTAGTAGAACATATTACTTATATTATTTAAAATTATTACTTATTAGTTCGACTGTATTTGTTTATAAACTTTCCTGACGGATGGATAATACTTGGTGTAGCTATTTGTGATACTATTCAATTTGTGCGATCAAGTGTCCGTAGAGTATACATGGGGGTTAGCAGCTTGAATGTAATCTTTTATCCTGGTAGCATTCCCTCACGCTTGATGCTGATGAAGTTTTTGTTTGTCAGAAAAAGAGACTATACCTTCGCACTATGAAATATGAACATTCAAAAGTGAAAGTGTTCCAATTATTATGGAATAAAATTAGAAAATTATTTTTATTTTGATTATTTCTTCTATTTTTGAATTCTATCAAATTTATTGTCGATTTAGAGTGAAGAATAAGAACCTTATAAAACTTTTGACTTTACTTTGAATTTAACTATAATTGTTAGATTCGGCAATAAGTTCATTTAAGAGGAAAAAATGTATAAATGTTATATTACTTATTATTACAAATTAGTCCAATCTTTTACTTATTACTACAAATTATTATTTATCAGTCTAGTTTATTACTTATTACTACAAATTATTACTTTCTCCATCCCAATATATTTGTCACATTTGACTTTTTTGGTCAACAACTCAACTTTTGAATCTCATATAGATTTTGTTACTTTTTTAAAGATTTTAAGTTTTATGTGGTAATATGTGATATAAATTTCACTTTTAATAAAATAACTTCATAAAAAATCAAATAAATCTACATAAATTATTGATTACAAAATCGATCAATTTGACAATAAAAGTCAAACTCTGACAAAATAAATGGGACGAATATAGTATTTATTAGTCTAAGAAAAAAATGCATACATGTTATTAGAAAAAATAATTTAAAATGCTGAAACATTAAACATTAAAAATAAGGGTGGTTCAACAAATAGACCGATCAAAGCAGGACTGTTGACTAAAGGTCTGAGCTAGACTTTTACATGGATTGGTCCACAAGCTTGGAAACCAAACCCAGCTCAGCCTACTGGTACAGTAGGGTTGGACCCAGACTGCTATAATAACTCAACGCCGGTTAAAAACATGAGCATACGAGCCACGAACTGGTTGGGCACAATGCCATCTCTACAACACTCATCATTGTCGATAATGAAAGTTGGAATTAGTTTAGGGTTAATTACACTTTATACCCTTAAACCTACGCTATAGTTACACTTTGCCACTTGAACCCTAATAATGTACACTTTGTCCCCATGTAAAAGATTTCATCATATAAATAATTATAAAAAAGATGATGTGGATATTTGTTTTGACAAAAATGTCCTTCAATAATTTGTGTTCAAAGTTATTCTACTTTTAATTAATTTCTAATGATTGTACACATTCTTTTATTTATCTATTTATTTTTTATTTCGGAACTATAAGAAAATTTTATGAATTGTCAAATTTCTTTAGATCAACTTGTACATTATTTTTTTCATTTATAAAACTAAATACAAAAAGGAGATTTTTACAACTATTTTTTGCTCATTTCCATTTTGCATGAACTAAACATGTTAAACATAAATTACTAAATATTTTTTTTTAATTTAAAAGATATCTTATATAAGAATATAATTTCCATTTCACTATTAATAATAAGGTGCAAGAAGAATTATCTTTTAACTAGATGAGTACATTTTTTTTTTTTTTTGGGACAACATCAAAACACATGCAAAAATTTTTATTTTTTTAATTTTTAATTTTTTTCGATTTTTTTTTGTTAAGTATAAAATGTATAAAAATAAAACCATTTATATGAATAAAAGAAATCTACTACTTATTTTATTTTTAATATGTTTAAATCTTGCAAAAAAAAAATTAAAAAAAAGTATTGTAAAAGTTCACTCTATTAGTATTTAGTTTTAGAAATGAAGAAAAATAATAGTATATAATTTTATTAAGAAAAATATGACAAAAAATTTTATTATCTCTTACGAAATAAAAATATATTATATGGAATCATTAAAAATGGTATAAAAAGGAATATAATTTGTCTACAAATGTTTGAAGGGTAATAATGTCAAAGTAAATGTCCATATCAGCTTTTTGTAATTATATATAGGGTTAAATATAGTAAACCCCTCAAGGTTTGGATTACTTTGCACTAAACCCACTAACGTAAATTTTTTCTCACTTTGCCCCTTCCGTTGGTACACATAAGCAATTTGATTATTAAAAAGTCAAGAAAGACGTTTTTTACCCCTGGACACTGCAAGAAAATATAAAATTAGCCCCTTAAAGTTTATTATATTTGTCATTTTAGTTCCTAATTTTACTTTTGTGTCAATTAACTAATTTTAGTCATTAATCAATATAAAATATTGTTAGAACAACTAAAAATATAATGATGCCCACCATTATCAGTGGTTCTTTAAAAATACTTGTGAAAAAATTTTAAAAACAAAATTCCCTA
Source organism: Cinchona pubescens (assembly GCA_025175665.1). Lineage (NCBI taxonomy): Eukaryota > Viridiplantae > Streptophyta > Magnoliopsida > Gentianales > Rubiaceae > Cinchona > Cinchona pubescens. The sequence goes on from JANKKI010000064.1 coordinate 2,734,991, forward strand.
ACACTTTTGATATTTTTCGGTCAAGTAGTTTTCATTATTTTATTTTCATATAAAAATAAATTTTTAAATATACGAAATCCATAATCATTTATTAAAGTTATATCAATCTATTTTCTTTTTGCATTTCTTTATATTTATTTAAAATGATTTTCTCCTTACTTTTTTAGATGTTTGTTAACATAATTTAACTAACACCTAAATTATACAAAGTAACTTTGTCATATAAATAAAACTCAAATAAAAATAATTTAGATGAAATACCTTCAATAATTCATCAAAAATTTAAAAATTAATTATTTCACTGTATTTTTAAATTTTAAATATTGAAGAAAGTATAATTCTGTCTCTTATAATTAAAATATTAATTAATTTGAAACATATTTATATTGTTTAACAATGTTGACAACATTATTGAATTTATTTTTATTCAAATGTATTAAGTACTATAAAATTTATATGATGGGGTAAATTGAAATTTAGCTTAAACCTAAAGGGGGTTTACCGCCATTGACCTTTAGAGGTAAATTTGTCTTTTTAAAAATTAAACTAACGGCGGAATTACATTTGACCGTTAGTCAAATGAGTAAAGTGAGAAAAAAATAATATTAGGGCGTTTAGTGTAAAACAACCCAAACCTTAAGGAGGTTTACTGTATTTAACCTTTAGATATATGATGGAATCTTTCCGATGGAGTAAAGTATACATTTTTAATGTTTAGAGAACAAAGTGCAACTGAGATACAAGTTCTAAGGGGTAAAGTGTAATTAACCAATTAGTTTAAGAACACTAAAACAAAAGTAAAAATTGTGTGAAAGAATATGTTTTTGTGTACTTCCATTAACATGGTGAATTGTTTGACTGATTTGAGGCATTTTGATAATTTTAAGGTGCAAAGTGGAATTCGTCCTTATCTTACTATGTATAAAAGGAAAGTCTCTAATTAGTCTGGTGTTTTTTTCTTTATTTTTTATTTAATCTTTTAACAATAAAAATTTTAAAAAGTTACTAACATGCAAAAAAAAATTACCCATCCCCTAAAATTTACTATATTACAATTTCAAAATCTATTTTACCACCCTCAAGAATATGAATAACTAAATAAATACTGCCCATTTAATCTTATTATATATAAAGGAAGATCCTCTAATTGGTCTGGTAGAGGTGTTCAAAATAACCCGTTGATTCGAAAAATTGATGGAATCGGTCTATTCCGAACCGTAAAAGAAGGGTATCCGAACCGGGTTAAACAACCGGTTCGGATAGTGAATCGGTCCACATACAGACCGATTCAGGTACCGGTTCACTCTTTGGCGCCGGTTACCCGAACCAATCCATAATCAAGGGCAATTGTGTAATTTCACTTAATATGGCTAAATATTTCTATTCATATGTTCATAGATTATTGATTTATTTTGTAACTGTAAATTTGCTTAAAGGGATATTTGATAATTCAATTTTTTTTTTTTGATAATTTGCTTAAAGGGATATTTGATAATTTATTTTGATAGTAAGTTATTTTTTTCCTTCCTTTTATGTTCATATGCATGACTGAGTTATATCATATATATTTTTTGTCTAAAGGAATATTTGATAATTTAAAGGAAAAAGGATATTTGTCGAAATTATAATTTCAGTTTGGAAAAGGGAATTTATAAAATTGGTAATTTTATTTTAGTTAGTTGTATTTGCTTGTAATAAATTGACTATAATTGGAAAAATGATTTTATTTTATTTTATAAGTACAAAAAGTTGACTTGATATAAACCTTTGATTTTTGGAGTTTTTAGGGGGAGTTTTTTTTTTTGGTTACACCGGTTCAGGTATCTGCGGATCCCGAGCGGCTTCAATCAGGTAACCGATCATCCGGTTACCCGAAATGTGTGGACCGGATACAGTTCAAAAAATTAGTGAACCAGTAAGATCGGTTCGGATCACTCCATAGGCTCATGGATTGGGTACCCAGTCCATGAACACCTCTATGGTCTGGTGGTTTTTCTCTTTATTTTTTATTTAATCTTTCAACAATAAAAAATTGAAAAAGTAACTAACAAGCAAAAAAACTACCCATCCCCTAAAATATGGAAAATTTTACAGTCCCTTTTAGTGAACCATTCTCTTATACTTTAAATGTTTGTACAGTACATACCATGTGCTTTAAAATCTTATACTGTACAAGTTTTTAAAATCAAGGACGGTAGAATTCCCCCTAAAATAACGCATCCCCTAAAATTTAATTATTACAATTTCAAAATCTATTTTACCACCCTAAGAATATGAGTAACTAAATAAATACTATCCATTTAATTTTTTTCTAAATTGAACAATAATTTAAAATATTTTTATTATTGTCTAAATAATTTAAATTGTCCCAAAAAAATCTAATTTTTCTGTTGCACACATATTGAGTCGGCCTTATAACACTAGTTAAACATAAACTAAGAAAAAGGAGTCCTAAAATTTCTAATTTTGAAATGTCGACAACGACATTAGAAAATAAATGCTGTTACTATTTCGCAACATCAAATACTTTAAGAATCTGAGAAACTAACTTCCAAGTCTCGTAAAACAATTTTCATCTTCCTCATGATTTTCCTCATTTATAGAGGAATACATCATTCCTACTTAGGATAATTGCACAAGTTATTCCTATGAAATAATATTAATTATTAGGTTATTAAATTGTTTATTTAAAAACGTCAAAAGTGAAATTGTTTTCCTTACAACCAACCAACGAGTAGTGATACCATTAACATTCAACTCGATAAATACACACTTAAAATTTAAAAGAATCTCAATGTCAAAATGGGAAATGAAACAGCAAAATGGAAGCTCAAAAAGAGAATTGAGGATTGCTTCAAGAACATATTAATTGGTGGCCGTGTGGCTGTTTAGAGGGCCCAAAATCTGTTAAAGCAACACCACCGTTTGCACGCACTAGAACTTGGAAGTGGGTTATTATTATTATTTTCAAGAGAAATGTATGGTCGGCTTAGAATTCCACTCTCCAAAACACCACATACTTGTAAATTGTCCACTCCTGAATGCTGGCTTGCTGGGTGTAGTGGGCCTAAGACACCACTAATTATAGAGTATGATTCACTCAGCATTTTTTTTTTTATTTTTATAAAAACTACTTGTTAGTATTATTTGCTCTAAAAGTCTTGCCCCACCAAGTGCATTTTTTGGGACTTATTTTTAGTAAATTAGTATAAATTGTAAAAGCAAGGAATTTTTTCAGATTATTTATTTATTTTCTAGGAAATTTATGTATTATCAACTTGGGTAAGTTTTGAAGTAATCTATCAAGCCAATATATGCAATAGCTAACTCGTGTATTTTGTCGTAGCAAACATGAACTTCGTAAACTATCTCAATGAAGGTTGAAATCTTCCTATTATTTTTCACGTGTAATTAATCTTTTGTAGCAAGTTATAAATATCATTACCAAAAAAGACAAGTCACAAAAACATATTTTTAAGTTCCATATTGATTTTATGTTCGACTTTGTAGTTTATAGAGTTATTAAAGTTGCACTCCGGGGCACTAGCCGCATTCAGAAAAACAATGACAAACAGGAAAAGCACAAATGCCGGCCCAATACAATATATGCCCGCCATTCCGACTCTCCGCTAATAGAAAATAACTCATGTATATTCGATTTTTAACTTTATTCATAAATAATATAATATAGATTAAATTTTATAAAATAAAAATAATATTAATTGATATAAGTAATATTAAATAAAATTTAATTATCATTACAAAATTTATAAATAATAATTAAGATTGAATTTACGTAAGTATTTTCCATCTCATATTCCAAATATTCTTTTTTGTGCACGCGCACTTTCAATTATTCTGTCCATATGTAACAACCCATTATAAGAAAACATTCAAATCTGTTATGGGTCTCCAGCATGCCCTTAATATAAAATTATGCATCTATAGAAAAAATTCATTGGGACAGAAAGTTGACAATATTCTATAATTAGTTAAATAATTAGACATGGTTTGGTATAAAACACTGAAAATTATATTTAGCAAAAAGTAATGGTAAATAACTTATTTTTGTTTTCATTTCGTATGTCCTCTCTTGTTTCCAGAATACGGCCATATAAGGGAAAAATAACACTTTGTGTAGAACCTCAATGATTCCTTGATTTTGGTAAACAAAATAAAAGTCTTGGTAAGATTTGGGGAAAAAGATGGTGTGATTATAGTTTCTTGATGTTGCATTTCATGTGACCTTTAGTTGGTCTTGGAAAGAAAAACTTTCTTAGCTTCAAATGTAAAATTAGGAAAATTATGTGGCTTTGTTTGGATGCTGTGTGTTTCCTAAGAAAGTTTTTAGAAAGTCTCACTATAGCATTTTTTTTTTTTTTTTAACGTGTTTGCAAAAAAAATTTAAAAAAGAGAGAAGTGATTAGCAAATGTATTCGAAGTTTTTCAAAATAAATTTAGGAAAATATATTAATATAAATAACTGAAAAGAACACATTATATCTAATAACAGTATCTATATTATATATAAAGTAAGAGTTTCTATATATTAGTGTGATGTCATTTCACATTATTTCTATTGTATCTTTCTTTATTTATATTTTTAAAACTTTTCACACTTTTATTCAACATTTTCTTCTCTTAATAATATATATATATATTTTATGATAAAAGATAAATTACTTTTATAAGACGTACTTATAGGATGTGCAATGATAACTAGTCCAAAAATAATGAATGTGGAGTTGCTTTCACCTCAATCAAGTCTATGATTTATAGTAATCATAGCTCTTACTTTATTTTACCCTCCTTAATTTATATTCAATTCTTACTTTATATCATATGTTATTTATTTTTTAGACATATTGTACTATTAAGGGGGTGTTTGATAACTCTATTAAATACTTAAACTTAATTCATTAAGTGATTTTTGTATTAAGTGTGTTTAATGACAAATTTTTTTTACCGTTAAATACATTAAGTGTCACTTAATTTCTATACAAAATTTTAAGCGAAAAATCTAAGGAAAATCGACAAAATAGTCCCTCAATTTTTTCACTTTAGTCAAAATAGTTCCTCAACCTTTTTTTTTTAGCCAGAATAGTCCCTCAACCTTTTTTATTAGCTAGAATAGTCTTTTAACTTTTATTTTTTAGCCAAGAAAGTCCTTTTATGGTGGAGTCACCATAAAAACCTTTTTCTTTTTTTGATAAATTTCACATAAAAGGACTATCTTGGCTAAAAAAATAAAAGTTGGAGGACTATTCTGGTTACAAAAAAAGTTGAGGGAATATTTTGGCTAAAGTAAAAAAGTTGAAGGACTATTTCAGCGATTTTCCCAAAAATCTATTACTTAATTTGTTGAATTTTTTATTAGTATAGCAAAACTCATCCAAATTTTCTTTATTTCACATTCACACACTATTTACACACACACACATTATATTCATTATTTCACACATTATATTTATTATTTCACACATAAATACATACTTGCATACATTATGTTCATTCTCTCTCACACATAAATACATACTTGCATACACTATGTTCATTCTCTCACACACACAAATATACATTTGCACACACTATATTCCTTCTATCTCACACATAAACACACACTTGAAGACACGACAATATATTCATTATATATCATACATAAACACACATTTGCACATACTATATTCCTTCCCTCTCTCGCACGTAAACACACAGTTACAATTTGCACACACTATATTCATTCTCTCTCACATATAGGCGCACATTTGCATAAAAAATATTCTTTCTCTCTCACATATACACACTTGAACATACTATATTCCTTTTCTCTCATACATAAATACACACACACTATAATCATTATTTCTCACACATAAACACACACTTGCACACATTATATTCTTTTTTTCCAACACATAAACACACATTTGCACACACTATATTCATTTTCACATACAAAAATGCACACTAGCACTTATTATATTCATTCTCTCTCAAATATAAACACACACTTGTATATAATATCTCTCTCTCACACACACATATCCCTCTCTCATACACACATACTCTATATTAAAAATATTTATTTGTATTAAAAATATAATAATTAAAATAATCTATTATTAAAAAATATAATATTATCTGTTCAAAATATATAATATTTACGAGGTAAAATATTTTAATTCAGTACTCAGTTCAGCTGATTATCAAACAGATGTAATTTTTTGAATTCAGTAAATTAAGATTTCAACACTTAATTTTCAGTATTCAGAATTTAGATTTCAGATTTTAGTTTTATCAAACGCACCCTACTTTCAAATTTATCCTATTTCAATTCAATTATTAATACTGTTACCAAAGTTAACGGATACTAAGTAAGTGTATACCACTCGCTTGTTTAGGGACATATTACACCAATAGAAATAGTGATGACTAATTCCACTTTACACCCCCTAACTTAAAATCAATTTCTCTTTGCACCCTCAATTCTAAATCTTAGATATATTGCATTTCTAACTCTTAGATTCGTCCCATTTTGGTCTAATTTTTAATAGTGTTAAAAAAATTGATGAATGTTCCGCTTAGATGTGTGGTGTGCACGGCTAAAACATTTGTTAACTTTAGAAATAGTGTTAAAAATTAGATTGAAAATAGGGCACTCTAAATGTGTATTTCAAATTTGAAAGTTTTAAGGTACAATATGTCCAAAAAATAAGAACACAGCATAAAGTGAGAATTAGATACAAATTTAGAGTGCAAAGTGGAATAAGCCAATAATCATGTCCATACATATCACGATATGACTAATCCCTACTTCGCTATAAATTCTAGCACGACAATTCTTATTTCTCGACATGGTTTTCGATTCAATCCCACACACAATACCTGGTTTTGTTTCCTTCAGCAATTTCAAGTACTTCCCAAAATTAATGTGATGGTCATATGTCATCTACTTCGAAGACTGGTACTATAATGCTGCATGAGGACATGGCTCAACCAATGTCCTTGATACAGGCACCTAAACATTCGAGAATATACGATAACTTAGAACTATGAGGATTAGTCTATAAGATAACTTAGAACTATGAGGATTAGTCTCTCTTTGTCAGCAAAAAAGTTAATAACTAATCAAATAATGATGTCACTTTTTTTTTTTTTTTTTTTTAAATTTCAACAAAATCATGCAGCATTATTTTTAAAGAACTCAATAATTTACAGAATAAACTGAATACCCATATTCAATTAAATCATGCTCACATTAAATCGACCAAGTTGCATCCCCAAGTGGATTAATTCCATTTTGTATTCCTCAACTTGTACTTGGTTCTTACTTTACACACTATACTTTAGTTTTGAACACAGTGCACCTTAAACTCTTAAATTCGTCCCACTTCAGTTATTTTTTTAACGTCATTTAAAAAATTAATAGAATTTTTCTGTATGTATGGCAAATTCAGCAGGATGTACAACAATATTTTTTACATGCAAAAACAAAGATTCCGTTAATTTTTTTTAACGGTATTAAAAAAAGGACTAAAGTGTGACAAATTTGAGAGTTGGGGTACAAAGTGTCCAATATTAAAATTTGAAATACAAAATAGAAATTAAAAATAAGTTAAAAATGCAAAATGGAATTAGTCCTCTACAAATTCCTCGATTACGGGATTGACAATTGCGAATTTGCTTGCAACTGTAAATAGCATGATATATAGGATTTACAGCTCCCAAATTGCAGCTAATATATAGGGTTTACAGCTCCCAAATCTAGGGTTTAGAGTGTAATATGTCCAAAAAAATAATTATAAGATAAAAGTGAAAATCAGATATAAATTAAAAGGTGGAAAGTGAAGTATGGCTTTTAGTAGAAAACGCCTATAATTTGTATTTATGGGTTAATGTTCCACTCATCCGTTTCTTCCGTTGAAAGGCTTTAACCAATTTTTTGAGTAAACAGGAATAGTTATGTATCTTGGTATTGAATTTCATACATAGGCCAAAGTCCGTGAAAATCCAAAACTAACTTTACCCCATAAGCAATTGAAAACAATTTCAGTTACTCAAAAACATAAGAAAATATGTCTGAGGTTTAGAATTTAAAAAATAAAAAATAAAAAAAAATTAGAGGCACTCTTCAAGATTTTAATAACACATATAAAATTTAGTGTTAATCTTAAATACACGATCAGTGTATAAAATTTTTTATATGTGCACAAAAATAATAGTTAAACTTTAAAGAATGCACACGTAGCATGCGTCTACACTTAATAGTGTAGAAATTTTTTTATATTAACAGTATATAAAAAATTAATCCTAAAAGTTAACACATATAATACTCTTTAGTTATCACTTTTTCTCTAGAGTTAGGACACATCACTCATATTTAATCGGCTTATGGTGATACGTGCTCATCATCCATCAAACATGATATTGAAGGTAATAAGAATCAAATTTTAAACTTTTTGATGGTGTGATATTTTTACTTATGGTTTGAGCTAATTGCTATAAAAAATGATTTATAAATTGATCTAGTGTGTACATAAAAAAGTTGCAGCATATTATAGGCTTATACCCGTCTTTGTCGCAGGTGAAGACTCGGAGAGATCAACAAACGTCAATTTTCACATGGAGTTCTACACTCAAGAGTGGACGTCTTTAATTTGCTTTCCGAAAGGTATTTTCATAGTCGAAAGTTTACAAAAATAGGTCGGCCAGTTGAGCATTTTCTTCCTTTCACAAGCATCCATGCACATTGTCTCCAACGTTGTGGAATGTTAACCAGTGTTTTGAAAGCCGGACCGGATTGGCCGGTTCGACCGGTCGGACAGCGAACCGGAAGAACCACCGGTCCGGTCCAACTATATATCCGATATGTCCAAAAAATCGGATAGTACCGGTAAAAATTGAGAATCGGTAAAAAATTAATTTTTTAAATTTCAGAATAAAAAATAATTTAAATAAAGAGAAAAATTAAAAAATTGTGAAAATAAACTCCAAAATAGTAAAATATTGAACACACCAAAACCTAAAGTATTAAGTTATTATTTTTTTCATCTTTTTATACTTATTTTGTATAAATTTCACTTTTCTTATTAGAAATTTGATTAGTATTTTTGGGTATTAGGACTATAATTATCCAAAAATAGTGTTTCACTTATATTTTAGATTTTATATAAATATATTTTAGGTCATTTTAAATTATATCACACTTTGATAAAAAAAAAAATCTACGAAATTAATGAACCGACCGGTTCAACCGGTCCGACAGTTTGAACCGCGAATCGGACATGCCACAGGTTCAATGGCCGGTTTGGTTTCAAAACATTGATGTTAACATGATTGTATTTAAGTGAAGTTATACACATTCCAAATGTGACACTGATACTTGCTTGAAAAAAGAAGAAGATAGTTTTAATTTCAAGATGACATTATCAAGAAAATTCGACTCTAACTATCATTAATTCATGGATTAATCTTTTACTTTAAGTGATATAGAAAAAAAAAAGAAAAAACTAATAAAACATTATATAGGAATGGGCCATAATAATGATTCCCATGTGGATGGTGAAGAGCCTGCTACAAAGATTCTTCCATTGATTTACTTAAATCCAAGAGATTACCCTCGACTTCGAACCTTTTGTTTTTTTGGCTGTTTCCAGAACGGGATAAAACTAAATTTAATGTGCCAATTTATCAATTTATTTTAGCTATTCACAATCAGAAAGTAATAAGTAAATCAGATTTGCTGTTAGCCATATTGATATTTCCCAAGAAGCAAGGTATTTTGTATCTTATTCTTTTGTAGTGTTAGCTTTCTATTAATTTTGAAATTCTTGGTTAAACATCACCGAAAATTTTAGCTTTATGTAATATTGATCACGGATTAAATTACTCGAATTGGTACGCCTATGCACGTAATGGGATTAGTTTGCACTTTATACATAGTAGATATAACAATTAATGTATGTGCGCCCAACTGTCCTAAATTCAAAACAATTAAGAATGCTAATTTGATAAGAAGATATACAGTGTACGATAGTTCTTAACTATGATAGTTATGATTTGTAAAGAGAAGAGTATAATGATAATTTTTTTTTTTAAATTACATCAAAATTATACAAAATTTCTTATATTATATAAAGTAATAATTATTATAATGTATCTGAAAGACCTCAATGCGCTTATATCTAGGCCAAAACTTTGACTCTCTCTAAGTAACCACGATTATTAGTTTCTAAATATGCCACCAATACTTCTCTAACTGTAGTAAAAGATAGAAATCCAACCACAAAAACCATAATGGCTTAATCAAAAGTTAACTCAAAACCTTACCAGCACTTTTAGATTTGGGATTAAGGTTCCCCAGAACCTGTAGTATTGGTGGAAAAATTTGAGGTTAAAGTATTTTTTTTTTCCTTTGAATTTTTTAGCAAAGCCTAGAATTAGTCTGAGAACTTCACGAATTTACAATGATGACTCAAGGCACTTGCAGTCCTTGAAAAGTCAAACATTGCCCCAGAAATGTCAAACAGGTTCCCCAGAACCTGTAGTATTGGTGGAAAATTTTGAGGTTAAAGTATTTTTTTTTTTTTCCTTTGAATTTTTAGCAAAGCCTAGAATTAGTCTGAGAACTTTACGAATTTACAATGATGACTTAAGGCACTTACGGTCCTTGAAAAGTCAAACATTGTCCAAAATTGAAAATTATGAAAATTTAAGCCTTTAAACTCCCCAACACCACTAACAACACAATCATACATGTGCTTACAAGAAAACTAAACAAGCTTCATTTCTTCTTCTTCTTTGTTTATTCTTTTTTCTTTTTTCCTCTGATTAAAGATTCAGTACAACTACTCCCCCCTCCAGTACACATCTGGGGGTTGGGGAATCTGTCTCTTAAAAAAATAACTATAAAAAAAATAAAAAAACAGTGAGAGAAAATCCTTAACATCAGAAACTAAAATTATTATTAAAAAATTGAGTAAATAAAATTCCCAAAAGACGAGGGTATTAACGTCATTTTACTCCACAACATGAGTTTATTTAAACTCCCACAAACTCAAAAGAAGGTCACCTCTCCAACCAAACATACCATACCACCCTCCAATATTTCCTAACCTCATACTATAGTATACTTGTTTGATCAGCAAACAACCACTATGAAAACTCATCAACGTCTTTTATTCCTCCGCCCTACTTTCTTCCTCCTCACCACCCTCCTCCTCCTCCTCCACCACACTAACCCTACCCATTCCCTCATTAACCCCACCGCCTTCTCTGCTCAGGCCCCCGTTCCCACCCCCTCCACCATTTACCCTACCGAAAACAACACCGAATTCATCCGTACAAGTTGCGCGTCCACCCGCTACCCTGAATTATGCTTCAACTCCCTCTCCGGCTACGCCAGCGCCGTTCAAGAAGACCCGGCTCGGCTAGCGCGTGTAGCTATCGCCGTAAGCCTCAACAATGCCAGACAAGGAGCGGCTTACTTCTCCAACCTATCAAAAGAAGCCGACTACGGAGCCGACCACCGAGTCTCAGCCGCTCTACACGACTGCTACTCCTGCTTCGGCAACGCTGTGGACCAGCTTCGAAGCTCGCTCGATCAGATGCGCCACCTCGTCGGAGCCGGCTCCAGCTCGACTTTTAGGTTCCAGATGAGTAATGTTCAGACGTGGATGAGTGCAGCCTTGACGAATGAGGACACGTGTAAGGACGGATTTGATGGTGTTTCTGTGGGGCCCATGAAAGTGGACGTGTTTGATCGAGTTCAAAGTCTAGTTGAGGCTGTTACTAGTAATGCGCTTGCGTTGGTTAATACCTTTGCCGCTACGGTATCAACGGATTCCACCTCGCCATGAGAATTTACTAAATTGCTGACAAAATAAAAAATGAAAAAGGACTGACTTTTTATTTTTGGGAGAAAATTATCGATGGGTGGTTAATTAATCTGGGTTTTTGAGATTATTAAAATGTGAGGTAATTGTATATTATTTGGGTGTAAGTGTAGTAATAATTATAAATTTGTTTCTGTACGAGTTTTTGGGAATTTTTTTGTTATGTGTTAATTGAGGTGATAAATGTGTTGGCCATAGAATTATAAATCGACCTCAAAAAAACAAAAGGGAAAAAAGAGAGGAGGAAAGTTTCGTCAACATATGATTGAATTGTGTTTGTGTAACACAAGAATTTATTTCTTTTCTCTGGCTCTATGATTTGGTGCTTTTCTCTTTCAATTTTCTGCCTCTCATGTTTTGATTTTTAGATGAAGGCTAGAACCATTTTTCAATTGCTTTCTAAAATTCATTTTTTGGAAACCGCAAAGTAAGAACACCACTGACATTAAGTATCTCACTATATTCGAAAAAAAGAATAAATTCGATCAAATATCTAAATATAATTTAGTCACCTAAATTGGTGTTGCAAAGTAATTTTGAATTTTTAGTTTTGTAAATAATTTTTTTCTTTTGAAAATTAGTTTTTGGAGAATATAAACTTCACAATATAAGAAGTTTACTTAAATTGGACTTCTAGAACGTTTTGTCCAATGCTCGAGTTTCAAGCACTTCCAAAACGACTAAGCAGTTAACTTGATTTTACAAATTATAAAGAACACCATGATAAGCATTAGGCATCAATTTATACCTGATTCAGATTTGGAGCATGAAATTTGTGAAGATGGCCATTTTTTTTTTCTGTGTCAAAAACACTTCTTGCAGCACAAGAATAACTCTTAAACATTCAATGATTACACTTCGAGTTAAAAAGAAAGCTTAATTATAGTTTGCCAACCTTGTAATTAGGAGACAGTTGCAAATTGTCCCCTATGTTTCTTTTATCTATAAACTGTCTCCCAAAATTAAATGAAGTTAAAATTTTCATCTAAAGGGAGTATTGAAATGTCATAATTACCTTAATATTTTAATTATCTTAACCAACATAAAATTAGGATGAATTGCATTTTGATATCTGATTTTAGTTTATAAGCAATTTGTCATTCAAAAGTAACAATGTTTTTTTATTCAAATTATTGAAATTTTTTTTTTACCCTTCAATATTAATTGTATGAATGAGTTTACTATTTTAATATTTTTTTCTTCACATCCATTTTTTAGCATGCTATCATGTACTTGTCCTGTCAATATTATTTTTATATTTAGATTAAAGTATTTTATTTATTCAATCACATTACTTTTGTTTTATTAATTTTTATTTTTTTTCTCTATTATCAATAATTAATTCATCACTTTGTTTTAAAAAATCCACATTACTTGAGTAAATATACTAGTTTGAGATATAAGTCAATATATATTTTAAATAAATTTAGAATAATAAATTTAATTTATTAGTATCATTTTCAAATTTAAGAGAAGAATTTTAGTAAAGAACTTCATAAAGTATAACTAAAAATAATGAGAGCAATTATGACATTTCACTGCTCCCTTTAGATGAAAATTTTAACTTCATTTAATCTTGGGGGTAATTTGTAGATAAAACAAATATAGGGGCAATTTGCAACAACCCCCTAATTACAGGGGCAAATTGTAATTAATTCTAAAAAGAAATATCATTAATGTTGTTTAGACTGATTAAGTTGCTGTTTTTAATCTATTTTATTTAAAAGAGATGAGTTGTTATGCTTTTCTTTCATGTGCTGTTTGGAAATTTTTAATAAATTTGGTAGGAATCATTTACAACCACGTACCGTTCATTAAAAAAAGTACGTAACTAATAGAAGTGAAGAATTTTCTCAATCTTTTTTCTATAGGCAATTCACAATTGTCTTGTGTGTTTGTGTTAACCATGATAAAGAAAATAATAGTAATAATTCCATCAAATTAATGAACTGACTAATTTTTATCTATTTATTTTTACAAGCAACGAACTGACAAATTAAAATAGAAAAAACTTTTCCATCCCTTTGTTACGTCTAAACGGAGGACCATTGGCATAATATAAGTTCTTAAATAATATAAAAAAATATATAACAAAATTACAATCATATCATTCAATAAAATATGTATGTACCAAAATGTAATTCATAATATATTATATATACAAGTTTAAAATAGATTATATGTACAATTTTACACACATATATCTTAGTTGTGCATGTGTGTATATATATATAACAAATCATAATATATGAATGTGCATTATAGTATACATCATTCATAAATATATATATATATATATGTATATTAAAAATAATTTACAAATTCATAAATTTATGACCATTTACCAAAGACAATTCACATAGCAAAATTTTTTATTGAATTACTAACCCTTGTTAAGCTGTATCCTATAAATTATATATAGACATATATATGATTATCTAACTTTATCTATACTAATAGTAAGTTAGTAATGCATTTAATATACTTTTTGATAGTACAAATATTACATTAATAAGTTATGTAGTATAAATATGTAAATTAGACATTATGTAAAACATATTTCTATTACAAGTACAACTCATAGAAATTTTAGTATATGAACATCAGAGCATGTAGATATATTATATATAGATATTTCAACAAATATTAAAATATACATAATTACTTAACTCTAGTACTTATATGTATTAAAAGGAAATTAGTAATCTATTTAACTAGTTATTGAATTAAAGTGTCACATTAATAAGTTGTACACTTATAATAATGTATAAACACATAAATTATACATAATGTGAAGTATTACGTTTACATTGATAACTCCAACAACTACACAAAGAAAAGAATATTTAAGTATTAAGAAAAAATAATATTATCAATTATTAATATATTTAATTACTAAGAATTAAAAATATTATGTCACAAAATATTATATACACAAATATATTAGTATATTATTATAATATAGTCTAAAATACAAAAAAAATATAATTATTTGACTTATTTGACCGACAAAATCATACGATTTGTTCGATCGGTAAATCAGTCAAACTAGTCAATTTGTAGTTCGTTATTCAATCAGTAATTTGATTTGGAAGTTAAAGTCGAAATCTAATCGAGAAGTCACTTAATTCATTTCAAATCGAGTCAAAGTCGAGTCGAAAATGAAACAAGTTAAATCAATTTTTTTTTTTAACTTGACTCGATTTGGTAATTTAATTTGACTGACTTTTGAACACCCTAACAAGTGTTTGCTAGGCACAAATTCACCTTATTAATTGGTTTCCTTATTATTTGGTTGCCCTTTTAACTTTTCTCACTCAAAACAAATCAAGTGCGACCAACAATCGGCAACTGATAATATTCCTTGATGTAAAAGTAATTTCCACTTTTCTATATTTAGACAAAAATGCATTGACAAAAAGAAGGTTTACCTGAGAGACATACATATCCTTGCAAAGATTAATTAATGCTTTTGTGATTTTTGTAGATTAAACCTTCTACAGTGTATCAAACGAAATAACATCAACCTCTGTTTGGATCGTAATCTCTGTGGTTGTTAGCGCGCATTCTAAACTAATCAACTTAGATAGTACATAGTACTTTCTATGAATATATATAACAGAAAACTAAGAGGGGATCGGATTCGGAGGCGGCCTCCACCCCCGAAGATTTTAGAATGTAGGGTAAAATGCATATTGCAGGCCTGTAAAACTTGACATGTGCTTATTATTCTATTTTGCACCTCTTAATTTATTGGTAATTCTCACTTTCTACACTATATTTTAGTTTTGAACATATTGTACTCTAAACTCTAAGATGTATCCCATTTTAGTCCAATTTTTAACATTATTACCGAAATTAACGGATGATTCATTTGTGCAAACCATACACCTAAAGTAGAATATTCGTCAATTTTTTTTAATACTATGATATTAGTAAAATTCAACTAAAATGGAAAAGATATAAGAATTAGGGGTTATATGTGTCCAATGTTTATAATTAAGGGTGCAATGTGAGAACTGATTGTAAGTTAGGGGATGCAAAGTAGAATTAGTCATGTCTACTTCCATTAGTATAATAAACCTCTAAACAAGTGCGCAACATGCATATACCTAAGTTTTGTTGTCAATTCTAGTAACGTTATTAAAAATTGGACTGAAGTGGAAAAATTTGAGAGTTTAGGGTGTAATATGTCTAAAAAAGTAGAGGGTGCAAAGTAAAAATGAACTACAAATTACGAGGTACAAATGAAATAAACCCTTTTGTGCATTTAGGGAAAATCGCTGAAATAGTCCCTCAACTTTTGCACTTTAGCCAAAATAGTCCCTCAACTTTTTTTGTAGCCAGAATGATCCTCCAACTTTTATTTTTTAGCCAAGATAGTCCTTTCATCTGAAATTTATAAAAAAAAAAATAAATTTATGGTGACTACACCATAAAAGGACTTTTTTTGGCTAAAAAATAAAAGTTGGAGGATCATTCTGGCTAAAAAAAATTGAAGGACTATTCTGGTTAAAAAGAAAGTTGAGGGACTATTCTGGCCAAAGTGCAAAAGTTGAGGGACTATTTTGGCTATTTTCCCGTGCATTTAATATGTTATTTTCTCTAATAGGGTGTGTAATTTTATAAAATTTTATTCTCAAATTATATAAAAAAGTATAGGTGGTAGAAATAGATGAAGAGATAAGGAGTTAGGGAGATTACATGCGGGAGATCAATATAAAGTTAATAGGTGATTTTTAAAAAATAAAATTACACCAAATTCTATAATTACGCAAAAATGCTTATGGGTTATATAAATAAATTAGTGATAATCCCATGTCATAAACCCATGTAAACACATGTTTGGGTGTTTCCTATGATTGGCATAAATTAAAAATAAAAAAAAAAGAGCTTGAATCAAGACAAAACAGCACATACAATTCAGCATAATGATTTCTTACAGATAAGCCATGAATGAATAGATACAATTTTTTTGGGGGCACTAGTGAATAATTAGAACAAAGAGAGAGTTATGATATCATAATCTGGTAGACAGCATGCATGAATTATGATTCGCTTTCAACTAAATGCCAGATCACATGAAGAGTCGTCCTCAGCCATCTCATGTGAAAGACTTCACGATCACTCACCTATTCACTTCCCTTTTTCTTGGATTTATTTTATGCACAATAATTGTTAGAATAATGATAAATAAAATTTGGAAGAAACGTTGTATATGATAAAACAGTATTCAAGTGTACAAAATACAATAAGTTTATATTTATAGACATACAAATAGAATGAATGTAAACTATATAATGAATCTAGACAATAACCAATATTATAACTAAATAATCTAAAATTAGGTAATTATACATAATTGATTGAGTTACATTAATTGATTGACATTAACACCCCTTCTCAAACTCAAGGAGGTTGTAAAGAAACCAACTTGAGGTTGTAAATAAGATTCTTGAAACGATTTTGAAATACATAATAAGAAAGAAGGGCCGACTTTTATAGAAGAGTCACCATAAAAGGGGCAATACGTTATGATAGGAACTTTACCCGTGGAATATAACACAATTGAAAAGAAAAACGCATAAAAAGTGACAAGAGTTGTGAAAGAATTGTCAAATTTGTGTGTGTATTGATGAATGATACAATAGCCTATATTTATAGGCTTATAGGTACAATGAATTTAAACTATACAATAAACTTAGACATTAACTAATAAGGTAATTATACATAAATTAGGCACTAATGAATAATATAACTATACAATGAATCTAGACAATGTAACTTATGTTAACATCCCCCCTCAAATTCAAGGCGGTTGAGCGTAGACCAACTGAAGTTTGGAACACAAGGCGAGAAAATGACTGGGTGGATGAGATTTAGTGAGAATGTTAGCAGTCTGATCCTGTGAGGAAACAGATTGTAACCGAATAGTACAATGAACCAGATATTGGCAAACAAAATGACAGTCATTTCGATATGTTTCAGTACGCTCATGGAAGACATCATTGTGAGTAATTTGTATAGCAATCAGATTATCACAACGAAGAAGAGTAGCAGACGAGTGAAAAACGCCCATATCTTCGAGTAACCACTGAAGCTAAATAAGTTCTTGAGTAGTATCAGCAACTACGCGATATTCAATTTCAGTACTAGATCGAGATGTAATGGTTTGCTTCTTTTTTTCCAAGAGATAAGAGATGTAACAAGAAAAAAACAAAAACCTATAATAAAGCGTCTATCCGTGGGATCTCCAAACCAATCAACATCAGAATAAGCATGTAAATCAAGTATGGAATAACAAGAAAAATGAAGACCATGGAACGGAGTACCCTTGAGGTATCTCAAAATGCGAAGAACAACTACAAAATGAGTCATCCTAAGAGTTGCCATGAATTGATTGACAACATGAACAACGTAAGCAATGTCAGGTCTAGTAACTGTAAGATAGATTAGACTACCTACCAACTGATAATATAACATAGAATCATCTGAGAGGGGGCACATCATGAGAAGTGAAGCGAGTATTAGTCTCAATGGGAGTAGAAACAGTTATACTATCAATTAAGCCAATATGAGCAAGAAGATCTGAGATATACTTGGCTTGAGTAAGAAAGTATCCATCAGAATTAGAAGAGACCTCAAGACCAAGAAAATAACTTAGAAATCCCAGGTCCTTCATCTCGAAATGTTGATGGAGATGACATTTTAACACAGTGATACCATCAAGATCATCTCCGATAATGATTACATCATCCACATAAAGTAAAAGAAGAATAGTACCACCATGTGATATTTGACGAAAGAGAGCCGAGTCATAAGGACTAGAGGTGAACCCAAGCTGGGAGATAGTGGAGCTAAACTTAGAAAACCAAGCTCGAGGGGCTTGTTTGAGACCATAGAGAGCTCGACGAAGCTTACAGACCTTTTCACTGGATGATCATAACCGGGAGGCAGTTTCATATAGACATCTTCAACAAGATCACCTCTAAGGAAGGAGACATTCTTTGTGATCAATGCCACGAATAGCCAATAGCAAGTAAACTACGAACAGAAGTAAGATGGGCAACAGGAGTAAAGGCTTCTTTGTAATCAATGCCATGATCCAAACCTTTGGCAACTAAACGAGCTTTATATCTCTCAATTGTGCCATCTGGGTAAGTTTTAATCTTGTAAACCCATTTATAGCCAACAACAGATTTTTCAGGTGATAGGTCCACAAGATCCTAAGTATACATCTTCTCAAGGGCCTGTAATTCATCTTTCATAACTTTCTGCCACATAGGATTAGAACTTGCCTCTCGATAAGAGGTAGATTCTTGAAAAGATAAGACAATAGAAGAACAATGAAAATCACGAAGACGAGTAGAAACTTGTCCTACACTATTGGATCTCCGTAAGGCAAGTGGAGGCAATTCCAGAAAGACAGTAGAAGCAGGATCTTAAGCTGGAGCATGATCTTGGGTCGAGTCATCAGTCGGGCTATCATGAGAAGATTCAACAACAAGTGCTCATCAAGAAAAAGATCACAAGATGGATTAGTAAAGAGAATTAGAGAAGAAGTGACAGGGAGATGAAATTTAGACATAGAAGAGAACATTTTATGTTCCTAGAAGACAACATGATGAGATATACGAAGTCTTTTGGACGCAGATCCCAATATCGTTAACCTTTATATTTAATTCCATAGCTAAGAAAACAACACAACCTTGCACGAGGTTCTAATTTATGGTGCTCATGTGGTTGGAGCTGAACATAACAGGCATAACCAAAAATTTTGAGTTGTGTATAATTAGGAGTAGATCAAAAAAGATGTTTATAGAGAGTCTGATTATTAATGACAGAAGACGAAACCCGATTAATGGCATAAACAGCAGTAAGTGCTGCTTCTCCCTAGAAGCGTTTGGGGCAAGAAGAAGAAATGAGAAGTGTATGAATAGTGCCAAGAATATGTCTGTGTTTGCGTTCAACACGACCATTTTGTGAAGAAGTTCCTAGACATGATCTATCTACCACATCCATAATACATCATTTTGGTGAAGAAATTCTAGAAAGGGGTGTTCTTTATATTCCATGGCATTATCAGTACGAAGTATTTTGATTATACTTGAAAATTGAGATTTGATCATGCTGGAAAATTCACGATAAATTGTAGAGAAATCAGATTTACAATGCATCAGATAAATCCAAGTATATCAAGAAAAATCATCAACCAAAAAAAAAAAAAAAAAAACAAAATATCGGGAACCACCCACTGTGGGTATTGGAAAAAGTCCCGAAATATTTGAATGAACATGATCAAATGGTGCACGAGAAACAAAATCACTTTTATTGAAAGGTAAAGTATGATGTTTTGCAAGTTGACATGAAACACAATCAAAATGAGTATCCTTAACAGAATCTAAATGACCCTTGGTAACTAAAGTTTTTAAACAACTAACAGAGACATGACAAAGGAATGAATGCCTTAAATCAATGGAAGAAGGAGAAACAGCAGAGAATGATGAAGAAAATAAGTGAGACGGAAGGTAGAGATGAACCAATTTGAAAAGACGACCAACTTTAAGCCCGGTCCCAAGAATCTGCCCCGTCCGAGAATCCTGCATAGAACGACCAAAAGGTGTGAACAATATATGTGGGCCTAACACACAACCGACCAACTGATACCAGATTAAGCATGAGTTTGGGAATGAGAAAAGTGTTAGGAATGAAAACTGTAGAGGTGGATATGTTACTTATATGACAATGCATAGTAGAACCATCAATTGTATAAAACGGTGGTGCAGAGAAATTTTCATATTTAGAACTAAAAATGCTAAGGTTAGAGGTCATATGGTTGCTACAGGAAGAATCAAAGAACTAAGGGAAAGTACCTAGAGTGACAAAAAGAACAGTAGATGGAGTTGAGTTAAATAGAATCTATTTAAGCATTGATTCTATATCACTAAGAGTAACATGGGAAGACAAAGATATAAAACCTTGAGAGGATGACGTAGGAACATCATCAACATCAGTAATAGCAGTAGCAGAATGATGTGGGCCAGATAGGCTTAATTGGGACATATCTTGGTCATCTTGAAGATCTGTATGGATTCTTGGGTCATTGTGCAGGAAAATGGCAAGAGCTTTTCTTTTGACTGATGTGGCAGACACGGATAGAGCAATCTAAAAGAATGCGACCAAGTTCATGACAACAATGACATTCCTGTGGTTGAGATGGTGTTTGAGTTGTCCTTGTAGACAAAATAGTGTCAGTAATATGGTTAGCAAAAGTAGGATCCAAAACCTTAAGGGAACGAAGACGAGTTTCCTAAAAAATAACCTCTTGAAAAGCAGACTCAAGTGTAGGTAATAGATGTTGATGAAGTAATGAAGTAAAAATGGGTTCAAAATCATCATGTAGAGCCATAAGAAACTGTATCAGATGCTGTTGATCTTGTAGAGCAAAATACTTTGTTGCATCTCGAAGAGTCTCCCATTGTGGATTCGAAAGTGCCAACTGATCCCATAAATTACTGATATGAGCAATAAAAGAGTGAATAGATTGGTGTGGTTCTTGTTTCAAATTATATGAAGTTAATAAGATGCTACTGATAGCCAGGTCATTGTTGGTGTATTGATGGGCAACGAAATCCTATGGATCTTTGGCAGAGTTGAAATGTCCAAATTGCTGACGTAAGGAGGGGTTAGAAGTATTACGGATCCAAGTAATAATTTGGTGATTTTTACTATCCCAATCTTCCAGGCAATCAACAAATTTTACATATGACTCTTCAGCAGTTTGAGTTGTAGCTAGAATAGAACCATCGACAATTCGCCATAATTTATGACGTTTAAGGAAACTTTGCATTTCCTGAACCCATAAAACATAATTAATTTCATCTAAGATAGTGGAAATGGGATGAGAAATATCCGATTGTGCCATGGAGGTACAAAATCGAACAATAAACCAAGAACCAAATTAATAACCAGTCAATTTTGAAAGGAAAATCTACTGTCATAGTAGAATAAGGAAAACTGAGTCCACAATTGAATTTAGAAGGCCAAAATAGTAAGGAATTGTGTTGTCAATTCAAAATATAACTAGAGTAAAATAGATCAAACTTGTGCAAAGAAAAGGTTGAACAGTGATCCGAACCGAACCATTGATGAAGAGAACCAGATCAGAACACATGGCAAACTGATGTGGTAGAACTGATGAAGTGGCAAAATGGTGATAATTTATTGTTGACGTGGATGATGACGTGTCTGCTTATGTGGCTTAGTAGTGATGGCTGTTTGGTGACATGGCGATAACGCTTTGCTGACATGACTTTTTTTTGGGGGGTTCTTCTTCAACCTCTGGCTAGCAGACCAAATACCTGTCGGGTAAAAAAATAGGTCGAGTGCGTGAGAGTGCCTGGATAGGTTTCTAGCTGTGAAAGAAATTTTGAGATCAATTAGAGGAGGCTTATGAACAATTTGGATGCTTTCTTGGGATGTGGGAAGGAATGAACATCAATCCAACAACTTTAGAAGGTTAGGAAACAAGATCAAACTATAAAACTAGATTATGGAAGAAATACTACCAAAAAAACATTAATAAGAAGATTAAGACCCAAAACCGGGCTTCGATACTATGACAAGGGTTGTGAAAGAATTGTCAAACTTGTGTGTGTATTGATGAATGATACAATAGCCTATATTTATAGGCTTATAGGTACTATGAATTTAAACTGTACAATAAACCTAGATACTATGTAATAAAGAAATTATACATAAATTTAGGCACTAATAAATAATGTAACTATGCAATGAATCTTGACAATGTAACTTATGTTAACAAAAAGGATTGAAAGTACACCGACAATGAAGGCTGATGAAGAGTGAAGTTGGTGGAGAGAGAAAGTAGTGAGTTGTGAAGAAAATTTGAGAATTGAATTATAAAGAGATTACAATGAGAAGAATTATATAGACCTGAGGACCCAGACCCCTTATTTATAGATACACATGAGGGGCTCATGGCCAACATCTTACACTTGAACTATGTCTAAATTATATAATTGCCCTTAATGAGGCTGTCATATAAGCACTTCTAGAACAATCGTATTAAAAATAGGCCAAGCACCAATCCTGAGTACCATCAATAGTCCCCTTAGCTTGGTACTGAACCTCGGGGTTAGGGCCAAGCCAATAATAATTAACAGAAGCCCCCTGCAGCTTTTTCCAGGTCATAAGCCGAAGTTCAGTTCCCCCAGCTACAATGTGTCGAACTGAGGAGCATACTTCCCGAGCTGAAACGTATACGAGCCCCGAGCTTCTCTGAACCCCTCAATACAGAACGCGAAACTTTTCCTCTTTTCCCATAATGGTGAGTTTTCCCATAAAACCTGTTGTTCCGTAATGATTACTCTTCCATTATGCTTGCGACTCACCGAGTCCCTATGCACCATTATAACATTTACTGTATTGCGCCATTAATACATTTACTGCGCTGCGCTTCATTTTCTTCAACCTCTTTTATTGCTTCTTCTCAAAAGAAATCCTTATTTTAAATCATTTTAAATCCCAAAGTGTCTTTTAACTTTATGTTTTCCCTCCAATTTCCAGGCAAAAAATTAGGATTTCATTTTTCCCCCAACTAGGGAACATTCGAACAAAAGTCTAGCATTATTTATACGCCTCTTCAACCTACAATCTCAATTTTCTTTCATTTTGCCTTTGATCTCTTTCCCTTTGCAGAAATTCTCACCTTCTTCTCCCTGCACTCCGTCTCCTTTTTCTAAGAAAACACCCTTATGCTATTTTTACCCCTATTTCTCCTGTAATCATTCTTGTTTCTCCTGCAAATTTCCATTTTTCGGCATTTCATCAATGTCCGTTGTCCAACTGAACGCTGTTTGCCACTTCTTATCCAGCAAAGTCCAAGTTTTTTCAAGTTTTTCATATATTTAACTAGGAGCAATGGCCGGTATGTTCATTCATTCCTCCTTCATAAGCACTCATCAGCCTTCTTCCTAGACGAATGAAATAGATAAACTACTCAACCCTTTTAACAAAGCCCTTCTGGCTGTCATACCTTTAAATTTCTATCTGAACCTTCCTCAGCCGAACCTCCCCATAATGACTGCTCTGATCAACCTTCAAACCCTAAACACCCCAAATATCCTCAAACCTGAAGACATTAAAATTCTTAGGGAGAGATACCGATTCCCTAAGAATTTGCATATCAAATTCCCTCCTCCCGAGGACCGAGATCACTTGCCACCTCCTGGTTACTTAACTGTTTACTAGGAGTAACTCGTGGCAGGGTTGAGGCTCCCATTGCTCTCATTTTAGTACAACTTTCTGACAATTGGGATATCAACATATCCCAACTAACCCCCAACGCTATCCGCCTTATAGCTGGCTTCTCATTCTTTTGTAAATTATATGATATTCCCTTTTCTTTAGATTCATTTAGGATGATGTTAAAATTTTTCCCCTCAAACGTTTTTTTTTTATTTTTTTATTTTTTTATGTTTCCCCTCAAGCTCCGGGTAACTAGCTCACATTGGGCAACGCTTCTTCTATTCATGACTAGAAGAAGTTTTTTTTCTTTGTTCATTATTTAGATCTTTCCATGCCCGAGGTCCTTAGAACCTCGTGAGATGTGTCAAAGATAATTTAAAGGCAAAGAATGCCTTCCTTTTGGACTACTATGATGCTAAAAGGCTCATCGAGTCCAACTTTAGAATAAACTTCCATAACTAGCTAACCATTCTTTCTAATAATATCCTGATTTGAGCTGGACTATTTTTTTCACACAATATCCCTGAGGATTACGATCCTCATAAAGGTTGTAAATTTTTTAAATTTTTGTCTCTTATCATTTTCTTCCTTTTTTTATACATATCCGAACTGATGATCTTTTCTTTTGCAGAGCTCGGAGCATTCCTGATAGGGTAGCTTTCACCAACCCTGCCCTTGGTGCGAGTTCCTTCAGCCAACCTGCGCCATCATCTACCAGCGGGTTCTCATTCACCATAATAAACACCGCTTTGGGCAGCGCTGGTGCTACTCTAGGGTCCGCAGTTGACCTAACATCGAAGGTTGAGCCCACTTCGAGGGGTTCGGGTGAGACCAGACAGTTACCCTTGTTATTCAACCGGTCACCCAAGCTGAGCCCTGAAATGGTTCGGGTAATTAGGAATAGGAGTAGGGAAACCAGTGTCGCTGCACCCGAGGTTGTCCCTCTTTCTCAGGCATCCCGACCTTGACTCCTTCTTCATCAAGACCTGTAGGCTCGGGTACAATAGTGAGGGTCCTTGGCGAGGCTAACAGAAATCTTTCTTTAAGTAAACAGTTCATCACTGCTTATGGTGAGGCTTGTTTACCTTAAGCCCTTTATGCCTACTTCTTACTATACTATAGCCATAATTTTTGACTAACCTCTTTCCTTTTTTTTAAAACTTTTTCAAGAGGCAGAAAATACAACCACGAGGAGGAAAGGTGGTCGGCTGGGTCAAGGGACCTTTCATGTTCCCAAATGTCTATTGACCTCCCAAGCCCTTCTACCTTGGGAAGCACTTAATGCTGACCCACTCCGTCAATCGATCTTAATGATCGGTCAATTCGCCAGGGTGACTTGGTAGCAGGCAAAGTTTATTGCCTTGCCTTGGAATGTGGCCTCAGTTGTTCAAAGACTCATACCCCAACAGAGGCTAGATGAGTTGCATGTCAACTTGATGAGTGTAATTAACCTTGCTACCTTTTTACCATTCTTTCCAAAAATTGTATACTTTGCTCCCTTATAAGATCTTGACTCTTTCTTTTGCTTCGTTGCAGGCCTTCACAATTTTTTCTACTGTGGTTGAGCAGGAGGCCACCTTCAACTCCACAATAAACTCCATAAAGCAAGAGTTGGCTAACGCTAAAGCTGAAGTGGGTCAGAAGGTGAAGGAGGTCGTAAAGGTCAACGAGCTGAAATGCAATATAGAGGTTGGGAAGAAATATGATGAATGGAGAGCCGAGCTGGACAGAGTCAGAGAAAAGATTCTCCAAGCTGAGATGGAGAAGAAGACTCCTCAAGTTGATAACGGTGATAGAGACAAGATAATTTTCGATCAAGAGAAGAGGATTCTTCAACTCTAGGAGGAAGCTGAAATAGTTGAGGTGAAGTTCAATTATTGGAAGATCTTCGGCTTAGAGGAGCTTATGATCCGAGGTAGGAACACATTCGTCGCTTCAGAAGAGGCGGACACAGTGCTAAAGGCATTCACTGAGAAGGTCTTTACCATGGGATTCACCATGGTATGCGATCACTTGAGGAAGAACCCAGGTCTGTACAAGAGTCTCCCTTTTGATGCCTCAATCAATGAAGAGGTGATCAACAATTTACATGCACAATTCAAGGCCCAAGTATTGATTCTCGGGGTTTCTGAAGCTACAACCTTGGAGAATACTGAGCCCGGATCTGCTGCTCCTAAGCTTGAGTCTGAACCTGTCAATCTTGCTTCCACTTCATTAGCTGGACTCTCTAGTGTATAACCCTAGCCCTCTTTGTAATCATCACTTTTGTAATAGCTAGGGCGGCCTTTTTGTGTTAATAAAATTTTGAGTTTTTTCACTTCATTGACTTTTCATTCTTTTCTTGCATCAATTTGTTGCTTCCACACCTCAAAAATGTGCTAGATACACTAAGAACCAAGCTATAAACTCTAACGAACATGTAACAGTTATTCTGTTGGCTTATCATAATACTTAAGCAAATTTTTAAGTGAGCAACGCTTGTGTTCTCATATTCAAAGTTAAATGAGAAACATTTTCACTTAAGTGTTTGTGTTCTCCTGCACTTGATCCGAACCTACCCAATAACCTCGGAGGGTTGGATCAGTTCATCTTTCCTGAGAGAGAACTGTTACGTCTTAGCGCTCTTAACTTTATCTTTCTTTCTGTATTGAACTTTGTCCAAATCTCTTTAGTACATCGGCGGGTCGGAGCAGTTCGATTTTCTTGAGGGGGGACCATTAGGTCTCTGCCCTCCTATCTTTCTCTTTCTTTTTGCATTGAACCTGGTCCAAACCTCTTCAATAAATCGGCGGGTCGGAGTAGCTCGATTTTCTTGAAGGGGGACCACTAGGTCTTTGTCCTCCTATCTTTCTATTTCTTTTTGTATTGAACCTGGACCAAACTTCTTTAGCACATCAGCGGGTCAGAGCGCCTCAATTTTCTTGAGCAAGGGGACCACTAGGTCTCTGCCCTCCTATCTTTCTCTTTCTTTTAGTTTGAATCTTGTCCAAAATTTTTTAGCACATCGGCGGGTCGAAGCATCGCTTCTCACGGGAGGGACCACTAGGTCTCAACTTGTGTGTGTGTGTGTATATATATATATATATATGCACCTCTTCAAGAATCACTCATTTTCATGAAAATGAAGTTTAATACATTCCTTGATAATATTTTTTTCAAGTTTACAATGTTCCATATTTTGGGAACAAGATCTTCTTTCATGTCCACCAGCTTATGATAGCTCAATCTATGAGCCTCTAGCATGCGATTAGTTCCCTTCTAATTTAGATATAACTTTTTCGTTCCTTCAATTCGGCTTGCTATATTTTTTCGAAGCACCAAATCTCTGGGTCATAAGTATCTATGTTTAACCCTGGAATTATAATACCGAATCATGACTTATTTGTATTTGGCTTCCTGAAGAGATGCATCTAACCTTTTTTCTTCCAGCAAATCCAAATTGCGGTCCTAAGGACTAATGGTAAATTGATTTTAGCAAGAATGACGGCTTTGGTACCATAGATCGAACTAAAAGATGTGTGTCCATTGGCTGTTTGGGGAGTGGTTCTATATGCCGATAGGATACTAGGAAGTTCTTCTACCTACTCACCTTTAGCCCATTCCAGTTGAGGCTTGAGTCTCATAAGAAGGGTTCAGGTACAGATTTCTGTTTGCCCATTCGTTTGGGGATGTGCCACCGAAGTGAAATGTTATTTTATGCCGAGGTTAGAACAGAAACTCTTGAAAGGTTCTCCTTCAAACTATTTTCCGTTGTTGAAAATAAGAACAAAAAGGATTCCAAATCGGCAAACAATATTCCTCCAAAAGAATTTTTTCCATTGCCTTTCCGGATATCGAAGCTAAAGGCTCGGCGTCGATCTATTTCGTGAAATAATCAATTGCTGCTACCAAAAATTCAACCTTATCTATTCCCTTTGGTAATGGCCCCAAAATATCTATTCCACATTGGGCAGTTTGAATAACGGCCAAGAACTCTGAATAGGGACCATATCCAGCCTGGTCTTTGAGGAACAGGTGCATATATCTAACATTGGTGGCACTTTCGAACTAAGTCATCTATATCCGAATGTAAAGTGGGCCAGTAATACCCTGCGAGTAGAACTTTATTAGCCAAGCTCCTTGGCCAATGTGGCTTCCACATATACCCTCATGGACCTCTCTTAGTATTTGAGAATTGAATTATGAAGAGATTACAATAAGAGTAATTGTGTAGAGCTTGGCACCCAGACCCCTTATTTATAGATACAGATGAGGGCTCATGACCAACATCCTACTACTTGAACTATGTCTAAATTACATAATTGCCTTCATTGAGGTTGGCACATAAGCACTTCTAGAACAATCATTGGAAATAGGCCAAGCACCAATCCTGAGCACCATCAAAGGCCATGAAAAGAACACTCATGAAAGAGTGATTGAACCCTTGAAAGGGATTGAAAAGGAAGTATCGTAATTGGACACCCATAGCCTATCAAGAAATTGAAAATAATGATTGAACCCATTAAGGGATTGGAAGAATGTCCATGAAAAGGATTGAAAGTTCTGATACAATGTTAGAATAATGATAAACAGAATTTGGAAGAAACGTTGTACATTGACAAAACAGTATTCAAGTATACAAATACAATAAGTTTATATTTATAGACATACAAATACAATGATATAGACTATACAATAAATTCAGACAATCACCAATATTGTAACCAAATAATCTAAAATTCGGTAATTATACATAATTGACTCAGTTACATTAATTCATTGGCATTAACAATAATTGTACTTGAAAATACATATATTTCTGGTTAATATCTCAAAGCAATTCAAGCAGGGCATGTAAAAAAGCCAAAATTTGATTTTCTCATCGGTGTGAAGAATGAACAAGATAATAAGTCTGTGTAATAACTTTCTAATTATTCCACTGGATTTTTTTCAAAATATTTATTTTACCTAATAAGCTGGAGCAAAGTTGATTCAATGATGCTAAAAGCTATACAAAACTAGGATGGTTGAGAAAACAAAGATATGCGAGAGTGTTGTTGATATGCACATGGTTAAGCTTGGGAAAAAAGGGAAAGTAATATGAATAATTAGGAATTTGATTAGTGTTTAAACTTCTAGTTTTGATAATTTAACTAGTTGTGGAGAAACTTTATTATGGGAAAGGTCTTACCAAATGGCATGCCAAGTGGTATTCCTAAACCAATGAGATTCTACTATTTAAAGTGGTGGGCCTAAAAATAAAATAAATTGGTAGGCCACTATGTAAAATCCTAGAATCTCTTTCCTTTGGGGATACCATTTGGCATGCCATTTAGTAGGACTTTCTTATAGTCAGTTTTTCACTAGTTGTGACCCCATTCTTCACACACGAATAGATGTAAAATGATAAAATGAATTGGCATTTGAAAATAAATTGGAATAGAGTACATCTTTATTTTTAGTTTAAAAGTACTCAAAAAAATAAAACTCACTTCTACTCTTTACTTTTAGCGATTCAAACTAATGACTAATAAATCATAGAGGAAGCGTCTTACCAACTATGGTTTAAAAATACTAAAACCTATTATTTGATTAAAGTTTTGTAATTCAATCTTATCAAATTGATTTCAAAAAATAATGAAATTGTTAATTACAATTGATGAAGAGTGATTTTGATAGGGAGAGAAAGTAGAGAGCTCAAGAGAGAATTTGAGAATTGAATTATGAAGATATTACAACAAAATAATTGTTGTTTGGACCTTGGCACCCAAACCCCTTATTTATAGATACACATGAGGGGTGTTGGGCCAACATCCTACTAACTTAATCATGCTTAAACTACATAATTGCCCCCAATAAGGCTGCCATGTAAGCACTTCTAGAACAATCATTGAAAATGTGTCATGTACCAATCTTGAGCACCATCAATAGTCCTCTTGGTTTGGTGTTGAACCTTGGGGTTGGGGCCAATCTAATGATAAATAGCAAAAGTCCCTAGTATCTTTCCTTCAGGTCATAACACCGAAGTTCGGTTCCCCTTACTACGGTGTGCTGAACTGAGGAGCACATTCCCCGAGCCGAAACACATACGAACTCCGACCTTTTCTGAATCACTAAATGTAGATCCCAAAACTTTTACACTTTCCCCATAATGGCGAGTTTCCCTATAAATCCCCTTGTTCCGTAATGATTACTTTTCCATAATGCCTGTAACTCATCGAGTCCCCATGCACCATTATTATATTCATTGTACTGCGCCATTAATGCATTTATTGCACAGCGCTTCATTTTTTTCACCCATTTTTATTGCTACTTCTCAAAAGACATCTTTATTTTAAGTTATCTTAAATTTCAAAGTGTCCTGTAGATTTCCGTTTTTCCCCCAATTTTAGGTGAAAATGTTCATTTTTCCCCTAATTAAGGCACAAGTTCGGACTATTTATACACCCCTTATCCCTGAAATCTCATCCTTTTTGTTGCATTTTTGCTTTTGCTTTTCTTCTCCTTCTGCAAAATCCTCCATTCTTCCTCCTTGCACTCCCTCATTTTTTTCGAGCAAAATACTTCATGTGCCACCACCTTCTCTCACATTCTCTCTTTTTCTTGTGAATATTTTATTTCCTGGCTAGCCATCGCCGTCTGTTGCCAAATCGAACATTGTTCGCCGCACTTTTTCTTGCAAAGTCTGAGTTTTTTCTGAGTTTTCAAGTTTTTCTCACATTCAACCAAGAGAAATGACCAGTACATTCATTCCTTCCTTCCTCTTTCATAACCACTCCTCAATCCCTTTCCCCCGTGAATGAGACTGACAGACTTCTTAACTCATTTGACAAAGCCCTCCTTGCCGCAATCCCCTTGAACTTTTCATCCCATCCTCCCTCAACTGAACCTCCTCATAATGACTACTCTGACCTTCAAACTCTAAATACCCCGAACATCCTCGAACTTGAGGATATTAAAATTCTTAGAGATAAATACTGATTCCCTAAGAATGTATGTATCAAACTCTATATCCCCGAGGACCGAGGTCAGCACTTGCCACCTCTTGGTTACTTAACTGTTTACCTGGAGCAACTCGTGGTAGGGCTGAGACTCCCCGTAACTCCCCTTCTAGTTCAATTTTCTGATCGTTGGGATATCAGCATATCCCAACTGACCCCAATGCTATTCAGCTTATTGCTGGCTTTTCCTTCATCTGTAAATTATACAACATTCCCCTTTCTGTAGACACGTTTAGGATGATATTGAAGCTTTAACTTTTAAAGGTTTTATTTTTTATTTTTATTTTTTTTATATATTTTCCCTCGAGCTCCGAGCAAGCAGCTCACTTCAAGGAACCCTTCTTTCATTTATGTCTGGAAGAAGTCTTTTTTCTTTATCCGCTACCTTGATCCTTTCTTGCCCCGAGGTCTGTGGAACCTCGTTAAGGATAGTCTAAAGGCAAAGAATGCCTCTCCTCCGGACTCTGATGATGCTAAGAGGCTCATCGAGTCCAACCTCAGAATAAATTTCCATGACCAGCCGGCCATTCTTTCTAATAATGTCTCAAGACTTATCCTGGCCTGGGCTAGGATATTTTCCTCGCACCCCAGAGGATTATGATTCTCACAAAGTTGTAAAAATCTTTGTTTTTCTCTTATGTTTTTTCTTCCAGTCTCCTTCCTTTTTTTTACATCGAGTTGATGGTCTTTTCATTTTGCAGAGCTCGAAACTTTCCTAAGAAGACTTGTCACGCCCCAAATCCAAGCATGACACGCCACATACATCCATGAAATATACTCCCAGATGCAAGGCACAAACATCCAAGCAACAAAGTATACTAAATTTATAAAATCATTGAATCTGAATTATTTTATAAAACAACCTAACTTATTACATATTAAATTCAAAGAACACTAATACTGAAGTTCCAACACAGTAATAACATTTGAAACATATTGTGATATTCATTTCCTCACAAAACAAAAGGAATTGTAAACCACACCCTACTCGGTAGTCCCATAGTTAACCCAATGGTTGGGTGCAAGATGCCAATTATTCGAACCCTCATGGCATATTATTATACAATTAGGGCCACCAGCTAAAATGTTAAATATCGTAGGATGAGAGATGATGCCCAGTAAGTAGTGATAGCTTCTTCCCTGGATAACATGTTATTTTATATATACAAGTCACAAATATTCCTTTATAATTAATCACACAGGAACATATCAAATATGCAAATATTCAAGGATTCATAACATATAACAATGCAAAGCGAAATGTCATACACTTGCCAATATTACCATTGATAATAACAACCAGATCAAGTGAAATATCATACCCGGTTCACCTCTACAGGTAGGTCATACCCAATTCACCTCCATTGGTCAGTCATTCCTGGTGCACCCCAGTGGTAGGTCATACCTGGTTGACTTTCACTAGTAGGTCAAAAGTCAAATATATATTTTCACTAATCGAAAAAAGTCGCACCATGAACTAGCACATTTAACCACAATTACATATATATTCAAATGTTCACAGTTACATAAAATTAGATATACTTAGTATATATACACGTCTACACAGCCAAACACGGAAACATAATGTACACCACATTCGATCCAAGTTCATCCATGAATATATTTATTTATTCAAAATCTAAACTGAGCTTGTATGTCGAAATCGTTTGCAAAAACAAGGAAAGGAACCAACACTACTTACTTTTTAAACAATCCGAAATACGTGATTAATAATAAAAAAAACCTGCAACTTCTCGCCTACAACACAACCAAGATATCTCAATGTTATTTTTAGACTAATAACCAACACTATAGTCGACATCTATTAAGCCTATAGAATATTGAACTAATCAAAATACATTAGATATTACCCCCTTAAATTAATTGAATGCTTAAAGTATTTTATTTAATTAGTTAATCTATATCAAACAATGAGTTAACTAACTTATGTGAGTACTAGAATATATAGTATCAAGTGAACTACACCTGCCTAACTTTTAATTTATCAACTAAACTTTATGCTTTGTTCTCAATTGGCTTTAAATTATGAGACATAGGCATTAATTCTCCCTTTTCCCGAAAAGTTCACAAGTCGTTACATCATCACACCAGCAAGTTAATTGAATATCTATAACTCACGACTACCGCTGCACTTTGTATCCTTTGTTTATTATCATTCCTTTTTTTTAAAAAAAATAAATTTTCTTCTCCTCCTTTCTTCGTGTATTTCCATGAACATACAAACAAATACCTTTACACTCACCAAACCAAATGCACCATCCATGAATACATACAACCTTGCAAGTAACATTTTTCTTGTTTTTAATTATTATTTGCTTTGAACTCTAATGAAACCTCTAATAAACTTTAACCAGCGCCTCTACTATATTACTGGTCATAAGGATAAGAGATACTCACTTTGTGAGAAATTTTGGTAAATAGTAATAATTACCTTTCTTGATCACAAAATTCTTGAACCATTAAAAGCCGCTCTCTTCCTCTCTTCTTTCCGTTATTCAAACCCTAGAACTACTAAGTAAATGTAGGGTAAAGATATTTTAAAACTATCAGGCGTCAGTTCCAATTTATTGTGGTTGTCCCAATTACCTTTATTAGTCATTCACTCTAAAGTTATTTAATTAAAGACCCCTAAACTACAAATGGGCCACTATCATACTTGGGCTTAAAAAAATGCTAATTGGGTCCAAGTAAACTGGGTTTTATAGGACTGGTGTCAACTACTCAGCAATTGGTGCCAGTTCCTCGAGTCAACATGCGCCATCCTCTACCAGTGGGTCCTTATCCGCCATCATAAGTGCCACCTCGGCCAGTGTTAGTGCCATCCCAGGACTACTGTAGACCTCACCTCAGAGGTAGAACTTACATCGGAAGGCTCGGGTGACAATCAGACAACCACCCTGGCAATTTAACCGGTTGCTCGACTCGAGCTGGAAATGGTCTAGGCTACCAAGAAGAGAAGCAGGGAAGCCAGTACTTCCATACCTGAAGCTACCTCTTCTCCTTCTAGTAAACCTGCCTAAACCACTTCCCCACCAAGCTTGGGGGCCCAGACACAATGGTGAAGGCCCCTGGGGAGACTTCCAGGATTTAGATCTGTCCCTAAGAAATAGTTCATCACTACCTATGGCGAGCTTCCTTTCCCTTAGATCATTTATGCTTGCTTTTTATTGTGCAGCATTAACCTCTTTCTAACCTTGTCTTTTTTCAACTTTTCAAGGGGCAGGAAGTACAGTCCCGAGAAAGAAAGAAGGTGGCAGGGTCAAGGGATCTTTCTTGGGTTCAAATGTCGATTGACCTCCTTTCGACCCTTTCAACCTCAGGAAGCACCCAATTTCAACCCACTCCTCCGATCGATATTAATGATCGATCACAGTTCACGATGGTGGCTCGAGAGTAAGCATAAGTTTATCGCCTTGCATCAGGATGTGGCTTACGTGAAGAGGCTCACACCCCAACAGAGGCTAGACAAGTTGCACGTTAGATTGATGAGCATAAGTACTTTTGTTCCCTTTTTTATCATTTTTCCATAAATTGCATGCATTAGCTTCTCACAAGATCATGACTTGTTTGCTTGTTGCATTTCAGGTCGTCATAATTTTGCCCACCTGTCACCATGGCTGAGTGGGAGGCCTCATTCAATTCCACATTAAACTTTATGAAGCAAGAGGTGGCCCACTTTAAAGCCGAGGTGAGCCAGAAAGAGAAGGAGATCGTGAAAGCCAACCAGTTGAAATGTAATATAAAGGCCGAGAAGAAATACGATGAGTGGAAAGCCAAGCTGGATGGAGTTAGAAAAAAACTTTAGCAAGCTGAAAAGGAGAAAAAGACCCTTTAGGTTGACATGAGTGATCGAGACAAGAAGATTGTTGATCAGGAGAAGAGGATTCTTCAACTCCAGGAAGAGGCGAAAGTTGCCAAGGCTAAGTTTAGCTCTCGGGAGAAGGAGCTTTTGATCAGGGACAGGAATGCGTTCCCTCAGAAAAAGCGGACGCGATGCTAAAGACATTCATTGAGAAGGTCTTCACCATGGGGTTCCCATGGCATGCGACCACTTTGTGAAGAACCCGAATTTATACAAGGGTCTCCCCTACGATGTCTCACTCAACGAAGAGGTCTAAATGTATCAACAATTTGCAAGCCCAATTCAAAGCTCAAGTACCAATCCCGAGAGCTTTTGATGTTGAACCCAAGTCTGCTGCTCTTGAAGTGGAGTTTGGAATGGCTAATCTAGCTCCCCCTTTATCAACCAAACCCTCAACTCCCTTTCTTAGGCCTCTTTGTAGCAATTTCTTTTGTAATAGTTAGGGCCTCTTTTGTTAATAAACTTTCTTTTCACTTCATTGACTCTTTATTTTTTTCTCCTACTTCATTTTGTTACTTCCCTGCCTCAAAACTATGCCAGATATACTAAGTACCAAGTATATAAACTATCAAACGAGTAACAACTTATTCTTTTGGCTTACCATAATACTTAGGCAAATTTTTAAGTAAGCAACACTTGTGCTCTCACATTCAAAATTAAATGAGCAACCCTTGCACATTAAGTGCTTGTGTTGTCCTACTTTTTCTTTCTTTTTTGCTTTCCTTGAACTTGATCTGAACCCCTCCAGTAACCTCAGGGGTTGGATGTGATGTTTACAGTTCATCTTTCTTGAGAGGGTACCACTAGGTCTCTGTCCTTCTAACTTTATTTATGTTTTCTTATTGAACCTAGTCCAAACTGCTTTGTCACATGGGTAGGTCGGAGCGGTTTGATTTTCTTGGGGAGGACCACTAGGTCTCTGCCCTCCTAACTTTTCCTTTTTCTTTTGTATTGAACCTTTTCCGGACCTTTTTAGCACATTGGTGGGCCAGAGCGGTTCGATTTTGTTGAGGGAGGACCACTAGGTCTATGTCCTCCTAACTTTTTTTTTTCCTTTGTATTGAATCTAGTCCGGACCTCTTAACCACATCAGCGGGTTGGAGTGGTTTGATTTTTCTTGAGGGGGACCAGTAGGTCTCAGCCCTCCTAACTCTTTTTTTTCTTTCCATATTGAACTTGGTCCACACTTCTTTAACATATCGGCAGGTCAGAGCGTTAACTTTTCTTGGAGGGACCACTAGGTCTTTGCCCTCCAATATACTTATGTGCTTGTTAATGCACTTTTTGAATAGTTTATACAGCAGAATCAGTTATTTTTATGAAAAAGAAAGTTCATTACATCCCATGATAATATTTTGTCAAGTTTACAATGTTCTATATTCTGGGAACAGGATCTCTTTTCATGTCTACGAGCTTATAATAGCCCCATCTATGAGCCTCTATCATCGATAAGGGCCTTCTCAATTCGGATCTAACTTTTTAGTTCCTTCAACTCCGCTTGCTTCATTTTTCCGAAGCACCAAATCTCTAGGTCACAAGTATCTGTACTTAACCTTGGAATTATAATGCTGAGTCATGACTTGTTTGTACTTGGCTTCTAGAAGAGATGCATCTTACCTTCTTTCTTCCAATAGATCCAAATTGGTCCTAAGGGCATCATCTTTTTGTCCCAAGTCACATAATGCTTCTTAGGCTGATGGCATATTGATTTCATCAGGAATGATGGCTTCGGTATCATAGACCAAGCTAAAAGGTGGAATGGTTCTATATGCTCATAAGACACTAGACAGTTCCTCCACCCACGCATTATGAGTTTTAGCTTGTTTCAGCTGAGTCTTGAGTCCCATAAGAAGGGTTTGGATGTAGATTTTTGTTTGCCCATTCGCTTGCGGATGTGTGACCGAAGTGAAATGTTGTTTGATGTCGAGGTTAGAATAGAAACTCTTGAAAGGTTTCCCTTCAAACTATTTTCCATTGTCGGATATGAGAATTGAAGGGATTTCGAATCGACAAACAATAGTCTTCCAAAAGAATTGCCTTTTTAGCTATTGAAGTTAAAGGCTCGACTTCAATCTATTTGGTGAAGTAGTTGATCGCCACTACCAAAAATTCAAATTTGCCTATTCCCTTTGGTAATGGCCCCAAAATGTCTATTCCTTATTGGGTAAATGGTCAAGGGCTCTGAATGGGGACCATATCTGAGTCTGGTCTTCAGGGAATAGGTACATGTATTTGACATTGCTGGCACTTCCGAACTAAATCATTTGCTTCCAAATATAAAGTGGGCTAGTAATACCCTACGAGTAGGACTTTACAGTGAGCCAAGCACCTCGGCCCAATGTGACTTTTGCATATGCCCTCGTGGACCTCTCTTAGCACATAATTAGCTTTTGAGAGTCTGAGGCATCTCAATAGTGAACACAAATAAGCTTTTTTTGTACAGTACTCCATCAATTAATGTATACTTTATAACTTTATACTTAAGCTTCTGGCCTCAACTGGATCTTCAGAAAGTTTATTATTGTTGAGTTAATTTATTATGGAATCCATCCATCCGAGATCCGTACGGGTATCCATAATTTTGTCCATAGGATCCATAGACTTCTACTAATACCTCATTTGTTAGGTGTGAGTACATCGATGAGACCAACTTTGATAATGCATATGCATGCATATTCTTTGCTTGTGGGACCTTGATAATGTCTGCTTTTTTGAATGTTGACATCCAGTATTCATCTTAGCCAGATATACTTCTTTAAGATCACGTCTCGAGCTTCATAGTTTTCCAAACTCTGATTTATAGCTAGCTGTGAATCACAGTGTATCGGTTAACATCTTTATAATCCGAGCTCTTATTTTATAGGCCATTTTCATCTCACAGATTAGTGCCTCATATTTTGCTTCATTGTTTGTTGTTGGGAATCCGAACCTCAGAGCATATGTAAGGTAATCTCCTTTAAGAGACTTAATAATGGTGCCAGCACCAATTCCAGATCCACACAAAGCTCCATCGACGTAAAGTTCCTATACGAGATCCTCTCTGAATTGGAGCTCAATGGGATGATCTATTGTCATGATTAATTCTGCCTTTTTGGATCCACAGTTTTTGCTATGAAGTCTACTAGGACTTGCGTTTTGATAGCCGTTTGAGGCTTGAACTCAATGTCAAACTCTAACAGCTCTATAGACAATTTTAACATCCTTGTCAAGGTATCAAGTTTGCTCAATATATTTTTAAAGGAAAAGTTTGTTAAGACAGTTATTTTGTGGCTGTAAAAATATGGCCTCTACTTTTGAACTAACATTACCAAGGAGAAGGCAACTTTCAATGAGAGGATAATATTTCTTTTCGGTCCCTGAAGCACCTGACTTACAAAATATATGGGGCATTGCCAACCGTGCTCATTCTCTTTTAAGAGAACCGAGATAATTGTCAAATCTGCAATTGAAATGTACGGGTACAGTGGTTTTCCTATTTGAGGAAACACGAGTTTCAGCAAGTTACTTAGATATTTCTCAAGCTCTTCAAAGGCCTTCTAAGCTTTTTCTGTCCACTAGAAGTTCTCCGTCTTCTTTATAAGTTAAAAAAATGGTTGCCCCATTTCTGCTAATTTGGATAAGAATTGATTCAGAGCTGCCATTCTTGTGGTTAATCTTTGAACTTCCTTGATCGAAGTGGAAGTCTTTGTGTTGATTATAACTTGCACCTTTTTTAGGTTAGCCTCAATTTCCCAGTGAGAGATTATGAACCCTAAGAATTTTCTCAAAGGGACCCCAAATGTACACTTTTTGGAGTTCACCCTCATTTGAATTGACCTCAATATTTCGAAAGTCTCTTTCAGATCCTCCAGAAATCTCTTCAAATATTCGGCTCTTTATCACCATGTTGTCTATCTACACCTTAATGTTTCGTCCTATTTGGGACTTGAGCACTTTATTGATGAGCCTCTGGTATGTGGCTCTTGTATTTTTAAATTCAAAGGGCATCGTAGTATAATAATACGTGCCTCGGTCTGTTATGAAGGAAGTTTTCTCTTTGTCTTCTTTTGCCATGTATATTTGATGATAGCCTTTAAATGCATCCAAACATGTAAAACATAAACCCAACAAAAGAATCTACTACTGTATCGATCTAAGAGTAAGGGTAATTGTCCTGTGCACAGGCTTTACTAAGATCAGTGAAATCTTGGCACATGCGCCATGATGAATCTTGTTTAGTTACAAGGATAGGATACAAAGCCAAGTTGGATATAACACTTCTCTAATGATTTTTATAGCTAAGAGCTTATCCACCTTGGCTTCAATCATTAAGCTACGCTCTACACCAAAGAGGTGCTTCTTCTGCTTGATTACGAGCTTACTTGGCTAACATGATGGGTCCACTCTAAGCTTATGCTCGATAATTTTTTGAGGAATGCAAGGCATATCCTCAACTGTCTAGGCAAAAACGTCCTTGTACTTAGCTAGATTTCTGAAGAGAAGAACTTTGAATTCTACTAGTAGAATTGCGCAAAATTTTATTTTTCTATCTAGGATGCTCGGGTCTAATAGTATCTCCTCAATGGTTACTTCGTCCTGTGGCTCAATCTTGGCCTTGCCTTTCCCTTTGGCTTGGGCGACTCTAGTATCTCATGCCTGCTCCTTGAATGCCTTGCTTTATCTCCTTTCCCCATCGGGTCGATCATTGGTGCTTTTGCTATTATGAGGTGGATGGTGCGTCGAATGTTTGTAGGAAGGCGTTATCTGCGACGGTCATGGTTTGTGATTGGGACCACAAGACATCATGTAGCATGCCTGAGCCTGTTGCTGGTTGCCAATCACTGTGTCTTCTGACCCATCCCTCAGCATAAATTTGATTCCAATATAGTACAACACGGAGGAAAGGATCCTGTATGTATACTGCGTAGGTTGGCCGAGGATCATGTTGTAGGAACTATCCATTTTGACGATGAAGAAATTGGTCATCTCGATCCTGTGCTTTGGGAGAGTTCCAAGGGTCAGTGCAAGCATTATTTGGCCTTTCGGCATGACTGAATCCCCTGTGAAGCCTACTAGAGGGGTTTTGAAAGGTTTGATCAAATACAAGTCCATGTCCATTTTTTCCCAAGCATCCCAAAAGATGATGTCAGCTGAGCTTTCGGTGTCCACAAATACTCGGTGCATCTTATAACTAGCCACTTGTACGTGAATCACCATGGGGTCATTGTGAGGCATGCAACTGTGGACAAGATCGTCCAAGGTGTACCCGATGGTCATGAAAGCTTTCAGCCTCTTTTCTCGATCTGCACCTGGGGGTACATACTTCACATATTTCTTTCTTGCATTGCTTAATAAAGTCACTGGTCTCCCAACTGTAGTATTTATTACTCTAGTTTGTCTACGCGGATCTACTTGTTTTGTGTTGGGGAATTATTTCTATTTTGACCATTTCGATTCGGTTAGCGATGAGGGTATCACTGAGGCTGCACTTGGTTGGCCCTATTGTTGTCATTTCTTTGGAATTCTACTACAGTTTGGTTGATATATTGCTGCAAGTGCCCATCTGAATTGCTTTTTCTATTCCGACCTTCAAATGATTGCAGAACTCCGTGTCATGACCATGCTGCCAATGGAAAGTGTAATATTTTGTTTTGTTTCTTTGATTGGGTCCTGCTAGCATTGGAAGAATAGGTTTGAGGATCCCAAGATGTTATACTTGGTACAGTATTCCCTTCCTTGAAGTGTTCAATAGTGTGAAGTCTGAGTCTGGTAGGACTCTATCCTTGGAGGTCAGCTCTCAATATTGCTGTTCTGATAAACTATCTGATTCACAAATGGTTTTCTGTTGGGATAATTCAATTTGTCCGCGAATTTTGGCTTTTTAGAGGATGAGGGGTTTGGATGTAGCATGTTCTTGGATTCTTCTCTTTCTAAGAATCATACATTTCTCTCTTTGTTCTGTTGGACTTCTCTCCCTGTACAAATTCTTATGCCCTCTCTAATAGTTCGAAGTAAGTATCTGGCATCCTCTTCACCAATTCGGCGTTGAAACTTCCAGATCAAATGTTGATGCAGAAAGCAGCAATCAGGATTTTCTTGTCGACATTTTTCGTCTGGATCATTTCATTGTTGATGTGATCAACGAACCTGTTGAGAGGCTTATCAGACTTTTGGCAGATATTCGTGAAGTACGAGGTGTCCTTTTACAACATTGATTTGCTTCAGAAGTGGCTCAGGAAGGACTTCGCTAGCTCATGAAAAGTCACAATTGAGTTTGTAGGCCGGTCTTGAAACCATTTCTGCGCAGGACCTCGGAGTGTAGCGGCAAATAATTTATAGCGGATGGCATCATTGTAGCGGCAGAGGCTAGTGACAGCCACCACATGTTGTAAATGATCGGATACGTCTGAGTCACCCTTATATTGTAGATGTTAAGGTCGAGCAATTTAAATTGCATCGGTAGGGGATCGGACTTTATAGAGATCATGAACGGATCTATATCTATTTCTGTTGAAGTGGAAACATGCAATATTAGGTTATTTTTTCTTAAAATCTCTTGAATTTTGTTCTTGAGGCTCTACTCCTCGAGCTGTTTCAAAATGGCCGAGAAGGGGCCTATGTGATCGGTGCTTTTCAACGATTGTGCACCGATCTTGTCATGCACAAGATGTGATTCCTCTGATCAATCATCCGAGCGGAACTTTATGATTTTGTGCCGGAGGTTGTTTGGACTTACGGCGTTTTTCAATTGTTTTCCAAGTCTTCGGCCTAGAATTCGTTGCTATTCGGCTCATGGTGTAATTGCTCGGTTAGAGTGCTCCGATAGAGTCTTATTCTTGTGCTGTTCGACAAAAGCTCTAAAGGACTCAAAGTGATCGGTAATGTACTTCCGAACATCATTTTGTTTTTGTCGTGCTCCGGTGGATGCTTTGTGTAAGTCTTCTGCCTCATTATTTTGAAGCAAAAGATGAGGATTACTTGCTTCAGCCTTCTTACTAGCAGTGTGTCTTGTGCCT
The DNA here is from genome assembly GCA_025175665.1 of Cinchona pubescens. Taxonomy (NCBI): domain Eukaryota; kingdom Viridiplantae; phylum Streptophyta; class Magnoliopsida; order Gentianales; family Rubiaceae; genus Cinchona; species Cinchona pubescens. The sequence continues at coordinate 2,777,013 of JANKKI010000064.1, forward strand.
CGGTTCTTCATATTTTCAAAAAATAGACTTGATAAAGGAAATTGCTGTAGTTAGGTAAAAAAAGGTTGAGAATTCTCGATTCCCGCAGAAGGCGCCAAATGATGAAGAGTGATTTGGGTGTGGAGAGAAAGTATAGAGTTGAAGAGAGGATTTGAGAATTGAATTATGAAGAGATTATAATAGAATAATTGTTGTTTGGACCTTGGCACCCAAGTCTCTTATTTATAGATACACATGACGGGTGCTGGACCAACATTCGACTAACTTAATCATGTTTAAATTACATAATTGCCCCGAATAAGACTGTCATATAAGCACTTATAGAATAATTATTGGAAATGTGTCATGTGCCAATCTTGAGCACCATCTACAATGAACTTTTATGAGACATACTCTCTAAAGTATTATCTAAAAACATAAATGTATCTTAATTGTAAAAGAGTAAAAAAAAAAAATGCATGATTATATAATTGTCAAAGGGATAAAATCGTATCCTGATTAGTGAAATAACATAAAGAATGAAGAGTAATATGTTGTGAACAATAACTCTATACTTTTCAACGAAGATAATACATGTCGTAGAAAAGATATACAGGCATCCAGCAACAAACTTGAGGTTTTTTTTTTTTATATGCCAAATATTTTTATCCCTAAAGAATTGGCTGCTGATAATGCTAGCGTGTAATGTGTAATGATATAGCTTATAGAAATAGTAATTTCCATATTATTGCAAATATTAAGAAAAGATTTCAAGAAATGCGTCGATCAAAAGAATCACAAGTTTCTATGTCTCAATATCCGTGCAAAGCCATTTTTGTTCTTTATTGTGGCCGCAGCTGCTATTGCAACAAACAAATTTAGGAAGCAAATCAACAAATGGGAAGAAAATCTGATAAAAAAGTATCAAATCTAGCTATATATAAAGTATAAGGGTGTGGTGTAATGTCAAAATTAATGTAATTTCAAGAATACCCCTCTCAATTTATTTAAATAACTAATTACTTCACCCATTTTCTTTCTTCGATCTTTTTTAATTATTCACTTTCTTTCATCTTTTGCTTTTAATTTCAATTTCTTTCTTATTAGCACACTCATTGAGTGTGACTCCATGACTAGTTCTTAGAAAATATATTATCCCCTTCTACAATCACATAATAAATATGACTAAAGACGAACGTAACAGAAAAAGAAAATTTATCCAAATAGTGAAAAGCTTCCAAGGACTTGAATTGGTAGAAGATCTAGAATATCAAAGACTCGAAAATTTAATTTGATCTCCCCATCAATTTGTTTTTCGTTTTAAATAGAATAGGTTGGTTGGGTATTTGAATTTGAATAGAGATCAGGGAAAAGATGAGTATGTTGATAAATTTCTTTAATTTGGAAAAATATTTGGGTGAAAAGGAACTTGTTGAAAAGTTAGGATTTTTTTAAATTGTTCAACCGGATAGGGAAACTCATATGATCAGGGAGAAAGGGGGGGAATATGGGAAAACGAGGAAAAGAGGTATAAGAAAAAAGAGATCCTCACCAAAAGAGCGCGCGATTTAGTAACGGTCTCATTTGTATCGCCATGTTGGATAGAGAAAGAGAATGTAGATAAGTTTAAACCATCAACTTTATTATATTTATATATAATTAGTATCTAAAGTTTTACTTTTCCTCTTTGGACCAATTAATATCGTCTTAGAATAATGTTGCCAAAAAAAATCTTAGGAGTTGTTTGGTTTATAGATATAAGAGAAAGGAATAAGAATCAAATTTAATTATACTTATAACTGTTGTTTTTTTGATCACTACAGGAATCATGCTATGAAAATGTAAGTATTAGAAAGTGTTCACTTTCATTCATCACTTATGAGTTGGGTTTCAAATCAATTAACTTATCATTATAATGAAACCATACTTTATTCAAACCAAACAAATAAGAAAGAATGACATAAATGAGCTTCTCTTATACATACCAATAATAGAATTTGTAATTTTCATTCCGTTTTCGATTCTCGAATCCGAACTAAATACGTCCTTAATTCTAAATCTTGACCATAAATTACGCATTTAAGCACAGTGTTAATCCGAGATAGCAATTGTTAAGGAACTTAGTTTAGCTAATAGTCTCATTGATGCTAGTAAAAAATTCCAAAAGTTAAGATTAACAGCTAAGTGTCCAAAACAGCAAATACTACTTTTATTTATTTTTTTAAAATTAGGAAATAGTAAGTTTCGGTCCAATAAGTAATAGTTGAAAAACTTTAGTACGAAAAAGATCAAGTCGCATATATTGTTGATATCTTCAAATAAATGAAAATTTCATAATTAATTTAATTTTTGTGTCCATCACTTTATATAATACAATTTCATTAATTTAAAAATACTAGTAATATTGCAACTTGGTAAAAACCTTTTGATAATAAAGTTTCTAAGCTACAACTATAAAAACAAAGTTCACAATGCAAACTATCCAATACTTCAAGGGAGATATATGGAGGACTAATTTCATTTTGCATTCCTTAATTTATACCTAAATCTTATTTTGTACATTTAATTTCAATTTTAGACATTTTGCATCTTATCTCTGAAATTTGTCCTATTTTAATTCAATTTTTAACTCCGTCGTCAAATTTAACGAAATATTTTTGTATGCAGAATAAAGTTAGCGAGATGTAAAAAAATGTTGCTAAAAAATTTTGGCTACAAGAGCAAAGATTCTGTTAAATTTGTTGACAGAGTTAAAAATAGGATTGAAGTATAACGGATTTTAGAGTTGGGGTGCAAAGTGTCGAAAAGTAAAATTGAAGATGCAAAGTGGGGATTGGGTATGAGTTGAGGGGTGCAAAGTGGAATAAGTCCATATATAAAATGGTATTAGTTGCTAAAAAATGGTATTAGACCGAATTAAACTCATTATAATTTTAATCAAACAAGATATAATGAATAATGTATATGATCAATCAATACAAAATTCTTTTTTTTAATCAAACTATGCTACCCGTAATTGCATTGCAACAATAAGTCTACACAGAAATGTTTATATTTTCCCTTGCAACTTGCTGGCAATAGCGCAAACAGCAGAGGCCAACTCCTGAACATGTTTGCTAGCTTGCTTAAGCTCATCAGGTTCAGCAGCCGGTGATTGATCATTAAAATTATCATCACAAGTGTCGGGTCCATCAAGGGCTGCTGATGCATAGATGTTAAGAATTTCATAGTCTTTCTTGTTCAAATAATTAATGCAATCATTAAGATTGTCGAATGTGTCGTTGTAGTTCTCCAAACAAGAATCATATATTTCCTTCAGTTTCGTTTCGTTTGCCCGTTGCATAAGAGACTGAACCAAAATTGCAGTTGATTTCGTCGTTGTCTGCGCTAAATCGATTGAGATTTTGGCCAGAGTAGGAAGATCTGCTGTAGGGGAACGAGGGTCTGATCGAAGAGCTTGGATGCAATATTGAGGATCAATGGTTGATCGGAAGTATGACAAATGTCAGCAACCAAGTCTGATTTTGTTGGATATAGAAAGGATAGAGAAAGAGAAGCAAAGAGTAACATGTCTATATTACCAGAACTCAAGGAGAAAGCCATTTCTGAAGGTTTTCTTCTTTTTGTGAAAAATGCAGAAAAGTGCATGGAGATATAAATACGAATATGTGCGCGATTAAAGCTTAATTGTTCCCTAAAGTATAAGTTGCGGACAAAGATACTCTTCGAGATATTTGGAGGATTCTTTATTTACCTTTAAAAGGAAACACTTGAAAATATTTTTTAAAAGCAAAATTGTTTATAATTTATGGTAAGTTTTATATATATGATTTTCCAAAAATTAAAAAAATAATTATATTTTACCAATTGATTAAGTAAGCTATGTTCTATCGAAATCCGAAAATTCATCAACTGTCCAAATGTAACATATAAATTCAACAGTAAATTTATTTTCAAATAAATTGATTATTGGTTTGATGGAAATTTTTATTTTGGTCAATTTTTAAGAGGAATATGCTCAGTAATTGCTCCTCAACCAATAGGAGCCTACCATTTAGAATGTAGGACCCATTTTTCTAAATAAGACGACCCTCTTATTTTTAAAAATATGGGCCCTCTACTACAAAAGGAAGACTCCTATTAGTAGAGGAGCAACTACTGGGTATGGACATAAAATTTCTCAGTAAATGAACAAATAAATGGAGATATCCAAATCCGTAAGTTGTATTGTGGAGTGGGATTGTGATTTAAATGTCTGTCTCTAAAATGGAAAGGCGTACATTACAAAAAAGAAAAAAAAAATGGAGATAAAACATGCATACATGTTCGGCATGTGACAGGGGTAGTGACAGTTTGGACAGAAAGAGAGTGATAACTATACTTCTACACAAATTATGGACAAGTTTCTTCGAGTCTTAAAGTGTTGCACTTTTCGATTAGTTTTCGTGGGTCCTTAATGGAATACAAATCACGTATGTGTCATGCAAGAGACAATTGTTCATTACAACCTCTGCCAAATCCAGTGTCAGCAGAAATAATTTTAGCAGTTTTTGATTCTAGAGGTTACATTCTTGGAGACATGTGATACTATGGGTCCATTGTTATACATCAGTCAATTTGAGCTCCCTTTTCTTTCAAACTGGAAATTGACCGGAGCAAATACAACAACTAAGTATTTATCGCAAAGAATGCTGAAAATTTTGATTCTAAATTAATTGAAACCTAAACCAACCTCTGTTGGCATCAGCCTTAAAAGTTAAGAACATTAATGAAACATTAGTATTGCTCGTGGAGTTCATGATTTGATTATGATACCTAGTTGGTCTAAAAACATGTTAAATATACGTACTTTTTCGATGAGAAAGGAATGGAAAGTGAAACAAAATTAAAAGAAATCAATTGAAGAAAAACAAAGTGAACGGAGTTTTTGCACAAGGAAACCGAGTGAGGTAACTTCTGGGCGGCTACTTACATTTTTATTACTGTTGTGACTTACGGTCGAAGGAAAGCAGAGATTTTGGGAATTGGTTAATTGTAATTCTACAAAATAACAAAATGAAGCCTTTTCTTTCCATTAGCCAGCTCGCAAACTTGGATTTCAGTTTCTTGACAAGACAAATGAACATTTCACGTTGAAAAACAGTATGCAACCCAGAGGCCAACTAAGCCAGCGAGACCCATGAAAAGAAAAGGCCTAGAAAGCCCAATATATCTTATTTAGCTTCAACTCAAAGGCCAGTCATTAATTGTGTTTATTTATTTTTTTTCGGAGAAAAAGAGTCATTAAAGTTGAATCAACGATTGTACTCACAGCAACTTATATTAAGTACGCTCGTCTCCACAAATTAAATCGCACTATATCCAGGCTTTTGAGCCAAAATTTCTTCGTTGACAATTGACTAATAAAGACGGAGATTAAATTTTAACTGCGGTTATATTCTTAATTGACTAATAAAGACAGAGATTAAATTTTAACTGATGTTATATTCTTAAACTGTGACGTTTTTGCACTTTGCACCCTAAAATTTCCCGTCTCAATTTAGCAATTAATCACTTCTAATTTATAAATTTAACACATTGTAATGGTGAATACTATGAATAACTCATATATCCTCATCATTTTATCCAAAATTTAAAATTGCTTTTATTGACAAACAAATTAAGTTGCATATATTATCATACATACCTAAATACGCACACAAAATACTACTTTGTGTGCACGTTTATGTGTATGTGCTAATTGTGATACATAACTAATAGAATATTTAGAATATTTCGTTATCTAATGAAAATATTTTGTCATATCAGTATAAACGACCTAGATTATAGAGTTGAGTGTGAGTTCATAATTAAGGATAGTTTAAAAAGTCACGTAAAATAATAAAGATATAAGTCACTAAAAGTATTTACTGGTGTAATGTGTTAAAAATTAAAAGTTGGAAATAATTATTTACTAAAATTAATACTTTAAATTACAAAGTACAGAATTATTATAATTTAGGGGCACAAACTGCAATTAATTAACCCGTAATAAAAGCTACAATCATTTAATCCAACTTGATGTGAAAATAAGTACTTTGGCCCTAGTAGAAGTAGACTAAGAAAACTGCCACATGACCTCTTTCAAAATGGCATATGTATTAGAGAGAAATTTTCATTCACAATTTTCAAGTCTTCATTCATCACCAACAAAGTTCAAAGATCATACAAACCAAAAAAAAAAAAGAAAAAAAAAAGGCCTTGCTCATTTGATTGTTGGAACTACTTTAATTGATAATACATAAATAGGTTACTTGAAAGACAAGAAAGTTCATTAAGGGCAAAAGTATAATTAAGCTTGTAGGAAGGGCTCTAACTCCTTATTCTTGCTTATAAATGGGCACATCCCTCAAGAAATATAACTAATATTAACTGCCCAAATTTAAACACATTTAATATAATCATCATTGCTTTCTCTCTCTACACTTTTACCTTAGTTACCCTCCGAACGTACTAGCGTTCGTCAATTGGTGCTGTTTGCAGGAAATTGAATAAAAAACTGAACTATAGTCCTATTGGTTTTGTCTTCGGTCTCAAAATAAACCAAAACTAAAATATTCATAGATGTTCGTCTTTTTCATCAGTCATGAAGAATAGACAAAAAGGAAAGGGACGAGCCCTTACCGATTGAAAATTTTAAGGGTCAGTGCTGAGTTTCACGAAGGAGAAACTTCTCAAGCAGGAGAAGCTTGTACATAAAAACAAATGCTATAGTTTTTTCAAGAGAGTTTTACAGCTATTTAGTAATTTGTGGAGATGAATTAACAAGAGCAACTACATAATATTCCAATCAAGCTTGTTGAGAATCCAAGAATAGAACAAAGAGAGAAGGATAGTGCTAGTAATACTCAAAGAGACAACAATCATGGACCTCAAATCACCAGAATTGTGAACATGCAAAAGTCTTGATCTGTGCATGATCGATGGTACCCATGGCTAAACATTGAACATCGTGAAGAAACTCCGAAGCCACCATCACTAACACCTGAGGTGGACATTGCTAAAGTTGAACTTTGGATTTGCTGCAACAGTTATTCTCACTGAACAACGTAAGTCAACAAATCGTTTCAGTGGTCGGTCGTGACCTATTCATTCCTAAAATTAGGTCAGAACAGATTTTGCCTAATTTTAAGCAACCTAATCTTGATCCTTATCAAGAAACTACTGATCTAACAGATCATGTTGCTCATTTATCTCTTCTGGCTAGACTTTATGGTTATTCAAATGCAATCAAGTATAAGCCCTCTACCACTACACTTAGGGGATCGGCGTAAAAATGGTTTAAAGAACTTTCCTTGGAATCAATGTCTTCCTGTAATGATTTGGCAAGAAAATTTTTAAGACACTTCAAGAGCAGACAAGCTATACAGAAGGAGATCTCATATTTAATGAACATTAGACAGAAAAGTAAAGGAACCTTAAGCTAGTACATCAGACGCTTCAAGGATGAAGTAGTGCAAGTCTGAGATATTGATGAAAAGTTAATGATTACAGCATTCTATAATGGCCTAAAACTATAATTGTTTAATCAAATGATTTGGCCTCTAAAGTTCAAAAGACTTTTTCCAAACACATGAAACGAGTTGAAGGTCATATGAGAGGAGAAGAGTTGAACATGTCCAAGAAAAAGCTGTTAAATTATAAACAGAAAGGAAAAAGGCCAACGAAAGAAAAGGCGGATGGACCTGAGAGGAAAAAGAAAAATGATTCTAAACAAAATAGTTTTGGATGAACCGACCCATCCAACAAGCAGTTCAAAAATCCAAGATCATTGGAGGGTTGGGTAATATATTTTGGGTCTAATAATTTTAAACCTACCCAAACCAGAGTTTCACCTGATGAGGAGTTCTCTCCTTTATATGCACCAATGCATGATATTCTCTTTGAAGTTAGAAACACCAATAATTTAGAATCATCTTTGCCGATGAGGATCGAACAACACAAGCGAGATCGATCTTGCTATTGTGATTATCATGTAGATGATGGGCATGACACTGAAGACTACAATGATTTAAAGATCGGCATTAAGAGGGTAAGTCTAAGAAGGATATTTACAAGAATATATTATTTGCACTGTTGATAACTTGAGGAATTCAAACTGTCCTCTTCGGCCAAATAATGATTAGCACAAATACTGAAGGATCAATAATAACAACAATAACAATCGAAGGAAATCACTAACTAAAATTGATGAAGTGGCTAGAATAATCATGTAATAATTGGTGGTCTGACTGGTGGAGATTCCTATTAGGCTAGAAAAAGATATACTAGATATCATCCTGAAGGAGAAAGCTTTTCGAGAAAACCAAAGTTGAATTTAAATATTAGTTTTTTGATGATGATCTCTTGCCCGATCATTTTCCTCATGTAGATCTCATCACTATACATGTAAAGATAAGGGACTATAGGGTTCATAAGGTCTTTGTTGACAATGTAGCTCAGTGGGTGTGTTCTTTTGGCATGCTTAGGAGTGAATGGGAATAAGCAATGATCATATTCAACCTGTCCGAACTCCATTGGTTGATTTCAGTAGTAGTTCTGTTATGCTAGAGGGTACTATTATGCTTTCATTAACTGTCGGGGAGCCATCAAAAAGTCGAACGGAGCTAATTAATTTTATCATTGTTAAACAATCTAGTTCCTACAACATGATTTACGGTCAACCTTCATAATATGCTTTCATTATCCTTCCCACTGTGTTTCACTTGAGCATCAAGTTTCCTTTTGGAATGGATCAGAAAGAACAGTTTGGGGAAATCAACAAGAGGCTAAGAATTGCTACATCATGTCTGCGAAGAGCAAAAGTCGAACTTTGAAAATTGAAGAGCTTCCTAAAAAAAATAAAGTGGCTCCTTAAGCAAGCCCCTAGAGCTTTTGGACGATCAAAATAAGAGCAAAATTGACCTAGCATCAAGAGTACTGATTGAAGAAATATCTTTTGATCTTGAACATCCTGATCAAAAACTCTGTGTTTGTGCTTTCTTGCCTGTTGAGCTAAAAGCCGACCTGATCAGGCTACTCTATGAAGATAAGGATATCTTTGCCTAGTTAACAGTTAATATGACAAAAATTCCAAGGAAAATAGTCGAGCATAGGTTGAATATTGTTCCAAGTTACAAGCCTGTGAAGCAAAAGAAAAGAATATTCGGGTCGAGCGCAGTGCTAGCATTGAAGTTGAAGTAGACAAGCTATTAGTCGCTTGGATTTTTCGAGAAGTGTTGTAATCTACATGGTTTAGTAAACCTATGTTAGTTAAAACACCTGATGTATCTAAGAAGCCAGAAGAGAACTGGCAGATATGTGTTGATTTTACAGATATTAATAAAGCATGTCTTAAGGACAGTTATCTTTTGCCTCGGATCGATAGCGTTATTAATTCTTTAGTGGCTTTCATGTTCGGCAATTTCTTGGATTCTTGTAAAGTCTACCATCAAATGCCTCTAAGTGAAAAAGATGAAGAAAAAACAATGTTCATAACACCAAAGGGTCCATATTACTATCAAACTATGCCCCTCGGATTAAAAAATGTTGATAATACTTATCAGAGGCTACGTCTTAATAAAATTTTCAAGAATTAGACTGATCGAAACATGGAGGTTTATATAGATGACATAGCTGTTAAGAGTCGAATAGAGGCTGAGGTCATAGATGATCTATGAGTAAACTTTGAGATACTTTGGAGTATTCAAATGAGATTAAATCCCTTAAAATATACCTTTGGGGTTCCATTGGAAAAATTTCTAGGCTATTTTTTCTCCCAAAGGGGATTGATGCTAATCTTGAAAAAGTACAGGCGACTATAGATATGAAGCCACCATCATTAGGTAAGGATATTTAGCAGTTAACTAGTTGGATAGTTGCTCTGAATAGGGTCATATCAAAATTGGTCAAGTGAAGCCTCCCTTTTTTCGAGCTATTAAAGAAAGGAAATTTTTTTTGAATAGACCAAACAATGTCAATAGACGTTCAAACAACTTAAAGAATACTTGGGAGCCTTATCTCGGTTAAGGCACCAAAGGAAGGGAAAGAATTATATCACTACCTTTCTTCTTTTTCTAACAACACAATTAGTTCAGTAATAGTAATTGAACGAGAGGGGGTTCAGAGGTCGATCTACTTTACAAGAAAGGTCTTACAAGGTGATGAACACAATTATATGTTGATTGAAAAGTTGCTTTTTCTTTGATTGTAGCAACCAGAAAATTGAGACCTTACTACCAAGGGTATAAGATTATTGTCTGTACTAACTCCCATCTAAAAATAGTTCTTGGAAAACCTAATGTGTCAGGTCAGATGCTTAAGTGGTCGGTAGAATACTAGAGTTTTATATTGAATTTCAACCACGAAATACAATTAAGGTATAGGCTTTAGCAGAACAAAGGGGATGGTCGAGCTTCTAATGGTTGAAAAAGTAATGCTTGTAAAAAGCAAGGAAGACTCTGAGGTTGATTATAAGGCATGGGAACTTTACGTAGCTAGAGCCTCTTGTGAATCAGGATTGGGAGCCGGTATCATCATAAAAACTCCTGAAGGGAATCATTTGACATATGCTCTTAGATTCAGGTTCAGCTAGACTTCAAGCTACAAATAATGAAAATGAATATAAAGCATTATTAACAGGAATGAAGTTGGCTAAGACAATGGGAGCTCAAGCCCTTAAAATTAATAGCGACTTCTTGTTGATGGTCAGCCAAATTTTAGGAAACTTTGAACCTAATGGTGTCATCATGCAAAAATACCTCAAAAGGTAAAGTAGTACAAACAAGGTTTTAAAAAGGTAGAGTTCGTAAAGATCTCTCAGTTTAAGAATGTACATGCTAATGCACTTGCTAAGTTGGCTTCAGATATCTACTCTCATCTTACTAAAGAGATTTTGGTAGAAATACAAGAAAGACAAACTATCGATGAAGAAGAATCTATATAAATCGATAGTATCCAAGTTGAATGAAGCCGATCATGGATGTTTTATCTATAGGTATACTTCCAATCGATAAAAAAAGAAACCAGAATGGTCATGAACAGATCGAAGAAATATGAATTTATAAATGGCATCCTATATAGAAAATCATATTTATGTCCCTTTGATTAGATGTGTTGATCTAGATGCAGTTGAGTATGTGTTAAGAGAAATATACGAAGGAATTTGTGAAAGTTATAACAAACCTCGCAGTATTGCTTGAAAAGCTATGATCATAGGATACTATTGGCTGAACATGCATATGAATGCTAATACTTTGGTTCGACCATGTCATAATTGCTAGATACATGCTTCAATCATAAAGAACCCAACAGTAGATCTGACAACTATCCTGAGTTCATGGCCATTTGAACAATCGGGAAGGCCCTGGTCAGACCTTTTCTCCAAGCATTAGGAAAATTGAAATATTTATTGGTGGACATTGGCTATTTCTCTAAGTGGGTGGAAACCAAACCACAACCAACCATAATAGGGATTGCAGTACAGAAGTTCTTATGGGAAAACATTATTTGCAGCTTCGAAATTCCTCATACTCTAATTTTAGATAACAGTACTCAGTTTGTAGAAGAAATATTACAAAGCTTCTGTGAAGGCTTGAAGATCACTTTATGAACGCTTTACTTTAGTCGGACATCCCCAAGCTAATGGTCAGGCCGAAGTAACAAACCGAACAGTCATTGCAAGTTTGAAGGCAAGATTAGATCGGGCAAAAGTCAATGGGTTGATGAATTACCCAGTGTTCTTTGGTCTTATAGAACTACTCCTAGAATAGAAAATGGGTTTACTTCATTTAGTCTAGTATATGGGTTTGAAGCAGTAGTACTAGTTGAGATTGGAATGCTGACCAGCCGAACCCAATAGGATCATCGTATCAACAATTATGAGGAACTGATGATTGATCTTAGCTTGTTGGAAGAACAGAGGTTGATAGCTTTGATGTAAAAGTATTATAAAGCAACAAATGACTAAGTATTATAATGCAAAAGTTTAGAAAAAACACTTTAAACTAGGAGACTTGGTTCGAAAATGTAATGAAGTCAGTCGATGCTGAATAAATTAGATCTAAACTTGAAAAGACTCTATATGGTTATAGAAACCCATCGTTCGGGATATTACAAATTAGTATATACCGATCGACATAATAATAGCTTACCACGAATATGGAATGTTGTTTACCTTAGAAAATATTATTCAGGATAATATGGATGAAGTTTATGATTTGATAAAATGTTCCTATGATTTTATGAATAGTTTATTTACAAGTATAAAAAGGAATCATCATCTAAGGTAGAAAACCCTTCGCGATGCATTCGGTTGCCCGAAGGGATTCGTAACCCGCTGAAGTACTCAAGTGGTCCGGACTAATAAGTATAGAAGTACAAAAAAATGACAATATGAGGCAGAAAACCCTACGCGATGCGTTTGGTTGCCTGAAGGGTTGTACTCAAGTGGTTTGAACTAATAAGTACAGAAGTACGGAAGAAAAAAAATCACGACAATCAAGAGACATTGATTAGCTATCATGAATATGCATTTCATTTATTAGTTATCATAAAGATAGATCTCATAGAATTTGTACAAGTATAAAAAATATGATCAAACACAAAGGTGATAAAAAGAAAAAAAAATTATCAATATATCTCTTATACATTGTCAAAATACAAGATATGATCAGAAGGGGCCAATCAAACCCATTACAAAGAACCTAAATTATCTATACTACTTATTCTAAGTATGGGTAGTTAGTCTTTCTTGCTCAGCTTGAGTAGGATGATCGGCTTGAACTGATGTGAATGGCTCTCCTTGTTCGACTTGAGTCTGTTCAGCTGGAGTTTATTCAGCCTCATCTTTAGTAGAGACTTGAGCAATAGCAGCAATAGCTTGAAATCTTTCTGAGCCCAGGACTCTATTCAGTTTCAAAAGGATGACAGTAAATATGGTTGTATAGAACAGCTAGCTCATGTCACTGATCAATTCTGTAGTGCATCTTTGTTTTAACAAAGGATTGCTACCACATCCAAGTCGACCTTTGGAAATTCTTCCGTGACATTATCCATAGCAATAGTGCAATCCATCTTCATGACAATGCTACTGAAAGTGTTGAGGTTGCTCGGAATCCTTTGGAATTGATAAAAAAGTTGATGCCTGCTATTTGGTTGGGATATGTGATTAAAGTTTCTGCCTTTAGCTGATTAATCTCTGTATGAGCTAAAGACAATTCATCCTTACAGATGGACAATTTGGCAAGCTTTTTATTTAGCTCATCTACCTTGGTCAAATGCTTGCCCTCTAGATCGGTCAAGCTCTTGGCTTCATTTTCATTAGTTTGAAGCTCAGCTAGAGTTTTGTTCTACTTAGCTTAAATCTCTCTCTATAGCTGAGCAAGAGCTTTGGTATATTCTTCTCGAATTGGTGCAATTCTGATTCCAATTGAGCATTTTTATTAGCCAACTTTTAGGAAAGGCGTTTGATGTTGTGCAGATGGGGCCAAGTTATACATAAAGAAAAAATGTCAATCACAAGGAAAGTGATTAAGTACTTATTGTGACGAATGCTTGATCTGTTATGTCTATGCTCTCATCCATTGAGCAGCTTTTAGCATAGGCCATGTCTTGAAGAGGGAAGTCATGGTCGATCATCTAATGAGCTACTTGAGGAAACTATCCTTCAGCATTATCTAGGAGACATTAGTATTGGAGTCCTATCCAGGGACGAATTTTGTTTGTCCTTCAGGGCCTTCGACTTGGCCGATGGACTTCCTTATCAATAGGAGGTTCAAATAGCCACTAGCAGCTACCTCCTCTTCTGAAGTCAATGGCCGAGCACCTGGGGTTGCACGCCATTCAGCAATTTTGTTATTTTCTAGAACATAAAATGTTCTGGGTTTGTAAGACCAAAGGCAAATGACCCACCTGGAACTACCAAGATGGTGGATCGAGATCGGATTAGAGAGAAGGATGATGGACTAATTGTTAAAGGATTTTGTCTAGATTTCTTACTAGTAACTGCAATTATTGGAGGTTGGCTAGCCTCAAAAGTTTCGAGCACTATCTGCTGGCTAATCGGACTAGGAGTTGTTCTAGCCTATTTACTAGCCAAGGATGGAAAAGTGGTCTTCCTTTTAGGTGGTCTAGTAAAGGGGCTTGGTTGAGCCGATGAGGGTTGCATTGGTACCACATCCTCATTAGATACTTGGATGTGGACTCCTGAGGAAGTGAACTAGTGGCTTCTGAGTCGAAAGGCAGAGTGGCCCCCTGGACTCTTTATTGGAGGTGGATATATAAAATCAACTTTATTATTCATGCTAGTTTAACATGAAGGAGGTAAACTAAGTAAACTAAGCTAAAAGTAAGCAATTAAGCAATAGAAAACATAAATAAACTCAAATTTTCAAGGTAGTGATTGGTTGAGTAATGAGATCAGTTGCTAATGGAGTGGATATGGTTGTGAAGCTTGATGTTTGCTAATGAGCTTCTTCTTGGCAGAATGAACCACGAGATTTGAAATACTTAGGGTTTTGACTACGCTCAAAATTTTGTCCGACATGGAAGGAATGGAGTTATTGGGATTTTTTAATTCAAAATTCCATATGGGTTGGATCATTTTCATGCCAAATTATTTGACAAAGAAAAATGTGTTCTTCCATTTATGAATAGAGGCCAGATCATCTTTCACTAGACCTCGAGGATCAGTTCTGGCCAAGAAGTAAAGTAATAACTAGCTTCTCAGTTGCTGGTTAATTTGTAAAAGGCTTGAAAGCCTTGATAGGTTGGATGAATGTCAAAATATTTACACAAAATTGAACAGCCTACTACTAAACGGGTGTTCGGGCTAAATTGGAAAAGACGGATATCCCAATTGTTGGCTAAATTTGCGAAGGTAGAAAGAAGAGAAAGACAAAGTCTAGCTAAAAGCTACACTTGATTTACATGACTATTCAAACACTGATTAGTCAGGAAATCCCACAGAGCTGTCTCTTATACACATTTATTATAGGCTTATACTTCTTTCTTGGTACTTCCCTTATCTCCTAAAAAAGAAAAAAGTAGATTGTTATGTCTCGATCTAATAATGAAACTGAATATCGAGCAGTTTGCTGATGCTACTCAAGAACTTTTTAACTTCACTGATTACTAAAGATATGGGAGTTTCCTATTCATCCAATACATTTCTTCATTGTGATAATTGTAGCGTTATACAAATTATTGAAACGATGTATTCTAGGACATGAATGCACTCAATACATTGAAAATGATTGTCATTTTGTTCATCAACATCTGGTTCGTGTTACTCTCTAGTTACGATCTATTTCATCCCAGGATTAGACGGTCGATATTTTTACTAAGGCTCATCCACTCGGTCATTTTCTTGCCTTCCAAACTCAAGTTAGTTTGCTCTCAACAATCTTAAGTTTGAGAAGGATGTTAACATATATAACTTATGTTATATATGTCAAGTATGTTAAGTTGTATCTGTATTAGTTAAGTGTATATTACATTCCCTAATCATGGCCCTTGATTAGCAAGCGTTCCTTAGTTGTATTGTATCTCTTGTATTGTTGTAAATACAGAAGTTTGATAATCCTTCCCATATTCTCTGTCTATCCATTATCAGGTTCCCTTATTTTTAGAAAATTAACTAATTTGGTTCCTTATCTGTTACAAAGACCAATTTGGTCCATCGTCCTTAAAACTTTTAATAATTTAAGGCTTGTGACACAAATTATGAAGCAATCCAACGAAATTATTAACGGCACATGCACCACAGGTTAACACCCACGTGATTATAATGTGCTTCACTCTATTAATTTGTCCATCACAAGCCTTGGATTGGTTAATTTATTTAAGAGATAAGGGACCAAATTGGTCTGCTGTGAAAGATAAGTAACCAAATTGGTTGATACTCCAAATATAAAGGACTAAATTGGTTTTTTTTCCCTTCACAAAAATATTAGCTATTTTTAATTAATTGACATATATATAAAATAATTTTGGCTCTCTTTTGACTAAGTTTTAGGCTAAAAAGGCTTAAATAATATTGTAATTCTTTTTCAAAATATTGAGTACGCAGTTTGATATTTAAATCTATACTTACCGTGAAAAGTTAGAAAGTTGGATAGACAAACATCATGAATTTGTGCATATTATTTTACCAAAGGCAGCAGTCAACTATTATTGGTAAAATAAAATACATGGCATCCATCCAAATTTTAACAAGTTAGCTTGCCATGAAGAATAGGCTAAAATTTCAAGATTGATGGCGATTTTTGGTACATTCAGATAGTAACCAAGGTAAAAGTGTAGAGAGAGAAAGTAATGATGATTGTAATGTGTTTAAACTTGGGCAGTTGATTTTAGCTACATTTCTTGGGGGTGTGCCCCTATTTATAGGTGAGAATAAGGGGTTAGAGCCATTTCCTATAAGCCTAATTACATTTTTATCCTTATTGAGCTTTTTTTTATCTTACAAGTAACCTATCTATGTATTATCAATAGCCCCTTCGGCTAGTCCTTCGAACGCATACTAACGGACGAGCCAAATTAAAATGCGCCTTGGTGAAGACTAAGCAATCCAAATAGTCAATTAGAACCACTTGTCGACCTCCGCACTGAACCGATGGACGAATCACTAGATCTAATAATCACCCTTAGCCTCTAATGACCAAGCCCTAGTTAAGAACGTTTCTATTTCTTGGCCAGGATTCGAACTTCAAATTTTAAATTTCAAAATTGATTTGTGAAATTTGAACCACCATTTATATCACTTGCCACGTGTCAACATCTAATTACACTTTCCTTTTCATGCCTTTTCATTTCCTACCAAAAACCTCTCGATCACATCTTTTCAACTCCTCTTTATTAATTGCAACTCCTCAATTACACCCTTTCATCCCCCTTATAAACCTTTTTTCACACCACCTTTCTACATTTTTGCCATTTTTCACCATTCCTACCTGCATTTTGCCATTGCTTCCAAATAGTTCTTGTTTTAACTAAAAATTCCTCAAAATCCCCAAATTTTACAAAAAATCATTTCCGATCTTTAGTTACAGTTTTAATTTTTTCTAGAAAATCAGAGTCATGGCATCTCAAAGCAATTCTGACAACATTTTTGGCGTATCCAGCAAAGCAACAAGTAAGTCCTCTTCTACTCAATTAGCTGATTCCATTTTTGACTCCCAATACATACTCCCGGTCGAAATAGAGGTCTCTATGATCACCCCTACTAACACACCTAGAATTCTTAGGGGCTTATAATGTCCCTGATTCTATTGTTCTGGCTTGTCCAAGTGCTCATGGCCAAGCACTCATGGCCGACCGCATCAACCCCCAGAGTGTTTCTTTTCCATATACAAAGATCAAAATATATTACACTGTATCAAATTCATTTGTCAAATTGAATTAGCAACATCATATCATAAGTTGCAACTAGTATTAGTTTGAGATAAGTAAACAACTTAACAATTGTTAAAGATTACTTACAAGGCGATTTTGAGATTATAGCAAATAATCTAACAATTTGCGACTTCTAATATTAATGAAAATGTTCGAAGGAATTAAAAATGTAACATAATAAAACTTCAGTAAATACTACTTTATTTAATTAAACTAGGGGGAAATTCTATAATCTATAGACATAATAATTTAAGAAGAGTCCAAAACCACTTATAAAAATAAATATGGAATATTTTCTATCTCATTTTATTCTAGTTAATCAAAATGTATGATGTATAGAAGTGCATAGAAAAAAATGGAGATCTTTGAAATAATAATAAAAAAAAAAGAAATAGAAAAGTTAAAAAACCAAAAACAAAGAAAGTTCTACAACCGAAAAAATAATCAACTAAAGAATTCTACTACCCATTACTATTATCATAGAAACATGTAAAACTTTATTACCTTAGATATTAACTATCAATCTACCTCTATTACCCAACCATCAATTTCTATTCCTCCTACAAATCTCCTCCTCTAAATCCTCCTACAATTCCTCCTCCAAGGACTCCACTCTTCTCCTCTAACTTCTGCCTTACTGCAACAACTATATACTCACTGTGCGATTATATTTGGCAAAATTGATTCCCTTTTTGGTACAAATCATGAAATTCTAATGTAAAGTTCACCATGGTTCCAATTGGATCAAAGATGAAATTCATGAAAGTGAGTTCATAACTTCTTTTTCATCATTTTTCTCTATTTAGTTTTTCCATTTTATCGATTCTATACAAACAATTTAAAGGAATCACCGAGTCGACTCAGTGTCGTCAGATTCGGCCGACTTCAGTTGATTCTCTTACTCACTAATCTGAATTGCTGCCAAATTGGCCAAGTCAAGCACTCTGACATAGGTTCCAGCGTATCTGAATCTGGTTATGACTCGACTGAATCGACCAAACTTGGCCGAATCTTTGAACCACGACCCAGATTTTGAGAACTAAAATTGTAATACCCGACTTTTTTTGTTCATTTCACGTATTTTTGTACTTGATTTTATCCCTTTAAATACTCTTTATTATCTCTTTCAAATGTTAAATAATCGTTTTACCCTTTTTTGAACATTTTTAAAATTTATGGGGTTAAAGTATAATTTTACAAAACTTGAGGGATTAAAGTACAAATTTTATTTTAAAATGGCAAGACTTATGAATGAAGTCTTATAACCCAATCTAGAATACAACAGTTCATCCTTAAACCGTAGGAAAACCTTCAAGAAGACTTTTCAAATCCATTTTATCCTAAGCCACAAATTCTTTGTTTAGCACTTCAAATTAAAGTTTGTGATCAAGAAGTACTTTTAGACCTTCAATCCAACTTTATAAGTAAGTTTTATTCCAAATTTTGCATGGTTTTCATGTTAAATTTAAATATCCTTAAGAAATTAATTTGTTTAATTTTGGTTGTTTGTGATTTGATTTTATTACCTGTCTCTTTTACAACTCGGGACTTGATAAGTGGTTTAAATGATTTTTTAACTATTATTTTGGTGAGATTTGAATGAGGGTTTTGACAATTCCTAACCTGATGACATATTTGAAGTTGTGAACCCTAATTTTTTGGACTTTTATCTTATTTTTACTAATTTAAGTCAACCCTTAATTGTTGTGTCTGATTATTACTTGATTTGAGAATTTGGGTGATGCCCAAAAGTGAACCCCTACCTTGATTTTTATCCTAATGGTATAACACTCTCTTGATTTAGGTGATTCGGTGTTAGAATTTTAGATAGTCGAAGTTAGAGTCATCGAAATCGATTTTCAAGGTAAGTAACGTTTACGCCTTTTTATCCATATCTTATATATGGTTGGTTTGGCATCCCTAGAATAATTAATATTAATGTAAGTATACTTGATTTGAATAATGTTTATATGCTAAGTACATTTATGCATTCATTATGTAATGTATTGTTTGTTCATTTAGTGTACTATGTGTTAATGGTTGATTATTGTGAAGAACTCAATGGGTCACTTGAGTGGATTTGGCTATGAGTGAGTAAATGAAATTATATGCTGAGTACTTTGCTTTATAAATGTTATACCCAGTCTGTTAGGAAGACAAGTGATATACACTCCGTTATGCCTTGTCTACTAAGGCTGATAATAGGTAAATTTCGATCCAGTGTTAGAAAGACTTTTGTGAATGATGAGCTCATTGATTGGCATTTGCATTTTAATTATTGAAAATGTCTCATATAATGTACCCTGCACTGATTATATACGTGTTATCTATAATTGGGTTTAAATGTTATTTACTAAGCATTACATTCTTATTCCGTTATTGTTGGCAGAACTTCCTACTTTGTTTGCTATCGAGGACCAACAAGAGGCGATAATAGGTCTTAAGTTGAGTGCTGACCTTGGAAGGGATTACAATACAGACCCTAGTTACTGGACTTAGAGATTTTCTATTTACCATCTTCATGTGAGTTTTTTTCTTGTGGTTAGGCTTGTGTGCCCAAGGACTCATTAGAATTGTCTTGTATATTGAACTTTTGATTGTCATTTCATTTGTGGTTTGGTACTTATATATGGGTGTGATTTGTTATCATGGATTGTTATGAATATAGTTACTGAATATATCTTTGTGGTTTTGTCTTGGCTGATCTTGAGATCTAATAACAGGCATTATGGTTTGTTTATTGCTCTTGTACTATGCCTTATATGGTTGGATGATCCTGAGGTGCGGCGTGTCATTGTCCCGTTTTTAGTGCATGACAAAAATTACATTTTTTCCCTTTCATTAAAGAAGATTAGAGTGAAAGAGTATATCATCAGAGGTTAGAGACCTCAACATAGTACACAGTAAAACACCTACATTGATACAAAGCTACAAAATTTCTATACAAGTATTCCGAAAGCAAACTAATCTCCATCAAGACAGCTTTAAGGCAAGCCCCATTGTAAAATCAACTTCCGGTTCCTCCAAGTCCTTGAAATCTTTGCCCATGAAACCACAGATCCCTTGACATCAGTCAACACTTTCACTATCTCAAAAGCTTAAGTAGATTTCTATTAAAAAATGGCTCAATTAAGTGTACTCCAAATCTCGTACGCCTTTGTATTAAAAGCTAGTCTCTTAAGCTGATCTTCAAAAGAATTAGATTTCCAATTAATACAAATCTATTCCAGGATATCTTGCAAACAATAACTCTTCCAGCAATCAAATAGAGGGTTTGGACATAGTTATCGGAAACTCTCATCATTTCTACGAACTATGTACTAATTTATTTGTATCGAAACATGATTCATTTGCATTCGAAAATGTGATGATTCACATTTCAGACCGTTAAAGGTAGTGAATAATACACCTTATTAGGATAAGCATGCTTTGTTTCTTTTTCTTTTTTTACTACATGTTTCTTTACTTTTTAATTTATTTATTGAGAAAATGAGAAAATACACTCTATATTTACCTAACTAGAACTATTTAGCATTTTGTAGACGTTAAAAATTTAAATTATTATTAATTGAGACAATACTGATAATTGTCTTAATTAATTTAAATGAAAAGTTCATGTTAAGGTCCAATAATTCGTAGGGTGCGATAAGTGGACTTTCTTTATATCTTGGCTCAATCAAATAAATTAAATAGAACTGACTAGAGTCCGTTAAAGTGTTTTGGACTATATCTTGGGTTGGCCCAATATTTTATTTTAAGTGATGGGTGACTTAAGTTCTAAGTAACCCATTAGGGGTAGGAAACCCTATTTTTACCTATAAGTAGAGGTACCCTCCCTTAGACAAGGAGGGAAAAAAGGATTAGAGATTTTTACGGCACACGTCAAGTCCCTGAAGTCCTTGAAGCTCTGCAAGAACTTTGTTGTTCGACCATCAAGTCCTCGAAATCCTGCAAGGTCTTCGTTCCAAGTCTTCAAGTGATTAATCTTCAAGTTGTTCGTGTCAAGTGTTCAAATCCTCAACCTTTGTGTAGATCAAGAGACGTCTTTCCTCAAGGTCTACTCAAATTCCGTTACAAGTGTTCGACAGATATTTCTTCCGGTCATTAAATTGTCGCAAGAAGATCCATCATCCTTAGATCTGCAATCTAGAGGAGCAAGAATTAAGGGAGTATTTTCTTTTTTTGTAAAAAAGGAAATATACAAAATCAGAGTTGCGTACCTTTAAATTAATCAAATTGATTCTTATTTTATTTGTTCCTGATTTCAGTATTTTTCCATACTTCAAAATTTGTGTGAACACATTTGATCAAGGATAATGGTTCTTGAAAGTTGAACATTTTCTTTTCTCTTGTCATTAAAAATTTAATATATCTACTACCAACTACCTTCTTATCCATATAATATAGAACATTTTCTAAGGTGTAAGATATACCGTAACATATAAACTAAACCTACCCTATGTATCTGATACTTTAAAAAGTGGTGAATTGTGTTCCCATATCCATATCACGTATCCTAACGTACCACATTTCTGGTAATTATGGGCTTGATTTTTACTCCAAATTCTGTTGGTCTTTGAGCCTTCAAAAAGAGGGATCCTTCTAGAGTGTGTACAAAAGGTGTACACATGTGAAACCTAAAAGATAGCTTGAATTATTTTGCTGTAGTGGGCCAATTGGTGGTACAATTAATTTGTTGGCTACCTGTGTAGCCGATAAATATGAAAAATGGTTGGCAACAATAAAAAAGTCATAAGTTTTCCAAAATGTAATAATTAAAATATGGGCACAAATTCAGGGATACAAGCAAAATGATGCAGTTTAGGATGTATATTTGTTTATGAGTTAGGGCATGCCAGAAGAGAGATCACACAATAGAAAAAAAAAGAAGAAGATTGTAAAGTAAATGGTATTTGAAGACTAGTAGAGAAGCTTGCTAAACCTCCTTTACAATCGAAGCTCCGGTAAGTGGGAATATTTTTGATTAGTGGAGGCATAGAGTTGTCCTTACATGATTTTGGTTGAATGGTTTGTTTTGCAAGTAATAGGTTGAATAATTGTAAGAAAATTGTTGTTTATCCTGCAATGTCTAGGGTAGGGCAATACTCTTGTAAAGTATTGGGTTCTTTTGATCTGGATTTAATTTTTGGGGATGTCGTTTGTGGGGATTCTGTTAGTTTAAAGCATGGAATGGCTAGGACGTCTCAATCTCGGAGGTATCCAAACATACCAAAGGTTGTCCAATATAGATGAACAAGACAGCAATAGAACAATAGATAGTAAGTTAATGTCGTGTTTGGAAATTGCATTGGAGGTAAGATTTGGTTTTAAATTTCATTTGTGTATATAAGTTTTCAAGAATATACATGAGTAGGAATTTCAAGTAACATGTGCTAGTAGGACATCAACTGGATCGGTAAATAGGCTAATTGATCGAGCGTACTTTAGACAATGAACAACGGTTGGCCATTCAAAGCATCGAATTTGGGAAAATGTTGAAACTAAATGCACTTCAGCTAGACAATGAGTTTTATTCATGGCTTGTGGACAGCTTTGATGTCGATTGTATATGTTTGAATGTTTATGACCATTCTGTCTTAGTTGGTCCAATTGACGTGGAGTATATATTTGGCTTGAATAGTGAAGGGTTTGAAGTCACAGGTCTTAATGAAGAAGACATTTTGGATGCACCAGTCTTGGAAAAAATATAGATGAGACAAGTAGTGGGGAATTGGGTTTGGTTGATTTGGGACAATAGATTATGAAAATGAGTAGCTAGCTGTGGCGATGAGTTTAAAGTAAGATTTATTTTATTGGCTATTAGTCGAGTTTTGTACCCAACTACTAATTATAGCATTAGTCGTTCCCTGCTACATGCTGTTTGCAATGTAGAAAAACTTGTGCCTATAATTGGTCGAAGCACGTAAATGAGAATCTAGTGACTGGTACTGTGTTCACGCCCCAAAAACGGGACCGTAACACGCCGCGCTAATGGCACACCGGTCCAAAGCGCAAGGCACAAACGAACAGAGCAACAAACTTAACCACAATGTAATAGAACCATCAAACCATTTCTTAACTATAAAACCGAATATTTCATTTTATACAAAAATACGAATTACAAAATTTCTTCTTAGTACAAAAGATGCTACAACAAAAACAAAGTTCATAAATACAAAACCTATCTAATACACTACCCCTCTCCAAACAAAAGAGAAGCTTGGAAGATTATCCGCAGAGTCCTACCAGTAATGTGGAATCTGGAGAAAATCTAAAGCTGCTAACGCGGTGGAGAGTCCAAAAACGAGCACCTAATCTGAAAAATTGTAATCACGTGGGGTGAGTATAACTAGCTCAGTGGATATCATAAAAGCTCTTCAAATGGGGCCAAGTGTTTCGATACAAAGAAAACATAAAGATAATAACATTTGCGAAAACCATAGTCATAAAGCAGTTTTCTAAAATGACTCATGTCTCTTATACACATCTAGATGTTATAAGAGTTTCTTAAATGTATCATGCCATTAAAACGTCAGGCATGTCCAAAACATAACCAAAAAGATCCAATCATTTCAAAACATAGTATGCTAAAGCATAGCGTAGCCAAAAAGATCCAATCATTTCAAAACATAGTATGCTAAAGCATAGTGAACAAATCCAAGTACAGTTTCAATCCGGAATATAATAAAATAGCATGAGTATCTTTTAGGCTCGAAGGTATGACTTTCAGTACTAGCCAGATCTAGTAATCTACCACACCTACTAGTCTGACCGGGAGGTCAAGTTATCCCATCACAAGACCCCGCAGTCAATTAGTTCAAAACATTCACAGCAGTCACCATGGCGTCCCATGGATGACTATAGAACCGGTTCTCCACAATTCACACATTTCTAAACACATCCAAAATTATATACCTAGGTCACCTATGAGCCAAAACAGTCATAAAATGCTTTCATACTCTTGTGATATTTTGCATTAAACAAAATACAAGTGGAAGAGAATCTATGTTACCCACCTATCAAAGCAAAAACTGCACAATGATCACTGAACGCGATCGCCGGCGGTAGGTGGCGTGGTACCTAAAACAGATATAAGAGGACTCTTAGAAGAGATGTAGAAGTTAAAGAATGACTAGGGAAACGAAAACGACGCGAAACGATAGAAAACGACACCAAAAGCTCTTTGGTCAAAAATGATCTTTCACAATTTCTGACCAACTTCGACAAGCTAAAACCCCAGTCAAAACACTTAGTTAATCCCTCAAATTCGTATTACAGCTAGATTAGGAGATAATAAGCTCAGTTTACCAAAAACAGAAAATATCTGTTTTAGCAAGTCTCTTCCTCATTGGATTTCTAGAGGTCTACATGTGAATATGGCCTTGTTAATTCAAAACAACATATACAACCAACCAACAAAATCCATTTCCAAGGTATTCAAGGGACCTTGGTTACAACCCAACTCAAAACAACATATTCAACCAACAAAATCCATAAACGGAAAGATTCACCGGAGCAATAGCCGGGACTATATCAATAGCATTCCACAACAATGGAAAACACCTAAAACCATCAAAAGATCATTAAAGACCCTTTAAACATAACCAATTATCCAAATTATCCTAGTTGCGCCAAACTTCCGCTTACTTACAAAATGAAGGGAAATCAATTCCACTTGGTTTCAAGTCTCAATTCCTATCCAAACTAACCTTAAAACACTCTTAAATCATCATTACAAGCATAGACATAAGCATTCATAGCATAACATTCTAGGCTCATATGGAAGACAAAACCCTAACTCATAATCTTAAAATGTCTCTTTGTAATCTAACCATGGAAAGTTGTTAAAAATCAACCCCAATCACTTCCCAACCTCCAAAACACTAAAAACAACCCATAACATACATAAATCACAACTTATAAGGCTGCAAAGAGGGTTTTCTCAGCCATAAATAATCCTACAAAACTTGAAATTAAAGCTTAAATCATAAAGCCCATAAGCCATAAATGCTAAAATACATAAAATCTTACCTTCCAAGTGATTTCTACTTGAAATCCAAGAAAATTTTTGAGGGAAAAATGGAGGAGAAGAGTCGGCCAGCAGCAAGGAAGAAATGGCCATTGGAGATGATGAGGAAAACCCGTTAACCCGCCGGTACCGAAATTGCGTAAACCGAAAAATTTGCCGAATTGAAAAACGAATAAGTTGAAGTACTTTATGACTATTTATAATATGAAAAACATTTTAAACCAGTTAAAATCAAAGAACAAGACTATTAAAATACTGGGTTTCACATTCTACCCCCCTTAAACAAAGTTTCGTCCTCGAAACTTACGAAATCACGAAGCAAACAAAGCTGGATACTTCGATCTCATGAGGCTCTCAAGCTCCCAGGTAGCTTCTCGCTCAGAATGATTAGACCATAAAACCTTCACGTAGGGGATAACTTTATTCCTCAATGTAGATGGCTCTACTTTATCAGAGTCTATCACATAAGCCAAATAGCTCTCACAACCCCTATCTAAGGCCTTAAATGCCTTCACTACTGATAAAATCGGAATCCTACTCTTGGGCTTCTTTTCATTCCCACGAAAAATCACCGTATCTAAACCAGGCATCTGAAACATCACACACCTCTCTTTACAATAACTACAATCGTCGCACCATTAGCCGCCAACCAATCCAAACCCAAAATCAAATCAAAGTCGATCATCGGTAACTGAATAAGGTCAGCGTTCAAACTTGCAGGCACAGAACTCTGAACCGACAACCTTTCAAAACAAACCTAGACTCCAAAACCTTTCCGTCCGGGTCCCCACTCTATAAGGATCCTCTAACCATCTAGGTTTATCGGACAGACATCTAAGAAACATCTAGCTACAAATGAATGTGATGCCCCACAATCAAATAAAACATAAGCAGGTATGGAATTCATTAATATCGTGCCTGCAACTGCTGAATCGGTCTGATCGGCTTGCTGCTGACTCAACGCATGCACCCTCGCCTGAGTCCTCTGCCTCTTGTCCTCAGGCGGACCACCCTGCATAATTTCCACTAGTCTGCCCTGATTTGGTGCAAACTTAGGACAATCTCTGATCAAATGACCGTGCTCGCCACAATTAAAGCAAGCTCCAGTCCTCCAATAACAGGTCCCCAGAGTCCAGTCGACCAGGAGCAGTATGAGATAGTGTGAGTGCTCTAAGGCCCTTCCGGAAATGATACATACGCTGCTGCTCGTCACGCCAGACAGCGGGAACATACTCTCCAAGCCTCTGAAGCTGGAATGCATACTGCACCACGGACTGATCTCGCTGCTCCAGCCGATAAAACTCGTCCATCTTCTGAGCTCTGATGGACGGGGGAAAGTAATGAAGCTAGAAACTGCTCCCGGAATATCTCCCAAGTCACAGGCTGTCTCGGTGTGGGCAACGTAGCCTCAACTGTCTGCCACCACTTGGCCGCCTCAGCAACCAAGAAAGGAATAGCCAAAGATGTACGTGACCCCACCGGAATCTGAAATAACTCAAAATCCCTCTCTATCTCGCCCATCCATGACTCTGCCTTAAGCGGATCCGGAGCCCCATCAAACGTAGGTAGCCCGGCCTTCTTGAGCGTCTGAAACAGGGATGGAATGTCGGTATGGTGGTGGAGGTGGTGGAGCAACGGGACAGTATGCATTCCAGCTTCAGAGCTGTCTCACGCCACAACCGCCGCAATGGTGCCATAATTAACCACTGGTGGTCCAGTCGGAGGAGGAGGTGCTTGACAGCCCTGCCTCGTCCCTAAGGTAGACCGCAGGCCTAGTAACACTCTCTGAAGCTGACTCGACTACAGGGATCTCCTGCAGCGGATCCCCACCTGCCAGACGCTCCCCAGGCTGATGGGTCCTGCTGTGCCGAGCCTCTACCGCGACCTCTAGAACCAAAACGCGTCCTAGGCGGCATACTAGCTGATAAGAGTCAAAGACGGAATCATGAGCAAAGATAACTCTTCAAGATTCAACAAAAGAGGTACAACAAAAATTACATAAGCAAGGACCTCTCAAAACCTCCCCAAAACAAGTCAATCAATAACTCCAGGTCAAAGAATTCCACAGATCCTGTAATGCCGCGAACAAAACAGAATCTATATAATTCTAAGCCCGAGCACATCGATTTAAACCTCGAAAGACTCATCGAATGCTTATTACTAGACTTAGGATTCAAACCTATGCTCTGATACCACTAAATGTCACGCCCCAAAAACGGGACCGTAACACGCCGCGCTAATGGCACACCGGTCCAAAGCGCAAGGCACAAACGAACAGAGCAACAAACTTAACCACAATGTAATAGAACCATCAAACCATTTCTTAACTATAAAACCGAATATTTCATTTTATACATATAAAATACGAATTACAAAATTTCTTCTTAGTACAAAAGATGCTACAACAAAAACAAAGTTCATAAATACAAAACCTATCTAATACACTACCCCTCTCCAAACAAAAGAGAAGCTTGGAAGATTATCCGCAGAGTCCTACCAGTAATGTGGAATCTGGAGAAAATCTAAAGCTGCTAACGCGGTGGAGAGTCCAAAAGAGAGCACCTAATCTGAAAAATTGTAATCACGTCTAGATGAGCATAACTAGCTCAGTGGATATCATAAAAGCTCTTCAAATGGGGCCAAGTGTTTCGATACAAAGAAAACATAAAGATAATAACATTTGCGAAAACCATAGTCATAAAGCAGTTTCTAAAATGTCTCATGCCATTTAAAAGTCAATAAACCATAATCATAAGTAGTTTCTAAAATGTATCATGCCATTAAAACGTCAGGCATGTCCAAAACATAACCAAAAAGATCCAATCATTTCAAAACATAGTATGCTAAAGCATAGCGTAGCCATTTAATTCCAAGTAACTATTGGAGTCTTTATTTGAAAATCTGTCTCTATACAGATCTAGATGTGTATAAGAGACAGTCTGACCGGGAGTCAAGTTATATCTGTTTTAGGTACCATCAATTAGTTCAAAACATTCACAAGATCACTACACTCCTGTCTCTTACTACAAATCTAGATGACCTTACAATTCACACATTTCTAAACACATCCAAAATTATATACCTAGGTCACCTATGAGCCAAAACAGTCATAAAATGCTTTCATACCAAAAGAGTTTGCAAACATATCAATTGATTAACATAAAATAGCTTGGTCCCGATATCATATGTAATAGTTCCAAAACTTGGTAAAAGTGCAGTTCCAAACATCATTATCGATATTACACATTTTAAAATCCATCCAAACATATTTCGAAAGTCGTTAAACAAAATACAAGTGGAAGAGAATCTATGTTACCCACCTATCAAAGCAAAAACTGCACAATGATCACTGAACGCGATCGCCGGCGGTAGGTGGCGTGGTACCTAAAACAGATATAAGAGGACTCTTAGAAGAGATGTAGAAGTTAAAGAATGACTAGGGAAACGAAAACGACGCGAAACGATAGAAAACGACACCAAAAGCTCTTTGGTCAAAAATGATCTTTCACAATTTCTGACCAACTTCGACAAGCTAAAACCCCAGTCAAAACACTTAGTTAATCCCTCAAATTCGTATTACAGCTAGATTAGGAGATAATAAGCTCAGTTTTCCAGAAAAACCGAAAAACTTCGCCCCTCCCTAGGCTATAAGTAGGTTATCCTCCCTGCCAACAAAATCCAATTCCAAGGTATTCAAGGGACCTTGGTCATAACCCAACTCAAAACAACATATACAACCAACCAATAAGACAAAATCCATTTCCAAGGTATTCAAGGGACCTTGGTTACAACCCAACTCAAAACAACATATTCAACCAACAAAATCCATAAACGGAAAGATTCACCGGAGCAATAGCCGGGATTATATCAATAGCATTCCACAACAATGGAAAACACCTAAAACCATCAAAAGATCATTAAAGACCCTTTAAACATAACCAATTATCCAAATTATCCTAGTTGCGCCAAACTTCCGCTTACTTACAAAATGAAGGGAAATCAATTCCACTTGGTTTCAAGTCTCAATTCCT
The DNA here is from genome assembly GCA_025175665.1 of Cinchona pubescens. NCBI lineage: Eukaryota > Viridiplantae > Streptophyta > Magnoliopsida > Gentianales > Rubiaceae > Cinchona > Cinchona pubescens. Next base: position 2,806,464 of record JANKKI010000064.1, read on the forward strand.
ATCCAAACTAACCTTAAAACACTCTTAAATCATCATTACAAGCATAGACATAAGCATTCATAGCATAACATTCTAGGCTCATATGGAAGACAAAACCCTAACTCATAATCTTAAAATTTGTAATCTAACCATGGAAAGTTGTTAAAAATCAACCCCAATCACTTCCCAACCTCCAAAACACTAAAAACAACCCATAACATACATAAATCACAACTTATATCGCGTAAGGCTGCAAAGAGGGTTTTCTCAGCCATAAATAATCCTACAAAACTTGAAATTAAAGCTTAAATCATAAAGCCCATAAGCCATAAATGCTAAAATACATAAAATCTTACCTTCCAAGTGATTTCTACTTGAAATCCAAGAAAATTTTTGAGGGAAAAATGGAGGAGAAGAGTCGGCCAGCAGCAAGGAAGAAATGAGGAAAAATAAAGCAAGAAGAAGGCTTAAAAAGAAATTCCAAAGTTGACCCAAATAGTGCCAAATTGACCAAATAGTCTCCAAGTTGACTATTTGACCCAAAAACTAATTTTTTGCTACTAACTTAACATTTTTTTCTGAATAATCAGCCATCATACAACACTTACACACCACAATGCACTAATTACACTTAGTCCAATATTTGACCCGTTAACCCGCCGGTACCGAAATCGCGTAAACCGAAAAATTTGCCGAATTGAAAAACGAATAAGTTGAAGTACTTTATGACTATTTATAATATGAAAAAAACATTTTAAACCAGTTAAAATCAAAGAACAAGACTATTAAAATACTGGGTTTCACAGGTACAAGGTGGAGACGTGAGAGGAATGCGAGTGGCATTGGCGGTTGTGTTTTGTTTTTTAATGGTATGTTTCTAATTGCAATTATTTGGCTGTGCATTTGGAAGTTATTATAAAAATAATCATGAATGGCCTACTGGTTGTAGATTTTCTACTTGGAGAACTTTTCATTAGATGGTTTGCTAGTGATCCTAATGAAGAAGCCAGTGGAGGCAAGAATTAGTAAGTGGGATAATGCTAAAATGAAGCACAAGGTGTCAGAGCTGAGTAGTAAGGGGACATTTGATGGGATATTCTTCATTGTTAATGTTTTTTTTATGCATTAAACTAGCTTGGATTATGAGTATTCTAATGTTTACATCTGGAATGAATGATGAAGGTTGTTGGTAAATATCCTCAAAGGTTTAAGGGGAAAAGGACATTGAAGCAAGATTGTCTAAACAGATTAAAAGGTTTAGTGAAATGTTTGACTAAATTATATAGGAAAATTGACCAACTGTAAGAAAATGTGAAGAGATTAGAAGTCAAAGTGGATTGCAACCATGATGAACTAATGAAAATGTTACAAATAGAAAGACGCACCGTAACTCCACTCGAAGAATTGAAGATGAATAGTTTAAAGAATGGAGCATCAACATATGTTGACAAAAATGCTACCGTAATTCTACTTGAAAAATTCAAGACGAATTTGTGTGATTCATTCCCAGTAGAAGTACGAGATGGCTTTGCCAATGATAGGGCATGATATAGGGCAAAAAGTTTGTGTATAGAAAGCATTAAAGAAAATGTAAGGTGTTAGAGATACCTATGGTAGCAGAAGAACTCTTATACACATCTAAAGGATTTTGATATCATTGGTGTAGGGAAATTTGTTAAAAAATTTTTAGTGAACAATAATGATGCATCAATTATATAACTGTCGTCGGACATCATGGGTGATTTGAATCATGTTTTGTACAGCCTACTGGAAAAAGCAAATTATTTGCAATTGAACATAAAACGAAGATACAGTGGCAGAGTTTATGGAAAAGTGATGTAGCATCCCTATCCAACATTTCAATAGTGTAGAGGAAGTATGGTTTGCATGCAAGGAAAAGTATCGACAATAGCATACGTAACAAATTTTTTTTTATAAAAAAAGTGAGCTATTGATCTTAAAGTTCAGCCGCATCTTACATAAAAAAACTATAGAAAACCATAGGGACCTAAACATCATACTAAGAGTTTTGTAACATATTTTGCAAATCCAATGACTTCATATGTATTGAGTGTTGTTGATTTTCATACACTTCAACAAATTTTAGCAGGTGTAGTTACGGTTACATATGAAGGTCGAAGCAATACCTGAAAGTGTTCAGGTGCATCGGTAAAGGCAAGTGTGTACATAACTTGTCATTTTGTGTGTATATAACTTGTATGAACTATGTATCATTGTGACAACGATAGAGTGGAAAGGTCGGTGTAAGACATCTGGAAAGGTGAAGGTAGTATAGAAAAATAGACATTACCCACGCCTACAAAAATGTGTTAATAATGTACAGATGATTGGGTTTTTTTCTTTTTTAATATTGAAGGATATCATGAATTTTTTTTTGTTTGGTTTTTATGTGGAATACAATGTTCCAGTGATCCTCTAGTGTTGATCAATAGGGAGATTGCTAACAGGCACACAATGCTTGACGCTCAGACCTGGAGGATAATTGAGCTGCTAGGTTAGATCTTTTATACGTGATACATTGTTGATTAATGTATAGTCTTCATGTAGGCATGTTTGTTTTCACACTAATATTCTAGGTAAATGTTAGGCCATCCATTGTTATTGTGCAATAATAACATCCCATGTTAGGAAGTTGGCCACCTATTTGCCCGTAAGAATTTGGTACCCGCCCACATGGTTTCTGATATATCATTTGGTTGACTTTTGATAGTCATTGGCTACTAAAATAGGATTGGTTGAATCGTTTAGTAATAACCTGTTCATCCAGGCAATAAGAAGTTCAAATGAATAAGGGCATAACCATACAGTTTAATGCATTCATGATGGCAACAAACTTTGGTAGTCCTATTGGTGAGTGCCACAAGGTATGCTATATTGTGTGAGATACTGTTAAATACAAAATTACCCCCCTCATTTATTAATTATGAATTCCGATCTTTGTTCCAATATGGAGGTGGATCACTGGAATATGTTTGTGGTAGACCTTAAGCTGAAGAAGGTTGTAATATACTATTCTATGAGGGGAGGGAGGTGAAAGATAAAATTCGGAAAGCATTAGTTGTTGTTGTGGAAATGTTACAATTTTTATACTACGTTTTTTGCATAGTATTGTTGAATAAGGAGTAGTGTACCACTAAACCTTATATTTGCAATTTGATAGAATACATGATGCCTTAACAAGTGGTCTTGGAGATTTATTGAAAGTCAATATGACATCATTCAAAATTGAAATCCTGAGTATATGCCCCCAGCAGACGGGAATGTAATGAAATGTTGATATATCTATTTTTACTTAGGGTGCTTCCATGCTTGTGAATAGGGGGTGTTCATTCGAGCTATGTTCGACTTTTCGATTTGTTTGATTTTTTACTTGAAAAAATTTAAATTCAAAACCAAGTCATATAAACGCAAAGTCATTTAAAGTTGAGTGGTTTAAATTTGACTTATTTCACCAGTAAGTCAAATAAGTCAAACATAAAATTCTCTTCTATTTAATATTCTAATTCTAAAATTTAGTATATCATCCCTCAAATCCCTTATCATTTCATAAATTCAAAATATCAAATACTAGAAATAAAAGATAATACAAATTCACAGATAATATAAAAAACATACATAACCAAATTACAATCGTATCATCCAACAAAATATGTGTACCAAAATGTAATTCATAATATTTTATATATACAAGTTTAAAATAGTTTAGTGTATATATCTAGCGAAGTTGTCACATGTTCCCAAAAATTAACCAAATTCTTCTTATAAAATATAGTAGCGGTAAGTCCAAGAGCTTATTTCACAAGGAACAGGGTTTATTTTTGTGCTCAAAATACAAGGGGGTTCTTGAATACTTGTAAACTAAAAACTAACACAAGAAAAGAAAATTTAGTTAAAGAAGAATCTTGTTCCGATCATATCCACTATGGAAATCCTATCAATTGATCATTGACGCCAAAAGATAATTCAATTCTCATACCAAGTATTAATTGAAGAATTAACCTGAATTTCAATTGAAAATTGATTCTTATTTCCTTCCAAAGGTTGGTTAATTTTTAATATGCAATCCAATTAACCCTAACTATTAAATTAATTTAGACACGCGCCAAAGACTAAATAAACAAAAACACATGCGGTTATGTTAACTAGTTGATTATTTTTCCTAAATTTGATAATGCTAATTGAGCAGTCATTAAACTTAGTCTTTTAACAGATTGAATTGAACATACGTGGTTAAAAACAATATACCTGTAGATTAATTCCAATAACTCACTATTCTGCAGTAATAGCAAATTAATACACATTAAATGAACAATCATAAGATTAATTCAAAAAAAAAAATCGATACTTGATATAAAAACCAATAAATTTAAGTATAGATGTCTCACAATTTCATAGAACCAACCATGGCTTCAATTTCCTTAACCAAAAAGAGGGTTTTAGGCACTAAGTGCCATGAAAGAACACACAATAATGACTGTTGAAAAATTAACGATAAAACTAAGAAAAAAAATGTCTCAATGTGATCATGCCTTATTAGGGGTATTTATAATGAATAATAGGGTTATAATCCTTGTCCACGGATAAGAATGTGAAATCAGCTAAAAAAGAGTCCAATCGGATGAAGGAAATTTGTCGAAAATAGAAATTACATTGCTCTTTTGAGCCGTGCACAAGTGCATGCCTTGCCCCTCGCACATGTGCGCCTCAACGATTATGAAATTCTGCTATCTGGAAACAGTGCACGTGCGTGGCTTAACGCCCGCTTGTGTGCTTCCCTAATGTTGCATTTTACCTTTGATTTTGATGTTCAATCGACCTCAATGCTCTTGAAATTTGAAAAAAATGTAAAACACAAAAATTGTAGTTCTTTCTCTTTTCTTTCCAACGCATCTTGAGTCAAATCAATCAGAGTTCGGACCACAAAGTTGTGTTTAAAATACAAAATAGTGTCCAGATTAGCTCCAATCTCGTGCACATTTTGTCCTTGGAATTTTCTTTCATTTTTCTATCTTTTTCAACCCTTTTCCGCTACTACCCTATAAAAACTGAAGACAACCAAATTAAGCTCAATATTAACTCAAACCTTACTTATAATACATGAAAACGCGGTAAATAACACATAAGATATAGAACAATTATGAACTTATTAATTTACCCCACACTTAACTTTTGATCATTCTCAACAAACATAAAATTAAAACAATTATGCATAAACAAATTCCACCCAACAATTTCCCCCCAAATATCCATATAAATATCTAGTAGACAAACCATCATTTGGAGTAGTTTAAGAACCCAATAGCTCAAATAAGTCCCCACTTCTTAAACAACCAATAAACAAATAAGTCCCCCTTCTTAGAATTGGCCAAACATGCCAACATTCCTCCAAACATTTATGCATCACATTATTATTATTTTATTTTTATGTCCGCTCACAGTACGGGTATCAGTGGCAGGCACTATCTGCAACATGTAAGCTCACAGATACCAGAGATGGGCACTACCTGCAACTATCAAAAAATTTTATTACATATTTTCTTCCCTCAAATTTTTTTTTTCTAGTACCCCATTTTGCTCCATAAATGTACACCTCTCACTTCTCACAATCTTCCACCCTTATGTCCCCTTAACAATTAATGTGCACAATAAAGCTCTTAAAGGAAAATTTTGGGATAGAACAATTAAAAGAAATTATTAGACTCAATAGGGGTAGGTAAACCAAGTTTAAATGAAAGAAGGAGAATGTTGTCTAAAAATTTGCCTCGAAAATGTAATAAAGTAAGTTTTTGGGATGCAATATAATTAAATCTACATAAATTTCCCTAATGTGTCCCAAATAAAAAATTAATGTATGGGCTTAGTGCTCAAAATTATTAAAAATGATGAATGAAAAATATTAGCACCGACTACTCACTCATGAATGGTTCAATTCAAGAATTATTATGTAGAAAAATAGAAAAGACATGTTAAGAAAAAATGTCCAAAATTTTCTAGAATTCAACTAATCCACAAAAATTTTGAAATTTTTTGAAAAGCTCTCAAATCAAAAGAAAAGTCAAAATATTTCAGCAAAACCGAACAAAATACACCAAATAACTTATAATTCTGAATAACTCTCCCACCCCACACTTAAAAATAAGCATTGTCCTCAATGTGAAAACAAAAGCATAAAATAGGTAAAAGAAATTTTGGATTTAATTCGCGTTTGGAACAGTATCCGTTATAAATATCCCTTCGTCGTGGATAGTAGTTTGAGTAACACTAAACAAAACAAAACATTGAATTCCCTTGAGATAATAAGAAAAATAAGAAAACTGTAGAAGTGACTCCTTTATACAATAATCAAGAAAAAAAAATTATTCCCTTAAGGGAATGCACCACAAAAATAAAGAAAAACACCACGACGAAAGTTAAACCTAGCTAAAATAAAAATAGTTAAAATGTCTAGTCAGTAAAAAACCACTAAAATGTCTGAGAATTCAACTTAAAGATAAGAAAATCCTCAAAATGGCCCTAAGCATAGGGCATCAACTTCATATGCTTAAGAAGCATTCGACGCCAAATCCTACGAGAATAGAGCGAAAGGCGAGTATGTCAACGAGTCCTCCCCCTGCTCCCTCACCAACTAGCAAGCGTCCATGGTTTGCTGCCAGGCAAACTGGTACTAGATAAATGTGTCAAACCGTTGACTCATTCGTTGCTGCCTTGCCAGAATTTGTTGTAAGATCTCCTCTTGGGCATGCTGTGGCTCGGGCTCAGGCTCAGGCTCGTCCTCCAAATGGGCATCATCACTTTCTTGTGATGTAGATGCATTGGAGCAAGTGTGTCTAATCGAATCTCTCACAATTCTCCATCGCAATCAACTTCCCAGGTTTTAGCTTCTCTTCTGTTGGATCAATCTCTACGCCACTCTCAATACATGAAGCTGTAATCAGATTGGGAAACCATAAGCCTAACTGCTTATTGGTGGCCGAATAGCATATTTGTTGATGGATAAGTTGACCCACATTGATGAATTTATCGGTAGCAATACAGTACAAAAGCTTGGCCCGTTTCAGCGTGATGTGTGCAAGATAGCTGATCGGAAGAAGACGAGCACAAAAGAACTTAAATTAGATGAATCATGCTGGTTTAAGCATATTCGCATTGAAATGGCTTGCCATGTATCCATCATTCGTGTAGGTTTATTCAGTGGCACCATTACAAGGAACGCATGTAATATCATTCACCTCTATATTTGTTTCGTTGACGGTTGGCCACTCAATATTGCATACCCGATTGACCTTCAGATTCTATTAACTTTACTTGAAGAGATATCTACATGCTTCTCTTGAACATACACCCTAGATTGTCGCTATAATGGTTCACATTGGCATAAAATTCGTGCACCAGTGGGATAACTGCTTCTATAGGAGTTGAGATGGGATGGTTCCACCCACAATTGCAAATAGTTAACTTAATATTGGGTACTCCGGCCAACGGCGCTTGAATGCCCTTTCTTTGATTACAACCCATTTTGAAATATTGTTATCATACTTGCATTAGGTTGCAGCATTGAGAAATATACTCTCCACAGTTTTCTCAAATGTGTTTTGACTCGCACTTCTAGACGATGAAGAATCTCCAGCAATTTTTCCTATGGCTGGTTTCTTACCTGTTCTTTCCATACCTCAAAATATAAATATGAACATCATGGATACCCAACAAATAATCCAACACCCCACACTTAAAACAAAATTCCAATCCCCAACTCATAAGTCCTAGAATGCACAAGTTGTAATTCAAAAAATAGTGCCCAAAACAAAGGCTTATATACATTTCAAGAACATTTTTATGCATGAAAGTTGACTATCTGCAAAACAAATCACAAGGCATAGTTAACATTCTAGGAATGGAATTCATGCACCAGTGCCTTGTGTTTTAATATTTCTAGTCATTGAGACAATTTATCAAACACATGGAATGCATGAAAAAAAAAAAATTAGTACATATAATTAACATGGAATCACTCCTCAATCATCAAATCATACATAAATCATTCAAATTACACATTTAGAATTCAATTCATAACAAACTAAATCAATTAAATGTGAAAAACCAAAACCTTTCATAATTGAAATTAAAACCCAAGAAGGAAAAAATATAAGAAAAGCTTAAGAATTTCATACCTTCATTGAGTGTTTCTTGTGAAAAAGAAGGGTTTTTGTTGTGACTTTGATGAAATAGGAGTGAATTAATGTTGGAAATATTGGGGAATAATGGGGGTTGAAAGGAATTGAAAGGGCTTGGAAGGAGAAGAGGAATTGGTTGTGTATCATGATTGTGAAATAAGGGTTTTACCTTCATAAAGAGTCACGCGACACATGCACAACCTATTTTGCAAGCATGTGCACGCTTGACAGAGAGCACAATTGATGGGTTTGGCCTCATACACATGCGGAGGCTTCTAGCGAACATGTGCATGCATTGATGGGTGAAAATTCTCTTCTGGATTTTGCGCATATACGCACCAAAGGGTGTGCATGTGCGTGAAAACACCCTTTAAGCACAAAATCGTCATTCTTAAACCACCCATATAGCACACAAAAACTTTAAATGGCCATGTTGTTAGTTTAACTTGTTAATTATGTTGATTTCCAACACTAACAATACAATAAAACTATGCTAACTAAAAATAAAATAAATAAAAGTAAGTCTTCAAAAATAAACAAATTGAATAAAATTTAAATGGATATGGGTTGCCTCCCATACAACACTTTTGTTTATCGTCGTTGGCTCAACTTGATGCTGCTTCTTCTCAGTTAAGTAACTCCCATATTAAGAATTTCAAGAATCTTCCTTTTCACCGTTCTCATAAATGCTACATGGATTTAACCTCTTCTGCTCTTTCAGGATCCGAACAAATTTCTCTCCTTGCAGTTTGCTAAGTTGACTTGAGATGATCACCTTTTTCTTATCTTTCAAAAATAAGTATCTAAGGTGACCAGGAAGACGATTGTAATTCGGAATTGTTCCCTACACAATAGATAGCATCAACTTGTTATTAGAAGGTGGTAAAGTGCCAGAACCTCCATTACTTGTCCGCTGTGAGTTGGAAGAACTTCCCAGCTCTACCACTGATTATTATATATTAGAACTTAGCAACAAGTTCTTATCATTTTCCTCAAGATGTTCTTTGTGGTTCTCTTCCACCCCCTTATGTCCATGAATTGCTTGTATTGGAGGCTTAAGCATGCGAATTACATAAACAAATTTAGTATGGTCCGAAAATTCAACATCATCGTAAATACTAAATTTAACACTTGTATCACCAAATTCCATGTTAGGAGTGCAATTAAGAACATCGATCTTAGTGTGAGAAGTAGCTCGAAGAATGGTCTTTTTAATAAAGTAGGTGCAGTAGAATCACCTTGTTCCATTTCTAGCACATAAAAATTAGCAGAAAAAATCAAACTCCCCAATTGAACTAAGATATTCTCCACTATTCCTTTAGGATAGACTTAAGATCTATAAGCTAACTGAATTACCATACCAGTCTTATTCAACGGTTTGATTTTCAATGCATCATAAACAGAATATGGCATTACATTAATAGATGCACCTAAGTCTAGCATGGGTTTTTCAAATTGTGTATTTCATGTCTTACAAGAAATAGAGAACATGCTTGGATCCTTATGCTTTTCAGGTAGGGATTTTTGAATGATGGACGATACATTTCTCCCAACCTCTATCTTCCTAAATTTGTTCTCTTTTTGCTTTCTTTTTTGTGTACACGGTTCTTCCAAAAATTTAGCATCGCGAGGTATTCGTTTAATAGCATCTAATAAAGGAATATTTACCTTGCACTTATGAAATGTCTCGTACTACTCTCTGTGATTAGGATCCTCTTGCACAAAATCCTTCAATGCTTCGAGAAATGGGGGTTCAGGTTTATATTTTGGCCACACAGTAGATTTGCCTTTTTCTTCATCTTTTCTGCCTTTCTTATTGCTTAGAAAACCTCTTTTCGGTTTCGACCTCCTTCTTCTTGGCCTCAAGATGTTTAGGAACCATTTTTCTTCACGCCTCAACCTCTTTGCCATTTTTGAACATAATTGCACTATTGTTTTCCTTTAGATTGATAATTGTTTGAGAGGGTAACTTGCCAGAGTTTTGCGTGTCCAATCGGCTAATTGCAGTCGTCATTTGTCCTATTTGGTGATACAATTGCAGGATACTGGCCATGGTATCCTGTTGGAATTGCATAGTATTAGTGGTAAAAGCATTTAACACTTCCTCTAAAGACTTACCAGATTGAGTAACTAGATTAGCTTGTTGTCTTTGAGGAAATAGAGGCCTATACGGTTGAAAATTCTATCAATTTTGTTGAGGCAGTTGCTATGAATCCCAGATTCCTATATCTCATATTAGGATGATCTCTCCTCCCAAGATTATACGTGTTAGAATAGGGATCGTGATTTACTCGAGATTGCCTTGGAAATCCTCTTGCAGCATTTACCTGCTCTTGAGATTCATCTTGTATTGTGGGACACATATCTGTTGGATATCTCTCGTTTGAACAAATTTCACAGGGTTGCACAGTTTGTGATGTTCCTGAAGCCAATTGAAGCACAAAAAAAGTAAAACAGGCCATTTGTTGTTCTAAGGATAAAATATTTACCTCTTTAACACGTTTGAGATGTTGTTAGCGTCGTGTTCCGAACTTTTGAGAATGTACTGCCATATTTGATATGAGCTCACGGGCAGCTTCAATGGTCAAATTATCCAACGCCCTTCCACTAGCGACGTCAATCATATTTCTCTCATTTGGCAACAAACCTTTATAAAAGTATTGAATTAATAAGGAGTCACTTATCTGATGGTGCAGACAGCTGAACATAATTCCTTAAAGCATTGCTCCCAACACTCATATAAGGACTTGTCATTGAATTTCCTTATCCCACAAATTTCTTTTTGGATATTTGTAGTTCGGGAGGCTAAAAAATATTTTGCCAAAAACAATCTATTCATTTGCTCCGAGGTTGTAATGCTACCTGATGGTAAATCGAACAGCCAGTCGTCATTTGCCTCGTCCTTAACTTAGAACAGGAATGCCTTCAATTTAATGTGCTCTTCTAAAACCCCAGTGGGTGTCATACTTGTGCAAATTACGTGAAATTCCTTAAGATGCTTATCAGATCTTAACCCGGTAATCCATGAAAAGAAGGCAATAAATGGATTAGTCTAGATTTTAATTAAAATGTAATGTTTGCATCTAACTCAGGATATGTAATGCATAGAGGTTATTGATTTAAAGTGGGTGCTTCTAGTTCTCTAGGAGTTCTTTCCGCCATGCTCATTTCTCCTTGGTGTTCTTGATTGTCAGCAAAAATGAAATTAAAGAGTCGATCTTTCCCTAGCCATTTGTCTTTCTCTTAACTCCTTCCCTAATTTGCATAGCATTTTCTTCATTTTCGTATCAAATTGAAATTCAACTTGTCCGGCAGATCATGTTACTGGCATACACAATTAGCGAAAGAAATAATAACAAAATAAATGAAAATAAAATAGAAATTAATGGCACAAAAATATACCAAATTGGTCCCCAGCAACGGCACCAAAATTTCTGGTGAAGCTGTCACAAGCTCCCAAAAATAAACCAAATTGCTTTTATAAAATATAGTAGCGGTGAGTCCAAGTCGTCCCACAGAAAATCCTATCAATTGATCATCGACACCAAAAGATAATTCAATTCTCATACCAAATACTAATTGAAGATTTAACCCGAATTTTAATTCAAAGTTGATTCTTATTTCCTTCCTAAGGTTGGTTAATTTTAAACACGTGATCCAATTTACCCTAACTATTAAAGTAATCCAGACACGCACCAAAGATTTATTAGTAGAAGAATTAAAATCAACAAGAATATAATTAGGCTAAATAAATAAAACACACGCGGCTGTGTTAACTAATTGATTATTTCCCCTAAATTCAGTAACACTAATCGAGCAATCATTCAACGTAGTTGGTTCACAAACTGAATTGAACACACACGGTTAAATACAATCTAGTTATAGATTAATTCCAATAACTCACTATTCTGCAGTAATAGCAAATTAAAAAGAACAATCATAAAATGAATGCAAAAAAAATAAAAAAAATCAATACTTGGTATAAAAATGAATAAATTTAAGTACAAAGGTCTCATAATCTAATAGAACCAACCATGGCTTCAATTCCCTTAGCAAAGAAGAGGGTTTTAGGTACTAAGTGCCATGGAACACACAATAATAACTGCTGAAAAACTAACAATAAAACTAAGAAAAATGAATGTCTTCATGTAATCATGCCTTACAAAGGGTATTTATAGTAAATACTAGGGTTACAATCCTTGTCTATGAATAAGAATGTGAAATTCGCTGAAAAAGAGTCCAACCGGATGAAGAAATCTACCGAAATAAAAAATTACGTAAGTTTTCTATACCATGTGTACATGCGCGCCTTGCCCCTCGCACATGTGCATGCTCAGCTCTAAAATTCTGCTTTTTGGAAACAGCGCACGTGCGTGGCTTAACCCTCCGCATGTGCGCGCTGCCCTAATCCTGCATATCACTTTCGTTTTCGATTTTGACTCGATGCTCTTGGAATTTGGAAAAGTATAAAACATGAAAGTTTTAGCTCTTCCTCTTGGCTTTTCAACACATCTTCAGTCAAATCAATCGGAGCTCAGACCAGAAAGTTTTGTTTAAAATACAAAATAGTGTCCAGGTTAGCTCCAAGCAGGTGCACATTTCATCCTTGGAATTTTCTTTCATCTTTTCCATCTTTTTCAACCCTTTTTCTCTATAACCCTATAAAAACTAAAGAAAACCAAATTAACTCAATGATAACTCAAATCTTGCTTACAACACATGAAAATATAGTAAATGACACAAAATCTGAAAAGAACAATTATGAACTTATTAGTACCATATACATATATTAAAAATTATTTACAAATCACAAATTCAGGATCATTTATCAAAGACAAGTCACATAGCAAAATCTTATTGAATCACCATTCCTATTAAGTTTATCCTATAAGAATATAAGAATATATATGATTATCTAACTCTATCTATACTAATAGTAAGTTATTAATGCATTTATTAAGCTTGTTGATAGTAAAAATGTTACACTAACAAGTTATATAGTATAAGTATATAAATAAGATATTATGTAAAATATATTTTTATTGCGAGTATAAGTTATATAAATCTTAGTATATGAACATCAGAACAATATGTATAGATATATTATATACATAGACATTTCAATAAATATTAAAGTTTATATAATCATATAAATCTAGTATCTTTATGTATTAAACAGAAATTAGTAATCTTTTTAATTATTTGTTGAAATAAAAGTATCACATCAATTAGTTGTACATTATATTAATGTATAAGAGATATAAGTACATAAATTATACATAATATAAAGTATTACATTTACATTGATAATTCCAGTAAATATACAAAGAAAATATATATATTTTTTAGTATTAAGCAAAAATAATATTATAAATTATTAACATATTTAACTATTAAGAATTTAAAATATTTTGTCTAAAATATTATGTACATAAATATATTAATATGTTATTATAATATATGTTAAAATATCAGAAGAAATATAGTGGTTTAACTTATTTGACCAGCAAAGTCGAACGACTTATTCGACCGATAAACCAATCAATATTTGACGGTAATATGACTTTAAAGTTGAAGTCAAAATTGAGTCAAAGAGTTTCTTAGTTAATTTGATTTCGAGTCAATGTCGAGTCGAAATTCAAACAAGTCAAGTCAAATTTTTTTAACTTGACTCGACTTGGCAATTCGATGTGATTGACTTTGAAACACCCCTAATTGTGAATGTGAATGTTTCCATTTTATGTAGGACTGACTATGGTGTGCATAAAATTGTAGAGTTATAATGTACATAGAGGTGCAATCCATGTCAAAACGTCTATCAAGCTAGAACATGACGCCTGCATTTGAGAGGTAGAAAAATGCCCTCGAGTTTTCATGGATAAGGACAATATTGTGAGGAATGATGTTTTTTCTGTGATTGACAATCTCAAAGAATAAAGATGCGTCCTATTTATTGTTTGTTGCTCAGCTTGGATGAACTTTTGGCTTATCAGAGAAATTTTATTGCTGAAGTGGGTAGTAGCAGACAAATTTTTAGAGTTCAGTGGAAGTAGTGTAGCTGATAATATGTTGAGTGGCAAGTTTGTTTTGGATTTTGGTTTGTGAATGTGGGTTAGTTGACACGGGTTTGATGATTTTTTTGTGGATACATATCGATCTGTGTCTTATCAAAAAGCTCATGTGTTGGACAATTATTTGGGTTGGCCAAGTATAAACTGTAAGTACATATTTTTTTGTTCATTTTTTGAATAGGATTCAAATTAAACCGGTAGGTTTTGGCCCAATGGTTTAGTCCAATGTTTGGTGGATATGTCTATCAATTTTGTACAATTTCATACTAAGATCAAAAAACAAAGTCCACCCAAGCACAAAATGAATTTCACTAATTTTCATAGATTTTCTCTATAAGTAGCATATAAGGACTTGACCATGTGTGTATTCAAAATTTAAAAGCACAACTTGGGAGGGAAGCATAGAAGGTTTTAGTAATCTCTTGAGGAAATGAAAAAGAAATGTCTATTGCTACATCTTCTTGGTTGGCCGGATACGTAAAAGTTTATCTATGGCCAAACATGCTTTTTCCTTTCGGCGACAGCCGCTGCGGTGTAAGAGTTGCACTCACAAAACCATTAAACAATAGACGAGATTACTTTTGTTGTCCTGTTGAGAAGGTAAAAAAAGGAGTTTTGAGGTCAAAATAGAAACAAAGGTGTTCAAATTTTGTAAGTTGAAAAAATTATTTGGTTAGAGTTGCTATGATTTTTTGGTTTTGGCTTTGCAGGAAAAAACTAAGTGTCAAACTCAGTTTGTGAAGTGTTGTGACCAATTTGTATATGAAATAATAGTAAGTAGAGGTGGAAAGGACCATGGCATTGCAAGCTCATGTAGTGCTTCCTCTGCTCCGGAGGTTGGTGAAACTATTACAGCTAAGGCTGACTTTGGGACCCAGATGGAAATAATTAAAAGGGATATAAAGCATGAAGAAAATGCTTGATGTAAGAATATTTTGGTAACGAAATTGTTAGTTTGTATTTTGGTTCCATCTTGGTACGCTGATTAGTAGTGATAACATTTCATTTCATATAAGATTTTGGAAATTGGACTACATAAGAGCAAAACACATGTTAACACTACGTAACTACACCATTGTGTCAACCACATCATCGACATACTAAACCCTAAAACCAAATACAGCAAGTATAAACAAAATCAGTAGGTTATGGGATTGGAGGTTCCTTTTCCATGGCTAAAACATCTTCAGGAGTGCAAAGACTAGGATTTAGGCATATGTAATTTACTAGGTCAACAGCAACAGCAAAAGGAGGTCAACATAGATTTCAGCCAACTGTTCATAGAGGCAGCTAAATCTGGGATAACTTGGGCTATGTTAGTGTTCAAGGCAAGGTATTCTCTGTAGTTTTGTCTAGTCATCACAATGGCCAAGCTGTTGTGATCACAAAATACCGTTGTGATCACAAAATTCGGGAAACCTCCAAATTTAAATTTGGCACCATTGTCACTTCTTAAACGAATGATCTTTAAATTCAATAAATTTTGAATTTTGGAAAACAATTTTACAAATTTTTCAAAAGCTTCATTTTTGTGAACAAGAAATAGTACCAAAGTGTACCTAGAATAGTCATCTACAATAACAAAGGCATATTTGCAACCACCAAGACTAGCATGTTGAGTAGGTCCAACAAGTCTAAATGAAACAATTCTAAAGGTTTATGAGTGGAAACAAAATTCTTTGGTTTAAAAGAAACTTTGACTTGTTTACCAAATTGGCATGCATCACAAATTTTATTTTTCGAATCATTTAACTTTAGTTTTGGCAAACCTCTTACCAAATCCTTCTTAGAAAGTTTTTTAATTAAATCCATATTAAAATGACAAAGCCTTCTATGCCAAAGCCAAGGATCATCTATGGAAGCGATAAGACATTTTACATTGCTATTGCTAATTTTATCAAGATGAATCACATAAACATCATTGTGCCTAGTGCCCTTAAATAAAACAACATGATTTTTATCAAGGATAAGACATTCATACTTGGTAAAAAGCACATATAAATTTTTATCAGAAAGTTGACTTACACTTAATAAACTGAAGTTCAAATTATCAACAAGAAGCACATTCTTTATCAAGGTTTCACCATTTTTACCTACATCACCAATGCCGATTGATTTTGCTTTATTGTTATCTCCAAACGTTACTTTTCTACTATTTTTGGATTTAAGATTTGTGAAGAGAGAAGCATCACCCGTCATGTGCCTTAAACATCCACTATCTATGAACCACTTAGCATTGTTGGTGATGTTAAGTAGTACCTACACAATAGATCAATTGAAAAATTTTGGTACCCACATTTTCTTGGGTCCATTTGAGTTAGTGAAATTGCTATCAATCCATGCGGCTTTCATTCCAAGTTTCTCATTTTTCTTGACATAACACATATTCTTGACATGTCCATGTTGTTGGAAATATCTACAAATAATATTTTTATTTCCATATAAAGAGGATTTTGATTTTACAAAACATAAGTCATCCCTTCTAAACATGATAAAATTTTTGTTGATTAATACATTTCTATTTCTTTTCAAATCAACAACATTTTCTTTCTTTCTAGTCAAGAAAGCATTCAAATCATCCAATCTTTTCTTCAATGAGACTAGTTCTTCCTTGACCTTTGATCTCACATGCATTCTTTTCTTCAAGTCATAATTTTCTTGTGATAGCCTATTATTTTCATTCACGAGTTTAGAGTTAGCATTCAATAGAGCATTTGATTTCTTCACTAACTCCTTATTTCTAGCATATGATTCCAATTCTTTTAAGCTATCATGCAATTTCAAAATGAAAGCTTCAAGATCATTTTCATCATTGGATTCATAATTAGAATTTACCTCATCATCTTCAATGGCCGTAAAGGCCATTTGTCCCGACTCCATTTCTTCTTCGACTTCTCCTTCTGAGTTGCAATCATCCCATGTGATTTGAAAGTTATTGAATCTAGGCTTTCTTCCTTCCTTCTTTTTCTTGGAAGGACACTCATTTGCAAAGTGTCCTATTTGACCGCATTCAAAATACTTTTCATTTTGCTTCTTAATTTCTAACTTAGTCTTTCCTTTGAAATTATTTGAATTTGTAGCTCCACCTCTTCTCATTCTCCATTTGTTGATGTAATGTTTAAGAAATCCTTTGGTGATGAGTGCAAGATCTCCTTCATCATGATCTTCATCTTCTAGATTGATGGAGCCATTTTCATCCTCTTCTTGAGAGATCTTTAGAGCAATGCCCCTTCTTGGTTTTGCTTCTTCATCATTCACCGCTCCCTTGGCCTTCAACTTCAATTCATAAGATGTAAGAGAGTTGATTAGCTATTCAATAGGCATTGAATTTAAATTCTTGGCTTCCTCTATAGCGATTGTTTTGGCATCCCATTCTTTGGATAGAGCATTTAGGATTTTTCTATTCTTTTCACCCAAAGAATACTCCTTACCCAAGGTTTCAAGATCCTTAATGATGTCATTGAACCTACAATACATTTTGTCAATATTTTCATATGGTTCCATCTTGAAGGACTCATACTTGGCAACAAGTAAGGATTTCTTTTGCTCACGAACATCGTCGCTCCCTTCGTGGATTTTCTTCAATTTATCCCAAATTTCTTTAGCGGAAATACATCCCTTTATGTGAGTTGATTCATTAGCATCCAAGGCATTGTATGGCACATTCATGGCTTTTGCATTTAACGTCAAGTTTGCCTTATCTTGTGGAGTGAACTCATTCCTTGTCTTTTCTCTTCTTCTATTTGTGTGATCATCAATGATAGTATGTAGTTTCAAAGGAACCTTCATTAACAACATACCACAAGTCAATATCAATAGATTGCAAAAATATTTTCATTCTATCTCTCCAACTAATAAAATTTGTCCCATTGAACGTAGGGAGCCTAGTAACGGATTGACCCTCAAAAAATAGAGTATTGTTGGTTGCCATAATAGTTCTTTTCTCAAAAGCAATTTAAGCAATAAAATGAGACCAAGCTCTGATACCAATTGTTGGTCCCAAAGCAATCTAAGAGGAGGGGTGAATTAGGTTTCTAAAAAATACTTTTAGAAATATTAAACTTATTGAGATTTTTCAACTAATAATTAATATAATAGAATCAATGAAACTGTGAAGTAAGAAAGAGAGGAAATTAAACAACCAATACTTCCAAACTAACAAGCTTGAAGTATTAATTCACTAGAATGCTTCACACACTTGGTGAGCCAATAATCTTTACAAAGTAGAGAAATTCTTGCTCATACTAAAACTCTATTAGTTGAGCCAAGAATTGAAGTTACTCACAACCTCACTTTCGTACAAGATTATCACTCCACTCAAAATTAAATTGCACTCTAAGCTGCACACTAATACAATATAACACTATAGCCAATTTGTACTAAAATTGTTCTTTTCTAAGGCTTGTATTCAATGTATTAGATGATCTTTACAAAATAGTAGAGCAGTTATTTATAGGAGCAATAAATGGTGATTGCAACTACTCCCTAACGGCTAAATAATAAATGCACAAAAAATAGCCGTTGGGGTTTCGGACGTCCGAGATAAGTATGATGCGTCCGACACAGCGTCCGATCTCCATGCAATTGGTGAAAAACATCTTTCGGACGGCCGTGCATGCGTCCGTTCCATCGTTCGAACGGAGCTTTGGACAGTCATGTTCATTCGAAAGAGACTTTGTTCGGACAGTTGTGTGCGTCCGTAGAGAAGCATTAAGAACCTTGCTTTCTGACTGTTGATTCGGACAGTGAAATGCATCCGAGAAGCTTGACATAGTTCGGAGGTTTGTACTGCGTCCGAACACCCTGTTTCCAGTAGAACATGTAACAGACCTGCAAAGCTTATTTACAGAGTTTAGTGCTTATGACATCATCAAAATAAGGTTTGGAAAACATCAGAAGGAAGAATGAGAAGCGGCGCTGGTGAGATTCTTTGAGTAGCAACGAGCCATGAAGGACAAACAGCTCTAAAATTTAGGATATCTACGTAAGAAAGCTTATCTGCTATTAATTCAAGTAGGTCTTGATTGAGTTTCAGACCAAATTGGTCTTGATGATTTCTTGTTAGGGAAAATCGCCAAAATAGTCCCTCAACTTTTTCACTTTAGCCAAAATAGTCCTTTAACTTTTTTTTTAGCCAGAATAGTCCCTCAACCTTTTTTTTAGCCAGAATAGTCCTTCAACTTTTATTTTTTAGCCAAAAAAGTCCTTTTATGGTTGAGCCACCATAAATTTTTTTTTCTTTTTTTTTGATAAATTTCACATAAAAGGACTATTTTGGTTAAAAAATAAAAGTTGAAGGACCATTCTGGCTACAAAAAAGTTGAGGGACTATTTCGGCTAAAGTAAAAAAGTTGAAGGACTATTTCAGCGATTTTCCCTTCTTGTTATTCATCATCAATTAATCTTTTGATGATTCCTCGGACAATGAATACCTGTGAATTTTACGAGTAGAAAGATTAATTTTGTTGAAGAGCAATGGTTGTGTTGTCGCCTGCATCTAAAAATAAAACCTATACTTTTAAAGATTAATGTAGTAGCAGAAGTAAGGATTGTCCTACAGAGGGTGTATTGCTTACTACTTTGTACTTTTGTGAATAAAGACTGGGAGGGAGATTAAATACAACGAAAATAAATAAAAGAAACTAACTAACAAGTAATTGAAATTAAAGGAGAGAAATAAAGAGAACAAACCTTGGTCTTGGTCACACCTACCATGGAGATTCAACAATCCATTATTGATACCAAAGATATATCAATACATATATCAAATACTAATTAAAGAATTGAACTCAAATTCCAATTTTAGCTTATTCTTATATTTGCCAATTTTCTTAAGTTTAGTTAAATTTCAACACTCGATCTAATTAACTCTAGCTGCCAATTAAATCCAGATAAGTGCCAAAGATTAAGTAGAAGCATTGAGAACTAGAAAGATCAATTAGACTAATACAATATAAGCATACGTGGTTATGTCAATTAGTTAATTATTTTTCCTAGATTCAATAACCCTAATCCAAAAGTTATTAAACCTAGTTGTTTCACAAATTAAATCAGACAACATAGCCATTATTAATCTAGCTATATATTGAAGCCATTAATCAACTGCTTGTCCTTCGTAGCAGTTAAAAGAAATAATCATAAAAATAAATGCAGAAAAATAACTAATACTTGAAATAAGAATTGAATAATTGAAACACAATAAGTCTCACAACGTTAAAGAATCCATAGCTTTAGTTTCCTTGACCAAGAATGAAGTTTTAGACACAAAAGACCATAGGAGAACACACAAAATAAAGCTACTAAAACTACAACTCAAGAACGCTCCCTCTTTCAACTCAATTATCAAATGGGCATTTATAAGGGATTCTAGGGTTAAATTTCCTTATCCCAGAAAAAACGTATGAAAACCCTCGAAAAACAAGTCTAATCAGATGAAGAAAGTAGTCAAAAATAAAAATTTTCGTAAACCTTCACAAGCATAGGCACAGGCACACATGCTCTGGGTTTTGGGCACACGTGCGCGGAATCCAAAATTGCTACTTCAACTTCAACTCTAATTTTGACTTTGATGCCGATAGAATCTAGAAAAATGTAAAACATAAGAGTTGTAGCTCTTCCTCTTAACTTTCCAACGCATCCTGAATCAATTTAATTAAAGCTCAAATGAGAAATTTATGTTCAAAATATAAAACAATATGCAAATTGTTCAATGCTTGTCCACACTTCGTTCTTTTGATTTTCCTTCACTTTATTCCTTCCATTTAACTCCTTTTGTATTCAACCCTACAAAAACTACAATAAATCAATTAAACTTATAATTAATTCAAATATTGAGTTACAACACATAAAAATGAGGTAAATGATACATAAAACTTAATATATTTATGAGCTTATCAAGTAATGTTTGATTTTTAAGGATACTAGGGATAAGGGAAAAAAAATGCAATTTTAACCCTCAAAATTTGGGTCATGATCCATCTTGGTCTCCAGAGTTGTAAGCAAAATACATTTTGTCCTCAAACTTTCTAATTTCAACTAATTTTGGACAAATTTAAAGTCACGAGCAAAGCACGTGACTGTTAAATCTCAAGTTTCAAACTTGGAGAAAATGCAATTTTAGCCCTCAAATTTGGATCTTGGTCTATTTTGATCACCAAAGTTTCAAAAAAATGCATTTAATCCTCAAACTTTTTAATTTATTTACTAATTTAGGACAAATTTGAAAATTCTATCAAGTATAGACAGAAAAAGTCACGTGCATTGCACATAACTGTTAAATCTATCCTAGGTATAACATTTTTCAACCGATTTTAACCCATTTAACTACATTTTCACTTATATGTCCCTCTGACTATTAATGCCTAACCATTCACCATTCTTGTCTATATTATAAAACTTTCCATGCACATCACTGTTAAATCTAACCTGGGTTATAACACTTATCAACTGATTTTAACCCATTTAATTTGGTGTTGAAAAAGTTATATCCAAAGAAAAGATAATAATAATACAATAATAATTGACTAATAAATTAAAATAATAATTTAATTCAAAACTAATATTTGAGGTATAATAAAATAATAATAATTCACTTTTTACAATATAATAAAACTCATTTATTAAGGTTGTTAATCTTTTGAATATTTGCTAAATATGGTGTAATAAATGAAAACTCAATATTTAAATGTAAATATTGAATAAGGTTAAATATTAATGTATTAGTGCAAAGTTGTACTTCATGTGCTTATTAGCAACCTCTTTTATAATATTTTAAAATTAGCGATAGATTTTTCCATCATTAACATTTTCTAAATTTTTTTAATTTATTAATTACTAACGGATTTTTCCGTCGTAACTATTATTCTTAATAGTATAATTTTCGATCACAAAATTTAGCAATATATATATATACACACACACGCACGCACGCACGCACACACACACACACATAAATAATTAAGGTTTTTATACTATATTTCAAAACCAAATTTAGCAATCAATTTGTTGACGAAAAAATTCGTTGCTAAAATTCCTTCAATAAAATCGATACTATATTTTACTAAAGAGGCATTCTCTGACAAATGGATTTCATTGGCAAATCCGTCATTAAATCTTTTAGCGACAGTTTTTTGGCAAAAATCCGTTGCTAAATCTGTCACAAATAGGTTGAAATCGGTTGGAAGTGTTATATAATATAGACAAGAATGGTGAATAATTAAGCGTTGATAGTCAGAGAGACAAGCGAAAATATGGTTCAATAGCTTGAAATCGGTTGGGAAGTTTATATCCCATAATTGATTTAACAGTCACATGGAATGCACGTGATTTTTTCTATCTATAATTGACAGAATTCCCTTTTAAATTTATCCTAAATTGGTAGAAATTAAAAAGTGTGAGGTTTAAATGAGTTTTGTTTAGAATTTTGGGAATCAAAATAGACTATGACTCAAACTTTGAGGGTTAAAATTTCATTTCTCACATTTGGAACTTGTCTCTTAACAATCACGAGTTTTCCGTTTATAATTGACGAAATTTTCAAATTTGTCCTAAATTGGTAGAAATTGAAAAGTTTGAACATTAAAGAGATATCATCTTTGCATGAAACTTTAGGAATCAAAATAGATCACAACCCAAATTTTGAGGGTTAAAATTATATTTTTTTGGCTAGGGATAAAATATATGAACTTCTAAAGTTTGGTAGTTATATATTACTATAAGTTAATTCTGACTTTCCTTATTCATAAAGGTTTACTATAAGTTATAACCAATGTCATATTTCATTAAGGCCCTATTTAGTATTGGGGAGAAAACTATGATAAAGTCTACAAAAGAGATTTAATACATAAGTTAGAATCCAAACTTGTATCTATCTAGAAGTTCAAACTTTAAACCAGTAAGTTTTGGGTCAAATATATATATATATATATATATATATATATATATATATATATTAAATTTTCTTGATTTTGTTGTTAAATCAATGTGGATAACTTAAACTTACTCATGAACCCAACAATATATTAAATGTTCTTTATTTTGTTGTTAAATTAATGTGGATAACTTAAACTTACCCATGAACCCAACAAATCTCTCCCTTCATGGGTAAACTCCCATATTAAAACTAAGAATTTTATTAAGCTCACTTTAATACTCCACGCAAGCCCAAATTCTTCATCAACCAACTCATGATCCACTCTTTTTAAACTCTGACTGGCACATAAATGAAAACTGGACCCCAAGTCAAACCCTAGGCCCTTAGTCCAATACCAAGAAGAGAACATTATGATTCAACATAAGAAGAAACCAATTACCTGTAAATAAGTAACCCAGGCCGTAACCATAATCTCTAATACCACTGTTTGGGAGAAATTTAACCATGAAAGAACCTACAAAAGATGTCCAATACATAAGTTAGATCCCAAACTTGAGCTAAAAACTTGGCCTAGTAGGTTTTGGGTCCAACCTATATATTAAGTGATCTTTATTTCTGTCTTAAATCAATGTAGGATAATCTAAACCTACCCATGAACCCAACAATTTCCTTCTTCATAGGCATACTTTACATTGAAATTAAAGTTTTTATCAAGCTCACTTTAATACTCCATGCAAATTCAAATTTATCATCAACCGACTCATGATCCACTCTTCTTAAACTCCGACTGGCACACAAATAGAAACCGGATCCCTAGCCAAATTCCAAGGCCCATGGTCCAACATCAAGAAGAGAACATTATAATGTACCATTGAGAAGACACTGGTCACTTGCAAATGAATAACCCAGGCCGTAACAAGAAACTTTGATACCACTGTTGGGGAGAAAAACCATGAGATAGCCCACAAAAGAGGTCCAATACATAAGTCAGAATCTAAACTTGGAGACCTAAAAGTTTAAACCAATAGGTTTTGGGCCCAAGTTATATATTAAGTACTTTTTATTTCTCTTTCAAACTAATATGGGACAAATTAAACCTACTCATGAATCTAACGTTTGGTTCTAGGAAACCAAAAAAGAAAAGAAAATGTAGGAAATGGAATGTGAATTATTTGGAGACGTTAATTTTATAGTCCTGTTAGAATACCATAGTATTGTGTTTTAAATTTTATACTGCACAAATATTTAAATCACACAATATACTGTACAAATATTCAAAATACAACGGTATGATACTCTAACAAAACCATTAAATTTTCCGCGAGTATAAACATGCTAATAATGTCAAAGTTAAACTTCAGTTTGGTGGTCCACGGGGCCCAGATTTTAGTGCAAGGCCTAGGTGACTGGCTCTCCATAATGGTGGGCTTTAACGGCCCAAGATTAGAGTCAAATGCATTTTGTGCCGGTGCTAGTATCATTGTTTTGCTGTCTAAAATTGCCACTTAACTTATTTAAGGATGGACTAAACGCAAATATAAAGAATTCATGGACATTGCTTTTTCATAATTGGATTCTTTACAATTAGAATATTAATGAGACACTTTTGAATAGATAGTTTAATCCAAAACATAATTATTGTTGACATAGGACTTTCATACAAATATCAAATTTTAATGCATAAAACCATTTTAAGAAGTAGACAACAATAGATAATGTACATATAAGATTAACGAAATGCACTAAATTAAACTAAAATTTATAGTCGTAATGTAATAAACAAAAACTAAAAGTAAATAAAGTGTAGGTTCCATGTTAGCGCAAAAAATAAATAAATAAATAAAAAGGTAGTGGGAGATAAATTTATTTAACAGAAAAAAATACACAAGTAGTATCAGAACTCCAGACTTTGATCCCGGGATGATTGTTAAAATTGAAAAAAAAAATTGAGAGAGATGGCATAATTAAACCAAACTCCTTTTCAATTAGAAAATATGTTATTGTTAGGTTTTGCTAATTTAACTATGTTTTATTTAAATAATTTAGTTTTCTAATACAATTATGTTTAGAATTGTTATTTCCTATTCTAATTAGGTTTCTTGGTAGTTAAATTTGTTACCCTATAAATAGAGGGTTTGTTTAGTTGATTCAGTTGAGAAGAGTTGAGTTGAGAGAGTCTAGAATAGAAAGATTCTAGCCTAATGTAAGGCTATTATGCCGTGGGTTTATGAGGGTCACAATATGAGAGTCCGATGTGCATTATTTTGTAACTCCTCCTCTTCTCTCACATATTTTTTATGTGTTGAATAAATTTATCTTCCGCTGCGTGTTTTTATGCTAACAAGTGGTATCAAAGCTCTACATTCAAGAGTTTGATCCTGATTTATCGAAAATTGGAGAAAAAGTTTTTGTTGGAGTACTCAAACATCAAAAAATTTGGACTACAATTCAAGAGTTTGATCTTGACATATTTATCGAAAATTGGAGAAAAAGTTTTTGTTGGAGTACTCGAACATCGAAAAATTTGGAATACTTGAGAAGAAAAGTTGGTCTTGGGGTACTCGTTTAACAATTAGGGTGTAACGAAATTGACCCTAATTGGACAGAGATCTAAAAAGAGTGATCTTGTCGTGATTGTTTTTATTGGTGTTGAGCAGTGATGGAGGAAAAAAATCCTACCAAGTAGACTGTGATTGATTTACAAAAATTGAGAATTTTGATACCAATTATCATGAAATTCATGGAGGTTGATAAATTGAAGAAAAGTGCATGACAAAAATTTATCAGTCCAGATACGTCGATCATTTGAAATTTTTGAAAATGAAGATTAAATCAAATTTATGATTCCAAATTGTGGTAGAAAAAATTGCATAGAAATTTTTGATCATCTTAATCATGCATGGCATAGATCTACCCTCATGGAGAGTTTGGAAAGTTTTAAGGGAGGCATTGATGGCATAATTAAACCAAACTCCTTTTCAATTAAGAAATATGTTGTTATTAGGTTTTACTAATTTAATTATTTAAGTAATTTAGTTTCCTAAATACAATTATGTTTAGAGTTGTTATTTCTTATTCCAATTAGGTTTCTTGGTAGTTAAATTTGCTACCCTATAAATAGAGGGTTTGTTTAGTTGATTCAGTTTAAAAGAGTTGAGTTGAGAGAGTCTAGAATAGAAAGATTCTAGCCTAATGTAAGGCTATTATGCTGTGGGTTTATGCGAGTCTCAATATGAGAGTCCGATATCCATTATTTTGTAACTCCTCTTCTTTTCCCACATATTTTTTATGTATTGCAGAAATTTATCTTCTGCTACATGTTTTTTATGCTAACAGAGAGAATACTCAGAGTGAAAAATTGGACCACAATGTTAGTTTTGGGATATTTAGCTGTTGATGATTAGGGTGTGAATGAAGACCAAATTAAATTGATATTGCATTTCAACGAAGATTGTGTGACAGAGAAAGATGAAGTCAATGGAAGGATTCTTGATTGAGTTGTCCATAGATGACGTGAATTGATTCCTTTAAGAGTTTTATTTAAGGGAGGTATTATTGACATATTAAATCAAGCTCTATAAATAATTTTGTTAGAAATAGATTTTTAGTGGTCTACTACTATTTAGAATTTAGGTATAATTATTTGTTAGTTTTCTATTTCAGTTATACTATCTATTCCGTTTGGATTTCTTAATAATCAAGTTTACTAAGCTTTATAAGGGCATGTTAGATTTTGATTGTTCTATTAGGAAGAGTTGAGATGAGAGTTTAGGATAGAGAATTTCCAAATTAAAAATAAAGATAATTCTATCATAGGTTAATCACAGTTTCAATATGAGAGTTGAATGTGCTTTACTAGTATATTTATTCAGTTTATCCAAACAATTATTATCTAAATACCAAAATTCAAACTAATTTTATTCAGTTTATTTGTTTAATTAAACCAAACTATTAATTCCTCTACTACCACGTATTTCAGTTGTAATATATCTTATTGCATTGTACCCACAAATCCCTGATTAAAAGAACAACTAGTTAATGGAGAAAATAAGCTGTCCGAAGCAGACTGGAATCGATAGTTTTACTGAAGTAAGATAGAAGAATTACAATGATGAAAAGAAGTTTGCGCACGAGAATAATCTCTACTTCTTACAATCTAAGCTATTAATAGTAATGACAACAATCAGCACAGATATCCTGAACTACTCGCAACTAAATTTATTAGAATCTAGTTATTTATGCCAGCTCAACATTTCTTTGCAGACTTAACTACCTTTATCTCTTAACTAACTAATATAAAAAGACATCAATTAAGCTAACTATAAACTAACTGGATTGTTGAACTACATGTTTTGACCTTAAATGAGTTCGCTACATCAACCACAACAAATTTTATGGATGTTATTGCGCAAATCTGATCATTGCCTATTACGTAGTTACTTGATGACTGATAGAATCTCTTTGTTTAGAATAGGAGACCTATTTTTTCAAGAAATAGCGGGATAATTTTTACTAGAAAAACAGGAATATAACAAACCGCAATGTTACAAGAATGTTTCTATGTGATAACTTTTATCCAATAAATTCTATTTCGTAATTTTTAGACACTTTGAAATTCATTGAAGAGAATTATACTTAGTCTCCATTTGAATATCTTTCACTTTCAAGATCACAATTTATAATGGAAGTACAATTCTTTCTCAAATTGGTGGGCATTCAATTACACATGGAAAATTCCTGTATGGACCAAGGTATACAATGGGTCAGTACACCTTGTGGTCCATATTATTCTATATTTATCAATTTATTAATTTTTTAAAAGAAGTTGGTGGATATAGAACTATATAAATCACAAGATTTACAATCCCACCATACACCTTGATTCATACAAAAAAATTTCATTGCACATGGGTCGGTACTCCCATTTGGTCAAACAACAGCTAAAATCTTTAATAATTGATTGTTGACCAAAATAAAATTTATTCATGTATCCTATATATTATGAGCATTGTAATTTTATAAATTAAAAAAAGAAAGAAAAAAAAAAAGCAAGAACTTAGTGAAGCCCCGTTAATTAATTATTAGAGATCGATCATGTGGTTAGCCTTGACTATTTCTTTATTTTACTTCTCGAAATCAAAGCCCCACCTCTTTCAACACGGAGTTCTTTTTAATCACCAATTAATTACTAAAACTAACTTTCATGACATGCAATCCTCTATTAAATTCTGATAATAAAACTTGAACTTAGGTCCTGTGACCCATAAATAACGAGAAAAAATAAATTATTAAAAACGTCTTATTAACTGAATTGTGTTTGTGATAGAGTGGGGCTTGGGCGGGGAACGGAGGACGACTTGCGCACTCAATCTATTTTTTTTTTTTTTCCTTGATTTGCAACACAAAATATGAAGTGATAAAACCGCTACTACAGTGTTTGTCTTAATCATATATTGACTACTCATCATCATCATTAACTGGTTAATAATATAAGATTAAGGAAATGTTTAGTTTGCATTCGAGAATCAGAATCGAAATGGGAATTACGAACTCTGCTAATATGGGTTGGTATTTGTTATTCTCCTTACTTGTTTGGTTTGAATAAGAAATGGGTTATTACGTTGATAAGTTAATAAATTTGAAACCCATGTCATAAGTGGAGAATGAAAGTGTGTATTTTTAATACTTTCATTCCCATAGAATGATTCTCATAGTGATTAACCGAACAACATTTATAGGTATTATTAATCTTGATTTCCATTCTTTCCCATACTCATAAATCAAATACCTCCTAATATTTTAATACTATCTTTGATTGAATTTAATTTTGGAGGGACATACTGTTTAAGGAAACTAATCAAGGCATGCAATATATATGTATATATGCATGTATCTATGCTGAGGTGTACGTCGAAGTATAAAACCTGTGGTGCAAAAGCAGTCCTTGGAGGCAAAGAGACTACACAGAATCACAGCATCACATCCTAAGTGCTTGCTAATTTTTTTTTTATTAATTTTGAGACAGCAACATTCCATCTTCCCTTGAAAATAAAATTTTCAATAATGAATTTATTTTTTAAATGTATGTATATGTGCGAAGCAATGACGCAATCTACAATTGCTTGCAATTTACTGAATGACTTGCTTAAGGTTGCGTTTGGATCCATGAATTTGGATAGATTTAAACAAATTTAAATTTTTTGTCCAAATCCATCATATTTAACCAAACAAACTAAAAGATTTAGTTAAAAATTTGAAATTCATAAACAAGTGAAGGTAGAATTTTATTAATTAGAATGAATGAATTTTAAATTTACTCAAATTTTATTTCATTTCAAATTCATCGATTTTAAATTTATTCATTTCATTTTTTATATAATTCAAATCCACCCATCCAAACACAACCTAAACACCTTCAAATGGATAAATAAATATGATTAAGTACCCTAAGATAAATGTTATGTTTAAAAGCTAGAAAGGGGTTATAAATACTCAAATTCACAAACTCATGTAAATACCCTTGCCATTAGTAATTAGTTTAACTCTTGTTTTCGCCAAACTAACGTCTTTGATGTGTGAAGATTTAGTAATATTATTGAAGAAGTTTACTCAAATTTAGCTTTGAAAATAGTATGATAGCTAAACCTACGTAGTAATGGATAAGTATGGCGTAATTAACATGCAAATAGCCGCACAATAATTAACCTAACTGATATTTTTAAAAAAAAAAATAGCTTAAACCTTACTAGCATCTTTTGGAAAAGTTTTAGTTCTGGTTTAAGTAGATTGGCTTAACATCTATTGTGCGAGCCCAAAAGAACAGAAAATAAATTGTATATCTCAAAATCAAACTTTGCAATTATAAATCATTTTTGCATTGCAAAAGTCAAATTTTGGAGATTAACAGGTAGGATCTTCCTTTTAATTCAAAAGATGCTAAGATGAACACGTCCTTTGAACCCTTTTGCATTATCCTCAACCTATTGTTTAAAGATTTCTGTGAATGTGAGGATAATGGATTTTTTCTTTCTCTTGTGTTTTTTGAACATATACAAGATACATAAATAATTAAATAAATAGTAAGAAACTAGTATGGACAATTGGCTCTATTTAGACAGTCATATTTAGAATATTATTTAGAATGTTAGTTGGAAATACTAGTTAGAGGTAGTATTCCAGTAAATTTTGAAATTTAATATATATGAAATAAACGTGGTTAGAAAATATGTTTAAAGAACTATCGAAAATAGGTGAATAAAAAATGACTACATAAGCATTGGGAATTCACATGGCAACGCCCTAAACCAATGAAGTATGAACTATCTCCAGAAGTTTTACTGTTACTGGAGGGAAACGATCTTCTTTGGAGTTTTAAGATTAAAGGAACAACTGGCACACGGCTACATGGTCAATGGCAATTTATTGTTTCCTGGAATATGTGGGTCAATTGCATTTTCTTCCTTTCTTTAATCTTTTGTCTGTTTTGCAATTTTGGTCCCTCATTTGGGTCAATTCTTGGATTAATTGCATTACGCTAAATGACATTTGCCGAGTCAAAGAAAGCCCCAGTCTACTAGAAAGTCTACGGGCTGAACATAATCTAAGCTCGTTTAAAAAGTTTGAAATTAGTACAACCCTCAGTTTCACTTCACATTCCTATACCATAGGCAGTCACTGGAAACAATGGCAAGACTTTCCAAATCAAAGTATTTAGGGATTAAATTTTGTCCAAATTTATGTAGAAGGTGATTATATGTTACTCGCCTCCTGTTACACTATGAGTTCCGAATTTTTTTTATGGAGCAATTTTTGTAATTATTTCGTTTCTTCTTCTTTTTTTTTTCTTTCCCCCAAGACCTAAGAACTTGATAAAAGTAAGAAACCCAAATTAAATAAATCAGAAAATGTATATTGATAATTCTAGTAAACTAGAGTTATTTTACTCTAAATTATGGCATTTTGATAGTTTAATTCTGAACGTTGGTTAATTAATTGAAGATTTTAGTTAATTTCTTTATTATGTGTTTATATTTTTGTTATTGTTAAATATAACAAGTTTTGATTAGAATTTTAGTTAAATTAATTACTTAATTGATTTAATATTATGAGCAAGTTTAAATTAGAGGATGGAAGCTAGAATGAACAAAGTGCAAGGACCAAAATGCAATTATAGAAGAATTGAAGAAATACTGGAAGGAGAGTCCAAATCACAATCTGGATTATTCCAAATCGCGATCTAGACACGAAAATGTGTAAATGTAATTTGAGGTCCATGTTGCGATCTCAATTATTCCAAATCGTGGCATGGACTCGCTTCCAACACAAGTAGTAATGGCAATTCTGTAATATCCTAATAGCCAATTTCTGATTTTGTCTTGTGTAATACTAAACTGTTTAAGCTACTTTAAAGATGTAATAGAGAAGTAAATAGGTAATAGAGTAAGTAGTGTAGTTAGTAATTTTAGTTAGTTTAGAATAGTATAAGGTAGCTTGACTCTTAAGTTATATTTGAATACAAGTTCTCTTTAATTATCTTTTAGATCTAGTTTTAAATTTCTTGCAAGTTTAAATTTTGATTACACAGTTGTAGTGAATTAATCAATAGTTTCAAAGTAGATATAATTTTTATTTACTTTCTAGTTTAAATTAGTGAAAGTCTTTTGTTTTCATTTCAAGCTTTCATATAGAAATTAGAGTTCTTGTTGATTTAATGCTTTTTAGTTAAAAAATTTCAATTCCTTGCATTAATTTCTAGTTAATTTTTAGTGGGATTTCTTTATTATTGTCGAAAATCCAAAAATATTTAGATTTCAAATTTAATTCATTACAAATTTTAGTAGATATGGTAGTTTTTAGCTTTATAACCTCTTTTATAGTCTTTTTAGTTGGGTTAATTACTTGCTCTTTAATTCTAGTCTTATTTTAGTTAACTTATAGTAGAATTAAGTGCTTTTATTTACTTTCTTTTATTAGAATAGATTAAGTAGTTTCTCAATTTCATAGTTATTTAGTTCTATTTACTTACTTTAGTAGATAATTTAGTTTAATTTAGATTTTAATTGCTTAAGTTTAATTGTGGTTTTAATTAGTGTAGATTCATCTTTTCTTATTAATTGAATTTGCTTAACTATACAAAGATTTGTAAATTTCGATACTTGCCTGCCAAACAATCTTCGTTGAAACGATACCCACACATCCTATACTACTACCAACTCCGTATACTTGCGAAAGTGAGGTAAAGTGTAGTAATTTTGTGTGCTTTATTATTACTTGTCTGCTTTAATTTGACCTCTACCTAAGGGCTTGACAAGTTTTTGACGCTGTTGCCGGGGATTGTCCTTGGTATTTGGCAATATTGAGTGATTTACATGTCGTGTAGATTAAGCATTTTAATTTAATTTAGTTGTTAATTTTTGTTTATTCGTTTATGTTGGTTGTTTGTCTTGTTGAATTGTCTTGGCACTTGAATTGACTACTTTTTTTGGCTTTTGTAGTGCATGATAAGAAGAGATAAATGGTCTTTTTTTTTCTTGGACGAAGAAAGTGAAAAAGAGTTAAGAAAAATCCGAAAGTTTACAAGAGTACAACTAGAGCAAGAGAGAATTGAAATGGCAAATGCTCTAATCAAAATCAAAGGAATTTAAACATTGGGAATGACGAAGAAGAGGTTGGCAGAAATAATGGAATGGGTAGTTACGGAAATGGGAATGACATGAATATAAATGGAATACCATTAAGAGAATACGCCATACCAAACTTTGATGGGATAAATTCTAGCATTGTACGGATGCCCGTGCAAGTAAACAATTTTGAGATTAAACCCGCCTTAAAACAAGTGCTACAAACTCATGCAATGTTTGGGGGTGGTCCCAATGAAGATCCATACACACACCTATTAAACTTTGTGGAGGTTTTGAACACGTTTAAATTCAATGTTGTACACCCGCATTGTATAAGAATGAGAGTATTTCCTTTCTCTCTAAAGGATAGGGTGAAATCTTGGCTTCAATCTCACACCCAAGGGACGTTTACCACTTGGAATCAACTTGCTCAAGAATTCTTGGCAAAACATTTTCCACCTTCAAGAACTGCCAAATTGAGGAATGAAATTACCTCTTTTAAGGCAAGATGTTGGTGAAAGCTTAGGAGAGGCTTGGGAGTGGTTCAAATTTTTCTAAGGAAATGTTCTGATCATGCAATTCCATTATGACTTCAAATTCAAACCTTCTACAATTGATTAACACAAGAGACAAAATCCATAATGGATGCCTCTACCGATGGTTCTATCTCCTACAAGACACCGGAGGAAGGTCAAGAATTGCTCAATAGGATGGCCTACAATCATTATTATCGTGGACCAATGACTCCACCGGTGGCTCAACACCAAGCCAATCAAGCTAATGCATATAGTGGAGTGTTGAATTTGAATATGCAAGATGCTCTTTTGGCACAATAAAGTATGTTCATAAATGTGATGAACAATGGTGCAAAAGTGTTGAAGAATTTCGGAAAACCGAATAGTGTGAATGCAATGTCTTCTTCTTCAACTCAACCAAGTATGGTGTGTGATTTTTGTGGAGGTGGTCATGCAAATGGGCAATGTGAAATGCCTAATGGGTTCAATGGGACAGAGTAATTCAACTATGTCTCTAATCAATCATCCTTTCCAAGGAACCCATCCGGAG
The DNA here is from genome assembly GCA_025175665.1 of Cinchona pubescens. NCBI lineage: Eukaryota > Viridiplantae > Streptophyta > Magnoliopsida > Gentianales > Rubiaceae > Cinchona > Cinchona pubescens. The sequence continues at coordinate 2,840,263 of JANKKI010000064.1, forward strand.
TTTATGGGAACACATATAATCCCTCTTGAAGAAATCATCCCAACTTTTCATAGAGAAATACCAATAATCAAACCAATCCTCCCTATCAACCAAATTCCCCACATCAAAATTTCCAACACAATCAAGTTTCAAGTTCCTCATCTAGATCCTATCAACCACCACATCAAAAGAAATTTTCAAACCAACTCATATCAATCTTTCCCTGACCCTCCATTTCAAAATCAACAACCACGACCTCCCTTCCAATATGAAAATCCTTTCCAATCTATGTATAATGACCAATTTGCTCCAAGAGAGAATGTATGTGAATATGGTTGGAAAAGAGCAGTGGAGTATTTGAGAAGAGAATTGGAAAGGGAAAAGGAAGAACATAAGAAGGATTTTGAGAATTTGAAAGCTTCGACAAGAAATTTAGAAATTCAATTGGGGCAATTGGCAAGGTTGAACCCTCTTATAATGAAAGACCTCTAGGGCACTTTCGAGTGATACTATTCCAAATTCCAAGGAGCAATGCAAGGCCATCACCCTTAGAAGTGGTAAGAATGTGGAAGAAAGAGTTGGAAGACATCATTGAAAAATAGAAAAAAAGAAAGAGTTGAAGATGAATAGAAGGAAAATAGGGAGTTTTCAATAAGGCAAGGCAAAATGATGAATGAATCTACTATGCCCAACTTACAAAGAAATGAAGGCAAGGATCTGAATTATCATTAGTTGAAGCATGTTAATATGCCATTTCCTCAAAGGCTAAAAGATGAAGAAAAGGCGAAGAAATTCAAAAAGTTTCTTGAGATATTCAAAAAGTTTAAAATTAACATTCCATTCATGGAGGTATTTGACAACATGTCCGTCTATGCTAAATTTATGAAACAAATTCTTACTTCAAAAAGGAAATTGAATGGGGATAAATTTAACGGAGAATTGTAATGCATTCCTTACAAAGAGTTTGTCACCGAAGCTATGTCAAAGACCCTAGGTCATTTTCCATACCCTGTGCTATTGGAGGTTTATAATTTGGGAGAGCGTTGTGTAATTTGGGAGATTCAATAAATCTCATGCCTTATGGGTATTCAAGAAAATAAATGGAGGACAATTGAAACAAACAAGTATCTCATTGTAACTTGTGGATTGTAACATAAAGTTCCCAAAGGTATCATTGGGGATGTTATTGTGAAAATTGACAAACTCTATCTTCCGGCCGATTTTATTATGCTCGATATGGAAAAGGATTAAGAGATGAAGATCATTCTTGGGAGGCCTTTCCTTGCTACTGGCTGTGCACTTATTGATGTTCAAGAAGGGAAATTGGAATTCTGGATAAATGATGAAATTGTTACATTTAATTTTTTTAGTTCATTAAAGGTTCCTTCAAATTTTTGAGGATGTTGTGAATATAAATGTAGTGAATGATCTAATTGATGATTTTTGTAGGAATACGATAGAGAATTTCTAAATGGAGAAAGAGATCTTCACAGAGTCAAATGCCCCAGGTCAAAATGATAAAGATGGGATGAAGAATGTGAATCACTTGGAGAATGATACCTTATTGCAAAATGAAGATGAGGAGAATCAAGAAAAAGATAAAGGGAGGTCTCCGACCAACGAACCTCCCAAGTTGGAGTTTAAACCTGTTCCTACTCATTTAATGTATGCATATCTTGGTGAAAATGAGATATACCCGGTGATTGTGAATGCATCCTTGACAAGCGAGCAACTTGAAAGATTATTTGTGGTGCTTAAAATGCACAAAGATGTCATTGCTTGGTCTATTGTTGATATTAAGGGAATTAGCCCTTCCATATGCATGCATAAAATTTTGTTGAATGAAGAAAGCAAACCGGTAAGGTAACCTCAAAGGAGATTGAATCCTACTTTAAAAGAGGTTGTGAGAAAGGAGGTTATCAAACTTTTGAAAGCCAGTATTATTTACCCTATTAGCGATAGTGAGTGGGTTAGTCCCACTCAAGTCCTTCCAAAAAAAAGAGTGGTATTACCGTAATAATAAGTGAAACCAATGAACTCCACCCCTCTAGATTAGTCACGGGTTGGCGTATGTGCATTGATTTCTGAAGGTTGTATAATGCCACCCGAAAGGATCATTTTCTTTTATCTTTTATTGATCAAATGCTTGAGAAGTTAGCCAGTTTTGCATATTATGGTTTCCTTGATAGTTACTCCGGTTATCTTCAAATTGTCATTTGTCTGAAAGTTCAAGATAAAACAACTTTTACATGCCCATTTGGTACCTTTGCATATAGGAGAATGCCCTTTGGACTTTTTAATGCTCCAAGCACATTTTAACGTTGTATGTTTGCCATTTTTCATGACATGGTTGAAAAGAATATAGAAATCTTCATGGATGATTTTAGTGTATTTGGTGTCTCATTTGATGATTGTCGTACAAATTTGTCCAATGTTTTGAAAATGTGTATAGAAACTAATTTGGTTCTCAATTAGAAAAATGTCATTTTATGGTGAACAGAATGAATTGTTTTAGGTCTCAAGATTTCATCAAGAGGAATAGAAGTTGATAGGGCAAAAGTAGAGGTGATTGAAAAGTTGCCTATTCCAATTAATGTTAATGGGGTAAAAAGTTTATTAGATCGTGCGGATTTTTATAGAAGATACATTAGCAATTTCTCACATATTGCTAGATCTTTGTGCTTATTACTTCAAAAATATTGTCCTTTTTATTTTGATGATTCTTGTTTGAAAGCATTCAATGAGTTAAAACATGCTCTTGTGATTGCACCAGTCATTGTATCACCAAATTGGTCCATTCTATTTGAGCTTATGTGTGATGCTAGTGACTATGCAATAGGTGCCGTTTTATGTCAAAAGGTGAATAAAATATTGCATGTCATCTACTATGAAAGTAGAACCTTAAATGATGAACAACTTAATTATTTTACTACGAAAAAGGAACTACTTGTTATAGTTTTTACATTTGATAATTTTAAACCATATTTGATTGGATTGAAATTTCCAACCCTTGTAATTGTGCACACCGATCACTCCACATTAAAGTACTTATTTTCTAAACAAGATTCCAAACCACGTTTATAGAGATGGATACTTTTATTGCAGGAGTTTGATTGGGAAGTGATGGACAAAAAGGGTGTGGAAACATGGTAGTCCACCATTTGTCAAGTATTGAAGCATCTAGACTTGTCAATCATGAAGAAAGAGCCATCAATGAAAAATCATCAATTGAGAAATTGCTTGAGGTGAAGAAAACAAGTTCATGGTATGCGGATATTGTGAATTATCTAGTGGTAAGGATAGTACCAAAGATACTAAGTGTCAATGAGAAAAGGAAGTTCTTTGCGGAACTTAAATATTACTTTTAGGAAGAATAGTATCTATTCTGAAGGTGCAATGATCAAATTCTAAGCAGATGTGTTCCCGAATGTGAAGTCATTTATATATTGAGACATTGTCATTCGTTTCCTGTTGGAGGGCACCATGGAGCTCAACGAGTGGCCTTTAAAGTCCTGAACTCAAAGTGGCTTATATTGGCCAACTATGTTCAAGGATTCTTGGGAATTTGTGCTCAAGTATGATGAATGTCCAAGGATAGGTAATATTTCAAGGAAACATGAAATGCCCCTTCATGGTATTATTGAGTTGGAAGTATTTGATGCATAGGGTATTGATTTTATGGGGCCATTCCCAATTTTATATTCCAACAAATACATTTTAGTTGCGGTGGATTATGTGTCAAAATGGGTTGAAGCAATTGCCACTCCAACCAATGATGCTAAAGTGGTCACTAAATTCCTTCGAAAAAACATCTTGTCTCGGTTTAGAGTGCCTAGAACTTTTATTAGTGACAAGGATTCTCACTTCAAAAATTGACATTTTGAGACCTTAATGACAAAGTATGGGGTAAAGCACAAAGTTGCTTTAGCCTATCATCCTCAAACATTGGGTCAAGTTGAGATTTCAAATAGAGAATTGAAGAGAATTTGGAGAAGACGGTGAATAATGCTAGGAGAGATTCGGGCAATTAAGTTAGATGATGCATTGTGGGCCTACCGGATAGCATTCAAAACCTCCATAGGCATGTTTCCGTACCTTAGTGTATGGTAAAGCATGTCACTTGCCGGTAGAACTTGAGCATAGAGCATATTAGGCAATAGAGAACTTGAATTTTGATTCGAATGAAGCATGTGAAAATAGGCTCCTTGATTTGAATGAGTTGGATGAATTCCGGAGATAAGCATTTGAAAAATATTTGATCTACAAGGAGAGAACTAAGGCATGGCATGACAAGTTCATCCTAAGGAAGGAATTTAAAACCAGTGATTGGTACTACTTTACAATGCAAAGTTCAAACTATTCTCGGGAAAACTCAAGTCACGGTGGAGTGGTCCCTTTGAAGTGGTTCAAACTTTTTCTCATGGATCAGCGGAGATCAAAGGGAAAGAAGGAATGTTCAAGATTAATGGTCATCGGCTCAAACCTTACTTAGAAGGAATTCTTGAAGGCAAACGAGAAATCGTCTCCAATTTGTACAAGAATGAACGCCCATGCCATAGTCAAGCTAGTGACTATAAAAGAGCACTTCTTAGGAGGCAACCCAAGTCTTTAATTTAGTTTTTATTTTTTTCTTTTGGTGTGATTTTTAATTAGTTTGATTTTGAGTGATTTGGTTTGAATTAGGTTAGAATTTTAGTTTAAAAATATAACTTTTTGAATTGAATAAATTGTGCTAAAGAATGAGGAAAATTGTCATCTTAACTTATTAATTTTGTATTTATAGCTTGTACATGAACTTGGAGAAAAGTGATTGAAGAGTGGAAAATTTTTGGCTAAGTGTTGAAAATACACTTTGCAGAATTTTAGCTCCAAATCGCAATCCAGAATCCCAAATCACGATTTGGAACTCAAACTTCTAGAGGGTATTTTGGTCATTTGGTCGAATTCGCGATCTCAAAATCCAGATCGCAACATCAAACTCATACTCCTGCAAAGGCAAAAAAAAATTCATCCGAGTCGAGGTCGCAATCTTTGAAACTAGCAAAATTGCAATCTCAAAACCCAGATCGTGATCTCGAGCTCAGGCCAGATCGTAATTTGGAAAGCCCAAATCGCAATTTCGACCAGGCAAAATTGAAATTTATACGATTCTTCTCTTATTTTTCTCAACTTCGTCTTCTTCCAATCAAGAAACCCCTTCCCTACCCCTTCAAATTCATCCATTCTCTTCTATTAAAAATCACTCCAAACATCATAATCCACTACTAACATCTTCCTACTTCATCATAGGTGCATCAAAAAGAGGATATCTTCGAGTCTACTTGGAGAAGATTGAACATCAATGAGGGGTTTGCACACAAATTTGTGGGAAATTTTTAGTCAACAATCGGGTAATATCCTTCCTTAATCTCGTGGTTGCAATTTTTCCAATTGTTGAAGACAATTTTTGAGTGTTTTGAATTAGTTTATTATGGAATTGTTGATAACAATTGGGTGATTTTGGGGCACGAATTTGGTGCAAATTTCTTGACTCAATATTGTGTTGTTGAATTCATTAATTCTCTGTATTATTGGACTGTGGATTGAATTGATTAAATTATCATTGGGAAAATTGTGAACTTTTATTGAGAATTTGGTGGAATTTTTTCTTGACTATGAATTTGGAATTCCTTAGTGCTTATTTGAATAAAATTGGTTGATAATTGCTGTGAAAAATGACAGGAGGTGCATATGGGAGTGTGGAGAAAAGAGCAAGAGCCAGGGGTAGAGGAACGAGGTCAAGAAAAAGAAAAGCCAGTAAGGGGACAAGTAGAAAAGGGGGTATAGACCAACCTAGTGGGGGTGATGAACACATAGAACCTCAATTCTCCAGTGATAGAGTACAGCAACTGTACAAAAATAATGGGAATCATGAGATGATTAGGGAGAGAAATTTTGACATATATATGCACTGGGGGGCCTATAAAGATGCTAGGAAGGCAATAGAAGAACAGATTAAGTCAAGACATTGGGAAGGGTTCAATACTTTGATTGACTCCGGGACCTGTGCTTCTCAATTGGTGAAAGAATTTCATTGCAACTTGTGTGAGTTGGAGAACGAAAAAGTGAGAGTACAGGGGCTATTGGTCGATTTTAGTTCAGAAGTGATTAATACTTATTTTATCATACCTCCTGTGTCTTCCGATCGATATTTGGCATTTTTGACTGATAAAGAGAAAGATATGAATATGATTAAAAATGCCATTTGTGATGTCAATGTTGATTGGATTCTGAGCACTACAGGCAATACTGAGTTGAGATTTGCTCATCATGGCCTCTCACTGGTGGCGAAATTATGGTTTTATTTCATTAGCTGCCGAATTTGGAGATCAAATTCTTTAAGTTTCATTCAAAGGGATAAAGTGCTCTTGTTGTATGCTTTCATGACTAGGATACCAGTAAATATTGGTAGCCTTATTAGACAGGGATTTTTGGATAGTGGAAGGTCCGATTGACCTATTTTTTATACACCCAATTTAATTCACCATTTGTGCACATGGCAGGTTGTCCCATTGATCCTGTGGAGCCTATGACATATCCTAAAGACATAATTAATCGGGAATATGTCTATAGAATGGTGCAAGAATATGAGAAGCATCATCAAAAAGAAAATCTTATCCCACCGCCACTACCACTGCCTCAGAGTACATCTTATATTCCTATACCCCTTGGATATGTATTGAATGCCCCAATAAATGAAGAATAAAGAAATGAGTTGCAAGGGTAATGGACTTATAATCAGTTGGTAATGCATAATAATCTGACAGTGATAGAATAAGCCCTCAAGACTACCACACTAGGCACATGGGTTCGTCCGCCACCAACCCCGGTTTGGCATTTTGGCCCACCTCGTGGACAATATTATACATCACCAATAGCTTTGGTACATCAAGAGGAAGCCCACCAAGCAGGTGGGACTGGAGGAGTTCAAGATGATGATCATGAAGTAGCTCAACCCAGTGATGCCGAGGATGGTCAAGAGGAGATGGAACAGAAAAATTGATGCAACTAGCTGTGACTGAGGATTTTGATGATTTAGAATCCAAGCATTTCAAGAAATTTGATGACGATGAACATTTTCTTTATTTTTCATTATTTAGTACCTTTATTTTTAATTACTCTTATTTTTAGTATTTTATTTTGGGATATTTTAGTTTTTGAGTAGATTGGCTAATGGCCTTAAGCTGACGCCAAGTAGGTATCTTTTTAGCACTTCATTGATTAAATCATTTTGAGAATTGCTTTATTGAATACTTGGTGTGGTTTTTGGTCAATTTCATTGACTAATGAGAGTAGAGTGGCTAAGGGCCTTAAACTGATGCCATGTTTGCAATTGTTGATGACTTGACTTGCATATTGATTTTTATAGAGCTTTATTGATGAGATACATGACTTAGTTAAGTAATCTTAGTATTTTCACTTAGTATTAATTGTTAGATTAAAATTTTGTCATAGTTTATATAGTTCTTGTTTAATTGTTGCTATGTCTTAATGTTGGATTTTGGGTAATTGGAAGGATAAATTAGACTTCATCAATTTGAATAAAATAGACAAGTTTGGGGTGTCTATTTCTCGTGTTAGGAATGGTTCTTTTATGTATATTGATGGGACTTGGTGACTACTGGATGGAAAAGTGATCAAATGAATACTCGATGAAGATGGGTTTTGACGTATAATATTATATGATTGAAATATTTGATTGGGTCATTTCATGAATTTAAGTTTGAGTGAGTAGTTCTTTTACAACATAAAGATTTAAAAAATTTGGCATTACTATTTTTCAAAAAGAAATACTAAAATTTTAGGAAAATTTATTTGAAATGTTATTTTTTATCAAATCACTTATATTATTTTGTTAACTGATTTATCTTTCGGAAAAAGTGGGTTAAATGAAATAGAAGGAATTTTGGGAAATTTTGTGTGTTTGCATAGGAAATGTTCTTCTAATTTGTGAATAATTGGTATTTGAGATTAATTTGAAGTATATTTCACTCCTTTTCCTTGGTTTAGGGTCACGTAAAAAAAAATCTTTTCGTCTTTTGGGAATAAGGCAAGTACAGAATTCCGACATGTACCCATATTGTTTCTTCGAAATAAGACATTAGAGTAGTAATAAGGCGAGTACGGGATTTTGATTTGTACTCATGTTATTTCTCCGAATTTAACAATTAGGAATTGTTTTTTAGTAAACCAATATGTTAAGGAGTAAGTGTTTACAATATTTATCATTCATCTCGTATTACTTATTCATTTTTAGATGTCTATTCTTAAATTGTGTGACAATTGCATTTAAATAGATTCCTAAATGAACTTTTATTTTTATGAGACCTAGTCGGGATAATTGACTAACTCCATCATATTTGTGAATTGAGAAGAAATGATGCTTTAAATGGATAGAACTAAAACGTTTGGTAATTCTTTTTTAGAATAGTAATTCTTGGTGATTTGAAATCTTGTGTAGCAAATAAACGTGTGCTTGTTTGTAGAAAATTTGCAAACTTAAATTGACTCATTTAAACACTTCACTTATCATATAGTGGATCAAACAATTGAAAGTTGGTTGAGAGATTTCTTAATTGCTCTAAGTACATCCACAACTCATCAAGTGTTTTATCAATTTTAGTAGTGTTTTTGTATTTAATTGTTAGTAGATTCTTTCTAATTTATGATTTACTCGAGACTAGCAAAACGCTAAGATTTGGAGTATGATAACTCTAGTAAACTAGAGTTATTTTACTCTAAATTATGGCATTTTGATAGTTTAAATCCCGAACGTTGGTTAATTAATTAAAGATTTTAGTTAATTTCTTTATTATGTGTTTATATTTTTGTTATTGTTAAATATGACAAGTTTTTATTAGAATTTTAGTTAAATTAATTATTTAATTGGTTTAATATTATACAAGTTTAAATTAGAGGTTGGAAGCTAGAATGAACGAAGTGCAAGGACCAAAATGCAATTATAGAAGAATTGAAGAAATACTGGAATGAGAGTCTAGATCGCGATCTAGACACGGAAATGTGTCAATGTAATTTGAGGTCCATGTCGCATGTCGATCTGGAATAAATCGCGACATAGACTCGCTTCCAACACAAGTAGTAATGGTAATTCTGTAATATTCTAGCAGCGAATTTCTGATATTGTCTTGTTTAATACTCTACTATTTAAACTATTTTAAAGATGTAATAGAGAATTAAATAGGTAATAGAGTAAGTAGTGTAGTTAGTAATTTTAGTTAGTTTAGAATAGAATAGGGTAGCTTGACTCTAATGTTATATTTGCATGCAAGTTCTCTTTAATTATCCTTTAGATCTAGTTTTAAATTCCTTGCAAGTTTAAATTTTGATTACATAGTTGTAGTGAGTTAATCATTAGTTTCAAATAGATATAATTTTTACTTACTTTCTAGTTTAAATTAGTGATTTTTTTTTGTTTTCATTTCAAGCTTTCATATAGAAATTAGAATTCTTATTGATTTAATGCTTTTTAGTTAAGAATTTTCAATTCCTTCCATTAATTTCTAGTTAATTTTTAGTGGGATTTCTTTGTTATTGTCAAAAACTTATACTTCCAAAAATATTTAGATTTCAAGTTTAATTCTTTACAAATTTTAGTTTAGAAATGGTAGTTTCTAACTTTATAACCTCTTTTATAGTCTTGTTAGTTGGGTTAATTACTTACTCTTTAATTCTAGTCTTATTTTAGTTAATTTAGAGTAGAATTAAGTATTTTTATTTACTTGCTTCTATTAGAATAGATTATATAGTTTCTCAATTTTATAGTTGTTTAGTTCCGTTTACTTATTTTAATAGATAATTTAGTTTAATTTAGATTTCAATTGTTTAAATTTAATTATGATTTTAATTAGTGTAGTTTCATCTCTTCTTATTTGAATTTACTTAACTATACAAAGATTCATAAATTTCGATACTTACTTGCCAAATAATTTTCGTGAAAATGATACCCACCCAACCTATACTAGTATCAATTCTGTATATTTGTAAAAATAAGATAGAGTGCAATGATTTCGTGTGATTTATTATTATTTGTTGCTTTAATTTAACCTCTTAAACCAAAGGGCTGACATATATTTGCTTACAGACGAAGGAAAATACCATCTAGTAAAGTCGCGGCTGTACGTACTGCATGACTGCTTGTGATGGCGTGTTAGTGATATATATCCAATAAGGAAATATTTAGTTAGATTTGGTATATGATCCTATTTATAAATTCTGTGGTGTAAATTAAATGTTATGAAATTTGTGACATCAGCTGATGTAAGCAAGATTCTATAATATTTAATTTTAATCGCAAGATCTACAAATGGACTCAAAACTGAATTATGGTAGTATTTTCCTATATCCAATATGGAAAAACTTACATAAACCCGGTCTTTGACCCCACCTGTAGACCCTGCGATCAAGATTAAATTTTATAGAATTTTACTTACATCAACTTATGTTATAGATTCTATAACATTTAATCCACAGAGTTTACAAGTGAGAGTCAAAGACCAGATTTACCTAAGTCTTTCCCATCCAATATTATCACGAAGTGGTAGAAATATTTATTAGTCTTTCTGCCATGGAAGATTTTCTTTAGATCTTCATTTACTATTTTGGATTTGTAAGATTCTTTCTGTTATTATGACCATACATAACTTACTTTTACTTTTACTTTTACTTTTATTGAATTAACAAATAAATTATATATATAATTTATTTATTAATTGTTTTAAACAGTCAATCTTAAGAAAATATGAAGGTGACCATACAACTTTTTCAGGATTTATAATAGCCATGTATTATTGGATCTCAAAATTAAACACACTCTATATTTTTGCCTTGGTCTATTTGAGACACAATTAAGGCCTCAGGTTTTCAGGTCCGGAACATGACCTGATATAAATGTCAAATTATTTTTTTTCCAAAAAAAATAAAAATTTATGAAGAGATACTTGTGATTTAGGGGGAGCGGGTATTATATTCGCGTCACAAAAGATTTGACTGACATGACCATCACTTGACGAATTTTGGGTTTCTTGTGACACTTTTGATATAATAATTGTGTGACACTACTTAAATGAGTGCATCTAATATGTGTCTTTCACTTAATATTTATTCATGGTAGGATAACACGTGTCACTTATCTAAATGATGCCACACAAGTGTCACATTAAAAAATGTTACAGAAAATTTACAGTCCACTTGACAGGTTAATAATTTTTTTAGGAAGTGTTTGGCTCGCATTTGGGAATTAGAATCGAAATGGGAATCATAAATCCCACTATCGATATGGGTTTATGTCATTATCCTTTATTTGTTTGGTTTGAATACATAATAGGTTTCATTATGTTGATAAGTTAATAAATTTAAAACTCATGTCACAAATAAAGAATGAAATTGGATATTTTTTAATACTTTAATTCTTATAAAATGATTTTCATAGTAATTAATCAAATAACATCTATAAATATCATTAACTTTGATTATCATTTTTTCTCTCATATCTATAAACCAAGCACCTCCTTAATCTTACCCGTCCCTCAAATTATTGTCTACTCGATATTTGGCAAGAGAGGATCGAGTCATGGGTAGCCATGATCCAATCCTCTTCATCATCATTCATTTTTAAAAAAGTAAAAAGAACCAAAAAAAATAAATATGCAAAAGTGTATATAAATAATATAACAATGTAAAAACAACCATGTAATAGCAAAGGGAGCAGAACTTCTCTTTAATTGTACCTTCTAGTTCAACTAATGTTCTTGAACATTATATAAATAAAATATGTTTCAATACTAACAATAACCGTTGAATGTACACTCACTAACTAATGAGTAATACAATAATTTAATCATTTAGAGTTAGAATTTGTCTTACTAAACTATAAATCTAACCTTAAAAGTTGTATGATAATTATTTATTTATTAGTCGATTGAGTACTTTAATTTGTATTCGACCCTTACTTTGTTGGTATCCAACTAGACGAGTTTTAAGCAGGGACAGCGTGCGAGTAAGTTTGCTCACGTCTATCTATTAACCTCTAGCTTAAAAATTTTTATATTTAAGTATAGTAACTAATTAATTTTTTATGTTGAGCTAAAAGGTACATTATAGAATACCATCCCAAATTGTCCAAAATAAATTCCAGAATAACGCAAAGCTTCAAAATTAGTAGAATCCTGAAAAAAATTTATATGAATTTGATTTATAATATAGTGTCATAAATTTTTTAATCTGTGTAAAATTACACCATCTTATAAAATGATGTGTGATGATGTAACTTTATAAAAATTAAATAATATATTAAATTATACGATAAATTCAATCTATATAAAAATTTTTCATAATTTGACATATGCGTAAAAGCTCTGAAGTTTATTTGGGAGCCAGGACATTTGGCATAATTTACAAAGCAATGCATTGATCCATCAATATCTTACCAAGTGGCAAAAGAAGAACTCACTTGCATAATTTATTTTACCAAACTATTTGCGTCACTTCACCTAAACAAACTAAAAGGCCAGTTGCATCGTTTTCAAATTAAGGCTCACAAATTAGGCATTCACGAGTCTTTTCGTGTATAGTATATTGTAAAGGGAAATGAATAATTTAAATATATTTGATTTTTTATTATATTTATAAATTTTGTGATATGAATTAAATATTATTATATATATGATATCAGTTTATGTAAGTAAAATTTTATAATATTTAATTTTAATCACAAGATCTAAAAGTAAAACCTAAAATCAGTTCTAATTAATATTTTCCTATGTAAATATGCATAATATACATACATATGTGTATCTGAAATCTCATGTTTATCATATATGTCTTTGGCATCATATACTAGTAATTGAGGAAAATACTTATATAGATTCAGTTTTGAATTTCACATATAAATTTTGTGATCAAAATTAAATTTTATATAATCTTATTTACATTACTTTGGAAAATATTTAGATAAATCCGATTTTTAATCTCACGTGTAGATCTTGTTGTCAGGATTTAATCTTATAAAATTTTATTTACATCAATTGATATCATATATTACGTAAAGTTTAATCCACATCATATGATTTACAAATAAAGTCAAAGATTAGATCTATATATTTTAAAATAAATATTTGTCCATCCGTTTATATCATTTATTTTATAAAATTAAATTCACACTATTAAATCTACAAGTAAGATAAAATATTGGACCTAGTTAAGTATTTCCCCTAATTGGGTTTGTTTCTATGTTCTTGTTTCCTTATGATCCGTACGCACAGAAGCATCGCATTTTGTGCGTCAAAAAATTTACTATTTAAAACCTTAGCGCATTGGAGTGTTCACTTTTCAAACATTTCTTTCACTTGACTAGATTAAAACCTTCACTTTAATTCTCATAAATGATAAACCCCATCCACATAATGAAAAAGCAGAACTATAAGGACGTGGTTTCATAATCAATTGGCGTGTCTTGGCCGCTTCATGCAAACCCATTGTCTTTTACTACTCACTCTATAATATAAAATAGGTATTCTAGACCATTAAAATATTAAAACGTAATAAAACTCTCATATTTCTTAATTATCTCAGCGGTTACAACACTCACTAACACGGACTTATTTCTTTTAGACATGTAACTTATTTCTTACCAATCACAATTGTGGTGGTGACCCCAACCAGCCAAGTTTTTGCCTATATAAAGGACCTCACTTACCATCCTTGCATAATCATCATCATTAAAAGTTAAGTAATTAATACTCATATCAAGAAAAAAGCAAGGAAAAAATTATCATCAAAAGTATATTTCTTTTTTCATGGATAAGTTGGTTATCTTTGCGTTCTTAAGTTTTCACATTTTAGTTGCATCATTTGGTGTGGCAAATGCTGCACAATTATCGTCATTTTGTAGCCAAACTCCTTATCCAGAACTATGCAATTCTCTCACACTTACCACAAAATCAACTCTTGATCAAACCCCCTTCAATGTTCGTGATGCTGCATTATGTAAGTTCACTCTCTCCCAAGCTCAATACATCTACAAACTCATCTTAAACATGGATGTGAAATCATCATTCAATCAGTTAGGCAAGTCTGCTTGGGCTGATTGTTTAGAACTCTACCAAGATACTATAGACAACCTCAATCGAGCAATCAGTTCTTCTGCCAATCCAACCAAGCTAAATGATGTTCAAACATGGTTAAGTGCCTCAATTGCAAATCATCAAACATGCCAAAATGGTTTTATTGATTTTCAGTTGTCTTCGCAATTGCAATCCTTCCCATTTCTTGTCAGTAACTTCTCAAAACATCTTAGCAATTCACTTGCAATCAACAAGGCCGCAGCTTCATCATCACTTGCCAGCACTAAACAAATCAAAGGGAGACGATTGATGAGTTCAGATGGCTTATTCCCTGAATGGGTTTCTGATGCTGATCGTAAGCTTCTTCAATCATCCGGCGGAGCAGGAAAAGCCGATATCGTAGTAGCCCAAGATGGTTCCGGCGACTGCTACGAAACGATTTCTGAAGCTTTGGCTGCTGCTAAGACAAGGAGTGGAACTGGGAGATTTGTTATTTACGTTAAAAAAGGTGTTTATAAAGAAAATGTTGTGGTCACCAAGACTATGAAGCTGTCTCTTATAATTTCTAGATCGTTGGATATGGAATTGATGCCACAATTGTCTGTTCTTATACAAATGTTAGATGGCTCAATAACTTTTCGATCAGCAACATTTGGTGAGTTAATTCATCATACATGTTTAATTCTCTTATCAATTTTTGAACCTCAGCAAATAGCAAATTAAATCACTAAATCAATAAAAATATGTAACTTCACCAGTCCTTGTTCCACATAGGCTGTTACTTATCATATTCATTTGACTTTTATCCTTTTGTATTAAAATTATTGATACTTTTTGGGTCATAGATTTATCTAATCCTCTTCGAATTATACTTGAAAATATAACATACTGCAATTTGCTTACCACATGAAAAATCACTTGTCAAACCTTTCTGACTTATTTATTATAGATATTGATATATAAATTTTTCGTTTCAAATCATTAGACAGCCTACCAAGTTATTGCGCTCTCCGGTCAAAATCAAATTGTAACAGATCTTTTTCTATTCCACTTGAGCATTAACTTAAATATCTTTTTCTACTAAATGTCAATAACGGAGAAAATTAGCACTAGTTTATATCTTTGAAAGAAATAATTGTCAACTTATTATGATACACTAATATCAAATTAATATTTTTTTTTTTTTTAAAAATAACCAATAAATCCTAAGAAAAAAATCTTACCATTTAAGTTATACTTCGGTGTCTAATTAAATCATCCATTTTTATTTTTTTTTCACACTAGTACTAATTAATATCTTACTTGTAACCATCCACTTTTTGTTTTTTTTAAGCTGCTACTGGTAGTGGCTTCATTGCTCAAGACATGTCATTTGAGAACACAGCAGGACCTCAAAAGCATCAGGCAGTTGCCCTCCGCTCAGGATCAGATTTCTCAGTGTTCTATAGATGCAGCTTTCAAAGGGTATCAAGATACCCTTTACGTATATGCCCAACGCCAGTTCTATCGCGATTGTGATGTCTATGGAACCCAGGATTTCATATTTGGGGATGCAGTTGTTGTTTTCCAAAACTGTAATATTTACTTAAGAAGACCATTAAGTGATCAAAAGAACACCGTAACAGCCCAAGCTAGAACCGATCCCAATGAAAATACTGGAATTATTATTCATAATTCGCGAATCACAGCCTCATCAGACTTGAAATCGGTTCAAGGTTCAATCAAGAGTTATCTCGGAAGGCCATGGCAAAAATATTCACGGACTGTAATAATGACGACTACTATAGATAGCGTGATTGATCCAGCAGGTTGGCTTCCATGGAGTGGCAACTTTGCTCTAAGTACTCTTTACTATGCTGAATATATGAACTCTGGCCCAGGTGCAGGAAAAAGCGGAAGGGTAAAATGGGGTGGATTTCATGTTTTAACTAATCCTTTGGAAGCTGGAAAATTTTCATATGTTGGAAATTTCTTGGCCGGAAATTCATGGATTCCAGCAACAGGGGTGCCATTCACGTCAGGTCTATAAATAAAGCCACACGCATCTACTCCTTTTTCATCATAAGCTTGGTATATTGGTTAGCAGTAAAATTTGTGATTATTAAAAATTACTTTATATATGTGATGTTGGGATGACGTTATTCATTTAAAGTATGATTGATGTCATTTGATATAATATGACTCATGTCACTTCTTGGATAGTCACAAAGTCTTGGGAATAGACTAATAGAACAAGTCTTTTTTCATTTTCATTAATCACATAATTGAAAAGTATTCTCAAAAGTTAAATTATTAAGAATAAGGGCTACTACACTAGCATATTGATTTCACGTAGTTGTGGATTAATTTAATTAGGTTCTGTTTAGCTGTGTTGATTTTGTACCACAGTTTCCCTGTAATATAGAATGGAAATAAAATAAATGTATAATTGTCACTTTTGCTTAATTTTTTTGATGATCTTGTAGTTTGTCATTGTATTTAATTGTCTCTGTGGAAATTTGTTGTGTTGAATGGGACATAAACAAAGACTGTGCCCACAATAATAATGTGCCTATAAGGAGAGCAACCACAATTTTATTAAATAAAGGTAATAGTTCAGCATTAGCAATCATCCAAATTTTAGTCAGCTGACTTTAAATCTTCAAAGCCAGCCATGGGAAAAATTATCATCTAATCTATCTGATCATGAATTTTTCTATGGCAATAAACTTTGACCGTTAAAAGTACGGACACTTCTTACTCTCTCTCTTTCCCCACCACCCCCTGGTTTCTTTGTCGTCCGGACTGGCGCTAAATTTAAGCTTCCCAATTTTACCTTAAGTTTCAATTCGTATGTAACATATAACGATGTTAATCAGGGAACTGAATGATTGATCGTTGATTTTCTTCTTAATTTATTTGATATATTTTATCCTATTGGGAAGCATCTTATTCTACAGTGGGACAATTAATTAACAAAACCAATCTTATTGTTACGGAATTTCGAGTATCAGTACATCTGTCCGTACAAAATCAACAAAGTGATAGAACTGTGTAAAAAAGATTATTTTTTTCATTTATCTTTGAGTATGCTTTAATTTAGTTTCTTATGTACAAGAGCAACCTAATTTAGTCCATCATCATTCACAATGTTAGTCAATATAGATTTTTTGACGAAAAAGTTAAATAAACTAATAGCCAAAGTTATGTAAATATCAAGTGATCATTAAAATACAAACAAATTTAGATTAAAAAAAATTTATTCATCATTACCCCTAATATTTTTATTTTTATTTTTTTTAATTTCTCTAACCTTAGTTTTGTCTCATTTCTTTCAAACAATCTTCAAAGACAAAAATTAGTGAAGCACATTTCATTATTTTTAGGTTTATACCTTTTAGTTAATTGTGTTTAAATCAAGTAACCTCTACCGTTAATTTTTTAACTTTTTCGTTAAAAGCCTTATATCGGCCAACATTTTAAAAGATGAGAGATTAAGAGAATATTGACTTGTTGCAACACATAAGGGACTAAATTGGAGCACATCCCAAAGATAAGGAACCAAAATAATCTTTTTTTAAAAATAATTAATGTGTCATTGATCTATAAAAGAATGAATGAAATCGACGAATTATTTAAAATTGGTAATTGGTGATTTAATATAATTTTACCATTTAGATTGATGTTCAAATAGTTTTGAGTTTGTAATTTTTATAAATGATTTTCCTTGAAATATAAATGTCTTACATATATATATATATATATATATATATCACTTTTTACCAATTGTTGAATGCATGCATGTTACTCAAGATTTAGGACAAAAGTAACTTGGTTGTTCATATCAAATGTATGAAAAGCTTTTATCACATAACCTGAAAAGTTGAAAATATTACAGACACGCAATGCAAATCAGTCCCGTCAAACTTTGTATATTTTATTCAACTATCTTTGTACATTAATTTTAATCTTTTCACAATTTAAAAATTACAAATTCAGTAGCCCCAAATATGGATAAGTTTCAACATTATTAGATGTGAGTCTTCTATCGTTGTCGTTCCAAATGAAAATATATATATAAAAAAAAAAAATGTAAAACGACAGGACACCAGCTATTTGTTCATTTCTTCATTAGCTTGAAAGATATAGGCAACATCATCTTCTGGGGAAGTGTACGAAATCAACGTAGTCAACACGCGAGTTATATGAATTCTGAGTCTTGAGGAGTAGTACTAATTAATTAATCAAGAGGACTAATCTTATTTACACCCTCAAAGATTTATTCACGACACTTTTTATCATTAACTATTTCATACCTCAGGTCTTATACCACATCACTTAGCCCCAGTTTTTGCTAATACGTAGTGTATTTCACTTTACGAAATAATGAAAGCTATTGCCAACTGTTAGATTGGACATATTGGCTGAGAGAACTTCAGTTTCAAATCTTACCATCAAGAGTCTCCTATCTGATGGAGCAATTTACAAAAATTATTTTAAGTAGCTAAAAATGAACGTCAATAATATGTTTTAACTCTGAAATAAATATTAACCTACTCGTATATATATATAATTGTTCTAAGCTTTTTTAACTCATATTGATAAAATCTAAATATGACAAGATTTAGATATTTAATTGAATTGTAAAATCTAGTCAATTAATTTAAGTGTCTGCACAAAACTATATAAGATCAACCAAAAAATTAACTGTTAATGGATTTGATCTTTAATTACATGCAATATTGGCATTATATTATTAGGAATACAACTAAAGCATCATCCCTCCATCCTAATGGGGCATTTAATAGCATAATTATTTCCCTCCAGCTAGCTTAACCTTGACCCCAAAATGACATTTTTTTTTTCCAAGACTCCAAAATGACATGATCTAATAAATTTTGTATGCAATATTCTGGATGTAACACATAAATTATAGGTCTAATTTTTCTTCCAATCACTACCAAATCATGGATACGTATCAAACGATATGAGATAGAAAATATTAACAACAACCCCTATATCTTCTAATGTAACTCATATTACAGCCTATGGAGGTCTATTACTTATGGTGCTATCACATAATTAAGAGTATATTTATTGTTATTTAAGACATGATTAGGAAGTCACTTTCACAATTTTGTCTAAACAAACGGCCAAGTAACAGAGAAATAAAAGTTCATTTCACACTTGCTCTAATGATTTAATGAAGAGAAAAATATGGAAAAGAATAGTCCAAATGGGATTTAATTCTGATAATTTTTTTCTAGTTTTATTTGGACCATCAATTTCCTGGAAACCTATAGGGAAGCTCCTGCTTTTTGTCATTTTAGGTTGTAAAATCCAATTGAAACGAGACAATAAGTTGAGTGAAATTGTGAGACTATTGAAATTTGAAACCCTATTAGCCTTGAGTGGATTATGACTTATTATAGATGTATATATCATAATTCTAACAAAGAAATGAACGATTGTGGTGTGAACGAAATTGCAAATCGTTTTTTTTTTTTGATTGATCATTCTTTTGATGTGTTGACGACTAATTTTGACGGCCATTGTGAAACACTAATTATAATAGAATTGACAAAACATTCAGTCGTGCTCTTCCTTACACTTCTTAGTACTTTGCATGTCCTATCCCTGTTATTTGGTAAGTTCACTTCCGTTGTCAATTTTTCCATTGTTCCTCTTTTTTAATTTTTATCCTCTTTTTTTTTTTAAGGGGAGGATATTGATACAACTTACTCTTGTGTTACCAGTGAACTCTTTTTTTTTTTTTTTTTTACCAGAGGAACATTTCCATTAATCAACAATGGCATAAACTTCACGAAATGGCCTAAGTTATAAACTGCGTTTACTTATATATCTATAATTTTGAAAATTGCATTCTGTGATGCTAATACTACTTGATATGGCTCCTTCATCTCTAGCTATATTAGATTTTCTGCAAAATTAAGACATAAAAAAGTATTGCATGATCACTTATATAAACATGCATGCAAATCTATGTAGATGCATTTACATATGCATGTTTATATGTGATAGATGAAGCTATGATCCAGTTTTTATGGATGGTTTCTGCCTTTCCACAATTATATATGTGAATGTGGATCAATTCAGGAAAACAAAGAATAAAATTAGTTATACCTTCCCAAATGACTATTAAAACAATATCCACCACTCATTCTTTCTTAACTTTCAATTGATTAGGACCTCATGTTATCTATTTCCACAATTCGACTGGCTAATAATTCAGGCTTTCCACTCAAAAGCACAAACCATATGTTTCTATATATTGATTAGATTGGGGAAATTAATAAGGATAGGTAGATAGAATATGGAACAGTGTTCTTTCCTTGCTGGAAATTGACTAGAAATGTCATATCCTTATTCTTAAATGATAATTTGCTGTCTATATTAATAAATGATAATGTAGCTATTTGTCTAATATGGCTTCCAATATTTACCAAACAAAGGAAATAAATTAAAAAAAAAAAAAATGGAAGCAATGATGAACCATTGGAAAATTGAAAAGTAATATGGTGTTGTTATCATAAACATATTGAATGGGGTTAGTTTGACTAAAATATTTTTTTAACGGTTTTTCTTCTCTTGCAAGAGCACAATTATCACCTAAAAGATAGCTTAGATTTGCTATGGAAACTGAAATTTTTTTAGTTACACTTTTCTTTCTTCCCTTCCTGTCCTCCCTCCTTTTCATTCCATAGTTCCTTGTCCTTTGAGCACCATTCACGTAAAATTACATCATATAGAATCTTGAGTTGTAGCTTAGAAATGTCAGGATATTTTAATATTTTCCGAATAGAAAATGACTTTAGGTTCTCTATTATAGTTATACCACCAAACAAGCGATACGAGTTCTCATTTAATATAGGGGTAATTTCAGAAACTTACGCTAAGATTTAAACTAATTTTATTTAGTATTTTTGAACTTTAAAAAAATATCACTTATTTTTTTTATTTTAAAACTTTTATAACATTTTAGCCCATTCTTTTAAAAAAAATTAACTTAAGTGGAGAGAGACTATTTCTTCCTCCCAATTTTACCTCTGGTTCAAAGCTTTCATTAATTAAAATAGCTGGAAGAAAAGGAAAAAATATATAACTTAATTATTAACAAATAAAATACATTGTAACTTTTCATATCTTTCACCAATTAATTTCAAAAAATATATTTTAATTATTTTTTATTTTACAAGTTAATGATTTCCAAATAAAATACCAATAACATTTTTTATTGTTATATCATGTATACTTATGAATTCTAAATTTTTGTTCAAACAACACATACAAACACATTAATACGTTCCTAATTATTAGGAAATAAGTTGGCTAAAAACTTTATCAAAAAAGTCATTTAATTTTTAAAGAGTTTGTGATTTTCCAAACAAATTCGAATTATATTTTTTTTTTATTTATATGGTAATTTTTTTATGCATTCAAATTTTTGTTCAAATCAACACACAATAGCACATTACACAACTGTATTTTTTTGTAAATAAAGATGTTAATTTTTTTTTGGAAAATACATATTTCAATTTTGAGTTTTGAATTACAATCAAAATAGTATGAGTTATATTTATTTATTTTATCATATGATGTGTTTTACGTATTCAAAACATTTATTCAAATTCATGTCCAAAAATACATTAATATGGGCAAAATTTTCATAAATTTACTAGTCAAAAAATTTATAAAGAGAATATTTTTTTATTTACGAGTTTGTGATTTCTCAAACAAAATACTAATTATGTGTTTTTACATGGTAAAGATTTTTATTTAAACATATAGAAGTAATCAAATTAATGCATTCACAATTTTTTTTTAAATAAGTAGATAAAAAATTATTGAAAACTAAAAGGGTGTCAAGTAAAAATTGTCAAAAATCTCATAATATGGATAAGGCATATGGGTTATAAATGTCATTTCATGCATTTTAGTATCATAGGTGGATCCATTGGTAAGAGAGGGGAGGTAAGTAATATTTTTAAAGTTTAAGAGTGTTAAGTGATATTAACAAAAATCTCAGAAGAGATTTATAAAATTATTCCCTTTTATATAAATGTAATACCAAAAAGTACAATAAAAGACATAAAGCGATACAAAATGGACCGGACAAACTAATTTGTCTAGCAAAATAAGCAATAGACTAGTAAAAATTTGACTGGTCACACCAAAGATTAAGCAATTTTTCTCTTCACTTGCTTCCATCTTTGATGATCTAACCTCGGTAGGGCCTAGGAAATTCTAACAAATGAAAATCGATCATGAAACTGCTTCAGAAATAGTATAGTAAAAATTAGACTTTTTAAATCAAGATTGATGAATTTCTTATGGATCAAACTTAGCTATCAAACAACCACAATCAATCGCCTGGCTACCAAGTTTAAATTATTGGCTTCGTCCCGTAGCATTATTATTTTGCAACAATGGATGCAACAAGATGAAAGAGAATGTGTATCATCTATTGGACTAAAAAAGAAATGGAAAGAAACGAAAGAGAGAGTATTCTATTTAGGGAAGAAACGTATGGACTCAGAGTTACATAAATTTCAATTATTGCCTTCGTTTCCGTGGAAAATTTCTATAAATATGTCATTTTTCAAATGTGTTCTAATTGTATGCCTATTTCAAAGTTGTGTTTTCAAAAAAGTTTTAAAAAAAAAATAATAATAATAATAATAATAATAATAATAATAATAATAATTAGTGTTGACTGACCTCGCATTCCTCGAATGCGAGGTCGGCAACCACTTATCTTCTGCGAGGCTTCAGGCCTCGCAGAAGATAAGTCCCCAAATTCCCCCCAAATTCCACTGCCTCCTCCTTCCTCTTCCTCTCCTCCTCCTCGTGGTCCTCCTCCTCCTCCTCCCCACCACCATCTATTTTTCCTTCCCTCTACAATAATCACCATCTCCATTCCACCACCACCACTACCACCACAACCAACAGAACCACCGCCACCGCAACCCACCGCCACCGCGAGGTCAGTCAAGAACAAATAAATTATTATTATTATTTTTTTTTTTTTTTTTAAAAAAAATTTCTGGAACTCGCATTCGGAGAATATGCGAGTTCCATGCTTCGGAATAACACTTTCAAATAGGCACACAAATAGAATGAATTTGGAAAACAGGCATATTGTTAGAATTTCCTCTCGTTTCCGTATCTAAGTACTAACATTTTGTACTAGTTTTTGACTTTGGACAAACTAACACGATTCACCTTCTAAATACACTAAAGATATGCTATCTCATTCTCTATTCTGCTACCTAATAAACTGTTAAGATTTGTTTAAATTGATTATCCATTTTAATAAAGAAATCTTGATTATATATTAAATAATGGAATAGAAAATGAAATAAGAAATGGGATAAAAAATCTTAGCAAGAATCTTGGTCATTCATGTGTCACCCTATTGCTATGTCTTTCTTATCTACCATACTATAACTAATTAACTTGAAATTCTAATGATTTTGCTCATAATAAATCTGGTAAATCTTGAATATTCAAAATCTTGATTTTATCTTTATAACTATCAAGCAGTCATTTTTATTAGGAAAATAAATAAACAACCCAATAAGAAATAGATACAAACTAATTAACGACTAAAAAATATTTCTTAATTTGTATGTTTGTTTGATTATTTATATCTACCAGATTAAGTTCATTCATTTCAAAGTTAAAAGAAAAAAAAAACACTATGAATTTTATTCTCTATTTTGCACAGAACATGATAGACGCAGGGTTTTTTTTTTTCAAAAAAAAAAAAATAGGTATCCAAGCTACAATAATATCATTGCTATTTATCTAATATATAATTCGAAACTAATCATTCACTTATATATTTTCATTTTAAAAAAAATTAGGTATCCAAGCTACAATAATATCATTGCTATTTATCTAATATATAATTCGAAACTAATCATTCACTTATATATTTTCATTTAGACAGTTATTCTTTAAATATTATTTAAAAATGCGAGATGTATGTTAGATAAAAGGGTGACTGAGGAACGTGAATGAAATTATTACATAATTTTTTTTGAAAAAAAAAAAATCTCTCCCTCTACTCTCTAATGACTTGTGAGGAACTCATAACAATATCATAAAGGAAACATTTTATCACTTAAACTGAATTTCCTTGTTAAAATTATTACAAAATATTATTTAGAGAATAATAGAAAAAAAGAACCATCCAAATGGAGTTAATTTTTCAATAATTTTTTATGGGACAGAAGCATAAAGATTTTAAGTAAATACTAAATATTGATGTTCCTCAATTATTATTTTTCTTTGGTTCCTCAATACTACATAAGATTGTTAATTAGTTATATTTTTCTTTATTTGATTTAATAGCAAAATATTTATACCATTATCATCCTTCTACTTAAATTGAATATACTAATTTTTCCCGTGTGTAGCACGGGCTTGTTAACTAAGTACCAAAAAGGGGAGAGCCAAAAGAATGTAGAGACATCATCCAAATTTTATGGGTCCTTTATTTTTTTTAAGTGTCAGCTAGCAAATGGACGAAATGTGGTGCTGATTAACATATGGTTTTTGTATTTCTCTTTTATTTTTCGGCCAAGGTTTTTTTGTTTTTTTGTTTTCATTGACAACTGTATTGAGGGATGTAATGTGAAATTATGCATGTGGATTACTTTAAGTAGTGATCCAAAAGGTCAAGTGGCTTCAAACAAGGACCACTTGAATGGAGAAATGAGAATTGGATTTTGACTTGTGAGAGATAATCTATGGATAAGATGAGATTAGAGAATTGACCCTTTAATTTGTTCTGTAATCATACAAAACTTTGCCCTTTAGTCTTTGTCCAAGTAAGATGCCGCTGCCATCACTGATGTGATGTGTCGAAAAAGTTATAAACTAGAGTTCTTAGCCCCAACAATATGAAAATTTGAGCATACAAAAATGCTTGAACAAGTAAAGAAAGAACTTTCACTTACACACCAAGAGAATGGATCCCTTAACCTGCTACTCTAAGATTGATACCAAAATACGATCTCAATAGTTACTTGGATGGACAATCATTTGATCCAGAAGACAAGCCATACTAATTGGTAACAAGAACTACCCTATTTGTTTAATTCTTACACCGTCGATTAATGATTTTCTCTTGCAAGGTGCATTTTAGGCCGGTAAGAATTTTATGTACCACACTCTGTCTCTCTTCTTGTGACACTATCAAATAAATTGTCAAGATTACTCTACTGAAATTATTCTACAAAATCTTGACAGTTAAAAGTGTGAAACAAAGAGTGGTACAGGGTGTAAGACAAAAGATCATATGGCTTTTTATGTTTCGGTTAAATTTATTACAATTTTTTTAACTTGGAAATGATATAACCCTAGGCTTAGTATACACGAATGACTTAAGAATGGAAAGGTCATTACAGACAGATTGTGTTTTAACCCAAAATAATCAAGAATGCTTACTCACATTACATATCTGGTGACTCAAGGCAGAATGAAATGTGTATTCTTTTTTCAGTGTTTGGTATAATCATTTTTAAATACAAGAATGGAAAGGAGTTTATATTAATTTCACTTGCATGCCCTTGATTTTTTTAAGAAATATAACAATTTTTTGTTAAATTTTTTATTTTTATTCATGTTATTTACATTTTTATGGGCGTGAGAAATTATAAATATTTGTATTAAGGATAAAATTTAGAAATAATTTTATTTAATTTTTTGTTGCATTTAAATACATATTAAACAGTACTATTTAGCTAATTTTATATGTATTTTTTTAAAATCGTATTTATTTAAAGATGTTTAAATTGTGTTTTATTTATTTATTTATTTTGCATGTAACAATATTTACTTATAGAAACTATGTACTTTGATTTAAATTTCAAAATGAATTGATAAAATTGACATTGCATAATTTTTTTTCCAAGTTGAGGTTGCATTGGGCTTTAATTTCCTCAAATTTTTTTCGGAATGAACTCTCCAAGATCTAGAGAATGCCCTTTCATTGTGAAATTATTGTTTTTAACTTAAAAATGTCATACCAAACGAAGACTAAAAAATGTGTATGGAATGACCTTTCTATTTTAGGTCATTTCTACGTATCAAATGCGGGATAAGAATTGATCAATTATTCAGCTACCTTAGTATTTCATTAATGTAAATGTTAAATATTAGAATTGATTTTTCAGCGACCTTAGAATAAAGATTGGAATATTTTGATGTATTTTAAATATGCGCAACTAAACTATGAAAGTACCAATTATCTATTCCTCGAATAAATCTTACCTACTCACTCTACAATACGGGGTGGGAATGACCGTTGAGATGACTGAAAAGTAAAAAAAATTTACTACTTTTCAACCATTTAACGGCCTGCAATAAAAATCATCCAACAGTCTGCCATAAGAATTTTTCCTATTCCTGACTCCGTATAATCACTTGTGAATGTTTTCTGTTTTACTGGAATATAGGATTTTTTTTGGTGGAACCCTATAGTTCTATATTTTCACTAGTTTTTGTTCGTCCTCAAATCTGAGAGAGAGAGAGTTCTTTCGTCCCTAAACTATTTTGGATGATCAAAAGAGGTTTTTTTTTTTTCCCATCTTCCGTTGTAGTTTTCTATTACAAGAAGAAAAAGAGTGAGTTTCATTTGTCTTGCAAACTATCTCCAGGCAGGATGCAATTGAGTTTGCATTCCTCCTAAACCCTCTTATTTGTGGTGGTTGGTGGAGGAACAAAAAGAAAAAGTGCTTGTACTATCAGAATGAATCACAAATTCCGTGATCTCCAGAATGATTCCAAGTACCAATAGAGGAGCGTAAAGACCATTGTCAAAATGAAATTGTTAGCCAAGTTGACAAACTTTGGCATACCAAATGGTCAATAATTCAGTTTTATGAATACCCATGTTCTGAGTTACTTTTAAATCTTCAATGACTCGAACCGGAATAATTTGAATGAACGTATAAAAAGAAGAAAAAAAGGACACGAACGAATATGTTAAAAGAAGCAAAAAGATCATTACCAAGACTAATTTTCAAACGAGTAATTTACCTACAAAAGATAGAAAAAAGTATTCAAATAGAGTTGCTCAACTACAAGTACATTTTAGGGAAAATAGCCAAAATAGTCCCTCAACTTTTTTACTTTCCTGTAGCCAAAATAGTCCTTCAACTTTTTTTTTAGCCAAAATAATCTTTCAACTTTTATTTTTTAACCAAGAAAGTCCTTTTATAGTGGAGCCACCGTAAAAACCTTTTTTTTTTTTTGATAAATTTCACATACATCTCCTAAAATTTACTTATTTTCTACACAACCCCTATATAGTTTAAAATGAAAAAAATAAGAAAGAAATTGATTTGAAGGGGTGAAAAAAAAACTTCAAAACAATTTTTAAAAAATGAAACTTTATTTTTACCAAAAATAATCTTAAAATCCTAATTCCTCCCTCTTCTCATTTTTCTAGCCGAAACTATCACTCACCCAACTCTAGAACCACTCCTTTAGCAACCCAAGCGCCTCTCTCCACCCACAAGATACCAACTGTCACCCACTAACACTACTGCCAGATTCCCTCAGTCAACCACTAGGCTTTTTTTATAAAAAAAAAATTGGCTAAAAAATTTTGTAAAATTTTAAATTAGTCCAATGTGAAAAATAACTAAATCACAGTGAGATGAGGTGTATGTAGAATTTATCAAAAAAGAAAGATTTTTGTGGTGGCTCCATCACAAAAGGACTATCTTGGCTAAAAAATAAAAGTTAAAGGACCATGCTGGCTACAAAAAAAGTTGAAGGACAATTTCGGCGATTTTCCCTACATTTTAAAGTAAAACCAATGCAGATGATATGGTAACAGATCAGTCAAGAACTAGAGTAAACAACAAGCTAAGTGAAAGCCAAAAGCATGTATAGTCGGTGCCAAAAGTTCTGGATCATCCAAGCTTTTACCAGCAAAGCTGGAAGCCCGTATCCACAGATATTCTCATCAAATACGCCCACTATATTATGGCCGCAGAAATACAAAAATTACGCCACAAATCTATACAGAGTATAGGTAGAGGTGTGACGCACGAGCAGGATTCAATAATAGCAGCAGTAATATCCTTTATTGTGTTGTAAGACGTAGACAATGGTATACTGCCTAACAGCATGTTTTCATGTGATAACAGTGGGGGCAGAATTAAGACATTATAATCTGCCAGTGAATTCTTCCAGCTTAGAAAGCTTAATAGCAACTTCCACCTGAGATAATTTATATTTAATTAAAAAAATTAAAAAATTAAAAATAAAACCAGCTTTAGAGACAAAAGAGGCTGAAATAGATCCATATTAAGTAGGTAAGAAAACACTCGCTGCAATATCTCACCAGAGGAGCAAGTGCTTCTTGAGAATCTCTGCCAGTTTTTGAAGAATCCTTTACATATTGCTCAATATAAACACGAATAGTAGCCCCCTCTGATCCGGTTCCGGACAGACGGAAAACCTGATGCAACATGAAGGCGTGTTAAAAAGAAAAATATTACACCTAATATATGAAACAGTCAACAAGGTTTCATTTCCTGATTCCCCATTCCTTTCGCGTTTTTTATGCTTTAGGTGAAAACTAGAAACAGTGAGAATGATACCAGTGCCTTTAGTTTGAGATATTGACTGTTTTAAAGACAACATATACAGAACCCATTGCTGTATACCTCAGATTCTCCATTTACTTTTGAAGTGCCCAGAAGCACCTTTAACTATAAGAGAGAGAATTAAAAAATTTTCTAACTTCAAGGACTAGGACTTACCAATCTTGAACCATCTTCAAAAAGATATCGGATACCCTGATGCTTAGAGACGGAACCATCCACTGGATCTTTGTACTCAAACTCATCAGCATGGACAACATTTGAAACGTCTGAACGAATCCCTTTTATTATTCTGCATTAGAAGAACAGACAAGATTTTCATAAGAAAAAGCTACCAAACCAACAGAGGCAATTGAATATCATGTGATAGAAGTTCCTATGTGCTCCAACACTGACACACAAGTTTCAAACATCCATCTGATTTTTGGAAGGTAAGGTATCAAACAAAATACATCAAACACACTTATCGATGCTATACAACCTAATCATTTCGGTATGTCGCTCAACGAGCTAACTAAATCGGGAACCATCACTAACAATTGATACATCTTTCTGTTTTCGATAAAAAATGGATTTGTACTTTAATAATGCCTGTGCAAAGGTTTGGCTAACTGGTGATATTCTT
The DNA here is from genome assembly GCA_025175665.1 of Cinchona pubescens. NCBI lineage: Eukaryota > Viridiplantae > Streptophyta > Magnoliopsida > Gentianales > Rubiaceae > Cinchona > Cinchona pubescens. Next base: position 2,869,611 of record JANKKI010000064.1, read on the forward strand.
GTACTAGTTAACTTTAAGTAAGTCTCTCCAGTTAGCATCAGACACTAATATTCAGTTTTGACAGTCTTCCTTGCCGTACAGCTAAACATGTGGGCTTATGTTTCGAGGAATTCCTTTAAATGAGAAATTCCTAAAGGATGACATACGACCACAGATGACGACAACTTTGTCTAACAATGACTAGGGTTCCATATGCCACCTTCAAAGAAGGGAAGAATTTCCGTAAAACATGAAAACATATTTTGGTGAAAGCTACAGAATCTTCCCTTGAGCCATCATCTCTAACAGGCAAAGGAGAACTTACACTTCTCCTTTACTCAACTGGAGCATATATGCATATCAACAGAACTTTTTACCTAGAGGAAGGAAAGCAGAAGAACTGAAGAGCAATATCTTTTGACAGCCCTCTTTTGATTCCAAATTCAATTGAGAAGGCAAGCTTAGAAGATAGAGCAATATCTTCTGACCAAGAGCTCTAATTAATTAATATCAGAGATTCCCCCGAAAGAAAATTAAAATGGAAAGAGGAAATGATTACATGATTAATCCCTCTGAACAGTAAAGGAACTCCAAAATGCTAATGTTCAGATCAAACCAAATCCTAATAATATGAACTCCAGTTACCACCTCCATCAAGCAAGACAGTTATGAGACTTGTACTTTGTTGATTTCATTACTATTATTTCCTCGTGCAAACATGCAACTGAATTTTGTATAAGCCTCTTCAAAGCCAAGAAGAAACAGAGGAAACAGAGCAATTGGTTACCCAGATTACACATTAAAATTTGGAGGTTATCCATCATCACAGTAGAAAAAAATCTTATTTCAGAAAGTTGTTACAGGCTCTCATTCCAACATTCATTCGTAAAAAAGAGGCATCAATAAAATAAAACATAAACACAGAGCGTACTTGAACAAAATAACTGAGACCACTAAAACATTTAAGTCCTAAGAAACTTGTTCTATTCCAAATTAGCTTTCCGAATGAAGCACAAATGAGAGAGAGAGAGAGAGAGAGAGAGAGAGAGAGAAGCATACTTATTGACTTCACTGAGGGATGATTGCAACTTGACCAAATGGGCCATCAACTCCTTTGCACCACCTGCATCAACATTCTTGAAGAAACAAACAAATTGTTTTAGCCGCAATCTATTAGTATTACAACTTACTAAGTCAGAATAGTCTAAGCACCATATGTGAGTTCCGAAAATTCAATTAAATACAACTAAAATCGCATGTACCTCGTAATCATATCGAGTGTAATAGTGGCGTCCATAAACAGACCAATGATGACGAACAATGTCTTCAACAGCCACAAGCTTCCCCGCACCCAAGTTATCTTTATTTTTGTAGGCCAGTATAGATAACCAAGCCAAAACAGCCCAAATTCCATCTTTCTCACGTATATGATCCGACCCTATCAGTGAATCAATTACATAGAGAAAAGTTATTAAATTTAGTTCTTTAGTTATACTATAAATGATACAACTCTTTTCTGACAATTGAATTCCAAAGAGCTTACCAGTTCCAAAACTTTCTTCACCACAAACTGAACACATTCCAGCATCCATTAAGTTACCAAAGAATTTCCAGCCAGTAGGCACCTTTACAAAAATGTTAGTCAGAAGAGTTCATTGCATTTGCAACACCTTTCTCTAACCAACCCCCCATCACCAAGCTCAATCCAACTCCAGGGAAAAAAGAAAAGGAAAAAAATTGGAAAATTATAAGGGAATGGCACCTCAAAGAATTTCAGATTGAGATGTTTAGCCACAACATCAAGAGCAGCAGATGTTGGCATACTCCTGCAAAACAAAAGTTAAACACAACTAAAACTTTATTATAAAAGGTTTCACCAAAAGGGTCATGCATGGCATTATACACATATAATGCATATGTGTGTGTGGTGCACCAATGTTGCACGGTTCGTGATTCGTAGCGGTACGGGGTACGGGTATGAGAGTCGTTCTCATACGGGATACGATCATTTTATAATTCGTAATACGTGGGGGGTAGGCTTAATCGGTACATACTTTTTGGTTCATTGTACGGTGACGGTATAGTTGTCTTAAGAAATTTCGGTATATATCATGTATACAAAAAAGTTATTACTTAATCGTATTAGAATTTGAAATGTATTAAAATTTTAGTTATACTAGAATTTTAGATATATTACAGATTTAAACTTCTTTGCTTACTTTTCAATGATAGAATTTCGGAACACTATTATGACCGTATTGATACGCGAATGTATTGTGTTCTGGTACGTGCATACAAATACATGGAAATCGGAGGGGGAAGAAGCGTTTTAAGTAACACTGTGGTGCACGCATGACTGACACAAAAAAGTCGTACATATACCAGGAGAAAACTTAGATCATGCAAAGAAAGATTGGGACACAACATGTTCATGCATGCATGCATGTACATGAAGATCAAACAATGAAGCAAGTCCGAGAAAAACCTGGCAACTCCTTTTTAGCTTAGACCGCTAGAAAAGTAAGGGATGGCTTCAACAGCATTTGCAGCAATAATAGCAACCGAATCAGATGGAGTAACAAAAAACCTGACACCAAAAATAAAATTTTAATGCACTTATGACCAACATAGCAGTCGTCATAAAAGTAGAGTATGAAGCTACCTTTTGCCAAGGACCATGTTACGGTCAGCATCCCCATCAGCAGCAGCACCAAATTCTGGTGGTTCGCTTTTATTGTTAGCCTTACCCAATCCCATGCGAGCAACTAATTCTTTTGCATAGGTAAGATTAGGATCAGGGTGCCCTCCGCCAAAGTCCTCCTGCTCAGATAAAAGTTATGAACAAGAAAGTCTAAGTATGAATTTCTGTTAAAAGTAATGGGACAAAATACAATGACTTAATGTATTCAATAATGCAACAGTGGCATGGGAATAGCTCAAGACCTTAGGTATGCAATTCAAAAGAGAGCTTTCTTCTGCACCAAGCTCTTCAACAAATATACGCTTTGCTCATAAACTCCAGCTACCCCATGAAGTGCATCATAACTGCAGTATATCTCAAGGCATTAACGATCTAGAGTTCTAGACACTTACATAGAGAAGATGAAGGAAGAAATCTTCCAAATTATACAGATGAAAGCATACCAGAAAGAAAAGTTTGGAGATGAAAGTAGGCTCTTAATAGACTCAAAATCAAATATTGACCTGTAATCAGATTAAAACAAGTAACAAAAAAAATTAAAAGGAATTTAAAAAAAAAAGCTGGAAAGAATCCTAAACATAGCAAAGCTGCTTCGAATACTCTCAGAAGTGGCAAAGATGGCAGTATATTTATTTATATAAGATCTCTGGTAAAGCAGTAGCAAGGAACATATGTAAATCTCCAATACACTATAAATCTAGGTTCAATTACACCAAGACAGATGTTGGAATCATATAAGCAAGCCCTTTATTCTTTGTATAATTAAACTGATTCCAAATGGTAACACAAGATTCTTCAAAGTTCAAACAGCATCTTTCCCTCATAAATAGAGATCTGATTATGGTGTGTCTAACAGATTACAGATGCATGTTAACTTCCAGTCAACCTCAAACTTAAACAAGAATGAACAATTGACTTACATCAGATCATTGAAAATCCCAAAAAATAAAAAATTAAAAAAAAGGAATGCATGACATGCTAAAGTAAGACTCAATGAAATCTAATGTGCTAGCTGCAGACAAAAACACTAATCTTCGGGAAAAAAAGCAAAAGGAAAGCATTACAGAAATGTATTTCAAATACAAGAAGTCATAAGCTCCTACTGGCTAAGAAGATAACATACTTCATCAGTTTCACATAATCACTGGTTGAATCAAAAACATCAACATCAAATTGCCCCTCTGGACCAGTGAAGCTTGTCACAGCTACTGTACTGATGTCCACCTGAGTAAATTAGAAATCATATAGAAATCTCATATTACTAAAAACGTAAATAGAAGGAAAAACACAAAAGGTTTAAGCAGCACTTCATACATCTGGCATCATCCTTCTGCAATTAAATACTCCTTTATTGTTTTCGTGTTCTCATAGATCTTATCGGTAACTGATTCTGGAGCAGGTCCCCCATTTTCCATATTGTATTTAATTCCAAAATCCTGCAACCAAAACAATTCTCTCATCAAGAGATGAATCGAGTATCATATATTGTATTTAATTCCAAAATCCTGCAACCAAAACAATTCTCTCATCAAGAGATGAATCGAGTATCATCAAACTTTCAGGATTTTAATAATGAATTCTACAACAATACTCTCCAACCAGGCAACCACAATGATTTAAGGCACACACTATGTGGTCAATTAACAAAAGTTTAACTAATTTGTAGAAATTATTTTCATGGAAGTTGATTTTATATTTTGACGGAAAATATGTGGGGAATCCATGAAACAAAAATGTCAAGATGAATAATTATTTAGTAGTTGTAATAATGTTCATAATATCATGTAAAGACTAATAATAACTTAAGAAAAACCTGAATTTCGGATAGTAGGTGCTCCCCACTAACCTAGGTAGAAGGAATAACTACTAAGGGTATTTGAGGAAAAACATTAATTTTGCCACCTCCTCGAATTTAGGAGACTGCCCTTTATATATTGTTAGATACTACTGAACATTCCACCATTACTACATAAGACTCAACCATCATGAAAACAATAGTTGCAAAAATTCAGAGATGGCTTCACCTAAAAATACAAAAGTAACGTCTTTCATCCGCAGGGTATATGTTTTCATTTCCTGTGTAACACGTCTGTCAGGTATCTATCATTCTCATCCAAGGAACTACGAAGCCCTATTTAGATATATCCTACATTATTTGTCCATCAATTACCAAATAATAAAAGATTTTTTTTTTTTAATTTTTCACATTCATATCTTTTGTGTTCCCATCCATTCTCTTGTCCATAGATTCTTGGAAATAAAGTAGAAGATTAAAGAGACAACAGACACTAGAAAACAACAGGTAAATTTTAATTATTTCTTAAATGCAAAATAAGAACAAGCAAAAGACAACTTTCACAATTCTACAATGCTTTTACACTCTTTTCCTCCTTCAAACTAATCATAATCTAAAATTACTAATTATAACAGAATTTTCTAAAACAGTTATTTCACTCTCTCCAAAAGTTAAATTTCATTCTGCCTGCAAATCTTTTCAAGTAGAAATGGACAAATTACCCTCCACCTTTTCATCTCTCCTGCATTTTTAGTCGTACAATTAGCATTTCACAGTTATGGTGAGATGTATAAATGTTGGACTATTTTGGGTTTCCAAGTTCTCTCCATCTCCAGAGTTTCTTTTAAATTGAAATAGGCAGTTTCTATCTTAGAAAATTACGTGGGAAAAACAACTTGTCAACAATGGCTAAGAGATTATGAAAAATAATTATGATGCTCTGCAAAGATTTTTTCTTTTCAACAGAAACAGAACAGTTTCACATGAAAAGTTGACTGAAGCTAGAAATTTTTCGCAAGAAAGATGACTACAACTATGTTGAAAATTAGCAGAGATTTTCTCACGAATACCACCAAAATGAAAGAGAATAAAAGAAGCAAAAAGAGAAACAATATTTATGGTTACAATTCTATGAAAATTCTCTTTGGAATTTGCAGCAAGGCAACAAAATGTCAGGACATCAAGAAAGAAAATACAGCAAAAACTAACCTCATGGGGGCCACCAGGGTTATGACTTGCTGTCAAAATAAATGCTCCATTAGCCTTAGATCCCTTTTTTCAGTTGCAAGAAAAAACTATCAGTGTCACATTGGACTAAATCTCCACTATTGTCGGAAAAAATGGGGAATAAGTCCTAAGAAAAATATAACGGAAATACTTACATCATGACCAACTCTTTCGCATATAACGCCTGATACAGCAGGAGTAGATAGCAATCCATTCTGACCAACCCAAATTCGTCTTACACCATTTGCAGCTGCCATTTTAGTTATAATCTGCCATGTAATAGATAAGAGTAGACATGTACAACAGAGTCATTTATATTTCAAAAAAGAGGCTAAAGAGCATGTATCTAAAAACATATGGATACAAGGTGATCATGGTATGCATTTCAGCAGAATCCAGGCTAGCAAAGGCAGAAAAAAAAAAAAAAAACCCATATTTTGGAGCAAAATGTTTAAACTTACACATAAGTGCAAGTTATATTCTGCATCTGAAATTATACATTTATACTTGTTTTGGTATACAAATCCTAAGCCTTGACTAGTTATTGTAATACTCATTTTGTAAATTCTTTCGAAGAAATGATTAGAATACACCTTCAATGCAAGACTCAAAAAGTCTTTTCTTGAAGACTATTTTGGCATCTCCTGAGGACAAAAAAGTGGGAAACAGAGGAAACAAGAGATGTTGAACATCAAGATGTAACATCAGACTTTAGATGTTAAAATTGTCTTCAAGAAAAGATTTCTATGTAACAGCTCATGTGTATTAGATAGACCTTCCAAACGAGCTAGGATAAAAAATAAATAAATAAATAAAAAGCAGAGTTTTCAGTAAGTACGAACTAAAAGCACAAAATTGATCAAGCTCCAACATGCAAATTCAGATGCTCATTAATGAAGAACTTAACATCCATAAATATAACAAAGTTCAGAGCTAAATGATTAATAGACATAAAGAATATCATTACTACAATAAAGTACATGCATATATATAGCACACTTTTCTAGAAGTTTACCTGGATTGCATCCTTTGAAAAGTAGCGACCATCACCGGAAACAACAAGTGTAGCACCTGCAACATTAGACTTTAGAAGATGATAAATCAAGAATAAATATCAAAGAACCATTGTGCAGAAGCATCTCATTTTGCCTCCGCTCAACAAAGACAGGATACAATAAATGCTTAAAAATCATTTTAAAAAATGTTCTTCCTAAGAATCAAATTTGTGAAGACTTAACCTTGGATCCTTAGACATATCCTTGTAAGTTAATTGAATTAAGCTAATTCAGTATTCCAAGGAAACAGGGAAATGAAAGGTTTCTACAAGGATACGCTGGACGAATATATTGAAAATCCATATTGGTGTCTACACTGCAGGTCGGCAAATGGGAAGGAGGGAAGATGTATGACCATGACAACAGTACATGGATATCAACCAATTTAAACTATTGATACATTTTCCTCCAAGTATGACCAATCCTCATTGTAAATCAGGAGCAATACTTTAATTTCACACGTAAACCAACAATCTACAACAAGTACAGATTGAGCAAACAAAAAATAAAAGACCAAACCCCAAATCCGACATACCTCTGACCTTATCAGCTCCAAGGGCATTGAAAGTCGACTGAACAAAGTTGTGCAAGTAATTAGGCTGAATAAAAACCTTCACCTGTAACAATCCAATCCAATGGCATTCACATCACATCACAACAAATGCAAAACTAATTATTATCTAAAAACAGTTAATGAAAATAAAACACATCACACGAAAGACATAAATTATTCGTATCCAAAACGAATCCAGACAGAGACAACTACAGTACATAGGAACCGCATTACCTAATCGTATTTCTCGACTATAGTCTGACGAACAAAATTGAACTTTTTTTCAATAATATTTTCTACAATTCACCGATTAATTAGCGAAGTCACGAATTAATCAAATCTCAACTCAAAAAACAAAAGAAAATGATAGAAATTCAGGTAATCTTCCTAAAATTCAAATCAATGCAATGCAGAAACAGATCATAAATAAGAAACACGGATCCCCAAAAAAAGTAACATTTAATTCGAAGAAACGAGATTGAATTAACTAAAACAATTTTTAATTAACACTAATAAGGCGCAAAAACCATCATGATCCATAAATAAGTACGGTTAAAGAGAAGGAAAAGCGAATAATTACGAAGTACTAAATTATTAACCTTCTTGCGGAGACCGGAGGTGCCAGGTTTCTGGCCGTCGAACGGCGTCGTTTGAACGCGAGTTACCTGGAAAACCACCATTTCTTTTTTGTTTTTGTCCTTGTTGAATTCTGCAAAATGAAAAAGAAAATCAAAGAGTTTCCACTTTCCAAAAGAAATAGCAGGGATAGTATTATTTATGTGTATATTTATAGGTGGGATATTCCATTGAGATGCAGTGTGTGGGTGTGTGTAAGAGAGAAACAAACCACGTGGAACGTCAAATGCTTACCGTGAAAGATAGATAGATAGATTCTGGGGGGAAGAAGGAGATGAGGGCTGAGGGGGTGACGAGTGTGAGATTCCAGAGGAAAAAGAGGGAGTGGGACTGTGGTAGTGGTAGTGGTAGTGGGAGTGAGACTGGTATATACGCAATTTGAAGCGAAAATGAATGAGCTGTAAGAATTAAGACGACGGGGACGGCACTGATTCCTTGAAGTTTAAGCTTGCAACAAAAATAAATGAAAATTATCTGATATATTTGTGTAGTAGAATATTATATGTTTTAAGGATCTATTTGTTTTATGAGATGATGTAAGATTAGATAACTAATTTCATAACATTCTATATTTAGTTATTTTTTTGACATGAGATTGTTATAGCAACCAACCTAATCCTTTGTAAAAGGGATGCTTCTTCGATAGATTAAAATAATACCATGGGAGTGGTATTAGCCCTCTGGAATGACTCTTAAATGGGATAACTGTATAAAATTTATGACCCACGTCGTGTTCAATTAAAGGGGTATTCGTGAATCGACATTAAGTCCATATGCCTAATGGATGATCCAACCCGATTTTAATGGATCAAGAGAAAATTACTTGATGTTTGGTTCTTTTACATGGTACTCAACCCAACACATGTATGACAATTTTGTATTCTAAAATTTAAAAAATAACAAATTTGACTACTTAATTACACAAGTATCCCTATAATTGAGTATAATAGGAGAAAAAGTCATTTAATATTATGTTTTAATATATAAAAGAGCAAAGTGCCAATTTAGTCATTGGTCTATGCTCCGCCTGTCAATTTAGTCACTCAACTTGTATGGTGGCCAAAAAAGTTACTAAACTTCTAAAAATACGTCTATGGAGTCACTCTATTTATTTCCCTGTAAAGTGCTCCGTTAATCTGGTCATGTGCGGGTGTTTTTGAACACGTGCGTTTCAGACCATGGCAAATTTGTCCAAAAATAAAAAAGCCCTTCAAAAATTAAATAATTTAATTTACTATCCTAGCTAGCCAACCACCACATTTTCTTCTCCCCTTTTCCGCTACCTTTTTTTTCCACTTCCCTACTCTCCTTCTTTTTTCTCTATGCCTTCTTCCTATCTTCCTTTCTCCGCTCTTCTCAACTCCCTCCAACTCCCCTTTGAAGGTATGCGAAAAATATATGAAAGCTCAAAACCATTCACAACGGCCCTAAATGCCCTCCTTGTTGAGAACCTTAACAGCAATGAATACAAAGCAGGGTGAAAGCGATGACATGGGTACAGAGCAAGGTGTTCTTACTAAAGTCTTGGATATTTCGGGGTGTGCATAGATCGCTTAGATCTTAGGTAGAACGATAGTAGTTGTGCCTCTTGTCGTCGTCGTCACCGGAAGTTGGGAATATTCGACTAGCAAACGACAATGCCTGGATCCATTGAATTGTCCATTTGTCCAACTTTGTTTGTTTTTTTATAATTATTTTTGCAATGGAAAGATAGATAAGAAAGAAGAAGAGAGGGGTAGGAGCAGGGAGGGAAAAATGGTTAACTCATTTTATCTGTTATGTTTACTATTAATTTTTCTTTTCCTTTTTTTTTATTTTTTTGGGGGGTGGGGGATGGATTCTAGATTTTGTTCATCAAACAAGAGAATAATAGAAACCCAAATGAATATGAATCCCGAATCTACCAAGCCATTTTTCTCCTCAGATCTGAAGGTGTTTCAGATCGAGAGAGAGGTTGGAGATAGGGTTGGGGTGGGTTCAGATCGAGGGTGTTTCAGATTGGAAGAGAAGTAAGAGATGGAGGAAAGATGGAAAGAAGAGACGTGGGATGGCAGGGACTTTCAGATCGGCAGGAAAGGAGAAGATGGCAGGGCAGATAGAAATAAGAAGTGGTGGAATGGCAAGGAAGAGAAAGAAAGGATGTGGTGGGGGAAGGTCGGGATTGGCACGACTGGAAGGAAGGGTTGTGTAGGGGTGGCGAAAGAGGGGAAAAGGAAAAATGGTGGTGAACTAGCTAGGGAAAGGGAGTGGTAAGGGAAAAGGAAAAATCTTGGTGAACTAGCTAGGGAAAGGGAGTGGTAGGGTAGTTAGGGACTTCAAATGTAATTTAATAAATTAAATTATTTAATTTTTGAAGGGATTTTTTGCTTTTGGAAAAATTTACCCTTGTCTGAAACGCACGTGAGACGAACATGACCAGACTAAAGGAGCACTTAACAGAGAAATAAACGGAGTGACTCCATAGATGCATTTTTAGAAGTTTAATGACATTTTTGGCCACCAAACAAACTGAGTGACTATATTGACAACCAAAGCATAATTTGGTGACTAAATTGGCACTTTGCTTTATGTAAAACTAAAAATTTAATTTTTAAAAATAAAAAACAGCTTATTACCCGTATACACCAATAAATGAGTATAGATGGAGTAAAATTTCTTCATTATTAGGTCATAATACATAATTGATTCAATATATAGCATTGAATCGAATTATACTGAGTCATTAATTCTCTAATCTTAATACCCGAACTAGTAATATTCAATGTTTTGAAAATCAGATCGAACTGACCGATTCGACCAGTCGGACTGCGAACAGAAAGAGCCACCGGTCTGGTTCATCTATATGTTCGGTCTGTACAAAAAATCAGATAGGACCGGTAAAAAATCGTGAACCGGTAAAAAACCAGTTGAATCGGTTTTGGTGATTTTTTTAAATTTCAGAATAAAAAATAATTTAAATAAAGAGAAAAATTAAAAAATCATGAAAAAAATTCCAAAATGACAAAACATTGAACACACCAAAGTTTAAACTATTAAATAATTATTTTTTGATCTTTTTTATACTTATTTTTGTATAAATTTCATTTTTCTTATTAAAAATTTGATTAGTAATTTTAGGTATTAGAACTATAATTCTCCAAAAAGAGTGTTTATCTTCTATTTTAGATTTTATATAAATATATTTTAGGTCATTTTAAATTATACCACAGCTTTAGTAAAAAGAAAAAAACCTAAATTAGTTAATAGGCCGGTTCAATCGGTCCGACCAGTTGAATCGCGAATCGGATAGGCACCGGTTCAATGCCCGGTCCAGTTTTCAAAACAATGGTAATATTAAACGGCTCATGTACCAAAATTTTATTATCTAAAATGGATCAGGTTTTTCACGTTAGTGCGTCGAGATGAACATCGTTAATTATTCTATATAATAATAATTTATTTAATTCGCACATTTATATTTATCATATTATAATTAAATTATTATTATTTCAATATTATTTGTTAGATTACCGAAAATGAAGTGTAAATTTAGGGGTATATTGGTTAGTAAAATAGTAATCCGATTTAATCCAATCCCCAACTAAATGCAAGATGATTATTATTTTTAAAATATCCCATGCAACTCAATATCAACCAAACACTAGATAACTGGACTAATCATTCGGAGATGATTTATCCCAAGATTAATTGTTCGGATGTCTTATGCAGTCCACAAAAAACCAAACGGGCTGTAAATATTTATACAGTACAAATTTTATATTACAATGGTATTAGTACCCTAATAAGACCATTAGATTCTAAAGCCATTGGAGTTGCAGGAAAAGTATCAATTGAGAAGGGCCGATTTGTTATAATTAAGGAGGTCATAAATAAATAAATTGAATCTTCTCCTATTTGAGTTGTTTATAACCAGCTAATTTTCTCTTTTTACACAACTAAAATGTGAGTTAGGGAAAGGTTGAAGTAAGAAGAAAGGAGGTGATGGTGGCAGTGAGGATGGGGTGTGGTGGCGTGGGAGGAGGAAGGTTCTAGTTTCGAGGTAGGGTGGCGACTTTAGGTGTGGGGGGAGGAATGTAGTAAGGCCCCACTTATTTTGGTAATGATTTGTTGTACTTGTGCAGGGCAGTTTTGAAATTTTAATAAAAATTGTTCTGTGATTTATTCTAGCTCTGGTATTGTCGTTAGCCTTTAACAACTACTCACACTCGTCCTCTACCATTACTAAGTATACTTTAAAAAGAACAAAAAAAAAAAAACCTACCCACTGAGTAGTTTTTAACTACCCACTTCCTAAACCCAATACAAAGAATAAATTCGTTATATTTTCCTATTTTTTTTGTGAAAATGCATTGGGTGTGCTTTTAGCTCTAATAACCACTATGCATACTTTTGTTATGATTTTAATGGAAATTGATAAGAAGTAGAGGAAGATTAAGGGAACAGAAGAAAGGCAAGAGAAATTGAAAGAAATTGAGGGAGATTTTATTCAGAGAACAGTACGTGCGATTACAACCAAAGTTTTTCACATCTAATCTATACGTTCTATTTTCTATTTATACAATCATCACAGTTAAGTACTTAGTGTTGAGTAATGTGCTTAATTAATTAAGTCAAATGTTTGTTTAGAATTCCAAGTAGTTGAATGTCTATTTGTTTCTTTTATGTGTTGGAAACATTTTCTAGAAGTCTAGTGCAATGTTCTAGGAGTTTAGGTTCATGTAACCATTCAGCTATATAAAAATAGAGCTCCATATGTAACTAAAAATAACAAAAGAGTGGAATAAGAAACCAAGAGCGAATTTAATCCAACTCCAAATAGTTTTCTTCAAACTTCTTGGCCTAATCACCAACATAAATTGGTATCAGAGCAGCCAGGTTCATAAAAAAAAAAACAATCATAAAAGAGTGAGAGATGGCAAATCAAAATGATGGCACATCGGTTCCAATATTTTCCGGTGAGCATTATGATCATTGGTGCATCAAAATAAAGACAATTTTCAGATCAAAAGAATTGTGGGAATATGTAGAAGAAGGCTATGAAGAACCGGATTCTACCACCGACATGAATGACCAACAATTAAGAAGTCTCAAGGAGCATAGGAAGAAAGATGCCAAAGCACTCTCCTATATCCAACAAGGTGTAAGTCCGGATATCTTCTCAAGAATCTTGGGTGCGGATCATGCCAAGGAAGCTTGGGAGATTCTACAAAAAGAATTCGAAGGAAATGTCAAGGTAAAGAATGGATGTGTATCACCCTTCAAACTCTTAGGAGAGAACTTGAAAATTTAAAAATGAGTGATAGTGAAACTGTCCAAGATTACTACACAAAGATCACCAAAATTGTAAATGAGATGAAAACTTTTGGTGAACAAATTAGTGATAGTAGAATTGTAGAAAAAGTCCTTGTGAGTTTACCCCCAAAATTTGATTCTATGGTGTCCATAATTGAAGAAACAAAAGATATTACTTCTTTGAGTGTTCAAGAGTTGATGGGATCTTTGAAAGCTCATGAGAAAAGGATTGCTAGGCATGCTGAAAAATCCATTGAAAGTGTCTTTCAATCAAAAGTAAATTTCAGCCCCAATAGCAACAAAGGAGAGCAATCTTCTAGCAACAATCAAAGAGGAGGACATACCCAAAGAGGTGGAAGACGTGGCCGTGGACGAGGACAAGGCAGAAATTATCAAGGAAGAGGAAGAGGCAACTATCAAAGAATCAACAATGCTGAAAATTCTCAATCTTGCAACATTTGTGGAAAGAGCAACCATGTGGAGAATGATTGTTGGCACAAAGACAAGCCACAATGCTACAATTGCAAGAAGTTCGGCCATATTGCAAAGGATTGTAGACTCAAAGGCAACCAACAAGCACAATTTACAGCCGAGAATCAAGAAGAAAGCAACTTGTTCTATGCTTGTCACATGGCAACCGAATGCAAAGAAAATGTGTGGTTTCTTGATAGTGGTTGCAGCAATCATATGACCAAGGACAAATCCAGATTTGTTGACTTGGATGAGTCCATAAAGACTCAAGTGAAGATGGGAAATGGAGTTGTTGTTCAAGCACAAGGATTGGGAACTATTGGAGTTCAAAACAAAAGAGGTACAAAGTTTATACACATCTAGATGTGTATAAGAGACAGATTTATCACAAAATTCCTTAAGTCTTGGAAGTCTCTTGAACATTGATATGCACTTAACTTTGATGATGGTGAGTGCTCAATTTATGATAAAAAAGATGGTAGACAACTTGTTGCAAAAAAATTCATATGGAGAAGAATAGGAGCTTTCTAATAAATTTCAGCTATGGTGGAAATCAAGCATTGAAGGCTCAAGTGATTGATAGTTCGTGGCTTTAGCACAAAAGGCTTGATCACTTGAATTTTTGCAGTCTCAAAGTCCTTCAACAAAAAGGAATGGCGTATGGATTGCCAAAAATTGAAGAGAAGGATGGTGTGTGTCAAGGTTGTGCACTTGGCAAACAACACCGGCAACTATTTCCTAAAGGAGTTGCATGGAGAGCCAAGGAGATTTTAGAGCTGGTTCATACCGATGTTTGTGGACCAATGAGAACAACATCTCATGGAGGTAACAAGTACTTTATACTCTTCATTGATGATTTTTCTAGAATGACTTGGGTGAATTTCTTGAAAGAAAAATCTGAAGTGTTTCATGTATTCAAAAAGTTCAAGAGTCTTGTAGAAAAACAAAGTGGTCATTGTATTAAGACCTTAAGGAGTGATAGAGGGAAGGAGTATACTACTTCCAATATATTTCAAGAATTTTGTGAAGATGAAGGAGTAGAAAGACAGCTCACGGTTGGCTACATACCTCAACAAAATGAAGTATCCGAAAGGAAGAATCAAACCGTGATGGAGATGGCAAAATCCATGTTGCATGACAAAGGATTGCCTAAAGAATTTTGGGCTGAAGCGGTGCATACAGCCGTGTACTTGTTGAATAGAAGTCCAACCAAGGCGGTGTGGAATCAAACTCCTCTTGAACCATGGAGTGGAAGAAAGCCGTCAGTGAATCATTTGAAAATTTTTGGAAGAGTTTGCTATTCTCACATTCCAAAGGAGAAAAGGTACAAACTTGATGAAATTAGTGAAAAATGCATCTTTGTTGGTTATAGTTCACAATCAAAAGCCTATCGTTTGTATAACTTGAAAACTAACAAATCATTGTTTGTCGAGATGTTTTATTTAATGAAAATGTTTCATGGAATTGGAATAATAGAAAAGAAGAGAAAGGTACTGTTTTCAAGGTTGATGATGAACAACATAATGAGGAAGAATTTCCAGCCACAACACCAAACAGTCCATCTCCCTCACCAAGTTCAAGTTCGAGTTCACCAACCTCAACACCAAAGAAGATGAGGAGCTTGAATGATATCTATGCAAGATGCAACTTTTGTGTACTTGAACCAGAAAATTTTGAAGAAGCAAATGCCGAAAATGATTGGAGAAAAGCCATGGAGGAGGAGATTCAATCAATTGAAAAGAACAACACTTGGAAGCTTGTTGACAAACCACAAAACAAGGAGATCATTGGACTGAAGTGGATCTACAAAGCAAAGCTGAATCCGGATGGTTCAATCCAAAGAAAGAAGGCAAGACTTGTTGCAAAAGGGTTCACTCAACAGCCCGGTGTCGACTACAATGAAACATTTGCACCGGTAGCAAGGTTTGACACAATTCGAACTCTTATTGCTATGGCAGCCCACAAAGGATGGAGTCTTTATCAACTTGATGTCAAATCAGCATTTTTGAATGGAGAATTGAAGGAAGAAGTTTATATTGAACAACCCCAATGCTTTGTCAAAAAATGAGAGGAAGACAAAGTGTACAATCTTGATACCTGCCCAAGCTTACGGGTTGAATCAAGCACCCAGGACTTTGTATAGTCAAATTGATTCTTACTTCATGGATCAAGGATTCAAGAGAAGCAAAAATGAGCCAACATTGTATGTGAAGAAGCAAGGTACTTCAAATATTCTTATTGTTGCTTTGTATGTTGATGATTTGCTTTATACAGGTAACAATGAGAACATGATTACTAAATTTAAGAAAGACATGATGAAGAAGTATGAAATGAATGACATGAGATTGCTACATCACTTTCTTGGAATAGAGATTGATCAAAATGATGATGGAGTATTTATTTGTCAAAAGAAATACGCTGAAAATATTCTTGTTAAGTTTGGCATGCATTGTTGTAAGCCCATGACTACACCACTTGTAGTTAATGAAAAGCTTGTCAAGGATGATGGTGGTGCCTAAGAGACAAGATGATAAGAGAGCCAATCCAACTTTGTATCGAAGTTTGGTAGGAAATTTGTTATATCTTGCAGCCACAAGATCGGATATTATGTTTGCTACAAGTTTATTATCAAGGTTTATGAACAATCCGAGTCAATTGCATCTTGGAGCAGCCAAGAGAGTACTTCGGTACATCAAAGGAACAACCAATTTCGGATTAAAATTCAGCAAAGGAGCTGGTACAACTTTGTATGGATTTTGTGATAGTGATTGGGCTGGATGCCATGATGATATGAAAAGCACCTCCGGCTATTGTTTCACACTTGGTTGTCTCTTATATGTTTTCTTGGGTTTCAAAGAAACAACAAAGTGTTGCAAAATCCTCTGCTGAAGCTGAATATGTTTCAGCTAGTTTGGCAACTTCACATGTGATTTGGCTAAGGAGAATTCTTGAAGACATTGACGAAAAGCAAAAAAAAGCTACGGCGATGTTTTGTGACAACAAATCAGCCATTGACATTGCCAAAAATCCAGTTCATATCTTCATTCAAGAACTCGACACATTGCAATCAAACATCACTTCATAAGAGAAGCAATTGAAGACCATGACATGAAGTTGAACTCAAGTTTTGCAAAAGTGAAGATCAAGTTGCAGATATCTTTACAAAGCCGCTACCTCAAGATAAGTTTTGTTATTTTCGAGAGATACTTGGAGTTCAAGAACAGCACATTAAAGGGGGAATATGTTGAGTAATGTGCTTAATTAATTAAGTCAAATGTTTGTTTAGAATTCCAAGTAGTTGAATGTCTATTTGTTTCTTTTATGTGTTGGAAACATTTCCTAGAAGTCTAGTGCAATGTTCTAGGAGTTTAGGTTCATGTAACCATTCAGCTATAAATAGAGCTCCATATGTAACTAAAAATAACAAAAGAGTGAAATAAGAAACCAAGAGAGAATTTAATCCAACTCCAAATAGTTTTCTTCAAACTTCTTGGCCTAATCACCAACACTTAGCTTAACAGTTAAGCTCGACTACTGAGCTGGCAAAATGACCCTTCCCACTTGCTCTTAGCTGCTGCTAAGTCTGAGTCATAACATTTTCTCCCTCCTTAGACTGATCCTAGTCTCTAGGATCAAAGTCTGGAAACTGAGCTTAGATCATAGACCACTCCTCCCAAGTGGCATCATCTTTATCCAAATTTGTCCAATGAACCAAGACCTGTTTGACTTCTGTTCCCTTCTTCTGGATAGTTCTTCTGTCTAGGATAGCTAATAGAGCCATCTTAACTTGCCTTTTCTGAAGTAAGCTGAGAAAGAATAGCTACTGGCAAATCTTTTTGGTGATGGTTTTAGGAGGGATACATGAAAAACAGGAGCAAATTTTGGAGCAATTTTTCCCTTAGAAACAAATTCCAGTTCAACCTATCTTTCATCCAATCTTCCACCGTTACCACTACTATGGAAGTGGAATCCAAGCTAATTTGTGAAGGAGCATAACCATATACACTTGGAATGGTGTCAGTTGTAACGCGGTATGGAAGTTAGTGTTATACCACCATTCTACTGAACTACCAAGCAAGCCTTCCATTTGTGGGCTTGCACATGCACCTGAGATAGGTTTCTACACTCCTATTAACCCTTTTAGTTTGCCCATCGGATTGTGGATGATAAGCAGATGAAAGATGCAACTGAGTTCCCATTTTCTCGGAAGGTTCTTGCCAAAATAGGCTGGTAAAAACTTTATCTCTGTCAGATACTATACTGTGAGGCAACCCATGCAACTTGAAAACATTCTCAAAGAATGAGTGAGCTACACTTTTAGCAGTATAATAGGAGGTCATAGCAAAAAAGTGAGCATATTTGGTGAATCTATCCACCACTACAAAGATCACATCACAACCGGCTGACATAGGCAATCCTTCAATGAAATCATTGAAATATGCTTCCATGCCTGATTAGGATCTGGTAGTGGATGCAGTAACCCTGGGATCCTATAATTCTCATCTTTGTTCCTTTTTGCAAATGTCACAGCTTTGAACAAATTTGTCCACTTGTTTTCTCATTTCATGCATCAAAAGAAATTCCTTCATTCTAGAGTATGTTCATTGACTACTAGAATGTCCCCCAAGAAAGGACTCATGCATACAGGATAACAATTGATGCCTAAGATCAGTCTAATCTCCTACATATACCCCCCTTATACTTGATAATCTCCTGATTATAAGTGTACTCAGGCAGTTAAGAATTGCCCACTGGTAGGTTCAACAACAATTCCTAGCCTTAGGATCCCCATTGTAGCTATCTACCACTCTAGATAGCCAGGCTGGTTTAACCATAGAAATAGCCTGAATCGAAAGAGCATGAATTGAACTTGTGGTTTCCTCTTGCTCATCTTCCTCAAGTCTCCTAGAAAGGGCATCTGCCACAATATTATCTTTTCCCTTCTTGTAATGAATCTCATAATCTAGTCCCACGAGCTTGCTTGACCACTTTTGCTGTAAAGGTGTGGTAATTCTCTGCTCTAATAGACATTTAAGACTTTCATGGTCTATTTTGATGATGATGAATTATGTCCCCAACTAAGATGGTAATGTCTCTATTTTGTGACTCCAGTGATGAGAGACATCAGTTCCTTTTCATAAATGGAAAAGGACTAATTCTTAGGTCCTAATGCATGATTCATGTAAGCTATAGGCTGCCCTTGCTGCATCAAAAATGTACCAATTTCTTTCTGACAAGCATCTGCTTCTAAAGGGAAGGCTTTATAGAAATCTAGAAATACCAACACAAGAGTATTGCTCATGACTTTTTTCAAGTTGTCAAAAACTTCATTAATCTCTATTCTCCATGCAAACCCATCTTTCTTGAGCAATTCTGTTAGTGGCCTAGCTAGTGCCCTATATCCCTTGACAAACCTCCTATAATTCCTTGTCAACCCCAAAAATCCCCTAAAACTTTTGACATTCTTTGAAATTGGCTAGGACAACATACACTCTACCTTAGCAGGATCAGCTGTGACCCCTTCCACAGTGACCACATGACCTAAATATTCCACTTGTGACTGGCCAAAAGAACATTTGGAGAGCTTGGTCTAATAGTGAATCTTAGTGTTTCAAGAACAAGTCTGAGGTGATAAAGGTGGGTGGAAAAATTAGGGCTGTAGATTAAGATATCATCAAAAAAAACAAATACAAACTTTCTGAGATATGGATGTGTATAAGATATGGCTTATTAAAGATTGGAAAGTAGCTGGTGCATTTGTGAGTCCAAAGGGCATCACAAGGAACTCAAATAGACCACTGTGAGTTTTGAAAGCTATTTTGGGTATGTCTTTAGGATGCATTCTGATTTGATGGTAGCCAGACCTCAAATCAATTTTTGAAAATTTTTTGTTCCATGCAATTCATCTAGCAAGTCATCAATAATTGGAATGGGAAATCTGTTTTCTATTGTTAAAGCATTCAATTGTCTATAGTCTATACAAAATCCCTAAGTTCCATCCTTGTTTTTGACAAGTAAGACTAGGGAGGCAAATGAACTGTGACCAGGTCCAGGCCTAATTATTCCACCAGTTAACATGTCGTTTACCTGCCTATCTATTTCAGGACTAGATGCTTTTGCGGGTGAGGGTATTTGTAAGGGTGATTCTAAAGGTTTGGCTTCTAGGGGTTTGATGATCAAAGGGTCTAGTTGAAGGAAGTTGGGTTGGCTTTCCAAATATGTCCTTAAACTCAGTTATTAGACCAATAATTGATTCACAAGTATTAAGAGTGGTGGTTACCTGGGAAATCTCTAATACACTGATCATGTTTGACAAGAGCATGTTGCTTCCTCCTCCTTTGAGCCATCTATCTGATCATTGCTTTCCCTTTTCTCATAGTTACCCTTATTGTCCTATTCTCCCCTTGCAACTTAACTTGCTTTCCATCTTGATTAAATGTCAGTTGCAGTTTCTTGAAGTCAAAGGTTATAGGACTGTGGTTCCTCATCTAATCTACCCCAATTATTAGGTCACAAGGTTTAACTTCCAGGAAGTACATATCTTGAGTGAAACTGTACCCATGCACGTTCCATTTTAGCCCAAGTATCCAACTGTACATTTCAAGTACTTTTCATGAATCTTTTGTAATCCTGACCCTGAAAGGTTTAATCTACTTAATTCTTTCAGGTGGAAATTGAGTTGTTCTAGGCTTGGGAAAATAGTGGATATTCCCTCCATCCAAGAGGATTGAGATTTCCTTCCCCTTGATATGCCCTTGTAAGGTAATGGTACTTTCCACCATTTCTCCAGTCATTGAAAGTAAGGAAATGTTTACTCCTTTTCTAGCCACATTCTCCTTATACTCAATGACTTCTCCTTCTATTTTCTCCTTCATCTTATTTTCCCCTTCCTCACATTCATCTACTAACAACATGTGCACTCCTTTTTGTTTGCAGATGTGGCCAAGCCCAAATTTGTCCCCACATTTGAAGCATATATTATGCTCTCTTCTATATTGTAACTCAGTAGGAGTAATTTTCTTGAATACTGATGGAGTTTTATCTATGCTACCCCACTTCTTGATTCTAGTGTCTTCAAGATTCTGGTGGGAGTGATTTTTTGAAGTCTCTAGTGCATAAAAAGTTGGTAGTCTGGGAAGATTTTGTTGGTATTGAAACACCATTAACAAGGGGCTTGTTTTTCTTGGATAGAGTCACTAGTGCTAGTTCTTGCTATCTAGTAAACTCAAAGGCTACTGTCAGAGTTTTAAGCCTGTGCATCTTTACCATGGCCTTAATTTCTTCACTCAGCCTACTCAAGAAACTAAGATTCAAACAACCCTTCATTCTTGGTCATCACCACTACCCTCAATTCCTCAAATTTCTCCTGATGGGCCAATACAGTGTAGGCCAGCCTGAGGTTGTTAAACTCTTCCACAGCATCACCTTGCTTCAAGTCTCTAAACTTTCTGCACACTTTTTCACTGAATTCTTTTAACTTAATCTTTCTTTTCCCAACCTAAAACTTTCGAACCACAAATCAACTTTCCCTTCCAGGTACAGTTCAGCCAAATCTATCTACTACTCCCTGGAATATGGTATAGATGGAAAAACTTATGACATTTCCTAACCCATTCCCTGGGGTTCTCTCTCTTCTAGAGACTAGAAAAATCAATCTTGGCAGATCCTGTTATGAATGAGTTTTTTCCTTTCTTTCCCTCTCTAAGGAAATACCTCCTAATGTAGGAGTTCATTCCGTTGAACCATGTGCGTTTCCCAAGATTCCTTTATCTGAATTGATGGCATGCATCATGTTATTAAACTAAATGGTCATAGCAGCCATGAAGGTCCTCATTTCTGCTTTATTACTTTCCAATTGATTCTTCAATTCCACCATTGAAGAATTACTTGCCTCCCGTTACTCTTCAAAAAACCTTTTATCAAGAGTTACAGTTTCAAGAATTCCTTGAATTCTTGACTATTGTTTTCTGAGTTGATCCTCAATTCCTTTGAAACGAGTACCTTCAACCATGAATGGAATTGATCAAGAACAACTGAATCCAAGGATCAGTAGCTCTGATACCAATTTGTTATGCTTTTAATGGAAAGTGATAAGAAGTGGAGGAAGATTAAGGGAATAGAAGAAAGGCAAGAGAAATTAAGAGAAATGCTTGAGGGAAATTTTATTCAAAAAAGGGTGACATTACAATCAACCTTTTTCATATCCAATTTGTACTTTTTATTTTCTATTTAAACAACCATCACAGTTAACTGCTTAACTTAACAGTTAAGCTAGATTGCTGAGCTGGTAGAATTTCCTAACTAACAACTAACTTTCTCTCCAAGTGTGATTGTTTGCCTTGATCCCCTCTACCACTTGCTCTTAGCTATGGCTGAGTCTAAGTCATAACAACTTTGTCGTTGTATTATCTTATAATTTAGTTTTAAACAAAATAAATCTTTTGTTTACCACAAATCCTTGTCAAATATTTATTACAATTTCTTCAAGTCTTTTTAACTCATATAAATAATATCAAATATAAAAAGTCAAAAAGTTATGCTATATTTCAAAAGATTTCCACATTGCCATCCAAACTTCAGAAAAAATATATGGAAAATGCCTTTTTTTTCCATGTAAAATGTATTCCAACAAAAATTTGGTACATCAAACCAAATGAGACCCTATGCATAATTATTGTGGTGATGATATTTACACACTATGTTTGGTCCCTTTTACACCTTTTCACTATTGTTAGCACAATTATTTTCTTAACACCATTCAAATAATATTTTGTACTAATAAATATTAAAAGGATGGAGAACCAGTCATCAGGTCAGTGGAGATTAAAGCTGATTCTTCATGGTTTTGGAGAAAATTGCTAAAATTAAGAGTTTTGATCAGGCCTTATATAAAATGTTGTGGTTGGTGATAGAAAAAGAATCTTCCTTTGGTTTGACAGATAGAGCCCACAAAGTCTACTATTAGATACTTATGGGATGGAGATGGCCAGAGCATTCAATAGTCAGTTACAGGCCAAATTAGAAACAATCATAGTTGATAGGGCTTGGAGATGGCCCTTGGCCAGAAAAAGGAATAAGGTAGTAAAAAGCCTTATTGTTGAAATAGTTTGAGCTATGCATTCCAAATGTTCAAGTCCGAGATAGCTTCAGATGGACAGTCTTATACTAGACAGTAAAGGTATTTTCACTACTCAGTCAGCAGTAAAGATACTTAGACCTGAAGGTAAATTTCATTAGGTTCACCGTCATGGTTCAAGGAAAATATTCCTAAATATGTTTTTGTTCTATGGATGTTGTGCAGATAGAGACTTGCTACCAAGTATAGGTAGTATAAGTAGGGCATCGCTGTAGAAGTTAAATGTAGAAAATTTCTGAAATTGTGCTCGTTTTCAAAATTGTTCTTTTTTCATGTCGATTGAAAATTGGATATCCGAGAGAACCGAATGCGAGTTCATTGAGCCGAATGTAAATTGTGAATTTTTTTTTTTAAAAAAAAAAAATTCTCAGATCTCGCATTCGGTGAATGCGAGGAATGAACTATTATTTTAAAAAAAAAAATCGCTTTGTCGTCCTCATATTTTGTTTATTTACTAACTTTTTGTCGAATTGTTTGATATCAGTTTATATGGCAGCCATTCTCTGATGAGGTACTTGATATGCTTCCCCATTACTGCACTGCGATGGTCTTGACATATGGCATGCAGTTACTTATTTGATATGTTGGGAGATCGTGGAATGTTACCTACCTCGTCGGGTTTTGCGATAGTTCGAGTTGCACCAACCCATACCAGATCAGAGATTGATTGGTAATCAAGGTGCACCTCATTTGATAGACCGCCGTGGTCGGGTAAACAATGATTGGGAGTTGACCCACCGAGCTTATATAGATCTTTGGGGGGCAAGAAAGGATACAGTTGAGGTTGGTCTCCCATGTGTTGATACTACACATGCATCAGGTGATTATATGCAATGGTACCGACCGAGGACGGTGGTGTACATATCCAATCCGAGTCAGCGCCCTACTTTTCCAGAAGGGTACCACGGCGATGGTGCACGTGCAGATTATCTAGTAAGTAATTATTCAGTTTTTGTTATTGTTTTTCTTTTTCAATTGACTTTAGTAAAACTAATTTTAACTTTTATGGTAGATGAATTCCATGGCTAGATTGTACCACATGTCGTTGCAGACAACCTGACTGAGGACGATGCTCTGGATACTTGTACTTGGGCACAGATCAGACATTTCACTTCTGAGTCACTACATGCAGTAGGCGAATCTACTCGTCTTGATCTTCGGCCTCCGACGGTTCCTGCTTAAGTTCGATATCCACACCAGGCACATGATCCACATAGAGTAGAGCGGGCTCCACAGCGAGGCGGGCAACAAGGAAGTGGTCGTCGACGTCGTCGAGTTCCATCACCTCGGCCCCATGTAGATGCTGGATCCCCTCATGTTAATTTACCATTCGAGGGTGACACTTCACAGATATATTCGCCAATGCGCACTCCGGTGGGACCATATCTTTTGGACAATCGTCCACTGGACCAGATCCAGAGCATACTGGTCCTACTGTTTCAGTTGAAGAACACGAACACGAAACATAGCTTCGCAGGCACAAATTGCTCACCTACTCAATAGCAAGACACTCCTCTATTTTATGTCCGTCGATCAAAAAGGGTGCCTAAACCTAGATTCAGAGTGTGGTACGGGCGGGAGATTTGGAGATCATGGACATTGTTTGTTATTACTTTTCGCAATCATGTGTGATTGATATATGTTATTTGTATATCATTGTTTGCCCTTGTTGGGTGTTTTTATTATTATTATTAGGTTTTTATTTATGTTTTTTAGCCCTTGTCGGGCTTTTATGGATGTTTGTTGCCCTTGTTGGATATTGTTGTTGGCAGGGAGAATGTTCGTAAAAGAGACAGGTTATATCAAAATTTTCTCAAAAAATATGATAAATTAATAAATTTTCTTTCCTACAACTTTTGATTCGCATAATATTTCGTTAATGTTATAGTTTATGCTTTAAAGATAATGGTTTAATATTCCTATATATCGTATTAAATAAATGTTCACGATTTAGCGTTTAAGTGATTTTATCTTAGAGCCAAATCCTTTTTTAATTAACAAAAATATCAAACATTTTTCTATTTCTGTAATAGTGCAAAAAAAAAAAAATTTTCCCATGACTTCACAGATGAACATACAAAGCTACATACAGTCAAAATTTAAAAAAAAAAAAAAAAATTTCTGACCTCGCATTTAGTGAATGTGAGGTTAGTATTTTTTTTTTTTTTCATCTAAATGCAAGGTCATAAAACTTTTTTTTTTTTTTTAAAAAAACTTAGACCTCACATTCACTAAATGCTGTCTCTTATAAAAATCTAAATTGTGGCGAATTAATAATCCATGAGCTTGCATTCGAGAGATGCGAACTCAATGAACTCGCATCTCCCAAATACGAGTTCCCCCGCCGGAAATCAAATTTCCAATTGACATAAAAAAAGAACAATTTTCAAAATAAACACAATTTTAAAAATTTCTCGTTAAATGTAACCTATGCTACAGAGAAGTTGAAACAATGGAACATTTATTCTTTAAATGTGAACACAAGCTACATCTGGGAAAGATTGCAGCAGTGTTGAATGCTATATAGATGCATGGCTGGCATGAGGAGTTGGATTGGTTGGCCAAGAACCTAAAGAAGAATGATTTTGTGCACTCAACAAAGGAAGATTGCTCTTGGAACTACAGTATACTCTATTTGAAGGGAGAGAAATGGAAGACAATTCAAGAACAACATGAAGCGCCTGACATAGTGATTACGCGATTATCAAGGAGATAAGAAGCTTAATTGACAAATGGAAGGATGTTCCAGCAACTAAGGAGAAAGGTAAATACTTAGATAGATTCAGTTTTTAACTCTATTTTTAGATTTTGTGATCAGCATTAAATCTTAAATAATCTTACTTACATCAACTGATATCATAGATTCTTTAAATTTTAATCCACACCACAGAATCTACAAGTGGGGTCAAAGACCGAGTCTACCTAAACATTTGTCAAGGAGAAATGGGTACTGTGGCTAGACTACGATTATAGTCAAAACATTTTTGCTAAAGTGTAAATTGCTTTTTTCAGTTTTGTACATAGCATGAAATTCACTGCTGCTTGTACTTGTAACTATTCAATGCTATACCAATAAAAAGTTGATCCGTTATCACTTAAAAACTATATCCATTAAAAGGGTATGCAACAGACTAAAAATCATCACCCTTATTATTTTTTCTTCTTTTTGGGAATGATAATGCTTGTGATACGATTTGTTCTTGATTAATGTATACGAACGGCCTTAAACAAATGTATACAAATGAAATATTCAACGGGATAATTTCACGGTCAAGGCTTGGTATAATTGTAGCACATTCTTTCTAATTTCAAATAGACTTAAATCCCCTATTCTATGTAACAAATACAACCCATGAACATAAAATTTTGATTTTATGTATAGTCGTACTTTATTTCCCATAATACCCTTATGATTTATTATTACTCCCAAAACTGACAATTAAAAAATTAATAACCAAATTAAAGGAGCTAAATAAATTAAAATTTTTATCCTAAATATAAATAAATTTGTGCATGTTTGGCCTTTCAAGTGTCATATAACATTTGAAGGGCCCAACACAAAAAAAAATTCTGTAATATATTAAAAAAAGTTTGACTCCTTCATTAGATTTTTGTAATTTCACTTATTAATTTTAAAAGTATAATAAATGATAAGGATAATACGAAAATGATAACATCACTTTATATTGAAAATCAAATTTTTATGTCCATGGATTGGATTTGTTACTTAAAACTTTGAGATGTATGTATTGATACATAAAATATATAGTTATGAAATTTGTAATAGCCTAATTCTATAAATAACTAGATAACACACTGTAAGTGTATGGGTTCAAATAATATGAATAATGGAAGTAGGAGTCGAACCCACAAGAATTGGTTTAGCAAGTACTTGTTCTTTGAGCTTGAATGCTATTTGAAGAAACGACAATGAAAGAGATTTAACTAAAATTGAACTAAGGAGTAAAACTAGTGAAAGCAATGGATTGGCGATAAGACTAGTCTATTCCAAGAATTACTAATCTACCGGTCAAACTACACAAATTAGAGATTTAATTCTCAAAAGTAAATGCAATCTCGATCCCTTGTAACAATTGAGTTTTTCCAAAAGTTCTGTTTGACTCAAGTGTGGATCCCTCCTTTATCTAATTTAAATTGGTTTTATCTTCATGGAATGAACAAAGAATCGACTAAGTAATTTGGTTAGCCACGACCATCAAATTAAACCCAATCTAATAATCAATAATGGTCTATGATAGAGTATTAACTCCCATTAATACCTTAGCCAACCTAACTAAATTAAGAGTTAATTATGTTCTTACCCAAATATGTAGATTTTTCAATTAATGGTTCATTGATTCGAGTTAATACATGGGAATTCACATCGCCCAATACCCAACCCTAATTAAAGTAGAACATGATTGAAGGCATAAACATGAGAAATTACCTACGAAAGCAATTAAAGAAAGTATTAGATTGAAAGCAAGGAAGAATATTTGTGACCTAGAAGACATGTAAAGAAAGCATCAAAGAAACAATTTTGAATCCAAAGAAACAATCTTTAGCTCTAGAATCCTATTATATCATGAAAGACTTTGATAAGAGAATTTATCTTAAACTAGAAATTCTCCCCAAAGTAGGGAGGAGAAAAGAAAGAGAGAGAGGCTAGGCTAATTTGGTTTAGGAATATTGCAGCTACTAAGTCTTATTTATAGTTTCTAAGTGCCCATTAAGGTTAGGGTAAGATTTAGGCTGAGGAGGCTTCATGTGGTCTTGAGTTTAGGGCCTAAAATTAGGAAACTCACAAAAAGCCTCACTTTTGTAAAATAGTGTAATGCCACAGCGTTTCATTTTTCCTTGGAATAGGACACCATGGCGTCCTACTTCCAGATCCTCTGAGTTCAAATGATGAACGTCGTGGCACTGGATTCAATGTAATTTAGAATGCAGCAGCACTGCGACCACAATAGTTATTTTTTCTTTTGTTTTTCCATTTCTCACCTAAATTGCATTTTGTGGTTCCACTTCATCCAAAATTCTACACAAACCATAATAAACATTAATATATAACAAATAATACTAAATAAATACTAAAACACTCACTAACAGAAGAACATAGGAAATGCACTGAAACAAGCACATAAATCCTAAAATCATCAAAACAAGTGCAAACATACGAATAAGAAGATGAATAACCTTAATTTTCTAGGGTTGTCAACTCTCCCCAACTCAGATTTTTGCTAATCCTGAGCAAAACAAAAATAAGAACACCAACAAACAATCGACTCCACATAATAAGCAGTGATAGTAACAACTAGTAGCTATGCACGAGAATAGAAGAATCATTCAAATCTATAGAACAATTTGACCGATGATCCCCTGTTGTCATGAAAATTTACTCTCAAATCTCAACAAAGAATAAAAATAAATATAAAGTCACTCTTCTTATCTGGATGAGTCCATTGATTACAAGTCTTAACAAGTGATATCAAAGTTGAAAACAAATCTTCACACCACCATACCAATACAAATTAGTTCAGATCAATGATCATTTAGGACTTATTAACCTTGTGGGGGAGGTTAAGGGACAAGGTAAGATAAATATAGATATAAGTGGTTCAGCAATCATCTTAGACACGTTAAAAAAAATCTTGGACCATGAACGAATGAGCAAGGTCCCTAAACCCACATAAATCAATCAATGTACACCTGAGACAAAAATCACCTTTCTTATTGAACTAGAATTGAAGGTACGATAAACTTTCTTTATTGAACAAAACAAACACTTCAACCTTTTTTTTTTTCAACATTTCTGAACTTTTTTTTTCTCCTTTCTTTTTTCTACTTTTCTTATTTTATTCCCTCTTTTTTTTTTTTCCTTTTTTTCTTTCTTTTTTTTTAGACATCACAAACTCACATAAGGGATTATTAACAAATGTTGAAGTCAATATTGACATCTTGCTGAACACTAACACAAAGTACAATTCTCAATTCCCCATCACAAATATAACAAACCACGACATTGAAGAACTCAAAGAGATAAATAAGAACTAAGATGATGAGTGAAAAAAGAGGATAATCAAAATAAGGTACATTGGTTAAATTGTGTGACTAACAAATAAAATGCAATAAGGTTCCCCTGGATACTAGGGATAACAATTGATATAAGGTAAGCAATTTAGGTACAAAATGATCCAAAGAAGGCCTAGATCATTTTCAATGTCACAAATGTTTTAGCGATTTGTTTCACTTTTTTTATTGTACTCTTAACAAGATGTTCATAAATCAACGGAATCATTAACCAAAACATCCTATACACCCTAACTATTCTATACAAAATACTAATTGATACGCATTTAAACCACTGCACGAACACAACACACAGAACATAAATGTGTCAATAAAAATACATAACCCCTAGCCTAGAAAACCACGACACTAGTGAACCACTTTTAACTAAACTTGGAAACAACGTTCTATGAGATGAGGAATAATATGCACACAAGCAATATGAATACAATCAAATGATTAAAATTAATTTAAAACTTTGGTTTCACTTTCAATTATAGATTTCTTCAATAATGAGCTCAGGACACTACTAACAATGAGTAATTTTAAGTGAATCATGTAAAAGCAAGCTTAACAATGGAAAACATGGGTCCTAGAAATTGTTTTTTTTCTTTTTCAAGTAATATGCCAACATTAAGTAGGAGTCATTGGGATTTCACGGAGTTCAACTCTTCAAATAAAACTAAAGGCCATTAACTACGGGTAACAGAGTTTATCATAAAACAGAGGTCACAAATGCCCAATTCATATCACTCAACTTAGTTTTGCACGTAATTAATTTAAAGATACTCAACAACCAAGACTAGACCAATCTGTGTCACATTCTTAAAAATTCTCATCAAATTACTCAAACGATAGCAAAGATAGTGTGTACCTACAACTAAAATGTTCAAAACCAATTAGCAAAATAAGTTCAAATTCATCTATATATTTCATATAACAATTACAATCACCAGAAATAATATAGTTCTCTATCACTATCATTAACTAAACAAGTTCATCCAAATATAACCAAAAGAAATTCATAAAAACAAATAAAATCTAATTAGAAACGAGGCATAAAGCCTTCATTACCCTGACCGAGTTTGTTAAACCCTAATCATATTTTGATGATGACGAAATCATACTAATAAGTTAAGAATAAGTGTGCAGATTTTTCTAAAGTGATGCGAACCTTCGGACGCATGAAGAAAACATTGACTGTCCAAACTCCATAAAGAAGTCACACATCAAAGAAAAGTAATATATCATGGACGCATGATCGGATGCGTGTTGATCGTCTGACATTGAGCTGGAGAAAAATCACAAGAAGACCAATAAGCTTTGGAAGTTGATAATCGTCCAAGAGAAGAACAACCCAAAATGAAGAAATTTTTGGTCAAGGTTCAGACGCATATAACTGTCCAAAGAAAGCAACATGGGATCAAGTTTCGGATGATAAACACCGTCCGAAGAAATGCGCTCAAAATAAAGAAGTTTCTGTCACAAGTTGTAGGACACATATGACCGTCTGAAATATTGTTCATGAAGCTGTAGGATGCATGATCAGATGTTTGAACCATCATCCGAATTCCTAACAACTAGAGTTTTTTGACTGTTAGAGCTCAAATTTCAGCACATCTTTCATCTATAAATAGCCAAAGGACATCCAAATGGAGTAAACAACTACTATATTCAATACAAACATTTGTGAGAGCTATTTGGGAAGAAATAGGCTAAAATATTGTTGGTTGTATTTGTTTGGGTAGTGTAGTTCTCTTGATCAACTATAGGAAACTAGTATGAGTAAGAGAAGAATAGTTCTTCAAGTGTAAGAGTGAAGGGATAACAAGTATACAAAAGTGAGATTGTGGTATAAAACCCTTAGGCTCAACTAGAAGGACTTAGTCAGTGTAAAGGGTAATCCTACTTAGTGTACAAGAAGTTTATTGCCTTACCTTCTTTGAAGAAGCACTACTAGTAGATGTACACACTAAGCTTGAGGAGCTTGGGAGTTTGGTTCGTATTTCTTAATCTCAATCTTTTTATTTGTTCTTTGAACTTCAATTATTGAATATTTACTTGTGATTATTTGTACTTAAGTGTTTATCTGTTTGGTGCATATGGTTTGAATTTCCTTTAAGCACATAAAAGGTTTGTTTTTAGAGACAACCTAATTCACCCTCCCTCTTAGACTGCTTTTTGGGCCAACAATTAGTATTAGAGCATTGGTCTCTTATATTGAGCATAACTAACTGTAAGAAAAGATCATGGCAACCAATAATACATTTTTTCTAGAGGGGCATTGCATTACTATACCTCATATGTTTAATGGTGTTAATTTTGGTAGTTGGAGGGAAAGAATAGAAATATTTATTCAGTCTATTGATATTGATTGTGGTATATTGTTAGTGAAGGTCCTTTAGAAGCAAATATTGTTGACGCATGTACAAATACCTTAAGGCCTAAGATTAAGAATGAGTTGAATGCTAAATCCATGAATGTGTTGTATAATGCCTTAGATGCTAATGAGTCTACAATGATGAAAGGTTGCAAATCGGCCAAGGAAATTTGGGACAAATTAAAGGAAATCCATGAAAGTAGTGATGATGTGAGAGAGTAACAAAAGAAGTCACTTCTTGTGGCTAAATATGAATCCTTCAAAATGGAATCTCATGAGAATATTGATAAAATATGTTTTAGGTTCAATGATATTATTAAGGATTTGGAAGGCTTAGTTAAAGAATATTCTTTGGGTGAAAAGAATAGAAAGATTTTGAATGCTTTACCTAAGGAATATGAAAATAAATCTATTGCCATAGAAGAGTCTAAAGATTTGAATTATTTATCTACTGAATAATTAATCACATCACTAACCTCTTATGAATTGAAGGAAAGATATAAGGTACAAGATGAAGAGGAGGCAAGGGAAAAAAGAAGCATAGCATTGAAGGCTTTACAAAAAGATACAAACAAGAAGTAAAGCAACAAATGCTATGCATATGGCCAAGTGGAACATTTTGCAAATGAATGTCCATTCAAGAAGAAGAAAGGATCATGGATGCCTCACTTCAACAACTTCCAAATAACATGGCAAGATTGCAATTCGGATGAAGAATTTCAATAAAGGAAGAAGAACATAAGGTGGCCCAAATGGCTTTCATGGCCATTGGAAATAATAAGGTATCCTCTAGTTATGATTCTTCTAATGATGATAATGACAATGTTGAATCATTTATTTTAAAAATGCATGAATGTTTGAAAGAATCATATACTAGGAACAAGGAGTTAAAAATCAAGATTAATGCTTTATTGAGTATTAACTCTGTCGCACCCCCATTATACACATCTGGCCGGCACCTTTTTGGACCGGCACCGTCGCCAATGTGGTGCTCGTAAAATAGGTGATTAAATGCAAAATTCTTATTTACTATTACAAACATAAATTACCTACTTACTATTACCAATTTAAATGAATCACCTATTTACTATTACATAACGGGGCTTTAAATGCGACTATGAATTGTACAAAAATAATCTAAGCTAGGGAACACAGGATTGGAGTCGCCACCCGGTGTGTTGGTGCGCCGGGACACAAAAATACATCAAAATTTAAAGAAAAATAAACCCTAGATCTAGATTGACTCCTAGTCCACGTAATTCAAAAAACATGAGTTCGGGAATCCTGTTGTAAAATGGGAAGGTTTGGGATAGATTTGAATTTCCCTTTAAATTTTGACCGGCGTTGGACCGGTTGCATGATTTTATCGCGTTTCCCTTTTCATTTTTAGTATTCATTATTGCCGACTTTGTAGCGTACGTGTGCTTAAGATAGTTTAAAAGTAATAAAAATATATACATATTAATAGGAAATGAAAATAAATGGTAAATAAAAACATTGACAGGTAAATTTAGCCCGGGGTCCAATTTAAAGTTGCACACATTTAGCTTGTAGTGCCCTTTAACTGATTTGGGCTTTTGTTGTAGTATGCTGGTTCATGGAACCAAAGTTTACTTCTAGCCCGATTTTATATTATTGATACAGTTATTAAGTCATGGACTAAATTGAGTTTGATTCAAATATTTAATATCCAGTCGTGCAATTAAACAAAATTTGAGGACAGAAGAGTAAATTCACATCATTTACACAAGTAAGAAAAAGCATAAATATTATATAAAGCACAAATCATCACAAAATAAACTAATCGAAAAATATGTGCAAAATTAGAGCCTATTTACAATTTAATACTCATAAGGGCAAAGCGGTAATTCACAATCAAAGGGTAATTAAACATATTAAAATGTCAAAAAAAATCAAATTAAAGTTTGGTGGTTATTGTCATTAAAAATGTAACTTAGAAGAAATTTAAAAAAAAAAAAAAACAAAACAAAAATTAAGTCATAAATAATGCAAAAATAGTAAGATAAGCATTTTGTCACCAAAACAATCGATTCAAAAGCTCATTTAACTCACCTCAGCCTCAGGAATGTGGTGGAATTGGTTATGCTCGGCTTGGAGTGCGTTTGAGCCGAATTTGCTTTCAGCACCTCCAAGCTTCCGGTTGATGAACCGACCTTCTTATACCACGTTTTTCACCCATCAGATGAACGATTTTGCTTGAGCTCTACAAAGAGAAGTTGTAGTCCCAGGTTACCCTCTACAACTTTTATTCTTTGAATTTAGCCCAATTCCTCTTCAATCATTTGTAATTTTTGCTCAAAGTTGGCTATCTGGAAAATTTTCCAGACTTAGAAAATCTCTTTTTCTGCAGATTTTCTTGGCCACCAGCCTGATTCTACCACATTTTTTACCCTCAAAATGAATGATTTTAGTTGAGCTTTACACAGAGAAGTTGTAGATCCAGGTATTCTCTACAACTTTTCTTCTTTGAGTTTAGTCTAATTCCTCTTCGATCGTTTGGAATTTTTGCTCAAAGTTGGCTGTCTGGAAAATTTTTCAGACTTGGAAAATCTCTTTTTTTCTGCAGATTTTCTTGGCCACCAGCCTGATTCTACCACGTTTTTGACCCTCCAAATGAATGATTTTTCTTGAGCTTTACAAATATAAGTTGTAGTTCCAGGTACTCTCTACAACTTTTCTTGTTTGAGTTTAGTCTAATTACTTTTAGATCGTTTGGAATTTTTGCTCAAAGTTGGAAAACAGTCTAAAAACGTGGCCAAAACAGCTCTGTCGAGCCTGAACAGTACGTGTGGTACTGCTCACGCGCTGATTTTTTTTTAAAATTTTTTTTTTTTTTTTTGAAAAATCTAAAAACTTAATAATATTAAAACTAATTCTTTGTATTTCAAAAATGCATAAAACACATAATAATTAAACACCATAAGACAAATTAAGAGAGAATTAAAGGATAAATTAAGAGGAAATCAAAAAGCAGGTTAAAAAGAAATTAAAAGGGAAATTAAAAAGAAAATTGAGAATCAAATTAAAAGGAAAATAGGGGAGAACTTAAGGGACAAAAATAGGTAGTCTACAAACTCAAAGCTTGTGCATGAAAATAATATGTTGACAAAAGAAAATAATGCATTGAAGAAAAAGAATTGGATGTAAAGCCAAAGATCAAGGAAGAACAAATTTTGTTAAAGTAAAGAATAGATAATCTTAGTTCTTTCATGCAAAAGAAAAGCAAAATGTTGTTGAAAATAAAAGGACTAGAAACATTCTTATCAACAAGAACTTTATCACCTTTAGAAAGAATGATTTGTGCTTTGTTAAATCTAAATTTTCTTTGTATAGCAATAAGAATATTACGTGCTATTATTATCATCAACACGGTCATGTGAAGAAAGATTGTTATGTTAAAAGAAATGAAAAATTGGAAATGAAATCTATGTGGATATTAAGTAAATTCACTAACTCGAGTGAACCCAAGAAAGTTTGGGTACTAAAAGTTGTTGCTTAACTTTATGTGTAGGTATGTTTGAAGAGCACCAAGGGATTCAACATAGATCATCAATAGAGAGTGTTCATAAAGCATATAAGCTAAGATGATATAGATGGGTAACATCTAAAATTCTTATCAAGAATGTGCTTTTAATTGCCTATTCAAAATGTGACCTCTGTTGTTCTAATCAATTATATGATAGGAATGTGTTTATCTTTTTCTTTTTTTTGCGTACTTCCAATTTTGTCTAAATTAAGTCACTCTTGCAAAATACAGGAGGAGCATTCATTTTTTAAATGGCTTATATGTTAGAAATTAATTTGACTCACAAGAAATTGCATCACATATGCTTCATTTGGTAAGGAATGAGTGAAATTGCCTTCATGTTAATCCTTTGCTTAAATTTCCCCGTTTCTACTTGATTATATATTCTTGAAAGGAGGAAATGTCTTGAACTTGATTTATGCCCTTGTAATCACTTGAATTATGTGCACTTTTTAAGGGGGAGAATAAACTTAGGGGGGAGCTTAAATTGCATTAATCCTTCCAATGTTTTGATGATGCCAAAAAGGAGAGAAAGATTGGACTTTTTGTCTGATTGTTCTTATGATTGCTATTCTTACTTTTGTTTAAGTTGTCCAATTGATTTGTCATCATCAAAAAGGAAGAGATTGTTAAACGCTAATCATGTTTTGATGATAATCAAATCATACTAATGAGTTAAGAACAAGTATACAGATTTTTTTGAAGTGATAGGAACCTTTGGATGCAGCATGGAACACATGAAGAAAACATTGGCCGTCCAAACTCAATGAAGATGTCACATATTAGAGCAAAGTAATATGTCATGGATGCATGATCAGACGCTTCTTGATCATTCGACATTAAGAAAAATCACAAGAACAGCAATAAGCTTTGAACACTTATGATTGTCTAAGAGAAGCACAACCCAAAATCAAGAAGTTTTTGGTCAAGGTTTGGATGCATATGACTGTCCGAAAAAAGGAACATGGGATCAAGCTTCGGACAATAAAGACCGTCCGAAGAAAGGAGCTCAAAATAAAGAAGTTTTTGTCACAAGCTATATGACACATATGATCTGTTGAGATGTCTGAAACATTATTCATGAAGTTGTAGGACGCACAATCGGACGTCCGAACCACCGTCCGAATTCCTAACTTTTAGATTTTAACAAGAAGTTTTTTGACCATTGGAGCTCAAATTTCAGGACATCTTTCGTCTATAAATAGCCAAAGGACATCAAAATGAAGTAGACAACTACTACATTCAATGCAAACATTTGTGAGAGATATTTGGGGAGAAATAGGCTAAAATATTGTGGGTTGTATTGGTTTTGGCAACATAGTTCTCTTGGCTCATGTAGGGAAAATTAGTATGAGCAAGAGTAGACTAGTGAGTGATCTTCAAGTGTAAGAATGGAGGAATAACAAGTGTACAAAAGTGAGGTTGTGGTGTAAAACCCTTTGACTCAACTAGATGGATTTAGTTGGTGTAAAGGGTGATCTTACTTTGTGTACAAGAAGGTTATTGCATCACCTTCTTTGAAGAGGTATTACTAGTGGATGTACACTCCAAACTTGAGGAGCTTGGGTTGTAGTTTGGTTTGCATTTCTTAATGTCAATCTTTTTATTTATTTTTTGAGCTTCAATTGTTGAATCTTTACTTGTGATTATTTGTACTTAAGTGTTTATTTGGTGCATATAGTATGAATTTCCTTTAAGCACATAAAAGGTTTGTTTTTAGAGACAATCTAATTCATCTCCTCTTAGGTTGCTTTTTGGGCCAACAAGGTTCTTAAACTAAAGAATATAAACAAAATAAAGCATAAATTAAAGTAGAATTAAAAGAAACACTCCCCTAATAATGCCAAGGAGACTTGCTGAGGATGTTGTAGTCCTTTCTCAGCTGTTTACATTGCATAGCACATCCAAAGTTTCTAAGGACAAGTGAAACTCCGGCATATGTAGTCATAATCTCCCTAACTCCTTTTAGCAGATATCCACATTTTCCAATCCTTGAGCTAAATCTTTTTCCATGAACACATTGGATGGCACCGCTTTGATGAAAATTAGGTTCACTTCACACTCATATCCAAGTAGGCATCGGTTTTGATACTTCCAAACAAGTGTTGAATGATTCAGCTATTGAAAATTTTGCTCCATGAGTTTTTTTCTTCATTATTCACACTCAATAACTCGATGGCATCAAACATTCCTTCAAAGTGGCCAACTTCCTCTTCAACTAGGAACTGTGTGTAGGAGTCGCTTGAGTTTCTCCTTCAACCTACTTGTGAATTTGGCAAGTTGTTCTGCTAATCTCTTTATAGATTCGCCTAGGCACTCAGAAGACCCGACTTGATGCTCAAGGACTTTGGTTTTTTTTTTTTTCCATAAAGGTGATCATCATTCTCTCTAGACTTGCCTTATAATTTTCTTCTTGAGTTGGTCAATCTTCTTCAGATGTTGTAGATGTATGGACACTCATACTCTAGGGCTCACATAGTTCAAATGTAGCCCTAGGACAAGAAAAAATGTATTCTTGGCAGTTTAAAAATGTATTAGGATGGCTCTACCAACCTATGTCATAATAAAAAAGGTAGGAAGGGATATTAATTTATAAGAACTATGCTCATAGGTCATGTTTCCAAAAATCATAAGGACAATAATATCCTTGGTATGATTGTTCAACAAATATTAGTTAGGTGATTTACACACAAGAAGTAATAAGAATAACCCTATACAACTCCTAATCAACACTTGCACTCTCATAAGTAACGAGGTAGGTTTGTAAACTAGTGATGAGTGGGTGTCGTTCCAACGACGATTGATCGTTGATTACTAGACTAAACGAGTCATTACAGTGGTTAGACAATTAAAAGGGGTGAATTCCTACTCTACCTAAGGTTCACAACTAAGGAAATGCTAAATTGATCTAGGAAACAATTAAAGCACCACTAACTAGACTAGGCAACCAGAAAAAGTAATAAGCACATATGGAAGCATATTTACCTAAAAGAGCAACAATAGAATTGCAAGAGCAATTAAAAGATCGAATTAAACTAAGGATTAGATATCTCAACCAAAGCAGGAAAACTAAGCTAAGACTCTAGACTAAACTTATTACACTAAAAAGCCACAAATATGAGAAATAAAATAGGCAATATATAGTCTACAATAAAGAGCAAACTAAATCTAAACTACTGAATAACTAAACTAACACTAGCACTAAATTACTCTACCAATTAGGGAAGCAATATAAAAACTAGGAAGGCAAGGAATTAATTGACCCTAAAGCCTAACAAGAATAATTACTACTCTAAGAAAGTACATAAATGCCAACTAGCCAATGATTGAGGAAAAATGAGGGAATATGAAGGAATTTACTAGAAATACAAAATCCTACTCTAGCTGAGAGGATGTTCTTGATTTTTTTACTACTTTGAGAAATAAGTTGAAGTGCAAGATTTCTAGATTTAGTCTAAGGATTGAGCTATAATAACTAGATTTAATAAAAACCCATGACTAAATGAAGCTTAGAGACTAGGAAAAACAAGGTTTGAAGCAAGATTAATAACTAAAGATGAAGATTTAAACTAGAGCTAGGAAGAGATGAAAACTTATTTTATTCCAAACTAAAATGCAAGAAGGATGAAGTGAAAATAAGAGAAATTGATATCAAATGAAAGAGAATTAAAAGCCCAATAAATTGAAAGTATAAGCTAGAATTTTTACTACTAAAATTAAGCTACAATTAGGGTTTAAAATGAAAGTAAAATGAAGAACTTGATAAGACTACACTATGGAGGATAACTACACTACTCTACACCTACAACTATGTGTTTGTAGGTTTGTTTCTGAGGGTAATTTCAAAAGTCTTCTGGTCAAAGTGCTAACTTTTTGTCATCAACTGCGGTCACCATTTTCCCTATACAAATTTAGTGACCGACTTCTTGAAGGTTTCTCGGTTCAGCTTGGAAACTATGATTGTCAAATTTGCTCTTTGGATTTCTTGACTGCAATTGTTGCACCTTGAAGTTGAAGTGGTGGAAACCGTGGTTGTGAGTTTCTTGACTTGGATTTCTTGACCGCGATTGTGAAGCCGTTGACCGAACTTTGACTTTGTTTTTACTATTTCTAATTAATTGCACTCTAGTCCTTGATCTCTTCCACTCTTCAACTTGCAGCAAACTTCCAAAATTACCTACAAAAATACCACAATTCATAAATTAAAATGCACCTAATATCATAAATGTCAATTAAACCCAATTTGGTGCATAATTCTACCAAAAATCCTAATATTAAGCTAAGTTACTAAAATTTACTCCTAGGCATGAATTATGAACAAAAACACACAAAACCAATTAGAATGGGACTAACATGGTCAAAATTGCATAGGAATTAGGGATAAATTTACTTTATGTAATAGAGTTATCACACTCTTAAATATAGTATTTTGCTAATTCCAAGCAAAACAAGAAAAAAAAGAACTAACAAACTACAAATGGAGAAAGCAGATTGACAAGAGGAACTAGAAAGCATTGAAGGATGAGCAAATGGTGAGTTAACTCAACAAACTAAACATGTCCATCACTTTCTAAGTTTGAAAAATAAGACTAATTCTAGATGCACCATCTCACGTTGACAATTGAATTATTAAGAGAATGTCAATTCAATTCTAAGGTGATCAAGAGTAAATAAGTCAAATTTCTCAAAAATCGGCTTCAAGTGTAAAAATATCACTAAGACTTGTTTTGAGAAGTACTAGAATGCAAGTGAAAATGCAAGGATGTTTATAAACACTATAAGCTTTAGCTAAGAACAATAGTCAAATCAATGCGTCACCCCATTAATCTCTAAGATCTTATAGCCTAGATTAAGGATCCCATTGGACTTTCCAAACTTATAATGTAGGCTAAGGGTGAAGGTAGGATAAACTTTGGGTAAAAATGGCTCAATTTCACTTTAGTCAATCATGATAAACTTTAGGATGTTAACCCTTGAACAAAAATCCCCATAAACATTATACTTGAACCCATTCTCACTTGAAGTACCGGAACACTATATATATGTCGAAGGAGATAATCTTTGTCTCCTTTATTACATAATTATGTATAACAATACAAAAATAAAGTAATATAAGAAAGGACCTAAATTTTTTTATTTTGAAGGATAGGACAAGGAAATTCAACTCTATTGTATCTAATTACATAAAGGAAATTGAGAAAAGATTAAGCATTGAGATTGCAATTTCCTAGAAAGTGTGCAAAAGCCAACTTCATTCCATCATATCTTTTGAACTTCCCAACTTGGGTCCTAATTCGACCAAGGTGGTGGACAAAAAAATGGTAAATCAATAGAGAGAAATGCCTCAATTGTGTGTTTGTAAAAGAATGAAGGCTTAAAGACTCAAACGGGGACACTAAGGATATAATAGATTTTTGGGTAGGCTATTTGGCTCAATCAGTCCAAAAAATGCCTAGGTCATTTCTAAAATTTGGCTTTATGGAAAATGGGGTGTTCACACTACCTTAGCTACTGTCTCTAACCCAAACCTTACTAGCCCACAAAATATCCTACAATGCAAGTCACACAAAATGGCCAAAGATGTTTAAATCATTTCTTTCTACACTATCTACCAAATTTCAAGAACTTCAACATATTTAGACTCAATCAACCAAAAAATGAATACGGGATTCACCCAATACTTGCTTTCAAAATAGAACTTATTATCTAAACTAGCCAAGAAAAATATTTTGTGAACAAGTGGTCAGACATTTGGTAAAGTTTAAAGACTTAAAGGCCAATTTGTGCATGTAATACAATCAAGTTCACCAAGTCAATCCGTCCATTCCAAACATACAAACCACAAAACATGCATAAAAGACACCACCACACTTTCCATCTTATTGAAGTGATGAGTGCTACTCATCCAACCACTCATCGTTGAGCACAAGAAAGCCAAACAAACAACCAAGCATAAACGTAAAGATAAAAACCAAACTTGGAATATACTGATAAGGCTTCCAAGAATCAATTATCCAATCAAATGAAAGTAATAAAACCAAGTGTTGACCATACCAAAATGGCCAAATAGTCACCCTTTAAACCAAGTACTAGCCATGTTGAGGAGTCAAAACACCAATAAGAATCCAAACTAGACCCCTCTTCCAAAAACATTATTCAACTATTAAAAACTACGAGCAAGTGCTAAAGAAAACAGAAATAAAAAAGAATGCCATGAAAATGTATCTCTCTCTATCAACCAAGCAAGCATAACAAAATAAAAAGGTGATAGGGGTAAAGTAGTAAATAGATAAGGGGGACGGGTCTTCTCAAGCTCATAAGGGGGTATGGCCGGCTTAGAACTCTCCTCCTTCCTCGTCATCGTCTTCTTCATAAGCTTCATCTATTCCATCACTTGAGTCCTTCGAGTTGTTCTTTGGATCTCCTTCTTCTTCTTCTTCATCTTCATCTTCATCTCTTTGCGATTGCGGCTCACCATACGGGTAAAATGATGGTTTACCTCAGGGAGATCCAAAATGCCACAGTGAAAGAGGATGAGGGTAGATCCACTTATCAAGAGTGGTGGTCTTGAAGGCTTGGCCAAGAAGCATCAGATTATTGTAGAGGGCCATGTGACTATATGTCAAGACAGTAAACGTGCAACTCCTTCCATTCATAATCCATCGAAGGGGGGTTGTATGTATACCCTGTTGGCCAAGTGATACTCTGTGCTTGCGGCAGTGTATTGAGGAGGTTCACCAGGTGCCACATCCATTGGGTTGTGCCTTCAAAATTCATTTAACATGTTGCGAACATGGGCACCATTAGTTTTTCCTTTCTGTAGCACCTTCTTGTCTCCATCCGTCTTGGGACAACCTGTATCAATACATAACTGCGTGACAAGACCAAGCAAATAAAATGAATTTCCTGACTTAGCGTTCTTCAACTCATAGTAAATTGTCTTGCCCAAATCTATACTTAGGTTTTCCAGAATTCCAAAAATTAAGCTCGCCTTCTCCCATTGCACAACATTAAAAGTGATAGTCCCTAGAATCTAACAACTAATAAAGTACAACAAAATTTTGGGCAAAAGTTGCATGTGCTTTTTCTTGAATCCCAAAATTTTGGTTTTGGCATAATTATAATCCCAATTCTGTAAGAGACTTCCCTTCACAGAGCCGCACCCAAATCTTGGCAAAATCAGGTCCCCCAAAATCCGGATTCATTAAATCTCCATAGCCACTAACCTTCATATTCAGAGTCCTTAAAACTGCATTGATTTTTCTTGGGCTAATATCTACCCACACTCCCCTCACATAAACCTTTTAATTCTCTATACCACAAAGATTGTAATTGAATTCTTTAACCAAATTTACATTGCCTACAAGGGTTGTCTTGTTAAAATTTAACCAGGTTCTCACTTTTAACTATTGCTCAATCTAAAGTTCAAAAGTTCTCAAATTCACCCATCTTTCTGCTAATTCAAAACTTCTTTCTTGAATTATATTATGTTTGCTATGATTTTTATAAATCTTGGTAGCTTTGGCATTAACAAATAAGTGATCATTGAAACCTGCACCACTACTACCACTATCCGTACCTGCTTTCCTTTTTTATTGGTTGGAACTGATGACACAACTTTTCCCTTTGCTTTAACTCTAGTCATGAGTGGGGCACAATTCAAAAACTTTTTAACAGGGGTATAAAAATGGAGTAAGGTATCAATATGATGCAATAACCACAAATCCCATAATTAATTCAATGATTTGCCACAAACAATCACTGAAGTTACGCTTAAAATTAACCCAATAGATTCTATACATAATACTTGATGAATTGCAACCACGAGAAAGGGTTGGAACTACATTATCGGTGAATGAGGCCAAATTCGACGTCCTTGAAGATCCTCTGGTGTAGAAATCTTCCAATCTTCTGTCAAAAATGGACTATGGGGATGTGAGTGGTGATTTGGAAGTGATTTGGGATGATTTGTGGTGGAAAAGAGGGTTAAAATGGGGGAAACTTCGGCTAGAGAGAAAAAAAAATTAAAAAAAAGGAAGGTTTTTTTGAAAAATTTTGACAAAAAATTATTTATACTGGGGGATGGATATCGCAGTTCTAAAAATTTGAACTGGAAATCAATGACCGTGGTATCCAGGAGCAACTAGAGTTTTTCAAAAAATGTCCTTTTAGTAACTGCAGTCACTGAAAATAGAGTTTTAAATTAGTGACAGCGGTTTTGGATACTTAGAAAAAAAATTTGAAAACCGAGTTGCGATCAAATTTCCAGAGACCCCAGAACACTTGACAACCGCAGTGTTGAAAACGAGAAAACTACAATGTAAATACATAGAAAAATTTCACTCAAAACACCAATGATTACCGCGGTTAAATTTTTTTTTTTTATCCACAGGTTGAGTGCGGTGTATAATACACATTTCTTTCAAAACATCATGCCAAGAACCGCAGTTGAATTTTTAGAAAGTTTGTTAAGTTGATGACTGCGGTTTTGATATGTTGAAAACCACAATTTTGAATACTTAAAAAAAATTTCAAATGTTTTTGCACTTACAAAATTCAACTTTAAAAACGCTAACCGCGGTCCTAAAGACTTAGAAAAATTCTAGCAAAAATGTCCACAGGTGACCGTAATCTTGATAGTGTGGTCAAATTTTTAGAGAGTTTCAACCCTTGACAACTCGCAGTTTTCAAAATGAGGAAATCGTGCCTTAGAAAAATTTTTCTTTGCAATTTTCAGCTTTTCTCCAATTCATCCCTTTGGCTTTCCCATCACCTACAAACACAAAAATATGAAATTAGAGAGTTATTCCACTCCATTGCACCAAAAACCACTTCAAACTAAAATTTAACCATAGAGACACTAAAACTTAGCTAATTAAACCTATCTAAAGTTAAACAACCAAAAATATAGACAATTTAAGAAAAAGAAACTTGGGCTGCCTCCTAAGAAATGCTCTTGTTTATAGTCATTGGCTCGACTTTGGAATGTGAGATAAAGTTGTGGTGAGGTGAACGGTTTCCCATTCTTCTTCAATCAATCCTCCATAGTAGGGCTTCAACGATGACCATTCACTTTGAAAGTTTCCTCGCCTTCCTTCAATTCTACCGCTCCCCGTGGAAATAC
Organism: Cinchona pubescens; assembly: GCA_025175665.1. NCBI lineage: Eukaryota > Viridiplantae > Streptophyta > Magnoliopsida > Gentianales > Rubiaceae > Cinchona > Cinchona pubescens. The sequence continues at coordinate 2,913,576 of JANKKI010000064.1, forward strand.
TTGCACCACTTCAAAGAGGCCCTCCACCTTGATTTTAGCTTGCTCGGAAATAGCTGCTGTGGTGAGATGGGAATTGTAAAGCAATACCAAGTCTCCTACGTTGAACTCCTTTCTTGAGGTATGTTTGTCGTGCCAAACCTTTGTTCTCTCTTTATAGACCATGGAGTTTTCTAAGGCTTTCTTCCTAAACTCATCAAGCTCGTTCAAATCCAATAGCCTCTTCTTGAGGGCTCTCTTCCAATTATAATTTAGACTTTTTATTTCCCAAAATGGCCAATGCTCTATCTCCACAGGGAGGTGAAATCTTTCCCAAAACCATCCGATATGTCAGCATCCCAATGGGGGTTTTGAAGGCAGTTCTATAAGCCCAAAGTGCATCATCTAATTTCCACGCCCAATCCTTCCTAGAGTTATTGACCGTCTTCTCCAATATCCTCTTGAGTTTCGAATTGGAGACTTCTACTTGCCCTAAAGTTTTGGCGTGGAATGCCAATGCAACTTTGTGTTTCACCCTGTACTTGATCATCGAAGCTTCAATCCATCACTTATAATGGTCTAGGGAACTCTCCAAAATGGTAGAAAATATGCTTCCTCAAAAGCTTGGTATCCACCTTGGCGTCGTTTGTTAGGTAGTAATAGGTTCAACCTATTTCAAAATACAGTCAACGGCTACCAAGATATACTTGTTGGAGTAGGAGCTGGGAAAAAGGCCCATAAATCTATACCCCAACAATCAAACACTTCAAGCTCCACAATGTCGTGAAGGAGTATTTCATGCTTACTTGAAATATTGCCCACTCTTTGGCACTCATTATATTTAAGAATGAACTCCCTTGAATCTGTAAAGATACTTGGCCAATAAAATCCACTTAGTAGCACTTTGAAGGCGGTTCTATGAACCTCGTGATGTCCCTCAACCAGAGATGAATGGCAATATCTTAGGACATCTTCAACTTCACTTTCAGGGATGTACCTCTTAAGAATTTGATCACTACAATGCCTAAAAAGGTATGGACCATCCCAATAATAGTGCTTGACCTTGAAAAAATTCACCTCCAAGAAATTTGGTGATGAATCACTCTTGCCACAAGGTAGTTAGCTATGTTCGCATAGGTGATTTTCTTTAATGACTAACAACTTCTCAATTAGGAACTCTTCTTAGATTAGGACTTCTTCTTGACGGCCTTTCTATCATTAAGAGGTGATCAGCGACCAAATTCTCACTTTCTTTCTTGTCCACAACCTCCTAGTCAAATTCCTGAGAGGGTTTGTTGATCGAAGACCCCTCTTCACCTATGTCCTTTTGAATTTGCTCTTACACTTTCATGTCCAACTCTTCTTTCCCATTGTCTATGCTTTCATGCTCATCCTTATCAAGTTCCAATTCTTTGCGGCCTTGCATGAAAGTCACATCCATGGAGTGATCTTCTAGTGAGTCCCTACAAAATTTACTAACCAAGTTATTAATTAATTCAACCCTCATAACATCATCATGAATGAATGAATGAAAATTTTAAGAAGTCAAAAACGTTAAATGAGACTATATCCTGATTGACTCTAAATTGAAGTTTTCCCTCTTGGGTAAAGTCAGTTAGCACTTTTTCGGATGCTAGGAGTGGTCTTCCAATGATCAAGAATGTCACAACATCTTCCTCTATCTCAAGCACCATGAAGTCAGGAGGCAAGAACACTTTTCCCACTTTGACAATTATATCCTCCACAATACCCATCGATTGTCTAATACTTCGATCGGCGATTTGGAGTGTAACATTGGTGGTTTTCAATCCTTTCCCATTTAACCTCTTGTATGTGGCATTTGGCATATGGTTAATGGAGTCTCCAAGATCACACAAAACTCTATTGAAAGTTATTTTCTCGATCTCACCGGGTCCTTCAACTTTTCAGAAAGGTTTTTCTAGATTATAGCACTACATCTATCCTCAAACATAAAATCTCATCCCCCATGAGCTTCCTTTTGTTGGTTATAATTTGCTTCATGAATTTAGAGTAACTCGGCATGTTTTCCAACACCTCAACGAAGGGGATCATTGATTTTGATCTTTTTGAAAATCTCCAAAAATCTCTTAAGCATTCTTGGCCATCTCAAGATCTTATATTCATTGACAGATATGAGACTCTCACTTGTTTTGTCAATAACATCGATGGATCCTTGCCTTCGTTTTGTTGGGTAAGGGGCATATTAGGTTGTTCATTTTCTTTAACCTCGTCCTTTAAAGACTCCCCTCTCTCCATGCCATTTACTAAACATCCTCTATTCTCATTTGCCTTTGAATTTGAGCTCCCACCAATTTTTTCTTCCAAGGCTTTCTCGCTTCTAAGGGTGACGGCTTGACCTCTCTCTCTTCTATGATTGTCCCTCAGACTGGGAATAGTATCACTTGGCAACTCCCCCAATGGCCTTTCACTATTTTGGTAGGAAATTTGACCTATTTAAACCTCCAGATTTCTTGTAGTGGCCCTCAAATTCTCCATCTCTCTTTTTTGGTTCTTATTTTCTCTCCTCAAAGTCTCCAATTCCCTTCTTAAGCTATCCTCATGTGCATGGTCCCTTTGAGAGTAATGGTTATTGTATGTAGGTTAGGAAGCCAAATTTGAAGGTTGAAATGGAGGCCTTTGTAGTTAGGGTTGATATGGAGAGTTCGGTTGAGGTTGATAGGATTGAGCATTTCTTTGATGGGGAGATTGATAGACTCTAGAAGTTGAAGCTTGGTTTTAGAAGTTTTGGGGTTAAGGATTTGGCTGGAATGATGGATTTTGTTGATTTTCTTGGTTATTCCAAGAAAAATTAGGGTGGTTTATCCATAAGGGATTATAGGTGTTACCGTATACTCCGAGAGGATTTTGTGAGTTAAATTGTTGATTGAAGACAAATTGGACTTGCTCACTTAACCCCATTGGCTTTGATGATTGCCCCTGCAAATATCACAAGAAAGCGACACTTGAGGGGCCGAAGATATTACATTGACCGTATTTCCCCTCCAAAGATTCTCAATTGCTCTTGTCAAGTTCATCATCACGTTTAGCATGAGACATTGTTGGGCAAGTAGGGTGTCATTTGTGTTCAAATTCAACATCCCTCCGTGTTGTACATTACCTAGCTTGTGGGGCTTGTTATTGTTGCTCGCCATTTGGATTGATTGGCTCGTGGTAATAGTAATTGGATGTCATTCTAATAAGTAGAGCTTGTGCTTCTTCCGAAGCCTTGAAAGATATGGAATCCGTACTAGCATCAACTATTTTCCTTGTCTCCGAAAACAACCCACTGTAAAAAGTTTGGATTTAAAGCCATCTGGGATGGCGTGATGTGATCATTTCCTCAATAGATCCTTGAATCATTCCTATGCTTCACTCAAGCTTTTCCCTATGTCTTGCTTAAAAGATTTGATATCATTGCAAAGTTTAGCAGTCCTTGAGAGTGGAAAAGTTTAGCTAGGAACTCTTGGGCAAATTGATTCCAAGATAAAAATGTCTCTTACTCAAAAGAGTGTATCCATTCCTTCACCCTATCTCTCAAGGACAACGAGAAGACTCTCATCCTAACACAATTCAGGTACACACCATTATACTTAAATATATCAATAACCTCCTCAAATTTCACCAAATGAAAAATATGTGTCCGGGTTCTCATTGGGTCTACCCCCAAACATGATATGAGTTTGGAGCATTTGGATGAGGGCAGATTTAATCTCAAAATTGTTGACTTGTACGGACATTTGGGATGGTTGAGTTCGCCCCTTCAAAGTTCGGTATCGCATAGTCCCTAAGAGGTCAACCATTAGCCATTCCTCTATTACCATTGTCGCCAAATTCACCATGGAAATTCCCATTACCATTACCATGCCCATTGTTTCCCGCTACCTCTTCTTGATCATCTTGTCTCACATTCTCTTCAAATCCCCTACAATTAAGGGGTAGGTTTGCCATTTGACTATTGTTTTGGTCTTGTTGTTGTGTCTTTTCCTTCCGGAGTCTAGTCAAGGTATGTTCAATCTCGTGATCTAAAGGTCTCAATGAATGTCTTCTAGTGACCATAAACTAGTAGTCTCAATGAATGTCTTCCACTGACCATAAACTAGACAACAAACAATAACAGAAAGTCAAGTCCCAATGACTATTTGAAGCACCAAAAGCAAGAAATAAACGAAAATTAAGGCAATTACAACTAATCTTAACTACAAGTAATAATTAAGAAAGAAAGTCTCTAATCTAGCATGACCCGAATGTCAAATCCAGTAAGACCTAAGAGTTTCTAATAATATCACCATTGCAATTCAATCCCTGGCAACGGCACCAAAAACTTGTTCGACAAATATTTGGCTGGTGATTTACACACAACATGTAATAAGAATAACCTTATACAACACCTAACCAACACCCACACTTTCGCAAGTATACGAAGTGTTGAACCCCAGTTATGTTAATCATGTTTTGATGATGACCAAATCATACTAATGGTTTGATAACAAGTGTGTAGAAAAACAGGTAGGTTTGGACGCAAATGATCGTCCGAACAAAACAACCACAAGACTTCACGGACGCAAATGACTGTCCGAGTGACAGAGCTTCGGACGATCGTAATCGTCTGACACAAAGAATTTGAAGCAAGCCTCGGACGAAGAACAGCGTCCAGATGTGTATAAGAGACAGGTGTTTATGTTTAATTAAGCTTTGCTGATCGGCCGTCTGAAGGTCCAACAGCTAGTTTTCCAGTAAACAGAAAATAGCCGTTGGGAAGTTGTTGGAAGCAGATTTTTGGCAACTATAAATACCCCTAGGTCTGAATTGTCAAGAAGATACTTCTACATTGATTACAAATAATTCTTGAGCTATTTGGGAGAAATAGTGGGTACAAGTGTTGTAATAGTGCAGGGTGTGAACAGAGCTTAGAAGTGTAAGAGTTCTTCAAGTGTAAGAGTGGAGAGATAACAATTGTAACAAAGGGAGGTTGTGAGTGTAAAACTCTTGGCTCAACTAAAGGAAATTAGTGTGAGCAAGAGTGATCCTCATTTGTGTACATAAGAGGTTATTGTCTCTCCTACTTTGAAGAGACTTTTAGTGGTTGAACTTCAAGTTGTGAACTTGGTAGTTGCCTTGTAAGAAGCTCTTTGTAGTTGAAAGCTCCAAGCTTGAGAAGCTTAGGAGTTTGGTTTGATTATCTTAATCTCAATATTCTTATTTGTTCTTTAAGCTTAAATTGTTGAATATCTATTGTATTCATTTGTGCTTAAGTTTTCATTTGGTGCATAAAGTTTGAATTTCTATTAAGCACATAAAAAGGTTTGTTTTAGATACAACCTAATTCACCCCCCTCTTAGGTTATTGCTTTGGGGCCAACACGAAGTAGGTTTGTAAGTTAGTGATGAGTGGGAGTCATTCCAACGACGATTGATCGCTGATTTCTAGACTAAACGAGTCGTTAAACTGATTAGACAATTAAAATGGGTGAATTCCTACTCTACCAAAGCAAATAAAGGTTCACAACTAAGGAAATGCTAAATTGATCTAGGAAGCAATCAAAGCTGACCACTAACTAGACTAGGCAATCACAAAAAGCAATAAGCACATATGGAAGCATATTTACCTAAAAGAGCAACAACAGAAATGCAAGAGCAATTAAAAGATGGAATTAAACTTAAGGATTAGATATTTCTACCAAAGTAGGAAAACAAAGCTAAGATACTAGACTAAACTATCACACTAAAAAGCCACAAATATGAGAAATAATGTCACGCCCCAAAAACGGGACCGTAACACGCCGCGCTAATGGAACACCGGCCCAAAGCGCAAGGCATAAACGAACAGAGCAACAAACTTAACCGCAATGTAATAGAACCATCAAACCATTACTTAACTATAAAATAGATATTTCATTTTACACAAAAATACGAATTACAAAATTCCTTCTTAGTACAAAAGATGCTACAACAAAAACAAAGTTCATCAATACAAAACCTATCTAATACACTACCCCTCTCCAAACAAAAGAGAAGCTTGGAAGATTATCCGAGAACTGTCTTATAGATATAGATATAGATATAGATATAGATAAAGATCTGTCTCTTATATAATAACATTTGCAAAGCCATAGTCATGAAGAGATGTTTATAAGGCATGAGACATTTTAGCTGTCTCTTATACACATCTCAGATGTGCATAAGAGACAGGCATAAACGAATTTCGGGTTCTCCAATCAGTGATTGTCTCTTATACACATTGATATGCTGTCTCTTATACACATCTAGATGTGTATAAGAGACACTATGTATAATGTTTGGAGTTTAGATTTTGCAGTTCCAAACAAGAATACAATTTTTACAAAGGACAAATCGGGACCAAATATCTATTTTCGACCAATTTCGACAAGCTAAAACCCACAAAACACTTAGTTAACCCCTCAAATCGTATTACAGCTAGATTAGGAGATAATAAGCTCGATTTTCGGAAAACCGAAAAAACTTCGCCTCTCCCTAGGCTATAAGTAGGTTATCCTCCCTGCCAACAAAATCCAATTCCAAGGTATTCAAGGGACCTTGGTTACAACCCAACTCAAAACAACATATTCTAACCAACCAACAAAATCCATTTCCAAGGTATTCAAGGGACCTTGGTTAAAACCCAACTCAAAACAACTATATTCAACCAACAAAATAATAAACTTTCATTAATTTCTCTTATGCTTATGCCTTCAATCATGTTACAACAATGGAACACACCTAAAACCATAAGAAAAGATCATTAAAGACCCTTTAAACATAACCAATTATCCAAATTATCCTAGTTGCGCCAAACTTCCGCTAGACATTATCAATTTAGAAGAAATCAATTCCACTTGGTTTCAAGTCTCAATTCTCTATTGTAACTAACCTTAAAACACTCTTAAAACATCATTATGTGCATAGACATAAGCATTCATAGCATAACACTCTAGGCCACATATGGAAGACAAAACCCTAACTCATAATCTTAAAATTTGTAATCTAACCATGGAAAGTTGTTAAAAATCAACCCCAATCACTTCCCAACCTCCAAAACACTAAAAACAACCCATAACATACATAAATCATAACTTACAAGGCTGCAAAGAGGGTTTATTTTCAGCCATAAAGAATCCTACAAAACTTGAAATTAAAGCTTGGATCATAAAGCCCATAAGCCATAAATGCTAAAATACATAAAATCTTACCTTCCAAGTGATTTCTACTTGAAATCCAAGAAATTCTTGGGGGTCTTCTAGATGTGTATTTCGACTGCTGCTGGGAAAAAAATGAGGAAGAAACAACAAGAAGAAGACTTAAAAAAACTTCCAAAGTTGACCCAAATAGTACCCAATTGACCAAATAGTCTCCAAGTTGTGTGCCTTGCGTAAATGGAAAAATTTGCCGAATTGAAAAACGAATAAGTTGAAGTACTTTATGACTAAAAATAATATGTTAAAAACATTTTAAACCAATTAAAATCAAAGAACAAGGCTATTAAAATACTGGGTTTCACAAATAAAATAGGCAATATACAGTCTACAATTAAGAGCAAACTAAATCTAAATTAGTGAACAATTAAACTTAAGAGCAAACTAAATCTAAACTAGTGAACAATTAAACTAACACTAGCACTAAACTACTCTACCAATTAGAGAAGCAATTAAAATAATAACTAGGAAGGCAAGGAATTAATTGACCCTAAAGCATAACAAGAATAATTACTACTCCAAGAAAACACATAAATGCCAACTAGCTAGTGACTGAGGAATAATGAGGGAATATGAAGGAATTTACTAGAAATAGAAAATCCTGCTCTAGGTGCTAGGATGTTCTTGATTTTTTTTACTACTTTGGAAATAAGTTGAAGTGCAAGATTTCTAGATTTAGTCTAATAATTGAGCTATAATAACTAGATTTAATGAAAACCCATGACTAAATGAAGCTCACTTTACTAGGAAAAACAAGTTTTAAAGCAAGATTAATACCTACTCTTGAAGATTTAGACTAGAGGTAGTAAGAGCTGAAAACTTATCCAAACTAAAATGCAAGAAAGATAAAGTGAAAATAAGATCCTTAGTTTCTTCAAATGAAAGAGAATTAAAAGCCCAATAAATTGAAATTAAAACTAGAAATTTTACTAGTAAAATTAAGCTGCAATTAAATTTTAAAATGAAAGAGAAGGCTAACTACACTACTCTACACCTATAATTATGTGTTTGTAGGTGTGTTTCTTAGGGTAATTTCAAAAGTCTTCTGGTCCCAAAACTTTTTGTCATCAACCTCAGTCACCATTTTTCCTATACAAATTTAGTGAACGATTCTTGAAAGTTTCTCGTTTTGGCTTGAAAACTACGGTTGTCGAATTTGCTTTTTGGATTTTTTGATCACGGTTGTTGTACCTTTAAGTTAAAGTGGTGGAAACCGCGGTTGTAAGTTTCTTGACTTGGATTCCTTGACCGAGGTTATGAAGCCGTTGACTGGGCTTTGACTTTGTCTTCTATTTCCAATTAATTGCACTTAGTCCTTAATCTCTTCCATTCTTCAACTTGCAGCAAACTTCCAAAATTACCTACAAAGCATACCATAATTCATTAATTAAAATGCACCCAATATCATAAACGTCAATTAAACCCTATTTGGTGCATAATTCTACTAAAAATCCTAATATTAAGCTAAGTTCCTAAAATTTACTACTAGGCACGAATTATGAACAAAAACACACAAACCAATCTGAATGGGACTAACATGGTCAAAATTACATAGGAATTAAGGATAAAATAATTATTTTAGGCTTAGATGTGTAATAGAGTTACCAATGATTGATTCTACTTCATGTTTTGCATGTTCTAACAATGTCGACACTAAACAAATAGAGGGAAAAAAACAAATAGTAACACAAAAACACATAAAAAGGGAAAATGTGAAAGAAGTTTAGTCAAAGCATGGAACACCATTTCTCAATTGCTGTCTCTTCAACAATCTAAACATGTATAAGAGACTTTCTAAGTTTGAAAAATAAGACTAATTCTAGATGCACATCTCACGTTGACAATTGAATTATTAAGAGAATGTCAATTGAATTCTCTTAATGATCAAGAGTAAATAAGTCAAATTTCTCAAAATCGGCTTCAACCAAAGATTCAACAATTGAACTTAGACAAATATGTACTAGAATGCAATTGAACATTAAGGATGTTTATAAACACTATAAGCTTTAGCTAAGAACAATAGTCAAATCAATGCGTCACCCCATTAATCTCTAAGATCTTATAGCCTAGATTAAGGATCCCATTGGACTTTCCAAACTTATAATGTAGGCTAAGGGTGAAGGTAGGATAAACTTTGGGTAAAAATGGCTCAATTTCACTTTAGTCAATCATTCTAATGCTTTAAGAGTTAACCAAGAGTTTCCCCCCCATAAACATTATACTTGAACCCATTCTCACTTGAAGTACCGAACAATATATATATGTAAGGAGATAATCTTTGTCTCCTTTATTACATAATTATGTATAACAATACAAAAATAAAATATAAAAATTTTCAATAGCTGAATCATTCAACACTTGACAAGGAAATATCAACGACCTATTGGATCTAATTACATAAAGTCTCTTATACACATTAAGCATTGAGGCAATTCTCCTATTGATTGTGCATTTTTTTGTCCTTCATTCCATCATATCTTTTGAACTTCCCAACTTGGGTCCTAATTCACCAAGGTGGTGGACAAAAATGGTAAATCAATAGAGAGAGCCTCAATCACCTAACTAATATCTGTCTCTTATACACAAAGACTCAATATTTGAGACTTTACTCAAGATGTGACATAAATTAACTGTGTGTGACTTGCATTATATTGGATATTTTACTAGCCCTCTAGTAAGGTTTTGTTAGAGACAAAAGATTGGATCTGTCTGACTTTCAATCAAACTTTCTCAGTATCTTGTAAATTTGGTTTTTATCTTTACGTAGAAAGAAATGGTTCTCAGCCAACCATTCAAAGTTGAGCACAAGAAAGCCAAACAAACAACCAAGCATAAACGTAAAGATAAAAACCAAACTTGGAATATACTGATAAGGCTTCCAAGAATCAATTATCCAATCAAATGAAAGTAATAAAACCAAGGGTTGACCATACCAAAATGGCCAAATAGTCACCCTTTAAACCAAGTACTAGCCATGTTGAGGAGTCAAAACCAATAAGAATCCAAACTAGACCCCTCTTCCAAAAACATTATTCAACTATTAAAAACTACGAGCAAGTGCTAAAGAAAACAGAAATAAAAAAGAATGCCATGAAGTCTGTATCTCACACTCCATGGTCGAGCCTATCACTTGCCTCTAGGGTTCACCAGGTGCCACATCCATTGGGTTGTGCCTTCAAAATTCATTTAACATGTTGCGAACATGGGCACCATTAGTTTTTCCTTTCTGTAGCACCTTCTTGTCTCCATCCGTCTTGGGACAACCTGTATCAATACATAATTTTTCATGGACAAGACCAAGCAAATAAAATGAATTTCTGACTTAGCGTTCTTCAACTCATAGTAAATTGTCTTGCCCAAATCTATACTTAGGTTTATGGGTTGCTGTCTCTTATAAACCTTTTAATTCTCTATACCACAAAGATTGTAATTGAATTCTTTAACCAAATTTACATTGCCTACAAGGGTTGTCTTGTTAAAATTTAACCAGGTTCTCACTTTTAACTATTGCTCAATCTCCATTCAAAAGTTCTCAAATTCACCCATCTTTCTGCTAATTCAAAACTTCTTTCTTGAATTATATTATGTTTGCTCCATGATTTTTATAAATCTTGGTAGCTTTGGCATTAACAAATAAGTGATCATTGAAACCTTGCACTACTACTACCACTATCTATGCTTTCCTTTTTATTGGTTTAACCCATGACACAACTTTTCCCTTTGCTTTAACTCTAGTCATGAGTGCACAATTCAAAAATTTTTAACAGGTATAAAATGGAGTAAGGTATCAATATGATGCAATAACCACAAATCCCATAATTAATTCAATGATTTGCCACAAACAATCAAGGTTACGCTTAAAATTAACCCAATAGATTCTATACATAATACTTGATGAATGCAACCACGAGAAAGGGTTGGAACTACATTATCGGTGAATGAGGCCAAATTCGACGTCCTGAAGATCCTCCAGAAATCTTCCAATCTTCACAAAAATGGACTATGGGGATGTGAGGTGATTTGGAAGTGATTTGGGATGATTTGTGGTGGAAAAGAGAAAAATGGGAAACTGCTAGAGAGAAAAAAATTAAAAATAAGGTTTTTTTGAAAATTTTGACAAAAATTATTTATACTAGGGACTGGATATCGCAGCTAAAAATTTGAACTGAAATCAATGACCGTGGTATCCAGAGCAACTAGAGTTTTTCAAAAATGTCCTTAATCGACCTTTGAAAATAGAGTTTTAAATTAGTGACGGCGGTTTTGGATACTTAGAAAAAAATTTGAAAACCGAGTTGCGATCAAATTTCCAGAGACCCCAACACTTGACAACATGCAGTTGAAAACAGAAAACTACAATGTAAATACATAGAAAAATTTCACTCAAAACACCAATGATTACCGCGGTTACTTTTTTTTTTTATCCACAGGTTGAGTGCGGTTATCAACACTTGAAAAAATTTCTTTCAAAACATCATGCCAAGAACCGCAGTTGAATTTTTAGAAAGTTTGTTAAGTTGATGACTGCGGTTTTGATATGTTGAAAACCACAATTTTGAATACTTAAAAAAAATTTCAAATGTTTTTGCACTTACAAAATTCAACTATAAGTTCTATTTTGAAAGCAAGTCATTGGGTGAATCCCGTATCTGTCTCTTATACACATCTAGATGAGGTGAACGGTTTCCCATTCTTCTTCAATCAATCCTCCATAGTAGGGCTTCAACGATGACCATTCACTTCGCACCTTGATTTTAGCTTGCTCGGAAATAGCTTGAGATGGGAATTGTAAAGCAATACCAAGTCTCCTACGTTGAACTCCTTTCTTGAGGTATGTTTGTCGTGCCAAACCTTTGTTCTCTCTTTATAGACCATGGAGTTTTCTAAGGCTTTCTTCCTAAACTCATCAAGCTCGTTCAAATCCAATAGCCTCTTCTTGAGGGCTCTCTTCCAATTATAATTTAGACTTTTTATTTCCCAAAATGGCCAATGCTCTATCTCCACAGGGTGAAATCTTTCCCAAAACCATCCGATATGTCGATCCCAATGGGGTTTTGAAGCGATTCTATAAGCCCAAAGTGCATCATCTAATTTCCACGCCCAATCCTTCCTAGAGTTATTGACCGTCTTCTCCAATATCCTCTTGAGTTTGAATTGGAGACTTCTACTTGCCCTCCAATTCGAAGGCTGTCTCTTATAATGGTCTAGGGAACTCCAAAATGGTAGAAAATATGCTTCCTCAAAAGCTTGGTATCCACCTTGGCGTCGTTTGTTAGGTAGTAATAGGTTCAACCTATTTCAAAATACAGTCAACGGCTACCAAGATATACTTGTTGGAGTAGGAGCTGGAAAAAGGCCCATAAATCTATACCCCAACAATCAAACACTTCAAGCTCCACAATGTCGTGAAGGAGTATTTCATGCTTACTTGAAATATTGCCCACTCTTTGGCACTCATTATATTTAAGAATGAACTCCCTTGAATCTGTAAAGATACTTGGCCAATAAAATCCACTTAGTAGCACTTTGAAGGCGGTTCTTGAACCTCGTGATCTAGGACCCGATCCCTGAAAGTGAAGTTGAAGATGTCACTAAGACATCTTCCATTCCTTTCAGGGATGCATTGTCTATCCAAATGCGCCAAACTCATATCATGTTTGGGGGTAGACCCAATGAGAACCCGGACACATCCCTAGTCAAATTCCTGAGAGGGTTTGTTGATCGAAGACCCCTCTTCACCTATGTCCTTTTGAATTTGCTCTTACACTTTCATGTCCAACTCTTCTTTCCCATTGTCTATGCTTTCATGCTCATCCTTATCAAGTTCCAATTCTTTGCGGCCTTGCATGAAAGTCACATCCATGGAGTGATCTTCTAGTGAGTCCCTACAAAATTTACTAACCAAGTTATTAATTAATTCAACCCTCATAACATATCATCATGAATGAATGAATGAAAATTTTAAGAAGTCAAAAACGTTAAATGAGACTATATCCTGATTGACTCTAAATTGAAGTTTTCCCTCTTGGAAGTCAGTTAGCACTTTTTCGGATGCTAGGAGTGGTCTTCCAATGATCAAGAATGTCACAACATCTTCCTCTATCTCAAGCACCATGAAGTCAGGAGGCAAGAACACTTTTCCCACTTTGACAATTATACACTCTTTTGAGTAAGAGACATTTTTAGCTAGTGAATTTAGAGTAACTCGGCATGTTTTCCAACACCTCAACGAAGGGGATCATTGATTTTGATCTTTTTGAAAATCTCCAAAAATCTCTTAAGCTTCTTGGCCTTCTCATCCTCCTTCATTCATTGAGGATATGAGACTCTCACTTGTTTTGTCAATAACATCGATGGATCCTTGCCTTCGTTTTGTTGGGTAAAGGGCATATTAGGTTGTTCATTTTCTTTAACCTCGTCCTTTAAAGACTCCCCTCTCTCCATGCCATTTACTAAACATCCTCTATTCTCATTTGCCTTTGAATTTGAGCTCCCACCAATTTTTTCTTCCAAGCTTTCTCGCTTCTAAGGGTGTGGCTTGACCTCTCTCTTCTATGATTGTCCCTCGGGTAGCCCAGGTTGTTTAACTTTAGATAGGTTTAATTAGCTAAGTTTTAGTGTCTCTATGGTCTGTCTCTTATACACATCCTCAGTAGATTGTAGTGGCCCACAAATTCTCCATCTCTCTTTTATAATGAAGAATTCCTCACTGAAGCCCACTATTGATGGGGAGAGCTCAACCCTAGACTCTAAAAGTTCAAGCTTCACTCTTTAGGTCTAGATGTGTATAAAGGATTTGGTTGGAATGATGGACCTATTGATTTTCTTCTTATACAACCACCAAATTTGTATAAGAGATCCATAAGGCAATCTAATAGGCACAAATGTATACTAAGAGACAACTGTGGTCACCTAGGGAGTTTTTGTGTAAAATTTTTCCAAGTTTTTTAGGCTGCGGTTTGCTTTGATGATTGCCCACTGCAAATATCACAAGCGACTAGAATCTTCGGCCCCTGTCTCTTATACACAAGAGAGATGTGTATAAGAGGCACGTGTAACACGTAGGAGACTTGGTATTGCTTTACAATTCCCATCTCAAGCTCTGTCTCTTATACACATCTAGATGTGTATAAGAGATTTAAAGCCATCTGGGATGGCGTGATGTGATCATTTCCTCAATAGATCCTTGAATCATTCCTATGCTTCACTCAAGCTTTTCCCTATGTCTTGCTTAAAAGATTTGATATCATTGCAAAGTTTAGCAGTCTTGAGAGTGGAAAAGTTTAGCTAGGAACTCTTGGGCAAATTGATTCCAAGATGCCATTCATCTCTGGTTGAGGGACATCACGAGGTTCATAGAACCTGTCTATACACATCTAGATGTGTATAAGAGACAGCCTGAATTGTCTCTTATACACATTATACTTAAATATATCAGACAGTGCCTGACGTTTAAATGGCATCTAGATGTGTATAAGAGACAGCTTTGAAGGGTATACCCCCAAACATGGTATGAGTTTGGAGCATTTGGACAAGGGCAGATTTAATCTCAAAATTGTTGACTTGTACGGACATTTGGGATGGTTGAGTTCGCCCCTTCAAAGTTCGGTATCATAGTCCCTAAGAGGTCAACCATTAGCCATTCCTCTATTACCATTGTCGCCAAATTCACCATGGAAATTCCCATTACCATTACCATGCCCATTGTTTCCTTACCTCTTCTTGATCATCTTGTCTCATTCTCTTCAAATCCCCTACAATTAAGGGGTGGTTTGCCATTTGACTATTGTTTTGGTCTTGTTGTTGTGTCTTTTCCTAGGAGTCTAGTCAAGGTATGTTCAATCTCGTGATCTTTGGTCTCAATGAATCATAGATGTGTATAATAAACTAGTAGTCTCAATGAATGTCTTCCACTGACCATAAACTAGACAACAAACAATAACAGAAAGTCAAGTCCCAATGACAAGCACCATGGATGTGAAATAAACGAAAAGTAAGGCAATTAGGAACTCACTAGAAGATCAAGATGTGTATAAGAGACAGAGATTAGAGACTAGCATGACCCAATGTCAACCGAATAGTTATTATTTTCCTTTTATTGCTTTGTTAATATCACTCAAATTGCAATTCAGTCTGTAATTTATCCAAAACGCAACACACCAAAAAACATTGTTCGACAAATCACTAAATAATTTACACTAAAACATCACTAACATGTAATATAGAATAACCTTATACAACACATAACACCTTAAAATCGTGAAACTAGTGCATAAACTGTTGAACCCAGATTATGTTAATCATGTTTTGATGATGACCAAATCATACTAATAGGTTTGATAACAAGTGTGTAGAAAAATAGCAGTAGGTTCGGACGCAAATGATCGTCGAACAAAAACAACCACAAGACTTGGACGATGGTAATCGTCCGACACAAAAATTTGAAGCAAGCCTCGGGCGAAGAACGTGTCGATCATATTCCAAAGACTTTGCTTGATCGGACGCATCCTCGGATGTCCGAGAATACCCTCGAGAACGACGGTGTCGGACGCAAGGTTTAGCGCTGGCCGTCCGAGCAGTCCAACGGCTAGTTTGTTGAACGCACTCTTGCTCCTAGTTATTATTTTAATTGCTTCTCTAATTGGTAGAGTAGTTTCTGTCAGAAAATAGCCGTTGGGAAGTTGTTGGAAGCAGATTTTTGGCAACTATAAATACCCCTAGGTCTGAATTAATTAAATAAAGACTTCTACATTGATTACAAATCATTCTTGAGCTATTTGGGAGAAATAGTTGGTACAAGTGTTGTAATAGTGTAGGTAGTGAGAAAAGAGCTTAGAAGTGTAAGAGTTCTTCAAGTGTAAGAGTGGAGAGATAACAATTGTAACAAAGGGAGTGTTGTGAGTGTAAAACTCTTGGCTCAACTAAAGGAAATTAGTGTGAGCAAGAGTGATCCTCATTTGTGTACAAGAGGTTATTGTCTCTCCTACTTTGAAGAGAATTTTAGTGGCTGAACTTCAAGTTGTGAACTTGGTAGTTTCCTACATAAGAAGCTCTTTGTAGTTGTAAGCTCCAAGCTTGAGAAGTTAGGAGTTTGGTTTGATTCTCTTAATCTCAATATTCTTATTTGTTCTTTAAGCTTAAATTGTTGAATATCTATTGTATTCATTTGTGCTTAAGTTTTCATTTGGTGCATAAAGTTTGAATTTCTATTAAGCACATAAAAAGGTTTGTTTTTAGAGACAACCTAATTCACCCCCCCTCTTAGGTTGCTTTTGGGGCCAACAAAAACTATATGAATAAGAACATGGATAACCTCAATTTTCTAGGGTAATCAAGTATATATTTGAAGATATAAGAAAAGTAGCCGCAATTATGTCAAACCTCATAAAATGAATGTGAAACTACATTATCCCTAAACATATACAATTTACTGTATTCAATTATTTTTTGGTCTTACTATCAATAACATCGGAAGTAGAGAAAAATCCTAAATTAGTAAGCTAAATGGATAAATTATCTGGTGCAGCATCACCGTAGGCCACTTCTCTTTTGCCTCTTCCATATTTTATGAAAGCTTTTCTTGAAGGAAAAAGGAGAAACAAGATTATTCCAACTTTACACATTTCAAATGATGAAATTTAGTCTCTAACAATGTGAAAATGTATAATTTTGATCCACCACCATATTTCTTTCCAAATATGCCCCTGAATTGAACACATGACTAGCACAAATATTTTCCATCTAAAATACTAGTGGACATTTGATAGGGAATCAAGTTTATATGTTTTCAGATTGTGAAAGACTAAAATTCATTATTTAAAATATGTGAGAAAAACAAATAAAAGTCACATTTGTGGGGACTAATCGTACGATTTTTCCATAATTATATTTGGGACCAAAAATTGAAACTCAGGTCTGATTCAACTGATAATTCATTAGTTAAACCAGTAACCCATTAATTCGATCCTTCCTCTGGACTGATGGTCGGGTTAGATTTTATAATACGCTACATTCTACTACTATCTATTTGAACTCATGCCTTTATTATTCATCGTGAACAGTATATAACTTATACACCATATAAAAATAGATTTGTAAGTTGTTTGTGATGGTTCACGTTTCCTTAATAGACATTATATGAGATAATTAGATTCCAAGTTGTTAAAGATTATACCACTTTAGATTGAAAATCCATTTTTATGCCACATTTCAGATATGGACTAAATTTGTTATTCTAAACTTTAATAAGGGAGTTAAGCGCAAGTTATGAAAATAAAGGGTAGATAATTTCAATTCTACCAAACTTAATAGGAGGAATGTAAATTAATTAAAGCTGAATTTCTTATGGAGCTCTTTTTTGGGTATGTTGATGATCAATGATCACGCATATTCAAGTCTAAATAAAAATATGAGATCAACTTAAATGATATGTCATGATTATCATTGACCATGCCCATTCAACTTCAATTAAAATTTTAAAATCTGACACTAGCTCGGGACAAATAAGTCATTCCAAACAGATCACTCTTGAGATTGCAGTAGAATATATTTTCAATCATCTAAACATAATATTCTAATCAAAATGAAATTTTTAAGATTAAAGGAAATTAAAGGGTAATTTTCTAAAAGTTGTGGATTATAAAATATTGATTACAATACTATAAACATGACTATTATGACCAGCGAAACTCATCATAACCAAAACATTAAAAATATCATTTTATGCAATGTTTGAAAAGCGTTTAGGTTGTAAACATTGTTTTCACCAATTTAAAATAACAAAAACAATAACATTTTGATATATAAACTCTTGTAAATTGCAACGCATTTAACAAGATATAACTATCAACCTAAACCAAAATGTAAGTCATCAAATTCATACTGATAATCTAACAATTGTTGTTCCATACATGGAAATTTCTCTTTGGATGAAAAATTAATAAAAGAAAACCACATTTCATAGAGAGGATCCACAATAACAGTGGCGTTATTGCCAGAGCAGTTTATATCATGCCAAAGCAAATTTGCTTTTTTGGACAAAAATACCTTAACAACAAAAATTTTTCAATTAAACTACCATAATCTATTACTTTTCCCATTAATTATTACCATTTCATTCTCTTCTACTCACCACTCCTGACAATCTTAATTTTTGCAACTTCAAATTTGGGTAGGCTCTGTCTCCATCTTATCTTCTAAGTTCCTCATTGATTTCATCCCTTATTGTGACATTTTACCCTCTAAAAACATAATAGTAATTGATACTGTAAGGGAATTGAAGTCGTTGGCAATGAGAGGATGCTTGGATGAGATTGAATGAGCGAAGTTGTGAGAAATACTTGGATTGCCAACTAAATTAACTCGCAGATCAGGAGAATGATATTCAATGAGGTTATTGTCATCTTCGTATTGGAATCCATAGCTAAGTTGAATTATTCTAATATTCCTCCAAATTAACGATTGAATTCCAATTTGTGAGTGAGGGAAAAAAAAGACAAAATAGCAGAGGAATTACTTCTTGTTAAGATTTTTGGTGGAGCAAAAGTTTGAGTTCTTGTCCTATTGGTGATTGTCTCCGATTATCAAAAAACCCCTCTTTCAATTAACTTTTATACTTAACTATGCATGTTGGAAAGTCTTCTAGCAACCAATAAAAAATAAATTAATGGAAGAGATATAGGAAGAGGAAGAGTCCACTGTCAAGATGAAAGAGATATAGGAGCAAAGCCCTTGTTTCATTCTCATATTACTACTATTGCTGTAGTTTAGATAAAAAGAAAAGGGGCCACCAGAATGGTAGATAAGTTGATGAAAAGAATCTGTGTTTGCGGATGGGGATGGGAATGAAATTCAGGGCAGTCAATGACTAGTTTTGTAGGTAAAACAGGTAGGGGTAGTTTTAATTAAAAGCTCATTTACTTTTGGGGTACTTTTGATTCCAAAAGATCAAATTTGTTCTGTAGGATATAATATGCTCCGACAATAACACCACCCGTAACTTAACTGCCAAAATTACCCAATTAGATACCAACCTGAACTAGAGCAAACTCAAAATCCAATCCAATAAAAGCTTTCCATTTAAAGCCCTAGTCGCACAGTAAAATATTTTTTTAGGACAATGATATATAGCAATTAAACTCGAAAATAATTAACGAAAAGTTTGTTTGGGAAATTGTTTTGAGTGTATATAGACTTTAGAATGTAAATTGAAAACCAGCTTAATAGTCCTTTACATTTAACGTTTGTATTTTTTTAGTTCTTCACATTCGAAATGATGTATTTTCGTCACTCACAAAAATAAATTTACTCTAATTTGGTCCTTCGAGAAAATTCTAACTGCATTTTTTACTGAAATAGATATATGTCACCACCATTTATAATTTTAAAGGGAAAAATTGTCAATTTGTCAATTTTTAAACTCTAAACTACCCACCTAAAAACCTCTATTCCATCCTCACCACTAGCCCAAAACCTTCACCTCAACCACCACAAAACCAATCCAAAATCCCAAACTAAATTCAAATCCATATTCAAAACACAATCATAATTAGACCAAGTTTGATATATTCAAATCCAAAACCAAAATAAGAAAAATCCATAGGAGTTTCTAATCTAGCCATGGGAAGGTAAGCACTACAGGGAGATGAGATGTGAAGGGGTAATAGAGTAAGAAAGGGACTAAGGAAGAAAAGGGTTGCTGTTGCGGAAGGTATAGAAAATATGTTGGATTGCAAGTAGAAAAGGGAAAAGGGGAAGGAAATGATAGGGAAGGTGGCTACCAGGTTAGGGGAGAAGGTTCAGGCGTAGTAGAGGGGGCTAGCTAGGCTACAGTAGAGAGGGAGTTATATGAGAGAAGGGCTACTAAGGGAGAGAGAGCAGGGTTGGACTACGGGGAAGGCAAAGAGGACTGGGCTACTGGAGTTGGGGATGTGAGAGAAAATGACTAAACATGATGGAGGAAAGAAGGAGGAAGTCTGAGGTAGGAAAATGGAATAGGGTTGTAATAGTGGTGAGAGAGTTTTTGGGTGATGTTTGGCGAAGGTTTTTTAATAATATATTTTTAGTATTTAAAGTTGTGTGTCACCAATTTTGATCTAAAAAAAGTGATCCATGACATGGAAGTAACAATTTAAGGCCAAAATATACTGGGAATGGTGTCAATGGACTAAAATAATGCATTTTAAATTTTTGACGGATGAAATTTATTATTTTGAATGTGAAAGACAAAAAATACAAAGTTAAAATATGAAGGACGTTTTCCCAATCCAAATTTAACATTCATCACTTCGATAACTTATTTGAAATAGCATGTAACATTCAAAAAGATATACAATTAGTATATATATATATATTCATTCTTAAGTTTGTCAAATGTTATTCTTTCTTTAAAAGCGTAATTCTTTAGAAAAAAAAAATCTCATCTTTTCCTTAAAAAGTAGCGATAAGCAAATTTTGAGGATAATCAATCTAGCTCGATCTAATCAAACATATATTTAGATTGCAATTCACCCAATGGCAAAATTTAATACCCGCTATATGTTCATTTCATACCACTATGGCACTATGTGATGATGTCTTTGAATGATTATTGATTTTAATATAATAATTTTGTTTGGTTTTTTGTTATGTTATTTTTAGGTCATGATTGTAATTTTTGTCATGATGGATTATTGTTATTGTTATTATTATTATTATTATTATTATTATTATTATAATTATTTCTATGCAAATACTGTTTTCTAACGAAGTTTTATCAAGAAATGAAAATACACCACCAAATATTTTAATACAATGATTGAATTTTTTTTTAATAACTTTTACACATTATTTCTGATAGCAATTTATTTACTTTTTATTTTATATAATTACTAGAGTATCATTTAAATATAGTTGTTGGATTTTCAATAAAAATATTACAAATTCAAGGGTATTTTGGTCTACAAAATAGTAATCCTATCTAATGATGCTGATATTCAACCAAATGCTAGATCGGACTGTTTTAAGATATCTAACTACTAACCAAACACTGGATAGGAAGGACAATTAGTCCGAAGATGATTCATTTGAGGATGACTAATGAGATGATGAGACATCCCGTCTCATCCAATCCGTGAACCATACGGACCCTAACAACCTTTAATATAAATCTTCACAAGCCCTACCGATAAAATTGATGATTTTAAACCAACAAACAAGTCAAAAAATCCTAACTTTTTTTTTAAAAGAAAAAAAGAAAACCACTTGTCAATTGATGGAAATGAAGTTTCCAACTTAATACATAGCAAACAAGATAATAAAAACAATTTCAATTAGCAAGAGAACAAACAATCAACTCATGAACCAAGTTTAACAATGAGTGAATGGTAAAATGAAATTACTGCACTTAATGCATATAAACATAACATCTATATAAGAACATAAATTCAAAATCATGTGACAAAGTTATTCACGTATCACTAGATTAGTTAAAAAAGGACAAAATTTAACAAATTAAAGTATTTAAAATAAAGGAACGAAATCCAAATAAATATCTAAAATTTAAAATTCATGATTTAAATCAATTAAAAAAGGAATGAAATTCAACAGATTAAAGTATCTAAAATGAAGAAATGAAATCCAACTAGTATCTAAAGTCAGGAGTTTATGATTTAATAAATTTTGTTACATAAATTAATTTTGACAAATAATCTTTAATTGTGATCTTATAAATAATTTTACCACACAAGTAATATTGGATAAACTTTATTTTGGTCATTGAACAACTATTAAATTTCTTAATAGTTACTCAACAATTAATAGAAAACTCCCATTTAAATAAACATGACTCCTTTATTTTTAATAAAATGGATTAATCAATCTAAATAAATTCTTCACATTAATATTATTAATTATTCAATAACTATCATAAACCCTACTCTAATAAATATCCAAGCATCGTACGTTTTCGAAGACCCATGATTTGAGGCCATTTGAGACTGTGTATTCTGTTTGCCGTTTGCACTGACGGTCAAGACCGAAAGCGACAACGTATTAGTCGACAATCAAACTTTTGTAGTCAGAACAACGTGTCACATACAAGATTAATTGCCGATACAATAAATATCTAGAGTTGTAACCAGTAAGTTTGTAAATTAGGACATTGAAGCTTCCAAGCTCTATTGTTTAGGGGAAAATTTTTTATATGCACCGTGTCATAAATTCTTTAATATAGAATGATGTGAAACAATATCAACCCAAGGTCCATGGCAATTTATATAAGAATTTCCTTGTTTATGGCATGTGATATTGACCATGCTTGCAATATTTGGATATTTTACCTAGACATAAGTTAGAATTTAGTTGGTTATGTTGAGACAGATTTCAAAATAGCAGAAATTAATATACCATTATATTTTAAATGTTTGTATCTCAAAAAAATGTGTTTTAAAATTTAATTGGATACAAATTTTCAATACAAAGGAAATATAGAATTTCTCAAACTCTTGTTAGGACAAGCTCGTCTAACAACTAAAGATTGATGTCGCGCCCCTCCCCCCCACAACCCGCGGTCTGGCCGGCACCCTTGGGTCCGGCACCGTTGCCAATGTGGTGCTCGTGAAATAGGTCATTAAGTGCAAAAGTTTTATTTACTATTACAAACATAAATTACCTACTTACTATTACCAATTTAAATGAATCACCTATTTACTATTACATAACGGGGCTTTAAATGCGATTATGAATTGTACAAAAATAATCTAAGCTAGGGAACACAAGATTGGAGTCGCCACCCGATGTGTTGGTGCATCGGGACACAAAAATACATCCAATTTACTAAAAAAATAAACCCTAGTCTATACAATTGACTCTGGTCCACGTAATTCAAAAACATGAGTTCGAATCTAGTTGTAAAATGGGAAGGTTTGGGATAGATTTGAATTTTCCTCGGCACCCACTTTACCCGGCGTTGGACCGGTTGCATGATTTTATCGTGTTTCCCTTTTCAATTTTAGTATTCATTATTGCCTGCCGACTTTGTAGCGTACATGTGTTTGAGATAGTTTAAAAGTAATAAAATATGTACATATTAATGAGGAAATGAAAATAAATGGTAAATAAAAACATTGACAGGTAAATTTAGCCCGGAGTCCAATTTAAAATCTTATACACATTTAGCTTGTAGCATTAAAATGTCAAACAAAAATCAAATTAAAGTTTGGTGATTATTGTCATTAAAATGTAACTTAGAAGAAATTTTAAAAAAAAAAAAAAACGAAAATTAAGTCATAAATAATGTAAAAATAGTAAGATAAGCATTTTGTCACCAAAACAATCGATTCAAAAGCTCATTTAACTCACCTCAACCTCAGGAATGTGGTGGAATTGGTTATGCTTGGTTAGATCAATCTTAAGCTTTAATTTGCTTTCGGCACCTCCAAGCTTCTGATTGATGAACCGGCCTTCTTCCACCACATTTTTCACCCACTAGATGAACGATTTTGCTTAATATTTACAAAGAGAAGTTGTAGTACCAGGTACCCTCTACAACTTTTCGTCTTTAAGTTTAGTCTAATTCCTCTTCGACCACTTGGAATATTGGCTCAAAGTTGGCTGTCTGGAAAATTTTTCAGACTTAGAAAAATTTCTCTTTTTTTCTGCAGATTTTCTTGACCACCAGCCTGATTATACCACGTTTTTTACCCCTCCAATCCATGAATGATTTTGCTTGAGATTTACAAATAGAAGTTGTAGTCCCAGGTACCCTCTACAACTTTTCTTCTTTGATTTTAGTCTAATTACTTTTCTATCGTTTGAAATTTTCGCTCAAAGTTGGCTGTCTGGAAAATTTTCCAGACTTAGAAAAATATCTCCTCTTTTCTACAGAAATTTCGTCCCCTCTTTTAGGCTGAGTTTTTTGCTCTTTAAAGAGGTGGATTGAGTGTAAAAATGGTCAAAGAGCATTCCTTTGTCATGTTGGGAGTATGGGGCATCTGAAATTTGTATGAGAATGGGTGTAAAAAATACAGAGAAAAATGTGGCTAAAACAGCTCTGTCAAGCTGATTGTTTGGCGTGAAACAGATCGCTTGCGTTCACGCGCTGATTTTTTTCTTTTTCTTTTTCTTTTTTTTTGAAAAATTTAAAAACGTAATAATATTAAAACTCATTCTTAGTATTTCAAAATGCATAAAACACATAATAATTAAACACCATAAGACATTTACAATTAAGAGGGAATTAAAGGATAAATTAAGAGGAAATCAAAGAGCAGGTTAAAAAGAAATTAAAAGGGAAATTAAAAAGAAAATTGAGAGTCAAATTAAAAGAAAAATAGGGGAGAACTTAAGGGACAAAAATAGGTGTCTACAATTGATTTAAAATTCAATTCGATTTGTAAGTAGGGGTATTCATAATTTGATTTAATTGTATAAATTAATTGAATTAAATTAGTTTGGTTTTCGGCGGTTTGATAATCAATGTTAGGATAAATCAAATAAGGTGATTGGCTATATGATTTAGATTTTATTATTAAAAATCAATAATAGAATAATCGAATTTTTAGTTTTTTTAATATTAATTTTCAGTTTTTTAGTAACTAATTCTATATTTCTATTCATTCAATACTTTGATATTATTAATTTTTTTTTTGTTATTCTTAGTTTATCGTTTTAGTTTTATATTAGTTTTAGGTCTTTGTTTATTAATTTTAATAGTTTTTTATTTAATTTTATGTTGTAGTTTTTCAATTAATTAGTGAATTTTAGTTAATCGGATAAATTGAAAGAAAAAAAAAAAGTTTAGTTAACCATTCAATTGAAAAAAAAAAATTTTTGGTTTTGAATTTGGCTTTGATTTTCTTACATCGAAAATAGAAAAATCAAAAAATTTAAATCAAATTACCAAAAATCCACGGATAACTCAAATATTGATAAACAAAAAATGACTAAGATTGATAAGAACCAATAAAAACAAGATTTTGGATCTTTCTTTTCTATTTTTCTAAATTTGTTTTAGTAGGGCTTGGTTGGACCAAGCCCGAAACAGCCTACTAAAAGCCTATCAACTTTGAATGTACTGTCACAACCATTATAACATCAAGCCTACAAAATGAGGAAAATGACAACAATGTAATTTCATATCCTTTGTTTTGTTCGTGTTAGTGCTTGGGCATAGTGTCCGTATTTGTATGATTATAGAGTAATCATGATAAATACACAAGTAAATTTAATTTTTTATCCTATTTTATAAATTTTTTGGTGTGAATTAAATTTTAGAGAATTTATAATATTAGTTGATGTAAGTAAAATTTTTTAAGATTTAATTATGACCACAGCGTCACAAGTGAGATCAAAAATCAAGTTTACCTAAATATTTTATAAGTAATGATATCTATCACTCATTTGTGTATGACCAAATCATCACTATATGGGTAGACAATGCCACGTCACCTTATTTATGCTTATATTGAAAATTTTCATATCATAAAGATTTTATCGAAATTGAATATTAAGATTTTTTATTTTTGGGAAGAGTTTTTTAAGGATTTATATTTGAAAGGTTTCATGTAGGAAGACTACAACTCCAATCTAACATCTTTTTTATTCCTTAATTTACGTTGCCATATGCTTTCCTTCTTACTGTACAATCTTCCATTAATGGTTTAGTTTAGTAAGCTTTGTCTTCTTTTTTTTTTTTTTTTTTGTTCAATAAAATTGACAATGAAAAAAACCATTTCATATGTTTTATGTACATGGTGAAAGAATTATGTCTGATGAAGAAGTTAAAACTTTAATGCTTGAGGTAAATAATGGAGTATAATATATATATGTGTGTAAAGATTAAAAAGAGTATGTTTTTTATAATGAATGTTTTTTATATTGTAGGAAAATTCTTAAGTACAAGGGTAATTGTAGAGTGCATTGATGCACTTTAATGTACTAACGTGCAAAAGCTGAAAAAGTAAGCATGGATTTTAGTAATAATCAATAGATAGCTGATACTTGGATTTGGGGAATATATAGGTGATTTGGATAGAAAAATAAGATAGTTTTTTTTTTGTAGATTTTAAAGGTAATACCACCTGTAACATGATATTTGTTAGTCCCGATCATAACATATATTTAAAATTATGTATATGTTGAATAATGGAAGCTAAAATTATGATCTTTATACTTAGAAAACTATCCATCACAATTGATAAGTTAAGCTGCTATAATAGTATTCATAAACAAAAACATTTGGGGCTCATTTGGTTCGTGAATTAGATGGATTGAGTATGATACGGGATGGAGTTATTTTAAAATGACTCATCCCAAATAATCTAAAAGTAGTCTAACTTAAAAAAATAATAATAATAAATTTTAGGCAAATAATACATATTCAATGGAATAAATACTCAAAGAAGCTTAAATATAAATATGTAACAATATGAAATATAAGTAATACAATGAGTATGTTTTCATTGTTATTATTTGTGAATCATAAAATGGACAAATAAATTAATAGTAAGAAAATTATGTATTATAATCGAAAAGAAAAATATAGAACAAAAATACTGCACAATCAAGAGATAAAAATTTGTAATGTATATATGACGATTAGTTAGTTAATCATGTCAAAACGCTGACTGGTAAAAAATTATTTAGCAAATAACTTATAGGAATGTGAGGAAAAAAAAAAGTCAGATGAATATGAACTATTTTTTTAAAAATAACAATCAGAACAAAGTAGAAGTCAAATAATATGATCATCATATATGTGAAAATAAAAATAATATGTAGGTGGATATGAACTAAGCAGTCATGCTTAGAAAAGTTTGTGTGATATAAAATAAATAATATTTATCAATCATTATTTATATTACAATATATACACCGATCATGTAGTAATGGAATGACAATTACAGAAAAGTTGGTCTGCATTGGAATAATGAATTTCATGTAAAGCACTAGATTCGTACACAGTCAAGCAAATTCATATTATTCTGTGTCCAACTAATCATTTCAAATAATTATTTACACATTTATTAGTACTGTATAGATATTAACTAATAAAAATCCAAAAATTATAATGCTTAGGTATTAATGCATTTTATAGGCAAAACTTATGTCTTACCCCATTTTTATGTGTAAACTAATTAAGGAAAAGCAAAGAAAATAAATAAAAGAGATTAAAATGCAAATAGCTCATGCCTCCCCAGCCTTATTTTACTTTATATTCTTATAATTTTAAATCCAAAATTAAATTTGAGTTAATATAAGATTAAAAAAAATATACATAAATATTTAATGCAAATACAGGGTGAAAAAAATGTATATAACCACCAAACTATCTATATAGCTAACTTATGACAACTCAATTATTTTTAGTTTCAAATTGCCTACTAAACTATTTTTATGGTCCACTTTTAGTCACTCAACTATATTTTGTTTCAAATTACCCACTTAACTTTGAAAAGAGTATACTAATAACTATTATATAACACTTAATCATTCTAATAGCCAATAATAAACATTTAAAAAAGTTTAGTGGGAAATTTTAAACCAAAAATAGTTGAGTGGCCATAAAGTGAACCATGAAAATAGTTTAGTGGGTAATTTGAAACTAAAAATAGTTAGATGACCAAAAGTAGACTATGAAAATAGTTTAGTGACCATATAGACTTTTACCCTTTTATAACACTAGAACAGTTGAGAAGAGAATCAATGAGTAATAAAATCAAAGTATGAAAATCATAAATGTTGATCGTTTGTTGAAATTACAATAGACTCAGAAGGGTATATTCCATTTATACGGTTACAGCGCTTATGGTATGATCGTTTTTCTTATTATATGAATATAATTTAAAAGCCTACAAAAATTTCCATGTGCTTCTAGTTCAAGTGTCTAATAGAGGAAAAATGACTTTAATAACAAAAGTTTGAACGCCACGCTGATGGATGAATGTACTTGGTTCTGAATTTGTTAGTTTGTTTTCCTATTTCTTTCCAAATTACCCCTTAATACTAATTCATTGAATTACTTTTGAGGGATAAAATAGAATTAAACAAAATTTTGTGGCCAAAATAAATAATTAATCATCTTCCTCCTCTTTCTCAATAAACTTCCACCACCTATTGCACCACCTACCACCGCCCTCAACCATCCACCCCCAAACCCCTTTCCACCATTCCACACCACCGCACCCCTTTCCCATACACATCTGCCCCTGTACCCTACCATAAACTACTTTCAAATCTCTCGACCCTCACCCCCAAAGAGTTCAATCTACTATTCTCACCATTCTCACCCTCAAATCTTCCCCCCACCCCCAACCCTTGATTTGCTCCCCTCATAATCTCCATTCCTGATCTCTCTTTTCCCAAAAGCCCAACCTCCTAAATGCTCCACAATGCCTCCCCTAACCTTCACACCATCCATAGCCCTTTCTCTGTTATTTTTTAAAATATTTTTGAATTTTTCTAATCAAATTTCTATAATTCTTTTTTCCATATTTTTTTATAAATATATATTTTTTCATTTCCATGACATCTAAATTTTTAATGACTTTGCTTACTTTTATTCTTTTTTCTTTTTCTTTTTATTTTTTATTTTTCGTACATTTTTATGAATTTTATCTTTACTTATTTTCATTTTATTCCCATTTATTTTATATTTTCTTTTATTTTTAAGGAGAAAATATTAATACTTAAAAGAGATAGAACAAACAGAAGGGCATAACTGTCCAACTCAACTTTTCTGTTAGTGGAAGCTTTTTTCATCCATTGGACACTTGAATGCAAAGCATAGGAGATTTTTGTAAGTTTTTGAAACTATATGGGGTGATAAAGAAAACAACCAAATCACATATGGTGTAAATGAAATTTGTCCAAAAGAAAATTAAATCACCTAAATGGAACTTGTAAAATGAGACGATTATTATATAAGAAAAAGTTTTTGTCTTTAAAAATAGAAGTCACCATTTGGTATTTAGTTTTAGATATATCAAACATCAAAAGATAAATAACATATAGTAAAAAAAATAATCATGAACCTCCATTGGAAAGGCTTCTAAAGTAAAAAGACGTCGTATATTTCCAACATCAACTTTTGCAAAAATGATATGGTAAAAGATAGGTAAGAGAAACAATAAAATTAATTTTGATTTTCTATAAAAGCTCACCTGAGTTCTAAGAAAAATATCATAAATTAATTAAAACAAATTACACTAATAAAACTAAAATATTCCTAATTTAAAGTTAAATGAGCTAATTAAAGTCTTATAAATATCTAATTAAGTCTTAAATGAAGATTAATTAAACTCATCTTAACCATATATTTTTAACATGGGAACCTAATAAAAAAATCTTTAAATAAATTATAGGAATCAAATAAGAAGACAACTAAAACTTAAGGAAGGGCCAAGGTAAAAAAATAAATAAAACTAAGGGATTAAAATTGTGAATAAGTCTAGCAGTAGCCTTACCTAAATTCTGCTTTCTTGTTGCTTTCATCAATCACGTTGTTGTGTCAGTAAAACTTTGGTGCATTACATGCTATGGTGCAACTAATGTTCAGTTGCACTCAAAGGATTCCTTATATGGTAATATAAAATGAAATTTGTTTAAGATTCTATTTATTTTTAAATTTTGCTTCTTTTTATGGGAATCATATGTTACTGATTGGCAAAAAATGTTAGATTGGAGCGGTAATCTTCTTACATAAAATCTTCCAAATATGAATTCTTTAAAAAAATAAAAAATAAAAAATAAAAACTTTTTCCAAAAATATAAAATTCTAATATTTAATTTCCATACTATCATTATGATATGAGAATTTCCAAATACTAAATATAGACAAGATAATATGGCATTGTTCACCTATATAGTGATGGTATGGTGATACATATTATTACTCTGATTGTATGCCTGGTGAAGCAGTTAAGCATACTAATGCAGCCAATGTACTGATTATACAAGCATTTGGTGT
Organism: Cinchona pubescens; assembly: GCA_025175665.1. Taxonomy (NCBI): domain Eukaryota; kingdom Viridiplantae; phylum Streptophyta; class Magnoliopsida; order Gentianales; family Rubiaceae; genus Cinchona; species Cinchona pubescens. The sequence continues at coordinate 2,943,728 of JANKKI010000064.1, forward strand.
ACTTTGGATGGCTTATCAATGATGACTTTGATAATTTTGGCTTTGGGTATCTTCCGTAATTCTATAGTATGTCTAAAATCTAAACCTACTGGTAGAAATGAATATTGAATAGTGTTTTTAAATAGGGAAAATGATCAATTTAATCCTTTATCTTTAAGGTATTAACTAATTTGGTCCTTTATTTATCAAAAAAACCAATTTGATCCCTCATTCTTAAAAATATTAACTAATTTAAGGTTTGTAACAGAAATTGTAGACAAACAAACGGAGTCGTTGATAACAAATCTATTACAGATTAACCACCACGTAATTATCATGTAACTTGTGATTCATTAATTTTTCCATGATTTCCATCATAGACGGCACTTAGATTAGTTAATTTTTTTAAAGATAAAAGACTAAATTGGTCGAATACACCAAAAATAAGAGACTAAATCAATCAACTAGTAATATTTTTATTAGTTGTTTCTTTTTACATTGATAAATTGTTAACCCTTATTTTTATTTATATCTATTTATTTTGATTTTTTAAACTAATATTTGATTTATTGAGACTCAAATTTTTGATTTATTAAAACTCTAATTTCCTTATATGTATTTAAATAATTTAATTAATAGTTTAAATATACTTTGATGTAACTTACATATATTCTATTATAAAAGAAATTGTAATGAATTTAAAATGATAAAATTTATGGACCAAACGAGATATAAAAAAAATTAGTTAAATCAAATTAAAAAAATTATATGTCTTAATTATACAAATAATAACAGCATAAGAAACGAACTAACTATTGCTATGAGAAAAAAGGAGAAAATTCAACTAATTCTTTTTTTTTTTTTTTGGGTTACTTATGTGTTTCTTAAATTTTAATTGTTGTAAATTCATTATAATTTTCTTTATAATAGAGTATATATTTTAGTCACATCAAAGAGTATTTAAACTGTTAATTAAAATATTTAAATACATATAAAGAAATTAGAGTTTCAATAATTCAAAATTGTGAGTCTCAATAAATCAAATATTAGTTTAAAAATTCAAATAAATAGATAAAATAAAAATAAGGGTTAATAATTTATTAGTGTAAAAAATAACAAATAAAAATATTACTAGTTGATTAATTTGTTTATTTATTTTTATTATAGTTGACTAATTATAAATCTAACTTGTTTATATAATTTAATTTTAGATTAAAAAATACTTCATTAATATTACAAATATATATTGTTATAATAAGAATTAAAAAATAAACATAGACAACAACATAAATAATTAGTTAAAGAAAATTAAAAAATTATTTTAAGTGTACAAATATTTATATCAGAATGAAGGAAGTAGCTAATGGCAAGCAAGAAGAGAGAAAAAAATAAAAGAAGAGGGTAAAAAGGAAGAAGGGGAAAGGGAAAAAAAAAGTGACAAAGAATAGTTGGAAAAAGAAAAAGAAAAACAATTACTTAACAAGGATATTTGTGTCCAATCATACAAAAATGAGGGGTTAAGTGCCTATAAAATGAGTTTGGAGGAGACAAAATGCAACTAAAATCTAAAGGTGTGTAGTTCGGGAGATTTAATGCTATTAACCCATTTGAAAATTTCAATTATGATTTGCCTAATACGTAACCTATATTACTAATTTAATTAAATAATTTGAAATTTAGAATTTCTATGAAGAATATACTGAGCAAGGTTTTTGAGAGGGGAAAAAAAAAACAAAAAGAACATAGACCTAATCAATTATCCAATCAATAAGTAATTCATAACAGAATTTAATATGAATAGTAGTTCAAACAAATAAAATTAAAAATTCATAAAGGCCTATGAGCAAGAAAAGATCTACATTCTACCCCTAGGATAAAGTAGCCCAAATAAACCTTTGTTTTTGTAAGGACTATTTATAATGAATTAATGATCGTTTCTTAAAAAAAATGTAATGATCTAAATAAATAATAATAATAATAATTTTAAAAACCTCCCTTAAGGTTTATGCTAATATTACTTAGTACTCTCAAACTTTAAGAAATATCAATTAGCTCATTTAATTCAAACTTTTTTGTAACATTGTCAGTCCATTCCTTTAAAAAATTGATTTAAGTAATAGAGACTATTTTTCTTCCTTTTTATCCGTAGTACAAAGTTTTTATTGATAAAAATGGTTAGAAAAAAGGAGAAAAAAGGTATAAAATAATCATTAACAAAAAACATTGGGAAGTAACTTTTCATGTCCTTCACTAATTAATATCGAAAAATATATTTTAATTATTTTTTAGTTTAAAAGTTAGTGATTTTCAAAATAACCAAAATATTTTTTATAATTAATATATGGTGTATATCTACATGTTCTAGGTTTTTATTCAAACTGACACATACAATACAAGCACATTAATGCGTTCCTAATTATCAGTCTTTTAATAAGTTGACAAAAAAACTTTATCAAAAAATTCATTTGATTTTTTAATGAGTTTGTGATTTCCCAAACAAATATGGACCATATTTATTTTTATAATATATGGAGGGTTTTTATATGTTTCAAATTTTTATTCAAATCAATACACATAAACTTATTACATGACCACACTTTTTTTTTTTTACATAATATCAACAAAAAAAAAATACATTTTTTTCAATTTTGAGTTTTGATTTTCAAACAAGATAGTACTAGTCATATTTATTCATTAGTATATCATATGATATGTTATAAGCATTCTAAAATTTTTATCTAAACCGATACACACGAACACACTAAAATAAAATATTTTCATAAATTAGTTGAGTCAAAAATTTATCGAAAGAATACATTTTTTTTTTTTTTTTGTTTACGAGTTTGGGATTCTCCAAAACAAAATACTAATATTCTTTATTCTATTATAATAAGTGTGTATTTGTACATAGTCAATGTTTTTGTTAAAATATATAGAAATGGAAACAAGACCCCCGGGAAGTTCTCGTGTTGCACCACTTTAAATGGGATTAAGGACACATTTGTTTGTTTGTTTGTTTATATAGAAATAAACAAATTAATCCGAATACATATTTTTGTAAATAAGTTGACAAAAAATTGTTAGAATGTTAAGGATGCTAAGTAAAAAATGTCAAAAAAATTCAGGAAAGGTTTTTAAAATTATCCTTTTGTAATATGGCTAAAGTATCTAGAATATAAATGTTATTTAATTTCATGCATTTTAGTGCCTGTAGTGGGTCCCACTAACAATAAATGGAAAGTAAGTGATTATTTTTAAAAATTTAAAAATATTAAGTGATATTAGTCTAAAGTCTAAACCTAAAGTTTATGGAATTATAACATAAAAAAAGTAACCAGGTTCCTATCCTTCAAAAAAAAAAGAATATCGTAATAAAATAATAAAACAAAATAAATTGGAACATGACCAGTGGCCACCTTGTCGCATTAAAAATTCAAACAGTTTCACTCAAAATTCAAATGCATTATTGCTCTCGCCTGCCAACAAATTTCCCCCCTTCCATTTTTCAACCAGTTTTTGAATAAACAAAAGACACCAACCCCATTTCAGATCTAACTACTGGTCTAATGATGACACATCCAATTAAAGAATGAAATAAAGAGCAAAGACTAACCCATGTCCCAAAAGCCTTTCCTTTTTATTTCTTCAATTACCATTATTATCCAATTCAAAAGTAAAAGTAAAAAAAACAAAGCAAAAATGTCAAAAACAAAAAACAAAGATAGATCTAAAATGTTTTCCACTTTTTTTTTTCTTTTTTTTTTAAAGAGCATAGACTATGTACTTCTCATAATGAACAAGGTGAAAGGGTGTATTGCATAAATAAAAGAGTTAATAACATTTTGCCCACCTAAAGTATCAGGATAATTATACTTTATCCCTTAAACTAAAAAAAATATATTTTATCCCCATTTACACTATTTATCTGTTAACATTTATATTAACAAAAGTCAGAAGACTAAATAATTGAAATACCCTTATCACTATTTTTTTCAACTTTTGATAGTTGATGTCATAATTATAAGAAAAATATAAGTAAAATTAAGTATAAAATTATATCAATATGATACATATCCATAGTTTTAGGTCAAATTCTAGTAATTTATGGATTTTTTTTTATCAATTTTCAGAGTTAATTTGACATTATTTTGAATTGCAATATTTTTCATAATGGTAGCACGCTTCTCAAAATAGGTTCTCGGTAATATTTTCTATTTGCAGTTTTCTTTAAGGGTTTTGTGTGGCATTAGATGGACAAATCACCTCATTAGTCCTCCAACTATTTCATTAAAACTAAAATGATCCCCCAACTTTAATTTTATCCTGATTTGTTCCTGAACTAAATATTTGTATCCATTTGATCCCTAAATAGTGCTACCCAAAACATAAATTTTTTGACTTTTGACCGGATTGACTAGGGTTATAACCATAAATCATCTAATTCTATGATTTTTTTTTTTTAAAAAACTTAAAAAGTTTAGACTTACCTTATTAGTCCTCCAACTATTTCATTAAAACTAAAATGGTCCCTCAACTTTAATTTTAATCGGATTAGTCCCTGAACTAAATATTTGTATTCAAGTTTATCCCTAAATGGCAGTTACGCCCAAAATATAAATTTTTTTAATTTTGACCAAAGTTGACAAAACTGCCAAATTAGTCCTATGATCGTTAGAAATAGAATCGTTGAGGAGTTTGATGATATTAACGTGATGGCTTTTACAAATAATAGATAATTTTGATTTCATAATTGATCTATGGAGTTTACTCTGGAAGATAATTATGTCCTTACCGTTCAGTTCATATCGCTAGGGTTGGTAGGAGAATGAGGAATTCGAGTAGCATTTTGCGCGGAAGTTGTTAGTAGAAGATCAGATTTTAGAGAAATCATAGATATAGATGTGTTTTGGAAGGTATAAACGAAGGCTGGAAAGGAAAGTCGGCTACTAGAGGCGGAAGAAATGAGAAGCAAGAGAGAGAAAGAAGTGATAACAGTTGGATGGAGGAGTGGGGACAGTAAGAAATGAGAGGGGGAAATGGAGAAGGAGGAGATTGTGGTAGTAATAATGGAAGGAATGGCAAGCAGGACGGGGAGCAATTGGTAATGGTTGCGGCAAATAGGTGGGGGTAGCGAGAAAGGAGAGAGGGCGATGGAGAAGGAAGAAATGGTAGTGGCTGCAGGAGAGAGTGAGAGGGCTTTCCTAATGGAGGATGGAGGGGTCAGCATTGGTAGTGCATTGGTGTAGATGAAAAAGGTAAAGACGATTTAGTGTTTTTGATTAAATGAAATGCAATTATTGAAAAAAAAAATGAATATAGAGGGAAGTATAGTTTGATCCGTATTAGCAACAAAACAAAATTTGTATTAGCAACAAAATAAAATTTCAAGCTCTTAACCATTGGAACATCATGAATCTATGTAATATGTGTGCATTTTATTATAAAGTCAAACTATTTTTTAAAAAAAATAAAACAAAAATCATAGTACTAGATGATATGATGATTATGCTCCTGGTCAATACCGGTTAAAATTCAAAAAAAATTATGTTTTGGGCAGAGTCGCCATTTAGGGATCGAACTAATCCAACTAAAATTAAAGTTGGGAGACCATTTTGGTTCTAATAAAATAGTTGGAGGATTAATAAGGTAACTCTAAAACTATTTTTAAAAAACAAAAATCATTGGATCATATGGTTTGATGGTTACGTCCCTAGTCAACACTAGTCAAAAATAAAAATAAAAAAAATTATGTTTTGGACAGAGCCACCATTTGGGAATTAAATTGGATACAAATATTTAGTTCAGGGATTACCGGCTAAAATTAAAATTGGGAAACCATTTTGGTTTTAGTGAAGTAGTTGGAGTACTAATAAAGTGATTTGCCCAGCATTAGATTTTTCATAAAAAATGGAGGACCATTTTTGTTCAATAATTTTTTTTATAAACCTCCTCTAAAGTTTACGCTAATTACATTTAATACTCCTGAACTTTCAAAAATTCTCACAAACCTCCTCTAACTTTATATATATTGTAACAATTTCAACCTAATTGATTAAAACATCATTTTATGGGGGGTGGGGGGGAGAGAGAGAAGCAATTATGAATCTATCTTTACCCCTGGTAAGAAAAATCAATTTGGGAGATTTAAATAAGATTGTTAGCAAATAACATTAGATGCAATTTTTTATGTTCTTCCTCGGTTAATATAAAAATACATATATTACTTTTTTAGTTTATGAGCTTGTGATTTTTCTTTAAAAAAAATATCAATTACATTTATTTTATTATAATATATAGTATGTTATTGCATGTTTTAATTTTTTTATTTAGCAGGACAAACACTAACATGTACATATTTTCATAATAAGTTGACAAAAAAATCAAAATAAGAGAATACATCATTTTCTTTTTCGTTTTTACGAATTTGTGATTTTCTACACAAAATACAAACCACATTTTTTTTTTAATAATATATGGTTTATATCTAAGCGTTCTACTTTTTGTTAAGTCTAATTGATATACAAAATATTTTTATAATGTCCTCTTAATTTTTTTTTTTTAAATAAGTTAAAAAAAATCTTTATCAAAAAATTATATTTCAATTTTTTTATTTTATGAGTTTTTAATTAATTAACTATACAAGATACCAATTTTTATAAAATATTGTGTTACACGTATTCATAATAATAAAAAAAAATCATATGAATACAAATAAGAACATTAACTCGCACATATTTTTCCAAATAGGATAAAAAAATTTATTAAAAGACTAAAAAATGATAATGAAATTCTTAGAAACTTTAGGTAAAGTTTTTAAAACTACCTTTTCATTGTTTCACTAAAAAATAATGGATACAATTGTTATTGATTCGAGCTCCACTTGTAAGAGAGGAGAGAAAGTAAGATTTCTAAAAATTAAAGGTGCTAATCGATGTTAACCTAAACTTCAAGTATAGAGATTTACTCTTATATTCCAAATAGTAATATAATAAAATTATTAATATGTCATTAAAATTTTCAAATAAAAATAAAAATACCAATCAAATATTTAAAATAAAAAAATCAATATAAATTGATTTAAATAATAAATAAAATAATCATTACCAAATAAAAAATTTAAATTCAACTCTTTCTACTTTATTTTATATTGATTGCTGTCAATTATACATAATCGCTATAATTATAAAATATATGTCGATTATTTGATCTAGCCTAGAAAAAAAAATGCTTTACCACCCATTAAACTTTTTCCTTACCAAAAAATAATCAAATAAAATTAAATCAAAAAATTAATGATCGACTATGATTTAATCATACATATTTCGATAAGTAATTCTAAAATTATAATTGTATAAATCATTTACCAACATAAAATACACATATCGCATAAGTACGCGACCTTATTTTAACAAAAATTAAACATACCAAAAATAAAATACAAGGCCGAAAAGCATTTAAACGCTGCTCCATTAATTAAATCTACATACATTACCCCAATTACATTATAATAAAAAGTCACAACAGCAATCTAAAGATCCAGCAACACATCCTAAAATCAAATAAACCCAAACTACAAGGACTAAAAAGTAAAAAAAAAGACAAACCAACAATTAGCACTAGAACCCCTAAAAGCTACTTTTCTTTCCAATCAAGCCCCTACAGTAGCAGCCATAGCAGGTTTCACCTTAGGCGGCCTTCCTCTCCCCCTCGGAGAGCCAGTCGGGGCTCCGGCAGCCAAAGGCACAGTCGCAGGCCCAGTCTTCGCAGCCTTCGGCGGCCTCCCGCGCTTCTTACCCGCTCACCGCCGTCATCGGAGCAGCCTTCTTCTTTGGCGGCGGGGGCGGAGCAAAGGGATCGGTAACTTTAGGCGGGCGACCTCGGGGGCGAGGGGGAGGGGGGACGTAGCCTTCTTATAGAGCCGGCTTGGGCTTTGGCGGAGGGCATAGGATTTCTTAGTCTCTTATACACATCTAGGTCGGGTTAACAGATAATTGTTCTTGACCATGGTGAGCTGGCCGGTGGCCTTCATTCTGTCGAGGTGGTGAGTGATCAGGAGAGTGGAGTGAGCTGGAGGGAGATTTCCGTAGGTGTTTTCGATGTGCTTTGAGATTGTTGATTTGCTTGAGCCGTTTTTGTCATTGAATGCTTCGATTGCTGCTAAAATCATCTGCCAAAATTACCATAAAAATAATCAGATATTCAAAAAAAAATTTATTTTTATTTATAAATATTTTTAATTTTTTTAGCGGACTTTTTAACTGATAGTTAGGTGAAAATGCTAAGTTTCGCACTAAATAATAGATAAGAACAAATAAAAAAAAATAGCAAATAAAGGAAAAGGTTACCATTTTTTCCCAAGGAAAATATGGATAGATGCTTTTTTTTTTTTTCAAAAAAAAAAATTTAATTTTTATCTTTATAGAAAAAAAAAATCAATTTGAATACCAAAAAAAAAAAAAGAGCAAAAAGTAAAAATTTTATCTGCTCTTAAATTATAAAGCTATTTTTTTTTTAAAAAAAAAAAAAGGAAAAATGAAAAAGGGGTTTAATAAATTTACCTCGGGGTAAGGCGGAAGAGTTGGAGAAGGGGCAGAAGCAGGGACTGGGTCTAAATTTTCATTAATATTTTTGGGACCTTCGGTAGCCATGCTGCTACAGGAGAAATTCAAACGGAAAATAAAAAAGGATTTTAAATAAAAATTATTTGATTATTTTTTAATTAATTTTTTGGCAGGGGAAGAAAGGGAAAATTGGATGGTTGAAATGAGTGGGGAAGGAAGGGATTTAAAGGGGTCTGTGAAGGGAGAGATCGCAAATGGGATCGCTGAGGAGAAGAAAGTAAAGAAGGGTTTTTTCTGTGTTTTTCTTTGAGATGATCTAACGGCTGGGGATTGTTTTTGGAGGTTTAATCCGATGGATATTATGATTTTTAGTTTTAGTCACTTGGATCAATGACGTGGCTGTTCTCTTCCTTTTTCTTATTTCAAAATCTTTTTTATTTTGTATATTTACCAAAGTACTCCTAACTGTTCGTGTATTCAGGGACAAGTTTTTCAAAATTTAAGCTATGATTTACTGACATTGCAGTAATGGATTGTGGATGACGTGTCGATTTTTGATTGGTTAGGATGAAAATGAGCCAACGGTTTTGTACAGAGCACTGGATATACCGAGGAGAGGGTGCAGGAGAATACGGAACCATAGGTATCTTTGATCTAACATGCGAGTGCGTGAAGGTTGGGGCCCTTTTACCTCAATGACGGAAGCAAAGGGGACCCGAGAAAGAAGTCGGGTTTGGTCTATTCGATATTTGAATTTGAATTCAGTTTGTCAAGGTTTTAATAGAGATTGGTTTCATCAATAGATTAAATCAAGTTTATATACAATTTGATAATAATAAGGGTTAAAAGCAAAATGCCTTATCTAACTAGATGTGTAGTTGCAAAATTCAAATAAATAATTTTAATAGGTATTTTGCACTTGACATGTGGTCAACTATTTAAAATATCATTTTTGTTATAAAATTGACCATTATACCCCTGAATACATTAGTTAAGTGAATGTCATTTTCTTTTTTCCTTTATTAATATTTTCTCTCTCTTGTTTTTCATTTTATGTTTTCTAATCCTTTTTCTCATTGTTAAAAAATTATATTACTTATAATATTTTATTAATTATAACATCTAATTTTACATGCATCTTATGATTTAATTTTTAAATTAAAATATATTATAATAAAACTAAGTATATTTTATTTTAATACAGAATTTGCAATGAATTATTAATACTAAAATTAACGAATAAAAATGTACAAATGTGTATAAGAGACACCATTATTTTGTGTATTGTTAGTGATATACTATAAAAATCTGTCTCATGTACATCTAGATGGTATATTTTGGCTAAATTAATTTTACTATTAAAAGTTATAATATTTTATTATGCTTTATTATTGTTATGCCAAAAGTAAATTTTTTTACATGAATTCTCATTCTATAATTTATGTTTACGTTAAGAGTAATTTTTTTAAAAAGTTTTTTTTTTCTCGACACTTTATTTTTTTGTAGTTGGTTTGTTTATAATAGTATATCACTAATACAATACACAAACTATATATCGAAATAAAAAAATATTGCTTGTAATAAAAAGTATATTTATTTTATAAATTAAATTACCTAAACACATAAAAATTAGAACTCATGCATGACCAAAATTAAAGAAGTAAAATTATTTAGTAGTAAATTATTTTGTAGTTGGTTTATTATAATATATTTCAATTTAAAAATTAAATAAGTAGATGCATGTAAAATTAGATGTTATAATTAATAAATATAAGAAGTAATATAATATTTTAACAATGAGAAAAAGGATTAGAAAAACTAAAATGAAAAACAAGAGACAGAAAATAAATAAAGGAAAAAGCAAAGTTTGACATTTCACTTAACTAATGTATTGGGGGTATTTGGTCAATCTCTAGCAAATCTTTGATATTTTAGATAGTTGACCACATGTCAAGGGTGCAAAATGTCTATTAAAATTGTTTAGGGGGTATTTTGCAATTAAAGTAATAGTTGGAGGGGGCATTTTGCTTTTAACCCTAATAATAATAATAAATTTTTGAGTTCAACTCAAACTGATATCGATAAAAAACATATTAGAGGTTTATATACAAAATTTAAATGATTAAAGTTCAATGAACTTATGTTGGCTAGGAAATTCAAGCCAAGTCTAAAATACATAGTAATATAGGTCCGTTTAGATTGTAAATAATGGGATATTATTTGGTCAATGATATTTGTCTTTTGATTTTAGTGATTTTTATAAATAATATTGACTTCTTTAATAATAGAATGATTGTTTGGATACGAAAATAATATTTTAAAATAACTATTTAAATTGTCTCTTAAACACATCTTGTTATTTGTTGGATCCATTTAAAATTAAATAATTGCACAACTAATTAAATAACTATGGATGATTTTTTGTTTAATTCCTTTATTGGTTTCCTATTTACGGTGACTGAGTTTTTATTTTTTGTTAGGTTTTGAGTAATTCGACTTGCCAAACAGATTTCATATTTCGAATCATGTTTATCAAACGTTTCCACTCACTTCTTATTCAATTTGTTCGTTGTTTTAACATTAGACTGTATATGAGAATGAAGTGTCGATCTTTAAAACATATTCTAAAAAAAGGGATATTGTTTGATATTTCTAAATTAAATTTAAGCTACAAAATATAGTATTATAATTTGTGAACAATTGGAGGTAAGTCTGTAAACAAACCGAGTCTTGACCCGTTTCAGGAATTATTTATTTGGATCTAGATCAATGCATAAATTCAATTATTCGGATTCGATCTGGATTCGTTTAGTTATTATAATAAATTAATCGGATATGAATCTGATTGTTCCGATCCGATTATATATATATTTCCAATAAAATTTTTACTCGAATGTAAAATACATGTATGAATATTAATATGAATTAAATCTTTTTTTTTTTTTTTTTTTTACAATTACACAAAAAAATCTATAAAAATTTGAAGTTTTTATATATAAATTTTCAAATTTATAAAATAAAATCAAGATTTGGATTCAACAAGGTCCGGCAAATTCGGATATGGATTTCCTTTTATAGACCCAGAAAAAATTTGAATTCGGATTCAAATCCAATAATATTAAACTGATTTAGGTATGAATCTGCAAAATTTTGCTTGGATCTGACCCGTTTACATGTCTAATTGGAGCTCCACTTCAATTATTATCAAAAAGTTTACAAAACAACAATGCAAATAAAAAAGTGACAATTGTGAATATTCTTCATTTAACCTCACCACACTGTATTCGATGAAAACACGTTACTCAAAATCATTTACGTGATTATTAACTGATTTTTTTTAAAAATATAATTAATGAATATGACATGAATAGTGCAAATAATGGATTGTGTACATAATGAATAAGACAAATATGAATAGTGTAAAATATTATTTGAAAAAAATACTTTGCTGACCAAATATTAATTATTGTTGACAAAATATTATTTGGCAAATAATATCTATTATTTACTATAGTTTTTGGCTCTTGTAAGTTGGGGATAATTGGAGAATGGAGGTTTACAACTCTATTGGAATTAGTCGATCTTATAATGTGAGCAAAGGTCACATGAATTAAATAATCCGTTCTTATTTTAAAAAAATGGTGTTTTGATTTTTATTTGGACCTTAAAATCCACAAAGTGAAGGCAAAAAACTTGGTCATATATTGGGTTAGTTACACTTTACCCTCTTGAATCTATACTTTAGTTGTATTTTGTCGTCTGAACCTTAAAAATATACATTTTACCTCATTTGAAAGATTCCATCATATATATAATTGCAAAAAGATAATGTAGACATTAATTTTGATATTATTACCTTTCAAACATTTGTAGACAAATTATATTGCTTTTTATTTCATTTTAATGATTCCATATAATTTATTCTAATTTCGTAAGAATAATATAATTTTTTTTATCAATTTTCCTTAATAAAATTATATATTATTTTTGTTCATTTCTAAAACTAAATACTAATAGAGTGAACTTTTACAATATTTTTTTTCAATTTTTTGCAGGATCTAAACATATTGAAAATAAAATAAGTAATTAGATTTCTTTTATTTATATAAATGATTTTATTTTACATATTTTATACTTGACAAAAAATTGTAAAAAAAATAAAAAAATTTTCATGTGTTTTGATATCGTAAAAAAAAAAGAGTACTTATTTAGTTAAAAGATATTCTTTTTGCACCTTATTATTAATTGTGAAATGGAAATTATATTCTTATAGAAGATATCTTTTAATTTAAAAAATTTATTTAGTAATTTATATTTTGCATGGTTGGTTCATGCAAGATGAAAATGAATAAAAAATAGTTGTAAAAATCTTCTTTTTGTATTTAGTTTTATAAAAGAACAAAATAATGTATAAGTTGATTAAAGAAATTTGACAATTAATAAAATTCTCTTACAGTCCCGAAATAAAAAAAAAATAAAATGTGTTCATTCATTAGAAATTAATTAAAAGTAAAATAAATTTGAACGCAAATTGTTTGAGGATATTTTTGTCAAAACAAATATCCATATCATCTTTTTATAATTATTTATATGGTTAAATCCTTTAAGAAGGAGCAAAGTGTACATTATTTAAATTTAGAGGATAAAATACAAATATAGTATAAATTAAGGGGTAAAGTGTAATTAATCCCATATAATAATATTCCGAGATAAGGAACATGAAATCTTGTAGCAACATTGACAAAAATTTAGGTAGATCCTGTCTTTAACCTCACTTATAAACTTGTAATGTGGATTAAATTTTAAAAAATTTATGGTATTAATTGATATAAGTAAAAATTTTTAAAATTTAATTTTGACCATAAAATTTATAAATAAAATAAAAAATCAGATCTAACTAAATATTTTTCGCGAACAAAATGCGACAGAATTTTAATGGGCTGGCTGACCTTGTCTTTGACTTTTGTGATGTTATAACTTGCAACTGATATGATAACAGCTCTGATAAAGAAGGGCCGTACCACCTGCTTTTCATCTCGAAAGATGTCTTGGATTTAGCAGATTGATACCTGTTGTACTTTTACATTAGTAGGTCCCTAAATGTGCAATGGCATATTGGTTGACTAAGTTTATTTTGTATTATTTTTTTTCATACTATTAAATAAATAGTTAAAATTATTTTATTAAAATTAATTCATAAAATTTTGATTATTCATATAATGATGTGATAAAGAATGACATAAGATATAGAACAGAATATCCTGTGCCATATTGGTTCCAGTCTTGAGACTCTTGACCTCTTGAATGGATGAGTAATCTATGTAAGAAAAATTTTTTAAATCGTTTAATCTGTTTTTACAGAATTTTAAAAGTTTATAAAGTGAAAGAATGTGTGTATTAGCACAGTTATATTTATTATTTAGGGTAGACCTTTTATAATGTGTGTATTATATCTGAATTGTTCTGAAGTATTCTGTATAAAGTGGAAGAATCTAATAGTAGGTAACAGTTTATATTAAACGTTACTACAAAATTAAGGTAAATGGCTATTCACTTTTTATCCATCCTCAAAGTTATTTAATCACCCCGTTTTATGTTTTCTCTATAATTGAATGTGTGAAGAGTGTGTCTGTGTGTGTGCCCAAGAGAGAGGACAGAGAAGTTACCATATGTAAATTATTTGCACTAATTCAGAAGTAGCTAATGCTTGATTATCAAGCGTTTTGCCAAATGAAGTGTTAAATTTTAAAGTAGATTATGTGATGCTTAACAAATGGTGTTGAGTAAATTTTGTTACCACTTGTATAGGGGTTAATATTTCCTATACGATTGGTTTAGAAATTTTTTACACATTCAAATATTGATACATAACATATATGAAAATATAATATTTAAAATTAAAAAATAATTAGGTACATGACATATATGAAAATATAATATTTAAAATTAAAAAATAATTAGGTGACATGTACTTATTCTCATGGCTTCAAAAATTTTCATATCCATACCGTATGAAAGATTAATAAGAAAAAGTATCTATAAACATATTCTTTTTAAGTCAATCTTTCTTACATAGTTTGTGTAAAACTTTTTTTAAAACTATTAGATGTAAATGACTAAGAGTATGTTATATGTGTAAAAATATCATTTAAAATTTAAAAAATAATTATTTAACATGCATCAAATTCCAATAATATATAAATACATCAAAACCCAATAATATATAAATATTTTTATATTATCGGTGTATGAAATGTTAACTTATTTTTTTAATCACGCGTGGAAGTAGTCAAACAATTAAAGCCAACTCTGACTGGTTCAAGCCTAACAAGGATCTTGTCAAACTCATTATTGGTTGAGGTTTGAGCTAAGTTAGTGACCTTTTGATTAGAGTTGTTCATGGATTAAATATTCGTTTTATATGATCATTATTCGACCAAATCGATTATATCGGGTCGAGAAAAAAATAACTTAATTCATATGTTTAATCGGATATTCGACCTGATCTAATATTATATTTTTTAGTATTTTATGAATAGGAAAATGAGGAGAAAAAATTTCATTAATATATAAGGCCGTATTATGTGACTCCTATATATGAATCGGGTTAATTACCTGTCGGGTAATAAATGTTTTATTTCAACCCGCTACTAATTCGGTAATAATAATATCGGATTAATCGATTCAAATATTTTATTTTTTAAATTCAAAATGAATCAATTTAACAGCTTTTTGGGTCGGGGTTCAACTACAAAGCAAAATTGTCCTTAACCCGTGAACACAAGATTAAGCAATCTCGTGGGGAGAGTACATAGATGATTAATTTGCATCATTCGTTTTGCCACACTTTGTAGATAGAACCATGTCATTATTCATTTATTGAGCTATCACAATTTATTTACCTTTCACCCTACATAGAGTCATCAGTTTCGCAAGGTTGGAAAATGTAAATGTAAGGCTACATCACCTGATAAGGGATTTATGAAGTGATATGGGTGATATGACCTTCGAGATTTATGAGGTGATGTGGGGTAATATAATCTTATATAGACTAAAAGATTCATGTAAAAATTGTGAACCATAATGTATGTTTTGACGCTCGGGCAAAAGAATTGTAATTTCAAGTTCTAATACTATTAGCCCCCAATATATTTGCTACAACAATGAATTTGCAATAAGAAAAAAAAAAATGGTACGCAATATGAAGTTATATACTGTCCATAAAAAATAACTCAAGAAATTACGAAAATGTGATGAACTAGAGGGCCTAGAGATGCCTGTTATAAATCCCCCCAAAATCTTTCTAATCTTCCTGCCAAAACATAAAATAAAAAAGCACAAGCTCTCTCCTAAAAGCTCAGTATGGTTGATTCTGTTCCGTTATCATTTACAATACACAACTGTATATCCATTTCAATAAGTTTTCTGTAGACTAACTTATTGAAAAAATAAGCACATGACCCTATTATGCACAAAAGAATGAGCAAAATCCTCTATGAACTAGTGTACTATTGCATAGGACGTTTTCCTTTTCGATCTGATATTGGATTTGTTAATGCTGATGTGGTTGTCGTGGCAGTGTTGCTGTCTGTTTTGGTTGTGGAGGAAAAGGAACGAAAATCGGAACCTCCAGAAGTTCCTGTAGCATAAATGGAGGATAGAGCAAGGGGCTTGAAAGACCTTTTGTAACTTGAACCAGGGTATCCGGGTCCTGAAGGTTCTTCTAGAGTGCCTGGCTTTCTTGACAGCATCACCACCACACGTCGCATGTCTGGCCGTAAATGTGGATCAGACTGAGTGCAGAGCAAGCCGATCTGTATGCACACTGATACCTGATCCAGATTAGCTGATGCTGCCAATGATGGATCCATGATATCCAAGCTCTTGCCTTTCTTGTAAAGCTTGTATGCCTACGAGAAGTGAAACTTTTAAACATTGTTCTCAAAACTATACTTGGTTCAATAAAGGAAAAATGATTACAAAGAGATTTTGCCTGTCTTTACATTGTAGAAGCACGATGTTGTAAAAACCAATGAATAATAACTAACTAGCAACTCAATGGCCTAAAAAATTTTTAACCCACAGAGATTGCTGGTCTGCATATACTGATCTTGATAAAACATATCAGTTTGAGTAAAGTACTTGAAGGAGCATAAGAATAATGAATAATGCTGAACAAGTGAAAGGTCTCCAAGAGTCTTTGGCTTCAGCAGATTCATATCTCTTTCCTCTTGAAACTGTCCCTTTTACGTTATCAATACTTAAAACCATGAGGCAAAGAGCAATAACACCCTGGAGCAGTCCATAACTGAAATATTTTGTTTGTCTGGTATGTGATTTCAGCTACTTATTATAGTCTTAGATCTTAAAAGAAGATTGAGATGGCACAACCAATTTCATCAATAAAACCAAAACTTCATTCATTTATAGTGCAACTTTGAGAAGTCTACAGGAAACAATTATACAATTTATCCCACATTTTATTGCAGTATATCCACTTTACTACGTGAAACAGTATGCTATCCCCCCAGCATCATGTCAAAACTTTACCTTCCCCCACCCCAACCACTCTGGGAACCAAAAAAAAAGAAAATACTTTGCGTCCGAGTGAAAATTAAACTGCTGATTAAAACCTCAAGAGAATTTCAAATAGACATTCGAATTGTACGGAAAGTTGGTTGTGACATGTGTAAATTCCCTTAGCAGTTTTTCTTTAATGGGAAGACAGGTGATTTTTGACTACTAAACATTGTAAATTATGTTTCACCAAAATTTAAATTGGAAAATCTTTCTAGCATTAATTTCCATGAGAATGGAGATATTCAGCTAATACATAATATGTCAGCTTCTCAGAGGCTCCAACTCAAATATGTATATTTACTGTAAGATATGTCAGCTAATACACAATAGTGTATGAAGGTGCCAAAATGCATTCAAATTGTTCCCATACCTTGATTCAAGATTTTAGTATATACTGTATAGATGAGAAATTATGAATCAAGATAGTGTAGAAAAGGTGAATTGTTTGTAACCGATAGTTGAGTATCAAACTATTACTTACCTAAGACTAACATTTGATAAAGATGGCATGAGATTCTTACCCATTCAAGAAGGCTTGTGGAATCAGGATCTTTGTTGAAATTTGAATTCTTCTGACCGGTAATCCAGCTCCAGAATTACAACACCAAAGCTATATACATCTGCCCTTGTAGATAGCTTTCCAAGCATGACATACTCAGGGGCCATGTAACCACTATTTCCAAGTAAAAATTTATCAGTAATTAAACGTAATAAACTAATAGAAAGTAACAGGAAATTGTCAGGGACTTCTAGCATGATCTGCACTTCAAATGGTTGGATCAGTCAATATATACTATTCTGTTTGCAATACGGTGTATTATCCTACCTAATTTGTTTAGATTTATATAAAAAGTAATGAATTATATAAAGTGGTATTTTTTTTCTACGAATTTCAAGAATGACGTTTCCTCTTCTATTCTACTATAATAACAACACATGCATTGATGTCGTTCCGCTCACATCAATCCCCACTAATCTATATCTTGTCATCCTCAAGCATCTTTCATAGTCCCCCATTCCCTTTCATTTACGGAGCCGCTGCCAAGGCAAGTATACCAGAATGCTCTTCACTAATTTACTTCTCCTGTTGCCATACCGTCTCTGTGTTCAAGAATCCATTCCATCTGGTATTGCTGTCATCAATTCTCTCTCTCTCTCTCTCATCGTTGTGGAGACATGAACTTCGGCTTCCATCCACGCTTGTTTTCTGTCTATTTAGTGCTTGAATTTCTGATCGAACATACCATGACTGGAATCACATGTACTAGAACAGATATTGCATGGGGCAGGGTCAAATTAAGTAACATTGAGTTGGACTGCTATGGGCTGTAAATTAAGATAAAAACAAGCAGAACGGATACATACTTAGTGCCAGCTGCACGGGTGTTAACATGTGTCTCATTTTCGGTGAATAGACGGGCCAAACCAAAATCAGCAATTTTTGGCATAAATTTATCATCAAGTAGAATGTTGCTGGCTTTGATGTCACGATGGATAATGCAAATATGTGAATCTTCATGAAGATAAAGTAGGCCTTTAGCGACACCCATTATGATATCATGCCTCCTGTTCCAGTCCAGTACATCTCGTCGACTAGACTATGTTCTACTTCAAGAGCAATAAAGTCAATGACGTATAACTGAGAATAACATAGTGTATAGAACTTAAAGCTTCTAAATGCAATTAATACTATCTAGGATTAAGCCAAATAAAAATGCTCCTCTTTTATTTGGAGAGGCACCACATTTTCGTTGTTCATATACCCTCGGTTTTATGTTTAAACGACTTTTTGTAGTCATAGGAAAAGGACGGAAGATGACTATAATGTGACTTTTTCCTCGAGTTTAGAGGAGATTTCATGGGGCTTCACAACTGATTTTGTGTAAAGAGTGGGCACTAGGGTGCCAAATTCTCATGCAGTTTAAGTGTACTGAATGACACTAAGCTTTCATTGTTGTCCAAAACCAGCAGCTTTAAGTCTTGCTTAAGTAAATTATGAAGCCCAAAAAAAAAAAATAAATAAATAAATAAAGAAACAGTTGATAGCTAGTACAATAAGAAATGACTTCAATTATGCATACTCTTTTTTCCACACTCTTAATTTCTCCATTATTTCCAGCAAAGGTTAGGGGCAAGAAAAGTTGTGAGAACTAGTCCACAATTTGATCCGCATAGATACAACTGAAGAGTATATATAATGAAAGGTCCCGAAATTGATCACAACAGTCATCTTGCAACATCTAGCAAAGCAAGTAACTCTTAGAGAGGCAGTTAAAGCCCAGACTAATCTACATTTGATTCACGAAAGGCTATGTTGTAATGATCAATCTGCTGAATTGTTAGTTTCATACGTTGCAAATATCAAGTTTCTTTGGATCTGATTACATCTACCTACGTATCAGCCAAGTCTAGCATCTACAAGGTTAAAATCTTGGCCACCAGAATAAAAATTCTCTTCCTAGTACAGATAAATGGCACCTTAAACTACATTCTACTACATAATCAAGTCCATAAGAATTTTCAAACACATATTCCTTTCTTTCATACAAAAAATACATACAGTTGGTGGAATGAAGATACAAAATCCAATTGCGTTAAATCAAAAGATTCGAACATCTTCACTAAATTTTCTTTCCAATATAAACAAAGAAACATCTTAGTAATCGAAGGTGTGGAAGCCTTTTGTTTTCTCTTCAATTACTTCCTAAGAACTTCAACTATTTTTCGTTGAAACTGAAAACATAGAATCTAATAAAATTAGATAACTTGTATCGTTAATAGAGTAATCAACTAATAGATTGAACATTA
Source organism: Cinchona pubescens (assembly GCA_025175665.1). Taxonomy (NCBI): domain Eukaryota; kingdom Viridiplantae; phylum Streptophyta; class Magnoliopsida; order Gentianales; family Rubiaceae; genus Cinchona; species Cinchona pubescens. The sequence continues at coordinate 2,963,656 of JANKKI010000064.1, forward strand.
AATATAAAAGGCTAACAGAACTTACTGAAGAGAAACTTGTCAAGGCTCTCATTGGCTACATACTCATAAACAAGAAGCTTCTCTGGACCATGAGCACAATATCCCAACAAATTCACCACATTTTTATGCTGCACTCTTGCCAACAACTTGGCCTCATTCATAAACTCTCTCTTCCCCTGCCTTGAACTCTGTGACAGCTTCTTCACAGCTATTTCTCTCCCATCATCCAATCTTCCCTGTTAAAGGAAACTCAAAAAAACAGATCCATATGTCAAGATTCTTTTAATCCTCCAACTAATTCATTTCTTACTAAACATGAAAACTCTCAACAAAAAAGAAAAAGAACTTGGTCCTTTTTTTTTTTTTGTACTTTTCCCCTCTGTTTTTGATAAAACCCAAATCAAAATAGACTAATTTGGATTGAAATTCAAAAGAAAGATTCAATTTTGATCATTGTTGCTAACCTTGTAAACAGGGCCAAAGCCGCCTTCACCAAGCTTGTTATTAAGATGAAAATTTCTGGTAGCAGAAACAAGAACATGAAACTGGAATTGCTTTTGTTCTTGTGCTGCAATCTTCTGCAAGTCCTCTTCTTTTAGCCCTGTTTGATTGATCAAACTTCAAACCAATCAATTCAAGAAAACCCCCTAAAAAAAGAACAAATTTTAATGGAATTAAAAAAAATTCTGATAACTGGACTAATAAAAATGTTACCTTTATTGAACTTTGGAATAAAGGGTTTGATGAGGCCTTGGAGAAAGCCTTTGGACTTATTCATGGTGCCTTTCTGTAGCCATGAAGATTCAAGGAGCAGCACATAAAGTTCATACAGGTATGCTTTGAATCTTTTGATGAATTCAAAATTTTTAGTATTTCAATGATTAAATATAAATATAAATATAATTGCAAGGATAAAGATGTTATTTTTAGAAAATTCTATATTAGAATTATTATTTTTTATTTTAAATATTTATATTATATAAATTTTTAAAATTAAATAAAAAAACCGTAAAAGTTCCCCAATCACCAGGTTAGTTATGTTTCAACGAAAATTCAATAAATGCAAAGAAAAAGCTGGTTATTTGTTAGACATCTTTAATGAAGAGAACGTGTTGACTTCAAACAGACTTTAACAGGCCAAAAGTCGAACCAAATTGTGATAATACTACTACTATTTCATCAAGTATCTTATCTTTTGGAAATTTTTTCCTCCTTGCTCTATAATGCAAAATGAATATTACAAACTAAAATTATTAAACTTACTTGTTTTTCAATTATATCAACAATTATTATATTCATTTCACGTTATAGAGTGAATAATTAAAACTTATCTCCTAATATCCATTTGACAAAAAATAAAAAATAAAAAAATTCAAGTATCTCATCTCATTTGATACAACAAAAAGGAGCAAACAAAAGACAAGTGGGGTAGGGTAGACAAAGAAAAAAGAAGAAGACCCTATTAGACTAATATCAACTCATTTAACCTTTATACTTTTTTTTTTTTAAGTCTTTCACTCTTAAAATAATATAATTTTGTCCATCACAAACTTAAAATACACAATTTTTGTCCTTGAACCTAATTCCTAACATATTTTGGCATGAAATATTTACGTGCTCATTACATGCTATATTTTATAAGGGCAAAAATGTCAACTCACTATTTCCTTTCATTTAACACTACTTAACTAGTCCATCACATTTCATGTTTATACTTATTTATTCTTTTCACATTAAAATGATACAGTTTCATCTTTCACAAATTCAAAACTCACTATTTTAGTTCCTAGACACAATTTTCACTGTATTTTGTAATGAAACTGTTACCTGCACATCATATTTTTAGATTAAGGCCAAAATTGGTAATACATAAATCCTAAACCTAATAACCCATTAGGCATCAGTCTATAAGCCTTCTTAGCTACCACTCAAAACCTTTCCCAACGATTATCGCCTTGACAATCCTCACCATCATCATTTCCTCTTATTCAAAACCCATTATTTTTTAACCCCTTCCTATCCCCATAAGATAAAGCATACAAACCTTCTTTCTTTCCTCTTTTATCTTCATACCTTTTTGTTAGTTAGTATAATTTAGTGAAAATTTAATGTTATTTGGTAGAAACAGAAACACAAATATAAATTAAGAAAGGTTCATTATAATCATTCTAGGGAATTTAACTCCCCTAGTTTTATCGATTAAATTATTCTTAACAAAGCAAGGAGGACCATGGTAGAAAACAAAATTTTCTTAAAGAGTTATTTGATGCTTTACCATTTGATCTGTCGCTTAGTTGATTTCTTCAAAACTATGCTTGAATATCACTTCAGGAATCTGCATGCTTAATACTCAATATTCAATTAAGAATCATAGGAGATCAAAAATGATGATCGAAAGGCGATTTCTAATGAATCAAGAATGACTTAGAAATTAGATTCAACAACAAGGAACTAAAATTTATTGCTAACTATATTTTGTAAACTACACCTTATGGCCTAAGCCTCATTAGTAATGTTAGAGGAAAAACCAATATGTCTACTAAAGCCAAGCAACCAATCATCCTCATGATTTCTAAAAACCTTATCAAGAGAAGATCCATCAATATTGATTTTAGTAGTACGGTTAGGAGGAAATTCTCACCCACAAAACACTAAACCTGTTTAGAAGGATACCCAAAGGAAGGCCAAGATGAAGGAATTCTACAACAGCTCAAACACAAAAATAATCAAGACGCTTAACTATTGTAATGATCAAACAAAACTTTATTTATATATAATATAAGACACCAACATGCAAAGGAAAATAAAGTGTTCGAAGGAATATTAGCAAATGAGGAAAAACTATATTTAAAGTAGAATCCTTTGACATGCCACTTATTCAAAGTAATTTATGCAAAGTTAGATCACAAATGGGATAACCAAGGGAATTATACAAATCAACTACTCTAGGACACTCCTACAATGTGTTTAGAATTTTCAACAGGGTCCATGTAAAACACACAAGAATTATAATAGAGAACTTCTCAGGGACAAAGAAGAAGACTTCTAGAAACTAATTTATCCTGAATAAAATTTTTACCCAAAAATAGACCTTCTAGGCTAGATAGGGTGAGAGAGAAGGAAAAAGTTGACTAAGAATCTATCATGAAGATCTGGGTTTTCTTTCGGATGGCCGATGCAGTGGGTGTGCATCCGAACGAACTTGCCTTTGGACCTTTCGGACGGCCGTTGCTAAACTCTGCGTTCGACGTTGCGTCCGTTCTCTAAGGGTATTCAATCAGACGTCCGAAGGTGTGTTCGAACCTGCGTCCGATCGATGCAATGTCTTCTGAAAATATGATCAGACGCTATTCTTCGTCCGAGACTGCTTCAGGTTCTTTGTGTCGGACGATTACCATCGTCCGAAACTCTGTCTTTCGGACAGTCATTTGTGTCCGATAAGTTTATCACTTCCAATGCCCTCTGGGCATGTATCGGACAGTCACTTGCGTCCGAGCTCCTTTCTCTCGGACGGTCTTTATCATCCGAATCTCCTTGTTCTTCTGCACACTTGTTTACAAGCCGTTAGTATGATTTGGTCATCATCAAAACATGATTATCGTAATTGGGGTCCAACAAGCTCCCATTTTTTGATGATGGCAAATCAATTGGACAATTCTAAAAATGACCATAAAATATGAAGCACAAGACAAGAAGTTTTGTCCATTATTTCTCCCCCTTCGGGCATCATCAAAACATAATAAAAAATAATGCAATTTTAAGCTCTCCCTAAGTTTATTTTTCCCCTTAAAAGGTGAATGTAATTCAAGTGAATACATGGGGAATAAGTCAAGCTGTGCAAAATATTTCTTCCCTTCAAAAAACATGTATTCAAGGATAGATAAAAGGGAATTCATGCAAAGAATTAGCATTAAGACATTTTTCGCTCGTAAGCATCATCAAAACAATAAAGCATATGTGATGCAATTTCATGTGATGCAAAATAATCCATTAAAAAAGAGAATGCTCCCCCTTATTTTTGCAAATAGTGACTTATTATAAACAAAAAATTGGGGATACTTGTACCCAAACATTCTAAGCAAATTTACACACATAGTTCAAAAATGTTTAAGAGATCATAGTTCACATTAGCAAGTGAAAGCACAATTTTGATAAAAATTTTAAATGTTAGATGTGTATTTAATGTCATGTTAGCTCATATGCTTTGAACAGCCTCCATTGATGATCCATCTTGAATCCTTTGGTGCTCACCAAGCATACCTACATGCAAAGTTAAATAACAATTTTTGGTACCCAAACTTTCTTGGGTCCAATTGGGTTAGTGACATGCTTAAGCACCCAAATAGAATTTATTCCCAGCTTTTCATTTCTTTTAACATAACAATTCTTATTTTTTTTATATGACTATGTTGATGACAATAATTGCAAATAATATTTTTATTGCCATAAAAAGAAGATTTAGACTTAATAAAGTACAAATCATCCTTTCTATAGGTGACAAAATCTTTGTTGATATGCATAATTCTAGTTCTTTTCTTTTCAAAAATTATTTTCCTTTTTCTTTTTCAAAAGAACATCAAGATCATCTATTCTCTTCTTCAATGAAGCTTGTTCTTCCTTGATCTTGGTTTTTTCATCAAATTTTTTCTTCAAAGCATCATTTTCTTTTGTCAAAAAATTATTTTCATGCACAAGCTTTGAGTTGGTACTCAATAAAGCATTAACTTTAATTTTTAATTCTTTGTTCCTAGCATATGATTCTTTCAAACATTTATGCATTTTAAAAATAAATGATTCAACATCATTATTATCATCATCACAAGAATCATCACAAGAATCATAACTAGAGGATACCTCATTATTTCCAAGTGCCATAAAAGTCATTTGATCCTCCTTCTATATACTTCTTCAGGTTCTCTATTCGAATTGCAATCATCTCATGTAATTTGGAAGTTGTTGAAGTGAGGCTTCCTTGATCCTTTCTTCTTCTTGGATGGACTTTCATTTGCAAAATGTCCCGCTCGGCCACACTTGAAGCATCTATTATTTTGAGAAGCTTTTAATGCTATGCTTCTATTGGCCCTTGCTTCCTTCTCATTTTGTACCTTGTATTTCAACTTCAATTCAAAGGAGGTTAGAGAATTGATCAATGAATCAATAGGTATAGAATTTAAATTTTTAGACTCTTCTATGGCAATGGATTTAGGTTCCCATTCCTTAGGTAAAGCATTTAAAATCTTTCTATTCTTTTCACCCTTGGAATATTCTTTACCTAAACCTTTCAAATCCTTTACAAAATCATTGAACCTACAATACATGTTGTCAATGTTCTCATGAGGTTCCATTTTGAAGGATTCATATTTAGCCACAAGAAGTGAGTTCTTTTGCTCTCTAATATTTTCATTTCCTTCATAGATTTCTTTCAATTTGTCCCATATCTCCTTGGCCGATTTGCAACCTTTCACTTTGGAAGATTCATCTACATCTAAGGCAGTATACAAAATATTCATGGATTTAGCATTTAAAGATAAATTTACTTTATCTTGTGCATTTAATTCATATCTAGTCTTAGGCCTTAATCTATGAATATTTACATCAAGAATATTAGCTTCTCAAGGACCTTCACAAATAATATACCGCAAATCAATATCAATAGATTGAACAAATATTTTCATTCTTTCCCTCCAACAAACAAAATTAATGTCATTAAATATGGGTGGTCTAGTAATAAAATGCCCCGCTAAAAATAATGCATTATTGGTTGCCATAATGATCTTTACTCAAAAGTGATTAAACCAAAGAAAAGAGACCAAGCTCTGATACCATTTGTTGGCCCAAAAAGTAACCTAAGAGGGAGGGGGTGAATTAGGTTGTTTCAAAAAACAATCCTATTAATGTGCTTAAGTAAAGACTTGAGAAATGCAAACTTTATGCAACAAATAAACACTTAAGTGCAAATGATTACAAAACATATTCAATAATTGAAGCTCAAAGAATAAATACAAAGATGATTGAGATAGAGAGTATCAAACCAAACTCCTAAACTTCTCAAGTTTGGAGTATAACCACTAGTAGTGCCTTTTCAAAGAAAGTAAGGCAATAACTTTCTTGTACACAAAGTTGGCTCACCCTTGCACCAACTAAGTCCCTTTAGTTGAGCCAAAGGGTTTTACAATATAACCTCTCTTTTGTACACTTGTTATCCCTCCACTCTTACACTTGAAGATCACTCACTAGTCTACTCTTGCTCACACTAATTCTCTCTAGTTGAGCCAAGAGAACTACACTACTCAAACAAATACAACCCACAATATTTTAGCCTATTTCTTCGCAAATAGCTCTTGCAAGTGTTTGTATTGAATGCAGTAGTTCTACTCTCTATCTTTTGCATTTACAGACTTGGGGGTATTTATCTTGAGTAAAGATGCCCAAAAACTACCTTCAACAATTTTCTAACGGCTATTTTCTGTTTACTGGAAAACTAGCCGTTAGATCTTTCGGACGGTCGATGTAGTGGGTGTGCGTCCGAACGAACTAGCCGTTGGACCTTTCAAACGGCCGCTGCTAAACTCTGCGTCTGTTCTCTAAGGATATTTGTTTGGACGTCCGAACCTGCGTCCGGTCGATGCAATGTCTTCTGGAAATATGATCGGACACTATTCTTCGTCCAAGACTGCTTCTGATTTTTTGCGTCGGACGTTGTCTTTCGGACAGCCATTTGTGTCTGATAAGTTTATCACTTCCAATGCCCTCTAGGCATGTATCGGATAGTCACTTGCGTTCGTGCTTTTTTCTCTCATACGGTTTTCATCATCCGAATCTCCTTGTTCTTCTGCACACTTGTTTACAAGCTGTTAGTATGATTTGGTCTTCATCAAAATATGATTATCATAATTGGGGTCCAACAACACCAAATTTGATGGAATCTTTACGCATTTGTGTACAACAAAGTTAGCAGGATATACAATAGGCTACTGTATTATTTTGGGTACGCATGAAAAGTTTCCATTAATTCTGTTGACAATATTAAAAATTGGATTAAAGTGAAACGAATTTGAAAGTTGGGGATGCAAAGCGTCGAAACTAAAGTTGGAAGTGCAAAGTGAAAATATATACAAACAAGTTGGGGTGCAAAGTGAAATTATCCATAAATGTAATACTTTTTTTTTGGGTAGATGTAAATTTTTAGACTACTATGGAATATATGAGAAGTTCAAAAGGCCACAAAAGGTCTTATTATAAATTACCACGAACCCCTATTGTGGTTTGGCTAATATTCAATTTTTTCCTATAGTTTGCAAACTTATAATTATTTGTCTTTATGGTTTGGGTCTTTTTTTTTTTTTTTTGTGTAAAGTGGATGGAAGTTAAAACTTAATGGATTGTATGAAAAATAAAAAATAGCCCTCAATCTAGTATCCTTCTATCATCTAGAAACCCCTTTCATGCCAGAAGTAAGAGGTTATATTTTATGTTAAAATGTATAACTGACCATGATTATCTTGAGTAAAGACTTTAAACGACTACAATAATCCGTTAAGTAAAAAATTTTCAACCTCCTAATTGTCATTTAGTGGAATATTTAACGATTTAACTTTAATCTAAACTACAGGTGATGGATAATAGGTTTGTAAAATATAGCGATATAACATGAATGTTAGTTATGTTAGAAACGAGAGAATATGTGCAATATGCATAACTCAGATCTCAATACGATTGGTACATAGAGAGCTTTTATATAGGCTTACAAAAGAATATTCTAAATCATCTATATATGGTAAGTCTTGCTAATCAAGACAATTATATAGGTAAAGTAATTACCTAATCTATGGGAACAATTAGGAAAATTACATCAATCAAATATTTACATACCATAATTTAATAATTCCATATCTTTGACATCCCCCTTCAAACTCAATATATATGGAAAACCAAATTGAGTTTGAAACAAAAGCTTAATAATAGAAAACCGAAATCGAGTAGTTAAGATACCCAAGAAACAAAACCGAAATGAAACCAAAACCGATCGAAAACCTGAAAACTGAAAGATTGAGAATCCAAAGTTGACAATTGAGAGAACTCGAAAGTTGAAAACCGAGAGAACTCAAAAGTCAAAAATCGAGAGAATCCGAAGATTACAAACTGAGAGAGAGAACTCGAAGGTTCAAAACTAAATACACTCGAAGGTCAAAAATTGAGAAAAATTCGAAAACTGAAACCAGGAGACCTGAAAGTTGAAATTAGGAGAATTGAAGATTGAAAAGTAGGAGACCCAAAGTTTGAAATCAGGAGAACCCCAAGGTTGAAACCAGGAGAATAGAAGAATGAAAATTAAGAATCAGAATAGAATTGGGGCAAAATATATTTACAAGTGTTCAAATATGTGGAAACTCAAAATACATTTACAGGCGGAGACTGTGATACCATGTTAAAAATGAGAGAATATGTATAATATACATAAGACAATTAGGTTTCAATATAATTGGTACATAAGAGTATTTATATGGGCTTACAAGAGAATATTCTAGATTATCTATATATGGTAAATCTTGCTAATCAAGACAATTAGATTAGTAAAGTAATTACCTAATCTAGGGGAACAATTAGAAAAATTACATCAATCAAATATTTGTATATCATAATTTAATAATTTCATATTTTGGACAAGTCAAAGGACTAATTTAGCCTGGTCTTATAACCATGACAAAAAGAACTGGGGTTATTTTAAAATGAGATTTACCCGACAAGGTCAGAAGACGCAAGTTGTAGTCAAGATTGGAGATAGCTTAACCGATTGGTTAAAATTCTACATGTAAGAAGTCTCAAGTACATGCCCGAGAGAGACTATAATTTGGTTTAATATTCTACATGTAAAAATTAGATTAACTGATTGTCTAGTTTAAAGGATTTAGCAAGAATTAGATAAAATTGAATACTAGTGAAATATCTGAAAAAAAAGATGGATAAATTCATCAAAAGTCAAAGTGTTGATATACAAGTCTCACATGTATTAGTTTTGTGAAGCAGCAAGTGCAAGTTTAACTTGCCCTTTTATTAGTTTATTAGGACAGAAACATGAGATATAGTGTGAAACCCAGTATTTTAATAGCTTTGTTCTTTGATTTTAATTGGTTTAAAATGTTTTTTATATTATTTTTAGTCATAAAGTACTTCAACTTATTCGTTTTTCAATTCGGCAAATTTTTCGATTTACGCGATTTCGGTACCGGCGGGTAAACGGGTCAAAAGTTAGATTAAGTGTAATTAGTGCATTGTGGTGTGTGAGTGTTGTATGATGGCTGATTTATAATGTTAATTTAGTAGCAAAAATTAGTTTTTGGGTTAAATAGTCAACTTGGAGACTATTTGGTCAATGGGGAACTATTTGGGTCAACTTTGGAATTCTTTTTAAGTCTTCTTCTTGTTGTTTCTTCCTCATTTCTTCCTAGCAGCAGCTGGACTCTCTTCCTCCATACACTTTCCCCAAAAAATTTTCTTGGATTTCAAGTAGAAATCACTTGGAAGGTAAGATTTTATGTATTTTAGCATTTATGGCTTATGGGCTTTATGATTCAAGCTTTAATTTCAAGTTTTGTAGGGTTCTTTATGGCTGAGAAAACCCTCTTTGCAGCCTTATATGTGTTGATTTATGTATGTTATGGGTTGTTTTTAGTGTTTTGGAGGTTGGGAAGTGATTGGGGTTGATTTTTAACAACTTTCCATGGTTAGATTACAAATTTTAAGATTATGAGTTAGGGTTTTGTCTTCCATATGTGGCCTAGAGTGTTATGCTATGAATGCTTATGTCTATGCACATAATGATGTTTTAAGAGTGTTTTAAGGTTAGTTTGGATAGGAATTGAGACTTGAAACCAAGTGGAATTGATTTCCCTTCATTTTGTAAGTAAGCGGAAGTTTGGCGCAACTAGGATAATTTGGATAATTGGTTATGTTTAAAGGGTCTTTAATGATCTTTTGAGTGGTTTTAGGTGTTTTCCATTGTTGTGGAATGCTATTGATATAGTCCCGGCTATTGCTCCGGTGAATCTTTCCGTTTATGGATTTTGTTGGTTGAATATGTTGTTTTGAGTTGGGTTGTAACCAAGGTCCCTTGAATACCTCACAAATCTGTTTTAGGTACCACGCCACCTACGCCGGCGATCGCGTCCCCTAATTTAAATTTTGCTTTGATAGGTGGGTAACATAGACCCTTTTCCACTTGTATTTTATTTAACGACTTTCGAAATATGTTTGGATGGATTTTAAAATGTGTATGATGTTTGGAACTGCACTTTTACCAAGTTTTGGAATTATTACATATGAAATCGGGACCAAGCTATTTTATGTTAATCAATTGATATGTTTGCAAACTCTTTTGATATGAAAGCATTTTAAGACTGTTTTGGCTCATAGGTGACCTAGGTATATAATTTTGAATGTGTTTGGAAATGTTTGATTTGTGGAGAACCGGTTCTATAGTCATCCATGGGACGCCATGGTGATCTGTGAATGTTTTGAACTAATTGATCGGGGTCTTGTGATGGGATAACTTGACCTCCCGGTCGGACTAGTAGGTGTGGTAGATTACTAGATCGACTAGTACGAATTTTTCTCAATTTTTGCCTACCTTCGAGTGAATTTAATAAAATACCATCGAGTTCCTGTCTGTACTTGGACATGTACGCTATGCTTTAGCATACTATGTTTTGAAATGATTGGATCTTTTTGGCTACGCTATGCTTTAGCATACTATGTTTTGAAATGATTGGATCTTTTTGGCTACGCTATGCTTTAGCATACTATGTTTTGAAATGATTGGATCTTTTTGGCTACGCTATGCTTTAGCATACTATGTTTTGAAATGATTGGATCTTTTTGGCTATGTTTTGGACATGCCTGACGTTTAAATGGCATGAGACATTTTAGAAACTACTTATGATTATGGTTTATTGACGTTTAAATGGCATGAGACATTTTAGAAACTACTTATGATTATGGTTTATTGACGTTTAAATGGCATGAGACATTTTAGAAACTGCTTCATAACTATGGTTTTCGCAAATGTTATTATCTTTATGTTTTCTTTTTATCGAAATGCTTGGCCCCATTTGAAGAGCTTTTATGATTTTCTATCCACTGAGCTAGTTATGCTCACCCCACGTGACTTATAATTTTTCAGATTAGGTGCTCGTTTTTGACTCTCCACCGCGTTAGCAGCTTTTAGATTTTCTCCAGATTCCACATTACTGGTAGGACTCTGCGGATAATCTTCCAAGCTTCTCTTTTGTTTGGAGAGGGGTAGTGTATTAGATAGGTTTTGTATTGATGAACTTTGTTTTTGTTGTAGCATCTTTTGTACTAAGAAGAAATTTTGTAATTCGTATTTTTGTGTAAAAATGAACTTATTCGGTTTTATAGTTAAGAAATGGTTTGATGGTTCTATTACATTGCGGTTAAGTTTGTTGCTCTGTTCGTTTGTGCCTTGCGCTTTGGACCGGTGTGCCATTAGCGCAGCGTGTTACGGTCCCGTTTTTGGGGCGTGACATATAGGATTATTTAAAATTTAGAATTACAAATTTGCACATGAATGTATATATTAGGAAACGATTTTATAAAATGGATTAAATTTTAGTAGAGGGAGAAATCTAATTTTCTAAAAGAATATAAATAAAATTTTAAATTCATTGGGAGGAATTGTGCCCGAGTGTATTTTGTGCTGGCGAAGGTTAAATGCATGCTAATTCATGAGGCATTGATAATTCATTTCATGCATTTCACTTAAAAATAAGAAGAGTAATTAAAAGAATTATGAAAATTACAGTTTTGGTCCTCAAACTATGGATAGTGTTCAAAATTGGTATTCAATCTATGCGACATTGTGGTTTTGGTCCCCAAACTATCAATTATGCGTGAAAATAGGACAAATGACGGAAAAGTCTAAATACCTAACAGTTTTGGTCATGTGTGGTGCACATGTTTATTAACTCTAAAAAGGTTTTGATAAAGTTCATGTAATTGTATGCAAAATTAGCCGCCAATCTTTATAGATTTTAACTAAATAGATTCACATTCTAGAATGGTTTGCCAGATTATAAATTATTTAAATAAATGTCATTTAATCTATATATTGAACTGTCCATTACAACAACAACATCTTAATGAAATGCCTTATGGTTTCTTTTTTTAGAGTATTATTAATGCCAAAAAAAAAAAAAAATTTTAAAAAACTGAAAACTAGAAGGGAAATAAAAAAGAAATCAATGTCTAATATTAATTGAGCAAAATAAGAGTTGCTTCCCAATAAGGAATTGGATATCAAACTTTGTTAGCTTAATTCACAAATCGCATTCACAACCAACAATATTAGGCAATTTGTATAAGGAAAAGATACCTGTTGCCTACCCCAAAAAATACAATGAATTATGATTGCATGATTGTATGAAAGTTAAAATTAAAATTATTCCACGAGTGCTTAAAATAAAGGAGAATTAATCAATTTTTATCATCAGAAATGATATAAAACAAACAAATTGGAACTTACGGTAGAGGGAAGGTGAAAAACATAAGAGAAATGCGAGAGCTGTAATGCTAGATGGCTTTTTTGATAAGTTTTTAGGAATCCCTACTATTAGGGTAAATGGCTCAAAAAATATCTACCTCAATTACCACGAAATCAATCTTGGATGGCCGATTATAGTAGAAATAGCTTCCAGTTCATTTTTGGGTATAATTAATTGTTAAGTTGTATTAAGATGTTTTTATACTGTCTAATATATGAACTGAATGGTGTTTGTTTAAGTTGCTAATTATAATCAGGCAAACAATTCCAGAATGGGATCTTATTTAGTTAAAATTCCTATTGGGGACCAATTTTGCAGACAATTGGATGAACTCTATTAAAACCTTTTTAAATATAACAGCAATGTGCACTATACATGCCCAAAACCGTTAGATATTTAAAATTTTCTATTATGTGTTTTAATTTCGCACATAATTGATAGTTTGGGGATCGAAACCCTAATTTTGCATAGATTCGTAATTAGTTTTGAACACTACCCATAATTTGGAGACCAAAACTACAGTTCTCCCAAATAATTATCTTTGAATATAGAATTGTTTTGGTGATAAAGGTACCTCAACTTATGTCTCAAATCTTTAGGGATACCAGTGAGATTTACCTCCCATATTCTACACTTCATGAAAAACTCGGTTTCAATAGTCTTATTTTGTTCTTATGAAATGTAAACCTCAAATTCTATTAACTTTGTTGTTGGTGTTTAAAATTGGATTGAAGTGGGATAAATTTGAGAGTTGAGCGTGTAAAGTGTCCAAACTAAAATTGAGGATGCAAAGTGAGACATAGTCCATTATTTATATTAGAATTTCTCTTACTCCATTATGCATGTCTTAATTTATAGTTGTCCTAACTTTGCAACCTATACTTTAGTTTTGGACATATTGTACCCCAACTTCTCAAATTTATCTCATTTCACTCTAATTTTTTACACCGTTACCAAAACTAATGGATGTTCCCGTCGTGCACATCACATATTTAAAGTGGAACATTGGTTAAATTTGTTAACATTATTAAAATTTGGACAAAATTGGAAGAAAGCTAAATGTTAGGGGTGCAATGTGCCCAAAAATTTAGAATTTGGGTGTCCTATAAAGTGAAATTAGTGATGACCACCTCCATTTGTATAATACGTCCCAAAACAAGTGCGTGGTATGCACATACCTAACATCCATCAATTCTAGTAATGATGTTAAAATTAGATTGAAACGGAATAATTTGAGAGTTTGGAGGCAATATATCCAACAATTGAAGTATATGATGCAAAATGAGAATTAACTACAATTTTAGAGGTGCAAAGTTGAGTAACCCTATTATAATTTTACGGATGAATATTGTCTCTTTGGTATTGAAATTCGAAACACTACTATGATCATTTTTGTATTGCAAATATATTGTGTTTCGATATGCATGTACCAATATAGATATAGCAAGGGAAGGGCAAATTAAGTGATACGTACAGTACACATGTACCATTCTTCCGCAAGTTCAATACTGATAGATCAAGTTTCAAGAGGTGACAACACTCGACCAGTTGGTATAGGAGGAATCATTTAAATCATGAAGGAATGTGGATTGCAGATTAGTTTAGGGCCTTATAATTTCATCTTCCTCTGCTGAGGTTTGGCATAATAGAATATGGATAAATTTTATTTTGCTCTCTTTAATTTATACCTATTTCCCGTTTTGCACCCCTAATTGAAATTTGGATATTTTGTACCTTAACTTTGAAATTCGTCCTACTTGTATACAATTTTTAATACTGCCATTAAATTTAGTAGAATCTTTCATATGTATAACAAATTCAGTGTGATATACAACAATGTTACAAAGTATTTTTGGTTCAAGAGCAAAGATTCTGTTGAATTTCTTGATGCTATTAAAAATGGGATTGAAGTAGGGTGAATTTGAGAATTGCGCGAGCAAAGTATTCAAAACTATAATTTGAAGTGCAAAGTAGAAATTAAGTATAAGTTGACGAATGAAGAATGGAATTAGTCCGTAGAATCTACCTTCCATCTACTTCCAAAATTTAAACTTACCTCCTCTGTTTTGAAGTTTTGAGTAGCATATTCAACCCACCTTCAAATTTAGACATAGCAAAGATTTGTTGTCAAAATTAATTTATTATCTATATGAAATATGAGGAAGTTGTAATAATCAATGAATTATTGAGCCAAAGGAATACTTCAGTTTTCAGGAAATAGTCAAATATAAATAAAAAAGTGCAACAAAAGAAAATATGAAAAAACACAATATTTTTTGGTATTATGGAGATTGTGATTAATTATTAATAATACACTTAACAATTAGGCATTAAATGATTCAAACAAAATTAAAAAAAATATTATTCTTACCATACAAATAAAATCAAAAAATGGGAGTCTGTGTAGAACATTTTTTTTCACATATTACTATTGCTTGATAAAAGGATTGGAGGTACAATGAATCCAGTCAAAATATGACATTTGAAGGCATGCCATGTATAATTTTTATTTATATACTTAGAATATATATAATATATATATATGTGTATATATATATATATATATATATATATATATCCTACTAAATAGATAAGAAGGAGTTGAGATTTGTAGTGTTGGTTTACAACGTTGTTCGCTCACACAGGGACAATTATGAAATTTCACTTTTTTGGCTGAAAGTTCTTTACGTATCCCTTAGCTCTTTCATCTTCTCCTTTGACCATTCCCTTTCCCTTCCTTTCCTGCTACCATTTTGTTTGCCATTTCAATTGACCTAATTTTTGTTTTTAATATTGTAGGTGTCCATCAAAATTCGCAATTTACTTTCATATTCCAAGCTTTTCGTCGAACTTCTTCAAGATTGCTGCAATTGTAACACATTTTCCCTTTGCTCTGTTAACTACTCCATGCTTAGACATATGTGGTGCTTTCTTGCGTGTCTTGAGGAGAAAAGTAAATCGTGTAGGTATGTTCAGTTAGTATAACTTTAGTGCCTTATTTGATGCTTTTCCATATTACTGTCTTGCCAATATATGTCATTTAATCATCGATGTTTTTTTGTTTTTGTTTTTTTTTTTTAAATTATGGATTGTGATTTCATATTTATACAGTTCGATATATTAATTACTTTCCAATGGATACAAAGGGCTTGGTTTGCTTTAATTTATGATACCGAAGCATGGAAGAAGATGAAGCTAATTTTCATCAATGCCAATAGTTTTATAATTTTGTTATTGGTTTGACGTTTTAGTGATCTAGATAGAAGAAAGAATGAAATAATTTTGATCTCATTTGCAAATTTCCTACTGTTATCGAGGTTTTCCTTTTACTCTTTTTTAGATTTCATGGTATTGTAGCCTCGAAAGTGAATCCAAAGTGTTCATGTTTCAGCAAGTAAATGTGTTCCAATTGCTCAGGTAATTGATTTTATCATGAAAGAAGGCATACCATGCCATTTAGATTAGAAGCTGAATGTAGTAATATTGCATATAACCTACTTTGATAATTTAGTTGTCCATGGAAATTTCAATGTTTATTTCCGTGTCTATTTATGTCTTTTGTATATCTTTGATAATTGGTTAACTAGTGAACCCATGTTTTGTGCTACAAATTATAAATTTGAGTCTAATGTAAACAGTTTATTTTATGGATTGCTATATCTTGAAGACTCTATAGTTCCTTGTGAATAATTTTTTTCCTATTCTAAATGATATTTGGGAACAATTAGATAGGAGTGTTCATATTGACTCGTTAACCTAAAAAAATAGCTAAATCAATTCATACCGAACTGTAAAAATAGGGTAAAATTACAGGTCGAGTAGCGGGTCAGAAATTTGCGATCCGAACCCTACCCGGTCCATATAGATGGGTAATTTTGTATATTATGGCATTATATTAATAGATCTTTTCTCTGTTCCTTTCCATTCATAGGGGTATATATGTGATTAGAAGTCTTTTTTTTTTTTTTTTTTTAAAGTTTTGACAATGAAAAAATGTAATATTGGATTGTGTCAGGTACCCAGAGAACCCTTGCAATCAACTAGTAACTTGTAGCATTTTTTATTTTTTGATAGTTGAGATTTTATTCGTTTTAATAGATTTATAATGTTATTAATATAGAATTGGCTCTACAAGTTGTTGTTGCAAAGTCAATACCTTCAAATGGCTGAATCTTTTTATCACAAAGTTTCGGATGAAAATCCAATGCTTTACATTGAAGTCCAAGATCTAAAAGGTGAGTTCTATGGAGATTTTGTCTATCAAGGATCATTAAAGTTTACAGTAGAGTCAGGCCTTCTCTATCAGGACAATTATACTATATTGAGAGCAATAAAGAAGTCATGATTGTCAATCTTTATAAGTAGGATAAAGATATGAGGATGACTTTTAACTATAAGGTGTTTGGCACCAGAGAACCCTAACGTAAGATTCCTTTCACAGTTTCATTTCTTTCTTATTTTGTATTGTTTTGTGTAACTTTAAAATAAAAGAAAGGATATCTTTAGAGGAAAAGAGCCAAACTCTATCTAATTTGTGTTTTGCCCTGTACCACTTACAAACAATGTGAA
The DNA here is from genome assembly GCA_025175665.1 of Cinchona pubescens. Lineage (NCBI taxonomy): Eukaryota > Viridiplantae > Streptophyta > Magnoliopsida > Gentianales > Rubiaceae > Cinchona > Cinchona pubescens. Next base: position 2,980,785 of record JANKKI010000064.1, read on the forward strand.
ACCATCTTGCTATGAGTAGATGTTATGTGGCTTTTGTCCCACATTGATTATTTTAAGGAGAGTTATGTAGCCTTGGTCTTATAANATAAAAAGAAGTATAGAGACCTTAGGCTTTGGGCTTTATACACCAAGCACTAAACATAAGAAAGCTTAGTGGGCTATTGGGCCTTATTGGTCATTAAGCCTTTTGTCTTTATTTTGGCTTTTCTTGTGTTTTTGTACTAGTGCTTTTGTGGGCTTAGGAGCACTCTCCTAAAGCAGCTTTTGTATTCTTCTCATATAGTAAAATTTTTGCTCGCCTTCGCCCGTGGACGTAGGTCTTTCGACCGAACCACGTAAATCTGGTGTCTCTTTTATTTTCTCTATCTATTATTTTGTTATCGTTTGTTTCGGATTGGTCTCGAACATTTGTCAATTTCTTGGGACACTTCCTAACAAACTGGTATCAGAGCTTCTAGGAAAGTTTTGAGACATTATGACGATAACAAAAACCCATGTAGAGAAATTTGACCGGAGTGTCAACTTCGAATGTGGCAGCTCAAGATGGAGGCTATCTTATACACATCTAGATGTGTATAAGAGCTTCATGGAGTGGAGAAAAAGCCAGAAAGATGTCGGTGGAGGATTTTGAGGACCTTGATAAAAAGGCCAGATCAGGTATTATCCTAAATCTCTCTGATGAGGTTTTGAGGGAGGTCGCTACTGAGACGACAGCCAAAGGTATGTGGGATAAATTGAAAACTTTGTATATGAAGAAGACAATTGAGAATCGACTCTATTTAAAGCAAACCCTTTACATGCTTCGGATGACTGAAGGTACATCTATACTCTCACATCTTGATAAATTTGATTCCATTGTTATGGATTTGGGGAATATAGATGTAAAAATTGATGATGAGGATCAAGCCCTTTTGTTGTTATGTTCCCTTCCCCTATCATTTAAACACTTTCGTGATACTATGATTTATGGTAAAGAAACAATCTCGTATCGTGAAATTAAGTCTGCTTTAAAATCTAAAGAGCAAATTGATAGGGATATAACTGGGGAAATAGGTGGAAATCAAGCTGAAGGCTTGGTTGCCAGGGGTAGATCTGAAAGGAGAGACTTTTACAACTAAATGTCCCAGGAGAACAATCTATAAACCAGAACATTTTAGATTCGGGGTGCTCTTATCACATGTGTTCCAATAGGGATTTATTTTTTACTTATGAATCTTGTAATGGTGGAATTGTTTTGATGGGAAATAATGCCATTTGTGATGTTGTTGGTAAGGGTACAGTCCGAAACAAATGCATGATGGTATTGTGAGGATACTCACTAATGTTAGACATGTTCCTGATTTGAAAAAGAATCTCATCTCCTTGGGCACCTTAGAATCTCTTGGGTGCAAATATGCAGCTGAAGGTGGAGTTATGAAAGTTTGTAAGGTGCCCAAGGAGATGAGATTCTTTTTCAAATCAGGAACATGTCTAACATTAGTGAGTATCCTCACAATACCATCATGCATTTTAATTCGGACTGTACCCTTACCCTGTCTCTTATACACATCTAGATGTGTATAAGAGACAGCAGCAATGGGAAGCGAAGGAGTCGACTTGATTCACCCAATCGTCCTTTCCAAAAGGTACTTTAGATTATATCCATTCTGATCTTTGGGGGCCAGCTCGTGTTCCATCTAAGGGTGGTATAAGATATATGTTAACTTTCATTGATGATTATTCAAGAAAAGTTTGGGTTTATTTTTTGAAACATAAAAATGATGTTTACCTAACTTTCAAGTAATGGAAAGTTTTGATTGAGAAACAGACAGGTAAACAGATCAAGCGGCTTAGAACAGATAATGGCATGGAACTGCATTGGAGATCACCCTGCATTGTACAAGCAATCTCTCTTCAAGAGTTCTGAATAAGTTTGGTCAGGTACATCCTGCTGATTACTCATCTTGAAAGTTTTGTATACCCTCTACAGCATATATGCACGTAAATGATGGAAAATTAGAGCTTAGAGCTAAAAAGTGCATTTTTCTTGGTTATGCTTCTGGGGTGAAAGGCTACAGATTATGGTGTCTTGATCCCAAATCCCCAAAATTTATAATTAGTAGAGATGTTACATTTGATGAACTTTCTATGATATCTTCGAAAAGGAGCCTTCTAGTTCTTGTGATTCGATACGAGATTCCTCCACCGAATTCTGCAAATTTAGTTGCATATGCTTTGTCAGTCGCTGAAGAAACGGATGGAGTTGGTGAGCCTTCCACCTACTTTGAAGCAGTTTCTTGTGATAATTCAGCTAAGTGGTTGGTCGCAATGAATGAAGAAATTGAGTCTCTCTATAAAAATAAAACTTGGGTTCTTGTGAAGCTGCCTTTAGGTAAGAAAATTGTTGATTGCAAATGGGTCTTTAAGAAGAAGGAAGGTCATCCAGGGTTGAAGATACAAGGTATAAATCACAATTGGTTGCAAAGGGCTATAGTCAGGTACACGGTATTGATTTCAATGATGTGTTTTCACCGTTGTTAAACATAGTTCTTTTCATGTACCATTCGTGTTTTGCTTGCCTTAGTTGCCATGTATGATTTGGAATTGGAGCAACTTGACGTCAAGACAGCTTTCCTACATGGTGAACTTGAAGAACAAATTTATATGAGACAACCTCAGGGATTTGAAATTGAAAGAAAAGAAGACCATGTTTGCTTGCTAAAGAAATCCTTGTACGGATTGAAGCAGTCTCCAAGACAGTGGTATAAGAGGTTTGATTCCTTTATGTTGGGTCATGGTTATTCAAGGAGCATGTATGACAATTGTGTCTATTTTTGAAAATTAAATGATGATTCTTTCATTTATTTGTTACTTTATGTTGATGACATGCTCATTCTTGCCAAGAGTTATGTAGAAATTCACACTTTGAAAGCACAGTTGAGTAGTGAATTTGAGATGAAAGATTTGGGAGCAGCTAAGAAGATTCTTGGCATGAAAATCAAGAGAGATCGAGGAGCTATGAAATTGTTCTTGACCCAAAAACATTACCTTGAGAAAGTTTTGAGAGAAATTTAGCATGAAAAATGCTAAACCAGTGAATACTCCTCTTGCAAGTCATTTTCGACTTTCAGCTGCTCAGTCACCACAATCAGGTGAGGAAGAAGGTTTTATGGCACGAATTCCATATTCTAGTGCTCTTATACACATCTAGATGTGTTTGTACACGTCCGGACATTTCACAAGCGATTAGTGTGGTTAGCGGTATATGTCTTGTCTGAAAAGAACATTGGCAGGCTATGAAATGGATTCTCAGATACTTGAAAGGTACTTCAAACACTTGTTTGAAGTTTGTGAATGAAGAGACTCTTTGGAACCTGTCTCTTATACACATCTAGATGTGTATAAGAGAAGATCACTTACTGATGCCCACATTTTTTGCGTTGTAAGAGCATGTAGTTGAAATGCCACAATTGGTCCTAAAGTAAAAAATTTTCTACATTAGGGACACGAATATCGCTCATCGTGACCGAGGCCATCAAAGAAGCCTTGTGGTTGAGAGGTTTGTTAAGTGTGGCGAGTTGAGTCTGCATCATGGTGTTACTACAGTTTATTGCAATAGTCAAAGTGCAATTCACTTGTCTCTTATACACATCTAGATGCACATACTAAGCACATTGATGTGAAATTTCACTTCGTTCGGGATACTATTGCTGAGGGAAAAGTTCTTGTTCAAAAGATCAGTACCAAAGATAATCCTGCGGACATGTTTACGAAACCTCTTCCAGTTTACAAGTTCAAGCAATGTTTGGATTTGGTTGGCATTCGTTGTTGTTGATTAAGCCCATTGAGGCTTTTGTGGAGGAGGTGGAGCAAGTTTGCTATTTTACTATTTTGTGGATGTGGGCACACGCCAAGGTGGAGATTTGTTATGTGGCTTTTGTCCCACATTGATTATTTTAAGGAGAGTTATGTAGCCTTGGTCTTATAAATAGAGACCTTAGGCTTTGGGCTTTATACACCAAGCACTAAACATAAGAAAGCTTAGTGGGCTATTGGGCCTTATTGGTCATTATCAAAGCCTTTTGTCTTTATTTTGGCTTTTCTTGTATTTTTGTACTAGTGCTTTTGTGGGCTTAGGAGCACTCTCCTAAAGCAGCTTTTGTATTCTTCTCATATAGTAAAATTTTTTGCTCGCCTTCGCCCGTGGACGTAGGTCTTTCGACCGAACCACGTAAATCTGGTGTCTCTTTTATTTTCTCTATCTATTATTTTGTTATCGTTTGTTTCGGATTGGTCTCGAACATTTGTCAATTTCTTGGGACACTTCCTAACAGTAGAGATAAAAGAAAAGTTTGATTTCATTCTAATAGAATTATCGATGCCGGAATCTTATTTTGTAAATCATTAATTGAATGCATGTTAAATATGATTGATGCAGATTTGCCAAAATCAAGTGTTACTGCTAGCTTGAAGCTTGAAAACTATCAATGATCCAATTATGACACTCGAAGCTTTGGGTACATAGTTAGGATCATAGAGTTAGTACCTACTACTAATCAATTCAAGAGTAGTTAGTCTCCCTCGTACCACCATCCCTTTGGAATTAGATATTACCCGTACTCAATATCTTTGATTGTCTAATGGTAGGAGCAAAATATTGGAGGATGCATTCTTAAAGTGTCTGCTGGTACTCTCCATATGTACTTCATGTTGCCAGGGTCATCCCAGATTAGACTTGATTTTTGTAATTTCCTCTTGTTTTGCAAATACTCAATACATTTTTCTTATACTTATGTTTAAATCTATTGTCTCAAAGATCACTCTATCAGGGACCTTTAAAAGGCATTGGGGTATATTATAATAACACAGTGTTTCACTTTCAAAGTCATTACACATGTACATTAGGTGTATGATCAACTTTCATCTTCAAAGATATAAGGAGTTAAAGATGCAGCACATCACCTTAAATATCAAATTCCTTCGTAGCTGGTTTTATTGTATCACAAGATAAGATCCAAATATGAAGAGCAACCAATGAAGCACATCTTCAATATGTAAAATTCAAGATTTTGCTACCTCCTTAGACCTTTTTAAATATATGCTAGATTTAATTAGGTATTGTGTCATGTGTGTGTGAAAGTTAACATTCCAAATCTGTGTTGTACTATATCACTTCACCTTTAAATTTAATCATTAACCTTGATCAAATATGACAATCAAGTTCTTATGTCCGAGCTCATGATTTCTTCGAGCAAGCTACTGGATTCATTCTCTATATTTTTTCTATCTTATATGCTAATGTAATTGAATTTGGGAATTGATTTTTCCCTTTAAAAGCAAATAAGATGCATTACATTTTTCTCTATCTCTTCATTTGGCAGATTATATAGATTTTCATGCGGTATGAACAGAAAATGCTTATCCTAATGTTTTAACTTATATTTCATTCCATTTCTCTTCCTAAATATTTGTTCTCGTTGTTGCACGTATCTTTAATTTCTTAACTCCTCGACTCACATTCTAGCTCAACATTGATAGACAGGTACTGAAACCCGCGCAATGCGCGGGGCAGAAACTAGTATATATTAATGTGTAGTGAATGTATGTATGTATAATTTTATTTTACTTGTGTCTTATTTTATTGTATTATTTTAAATTTTTAATTTGTATTCCAAAAAAAAATTGTTGAAACAAATTATAATTGAAACTTAAGGGACCAAGTTGGCCAATTGTCAAGTTAATTTGTTATGGTCAACAAATTTTCTATTAAAGATACTCAATTGACCAAAAATTTGAAAGTTAAGGAACTAGATTATTCAGTCTTGTAAATTAAGAGACAACATAGACCACGAGACGTAACTTAAGGAACCAATTTGGTAATTATCTCGCAATTTTATACAAAATGTACTTGAAAAGGAATTTAAAATGAAAACTATATACCTATATTATGTGCTTCAAAAGTCTTCGAAATTGTTATGTTTCCATGTGACACTTATTCTTAAATTTGATATGGCATGATTGTTAATTGTACAATTTAAGGATTTCAAATTTTTAGGGAAGTAATTGTTTACTTCAAGAATAATAATTTAATGGAACAAATAGTCTGTTTGAATAGTCTAAGACACTTAGCTTAAGGAATTATTGCCCCCACTATATTACTTACTATGTAATATGGAAATATTTCTCCAAGAACAAACAAAGCCAAGTAAGAATTTGAACATAAAAATCTAAATTCTTCACAAAGAACAAGAAGAAAATATTATTAGAAGATTGCTACGTATACTAGGATGTAGAATACTTTTCTAATTTTTTATATGTCCAAACTTCTAACATGAAGTCCTTTTATAGATTATATTTGGTCGCCATTCAATAATCACAATTTTTTGTTTGAATCGGGTACCAATTCATTAAGAGACATCAATTCAATGAATGCAACTTTTTATTTGAATTTAATAACACTTCATGAATAGGCATCCCTTCATGAATAACCATCATTTCATAAATAAGCATTTAACAAATGCAACCCCTGGGTTGAATTCAATCCTTAATAGGATTAGTAACTATATTCTAATAATCCCCCACTTAGAGATAATATGCAATCAATCAACATTTTTAACTTAGATTAAGATATTTAGTAGTAGTTTTTCAACTTAAGCATACTATTAGAGTAAATAATTTAGCACTTTGTCAGAATTAGTGGTTATACAAATATTAAATAGTTCTTCATGACAAAGTGGGATACTACACACACAAATCTTACTAATCTCTCAACTTGTTCACCTTGAATTTTAGCACTCTTTAATGGCATTGTGCAACTTCTTAACTTCAATAATACTTACAAAGGTTTAATCCATATTTTGATTGAAGTAGCACCAATTCACATGTATGTATTATATACACAACCTCCATTTTCTTAAATACATCGTCCTTATAGTTGCTTGTCATTACTAAAACTTGATGTTATCTATTAAACCTTTAGAATTGCTTGGCAATAAGAAAGATAAGGTTTATGTTGTTAGTAACATATTCACATTTTTCTAAGACTCATTGTAGAGGTGGTAGTTTTCACCATGTCTCTTACGATTCTCTTTACTAATAGATTAGTAAGATTATTCTTACTGAAACCTTACAAGATAACTGTGATTATGCCATCAGTAATCAATTATCTAATATACTCATGTCTTAGAGCTACATGTCTAGACTTTTCATTGTACACCTTTTTAAAGCTCTTCACGTGGTTGTTTCACTATCACAAAATACAGAAATTGCGGGCATTTTGGCCACAACTTAATATCTAATAACAGATTCCTTATCAATTTAGCTTCTTTTCCTCGTACTGCTAAAGCAATTAACTTAGATTCTGTAGTTAAGTGAGTTATGCACATTTTCTTTTTAGATGTCTGATGAGTATGAAAAGCTAGAGAGAGAGAGAGTAGACAAATTGACTTGGATTGAGTATAAATTGTAAATGATTTAGATAGAGATTTGACCTAAGGACCCCTTATTCATAGGCTTTGATGAGGGGTGCCTTGGCTATATAGAACCAACAAAGTATAGTGGCTAAGTATATACATGCCCTTAATGAGCTTTCCACCAAAGCAACTTTACAAAAATATTTGTTGCCATGTCCAGGAACTAACTTTGGTATCATCAATAGTTCCCTCAGTCTAGGGTTGAGCTTTGCCGTAGGACTTGGCTGATGTCTGTCCATGGAGTCCTTGATCCGAGGCTCTTTATGCTTGGAGTTCCCGATCCGAGGCTCTCTGTGTTTGGAGTCTCTGATCTGAGGCTCTTTATACTTGGAGTCCCATATCCGAGGCTCTCTATACTTGGAGTCCCCGATCCAAGACTCTCTATACTTAGAGTTCTCGTTATGGATGTGAATGGTTTGGCTTCAATCCATTTAGTGAAATAGTCAATGGCAACTACTAAGAACTCCATTTTACTGGGGTCTTTGGGTAAAGGGCCAAGCAGAACAATTTCCCATTAAGCAAACAACCATGGGTTTGAACAGGAACCATGTTTGAGCTAGGACACCGAGGTATATGTGCAATAATTTGACATTTATGGTAGGCTCGGACTAGGTCATCAGCAGTGAAATACAAAGTTAGCCAGTAAGACCCTGCCAGCAAGTATACCTTCATTGCCAAGCTTCTAGGTCCTACATGACTTCCGCAAATGCTCTCATGAAATTCCCTTAATACATACTTCACCTCGCTCGACCCAAGACACCTTAGCAGTGGACATAGATATAAATTTTTGTAAAGAATTCCCCACATCAACTCATATTTAGCAGCTCAAATTTTGGCTTTGTTGCTTAAGTTCTATCATCTAGAAGTATCTCATCAAACAGGTACTGAATGGTTGAGCCCATCCATCTGAGGTCCTCGTCAATATCCATTATAGTTTCAGCTAAATTAATTGACCTGGCTACTTGTACCTTGACAAGGATTTCCATAGTAAGGTGAGTGTAGATTGCTAAAGCTAACTTGGAAAGTGTATCGGCATGAGTATTCTTAGCTCTTAGAATCTTTACGAGCTCAACCTTTTTAAATTGTGCCTCCTAGCTCTTTACCTTGTCTAAATATTTCTTAAGGATGACCCCTCTCCCTACGAAATTTTCTTGACTTTGATTGATCACTGTCAATTGTGAATCATTATTATTTTTTAGAGATTGAGCCCCTACCTTTTGAACTATTTGCATCCTAGATATGAGCGCCTCATATTCTGCTTCATTATTAGCTGTAAAACTCAAATCTGAGTATGTAGGTGAAAAAAAATCTCTTTTTGGGGTTTGGATAATAATTCCAGCCTCGGATCCAAACTCACATAAGGCCCCGTCAACGTGTAATTCCCAAATTGGATCTTCTTTTGGTTCAGCCAATTTGATAGGCTCTAGAGACATCAATACTTCTTGCTGATTCGTGCCCGAATTTTCTACCACAAAATCTGAGAGAACTTGTGCCTTACTAATCATTCCTGGTTTGAACTTAATATCAAACTTGAAGAGCTCCATAGACTATTTCAACATTTGCTTCGTGACATCAGTTTTGTCAGAATATTTTTCAGAAGGAAATAAGTCAACAAAATTAACTTGTGTCCTTGAAAGGATGGCCTCAACTTCCAAGCTGATGTACCTAGAGCAAATGCTGCATTTTGCATTGTCTAATTAATAGATAATTCTTTTCAGGCCCCTGAAGCATTCTGCTTGTGAGATAAATATGAAGTTAGTTTTCTCCTTCTGGTTCTTTGACTAGAACCAAACTGACTGCATAATCTGAAGTAGATAAGTACAAGTATAGTTGCTCGTATTTTTGAGGCAAGACCCAACTTCGACGCGTTCACCAAATATTTTTTCAGCTCATCAAAGGCTTTTTGAGCTTCTTCAGTCCAATGAAAATTGTTAACCTTTTTTATGATATGATAGAATAGGAGTCATTTCTCGACTGATTTAGACAAAAAATGATTGATAGCTACCATTCTCCATGTTAATCTATGAACTTCCTTTATGGAGGTTGGGGGCTTCATATCAATTATTGTCTTGACCTTTTCTGGATTTGCTTCAACACTTCGATGAGATACAACGAATCCAAAATTTTCTTGAAGGGACTCCAAAAGTGCACTTTTTAGGGTTCAGCCTCGTTCAAATAGATCTCAGAGTGTCAAAAATTTCCCTTAACGATCATCAATTGTTTTCTCATAGACTGCTCTTGAGGACCATGTTATCCACAAAAACTTCCATATTTCGAACTATTTAAAAGTTAAAGATTTTATTGACCAGCCTTTCATAGGTTGCTCCAACATTTTTAACCCAAAAGGCATGGTCAGATAGTAATATGTGCACCGATCAGTGATAAAGAAGGTTTTTTCTTTATCTTCCTTTGCCATGTATATCTGACAATATCCTTTGAAGGCATCCAAAACATGTAAAATTACAAAGCCTACAAAGGAATGAACTACAGTATCGATTTGAGACAAAGGGTAGCTATCTTTGGGACAGACTTTATTCAAATTAGTAAAGTCTTGGCAGATTTGCTGAGAAGAATCAGTTTTAGTTACAAGCACAAGATTACAAAGCTAGATCGGATAAAAGATTCTTTAATGATCTTGGCTAGAGGAAGTTTGTCTACTTGAGCTTGAATAACTAAACTTCTTTCCACCCCAAAGAGGTGTTTTTTCTGCTTAGATTGGTTTATGTTGTTCTAGGTCAATTCCGAGCTTGTCTTCAATGATTTCTCGAGGAATGCAAGGCATATCCTCCACAGTCTAAGCAAAGATGTCCCTGTACTCGTAAAGCAATTAGATCAATAAACCTTTGAGCTCAGCTGGTAAAATGATACAGATTTTGATCTTTCAATCCGAAAGGGTTAGATCAAGGGCTATTTCTTTGATTGGGATGTCATCCTCAGGCTCCTACTTTGCCTTTCCATTTCACTTAGGATCTTGCACAAATAGAAGCTCAGGTGCTCCTGAACTAGAGGGCTCGGTGTCAAATTGCTTTAGACAGACGTTATCTATAATTGACATTGTTTGAGATTGGGATCAGCTAGACATCATATAACAAACCCAAGCCTCTAGCTAATTTCCAATCATCGACCCTTCTGGCTCGTAACATAAACTTAATGCTAATGTAAAAGACAGAGGACAAAATTCTGTAAGAATATTAGGTGGGCTGACCCAAAATCATATCTATATATATTTAACTGTCTTTCTTCATAATGACAAAGTTTATCATTTCTACCCAGACTTCAGGGGGTTCCTAATATCAAAGGCAAGGTGATTTGACCCTCTAGCACAACTGAATCGCCCGTAAATCTGACCAGAAGGGTTTTAAAGGATTTGATCAGAGAGTGATCCACATGCATTTTCTTCCAAGCATCCCAGATAATATCCACTAAGCTACTCTATCCACGAAAATTCTATATATTTCATAGTTGCCGACCTTAACATAAATCACAACTGGGTCAGTGCTTGACATACGACTGCAAAAGGGATCATCTGAAGTGAGTCCAAGGCCCATGAATGGTTTTAGCCTCTTTTCTCGGTCTTTCCCCTTGGGGACATATCGAGCATATTCTTTCAAGCATTGCTCGAAGCCCTTATGATTGGTCCCCAGCAATCGTATTTATTACCCTAGTGACATTATTCTGAGGCTTCTCCTAAGCATGATTATTACGAGGCTAATTTTGTTGTCGAGGAGTATATGTTGGCTGAGGTAGGCCTCAATTTTCTTGTTGTTGGTCATTTCTACTGAATTCAGCAGCTGCTTTTTGGATGAACTTTGTAAATGGGCATCTTGTATGGCTCTTTCAATTTCATTTTTGACGTAATTGCACACTTCAGTGTCATGACCATGTTAACCATGGAAAGCACAGTATTTTGATTTGTCTCTCTGATCAAGTCTAGTCTGCATAGAAGGAAGGGGCCCAGAATTATAGTAGGCTAAACTTGGTATAGAATTTCCTTCCTCAAAGTGTTTAGAGAGGCGAAGTTCATGTTAGGCAAGCTCTTCGTTCGGATCAGCCTATCCCCAACATTATTGTTTAGAAATGTAACCTTGCCAACAAAGGGCCTTCGGCTAGATAACTAATTCGATCAAAATTTTTTGACTTTTAAGACGAGGAGGGGTCTGAAGCATTTTTTTCTTTATCTTTTCTAGGCTCATAGAGCACTTTATTAGTTCTGTTAGACTCTTCTCCACGAATGTGATCAGCGTCTAGAATGCTCTTTCTAGCAATTCTAGAAACATGGAAGGCGTTTTTCTTGTCTAGCTTAGAATTGAAGGCTCCAGGTCGAACTCCATTGCAGAAGGCAACAATAATGATTTTATCATCCATATTTTTTTTATCTATATCAGTTCATCATTAAAGCAGTCCACATATTGGCTTAGAATTTCGTCAAACCTCTGTCTGATATTCATCAAATGTGAAGTGTCCTTTTGCAGGATAGATTTACTCCAAAAATAGCTCAAGAAGAACTTAGCCAGGTCATGGAATGCGGCCACCGAATTGACATGCAGCTCATGGAACTAGTTTTGAGCTGAACCTCATAGCGTAGTGGCAAAGTGTTCGCATCTAATGGCATCACTGTAATCGTATATACTAGTTATTGCCACCACATGAGAGATGTGATCAGAGGGGTTAGAATCCCCTTTGAATTTGTTAAGGTAGGCTGTTTGAACTGGAAAGGCAGAGGTTCCATTCTGATGAACATTGTAAGCGGATCTTTATCTCTACTTTAGAAAGGAGTGAAGCATGAGTAACTCAATTATTTTTCTTCAAAATTTCTTGAGTTTTCCATTCCAAATTCTTCTCATTGAGCTATTTAGAAATAGTTGAGAAGGGACCTGGCCTCTCCAAAGATTTGGACCTTATTTGAGGGCCCAATTGCTCGTACACTATTGGCCTTTGATATAGTGCCATTGCTCAGGACTATCCAGAGATCGAGACCGGACAATTCTATGCCTTAGGTTGGTACTATTCATGGCAGCTTTATGCGACTTTCCAAGGCGATGATCGGGCATTCTTGCCCATTATGTGGTTGTTCTGGTGGATTTTGTTGAACAAAAGGTGTTTTATTTTCTCAATACTTAACAAAGGCTCAAAATGATTAGAAATGTACTTAAGTACGTAATCCTGCCTTTGCTACATTGTCAAAGAGTCTCCAACCTCATCCTGACTGTCGATTCGATCAGGAGTTGTTGATTGTCTCCTTCGGTTTCTTTGCTATTCGCAACAAAGTTGACAATTAGTAAAGCGATTCTTCATCTTCTTTTTTTTTTTTTTGAAAATTAAACCGATAGAAATTGCAAAAATGCTAGAAATGAAGGAATCAAGAAAGAACAAAGAAGAATTTGAGTGGAAACACAACCTTTTCGTCCTGAATTCCCATAAACGGTACTAAAATGATGAGTATGAAAAGTTAGAGAGAGAAAATAGACAAATTGAATTGGATTTAGTGTAAATTTTGAATGACATAGATACAGATTTGGCCTAAGGACTCCCTATTTATAGATATTGATTTGGGGTATTATACAGCCAGCTAAGTGTAGTGGCTAATTATATAAATGCACTTAATGAGCCTGCCACATAAGTAGCTTTACATAAATATTTGTTGCCATGTCAGCAACTAACTTTGGTATCATCAACGCCCAAGATATTACACCTCTTACCAAAAAGAATATTGTTGCACGATTCGCACACGTAAGTACATCTATTGTTACAAGTAATAAAGTGATAAGTAGAGTTCAGATTCTCATGAGAACTATGCTTGACAAAGTGCTGCTAAGTATTAGGATGACACAAGTAATGTTCTATTTAAACACACAACAATGTAGTAAATACCTAACTAACTAAATATCTAAGCAATTAGAGTAAAGTTTAGATGATTAAATGTCTAAGATTTATTCTTTCTTCACCAATCTACTTAAATGCTAATTCATTTCATTGTTCAATCAATTACTCATGTTGTTTACTAATCTAGGGGTTCGGTAATTGTTGCAAGATCGGTTAAGATTCAGAAAATTCTACTAACCTTGACCAGTCCACTTATTGGGCAAAAATTTAATTTTTTTTCTGTGAATTAAATCCTTGGTCAACTTGATCTCACTCATGCGATTGGCTCGTGTGAGTTTTTATTTGTGTGAGTCTGACCCATTCATGATATCAAATCCTTAATTACATTCCCTAATTTTCAAGAAACACCTTTTGATTTTAATTGCAAATTCATTAATTGGACTTCCAATTAAAAAAAATGTCTAGAGTAAGGGGAATTTAGATTGTATTTATTTTGAGATTGCACCTAAGTAATATATTTAGGTTGCCTACGTACTCGTTACCGTGATCAAACCTTGCGTAGTTTGCGTAAATAAAAATTTACTTGCTTTTTGGAGCATTTATTTTGATTTTAATGGAGAAATAAATTAATTTTAACGCATTTTGAACTTTTGATGGGTTACTTGAATTTGACCTCTTTTTTTAAAAAAAAATTTAGTGAAATTTTAGTTGATGAAAAAAAAAAAAAAACTCCACAAAATGTATATTTTGTAGTTCTTGCAGCTAAACTCATTAGAAAGGTTTCTTATGTATCCGGATTAGAATCAAGCCACACGTAGTTCTAGATGAACTATAATTTTTAAATGTCAAATCTTTTTGGCCATTTGAAAATTGGAGTTTGGCCCTTAAAGGCAAAATAATTTAGATGACTTCGAAAACTTGTCCAATTATTTTATTTCATCTTTTCGTCATGCCTTGAAAGACAAGACGGACAATAAATGTTTTGATTTAATTCATGTCATTATATTAATTACCGTAAATAGGAACGTGAGCAAGGCCAAAGACAATTAATTTAATTTATTACCTTAAAAGGTAATTTTAGCACTAAGGCCAATTAATTTTATTTAGTGTCTCAAAAGAAAATTTTTGGGATCTAAAGCCAATTCATTTGATTTTATTGCCTTAAATGGTAATTTTTTGGCTGCAAGGCCAATTAATTAATTTAATGCCTCAAACGGTAATTTTTGGGCTTCATGGCCAATTAATTAATTTAATGCCTTAACCGACAATTTTTAGGCTTCAAGGCCAATTAATTAATTTAATGCCTTAAATGACAATGTTTGGGTTCCAAGACCAATTAACTAATTTAATGCCTTAAACGGAAATTTTTGGTAATAAAGGCAAGTAATTTAATTTTATTCTTTAAAATGCAATTGTGAACACTAAGGTCAATTAATTAAAATATAATTAATTTTATTTTGTGCCGTAAAAGGATAAAGGTTAAGAATTAATTTTATTTAGTGCCAAAAAAAGAAAATTTAAGCGAAAGAGCAATTTTTGACATAAGTGGGCACTAATGCCATTTGATTTAATTGCCTTAAATTACCTAATGAGGCAATAATAGGCACCAAAGTGCCACTAAGGCATAAACTAGAACAAATGCCAATTTAATTTTAATCCTCTCCCGGTTAAATTGACTATTTTGTTTTACCCACAAAAGTAAATTTGGCACTCTAAACTATTTTGGAACAGCCAAGTTAGAATAGTCAGACATGATTATACATCATAGAGATGTAATTTTAGTCCAAAATAATCACATGCATGTACCAACTAAGCCCCTATTTTTACAAAGTGCTTGTATGACATTAGAAAATTATTGAATGAAATATATGACCTTCAATTAACCAAACAAAAGAAAATGAACGTGAGGTTCAATTCATTGGATTTAATGTAGATCCTAACAAGACTTGAACATCCATGCATAGTAGAGTTAATAAACGAAACTCTATCTCTGCTTTATCATGTTTGCTTTTTTTTTAAAAAAAAAAAAATTAATTAATTTAGAGTTTTACTTATCATAAATCGCATGATCACTTTTTAAAACTTAACGTAATAGGAGGCTTTATCTCTGGATAAACAGGAGAATATAATGCAATAAGAGTTTGTTTAACAGTAAACTCCTACGGATGTTGCTAATTTACATAGGTAGAAGAATTTAAAAGGGGAACAAAACTGATTTGGGTAAGATTTTTTTTAGTAAACCCCAACGGAATTAATTTTCCCTTATAAGTAGTAAAGAGGCTGTACAAATTTCGCACTGATCGTAGTCGCTTGCACCTAAAAATAAAACCTATATTTCTAAAGATTAATGTAGTAGCGGAAGTACATGGTTGTCCCATAGAGAGTGTAACTAATTGTATTTTGGTTGTAACAATGGGAAGGGGCTTGTGAAGAAAATTGAATTTAAACGCAAAATAATTAAAAAAATTGAACTAAATTGAATTAAATTGAATTGAATAATGAAGGAAATCAATAGAAGAAATATTCCTGGCCTTGGCCCACATCCACCATGCAAATTCGATAGTTGATCATTGACACAAAAAGTATAACAATTCACAACTATCGGGCACACATGTGTTGAGAACCCACGCACGTGTGCTGGCTTTGGCTCTTGGAATATTCTTCTCTGGAAGTAGCGTGCATGCGTTGAGTTTCTGGCGCACCTGCGCTGAATACAGAACTACTGTTTCAACTTCAACTTTGATTTTGACTTTGCTTCCAACAGAATCTTGAAAATGCAAAACATAAAAGTGGTAGCACTTCTTCTTAGCTTTCTAACACATTTTGAATCAACTTAATCGGAAGTCAGACGAGAAAGTTATGTTCAAAATACCAAACAGTGTCCAAATTGCTCAATACTTGTGTACACTTTGCTCTTTTGAATTTTCTGCACTTTATTTCATCCTTTTTACTCCTTTTGCACTTCAACCCTACAAAAACTAAAGATATATCAATTAAACCCATAAACAATTGTAATTCAAATATTGCTTACAACACATAAAAATGAGGTAAATGATAAGTAAAACGAAAGATATTTATGAGCTTATCAAATCACCCCACACTTGGCCTTTCATTGTCCTCGAGCAAAAAATAGAATTAAAAAAAAAAAAGCTCATAAAAAATTCACCCAACATATCTCAACAAATGCCCACATAAATAATCAAGAATTACTATCA
Organism: Cinchona pubescens; assembly: GCA_025175665.1. Classification (NCBI taxonomy): domain Eukaryota; kingdom Viridiplantae; phylum Streptophyta; class Magnoliopsida; order Gentianales; family Rubiaceae; genus Cinchona; species Cinchona pubescens. The sequence continues at coordinate 2,997,274 of JANKKI010000064.1, forward strand.
GGAGTAGTTTAAGAACTCAAGAGTTCAAATGCTAATAAAACCCAAGATATGAAATCTGGTATATGTGTGCATAGCCATTCAAGAAAATAATTTTTAAGGCATTCGGATCAAATCATGCAAACTCTTAGAATTTTTTGGAACATCCCATAACTCACTCTTCTTACACCTCTTCACTAATGTAGACAATCGATTCAATTTAAATTAGGTAGAACTTTTTAGCTTGTGACATTAGGCTAAGGTATTGGCTAATGAAAAAAGGGATAAGGATATCACAAAATAGAAGAAAGAGCTTTAAGACAATGTTTGCACACCATTAACGTAAAATTTCTCTTTAAATATTAAACCACCTATCCTTATCGAAAAATAACCCTACACTTAATCAAAAACACCCAGGAAGAATTTTATACAATAAACAAAAAGAAGTCCTCTTTCTTCAGTTTAACCCAACATTCCAACACTTTTAAGATATTTCCTTCATATTTCTTCTCATTTTTTTTATGTCCGATCCCAACATGGGTACTAATGATAGGCATTATCCGCAAACACATCAACACAGGTACCTGCAATTTTCAGCACACAATTTTTTTCCAAATCATTTTTTATACCCCTTCTTGCCCCATAAATATACACCACTCACTCAAATAATTTACCACCCTCATTCAACTACCTCTCATCTCTTATATCCACTTAACAAATAATTATGCACAATAAAGCACTTAAGGGACATTTTGGATAGAAAAACACAAGAAATTATTAAGCTCCTAAAGGTTGGTAAAATGAGTTTTAATGAAAGAAAGAAAATAGCATTACATCTCTCCATTCATTACAAGTTAAGGCTCAACAGGGTACTAGTGATAAAAATTTCAAATAAAGGTTGGCTTGAAAGGTTCAGATGTCCTTAAACACATCTATGTGTCATCTTTAAACCAAATCAAGTTATCTATAAAATTTTGCCTCGAAAATGAAATAAAGCAAGTTTTTGAAATGCAATCTAGTTGAGTCTACATAATTATCTCTAAGTATCAAAAAGAAAAATAATTTATGGCTATAGTTCTCAAGAATTATTAGAAATCATGCAAGGAAAATATGAACACCGACTACCCAACTCATGAATGCTTCAACTCAAGAATTATAATGCAGAAAATTAAAATGACATGCTCAGCATTGTAAAAATTTTCAAAAAATTCAAAGATTTTCAATTAGTTCGAACAAAAAATGTCAAAAAACTTGAAAAGCTCTCAAATCAAAAGAAAACTAAAAATATTGCAGCAAAAATGAGCAAACTTCATGATTGGTCCACCTAACAACTATAAATCCTAGATAACTCCCCATCCTGCACTTAAAAATAAGCATTGTCCTCAATGCGAAAGAAAAGAAATTCATAGAAGGGAAAAGAAAAGCTTCTCTGATAATGAAGAATGTTTCGTGAAGTATATCACAGAATAAATACCCATGATGTGAGTTGGAGGTCATTACTAAACATTGGAATAGAAACAAAACGGTAAGCTCTCCAAGAAACTATGAAAAACTAGAAAGTCGAGGAATAAAATTTCAAGAAATTCAGAAAAAACTTAATCACTTGAAGATCACACAGAACAAACAAATATAGAACAAACAAGTTAAAGTAATATAAATAAAAAGTATGACATCATCTAAAGATAGAATACAAGAAAAACATAAAAACATCCTAGGGTCACTCCTCTTTGCCAATATAGTGTCGGACTAGAGGACATAGTAACCAATTGATCAAGGTTTATCATCAGAAGGGACTTCAGTTGCCAACTCTTGTAGAAATTGAGGGAAAAATGGGAATGTGGATGAAGGTCCTGGTTGTGCTGTCGCAGGCACCCAAAACTAAACAAACTCTCAACATTAATGTAGCAGCTGTGAGTCCAAATCGTCCCACAGATAACAGAGTTAGAGTTTATTCGTGTGCTCAAAGGGAAAGGGGGTTTTGATTAATTTTAATCTAAAAACTAAGGCAAAAAGTAAACTCAAGAGAATTCAAATTAAGAAGAATCTTGATTCCTGTCATATCTACCATGCAAATTCCACTAGTCGATCATTGAAACCAAGGATAATTCAATTTTTATACCAAACACTAATTGAAGAATTAACTCGAATTCCAATTCAAAGTTGATTCTTATATCTTTTCCTAGGTTGGTTAATATTCAACACGTGATACAATGTGTACCCCAACTATAAATCTAATACAGACACGCGCCAAAGATTAATAAATAGAAGCATTAAAATCAACAAGAACAATTAGGCTAATTAAACTTAAACACACGCAGTTATGCCATTTCGTTGATTATTTTCTCTAAATTCAATAACACTGATCATGTCATAATTGAGCAATTATCAAACTTAGTTGCTTTGTAGATTGAATTAAATACATGCGGTTAAAATAATGTAACAATAGATTAATTCCAATAACTTATTATTTCGCAGAAATAGTAAGTTAAAAAGGACAATCATAAAATTAATCGCAGAAAAATAATCAATACTTGATATAAAAGCAAATAAGTTCAAGAACAAAAGGTCTCACAATATAGTAGAACCAACTATGGCTTTAATTCTCTCAACCAAGAAGAGGGGTTCAGGCACTAAGTGCCATAGAAAAACACACAATAAAGACTATTGAAAAACTAATGATAAAATTGAGAAAAATAATCGTCCCCTATGTCGCATCTTATAGGGAGCATTTATAGTGAACACTAGGGTTACAATCCCTATCTTAGGATAAGAATGTGAAATCGACTGAAAAAAAAGTCCAACCGGGCAAAAAAATTGGGTAAAAATTAAAAATCACATAACCCTCCTTAGTTGTGTGCATGTGCACTCCCTGATCTCGATCATCGTGCATGTGCATTCTCAACAATTTTGGAACTTTGCTCTCTGGACACAGTGCATGTGCATAGCTTAACCCTAGCGCATGTGCTCTAGAAACCCTAATCCTGTGCTTCATCTTCGGCTTCAATTTTGACTGTGATGCTCTTGGAATTTGGAAAAGTACAAAACACAAGTTGTATCTCTCTCTCTTAGCTTTCCAACGTATTTTGAATCAATTCAATCGGAACTTGGATTTGAAATTTGTTTTGAAAATAAAAAACAACATCCAAAATAACTCCATACTTGTGAACAATTCATCCTTAGAATTTTCTTCCCATATTTTCATCCGTTTCAATCCTTTTTTCACTTTAATCCTATGAAACCTAAGAATAACCAAATTAAACTCAATATTAACTCAAATCTTGCTTACAACACATAAAAACGTAGTAAATGACACATAAAATATAGCACACTTATGAGCTTATCAAATTACCCAACACTTAGCCCTTAATCGTCCTCGAGCAAACATAAAATTAAAACAATTAAGCATAACAAAGCATTAGAACCCCGTTACTTGTCCGCTGCGACTTGGAAAAATTTCTTAGTTCCACCATCGATTGTTGCAAATTAGCATTGAGCGACAAGTTCCTATTATTTTCCTCAAGATGTTCTTTATGGTTTACGTCCACCTCCTTGTTGTTGTTATGTCCATGAATTTCCTGTACTGGAAACTTAAGCACATCAATTACAGAAACAAGTTTAGTATGGTCCGAAGATTCAACATCATCGTAAATACTAAATTTAACACTTGTATAACCAAATTTCATGCTAAGAGTGTCCTTAAGAACATCTATCTAAGTGTGAGAAGTAGCTAAGAATGGTCTTCTTAATAAAATAAGTGCAGTAGAATCACCTTGTTCTATCTCTAGCACATAAAAATCATCAGGAAAAACCAAACTTCCCACTTGAACTAAGATATCCTTCACTATTCCCTTAGGATAGGCTAAAGATCTATCAGCTATCTAAATTACCATAAATCCAGTCTTATTTAACGGTCCAATTTTCAATGCATCATAAACAAAATATGGCATTACATTTATAGATGTACCTAAGTCTAGCATGGCCTTTTCGAATTGTGTATTGCCTTTCTTACAAGGAACAGAGAATATACTTGGGTCCCTACGCTTTTCATGTAGGGATTTTTGAATAATGGACGATACATTTTTCCCAACCTCTATCTTGCTAACTTTTTTTCTTTTTTCTTTCTTTTATGTCTACACAATTCCTTCAAAAACTTAGAATAGCGAGGTATTTGTTTAATAGCATCTAATATAGGAATATTTACCTCGCACTTACAAAAAATCTCATGCAATTTTCTACCGAGATCCTCTTTTAAAAACTCCTTCAATGCTTTAGGAAATGGGGTTTTGGGTTTATATTCTTGTCACACAGTACATTTACCTTTTTTTATCATTTTTGCTGCCTTTCTTATTGCTTGGAAAAACTTCTTTTTCAGTTTCGGTCTCTTTCTTCTCAGCCTAAACCTTGTCTCGTTCAAGAACCATTTTGCGCTGCACCTCAATTGCCTTGCCACTTCTCAACACAATTGCGCTTATGTTTTCCTTCTAATTGATAATTGTTTAAGAGGGAAACTTTCCAGAACTCTACACTTCCAACCGATTGATTGCAGTCGCCATTTGTCCTAATTGGGTATGCAATTGCTGTATACTGGCCTTTGTGTCCTTTTGAAATTGCATAGTATTTAGTAGTTAAAGCATTCATCATTGTTGAACCCCAGTTATGTTAATCATGTTTTGATGATGAACAAATCATACTAATAGTTTGATAACAAGTGTGCAGAAAAACAGGGAGGTTCGGACGCAAATGATCGTCCGAACAAAAACAACCTCAAGAGCTATTTGGGTGATTAAGCATGTCACTAATCCAATTGGACCCAAGAAAGTTTGGGTACCAAAAGTTGTTGCCTAACTTTGTATATAGGTATGCTTGGAGTGCACCAAGGAATTCAAGATAAATTATCTATGAAGGGTGCTTCAAGACATATGAGCTAAGATCACATTATAATGGGTAACATCTAAAGTTTTGTGTGCTTTCATTTATCAAGATGAACTATGTTCTCTTGAATATTACTCATTTATATGCTCGAATTTGTTTAGAATGCTAGGATATTTGTATCCCCAAATTTCTGTTTATAATAAGTCACTACTTGCAAAAGAAAGGGGGAGCATTCTCTTTTTTAATGGATCTGTTTTTACAAGAAATTGCATCACACATGCTTCATTGTTTTGATGATGCTTTTTAAAGAATGAGCGAAAATTCTCTTTCTCCGAGTCCTAATTCAAAGGGGGAGAATAAACTTAGGGGGAGCTTTAACTACATGTTTCTTATGTTTTGATAATGCCAAAGGGGGAGAAATAATGGACAAATTCTCTTGTGACAGTACAATTGGAAAATTTTGTTTTTTGAATTATCCAATTGATTTGTCATCATCAAAAACAATTAGATTGTATGAACCCCAGCATTATGTTAAACATGTTTTGATGATATAAACAAATCTTATAATATTTGATAACAAGTATACTTGTTAAAACAGTTAGGTTCGGACGCAAATGATCGTCCGAACAAAAACAACCTCAAGAGCTTCGGACGATGGTAATCGTCCGACACAAAGAATTCGAAGCAAGTCTCGGACCAAGAACAGCGTCCGATAATATTCCAGTAGACTTTGCTTCGATCGGACGCATGTTCGGACGCATCCTCGGACGTCCGAACGAATACCCTCAGAGAACGGACGCAGTGTCGGACGCAGGGTTTAGCAGCGGCCGTCCGAAAGGTCCAACGGTTAGTTTGTTCGGACGCGCTCCTGCTGCATCGGCCGTCCGAAAGGTCCAACGGCTAGTTTTCCAGTAAACAGAAAATAGCCGTTGGGAAGTTGTTGGAAGCTGATATTTGGCAACTATAAATACCCCTAGGTCTGATTTAATATAGTCAAGACTTCTACATTGATTACAAACAATTCTTGAGCTATTTGGGAGAAATAGTGGGTACAAGTGTTGTAATAGTGTAGGTAGTGTGGAAAGAGCTTAGAAGTGTAAAAGTTCTTCAAGTGTGAGAGTGGAGAGATAACAATTGTAACAAAGGGAGGTTGTGAGTGTAAAACTCTTGGCTCAACTAAAGGAAATTAGTGTGAGCAAGAGTGATCCTCATTTGTGTACAAGAGGTTATTGTCTCACCTACTTTGAAGAGACTTTTAGGGCTGAACTTCAAGTTGTGAACTTGGTAGTTGCCTTGTGAGAAGCTCTTTGTAATTGCAAGCTCCAAGCTTGAGAAGCTAGGGAGTTTGGTTTGATTCTCTTAATCTTAATATTCTTATTTGTTCTTTAAGCTTAAACTGTTGAATATCTATTGTATTCATTTGTGCTTAAGTTTTCATTTGGTGCACAAAGTTTGAATTTCTATTAAGCACATAAAAAAGGTTTGTCTTTAGAGATAACCTAATTCACCCCCCTCTTAGGTTGCTTTTGGGGCCAACAATCATTTCCTCTGAAAACTTGCCAGATATGAGCAGTTGGATTAGATTGTTGTATTGGAGCAAATGGGGGCCTATAGTTTGGAAATTTTGCTAATTTTGCTGAGGCAATTGCTATGCCGAATTTCCGTATCTCAGAGTAGGATGATCCCTCCAACCAGGATTGTATATATTTGAATAGGGATCATTATTTGTTTGGGGTTGCCCTGGAAATCCTCCTATGGCATTTATCTGCTCTTAAGATTCGTCTTGTAATGTTGGACACAAATCTGTAGTATGTCCCTATTTGAACAAATCCCACAGGGTTGCACTGTCTGCAAAGTTCCCGAAGCGAATTGATGCATAAAAGAAGTTAGACTGACCATTTGTTTTTCTAAGAATGAAACATTTACCTCATTTAGACACTTGAGAGGTTGTTCGCGTTGCATCCCGAACTTTTGAGAACGTGCTGCCATTTTTGATATGAGCTCATGGGCAGCATCAATAGTTAAAATTATCTAATGCCCCTTCACTGGTGACGTCTACCATATTTCTTTGTTTACAATGCGTTAACCAACAAACCTTCATAAAAGTATTGAATTAATAAGGAATCACTTATTTGATAGTGCGAACAGCTCGCACATAGTTTCTTAAAATGTTCCCAATACTCATACAAGGACTCTTCAATGAACTGCCTTATCCCATAATTTTCTTTGCAAATATTTGTTGTTCGGGATGCTGGGAAATATTTTGACAAAAAAAATCTGCTCATCTATTGCCAGGTTGTAATGCTGCCTGATGGTAAATCGAACAACCAGTCCTTTGCCTCGCTCGTGAGTGAGAACGGGAATGTCTTCAGCTTAATGTGCTTCTCAGAAACCCCAATGGGCCTCATACTTGTGCAAACTATGTGAAACTTCTTAAGATGCTTGTTCGCATCTTCACCTAGTAATCCATGAAAATAAGGCTATAAATGGATTAGTTCAGATTTTAATTCAAATGTAAAGTTTGCGTCTAACTCAGGATATGTAATACACAAAGGTTGTTTATTTAAAGTAGGCTCTGCCAGTTCAGAGTTGAAGGGTTCTTTGCGCCATGCTTGTTTATCCTGGTCCTCCTGATTTTTAGCAAATATGAAGTCAAAGAGTTGCTCTTTCCCTAGCTATCTTTCTTTTAACTTCTTCCTTAATTTGAGTATCATTCTTTGAATTTTCAGATCAAATTGAAATTCAACTTGTCCCGCAGATCGTGTTACTGGCATACACAATTAGCAAAAGAAATAATAGCAAAATAACATGAAAGAAAACAAAAAGTAATGGCACAAAAATAAATCAAAACCATTCCTTGGCAACGACACCAAAAAAATTTTGGTTGTGTTGTCGCAGGCACCCAAAACTAAACAAACTCTCAACATTAATGTAGCAATAGTGAGTCCAAGTCGTCCCACAGAGAATAGAATTTATTCTTGTGCTCAAAAGAAAAAAGGGGTTTTGAATAATTTTAATCTAAAAACTAGGGCAAGAAAGTAAACTGAAGAGAATTCAAATTAAGAAGAATCTTGATTCCGGTTATATCCACCATGAAAATCCTACTAATCGATCATTGACACCAAGGATAATTAAATTTTTATACCCAGCACTAATTGAAGAATTAACTCAAATTCTAATTCAAAGTTGATTCTCATATCTTTTCCTAGGTTGGTTAATTTTCAACATGTGATCTAATTAACCCTATCTATCAATCTAATCTAGACACATGCCAAAGATTAATAATAGAAGCATTAAAATCAACAAGAACAATTAGGCTAATTAAACATAAATACGCGCGGTTATGCCAATTAGTTGATTATTTTCCCTAAATTCAATAACGCTAAACGAGCAATTATCAAACTTTGTTGCTTCGTAGATTGAAGTAAACACATGCTGTTAAAACAATCTAGTAATAGATTAATTCCAATAACTCATTATTCTGCAGCAATAGCAAGTTAAAATGGTCAACCATAAAATTAATCGCAGGAAAAATAATCAATACTTGATATAAAAGAAAATAAGTTCAAGAACAAAATGTCTCACAACATAGTAGAACCAACTGTTTTCAGCTCATGGCTTCAGTTCCCTAGACCAAGAAGAGGGGTTCAGGCACTAAGTGCCACGAAAAAACACACAATAAAGATTGCTAAAAAACTAATGATAAAATTGAGAATAATAATTGTCCCCGATGTCGCACCTTATAAGGAGTATATATAGTGAATACTGGGGTTACAATCCCTATCCTAGGATAAGAACCTGAAATTGGCTGAAAAAGAGTCAAACCAAATGAAGAAATTTGGCAAAAATTAAAAATCATGTAACCCTCCTTAGTCGCACGCGGCTTAACTAGTCCTGTGCTTCATCTTTGGCTTCGATTTTGACTATGATGTTCTTAGAATTCAGGAAAGTACAAAACATGAAAGTTGTAGCCCTCTCTCTTAAATTTCCAACACATCTTGAATCAACTCAATCGGAGCTCTAACTTGAAATTTGTGTTGAAAATACAAAACAGCATCCAAAATAACTCCATACTCGTGAACAATTCGTCCTTAGAATTTTCTTCCCATATTTCATCTATGTATTAATCCTCTTTCACTTTACCCTGTAAAAACTATGAATAACCAAATTAAGCTTAATATTAACTCAAATCTTGCTTACAACACATAAAAATGTGGTGAATGACACAAAATATAGTACAATTTTGAGCTTATCAAGTCCTCTTCTCTCTTACATGCCAGCTGGCGAGCCTCTATCTTCTGAAGCCAGACATGCTGAAAATGAATATATGTGTCAAAATGATGTCACATGCACTGCTACTCCAATAAATTATCTCTAACAGCTCCTCCTAACTGTGCCTTGGACCGAACTAGCTAGTAGATGGTTGGGACGTGGAAGCTCAAGAACGAGTCGGTACAGCCGGAGCCCTTGCTCCATCCAATGCAATCGATTTACCTAGCTTCAATTTCTCCTCACTGGGATCAATATCCACACCCTCTGCGACACACAAGGCAGTGATCAAATGAAGAAACTATAGGCCAAGTTGATTGGCTTTCACTGTATAACAAATTTGTTGGCTGATTAGGTGATGTGACACACATCTAAAAATTTGCCTGAAGCAATGGCATACAGTAGCTTAGTTCGCTTCACTATAACATGATTAAGATGACTACATGGAAGGCAAGCACAGAGAAATTTAAACCAAACTAGCCAAGTCGGTTGAAGCATGTTAGCGTTGAAATGTCATAGAAGATTTGTGATGTCCTTAATCTCCATGTTTTCGTCATGAAGTACCGACCACTTATCATTATAAACTTGTAGTATGTGCAATAGGCTATTGATTGAATTATCAATAATATCAATTGTCTTTCCCCTAACATATACCTTAGTCTCGTGATATGCAATCAGATTCGCATAAAATTTGCATACCACATGTAGTACCGCATCATTGGGGATAGATATAAAGTGTTTCCAACCCTGCGTCCTTATTATGTTCACAATCCCCGGGGCTCTACCACTCAGAATTAGAGTACCCTTTTCCTTGATTTCTACCCTCATCAAGATATCTGACTTGAAGTTTTTCTGAGTAGCAGCATATCCCGACATAAATTGTGTCAGCACATTTTCCTCTGTGAGGTCTTGTTGTGGTACAGAGGAAGAAGATCCTTTAGTCGATCGACATGCCAACTGTTTACCCTTTTGTGCATTCCTACATAAAGTCATATTTGAGACGCAGAAAAGGCAACAAAAGAAAATGGCACCCACTCTATACTTATACAATTCCATATCCCCAAATTACTAACAAACAATCATAGTAACCCACAAAAGAAATCAACTATGTTAGTGCTAAGCTATGTGGTGTGCATGTGTTTAAGATATTCCTAGAATTTATGGAAGCAATAGAAACATTATAACTCACAAAGGAAGTCCTAGGAATTAAATTCATGGACAAATGCCTCGTGTTTCAAAACTTTTCGTCATTGTGTCATTTTATCAAACACTTGGCATGCATGATTTTTGAATATCAATTTCTCCATAAAAATAACCACACTATCATTTCTAATTCAAAGATCAATTCATTAGTAAACTACACCAACATTTATCTATTCAATTCACAACAATAAATCACAATCAAAATATTCAAGAACTAACCATAATCAACTTCAATGAATAAACCCACCAAGGAAAAATTAGAAAAGGAAGAGAAATTTCATACCTTTATGATGTTAACACACTTAAGAGAAGATGAATTTGATGTGAATTGAAGTGATTAACTGATGGGTGAAGTGTGGAAGAATTGTTGGGGACTAGGGTTGGCAAAGGAAAAAAAGGAGATTTGAATTGTGTTGGGGTAGCAACAAACAATGAAGGGTTAAAACCATTTTTATTTGACAGGCGCACAAGTAGCCAGCGCATGTGCCCTGAAGTTGAGCTGGTCAGGTTGCTCTCTGGAACTAGCACACGTGCGCTGAGGATCTAGCACAGGTGTGCTGGTTCTGCTGTTTTGACTATGCATTTTTCATGCTTAAATGACTCCAATAATGCAATTAATCCTAAAAATGTCTAGTAATTCGTTAAAACTTGCACTTTAAGATTATGTTTAACACAAACGATCTAGAAAACTCATGATAAAATCAAAATGAATATACAAAAACAATGATCAAAAGACATGGGTTGCCTCTCATGCAGTGCCTTTGTTTATTGTCGTTGGCTCGACTTCATGCTCCTTTCCTTAAGTGTAAATCGGTTCTTCCAAATCTATTTTTGTTACTATCTCCATTTGAAATCCTTCATAATAAGGCTTAAGCATATGGCCATTGACCTTGAATACTTTGGATGTTGTCAAACTCTAAATTTCAACTGCACCATGATCCCTGTCTCTTATTAGTAATAACAAATGGGCCAATCCAATGAGAACGCAACATACCTGGAAATAGTCAAAGACTTGTTTGATAAAGAAGGACTCTTTGACCAATACTAATCTCCTTCCTTGAGATCATTTTGTCACGAAAAGATTTCGCCACCGCTTTATAAATACGAGCATCTCATTCGCCTCATTCTTAATCTCTTCAAATTCTTACACTTGTATTTGTCTATTTTCTCTATTCTTATCCAATTTGTCATGTTAAACTCTTAATAGCCCAATAAGCTTTATGTTCTAACTCAACTGGTAAATGACAAGGTTTCCCAAATACTAACCGATTGGGTGGCTTATCGACAAGTGTTTTTCTGGGTAGTACGGTAAGCCCACAATGTATCATCCAATCGCAAACTCCAATCCTTACAAATAGGGTTCACCATTTTCTGTAAAATAGATTTGATCTCCCAATTAGACGCCTCAATTTGCCCACTTGTCTTTGAGTAATATGCGGTTGATACCCTATGGGTTGCAGGTATTTCTTGAGCAAAACTTCAACAGTTCGATTACAAAAGTAAGTGCCTCGACCACTTATCAAAGCCCTTGGAATTCCAAATCTAGAAAAGATGTTAGTTCTGAGAAACTTTGCAACAACCTTAGAATCATCAGTACGAGTGGCCTTTGCTTCTACCCATTTTGAAACATAATCTACAACTAATAAAATATAAGAGTACCCAAAAGAAACAGGAAAAGGTCCCATAGAATTAATGTACTCCCCCAAACATCAAATAGTTCGTAGAATTGTATCAGGTTTTGAGGCATTTCATTCCTTTGGAAAATGTTACCTGCTCTTTGACAACTATCGCATGTCTGGCCAAATAGATAAGAATTCTGAAATATATTGGGCGAATAAAAACAACATTCTAACACCTTTCTTGTTGTTCTCTTGGCTCCAAAATGATCTCCACAAGAACAAGAATGGAAAAAAGCCAGAATGGAATTGATCTCACTATTGTTCACACAATTTCTTATCACCTAGTCGACACAATGCTTCCTTAAGTACAAGTCATCCTATACGTAATATTTCGCATCACTTTTGATCTTTTCTTTTCAGCCATAGCCAAACCAATAGACAATTCATTAGTACTAAATAATTCACAGTATTTGCATAGTAATGTCGCCTTTGCTGAAAACAATTGTTCATTGGGAAAAATCTCTTGTACATCCAACTTATCTTCCACATGTGGCAATCCACCCAAATGGTCCGCTACTCTATTTTTCTATTTCACTTTTATCCTTAATCTCCAAGTCAAATTCACTTAAGAGTAGTATCCACCTTATCAATCTTGGATTGAACTCCTTCTTCGTCATATGGTAGCATAAAGCTACATTATCAGAATAGACAATTACCTTAGTACCAAGCAGATAAGAACAAAACTTTTCTAAAGCAAAAGCAACAGTTAAAAGTTCTTTTTCTGTGGTGGAATAATTTCTCTAGGCATCATTCAAAGTCATGGAAGCATAATATATCACATGAGATGCTCATCCAGTTCTTTGACCCAAGATGGCGCCCACTGCATAATCACATACATCGCACATATCAAAAGGTAAACTCCAATTTAGGGGTTGAATGATTGGAGTCAAAATAAGAAGATTCTTCAATTTGTCAAATGCGATTTGCAGTCATGATCAAACTCAAATTCCACATCTTTTTGTAATAGTTTGCATATAGGTGATGCTATCTTGGAGAAGTCCTTTATGAATCTTTGATAAAAACCTGCAAATTACCAAGAAAAGAACGGACTTCTCACACATTGGCAGCGAAAGGTAGCGATTGAATAATATCAATTTTAGCTTTATCTAGCTCGATACCTTTAGATGACACCACATGCCCTAAAACTATTTCTTGTTGAACCATGAAATGACATTTTTCTGAATTTAAAACAAGGTTAGTTTCTGTGCAGCTTTCTAGCACTCGTGTAAGTTTATGCAAACAATGATCAAAAGAGTCACCATATACAGTGAAATCGTCCATAAATACTTCAATAATATGGTCAACAAAATTAGAAAAAATGCTAACCATACACTTTTAGAATGTGGCTGGATAGTTGAATAAACCAAATGGCATGCGACAATAAGTGAAAGTTATAAATGGACATGTGAATGTCATTTTTTCTTGATCTTCTGGAGCAATAGCAATATGGAAATAACCTGAATAACCATCAAGGAAACAATAATAAGCACGATTAGCTAGCCTTTCAAGTATTGGTCAATAAAGGGTAAAGAAAACGTGTGATCTTTTTGAGTTAAAGAATTGAGTTTCCTATAGTCTATACAAACCCTCCATCCATTTTGAATACAAGTAGGCACCATTTCATCATATTGATTCTTGATTACGGTAATTCCTGACTTTTTAGGGACCAATTGGACTGGGCTAACCTATTCATTGTTAGAAATAAGGTAGATTATCCCTACTTCAAGAAGTTTGAGAATTTCTTACTTGACTACTTTCATGACAATCGGATTCAACCTCTTTTGTAGTTGCCTAGTAAGCATAGCTCCTTCTTCAAGCAAGATACTGTGCATACATGTGGATGGACTAATTCTCTTTATGTTTGCAATGGTCCATCCAATTGCAGTCCTATGCGTTTTCATAACTTTTGTCAGTTTTTCTTCATGATTTTCAACTAGTTGCTAGAGATAATGACTGGCAAATTTTTTCCATCCACTAAGAACAAATATTTGAGATGAGTAGGGAGGGGCTTCAGTTCTAACACAAGCGCCTGCACAACAGAACTACAGTAAAGATTTCTTATCAGAAATTGGCAATGTAGCATAATATACCTTATCAAGTTGCAGTGACTCCTTCATTGCCGACTCTAATTGCTCACCATTTTCAGCCTCACATCTTTCTTCAAAACTTTCTTGTGCTAAAGAGTCAATGATGTCAATAGAATAGACAAGATTATCATGAGTAGGATACCTCATGACTTTATGAATATTATACTCAAAACTTTTTCCATCAAACTCCATTGTGAGCATTCTAGTATCCACATTTATTTATAATTTCAATTTAGATGTTTTTAAGAATGGTCTTCCTAACAAAATAGGGGCGGACTTATCATTATTTTCCATGTCAAGAACATAAAAATCTTCAGGAAAGATTCGTTCATTGACTTGGATCAAAACATCCTCAACTATACCCTTTGGATAAGCCAAAGATCTATCAGCTAATTGAATAACTGGACTAGTTTCAATCAACGGAGCAAGTTGCAAAGAAACATAAACAGAATAAGGCATGGCATTTATAGAGATTAAAATGCTCCAAAATCTAACATGACCTCTTTAATCCTAGTATTATTGATCGTACAAGGAATTGTACACATACCTGGATCTTTACATTTTGTGGGAAGATTCTTTTGCTACATTGCTGAAACATTTTGTCCTAATTGAATCTTCTTACCTTTCTTTTCTTTTTGCTTTCTCTTGTGAGTACACAATTCTTTCAAAAACTTATCATAATGAGGTATTTGTTTAATAGCATCTATTAATGAAATATTTACCTCGTACTTGCAAAAAGTCTCACATAATTAAAAGTCTTATATAATTCTCTATTAGGATATTTTTTCGCCAACTATTTTAATGCTTGAGGGAATATGGGTTCAGTCTTATACACCAGCCATGGAATTGACTTACCTTTACTTACCTCTTTGTTGTTCTTAGCCAATCCTTTTTCAACTTCAGCCTCTTTTTCCTCAGCTTTAGTGGGTTTAGAAACTGATTTAATGGGTACCTCAACCTCCTTATCACTTCTCAACACAATTGCGTTGCATTCTCTTTAGGATTCACAATTGTTTGTGATGGCAACTTTCCTGAATCTTAGGCTTCTAAATGGCTAATCGTTGTCGCCATTTGACCCATTTGGTTTGTCAATTGTTGAATATTATCCTTGCTTTGTTGCTGAAATTGCAAAGTGTTAGTGGCCAAAGAACTCACTATATCTTCTAAAGACATACCTGGTTAAGGAATAAAGTTCGATTGTTGTCTTGGTAGTATAGGTGGTCGATCTGGTTGCAAATTATTTCTATTTTTACACCATAGGTTGTGGAACATGTGGATTCTTGTAGCTCAAATTCGGATGATCTCTCCATCCAGGGTTATAAGTATTTGAGTATGGACCACAGTTTCTTCGAGGTTGCCTTGGAAATCTTCCTGCTGCATTGACTTGTTCATGGGAATCCTCTTGCAAAATTGGACACATATCCATTGGATGTCCCACATTCGAACAAATCCCACAAGCCTGCACTGAATGTGTTGTTCCTGAAGCTAATAATTGATGAACAAAAGAGGTTAAACTAGCCATTTTGTTTTTCAAGAAAAGAAACACTAACCTCATTAATAGTGTTGGGAGTAGGATCACGCCTTGTTCCAACTTTTTGAGAATGAGTTGCCATATTTGATATCAATTCACGGGTAGCTTCTATAGTCAAATTCTCCAATGCTTTTCCACTTGCAGTGTCAATCATGTGCCTCTCATGAACCAAAAGTTCCTTATAAAAATACTGATTCAATAAGGAATCACTTATCTGATGATGAGGACAACTGGCACAAGGCTTCTTGAATCTTTTCCAATAATTGCACAAGGATTCCTTGTTGAACTGCCTTATTCTGCATATCTTCTTCCTTATATTCACTGTTCTTGAGGCTAGAAAATACTTGGCTAAGAATAGCCTATTCATCTGCTCCCATGTAGTAATACTTCCTTTGGGTGGATCATATAGCCAATCTTTTGCTTCGTCCTTTAACGAGAATAGGAATGCTTTCAATTTTATTTTGATCTCTTCTGAGACACTATTAGGTTTCATACTCGTGCGGACCACATGAAATTCCTCTAAATGCTTATTAGGATCTTCACCTGGCAATCCATGAAAAGAAGGCAAAAGATGTATTAGTCTAGATTTCAACTCAAAAGTAGATCTTTACCTAGCAATCCATGAAAAGAAGGCAAAAGATGTATTAGTCTAGATTTTAACTCAAAAGTAACATCATCATCTAAAGCAGGATAAGTAATGCAAAGAGGTTGTTGATTTAAATCCAGGGCCACCAACTCCTTAAGAGTTCGATTTGCGACCATATTTGCTTTCTCTTGTAATCCTTGATGTGTCTTTTTTGTTAACCTATGCAAAGTCCTTTCAATTTCTGGGTCAAATTGAAAAGCACTTTTATTAGTAGATTGAGTATCAGGCATGCACAGTTAAAAACAAAATAAAGTAGTATAACAAAAATCAAACCAACACACAATCAAAGCAAAACACTCCTCGAAAACGGCACCAAAATATTGGGATCATGCTGCCGCCTACATCCAAAATAAAACCTATACTTCTAAAGATTAATGTAGTAGCGGAAATACAAGATTGTCCCACAAAGAGTGTAACTAATTGTGTTCCGATTGTAACAATGGGGAGAGGTTGTGAAGAAAATTGAATTAAATGGAAGATAATTAAAAACAATTGAACTAAATTGAATTGAATTGAAGAAAATCAATGGAAGAAATATTCCTAGGCTTGGTCCATATCCACTATAGAAATTCAATAGTTGATTAGACAAAAAAAGTATAACAATTCTATATCAAGTACTAATTGAAGAACTTAGCACGAATTCCAATTGACAACTTATTCTTATATCTATCCTTAAGTTTAGTTAATCCTCAACATATGATCCAATTAACCCTAACTACCGACTAATTCCAGACAAGTGCCAAAAAATTAATCAAGTAGAAGCATTGATAGCCAGAAAGATCAATTAAATTAATACAACATAAGCACACACGGTTATGTCAATTAGTTGGTTATTTTTTCTAGATTCAATAACCCAAATCTAGTAATTATTAAATCTAGTTGCTTCATAGATTTAATCGAACAATGCAGCTAATATTAATCCAGCTATCAATTGAATCCATTAATTAACTACTTGGCCTTCATAGCAATTAAAAGAAGCAATCATAAAAATAAATGTAGAAAAAGAACTAATACTTGAAATAAGAGTTGAATAATTAAACACAATAAGTCTCACAACTTTAAGAAATCCATGGTTTCAATTCCCTTGACCAAGAATGAAGTTTTTAGGCACAAAAGGCCAAGGGAGAGAACACAAAATAAAGATGTTAAACTATGACTAAAGAACAATAAAAACTACGTATCTCTCATCAAAGGAGTATTTATAAGGGATTCTAGAGTTAAATTTTCTTATCCCACAAGAAACGCATGAAAACCTTCAAAAAAAAGTCTAACAGGATGAAGAAAATTGTCAAAAATAATAATTTCATAGACTCTCGTAGGCTTCGGTGCATATGCCTAGTTGAGAACCTAGTGCATGTGCGCTGGCTTTGGCTCTGGGAATCTTCTTCTCTGGAAGTAGCGGAGATGTGCTAGGTTTTTGGAGCACATCCATTGAATCCAGAACCACTACTTCAATTTCAACTCTGATTTTGGTATAGATTCTAATATAATTTGGTAAAACACAAACATAAAATTTGTAACTCTTCGTCTTAGCATTCCAACATATCTTGAATTAACTTAATCGGAGCTCGGATGAGAAAGTTATGCTCAAAATACAAAACAGTATCCAAATTGCTCAATGCTTGTGCACAC
Source organism: Cinchona pubescens (assembly GCA_025175665.1). NCBI lineage: Eukaryota > Viridiplantae > Streptophyta > Magnoliopsida > Gentianales > Rubiaceae > Cinchona > Cinchona pubescens. Next base: position 3,015,169 of record JANKKI010000064.1, read on the forward strand.
TTCACTCTTTGAATTTTCTTCACTTTATTTCGTCATTTTAATTCCTTTTGCACTTCAACCCTACAAAAACTAAAGATAAACAAATTAAAACCATAATTTACTCCAATATTACTTACAACACATTAAAATGAGGTAAATGATACGTAAAACTGAAGACATTTAAAAGCATATCACACACAAACAGAATACTATCCAAAAAGAAAGAGCAGGACTAGGGAAATATCAAGATAAGGAAAAGAATAAAATATACTCCTGACAAACATTTACCTTTGATATATTTTGTTTTTGATTTTTTTTTTTTTTTTTGTAAACTAGAACAATTTTGTATGATGATTAATTATTCCTCTTTTTTTTTTTTTTTTTGAAAATACCTCCTATTCCGGTTCAACGAGAATTTCTCTTTTTATTTTTTGTATTTTTCTCTCTCTGAGTATTTTCTATTTTGGCTCTGTCTATGTATGCTCTCCTTGGTTCCCCTCTTTTTTATACTCTTGGTGTATATATATAGAAATTTGGAGCCCCATTTTTCTTGCCTACCACTCCACACTTGATCATGGTTGATGAGGAAGTTATTTGTTGTGCAGAAGAATGTGGCCACATTTGTAAGGTCAACACTCGGTCACTTTATGTTAAATTAAATCATAATTTTATTTCTTTTATACCTTTTGTTTTGATCCTCCACCCTATTCATGTGAAGCAAATGTTGTTTGCATTTTTAGGGGGACTCACGTTCTGGTAGTTATGACCACATAATGAAGTGGTCTTTGGCCACTTTGTCATTTTCTTAAGCAATGATTTTTTAAAAAAATATTTTAGCTGACAAAATATGGAAATTTGTTACACCTATGCTTTAATTTCGTGTATGACTGCTATATTTCTTTTCCTTTTCCTAGTTGACCATTTCAACAATTTTTTGCCAACTTTATTATTATTATTATTATTCGAAAGGGCTAATTTTTACTATCAAAAAGTCATGTTTAACAGTTGCCCTCTCGAGCATTATTCATGAAAAATTATTTTGATATGAATAAGGCTTGATATCTTAAATGCTAACTTTATCGATGTGCATTTTGATCATTTTCATATTGGGTTTTTAAATACACTTGTATTTGACTCCAGCCTTCGAGCCCTTTTAGTCGTACTTGTAGTATTGGGACCTAAGATAATTGACTAAAACTTAATAATAGTTTAATGGCTCTAAAGCCCGGATTTTAAATTAACTTGTATTTGACTTTGTATAAGAATGATTTCGAACCCTTTTAGTCGTACTTGTGGTTTTGGGACCCAAAATAATTAGCTAAAACTTAATAAAAAATTATTGGCTCTAAAGTCTGGGTGTTAAGCCCACTTGTATTTGACTTTGGCTTTCGAGCCCTCATATTTGAATTTAAGACCTTTGAGCCCCGATTTTGCGGTTTAGGCTTTAAGGCCCACATAAGCTAAAATGAATTTGTAATTGAACTTTTAAGAAATGTAACAATTTAAAACCTATAATCAACAAATTTGACTTTGAGGCCCGCTTCAATTTTTTGAACCCCAAGATAAAGTTGGCAATTTCTGACACGACTTGATAACACCACACAAAATTAATAGGTTATGACACGACTTAAAATTTATCGGGTCATTAATGGGTCAACCTATTTATGACACGAAATTAAACGAGTTGGATCAAGTTAACCCATGGATTGACACAATAACCCGTTAAGTTACTGTATGAGCAGATTTTTGCTGAAGTTTTGTCTTTACTATTAATTTGATTTAGTATACTTTAAGATTATGAATAATAGATTGAATTTTAGAATATTAAATCAAATATAATAATTATTTTAAATATTATCCCAAAAATTTCAATAATTTTAATTATTTGTTTTAAATTAATATGATGACAGGGTTAGTATTAATAATTGTTTAAGTTATTAAATAATTAAAATTTGGGATTTTAACTTAAATGGATCTCAAGTTATTGCAATTTGTCAAATATGCTGATAGTCTCTATTAATAGTAAATGGGTTATAAGCTAATACGATACGAAATCGAACGGGTTAGATACGAATACGACACAATAAAAAATGGGTACCACATGAAACGACGCGAACAGACACGATAAGAAATGGGTCACACCTGACACGACACGATAATCTGACAATCCGACCAATTGACACCCCTATCCCAATATCTATAATTTACTGATCCGTCTTTAAGGCTTACTTTAAATTTTTGGGCTTTATGGCACATAATTAATGAATTGAATTTAATTAGGCTATAAGGCCCATTAATAATAAATAAAATTTAAGACCTATTTTAGGCTCTATGGCCTATTATTAATAAATTAATTTTTAAGGTCCATTGTTTTTTTTTCTAGGACTCTACAACCCACTTGAATTTGCAGGTTATCAGACCCATAAACAAATCAGGTACTATGGCCTAACTCTTTCTTCTTTCCTTATTCACGATGTAAGGTGTAGACTTGATTTTGGACATTCCAGAACCTATATTGTTATATTATTTTAATCTCTTGCTAAATTTTCTTTTACTTTTTCAAATAATGGATATCAACGGTTTTCTTTATTTTGAAAGAGCAATCAATTAGGACAGGCGTGAATATATACAAGGCCTTAAATATGTCTATTCCCAATCTCTTAGTTAGATTGATATTGAAATTTCTATAGATGACTAGGTCAAATGGGTTAAAGAAGACAAAGTAAGATTTGGGAACCTTATATTTGACCCCAAGGATGAGAATGAGGTTATCAAGGTAAAGCTAAATGGCATAGGACAGATATTTGATGCACTTTCACTTGTCCCAGGTGAACAATAATTCAGAGGGAGATTTAGATCATAAAGTAAAACCTAATTTTCATCTATTATTGTATAGATTTTTGACAGAGAAGAACAACTGGGGACGCCAATTCTCTTTCCCTAGTTATGCAAAATTTCAACCATTTTTAATGGAGTGGACTGAGTTAATGCTGGGAAATCACACTGCTATTCTTGAACAAGCCAGCATTTACAGTACAGTAGCAGTTGTACGATACCCTTACAATATCTATCCTAATGTACGAAGAGCCTTTTTGGAACTTTGGTCTCCCTTGACTAATACTTTTAATTACCAACTACAAGTGATAGATGAAGAAGGAAAGAGATCGTACCTACCGACTATTTCTGAACTCTTGTTCATTCACACAGAACTGTATATTTTATTTAATAAGAGTAAAGTATCATGGTCAAAGTGGATTGCTACTTTCAATGTGGGCGGGTGTTTTTGGAGCTTTTGGCGAGATGTTCACGTCACCTATGCATCCAAAACACAATGAAAAATCTTCTCCTTACCTCTTCGAGCCTCTAAAGAAGTAGTTTTAGCGACTTTTGTTGCCCTATGGCTTAGCATGTTAACAAAGTTTTGTTTGCCATTTTGCATGAAACCCTTCTTCTTTTTTGTGGGTTAAATTAATTGAATTTTTTCTATAGGTTTCTATTCCCAACGAAGGGTCATATCGTGAGACCTGAAAAATTTGTAATGGCATGCAAAATAGCACAAGAAAACAAGATCTCTCTTGCGCCGACTGTTCTTGGTTTTGTGTACCATAAGCTTGGTGAAATTGTACAAACGAAGAGGGTCCCGACACTGCAAATGCACTGTTCCCCATTCATCTCCTAGTTGGATGGTTAGTGGAACATTTTTCGGCACTATATCGCCGTAGGTCGGTTTGTGGCTTTCCTCGAAATTATCCCTTGATAGCAAGATATTTTGGTATTCTTGATGAGAATATCACTATTTCTCAAGTGCAAAACCAGCCGGTTTTTAGATTAGAGCAACACGTCAAGTATTATACTAACTCGCTTGAACATATCAGGGATATCGAATTTCTTGATGTTGACAAGCTGCCACTTGATAATTTTGAATTTTTACTGAACATTCGTTATGCTAGTTTACCTATCAGGGTTGGCGGTGATATGTGGATAGAACCTTATTACCTTCATAGATTTGTGAGATAATTTGGATTTGACCAAGGTGTTCTGGATAATGATTTTGAGTTTTTTGTCCTCCTAAGGAATAACTGTCACATTTCTCACTTAGCTATTGCACAGAAGAGAGTTCTCTCTAGTAACACTCATGCTAGATTTTTTATATCCTCTAGGGATCATGTAGCTGATAGAACATAGTGGTACTATAGGGAGTAGAGTAGGAGTTCTCAACCTTATCTGGGATTTCCTATTAACAGGAATTTTTGAATTCTCTCTCAAAAGGTCCTTTCAAGCAACGAACCTATTTATATAATAAAAGAAATCAAAGAACTTCTGCAAGGTCATTTAAAGGAGCTTTAAAGCTGGCTTGTGATAATACCACTGATCACAAAAGTTTGAATTCTGTCGATGCTAAAAAAGAGATTAATTTGAGCAATGCAACATTTCTTCAAGGTGGCAAGCAAGTGAAGGTAAAAGCCAGGAAATTCTAGTCTAGCGAATCTGATGAGAAAAAATTCAAGTGAACTCGCTGCAATAAGGGCTTATTCCCTGATAACTCCCTTGAAACTAATCATACCACCTCTTTCACGGATCTCTCGGACCAGGATGCAAGTCCTTTTGTTGTTAATGAACCAGCAAATAAAGTTTTCTCTCCAGTTCCCATTAACCTTGAATTGACTATTGATTTAGTTAGACCAAGTTGACATTCAGATGACCAAGGTTTCTCAGTCTGTGGATATTTTGTTAGACATTTAGACCAAAGAAGAAGTTTCTTTGATTGACATTTCCAAGAAATGGTCACCACCCCCGGGACCGAAGTTGACAAATTCTCAAGGGATTTTATCTTATGATATTCGTATCTTTCAAGTAATTGTAAAGCTAATGACTTCTTCTTATTTGAGTGAGCTTTTGAATCTCGAGAAGCTGATTCTAAATATCTTGTGAGGTTGAATGGAGTGGTTTTAGAGGGTGACACTGGGCGAACTGCAATTAATTGGTTTGTAGAACATGTCCACCAGACATTTGATTTAACTGAGAAGATCAGTTCTCAAGAGAAGTTTGTGAAAGATGTTGACCTTGAGGATGTTGAAAGTCTATCACTTAAGCTTTCCAATCATTTGAAGACTCTCAAGGATTTAAACTCACAATTGCAAGATTCTCATGAGCAATTGCAAGAACTTGAGAATCAGAAAACTATCCTCCTAAAAAAAGAGGCAAGGATTCAAGCGGAAAAGTTTCAGGCTGAAGACAATGTGGTGCATTGACTTTTGGGATTGTGACTTTGGAGAAAAGTTTGGAACAAGGGAAAAAAGATGAGTAGCGTATAAGGATGGAAATCCATGAAGCCAGGCAAGAGAAGAAATTTGAGCCCTTTAAGATCTAAAGAAATAGTTCCAAGCCATTTTTGCTTCTTTGGATTCCTTTATGCAAATAGACTTATAGTCATTTAAATAGTATCTGCTTTCATTTTATTTTATTTCATTTTTTCCTTTTTTCTTTTCATTGTGATTATTTTTATTTGTTTGATCAATTAGATGTAATCAACAATAAATTTAATAAAGTTATGCTTGATTGATTTTTATTTGATTTATTTAAATTTTCTTGATGTATTACATTAGTATTGCTCTAAAGAAAAAAAATAACCAATATAATATTATATTGAATATCAATTGTTTCACCACTTGAGATGCATTGGTGGATAATTACAAAAGGAAAAATAATGTATTTTTTAATGAAGGGTGTTGCATCTAGTTTTGCACTAGACTACCCACGTACTCAATTTATGCAGGATCAAGCCGTTCGTAGTTCTAAGGCACTGTTTACATTGTCATTTAGGTAAAGAACCTTTTAATGAACTTTTCATGCTCTTACACAAAAATACAAGTATTTTCCTTCGAAGTTTAAGAGTGCATCTGCTCCTTTTGGGAAAACTCTAGTAAAAACATAGGAGCTTTCCCATTCAGCTTCAAATTTTCCTTTTATCTTTCTTGTAATGACAACGGGTCATCTAATAGTTAACACCAAATCGCCCACAGAGAAAGATCTAAAGTTGACCCTTTTGTTAAATGCCCCAGCCACCTGGGATTGATAAACTTCCAGTCTTTGTAGGGTTTCAAGCCTTTTCTTGTCAAGTGTTTCCAATTCAACTAACCTAATTTCTATATTATCATAAGGATTTGTTAACAGAACTGCAACTCTAAGAGATGGTAATTGTACTTCTAGGAGAAGTACGGTTTCGGAGCTATAAACAAGACTAAATGGCATACAACCAGTCGATGTAGCCTTAAGGAGTTCATGCCAATCTCTTTTACATTTAGACACCACTTTCTTCAAAATATTACATGAAACCTTATTAAAGGTTTCTGCTTGTATAACTTATTGGATGATGGGTTGTAACTTGTAGAAAATCCATGTCAGACCTTGTAATTTTTACTCAATTTCACAAGTAACGCACATTTGAAGTAAACGGCATTATCAGAGATAATTTCCAAAGGAACCCCAAAGTGATAAATAATGAGACTTTTAATAAAGTTTTCAATATTCACTACTCGCACTTCGGTTAATGGTATTGTTACCGGTCCCGACCAAAATGTACTTATATAATCTTGATGAAAATGGTTTGAAAGGACCAACTACGTCCAATCCCCATGTTTGAAATGGCCATGATAATATGTTGGGATAAAGTGGTTGACGCGGTTGATGAATGAAATTTGAATGTAGTTAACAAACGTTACAATTTCTTTCAAATTTCATTTCAACTTTTACTGGGGTCGGCCGATAATAGCCCAACCTTTTGAGAGAAACAAGTTAAGGTCAACTTGGTATGCTCCACATGTTCCACCATGAGTTTATTGAAGAGCATGAACGGCCTCTTCTTTTGATTGGGACATCTTAAAAGAACCCCATCAGAAGATCTTTTATATAACGGATCATTCAAGTAAGTAAACCTAAAGGCACAACATCTTAAGTCAACTTTCTTTTTAGGATCAATCAGTAGAATCCTGTGGATAAGAAAATTTGTGAAAGCTTGACACCAATCAAATTCCTCTTCAATTTTCAGGACCGTTTCCACATTTATTATTTTCATCTTCTTCGATCTAGCTTAAGGCTGGGGGCAGCAAATAATGTTTTCCAACTGTGATTTATACATCTCAATGCTCAGGCAAGGTCAAAGATTTTGCTAAGTTTTCCAGAGCATTTTCTTTATCATTTTCTGACCTTAGTATGTGGTTAATTTGTATGTCTTGGAATTGAGACATTAATTGCCTTGCTCTTTGATGGTAAAACACTAAATTTTCATTCTTAACCTCATATTGGTTATTTGGTTGTTTAACAACTAACTGAGAGTACCAAATACTTTAACACAATCAATGTGCATCTCAAGTATATCCAATAATTTCTAAGACAATAATTAATGCCTCATATTCCATCGTATTGTTTGAGCAACTAGATAAAAGAGAAAATGAATATGGTAATAGTCCTCTTGATGGTGTCACAAGCACAATTCCAGCCCTCACTCCTTTTTTTCTTGATATCCCAGCAAAATATAATTCCCATGCTAAGGTACTAGTAGTGAAGACCTCCTAATCTGGGAGATGGTCTTGAATTTCTTTATCATTGTGGATTGGGTAGGTAGCATAGCCAGTGCTTGTCCTTTGATTGCCTTTTGAGAGACAAAAGTAATGTCAAATTCTATCAAGATTAAATATCTTGATAAAAAAGGTTTTGACATTAAATATCTCAATAGATTGGCTCTTGAAATTAATGTCACTGGGTGAAACAACATATAATGCCTTAACTTTTGAACCACAAAAATCAAAGCCAAACAAGTTTTCTTAATTGAAGAGTAATTATGTTCAGCTCCAACAACTGTTTGGCTAAAATAATATAGTTCATTGGGCCAATTCTTTTCCATTCTCATTATTTTAGGCAAGTAATGCCCCCAGAGACCTTTTAAGAGTTGCAATATATAAAATCAATGGCTTTCCTTTAATATGAGCCATCAAGACTGGAGGCTTGGACAAGTATTCCTTGATACTTTCCAGTGCATTTTAACATGCGTGATCCCACACAAATGGTACATCTTTCTTCATTAATCTTGTAAATAGCAGATATCTTCCAGATAGATTTGATATAAATCTTTTTATGTAAGCCAGTCTTCCTTGAAGTTCACGCAGTTCTTGCAAGTTATGAGGTGGAGGCATTTCCATGATTGCTTTGATTTTTGGGGGATCAAGTTCAATTCCTCAGTATCTAATAATAAAAAGAAGAAATTTTCCAAAAGTTACCCCAAATGCACATTTTAAGGGGTTCATTTTCAATTGATGCTCTTGGAGTCTGTCAAAGATCTTTCTTAAATCATCCAATGATTTTGTCTTCCTTTTGTCTTGACAACCAAATCATCAACACCTTTATAGTACTCAATGATGTTATGAAGGATATCATTGAAAATGATTGTCATAGCTCTTTGATAAGTTTCTCCGGCATTTTTTTAATCCGAAAGGCATAGCTATGTGAAAATAAATGCCTTTTGGATTATGAAAAGCAATAAGCTCTTCGTCTTTGGGTGCCATCTTTATTTGATTTTAGCCAAAAACTAACAACTCGGTGATTGGAAGTGCAAATTCATCTTTGGGACATGAATCATTAAGATCTCTAAAATCAATACAAGTACGTTCTTGTCTATTTTTCTTTTTCACCAGTACGATGTTTGCAAGCCAAGTCGGATACTGAACCTCATGAATAAAACTATCTTCTATCAATTTTTCCACCTCAATTTCAATTTCTACAATCAATTCAGGTCTAAATCAACGTTAGCCTTGTTTAATCAGGCATTTATTATTTAAAACTGCTAGTCGGTGGACTGATATTTTAGGGTCTAACCTAGGCATATTTTTGGTAACTCCATGCAGACACATCATTGTTCTTGATATTTCCGATGAATGGTTTCATACTTTATCAACTCTTCTTCAAAGAGAAGAGCACTTACAAAGATAGGTTTAGGGCTTTCAGTAGTACCAAGGTTCCCTCAACTCATCTACCATGGCTTGACCATTATCTTCGAGTTGAGATGGAGTTGGTTAAATATTTTCAATGAACTCTTCACAATTTTTTTTGCAAAAGAGAAGGATTTTGTCCTTCTTCTTTGGAACTTTTAGCCAATCCTTTGCAAGAGGTACAATATACCTCTATGGATGCATTAGCTTCTGCTTCCTTGCAAGGAATAAGTTATTTCCCACTTTCTTTTTTCAAGGTTCATTTCTTGTTTCTTCTTGACTGGGCTCGCTTTGGTTTTGAAGGCTCTTGGAACCTTTGAAATATAGAGTGCTGAAAATTGCATGTCTCACATTCCTCTTCAATTTCAGGAAGCCCTTGAAGCCTTTTAAATATAGAGATTTTAGACTTAACTTTACTATGTTCCTCACAGATAGCAAAGCAATTTCTTGATTGGTGAAAATCATTGAATCTGAAGAAGAAGAAGTTGTTTTCAAAGGCTTTTGCAACCTTTGAAATTCGAAGGCTTGAGGCTTGTGTGTTTCTCAGATTCTTCTTTAATCTTTGGAAGTCCTTAAAGGCTGTTAAATACAGAGTTTCGAGGTTTACTCTGAATATGTTCCTCAGAGAGCAAAGATATTTCTTGATTAGTGAAAATCACCAAACCTAAGAAAGAAGAGGTTTCTGACTCATTACAATCTCGATCGACTATGACATCTTTCATATCCTCTTGAAAAGAGATTTCTCCTTCTTGAGCTTTAATTTCTTTCGACCTTGCAGGAATGATCTTCTTTCACCTAACACCACCTTTCTACTTTATTTTCCATCTTTTTGAAAGGTAGTCATGACCATTACTTGGGGTACAGATTGGTCTATTTTTCAAAGTGGACATGTATAATATGTGTTCAACGTAGTCATTGTCTCTTCAATTGAGATTGTTGTCAAATAATTGTCTTTCATTTAGTTGACTTTTTTACCTCAATTTCAAAATAATCTTTTGTCTTAGGGCTTTTGGTGCCATACTTCTTTCTTTCTTCTTTAAAGGTTCAAGTTTTACTTCAAAAGATTTTCCTCGAGAAAAAGATAAAGTGGTAGAAGAGCCAAATTCTCCTTTTGATTCTCCCTTTCCGTCTTTTCCTTTCATCTCATTTGAGCGAATTAAAGACACGGAACTTTTGTAAAAATTTGCATCCGCATAATTCTCCTCTTCGTTACCAAAAGATTTTGAGTTAGCTACCACCGTTTTTTCAATCCTTGTACCATCCTCCAGCTTTTTGATAAACTTAAAGTATTGATGGAATGTTGATGGCAAAATACCATTTTTTGAGCCCCATTTTTTGATGAAAAAAATTAAATGATAAGTATAAAGAAAAAATGCTATAATAATAATACGAAAATAAGGCTAAAGTGGGACTTTTTAAAAGCGACATTAGAAGATTCAAAAAAAATAATCCAGAATTAGGGTTTGGAAAATAAATAAATGGTAAATTACCATAAACTCCCATGTGGTATCGCCTTTTGGCACATAACTCCCATATGTTTTGAAAATATACCTTAAACCCCCATGTGGTCTAGACTAAATGATAAAATGGACGAAAAACATCCAAACTAACGGTTTTGGTTGAAATTACATCCTTATCCCCATATTTAAATTAGGATAAATTACTGCAAACTCCCATATAGTATGACCCTCGAACCTATAACCCACATGGGGGGTTTGCGGCAATGTATACTTAATTTTTTGAGAAAAAAAATTTCATTAAACACTCGTTTTGGAGTGCGTGCTTTTCAAACACCATTAATTTGGATGATTTCCGTCCACCTTACCTTTAAAGACAAACCATATAGGAGTTTAAGGTATATTTTCAAAACATATGGGAGTTATGGGTTAAAAGGTTATACCACATGAGGTTTTACGGTAATTTACCCTAAAAATAAACAAATAATGGAGTCACCACCCTGTTTTGAGTGAAGTGCATCGGGACACCAACCTAAACCTAAGGGAAAAGAGAGATTCCTGAAGGTTGAGGAAAAATATTTTAAAACACATAAAAAAAAAGTAAAAATAGATAAATAAAATAAGAAAAAATAAGTTGAAAACCCTAAACTTGATGACTCTTAGTGGACAAAAACAAAAGAAAAGGGTTCAGGAGTCTTATCGAGGAAAGGGAAGGCTAAAATACTCTACGAGTAACCTAGGCACCCTATTATTCTCGGCAAAATCGGTTGCAAGATTTAATTCATGTTTTCTTAAAATTAACCCCATTTTATATTAAGATTGGATAGAATGAAATGAAAACAAGTCAAAGGTAAAAACATGCATGGAAAACGCGGGAGAAAGAGAGCTCGCTGTGTTAGCGTTCGAGTAACACATGAGGGAAAATTTTCTATACTAGCGTGAGTAAAAGATATTTACAAAAATAAATATATTAGAATAGAATAAGAAACATATAAGCACATAAAACGTATAAGTATTAACATAAAAACATAATATTCTAGTATGCAAATCCTAACAAAAGCTATTAACACCTAGCACATACCCTAGCTATTTACAATCGGTATAAGCCTTTTTTACAAAAAGTTGCCCCATCTCTGGGGTAGACACCTATGCGTACCTATATAAGGCATTACCCTATGTAAATTTTCTAAGAAAGTGATAAATGGACAAAATTACATAAAGCGAAATAAACAATTAGCAAATAAAAACACATATTTCACGTAAGAAAGTTTAGAAACGTACCTCTTGGAGCACAAAAGTGTTTGTGATTCTAATCCTAACTAAAGATGAACAAACAAGTTAAAAATACCCCCTTCCTTCTATCCAACACTAACAATGCTAAGAAGGCTGAAGATAAATAATCATGACTCGAACAGAACAAGGATAACAAAAGCAATATAAACAACTAAAAAATTAGGCCAAAGTATCAAAAGGGAGCTAAATGATTGAAAAGAAATGGACTTAATTGAAACAAAATCCAAACTGCTTAGAGATCAATTTGCAAGGTTTTTAAACAATTAAAAGGGCAAGAATGCAAGAAACCATAAAATTATAATGCCACGATTACAACTAGTACGAAAAAAAAAACTTATCTGGAACTAATATAAACTTCTAGGGACTTAATTGTAAAAACTTACAAAGTTTTGGGGGTCAAAATACAATTTCAAAGATGTTAAAGGTCAACAAATGCAACATACAAAATTTTAGGAACCCAATTACAATTTTAGAATGTTTTAGGGGTCACAATTCACAAAAAATTTAGGGACTAAAATATTATTAAAGAAAGTTTTAGGGACTAAAATACAATTATAAATTTTTAGGAACTAAAATGCAAGTTTTGAAAAGTTTAAGGATTAAAATATAATTTTAGAAAAATTAGGGACTAAAATGCAATTTTAGAAAAGTTTTGGGACTAAAATGAAATTTTAGTAAAATTTAAGGGCTAAAATGAAATTTTAGACAGTTCTAGGGGCTAAATGAAATTTCAGACAATTCTGGGGGCTAAAATGTTATTATAGAAAATTCAGCAATAATGGGCTTCAAATAATTCTAAAAATATTAACCAAAGATAAAATACGGCCGAATTCATTTTCTATTCAACTAGCCCAAAACCAAATAAACTCAACATACAAAATAACTTTTAGGACCCAGAAGAAAATAAGTAAGCCCATTAATGAAAAGCCTTACAAACCCAACCAAGAATCAGTTGGCCCAAATTACTTTCTTAGTCTATTCTTATTTTTGGCCCAAAACAAAACAACCCAACATGCAAAACATATCGACATGGCCCAAGAGGAAACTAAGCCATTTATGAACTACTTAACATGTTCATCAAAACAATATGGCCCAACACAAAATAAATCAAACATGTACAATAACTAAACAAATGGGCAAATATAAGAATATGACCCAATTAAGCAAATATAGTCCATCCAACATAATCATTTGCCCAACACCCTTTTTTTTCACAAGTCCTTTTATTATGCAAGCCCAAATTTATATCCAACAAGATCATTAAATATTTTTCACTAAAAAAAAAATAAAAGTAGGCCAAACCCAATCAAAACTAATCTTTGCAGGACAAAAATAGCAAAAATTGGTTGTTTTAAAGCTATCACAGGCAAAATAAAAGTTGAGGGAAGACTAGGGGACCAATATGCAAAAAGGACTAAAAATAGCCTTCTTCCCAAACGAGGCATGCATGGTTTCTACGTTTTTATCTTTTTTTTTAAATCTTTTTATTTTATTTTATTTTTGTATCTACTTTAAATATTGTCGAAATCACATGAAATTCAAACCTCTTATTCAATTTTTTTGCATAGATTATGATTTTGGGGGCAAAATAATCCAAAAGTGATTAGAAAGAGATTAAAAGAAGTTTGGACAGCCGAGCTTCTTCCACAATCTCATAAACCAAAACCCAACCAAACAACATAAATCAAACACACAAATATTACTTACAATACATAAATCATAAATAGATTATAAATTTATCAAAAAATAAGAAACATATATTAATTAACGTCAATAAAAATATTTATAAAAATAAGCAAAATGAAATTCAAGGTGGTGGCAAGGCTTCAATCAAGGCTTGAATCCACCGTTCTTGATTTCTTTTTTTTTTTTTTTGGAAGGTTTGTGCTTGTTTTGTGTGATAGGAAAAGTAGCAGTAGACAACAATTGTAATATTGGTAGTCGTAGTTTTTTTTTTTTTTGCTGAAAGTGGGAAATAAATAGGAAAATAATTGTGTAAAGTGACAGGAATATAGAGAGAAACGTATGGGAAAGGGAGAGAAAAAATTAGTTGATGATGGGATAGATGTTGATAAGGGTTATCTTGGTGGAGGAGTTGTGAAGAGAATAAAAAGGGAAAAGGAGTGTGAGATTACGCCCCATGGTGTGGGTTTTAGGGAAAAGGGTTGGGTTAGATGTAATTAGTCTATGTAGACCATGAGAGGATAGTGTTAGTGTGATATGATTAATGCTCAAAATCCAAAAGAGCTTTTAGCATCTCTCCCTTGATTATTTTTATCCAAAAAATGCTAATTTTGTGAAATTGATATTTTGTCTCGAAAAGCCAAAAAAATTTAAGAATTTGTTCCAATTTGACACTTCAGGGTAAAAGTGCATCAAAATTCGGTGTATACACCATTAGCATGAATCCAAGGATGACCTAATAAGGCACTCTATGAAGGATTCTCATCGATCACATGAAACAGCGCCTCACTTTTAAGGTCCTCAAAATTCATTTTCAATTCGATGGTCCCCAATACTCTTTGTCCCATTTGGTTAAACCCTTAGATTGTCAAGTTTGATAGAGAAAGATCTTGGGTCGACAACCCCATGAGACGAAGGGTTTTCAAGGAAGCAGATTTACCACGGATCCAAAATCAAGAATTATTTGAGTTACAAACATGTTCCTAATAATGCCACCGACATAAAAAGGCTGATTATAGTCATATCCCATTAGTAACTCCTCTTCATTAAAGGTGATACAAGCTATGCATGAAATAATATAAAACTCTTGTGATAATGGGGACTAAAATCAATCACATAGATATCAGGTGTCATCAAAGTTTTTACTAATGCCCTTCTTAGATATTTTGACATTTGTAAGATATCATAGACACTTAGGAGAGTCATAATGCACTTAAGGTGTGCTAAGACATTATATTTGATTTGTTGATCATGGGGTGTAATCCGCAAGTGAGGTTTGGCGAGGATTTTAGGATACCTCCTTAAGTCTTTAAGTCTTCAAACTTACTGTCACAAGTTTCAGGTAGAGATTATGCACCTCTTCTTGAATTGTAGGTTCTTTAGGAATGGATTCTTTTGAAGATGAGCTATTTGATTTCTTACATTGTTGCACTTTTTTGCAGCAACGAATCGTTGACTTGAGTGCAAAGTGATTTTGTTAGCTTCTAAGCTTGAAAACTCTTCTTCTTTAAAAACCACCACACAACACTGTTCCACAGTCTCATTTTCTTCATCTTGTTTGTTTTTGAAGAATTCGGGAGGTGATATATTCAGTTAGAGTAATAGGTATTTTTTCAAGTTGAACAAATTCCTCTTTTATCGACACTGTCTTCTTTTGAATCTTCTTCTTTTTCTTGCCTTTCTTATGTTCATTTTTTCCTCAAAACTTCATTCTAGGATGAGTAGTTTGCATAGAACGTAAAGTAGTACAAATTTCCTTTTTTGTTCTTTTGCTCAAACAAGTTTATCACTCTTCGTCTTTGCACTTTCAGTTTCCAAATGACTATTATAATTTTTCAGAAAAGGCTTAGTCATGAGCTTGTAAAATGTTAGAATTTTTGGATTTCCTAGACTAGGCTTGTTAGGATAAGCGTAAATATATGAAACTTCATTGTCTACTTAATGCCATTTTAATTGCACCCTTAGGAAGACGAACCAATGAAATAGGGTTATCTTCAACTAAAGAGATGTTGTTTGCAACAGTGGACGAATCATCTTCAAGCTCGGCCGGTCTCTTTGGTTCATGCAATTCTATTGCCTTTTCTCTTGTGAATTCATCAACTGGTTGAAGATGTACTCTACATCCTCGTCATGAAAAGTGTACTTTATACTTTTCCTTTCCTTCAAAGTAGGTCTTTTTTGACTTTCTTTATCTTTTGAACTTGAATTAGGATTGACATTACCATTTTTCTTGTTGGTATTAACAAAAGTCGCCATAGACTCGCCTTTCTTGATGGGTTTCTTGTCTTCACTTTTCTTTTCTTCTGAAAACTTACCCTTTAGAGTGCTTTTTTGTCTAGCTACTATAATAAAATGTTTTGGGTTTGGAGGTCCCGACGAAAGTAGCTATTTCTGGTAACAGGATGTTATAACGCATTTGGATAGTTGATTGTTCGATCAATTTCTCAAAGCATTGAAGATTTAAATTTCTCCATCTTGGTATAAAATCTTTAACACTTTCATTTGTTCTTTGATGGGAATTAGCCAAGTCAATTATAGAAACCTTCTTCTTTGAGCTCACGAATTATACAAGGAAGGTTCTTTACATATCATCCCAAAATGTGAGGATCGAGCCAGGTGGTGGTTTGGTATACCAAATAAAAGAAGATCCTTTTAGGGACTGGACAAATTGACGGATCAATAAGGCATCCGAAAGAGCTTATTCACCACAAGCTGAGTAAAAGTGAGCTAAGTGTTCTTGTTGCGAGCCATTGATTCTGTCGAATTTTTTGAAATGAGGCTTTTGATAGTTAGAAGGATATGAGATCGTATCATAATGAGACGGATATGGTTTATGATACCCTAACACAGGAGGACTCATAGACGCTTGAAATTCTCTAACACCCTCGGCTGCTAATGTTTTGATATCGGCTTGTTTTACAAGTTCACTTGGACGTTTTCATGAGTTTGCACATGTTCACGTGACAATGTACTTGTTTGACTAGCCACTTGGGCAGCCAAAGTAGCTATTTCAGCGTCTCTTTTAGCAACTTTTCTTTGTAGTTCTTGCACTTGATCTTCAAGAATGTGGTGTCGGTAACAAAGAATGGCATTCCTTTACATTTGAAATTAATCGAAAATTTGTAACTTCCTTTCAAACTCCCTTGCTAATTCCAAAAGAAAGTCATCCTCTGTGAGCAGATACTCGAGATCTCTATATAGAGGATGAGGAAACTGCAGGTCCCCTTAGGCTATGTGATCCATTTGAAGAAGCCATTATCATATTGGAGTTAGATTCCAAGGGCTTCTCTTCAATATGATACTCGATTGGCATCGATAACTCTTCAGAAGGAGCTCGAGACAAAATTCTTGCTTGAGATCGAGTCACTAGGCCATCATATGGTAAAATCGAAGACTTGGATGAGCGCGAGGATTGGATTACATTACGGGATAAAGATTTATCCGTTGCAAGTCTTTTGGTCTCCTTATCGAATTCATGTTCGATTGGTTGTTTCGAATGAAGAATAGGATTCGCGACTTCATTTGATAGGATGTGAACTTCAAAAATCGGGACCTCGAAACCTTTTACTTGTTTTCGGGTTCCTTTTTTGTTTTTTCTTTGTTTTATCCTTTCTTTGAACGAGGTGTACAACTATGGACCCTTCTTTAACCAATTTCTTTCCTTTTGACATTAGCGAGTTGAGTTCAACAACTCTTGGATTCAAGGCTCCTATTCTCTTTTTATTTGAAGCCTTTGTAACCTCAACCTTTGGGGTCTTGGAAATTGGTACTTGAGACTTCGGGGACGGAGTATTTTCCTCCTCTTCACCAAAAGTTGTTACAGTTTCAGTTGATGGTAAGTCTACCACAAATAACCCAAAAAGAATTTGATTTGGTTTGAGATTGACCTCCTCAACCATGTTAATGGCAACAGGTTTATGTCGGTGTTGGCAATGCTAGACTTGCGAAACCACCATTGAACAGGGTTCGCACCTTCTATTGGAGTCATTTTAACTAGTTCAATACGAGCGTTTGTATTAGGACAATTCTTGCTTTTCTTGTTAAATGACCTTGAGATTAGAATAATTGTTTGATACTCCTCGAATGATGTCAATCTTGGAGCATTTTTAGGACTAACTTGCCCCTTCGTAGCTTTAGTAGTCGGAGTACTTTCTTCCTACCTCCTTACAATGTAGGCAGTCACAAGTTGGGTAAGTTTCTTCGCTCCTTAATGGCTTTGGTGGTTAGAATGAGCTCCTTTTGCCCCCCTAACAGTTGGGGCGAGCTTCTTTTGCCCCCTTGCAACTACGGCGGCCGAGACGACCTTCTTTTGCCCCCTTTGGGGCCTTCGTGGTCAGAGCGGATTTCTTTTCCTCCTTAGTAAACTTTGCTGTCCGAATTGGTACGTGGTCAATTTCAGAGAAATTTTTGGGCGGTCTATTGTGAATGTCACCATGTAGTCTCCATTAGATCTGAATCAATCTCAACGAGTCCATAAGAAGTGATCCCATTTTTTTCATTAGGTCCGGGTAGAGACCAAAGATCTTGAACGACCGATCCGGCAGAACAACCCAAAAGATAAAGAAGTATCGTTAATTTCTTCATGCTCGTTCCTTCCGCGTTTGGTACTTGGAAGCACAAGAACTTCTTAATGAATAATGAATCACGATCTTTGGTATCATCTTAAACCTTTAAAACAATACAATAAAATTAATTCATTCAACAATCAGAGATAAAAAGGAGAATAGGTCCTACTGGGCATGCCAAAAACTATGTTGGGCAAAAATTTAATTTTTTTTTTGTGAATTAAATCCTCGCTCAACTTAATCTCACTCGTGCGATTTGCTTGTGAAAATTTTTATTTGTTAGTCGGACCCATTCAAGATGTATAATCCTTAATTACATTCCCTAATTTTTGAGGAACACCTTTTGATTCTAATTGTCAATTAATTAATTGGACTTCCAATTAAACAAATGAGATAAAAATAATTTAGATTGTATTTATTTTTGGCGTTGCACCTAAGTAATATACTCAGGTTGACTATGTACATGTTACCAGGATCAAACCTTACATATTTCGTGTGAACTAAAATCCACTTACTTTTCGGAGCATTTGTTTTGATTTTAATGGGAAAATAAATTAATTTCAACCCATTTTGATCGTACTTTTGACGGGTTACTTGAATTTGACCCTTTTTTTAATTTAATGGAATTTTAGTTGATGAAAAGAAAATCCACAAAATAATATATTTTGTAGTTCTTGCAATTGAACCCTTACTAGGGTTTTCTACGTATCCTAATTGAAATCAAGCCACACATAGTTCTAATCGAACTATAATTTTAAATGTCAAATCTTTTTGGCCATTTGAGATAATTGACATCTAATTAGAATTTGGCCATTAAAGGCAAAAATAATTTAGACGAGTTTTAAACTTGTCCAATTATCTCATTTCATCTTCTAGTGATGCCTTGAAAGGCAAGATGGATATAAATGTTTTGATTTAATTCATGTCTTTAATTTTAATTACAATAAATAGTAATGTGGGCACAAAGGCCAAAGACAATTAATTTAATTTATTTACCTTAAAAGCTAATTTTAGCACTAAATCCAATTAATTTTATTTAATTCCTTAAAAGGCAATTTTTAGGCTCTAAAGCCAATTAAATTTGATTTTAATGCCTTAAACGGCGATTTTTGGGCTGCAAGACTAATTAATTAATTTAATACCTTAAACAACAACTTTTGGACTACAAGGCCAATTAATTAATGCCTTAAACAACAATTTTTGGATTCCAAGACCAATTAAACAATTTAATGCCTTAAACTGTAATTTTTGGGCTCCAAGACCAATTAATTAATTTAATGCCTTAAACAATAATTTTTTGGCTCCAAGGTCAATTAATTAATTTAATGCCTTAAATAGCAATATTTGGGTTCCAAAACCAATTAATTAATTTAATGTCTTAAATGGCAATTTTGGGTAATAAAGCCAAGTAATTTAATTTTATTCCTTAAAACGCAATTGTAGACACTAAGACTAATTAATTAAAATACAATTAATTTTATTTAGTACTTTAAAAGACAATTAATTTTATTTAGTATCAGAAAAAGGAAATTTAAGCGAGAAAGCAATTTTTGACTTAAGTGGGCACTAAAGCCATTCGACTTATAAAATTATATTGCCTTAAATTACCTAATGAGACAATAATAGGCACCAAAGTGCCACCAACGCATAAACTATAAACTAGAACAAAAGCCAATTTAATTTTAATCCTGTCTCGGATGAATTGACTATTTTGTTTGACCCATAAAAGTAAATTTTGTACTTTAAAATATTTTAGAATAGCCAAGTTAGAATAGTCAGACATGATTAAACAATCTCAGACATGTAATTTTTATCCAACATAATCACATGCATGTATCAACTAAGCCCCTATTTTTACGAAGTGCTTGGATGACTTTAGAAAATTATTGAATCAAACATATGACCTTCAATTAACCAAACAAAAGTAATTGAACGTGAGGATCAATTCATTGGACTAGAACATCCATGGATAATAGAGTTAATAAACGGAACTCTCTGCTTTATCATGTTTGCTTTTTTTTTTTATAATTAATTTAGGGTTTTACTTATCATAAATTACATGGTCACTTTTTAAAACTTAACGTAACAGGAGGCTTTGTATCTCTCGTTAAACAGGAGACTTTAATGCAATAAGAGCTTATTTGACAGTAAACTCCTATCCTGTGGATGCTGCTAATTTATGGGGATAGAAGAATTTAAAAGGGGAAAAAAACAGATTTGGGTAAGATTTTTTTTAAAAAAAAAAAAAAAAAAACCCAATGGAATTAATTTTCCCTTATAAATAGTGAAGAGCCTGCACATATTTCACACAAATAGAATACCATCCACATAAAAAGGGCGACTAGAGAAATATCGAGACAAGGAAGAGAATAAAATATACTCCTGACAAACATTTACCTTTGGTATATTTCGTTTTTTTTTTTTTTTTTGTAAAAGAGAACAATTTCGTATGACGATTAATTGTTCCTCTTTTCCTATTCTCTTTCTACGAGAATTTTTCTTTATATTTTCTGTATTTTGTTCTCTCTAGGTATTCTCTATTTAGGCTCTGTCTATGCATGCTATCCTCGGTTCCCTCTTTTTTGTGCTTTTGGTGTCTTTATATACCAGAAATTTGGAAACCCAATTTTCTTGCCCACCGCTGCACACTTGATCATGACTGATGAGGAAGTTATTTGTTGTGCAGGAGAATGCGGCCAAGTTTGTAATGCATGAAGTGGTCAATACTCGGTCACTTCATGTTAAATTAAATCATAATTTTATTTATTTTACACCTTTTGTTTTGATCCACCAGGCTATTCATGTCATGCAAATTTTGTTTTCATTTTTAGGAGGGCTCACATTCTGGTAGTTACAACCATATTATGACCACTTCGTCATTTTTTGAAGCAATGACGTTTTTTAAAATAAAATAAAAAAAATTAAGTGGACAAAATATGGGAAATTGTTACCGCCATGTTTTAATTTCATGTATGAGGGTTGTATTTCTCTTTCTTTTTCTAGTTGACCATTTCAACAATTTTTTGCCAACTTTATTATTATTATTATTATTATTGAAAGGGGTAAATTTTGACTGTCAAAAAATTCATGTTTAACACTACTATATGTCTCTGTGGATTAAAATCCCAATTAGTGCATAAATGCAACCCTAATTGACTATCTAAGATGAGCAGAGAGCCCCGATTAGTACATAAATGCAACCCTAATTGACTACCTGAGATGAGCAGATATATTTCTATCCATACGTACGATAATTGTTCGAAATGGTTCAATTTATGGGCAATTATTGCAAATGAAGGCTATTTGAATGCATCTGAACCCTAAGTATCCTCTGTTAATTCGAAACCCTAAGTATCCTCTGTTAATTCGAAATAGAATTTACTCATCTAGAGGGTGATCAATCATCTACAAGCATTAAGAACAATTCAAATAAGCAAACAACCATAAGTAATCCAATAGAACAATCAAAACCTTAACAAACAATATTCATGGTAAAATTGGAATAAAACCCTAGATATAAAATTAATGCATCATTATTGTCATAAATATATTATGGTAATGCTTTACAATTATTCTAGAGTAAATAATCACAAAGGAAAAGGAAAGAGAAGTAATAACAAGTAGTAGTCGCATTTTTCGCCCTTCGCCTCGATGATTCTCTTTCTTCGAAAGATTGATAACTCCTGCAAATCTACTCTGTACTCTAACTTATGCTAACTTATGTTTCTATAATGAATAATAGGAAGATTTTAATCCAAGGTTGTCAATTTTTAGCCTCTTCTTTAATTCTTCTTGAAAACTAGAAAAACCCTAGTGGAATTTGCAACCCCTAAGAAGGAGAAGGAATTAGAACGTGTTTTTCAGGTCCTAGAGACCCTTATTTATAAGTTTGAAGAGTTGCAAAGTGTAGGATTTTGAATAAATTTTGAAATGCACTATTACAGGCCCAAAATGGACAACCGAAACCCTAGAAACTCTCAAAATTGCGAGATTTCACGTTACGGTTGCAGCATGGGTGTAGGTCCTCCAAGTGCACCCGCACCAGGGCAGTAATTCCTGGGCACACCTGCACTTGGGGCTTAGTGCTTGGCTTCACTGTTTTGCTTTATTTTCGTCCTGTTTAAAGGATTCCTTCGGTTGAATCCAAACCTATAAAACAGCCAAAAAAACATATAAAATAAATGTATCTACACATAAGAAAACACATAAACTAATATTTTAACAGTATACCCCTAAAATTATCAAAATACCCCTAGTTACTAAACAAGATACATAGAAACCGATTAAAAGACAAGCTAAAATGCATGTAAATAATTCTCTATTGGAGAGCTAACAAATGCCCACCTAGACATTGATTTATTGTCATTGAAGCTAATTATCCAATTAGAATCATTAAATCCTTCTAATATCAAAGGAAACTCATTATAGTAAATGGCAAAAGACATTATACTTTGAAGATAACCAAGTATTCTTCCAATAGCTTTCCAATTATTAATACTAGGGTTATGTGTAAATGTAGAAAGTTTGGATACAACATAAGCAATATCTGGTCTAGTGCATTGCATGCCATACATTAAACAACCAATTACACTTGTATAGTCTAATTGACTTATAGATCTTCCTTGTTTTTTACACTTAATCAACTTATTAGTAATATCTAGTGAAGTATTCTACTCATTAATGTTTAAGTGATTAAATTTGGTGAGTACTTGTCAATGAAATGGGATTATCATAAAGCAAAACCCCCACTCTGTTTTTTAATTTTGATCCCTAAGATAGTAAGTTTCTCTCAAATCCTTCATTTTGAATTGAAAGGATAAATACTTCTTCTTAGTATCATTTATAGTGTGCATATTAGTTCCTATTATTAACATGTCATCAATATATAAACATACTATTACACCATATTATTTAGTGATTTTAAAATATATGGACTTATCCGCTCCATTATGTTTGAAATCATGTAATAATATCACAATATCAAACTTTTAATGCCATTTTATAGGAGCATATTTTAATTTGTATAAGTTCAGTAGAACATTGAGTAGGTTTTTGAGAACAATGAACAAGTAATAAAGAAAACCTTAATTATCCTAATCAACTCCTATACACTCGCAAGTATAAAAAATGAGTTTGTATATGTTTTGTCCTGAGGATGAGTTAGGATCGTTCCCACGAGAACTATTGGAACAATTACTAGGTTCACAAGTCTATTTACTAGTTAGACAAATTAATCAGGAGTTTTTTACTAAACTAAAACTAAATTTAATCGCAAGCACTTAAAGACAAAAATGTATAATTCTAACCCTACAGAAAGCAATTAAATATAATTAACAAAAATCCTAATTTAAATCCAACCTACTTACGAAAATTTAATCAAGAATAATAATTTAAATTAATCTACCCTATGAAAGCAACTAAAAGCGTTTAAATTAAACCCTAACTACTAAACTACGGACGCAATTAAAAATTTAAAGGCAATAAAAACAAGAACAATAATTAAAGAAGAAGAAAGCAATAAGAACAAAAATTAAATTGCTATAAAAATAAATCAAACTCAGTAATTGCAGCAAAAATAATTGTTGATAATTATCGAGTTTTGAATTCTTGACAAGAAAACAAAATCCTAACTTGAATGCTTGAGAAAATCTATCCTTACAGCTAAATTATCCTACGGCTAAATTATCGATCTAACTATCAAAAACCTAAGAAACTAATGATAGCTGATGATTATGATGATATCCTCTCCTTCTCTTGGTGTATTTATAGATACTTTTAGGGTTTTGAGGCTTCGAGATGATAAGTACAAGATTTCCCATGCAACCGGGCCCATGAGAAGATATTTCTTGCAAAATAAGCCAAGTTTCATAGCCCATTCATCGATCGGCGCCTGGTGCAGTGCAACCAGTCTCTCATTGTTTTGTCGGGCTATTTGTCCCAATTGTAACTCAAAGTTTCTCGTGGTAGCCTGCAAATTTTCGCATTGCAAAGTGGTAGCCCGCAAATTTTCACATTCCCTTTGCAACTTTTCAAAATTCCTTCTCAAATTATCATCATTGGATGAATCATGATTCACATGTGCGAGATAATTTAGATTTTGAAACGCTGGTCTTCTTGGTGGAGGCTGGTATGAGCTATTTTGTTGAGGTGAAAAGTTTCCTGGATATACTTTTGATGAGGTTGTTGATATGGTCTAGATAATAAGGTTTGTTTGGGAAAATTTTGCTGTGGTTGGTTGGGTTGAAATGAAGGATTTTGGATATTATTTTAGTTAGTCCAAGAAAGATGCGGGTGATTTTGCCAAGAAGGGTTGTATGTATCGCCATAGTATGTGGGTTGATTATATGAGTTAGAATTTTGATTAGAAACGTATTGAATCCACTCATCTTGCATTACCGAAACATCACAGAAGCCATTTTGGTGATTTCCTCTGCAGAAATCACAACTCAAGATCCCTTGGTATGCCGAACTAATAGCGTTCACTGAACTTCTTCCCATATTCTCCACAACCTTGGTCAAATTTGTAATGGCACTCATCATCATGTTCTGCTTGTTGGCCCCAAAAGCAACCTAAGAGGGGGGGTGAATTAGGTTGTCTCTAAAAACAAACCTTTTTTGTGCTTAATAGAAATTCAAACTTTGTGCACCAAATGAAAACTTAAGTTAGCTAACACAAATGAATACAATAGATATTCAACAATTTAAGCTTAAAGAACAAATAAGAATATTGAGATTAAAAGAATCAAACCAAACTCCCAAGCTTCTCAAGCTTGGAGCTTACAACAACAAAGAGCTTCTTACAAGGCAACTACCAAGTTCACAACTTGAAGTTTAGCCACTAAAAGTCTCTTCAAAGTAGGTGAGACAATAACCTCTTGTACACAAATGAGGATCACTCTTGCTCACACTAATTTCCTTTAGTTGAGCCAAGAGTCTTACACTCACAACCTCCCTTTGTTACAATTGTTATCTCTCCACTCTTACACTTGAAGAACTCTTACACTTCTAAGCTCTTTTCTCACTACCTACACTATTACAACACTTGTACCAACTATTTCTCCCAAATAGCTCAAGAATGATTTGTAATCAATGTAGAAGTCTCTGTTCTTATTTAATTCAGACCTAGGGGTATTTATAGTTGCCAAATATCTGCTTTCAACAACTTCCCAACTTTGCTATTTTCTGTTTACTGGAAAACTAGCCGTTGGACCTTTCGGACGGCCGATTTAGCAAGAGTGCGTTATACAAACTAGATGTTGTACCGTTCGGACGACCGCTGCTAAACCTTGCGTCCGACACTGCGTCCGTTCTCTGAGGGTATTCGTTCGGACGTCCGAGGATACGTCCGAACATACGTCCGATCGAAGCAAAGTCTACTGGAATATGATCGGACGCTGTTCTTCGTCCGAGACTTGCTTCAAATTCTTTGTGTCGGACGATTACCATCGTCCGAAACTCTGTCACTCGGACAGTTATTTGCGTCCGTGAAGTCTTGTGGTTGTTTTGTTCGGACGATCATTTGCGTCCGAACCTACCTGTTTTTCTGCACACTTGTTATTAAACCATTAGTATGATTTGGTCATCATAAAAACATGATTAACATAACTGGGGTTCAACAATCTCCCCCTTTTTGATGATGACAAATCAATTGGACAATTCAAAAAACAACCATAAAATATGAAGTGCACTGTACAACACATGAGAATTTGTCCATTATTTCTCCCCCATTTGGCATTATCAAAACATAAGATAAATAATGCAATTTAAGCTCCCCCTAAGTTTATTCTCTCCCTTGAAAGATGAATATAATGAGTACATGTTGAATGAGTCAAGTTATACAAAACGATTCTTCTGTTCAAGAATATGTGTTCCATAAGAAAAGACAGAATTTATGCAAAGAATAAGGACCAAAAACCATTTTCGCTCATTCCTTACCAAAAGCATCATCAAAACAATGAAGCATGTGTGATGCAATTTTTGCAAAATAATTCAAAAAAATTTGAATGCTCCCCCTTTCTTTTACAAGTTGTGACTTATTATAGGAAAAAAAATGGGGATACAAATTTCCTAGCATTCTAAATAGATTCAAACACAACATAGTTCAACTTGATAAATGAAAGCGCACAAAATTTTAGATGTTACCCATTTCAATATCATTTTAGCTCATATGCCTTGAACACCCTTCAAAGATAATCGGAACAAAAATTTTATCACCTTTAGAAAAAATGATTTGTGCTTTATTAAATCTAAATCTTCTCTTTTCAAGAACATTTTCTTTCTTTGTTTTCAAAGTAACATCAAGATCATCTAATCTCTTCTTCAATGAAGCTTGTTCTTCCATGATCTTGGTTTTTCCAACAAATTTTTCTTTCAAAACATCATTTTCTTTTGTCAAAGAATTATTTTTATGCACAAGTTTTGAGTTGGCACTCAATAAAGTATTAATTTTAATTTTTAAACAACTCTTTGTTCTTAGCATATGATTCTTTCAAACATTCATGCATTTTAAAAATAAATGATTCAACATCATCATCATCATTATCACATGAATCATCACAAGAATCACAACTAGAGGTTACCTCATTATCGCCAAGTGCCATAAAAGCCATTTGAGCCTCCTCATATTCTTCTTCAACCTCTCCATCCGAATTGCAATCATCCCAAGTGATTTGGAAGTTGTTGAAGTGAGGCTTCCTTGAGTCTTTTCTCCTTTTTTATGAAGCTTTAAATGCTATGCTTCTTTTTCCCTTTGCCTCCTCATCTTGTAGCTTGTATTTCAACTTCAATTCAAATTAGGTTAGAGAATTGATCAATGAATCAATAGGCATAGAATTTAAATTTTTAGACTCTTCTATGGCAATGGATTTAGGTTCCCATTCCTTAGGTAAAGCATTCAAAAATTTTCTATTCTTTTCACCCAAGGAATATTCTTTTCCCAAACCTTCCAAATCCTTTACCATACAAGAAGATTCATTGAACCTAATATACATCTTGTCAATGTTCTCATGAGGTTCCATTTTGAAGGATTCATATTTAGCCACAAGAAGTGACTTCTTTTGCTCTCTAATATCTTCACTTCCTTCATTGATTTCTTTCAATTTGTCCCATATCTCCTTGGCCGATATGCACCCTTTTACTTTAGAAAACTCATCTGCATCCAAAGCATTATACAAAATATTAATGGCTTTAGCATTTAAAGTTAAATTTATTTTAGCATTTAACTCATATCTAGTCTTAGGCCTTAATCTATGAGTATTTTTATCAAAAATATTAGTTTCTAAAGGACCTTCACGAATAATATACCATAAATCAATATCATTAGATTGAACAAAAATTTTCATTCTATCCCTCCAAAAAACAAAATTAATGCCATTAAACATGGGAGGTCTAATGATAGAATGCCCCTCTAAAAATAAAGCATTATTGGTTGCCATAATGATTTTTACTCAATGGCGGTTAAGCTCAATATATGAGACCAAGCTCTCATACCAATTGTTGGCCCCAAAAGCAACCTAAGAGGGGGGGGTGAATTAGGTTGTCTCTAAAAACAAACCTTTTTATGTGCTTAATAGAAATTCAAACTTTGTGCACCAAATGAAAACTTAAGCACAAATGAATACAATAGATATTCAACAATTTAAGCTTAATAAACAAATAAGAATATTGAGATTAAGAGAATCAAACCAAACTCCCAAGCTTCTCAAGCTTGGAGCTTACAACAACAAAGAGCTTCTTACAAGGCAACTACCAAGTTCACAATTTGAAGTTTAGCCACTAAAAGTCTCTTCAAAGTAGGTGAGACAATAACCTCTTGTACACAAATGAGGATCACTCTTGCTCACACTAATTTCCTTTAGTTGAGCCAAGAGTCTTACACTCACAACCTCCCTTTGTTACAATTGTTATCTCTCCACTCTTACACTTGAAGAACTCTTACACTTCTAAGCTCTTTTCTCACTACCTACACTATTACAACAGACGAATTAAATAAGTTTCCTTGTACCAACTATTTCTCCCAAATAGCTCAAGAATGATTTGTAATCAATGTAGAAGTCTCTGTTCTTATTTAATTCAGACCTAGGGGTATTATAGTTGCCAAATATCTACTTTCAACAACTTCCTAACGGCTATTTTCTGTTTACTGGAAAACTAGCCGTTGGACCTTTCGGACGGCCGATGCAGCAAGAGTGCGTCCGAGCAAACTAGTCGTTGGACCGTTCGGATCGGCCGCTGCTAAACCTCAGAGATCCTGATACTGCGTACACATCTCTGAGGGTATTGAGTTCGATCGTCCGAGGATGCGTCCGAACATGCGTTCGATCGAAGCAAAGTCTACTGGAATATGATCGGACGCTGTTCTTCGTCCGAGACTTGCTTCAAATTCTGTGTGTCGGACGATTACCATCGTCCGAAGCTCTGTCACTCGGACAGTTATTAGCGTTTATGAAGTCTTGTGGTTTCCAAGTTCGGACGATCATTTGCGTCCGAACCTACCTATTTTTCTGCGTTAACACTTGTTATTAAACCATTAGTATGATTTGGTCATCATCAAAACATGATTAACATAACTGGGGTTCAACACTACTGAGATATGAAAGTATCATAATTAGGCATACCTCCTTGTTGGACGTTGATTTGATTCACTTGTTGTTGTTGTTCAACTACAGGAGTTATTGATCCATGATAATAATGAATGGATGCCATTCTTTCCAACAACTCTTGCGCTTTCTCATTTGATAACCAGAGTCATTCTTTGATAAATGATCACTATGAGTCAGACTCAATAGAATTTGATCAATCCTTTTTTTTATCGTTAAGGTGGAGAACTGAACCAAGAATTCCCTTTCTTCATCACCAATTGAATCACTGTTTCATACCCAGGATTCTATTTTATCATCAATCCAATCCCCGTTCACGTTTTTTCTTTTTCTTATCAATGAATAGTTCTGTTTACTTGTATGACTTGGATGTCTTATATTTCTCAAAAAAGTGATTCGATTGATGGGATTTGGTATGTAAGATCGATGATGGAGTCTTGTAGGGAAAAAAACCTCTCGCACTAGCATCAACTATCAATCTAGTCTCTGTAAATAATCCATTATAGAAGGTTTGGACTTGCAGCCATAGTGGTATAGCATGGTGCGGACACTTTCTTAATAGCTTCTTGAACCAGTCCCACGCTTCTCCTAAGTTCTCTCCAATAATTTGTCTAAATAATGTAATCTCTTTTCAGAGCTTAGCAGTTTTAATCGGAGGAAAGTGTTTGGTTAGAACTCTTGAGAGAATTGGTGTAAACTCCCGTATTTTTTTTTAAAAAACAAAAATATAATAGTAATACTAGTATTTGTTATATCGAGTATACTACGAATTGTATTTGGATTAGAATTAATTTTCATTGTTAGACAAAATTTGTTATGAGGTCTGTTCACATGAGAAGTCTTCATTCTTGTCAATTTGGCTTTTTCTATTTGTCTTATGTTATTTAATTTGGACTAATCTAATGTCTAAAAACGTTTTTCATCTGTATAAATGCACAACTCTTTTTCTAATTATTAGTGAATTTTCGTAATTAATTTTAGATAAAATTTTCATCCAACTTTTGGTGACCAAATCATGATAGGAATTTTAGCTAATTTTTATAATTGAAGTTGGAAGCTTTTTGGAGTAAAATATGTATAAATAGGGGACTCTATAGGGTTAAGAAATTATTTTTGCTGGTTGAAATTTTGAGCTTTGGAGATAGGAGTTTTCGTGCACACTAGAGGTTCATCATGTATCAAATTAGGTATAATTTTCTAACCAAAATTTTCAATTATTCCATTTTCTTTATATGTATTTTTCGTATATGGAATATCATGCCTGAACTAGTATTTTTCCTTTAACTATTGTTCGATGAACTAAACTTGATAAATTTATTTTCCTGTTAAAAGTTGAGATTTAATTCAAAGTATAAGAATTTATTTATGTAATTTTTTTACAAATATTATGTATTTATTATGAAAAGTTAAAACCAGAATCTTTGGAAAAAAAAAAGGTATCAGCCATTGCGGTGGCTGGCTGCTCCGCTACTGCTGTTAGGCGTTCTGGTATCGGCAATAGGAGGAGTGATGGCCTGAGGTTGTTGAAATAAATAAGGAAGAAGAAGATGTGGGCTGTTGAAGGAGAAAAAAGGAAGAAAGAGAAAGAAGAGGAAAGTAGGAAAAGTAGGAGACAAAAAAAAAAAAAGAAGAGAGAGAGAGAAAGAGTTGACGGGACTTGGCATAGCTTTCGGCAGGAAGTTTCAAAGTTTGGGTTAATTACAGTTTAGGTCCTTTAGACCTTTGACATGATAGTTTAGGATAAATTACATAATAAGCCCTTGACTTTCTGAGATTTGGTTTTTGAACTGAAAACTTGAATACTTATTGTATAAGTAATTTAAAAGTATTAAAGAACTATTTTATAATAACTTATTGAATATTTTGCGGTGTTAGTAATATATTTTAACTGTTATATTTTTATATAATTAAGAAGAATATATATTTTAGTATGAATATGATTAAATATTTTTATGGCTTATGAACTTAAATAATGTTCCGAGGGCATGATAATCTATATACGAATTGAATTATTTTGAAATTAACATTAGTTAATATTTGATAACTTTGAGGTAAGTGGTTACTACCCTTTTGTAATTTTAAAAATATTTTGTCTAAATATTATTTTTGACAACATATTATATTAGTTATTAAACTTGGACCTTACATGGATATTTGAATTGTTTTAAATTATGAATTTATATGAGTGGCATTATTTTGAACTTTGTATGGGTATTCGCATGTGTATGTTTGAATTATTTGTTCGGTAATTAATAGTGGACCAAGGCTCTTCAAATAATCATTAATAGTAGGTAGGAACTAAAGTTCTGTATTTTCTGAACTGCCAGATAAGATAACTTCTGGCTTCTGAACTCCGAACTCCGAACTCTGGCTAAGATGGTATTCGCGAGACCCTTAGCAGCCTTTTCTAGTGGGTCTCTTAACACTAGGTTGAGTACTCAGTAAGTCGATGACAACGTGTTTGTTATCTCTTATGAGCCTATAATGAACTATGATATGAACTTTGAGCTCTGATTATGGATTTTGATTCGAAATTTTCGAACTCTGATTATAAATTCTGACTCTTGTATTCTGATTCCGATTTTGAACTTTTGATATCTGTGAAATTTGTTCTACAAATCTTTGATATAATGCCACTTACTATAAAAGTATGTACGTTTTGTTTTTGAGAAGACATTTTAAAAAGAAACCTTTGCGATTATGTGAAATAAGATTTTGTTTTGATGTCGAATAAAAATTTTTGAAAAACATTTGTATGACTGTGTATTAAAATTTTGTAAAATATGTATGTATATAACTTGTTTGGTCCAGCAAAGGTAGTGTTAGCTACTTGCTGAGTGATTTGTCGCTTACCCCACAATATTAACATTTTTGCTTATAATCATAGATTCGATTAAGAGGTTTGATCAAGGATTGGAAGTTATTTTGAGCCTTGTGTCCTCAGGTATAGGTGAGGGCACGGCGGTCATGGGACCCAGTTGGGAGCGGGGCGTGACAGTTGGTCCCGTGTTGTGAAAGTATCATGTCGTGAAAGTACCATATCTATATGATTGCAACCATGATCTTGCTCTATCACGGAAAAAAAAGGGAATGCTCTCATCCAAATACAATTGGGGTGGACTCTATTGCACCGAAATGTATTAATGACCTCCTCAAACCTGATTAAGTGCTCATAGGGATCTTCATTTGGTCCTCCTCCAAACATAGCATGTGTTTGGAGCATTTTTATTAGTGCAGGTTTGATTTCGAAGTTGTTTGCTTGCACGCGTAGCCGAGTAATGCTAGAACTCACCCCCTCAAAATTAGGTATGGCATAATCTCTAAAATATCAGGGGGTTAGCATTAGCATTAACCTGGATTGCCATTGTTTCCTGCAACCTCTTCTTGTTCATTCATGGCGTGGTTTGGATTCTCCATTAGATCGTCGCCTTGGTTTAAGTCTTGTCGTCTACAGTTTCTATTTTTCGTCCATTCAATCTCCAAGTATTACAATCGGATAAAGTGGTTGATTGGATGAACGAGTATCTACTATAAACTACAAAAAAAGAAAACCAAAGATCAAATATCGAAGATAAAATCCAAACAAATTCGAGAAAACAAGAAATAATTGTAAATAAATAACAAAAGAAATAAAAAAATTTTAATCTAGTAAGACTTACTACACCTAATACTGTTACCAAACAAAAAATAGTCCCTGGTAACGATGCCAAAAACTTGTTCGGTAGAATATTGATTTGGTTTTTGAGAACAATGAACAAGTAATAAAGAAAACTCTTAATTATCCTAATCAACTCCCACACACTCGCAAGTATACGAGGTTAGATTTGTATATAGGATGAGTAAGGATCGTTCCCACGAGAACTATTGGAACAATTACTAGGTTCACAAGTCTGTTTACTAGTTAGACAAATTATTCAGGAGGTTTTTACTAAACTAAAACTAAATAGAATCGCATGAAATTAAAATAAAGAAAAGAATGTAAAATTCTAACCCTACGTTGAAAGTAATTAAATATAAGTAACGAAAACCTTAATTTAAATCTACCCTACTTGCGAGAATTTAATCAAGAATAAGAATTTAAATTAATCTACCCTATGAAAGCAACTAAAAGCGTTTAAATTAAACCCTAACTACTAAACTATGGACGCAATTAAGAATTTAAAAGCAATAAAACAAGAACAATATTCAAGAACAAGAAAGCAATAAGAACAAAAATTAAATTACATAAAAATAAATCAAACTCAGTAATTGCACCAAAAACAATTGTTGATGATCGTCGAGTCTTGAATTCTTGACAAGAAAATAAAATCCTAGCATGAATGCTTAAGAAAATCTATCCTACGGCCAAATTATCCTACAGCTAAATTATAAATGTGGGCAAGAGAAGAAGAGAAAGGCATCATTTTGGTAGCACCTGGCTGCCACTAGCAACACTAGATTCAATTTTCTTCTCGATTTTGACTCTGATACAAGCTGAATTTGAAAAAATTCAAAACACAAAAGTTGTAGCTCTATGTATTAAATTTATAAAATATCTTGAATCACCTCAATTGGAGTTTGGACAAGAAAGTTATGCTCAATCTACCAAGCTATATCAGATCACTCTAATTTTGCAATTCTCGTCCAATTTCTTGATCAATTTTGACTCTTTCTTCACTCAAACCCTAAAAAACTCAAAATAAACATTATTAGCTCATAATTACTCAATTTTTTTTTTTATACATCACTAAAAACGAAGTAAACGATATATAAAATATACGACATTTACGAGTTTATCATTAAGATTTAACTAATTTGCAAACATTCTTCTCATTTTTAGAAAGTACAAAACCTTTAGGTTGTTTCATATATACTTCCTCTTCAAGATCACCATCCAAAAATAATGTTTTAACATTCATTTGATCCATATATAATTTACAAGTGCAGTACTAATGCAAACAAAACTCTTATTGAAGTTATCCTTACTACGAGAGCATACACATTAAAATAGTCAACTTTTGCTCTTTGCTTAAAACCTTTTGCAGCTAGTCTTGCCTTGAAGGTTTTTAAAGACCCATCAATTTATATTTTCTCCTAAATTCCTATTTACAACCAATAAGTTTAGCATTACAAGGGAAATCAACTAATTCTCATGTGTCATTTGATATAAGATAATCCAGTTCATCGTCAATGCCACTTTCCAAAAAACACAATCTCTTAAAGTCATTGCTTCACCATATGTTTTTTTATCATCTTCAAAATTCAATACTATAGGAATTTTATTTAGTACTTTTTCTCTACTTCTTTCAACTAAAAAGATTATTTCTTGTGAAGAAATAAAATCTAAGTTTTTTTCTAGATCTTTATTCTTTCTTGGTTCAATTGGAGTATCACTTTCTTTCCTCTTATTTATTTAATAAAGTATTAGAATTCTGATCATTTTGTATCTGTGTAATCCTATAGTCACCTCCAGTTTCTTATGAATTGATTTTTAAATATCTTAGAAATCTAATTTCTAAGGATTCAACATCTCTAGATTCTACAATTAGATTAGAACCTATATCCAACAATCTATATGCTTTATAGTTTTTAGCATATCTTACAAAGATACTTTTAAAACTTTTTGGTTCCAATTTAACCCTTTGGAATCAAGAACTCTATAGTGTGCTACACAATTCTATTGCCTTCAAGTAACTTAAATTTGATTTCCTTCCTTTTCATTTTTCATATAATAAGTTTTAGTGTTTCTTTAAGAGTATTCTATTGTATATATGACAAGCAATCAACAAGGGTTCACCCCATAAATTGTTTAATAATTAAATATATCAACATGTATTAACCATGTTTACCTAAGTTCTATTTTTCCTTTCGACCAAACTATTTTGTTTTGGGATATATGAGCACTTGTTTGATGAATCAATCCATTTCCTTCACAAAAAACAAAAAATTAATTTGGAAAATATTCACTTCCTCGATCGCTTCAAAGAATTTTAATCTTTGTTTCCTAATTTGGCTTTCAACCAAGTCTTTGTAGCATTTTAATTAAATCAAATTATTGGTCTTTTGTTTCATCAAATATACATAAGTAAATTTAGAATGATCATCTATAAAAGTAATAAAATAACTATTATAGTAGTTAATATTAATTTCATATTTCATGTGAAAAGTAAGTCTACAGTCGCTTTACCAGGAACCTTTGCAATATCATGATTTTCTATCATGTCGTTTTCTTCAATTTCAATATCTTCATATGCTTTGAACAGATCCTTGTTGTTGCAGACTATTACTCTCGAGTCATACCACCAATAACCAGATTTTGCAATTGTTTCCATGTTTCTCTCCATTACCATATCAATATTGAGATCAACAATCATTGTAATTATTTCTAATGGACTTGGTTGATTTTCAACCACATTTGCCTTCTTTTATAAGTCAGATTCTTCTATCTATACCATTTTTATAAAATTTGCAATCTCTTTTGAAATGTTCTTTTTAACCACAAAAGAAATATGGATGTCTTGTTTTATATTGCCATCGGCATTAGACTCAGAAGTAGAAGATACATCAGTGACCTTTCTTTTATTTTTTCCTTTTCTAGTTTTGTTGATGTTAAATTCAACATTGTTCACTTTAGTACCATTTTATAAAGTAAATTTATTTCTCAAATTTGTGTTTCCTCTTCAATTCGTACATGCTTTAGAAGTTGATTTATAGTAAACTCTCCTTTAAAATGTACTACAATTTCTTCCTATATTCATTCCAAGAAGAGACCAATTTTGAAGTCGATCACCGCTGCCACTTGAAGATGTTCAAATACTTCAACTTTCATGTCTTTTATTCTAGATATTAAGACCAACAATTCATCAATTTTAGCCGTTACTAATTTATTATTAACCATTTGAAATTAAAAGAATTCATACTAATAAATCTATCTGTACCTTTTTTCACATCGAAGTGTATTTTTTCTATAAAGCCTTCTAGTTTTTTTATGGTGATTTGATTGGTCAGAACAAGTCATGCAAGAAAGTCAATTAGATAATGAGTTCAAAATGAATACCCTAAAATGAGCTTAATCATCCTCACGTTTCTTATTGAGGCCCTTAATACAGTAGTATTATCGTCAGAAGAATCAGGTACTGGCAGTAACTTTCTACCCAAGATATATGTAATTCCTAATTCAGTAAGTAGGAATAGAATTTTGTCCTTCTAACACGTGAAGTTTGTACTGTTAAGCCTTTTCAGTTCAATCACATCTGTATTAAATATCTTATGAAAAATTGTTTCTGAAGTTGGAGCATTGATACTCCCTCCATGATGATCAACAATTCTTTAAACTTTTACTTCAAGAATAATAATTCAATAGAATAAATGTAGGATACTTTTCTTAAAAAACTATTGCCCCCACTATGTTGCTTGCCGAGTAATGTGACAATATCCTTCTAGGAATAAAAAAGCCAAGTAAGAATTTGTAAAGTAAAATCCAAATTCTTCGAAAAGAATAAGAGTAAAATATTATTAGAAGATTGCTAACATGTATACTAGGATGTAGAATACTTTTTTAGTTTTTCATGCGTCCAAATTTCTAGCATGAATTGTGTTTTGATGGGTAGATTTGAATTGAAATAAGGATTTGAAATTAATGAATTTGAATTAGGTGGATTTGAAATGACATGAAATTTGACTGAATTTCAAATCCACTCATTTAACTATTAAAATCACACTCGCACTTGTTGATGGATTTCAAATCTACAACTAAATCAATTAATTTTTTAAATAACTTATTATGGATTTGGATTTCAAATCAAATCCACACAAATCCCTCCATTCAAATACAATGTTATAGATTGCATTTGCTCACTATTCGACAAATACAACTTCTTGTTTAAATCATCTATCAATTCATGAAGAGATATCCATTCAACGAATGTAACTTCTTATTTGAATTTGGTATTACTTCATGAATACACGTCCCTTTATGAATAAGCAATAATTTAACAAATACAAACTCTAAGTTGGGTCTCTCCTTGTAAAGTAATGTGTTAAGTTATAATATTGTCAATTTGACCCCCAAAAAAAAGTAGCAATTGTGTGAATAGTCTGATATTTTTTAACTAGTGTAAACTGTTGGTCAAGAAAATATTGAGTGATTATTTCATATGGTACCAGATTCACATATGAGTTAGGGTCTGTAAAAGCTCTTTAGAACAAGCGTCAGTGACCGAACAATATAAAAGTCATGCGCATGGTTTACATCAGTGATACTATGGTTTGGTAGGGGTACATATAAGTTGCAAATTATAGTATTAAGTAGCAGAAAAAATTGTCTGAATGAGAAGCAATAGTACAAGTTAACTGTGGAGTAACAAAATTATAGAACACTTGCTATTTCATGTATGAACTCTTATTCTTTATTTTCCTACTATGTTCCCCCCCTCCCTCTTACGCATTTAGGGTGAGTTTGGATGGAAGGAAAAGAAAAGAAAGGTAGGGAAAGTTGAAAATTTTAAGTTGTTTGGGAGTTTTAATTGGAGGAAAAAGAAGGGAAAGTCTTAGGAGGAAAATGGAGGGATAACATTTTAAAAAAACTTTTCTTTCATAAGTAGAAAGAAATGGAAGGAAAAGTTTAACTACTTTACAATTAATTATAAAAAATCATATTTGCTCTTCAAACATAATTCTAAAATATCAAAAGGAGAGATATTTTAGTAAAATACTAACATTAATTAAATTTTTCTTTCAAAACCAAACAACTTAAAAGAAACTTCTCTTCCCTTCCTTTCCCTTCTCTTCTCTTCCCTCCTCATTAAAAACTTTCCTTTCTCTTCTCTTCCTTCCTAAACTCCCAAACTAAACCTTAAGTTAGGAACACTACTTCGAATATTTTGGAAAAAGAAAGGGGGCAATCTAGTAGTTGGGTTCAGATCTTCAGTAGCCAATTTCTCAATCGCAATGCGGTCGCATCATCCATACACTGCCTTGTGGCTTTCTTGGAAATGCCTCACGTGACCTTTCATTTTTGGCTAAGCTTGTTTGGATAGCTCTTTCAGCTCCGCCACACCCCTGGCCCTCCCCCTCCTTTAAAACTCATCTTTTTCTACTCTTTATCGCTACACAGTTTTACTATTGTTTTTGTAGCACACATCTATCCATCTCTGTGCATTCATAACCACATTACAAATCAAACGTTAACCTTCCACCACTTTATAAATCAAAAACCGAAATTGTAACAAAAATCAAAACAATTAAGAGGTAAACTGCCCAAAATTCACAACATAAATCAAAATTGAAATAAAATTAAAGGAAGGTTGAAGAGGAGGTATGAGTTCGATGGACAAGGGGAGCGCAGGGGTCAAAGAGAAAGCTTTGTGAGAACTGAGAGAAAAAGATAGGGTTTATATTTTCATTTAACTGAAAAAATGTCTTCTATAATAGACTGGCTGACCAAAAATGTAAATCAATATCTATTTCTAATGGGACCTTCCATATTATTCTCTGTAGCCTGGATTTGCTGCAGAATTCATAAGATAGAATGAATTGACAAGCAGGAAGGCATGACAAGGAGGAAATAGAATCCATAGATGGTGAGTAGGCAAAGGAAGGAGAACAAGAGGGGAAACATTGAGGGTAATGTGGTCAATAAACAAAATAGGAAGTACCCAAACAAAGCCCAACCGAAAATAATAAGCCGCGTGAGGCGGGTTTTCAATAGCCACGTGGTAGTTTTTGATTTGTGCGATCGAAATGTGACTAAGGAATTGGCAACTGACTATCCGAAACAGTAGGAGTTAAAGGGGAAAAACTTTTTGTTATATAATTTCAAAAATTTTGGTCAATTTTATCGTTTAAAAAGTTTCATAAAAGTTATGTGACTAACCGAACAAAGCAAAACAAAGAGTGATCCAAACGAAATATTTTAAAAGTTGAATGACAATTTAATCAAAAATAATAATTAAATTACCAAATTCATAAAATAACTCTTTAGACCATTTGCGCATTGAATAAACACACAAAATCATTAGATAAGAGGTATGGAATACAAAGGTAATAAAAATTCCACATGCAAGGAGGATAAATACCTTACTAAGATTTATCATGCATTGATCAATGTTATCCTATCCTTCTAGAGTCCTGGGGTATGTGCCCTTTAGGAATTTTTGAACTC
Organism: Cinchona pubescens; assembly: GCA_025175665.1. NCBI lineage: Eukaryota > Viridiplantae > Streptophyta > Magnoliopsida > Gentianales > Rubiaceae > Cinchona > Cinchona pubescens. The sequence goes on from JANKKI010000064.1 coordinate 3,053,869, forward strand.
ATAAAAGCCCAATTGCATACATAATTTACCGCTAATTGACAATAGATCTTAAGCACATTCCCTAATGATTACCCTCGTGATGATGATTCCTGGGATGACAAAGGAGGAAATTTTGAATTAAAAATTTCTTTCAAGACGGCGGTAGCTCCTGCAGAACTGGCCTTGTTCATGACTCCATGTGCAGCCTTGATGTAGATAATGCAATAGTACAGTTTTGTTTAGATCTAATGATCTGGAAAATGCACTCTCATTATGAATGTACTTTTTAGTTGTTATATCAAAGATTGATAAAAGCAAAAACATAAAACGGAATATTAGCAAATATATCATACAATGTTGCACCCAAATTATGTATACATTTTACATCGGGGATAATGAGAGAAACTAGACCTGTAAAACATTAATTGTTTTAGTAATGCACCTAATTTATGCAAATAATGTAAATTTTACGGGAAAGATTGAAAAAGCCCACATATACAGGGTAAATTACAAGAAACTGCTTATAGTTTGGTTAATATTTACGTTATTTTTTTATGTTTGTCAAACCTACAATCTATTCCCTTGTAGTTTGGTTTAAAGTGGAACTATTAAATATTTCATTAAGTGAGTATTAGAAGGCAGAAAATTTTTTATTTAAAAGATTATTTTAGTCATTTAATCCCTCTAATTTATGTATTTTAATATGAAATACAATTCCCCCTTCCGGTAGAAGAGTTTTTCTAGCGGTGAAGTAGTATTAGGATTAGAGATATTTTAGACTTTTTGCATAAATTTGTTAACTTTTTAACTTTCTATCTATTTTATAATAAATAAATAAAAAAAATCCAAACCACAAAGGAATACGTAAACTTGAAGCCAAGCAAAATATTTCTGTAGATTGCGGTGCATGCACCTTGATCTTTATAAGATGTGGATCTATGTAGGACCCAATTATAAAATTCGATTCAGACGTAGAAACCACTAATATTATTAGATCGTAGTGCATATTCGAATTACTAAGGTTATAAGACCGTAAATACATATTCAAACCAATAATGTTGTGAGATCGCACGCACGTGTTGCGATCCACACGAATATTTGCCCTTGAAGCCAAACCTCAAGTATCCTTGGGATTATTAGACCGAAAACATTAAGTTCTCGTTAGACTGCTGCTTGTACTCTAGGGTCTAGACCACAGTGAGGGCCATACAAGTTCGTACTAAACCTTTCAGGATCAGTTTTTGTTTAACAAAATATCAAGGAACAACACTAAATTTACAGTGAACGATTTTTCTTTGATTCACTGTTGTATTTATTTGATTGAAGGAAGAGGTAGATTTCAAAAAGCAAGCAGGACCAACCCCCAAAAATGTATGCTTTCTTTTACTAGAATATACTAAAGCAAGTTATTGGACAAAACATGGCCAGCTAGCTGAATATATAACATTCTTGTCCATCTTATATTTACATACTTCCTAAAGGTAAGGCTTTTGCACTGTCTCTAGACATAAATCTGGTGAGCAGAAATCATTAATCATTCTCTTAAAACACTGCCTTAGCTGTAAAACCATTTTACTAATTAATGTGTACGGTTGGGATTAGTGATTGAACATTTAATTACATGCATGTTCTTTTCAGTCATACCTAACAAAGGTTGTTTATGCTTAAAGCAAAATCAATAGTGAAAGCAAACATTTGCTTCTATTTCCAAAATTTAATTATTATTGCACATCCATGTCTGTGATGAACCAACACTATAAATCAGATAAAATAATGGAATAATTTTATTTTACACTTACTTCCGTCTCACTTTATTTTAATTCTTAACACATGTAATCAAAATTAATAAAATCTTTTCATACATACAATATATGTAGCAGGATGTACAATAATAAAAAAATGGATACTCAAACACTCAATTTATATACTTACAAATAAATACAAAGTATACAACTAAACTCTGTCCTTCAAATATTTCAAGATACAAACCAACCTCTTGATTGAAAAGATAGATAGGAAAAGGAAAGTTATATACTCCTCTTTTCCTTACCTTCAAAACAGTGAAAAAAATTTAGACCCAAAAAAACAAGATTTTGCTACTCTCGTAGATGCCTACAATAATCTACTCCTATTTACCTCTCACTGGAATCTTTAGTTGGATCTCTCCAGCTTTGCAAGCCAGTACTTTTTCTCACAACATACAAGTGAAGTGACATTGAACAGGGTTGGCACAACACTACACACACATACATTCATCTTCCCCCTTTCCCTCAAAAGGAGGAGATGGACACAGCCCCCACAAAAATTTGGGTGTATTCTGATGAACTCAATAACCAGGGGAAACAAAAGAACAAAAATTAGGCAGACACCCTCAACTTCTTGTCCACCAAGGTCTCCAAAATGCAGACCATAAATTCCAGGAGCCTCCTCTTCCATTGAAGGGACTTCCCATGACATTTGACTTCAGACAAGACTCAAAATTTTTTTGGCAATTTCATCAGCTATCTCTCACATGATGACTAAAGGATCAGATCATCCTCTGCTCTTCTCTTCCATCTCAAGTACATTGCTCCGACTGAACTCCGAAAATGCTGTCTGCATTGAAAAGGACTAACAATACATCAGACAAATATTTGTGTTCAACTCTCATTTCCCGAATTCTGTTTTCACTAACATATCAAAGAAAGTACTAAAATTTAAAATGACAAGTATACAGGTCTGAGAGATTCAACAATACCATTCATCTCTTTTTAGGCATGATGTTGAAGTTCAATCTCATACAATAGTACCATCACTGAAGTTCCTGACTCGAAGCTCAACGTTTCTCAAGTCGCGAAGATGTTGTAGTATCTCTTGAAGAAGATCTATTCCTTTATCACCTTTCTTCAAGGAGCTGATGCAGTGTTTTAAGAACTCCCTATCAGCTTCAAGTGCTTGTAGCCTTTCATACAGATGATCCACCTCCTCTTCAATAGCCATGTTCTTGTCTTGCCTTCAACTTCAAGATTTCTCATATCCAAGTCATGCACCCCATTAGCATGATGTTCAAATCCATTTAGTTCCACATCTACATTTTCATCACTCATTGCATCAAATATTGGGAGAAGGTTCTTCCCTTTTGGAGGTGTAATTCTTCTGTTTATAATTTCCTTGGAGAATCCATTTCCATTCACATGGCCATTTGCTTCACCATCTAAATGACCATTTCCCTTCAAATGCACTCCATTTTCTTCGTGCAAACAATCAAGTGGTCTAACATCCTCAAGATGGTTTCCCTCTTCATCATCCAAAGTAAGAAGTTTTGCTTCTAAAACCTTAAGTTGCTCTAGAATGGACAACCTCTCTTCCTCGAAGTCGGCCAAGGAGTCTTCCAAATTCAGAACTGAATCCACAGGAGTGTTGTGGTGATTACTGCCTTCATGATGGCTATAATCGCTAACGTCTTCCTTCGCTTCTTGATTTAGATCAATCGACAATCCATCACTATCCTCACTGCATTGCTGCATGAAGTTGAGGAGAATCCACTTCTAGCACTTCCATCCTTACTTTTCCTCAAAATTCTCAGCCTTTCTTTCGTCTCATATTCCAATACTTTCCTCCTGTATATCTCCAATTCTTTCTCTAGCTCCTGCTTTTCCTTTTCTCTCTTTACCATTAGCTCATTTAGAAGTTGCAAAGCTTCTTGATCGTATTCAGATTGTTCTTCCATCATTCTCTGATACTGCAAAGCTTCCATTTGCATTTGTGCCTTTTCTTCCTGAAGTCTGTTTATCATTGCCATTGTCTGATTAGCAGCCACTGCTGAAGAACTTCTTTCTTCTTCTAATTCAGAATATAAATCTTGTAAAGCTTTTCTTTCAGCTCTTAGCGCGGTTTTTAGGCGTTCATTTGTCACGACAGCATCACCACTCTCTAATTCACTCATGACACTTCCATCTAAAGAATCTTCAGTTCCTGAATCTTTCTTCTCAAGTAGCAGCAGCTTCTTGTGTAAGTATTATGCAAACTGTCAACAGATGTTGGTGTATCAGGAACTTTATCTTCTTCAATCCCATTTAAATCTGGACAAAATGATGATGACTGATTGCTTATTGCAAGCTCACTCAAATCAACTGATAAGGTCTGTGATTCTATTGTCCGTTGGAAAGAATCCTCAGTACCTAAATGAAATACAGTTTTTTTTTTTTTTTTTTTGGAGTCATTAGCACTAGTCAAATAAAAAAGTACTCTAATGAATGAAGAAATTAGCTATCAAATAATGTAGATACTTAATCAAGGCTTACAATGGTCAGCATCAACGTGCAAACTATCCGAACTTGAGGAAGGATCTTCAGGTGTACATTCATAGGAACCAATAGTATCTTCAAGTTGAACATCATCTGTTGCATCCAAATCAGGAATTTCAGTCCCAATTGATACCTCTGCATCAGTCTCATTAACTTGCACTTGAGGAACATCTTCAAAGGCTACATTTACTTGAAAATAATTTCAATTATAAGTCAATGTTGTTTAATCACACATAAAAAATATCAAGTCATAAAAAGAAAAAGAAATTCACACTACACTTTAGAATGTCAACTTTAATACCTGGAGGAAAATCTGTGCGCTTCTCTTCCTCTTCCGCTGCTGGCATTGTTGGAAAATCACCTGTTTCTGGAGATGGAGTTGTAACACTAAAGTGTTCGAACACATCCCTTGGAGAATGAGATTCTACAGCTTGGAAAACCCAAGAATTCTCATCCTCTTCCATTTCCATGGATTCAAGAACTGCATACTCGGGCTTCTCATCAGTCCTATGGCTAGATATTTCTGCTGTTGCCTCTGAGTTCAATTCTCGGCACTTATTTGCTTCTTGATGATCATCATTAGTCTGATCTTCATCCTTATTTGTGTTTATCATTTGATCTTCCTCAGTTGGTGAATCTATCATATCAACTGGAACTAATATATTACCAGAATAATCAAAAAAGAACTCCAGATGCTGAGGCAGAATTTCAACAGAGGCCAACATCATCTTCTAAAGAAACTTGAACAGATTGGTCTTTCATATTCTTTTTTCCACTTTCCTTAACAATCAATTCTTTAACAATCAATTCTTTCTCTTTTTCCACAACTTGTTCTGTTTTTTTTAACTCAGAGATTGGTTCAGAAACAGAACCATCCTCTGCTTCTTCTTCTGTTACAATAAAACCATCACAAAACTCGGAAAGCATCTGACTTTCATCCTTGTTTCCAAAAACATAGCCATTTTCACATTGATCAGTATTGAAATCTGATCTACTTTTCTCCATTTCATCATGTTTAACCTCTGTGATCAAACTAGTTTTCTCATCAGAATATTCCAAAACATCCCAAGAAGAATTCTTGATCAGAAAATAAGATGAATATATGTTAGTACTATCCCACTCTACATCACAGCAAGAACACTTCTTGAAATTCACCTCACCAGCATTCTCAACTGCTACTTTATCATCATCTCCTCCATCCCTTTTCATCCAAGGCAATGAAGTTATTAGAGATTTTTTGCCCGAATTTCCGGTCTTGAGGACAAGCAATCCTCACACATATCTTGAGACTCAACCAACTTTTGATGGTTTGTGCAATATCCCAATTGAGAAATCTCTGAAGCATGAACTTCACAGAGAAGATCTCTGTGCATATTATTCTTGGTTTTTGACGGCTCAAAGAAGTGATCAACTCTAGAACACCAAAGACAGGGTGGTTTTAAGCCAAAATACTCAGCAAATTTGATGATCAGATAAGAAAAAAGAGAATTTAAGAGTAGGAGAACTATTAAAGTCCATTCAAGAATTGCATAGATGAGAATAAGTGTAATCTTATTGGTATTTTTGTGTACCATAGTTGCAAACTTATTTGCTGCCATATTTGTTGATCAGTTTCTTGATCATACAACAGAGAGAAAGAATGGTTTTAAGGTGGAATGGACAGAAAAGAGGTACGTAGAGAAGAGAGAGAGAGGGGGGGTAGATGAAAGTGGTGATTTTATTTTAGACTAAGAAATTTGGCTTCTGAAAGGTCGGTTTGAATAGAGAGACAGCCAAAGAAGACTTCAATCTTTAGAAAAGAATGAAGTGATATGATGGGAAAATGAATAAATAAATAAATATTCCTCTCGGTTTAGCTTTGTGTTATAATATAATATTTCTTAATTATATAATTTTTTTTTCTATTAATACGATAGTAAAGATAAAATTAAAAAAAAAATCATTAATATTTCTTTAAATTTTTAAAACAATAGATAATTTATACAAAAAAAAAAAATTGTTTAAATTGATAGTAAAATGAAAGAATATACTATGTAGAAGAAGTACATTTTTAACGTAATATTTTCTAATTATTTTTTAAATATATTTTTTCATTACTTTTTATCTTACATATATTGTATTTAAGAAATTGTTACTATAATGTTTAAACAATATTTGAATGATATTAATAGTTGTCCAATTCGAGAAATGGTAATAAAGTTTTCTTTTTTCTTTTTTTTTTTCCCAACGACATATGTAATGAAATATTGGCCTCTGTTTGAATTGTTATTTTTCATTATTTTTTAAATAAAATTTTATAACCATTCTTTAAATATGTTTTTCAAGTATTTCATATCTCACGTATTTTATATCTTAAAAATTATTATAATAATTATTATAAATAATCTTCACAAATAATGATTTGTCCAAACGAAATAATTATTTTCTTATTTATAATGAAACATGAACTTATTGGTCACAAACCACAAAAATTCTAGCATTTTGATTCCGTGATCTTTGAAAAAGTTATATGCAATGCAACCCATTAAACATTCAACAGCTAAAAGATATATACTTTAGATTGGTCGAATTAAAAAAGCAGCATTTGTTTACAAACACAAGATTACGTGTTGAGGACAGATGAAAAAGAAATTGCCGTTTTTTAAGAAATTAAAAATAATTGGTGGTTAGGCAATTGGGAATGAAACCCGGAAAGTGATAAAATTAACTTTGGATCCAAACAACTTTTGCTTTGCAATTCCTGCCCGCTCCACCCTGTTGTTTTCTCTTTGGGCATCAAATGAAAGGGTCCACGAACCAATAAAATGGGTTTGTGGACCACCACCCAAAGTAAGGTATTGGGACCCATGAGGATGCTGGATGCCGGAGCTCATCATATATGTCTTATCTTTTCCTTTTTCGTTTGTGTTTGGTCAATAATCAAAGTTGTTTGTTTTTTTTCATATTCCATTTAACATTGCGTCTACAAGGAATTAGAGAGATTCACTTTATTAACTAGTTTTCCACAAATAATATGAATGGTACGAGGGCCACCGTTCAATCAAGCTATTGCACACTTAAATCGAAAGAGTTTTTGATCCTTTTATTAGTTAATTAATTAAGTTAATTATGAATAATATTTAACATTTGATAATTTTTTTAACTCAATTTAGAATCTGACTTAAGAAATTTAATTTATATAAATTTACGTTACCTAAGTTCAATTCGATAAGTAAAAAATGAATGTATTTACAAGTTATTAAAATAATTAAACTGTTTCAACAATCCGGATGATTAGGATTGTTCTAATTTGTGTTACCTCTTATCTAGTAGTCCAATACTCCTTTTCTATTTGCAAGCCGCTCCGACCAATTTGTTGTTTTTTCTTTTCTGTAAGATCATTTTTTGATTCACACGACACGAACTAGGATAAACTATGCACTAAAGAATACACATTAGCTACTAAGTATTTTTACCATTGTATGGTGTATAGCTGTATATTTTCTCATTTTGCTAACTGAGATACCAATTAGTTCATACTTGTTTCCAAATACAATATATTATGCTGGTACAACTCGTTCTGCAAGTACATGCACTAAGCTCTTAAAGGTCTCTCTAAGCCTACCTTGTGAAGGCCACTCAAATTAAATGAACCAAAAAGCCGAATACAGGTAGGTTGGCAATGCTCTTCCAATTTTCACACTCTTTAAAAACATGGAATCATTATCATTTTTTGTCTACGTGGAATTTAGAAATAGTGGTTGTGAAAACTTTGGTATAAACTCTCGGACTCATATGGAAATAAAGTAGAGAAATACTTTTGTGTATTTGATTTTTGACCCTACTTGTAGACATTGTGGTATGAATTAAATGTTATGGAATCTATAACATTAGTTGATGTAAGTAAGATTTTATAAGATTTAATTTTAATCACAAAGTTTATAGGTGAGACCCAAAACTAGATCTATGTTAGTATTTTCTATTAAAGTATGGGTTAATTATATTTACCTACCCTTAGGTTTGACCAATTACCAGATAAACCATGAGGTTTGACAAAAGTATAAATACCCCCTCCAAAATTATAAACTTATAACATATTCATCCCTACTGTTAGTCAACTGACTTCAACTACAAAAAAAATGTTATATCTAACAAAAATTTTTGTCTTTATACCTAAAATGCCCCTATGCTATCATCTTCTCCCTCAACATATAATCCCCTATCACATCTCTCCTCTTTCTTCCTGTAGTACCAACGTATCCAACCTCTCATCATGTGTCTGTCACCATGAATGCATCCCCAACTTCTCTCTCCTCTATTGTAAATTCATCTTCATCACTAAAAAAATATCAAGACTAACAGAAAAACAGGCAACAATATACCAAAATGAAATCGGTAATAACAGAAAGTCCCGTCATCATCATCTTCATCCTACAATAGTCCTGCCATAACTAATTCCAACTTATCCTCAATCAATAAAAAAAAAAAAAACAAGAAATATGATGGGAAAATCAAAACTAATAATAGAAAGCCTAAGAATCCATGCCTAACTCCACCATCACAACCACGCCTTTATTAGAGAGAGAATCAATGAATAGGTGAATCTAGTCGGTAGCAACCTGTGGGGGGAGTGAAACGGTTACTTGGTGGGTTCAGGATTAGGAGATTTTTTTTGGCTAATAACCTGATCGGGCTATTGTTCGTCCTTTTCTAATGAATTCTAGAGATACAATTGGCAGAGAGGGAAGAGGAATCAGGTAGGGTGGAAAGGGTGGTAATAATACTCTCTATACTTGAGCTTCAATATATGTCTTCCATCAAATGGTATTAAGACAAAGAACTTGGACAGTGGTGTGGAAGTCTGGGTTGGGGGTGAGACAATTGGACTTGTGGGTTAGGTTGAATTTTTAGGGCTTTGTCTGTAGAAGTTGCTGGGATAATGGTGATGGAAAATGTGTGAGAGGAGGAGTATTATTTTGAAGCAATTTGGTGAAGCTAGTATATTATTTTATAGGTATTTTGGTCTGTTAACATAGTCCGTTACATGGGTTTGACAGATTTAACTTCGAATGGGGTTTCTACAATTTTGCCAAATCTCAGGATTTATCTAGTAATTTGGCCAAATTTTAGGGGAGGTAAATGTGATTAACCCTTAAAGTATAGGATTAAATGCAGAAAACTCCTCTAAACTTACACCCCAGTTGCACTTTGCACCATTTGACTTATCTAATAAGTACTTTACCCCCTCTTTAATGTTTTGGGACAAAATTATCCTTATTATTTTAATTATTATTATTTTTCTTTTTTCTTCTTCCTTTCTATTCATTTTATTTATTTTCTCTATCTTGTTTGTTTTCTTTTTCTTTTATTTTCACTATTCTCTCTTGCTACTACTACACACCTACATTACTTTTAATAATTAATTAATTAAAGTTCTAACTTTTTATATGTGTCTAGACAATTTAATTTATAGGTTAATCATACTTTAATACAATATATATATATATATATATATATATATACACACACACCTTGTTGTAATACAAAGTTTGTGATTAACTATTAATAATAACATTACAAATAAAAAAGGAAAATTAAAAAAATTATTTTAGTAAAATAAAATTATAGAATGAAAAAACGTGTACAATCTTTTATCTATGGTGTAATATCGACAAAATATAGTAAGAAAAACTTATGACTGCCTAATATAAGGGTTTTTGAAATTACGATAAACTCAACCAAAATATGACATGCGAATGATATGACACAAAAAAATTGTTTGCATACTTTGAATATATATTTTAATTTTTTGACAAATTATTTTATATCTTTTTATAGTTTGTTTATCTGTTAATTATAGCATTAGTAAAACTCACAAAATCTATATTATACTATTAAAATATATATTGTTTGTATTAAAAAAAAAAAACTTATTTATTCTATCAATTATTTATACTCATGAAAAAAATTAGAGTTTTTAAATAACCAATTACTAGTAGTATAATAGTTTAGTGGTTACAAGAAAGAATGGAGAATAAGATAAAAGAAAAATATGAGAGAGCAAATAAATAAATTGATAAAAAGAAGAAAAAAAGAAAAATAAAATTATTAAAATAGTAATGGTAATTTTGTTCAAAAACATGAAGAAGCAAGAGGCAATGAGTAAAGTGCTTATTAAATAAGTGAGAGGGACAAACTACAACTGGAATGTAAGTTGAAGGGTGTTTTCTACATTTAATTCTAGAGTATACGAAGAAAGGTATTCGAAATGTAAGAATTTATAGCCTTGTATTTACGTAGGCTAACTTTTTAGTACTACGTAATTCTTTGTCTTGTTCGATTTCTAGCTGACAAAATGTTCGAGGTACCCCCACGGCAATTTCATCTGACGTGATTTTCTCAACCCTCTATCTTGCCGGAAATCATACTAGTATCTTGTAAGAATGTACTGCATTATATTTACATGATATGCATGTACATTTGCTACTAAGACAACAAAAGTACCAACAAAGAAACATTAATTCTTAATTTAAACATAATATTTTTGAACAAATATTATTTGAGATATTATTTAGACTTAATATTGTTGCAAACATTTTCAGATGTGTATATATAAAATAAAAAGATAATTAAAAAATATGTTATAAAATAATTACAAAATATTTTTCAAAAAATAATGAATAGTTAACTAGGGGTGCTCATAGTTTGGACTGTTTGGTTTAATCGAACAAATCGATTGAACAAAATTAATTTTGTTTTCGATTTTTAGGGTGTTTAGATAAAACGAATAAAAAAGATTGGTCATATAGTTTGGATTTGGTTATTAAAAATCAATAACCGAATAACCGAACTTTTAGTTCTATAAGTTTTATTTTTAGTTTTTTAGCAATCTAATTCCATTTAGCATTCATATATTCAACACTTTAATATTATTTTTATTTGTTATTTTTTAGTTTCTAGTCTTTGTTTTATTTTAGGTTTTGTGTATTAATTTGATTAGTTTTGTATTTAATTACATACTTAATTTTTAAATTAACTAGTGAATTTCAGTTAATCGGATAAACCGAAAAAAAGTTCGATTAACTAATCAATTGAAATAAAGTTGAAGATGAGTTCTTCTTGTGAGATGAAAGTCTCATGCACGGTTTTGAATGAGAGAAAAAAGTGAAGAATCCTCTTTTCGACTCCGACTCTCCCACTCCAGTCATTGCTTTTCTTTCTATTACTTTCAAAGTAGCTGTTTCAGCTTCAGCCACTCAAATTTTCGATATTCCCTTTTATTTCTCATCAAACGAATGGCATCTTCTTCTAGAAATCCTAACTATTCTTAACATGATATTGGAAAATTTCATTGCTAGGATGTTACTTACTCAAACAAGTATGAAACGTATGCTTGCATATTCGTCCATAAGCCAAATTAGATATGAGCCAGTTGTCTGAAGAAACCCTTTACTGGTTCGGATTTGATTTTAATTTTCTTGCAATGAAAATCGAAAAATTAAAATTTTTTAACAGAATTATCGCAAAAGCGGCCGATGAATACTTACCCAAACGTAACCACAATTTGGCAATTGTAAGAACCTCTTGTCATTTAAAAGTACACATAGAGGCATTATTGCCATCTCTCAATTGTTTTTCTTTAAAAAAAAAAAAAGGGAAAAAAGATTCAAGTAAAAGGTTATGAAAGAAATCAAAATTTTCAGTTAGTGCATCTGAACTTGTTAGAGGGAAATAAGTCAAATTTTAAGAGAAAAGAGCAGCAATATTACCTTGGTTAAATTTCAAAGGTTAGCTCTTTGCAAGGGAGAAGATTCAACTACGTGAAGAAGCACATAAGGTTTTACGCCGGGGCATGATATTTGGGTAATTATGATTTAAATAAGTCTATCATTTTAATTATGATGGTAATCAGTTATGTATCTTGTAGATTCTTCTGTATAACAATTTCATGTTTTTTACTGCCGTATACAACCATACAAAATATTACAATTTGTAGATCTAACCATTATTTGGACCAACAAGTGAAAGACATTTTCTGAATTTACTAATCCAGATTCCAATAAATAAAAGATTTTTGTATTCTGTTTCTATGAAACAACACAACCAATTAATTCATCCATTTTTTATTTACGCCGCACGGAAATGAAATCGAAACATTCAGTAAACAAATATTGGGTGGTTATTATTGTCAAATATATGGAATTATCATATTATGATATGTAAATATTTGATTGATATAATTACTTGAATTACTCCCCTGAATTAGGTGATTACCTTATTAGTTTGATTCTCTTGATTAGCAAGACTTACCATATATCCAATTGTCTTGATTAGCAAGACTTACCATATATCCAATTGTCTTGATTAGTAAAACTTACTGCATATTTTTATTCTCTTGTAAGTTTATATAAAGGCACCCTATATACTAATTTTATTGAGACCTGATTTATACATATTTTATATACTCTCTTGTTCTTAACATGGTATCAGAGCCTCCGCATGTAGAGCTTCCGCTTATTTGAGCATTTGCAAATATATTTTGCTCAGATTCTACTCTGATTCTTAGTTTTCGACCTTCGTGTTCTCCTGGTTTTAACCTTCAGATCTCTTGATTTTCGACCTCGTGTTCTCCTGGTTTCAACCTTCGACTTCTTCGGTTTTGAGTCTTTTCATTATCTCATTTTATACTTTCAGGTTCTTTCTGTTTTTATTTTTCAGATTCTTTCGGTTATTAACCTTCGGGTTCTCTTGGATTCAATTTTTCAGGTTTTCGATCGGTTTCGATTTCATTTCAGTTTTGGTTTTTGATTCTTTTGTCTATTCAGTTTTGATTTTCTATTCTCAAATTTTGTTTCAAACTCAATTTGGTTTTCCATAACCATATTGAGTTAAGTGGGAGGGGATGTCAAAGATATGGAATTATCATATTATGGTATGTAAACATTTGAATGATGTAATTACTTGAATTATTCCCCTAAATTAGGTGATTACCTTATTAGTTTGATTGTCTTGATTAGCAAAACTTACCATATATCCAATTGTCTTGATTAGCAAGACTTACCATGATATTCTCTTGTAAATCTATATAAAGGCACCCTATATACTAATTGTATTGAGGCCTGATTTATACATATTTTATATACTCTCTTGTTCTTAACAATTATAACTAGTGATTAGTGCACATTTTATGTGTGTTTTTAAAATATATATATATATATTGAATAAAAAAGAAAAATTTTAAAACTGTCTAGAGAAGTATATTAGGCAAAATATTAAATGACATCACACTAAAAAAAAAAAAAATCTTACATCACACTAAAAGAAAGACTCTCACTTTATATATATATATAGAGTATAAATGCTATATTGGACATTGTACTGTGCCTAAAATGTTATAATTGGATATTGCCATACATGCTTTGTTTTCATTTTGAGCAATAAAAAGTTTTTGCTGCCAAATGCTTAGCAAATGTACCCTTTCCATGGTGGATACTGTCCGAAATGCTGCACTAATACTCTGTTGTTTTTTCTAGATAGACTATGCCCACAAACATACATTTTAAAAGAAAAAAACAAAAAACAAAAAAGGGAAGAAAGGAAAAGAAAAAGGACAATATGTAATATTTTACTATTTACCACCTCACTTCATTACTTTCTCTTCTAAATGCTATAGATTCTATAATGAATTTACTGGATCCTGATGATTCAATATGGAACCATTAATACTTATTATTGCTAAAGGCTATACATTTCTTCCGTTCCATCCATGTCATAGCACCTTTGGCTAGCATAAAGGTTAGCAAGACAAAAGTTCTATTGAAATTCGGACCCTTTCAGCCAAAGCTTTCAACAGGGCAAAAATACCATTTTGTCCCTCACATTTGAGATATTGTTCAATTTGGTTGCTTGTATTTTATTGATAGTCAATTTAGTCTCTTATCTTTAAAAGAATTACCAATCTAGGACACTTAACAGATTTGCCATTAAATTGAACAAGAAAATTATTGTTTTGGCCCCTTATGTTTGGCATCTATTCTAACTTAGTCCCAACTGGTGTAATTTATATTAATTTGACTCAAAAGTAGAAAAAATGTAAAAATACTTACAAACATAAAAAAATAAAAAATTTCATAAAAAAAAATCTATTATTATTGATAAATTTCATTAAGAAATTCCACTCAAAATAGCACACCAAAAAATTTCATTCAAAAAATCCTCATTGAAAAACGTTTTGAAAAGTTTCAATCCAAAACGTTTAAATTTTATAAAGTTTTTATTTTTATTTAAATTGAAATTTTTATGATAATGCTTCCAAAATTATAAAATATAGTTTGTATTAATAAAATTTATATTTTGGAAGGAAGAAAATTTTATTCAAAGCATTACAAGAAAAAGTTTAATTTTTCCAAAAGCTAATAAGCAAACCAAGTCTTATTTCCACTAATTGGGATCGACTGCATCAATCCTATTACACTATTGTACTTTGTAATCAACCATATCCTCATTAATCTCTAGATGGGTTATATCATTCTTATAAGTTACCCACCAAGTCTTGGTCTTTCCTACCCCTCTTGTGTTGACTACTCTTTCTAAAATCCACTCGCCTGACAGACGTCTCTACTGACCATCTTAACATATGACCTAACCACGTTGAGCAAATTTCTCTCATTTTCTCATCGATAGGTGCTACTCCAATCTTATCCCGAATATGCTCATTGCATATCTTATCCATCCTAATATACCCCCACATCTATATTGACATTCTCATTTTTGTTACTCTTATCTTTTGCTCGTGTGTCTTTTCCTGGCCAATATTCAGTCCCATAAAGTATCGCTAGTTTAACGGCATTATATAAAATTTACCCTTAAGTTTTAAAAGAATTTTGCAGTTGCATAATATTCTTAATGTCATTCTCCATTTCGTCTAATCCGCTTGTATTCGATGTATAACATCTCTATCTATACCACCATTACTCTAAAGAATTTAACCTAAATATTTAAAAATTTTCCTTATGGGTATTCTTGATTTCCAATTCTAACACCTATTCGATTTCTACGTGCATACTTGTTAAATTTAAATTCCATATATTTTGTTATTTACTAAGATTCAAATACCATTTTTGGGTCCTTGAATTTAGTATTATCCCCTTCTTTTGTCTCATCTACTAAAATAATATCATCTACAAATAATATACACCAAGATATTTCATCCTGTATGTGCCTAGTAAGTTCACTATGACCATTGCAAAAACAAAATTTTTAAAATTTTCAATATTTTTAGAAATTTGATGACTTTTGAGTTTATTTGGTATTATTTTAAATTCTATAGTTTTCCGCACCAATAACTGTTCGCTTTAGTTTGGATATCAAATAAGTAATAAGATTTATCGCGCTAATACTTAAGCAACTCCTTCATTCTCGTTATATCAAGTATACGAGATAAGTTTGTAGGTTAGTGCTGAGTGAGTATTGCTTCTATGAGGAGGGAGTGATAATTACTAGTTTTAGAAGACCATTATACTATTTAGACAAAGCAATCAAGGAGTTTGTCACTAACTACCAAGACAATAACAAGAAATTCTTAAATAAAGCAAGTAAATAGGTTAATTTAGGAAAGCATGCAAAAACTATCACTAAATCTTACTAAGGAATGCATGATAAAAGCTTACAAATTATAAAAATACTAAACCAGGAGACAAGTAAGCATTAATCTAGGAGAGCAATTAAGAACTAAGTTTAAAAAACAAGTAAAATATTTAAACTAGAAAGACAAGTAGTTTACAAGACTATGAACACAATTAAAGATCTACAGTAAGAAAGCATTTAAAATGTTAAGCTGTGAAAGTAATTTAAAATGTTAGACCAAGAAATCAAATTAAATACTAAATTAAGGGTACTTGAAGGAAATAGGGAGGCAACTAGGACTAAAGCTATATCAAAATAAGCATTTCCTACATTAGAAAGTAGTATGTTCTTCAATTTTACCATTTTTAGAAAGTTAGTAAAATGTGAGAAATATAGATTTAAGCTAATGTTTGAGTTTTAAAACTAGATTTTAATGAAATATCACTACTAACTAGAGCATTAATAACAAGAAAAACAAGATTTGCACTAAGATCTATTATTTAATCTAAATTTGAGACTAAATCTTGAAAATGTGATGCCTTTTCGAAAAACACCTAGTTATATCATTTATATAAACATCTAAATCCAATTATTAATTTGGCAACATTCCGCAAGTACACAATTGTTAATTAATAGTAAAGGGAAGACGAGGTCGAACCCACAAGGATTGTTCAGTGATTACTGATTATTTGGTTGGATTGTTAGTTGAAGTGGTCAATTTTAAAGTGATTAAATGACTAAGTAATTCAAAAACTAAATAGCAAAGCAATTTAAAGTGAACATCAACAATAAAGAAAGCTTTTTTATAAAAGGTGCAATTAAATAAAGCATGAAAAGAATAGCATTTTAAGAAAGTAATTAACTAATCTGTCTACTCTAATTAATTAATCTAAATTTCAAATTCTACTAAGAAAGCATTTTCAAGGAAAAATCTATTAAATCTACCCATTAAACTAAGTAAACAAGTAAATTAAGCAATTATACTGAAAGTCCATGAGTTAATCGACCCAAATTAACTAATCTAACTATAAATTATCCCTAAGAAAGCATTTTTAAGAAAAGCCCATAAACTAATTTATCAATTAATCTAAGAAAGTAAGTAAAGAGAGCATTTTAATGAAAGTAATTAAACTAAACTGCATTAATTTAACACAAAGCAAGTGAAATTAAACATAAATTAGAGAATTCTTACACTAGGAGTTTTCAATTACAACTAGGAGTTTGAAAATTACACTACAATACATCTAATCTAAGAAAATCCTCCCCAAATAGAGAGGAAAATGGAGAACTACACTACACTAAGGCTTTCTACTCTAAGTATCTGCTCCTATAACTAAATCAACCCTACTTAGCCTCCAAAGAGACTTAAGATATGCATTATTGGTCTAAGGTTGGAGAAGAAAGCATCAGCCACAATCTGCAACAAAATTGACAAATTTGGCCCTCAAAAATATTGATCATGATTAATGAGTGGGGTCAAAGTTCCAATAGCAAATTTTCTATATGGACTGCAGTTAATAATTTTCCTTCTTCAAAATTTTGACCACAATTAATAATGCTTGACGGCTTGAATTGATCTATTTCTCATTCGATTATCTCGCCGTTTTATCCAATCGAACTATATAAATAAATACACTCTATTAATTATAAAAAGAAAATACTAAAATAACATTAAAAACACTAATTTAATACAACAACTATAGTTTAGAACATAAACGCAAAAACTAGCAAAAACAACACTTAAACCCTAAAAATGTTTGAAATTAGGGCAAAAATACTTAAATATAGGGTACATATAACTCTAGTTTTCTGGAGTCATCAAAACATGAGCAAGAACTTGAAATAGCTTGCAAAACTTGAAATGAGAAAATAGGCAAATGGTATCAAATTAAAACTAATGAAAAACCCAATAAGTTGAGAGTAGAAAGGTTAAATTTTACAACCAGATCAAAGACTACAATTATAGTTTTAGTAGAATAGAGAATATTTATGACAAGACTTATGATAAAGGTGGCTACACTATTCCACTCTATCTACTACTACACCTAACACTAAGTATTTTTGGTGTACACTTCTAGAGTATTTTCAAAAATCTAATAGTCAATGTGCTGAACGTCTTTATTTACTACGGTCACTTTTTTCCTTATACAAATTTAGTGACCGCGGTTACTGGTTAGGTGCTCATATTTGTTCAATGACCGCAGTTACTGAAATTGCTTCTTTGAGTTGATGAGTGTGGTCATTGGCACTTTGTAGTTGAAGTAGTTGATGACCGCTGTTAATGATTTATCTTCTTGGTATCCTTGACCACGGTCATAAAGATTTTAGCAGCCTTGGACTTGGTCTTCCATTTCTATGTAATCACAGCTTTGCCCTTGGCTTCTTCCATCCTTCAACTTGTCATCAAATTTCCAAACATTCCATATAAGATACATCAAAATCACTAAGTCAAAATACATATGATATCTTTAAATGTCAACTAAATTCAATTTCGTGCATAATTACTACCAAAAATCCTAATATTACTCTAAGATCACAAAAATCACAACTAAACACAAATTATGAGTAAAAACACATAAAAGCAATCCGAATAGAATTAACATGACCAAAATTTCATAGTGTTTAAAGGTAAAATAACTCTATTTAATAGAGTTATCACACCCCCAAATCTAATATTTTGCTAGTCCTGAGTAAAACAAGAAAGAAAAAGAAATAAGCGTACCACCACAGGAAATAAAATTAAATTGAACATATTGAACTCTAGAACGCTTAACCGTGTGAGAATGGGGTTTTAGCTCAACAAACTCAATATTTTCTTTTCATATCTTGTAAAAGTGTAAACTAGCTCTAGTTGCAAACATTACTTTGACACTTGAAGTATGCATGAAATACCAATTCAATTTCAAGTTGATCAAAAGTAAACAATTCAATTTCCTCAAAATTTGCTTCAACTATAGAAAGATCCTTAAGGCTTGTTTTAGGAAGCACAAATATGCAACTAAGCATTTTTGGACACCGTAGGATCTAGCAAAAGGCTCCAATCAAGACAATGCTTCAATCCCAAATCTCTATGATATTATAGCCTAGATTAAGGATCAATTAGGACTTTTAAATCTTGTAA
Organism: Cinchona pubescens; assembly: GCA_025175665.1. Taxonomy (NCBI): domain Eukaryota; kingdom Viridiplantae; phylum Streptophyta; class Magnoliopsida; order Gentianales; family Rubiaceae; genus Cinchona; species Cinchona pubescens. The sequence continues at coordinate 3,072,859 of JANKKI010000064.1, forward strand.
TGTAGGTTAAGGTTGAGGGTAGGATAAATATGAATAAAAGTGACTCAATTCACCTTAATCATTCAGAACAAACCCTAGTAACACTATCCTGTAAACAAAAATCCCCACAATTATCATGAACTCAACCAAATCATACTTGAAGCACCAGACTCACTTTAACTTATTTAAGGGATTACTTTGACCTCCTTTATTGCATTCACATGTACAAATGACAAGTTTGTAGAATATAAAATGAACAATAACAAATTTTTTTATTTTTTTATTTTTGGGAAAATGATTATAAGATAAAGTAAACTTTACAAGCTAATAACAACAAGGGAATTTAAAATAAGATTAAACTATCGATTTCAATTCCCAAACACTTGTACAAATTTCTTCAATCCATCATATAAACTTTAACTTACACATTGAAGAACCAATGCAACCTATACAATGACTAAGGTGATGGGATGAAGAAAGGATGAACAAACAAGTCAAACGGTTAAGTTATGAGGTTGACAAAGAATGTAGGCTTTAAAGCTCAAAGGAGATTTAACATATAATTGACATAGGGTAGGTTTTTTTGGCTTAAACGTTCCAAGAATTTGCCTATATCATTTCCAAAATCTAGCTATGTCATTAATGGAGGACTCATATTATCCCAACTAATGTCTTACACCAAGCACTACAAACCCACAAAATATCTAAAATGCAATTCACGTAATATGATCAAAGATTCACATTGCTTAATTTATCTCTTTCTATACTTATATTCAAAGTTCAAGGACTTCAAATATTTAAATCCAATCAACTATCAATTAAAATTGGTATTAAATTAATATTTTCAGACAAAGTAAGGTTTACGGTCAAAACTAGTTGCAAAAGGCATTTTGCAAGAAAATAGTTGAAAACATTTTTAAGTCTAAAGACTTCAATCACATTTACACAAGAAGTGTTTCTCAAGTTCAACCATCAATTCCATTCATGCCAAAACAAAGAAACTACAGAAGTACAAATCTAACCCTTAACAAACAAACACACCAGCACATTGTTCACATTATTCATTTGGTGAGTACAACTCATCTATCCACTCACCATTTAGCACAAGAATTGAAAATAAACAATAGCCAAACAAAGCATAAAAACAATAAGCAAACTCAAGCCTTGCCAAAATGGCTCAAAGATTCAATCAACCATAATAAGAATATGTCCAAGCAATAATTAAAGGGTGACTGTACTAAATCTCGAAGGCCCAATGGTCATCCCTTTCAACAAAAAGTACATTAAGGGGTCAAAACCAACCATTAGTCTATATAAACTGGACCCCTTAACCAAAAATATTATTCAAAGCACAAACTATCCATCTAGCCAGTAATGACTAACTACTAGTTCATCAATCCAAAAAAGCTTAAGTTAAAGAAAAGTAGTGGAAATGTTTCTCAAGCTCTCAAGCTATTAAAAATAAAGGGGGGATTGGGGGGGTGCAAGAATAATCAGATAAGTGAAGGGAAAGAAAGTTCTTTTCATTTGGGGTCATCTAAGGGCAAGGGCTCAATCATCCTCCTTATCCTCATCTTCTTCATATATCTTGTACATGCCATCACTTGAGTCTTCTAGATCTCCTTCCACATCCCCTCCTTCTTCTTCCTCCATATTGATCCCTTCTTCTTCTTTATCTCCTTGTTGTGGAGATTGTTGTTCACCTTATGGTTAGAAGAAGGCTTGATCATGTGGTGGCCTATAATGCTATATCAGTATGGAGATCTTGGGTGGACCCAAGTGCTAAGAGTTGTTGCTCGAGGGCTTGACCGTTAGTGCCAAATTGTTGTGGATGATCATTTGACTATGTGTCAAATATGCTTGACTCTCATACCGCACACGATTCGTTTGTGAAGGGTTGTAGATATAACTACTTGGCATGGTGATGAAGGGTGCTTGAGGAGGCTGCACACCCAGTGCATCTCCCGTTGAATGGCCTTTGGAACTCTTTGACCATTTTGTAACATAGACTCCATTGATGCTCCTCTTTTCATGAACTTCTTACTCGCCAACATTGATCTCATAACCTACATCAATACATAATTTGGACTAGGAAGAGAAAATATGAGCTTCCGTGACTTGGAGTTTTTTAGAAACTCCAAATAGAAGACCTTCCCTAGATTAATGCTCAAGTTCTCCAAAATGGAAAAGACCAAACAGGCTTTCTCCTGCTACACAAAACTAAGAGTAAAAGTACCCAAAATCCAGCAACAAACAAAGACACGTGCCCATATATGGTTGTAGTCAGGTTCCCCAAAACTAGGATTCATCAAATCCCCGAACCCGCTACCCCTCATATTAGGAGTGCCATAAAAAGCATTAATTTTTTTCACTAATGTCAACCCATTTACCCCGAATGTAAACCTTGTCATCTTCCATACCACATAGATTACAATGAAATTTCTTAACAAGATTAACATAACCCGAGGAAACCTTAGCATCAAATACACCTCAATTATGTTTGGTTAATTACCGTTCAATTTTCATCCTTAAGCTCTCAAATTCCACCCAACTCTTAGACAGATCAAAACCCCTCTCTTGAATTATGTCGTGTTTAGCATGCTTGCCACACATTTTAGTGGCCTTAGCATTTATAAAAAGGTGATTATTAAAATTTCCACCATCCCGCTTCCCAAGGACCCACCCAATCCAGTTTTTCTTTTCTTGCTAGAAGAAGGTGTGGCTACTGCCTTACCAGTACCCTTACCCTTGTCCTTAGCCATGATAATCGAGTAAAAGAAAGCACTAACAATATCACAAAAATCACAATAGAACACCCAAAAAATTTCTCAAAAGTAGTCCAAGAAAAATCAATTAAATCATCTAAAAGTATATTCAAAATTTGCCTCAATAATTCCAACAAGATCAACTTGAAGAGTTAGACTACTTATTACCCGTTTTGAAAGAATTGGAACAAATCCGGTGAAGTTGTAGTTGGAGAAGTCCTTTGTTAAAATCCTTGAGAAATTGTCCCCGAAGATTTGATGAAAATTTGATTTGGGGTGCTTTGTGGAAGATTGAGGGTGATTTTTGGCAAAGAAGATATGTTTTGTGTGTGGAAGAAGTAAGGGAAGAGAGAAGTGACGATTAAAAGAAATAAAGGAAGTGGGTGTTTTCTGAAAAACTTGTGCAGAAAAATCCCTAAAGTATACGGTGTCAATACCCTAGCTATTGATTTTACTAAGCAAAATCAATGACTGCAGTCAATGGACACAATTAGGGTTTTGAAATTATTAGGTTCAGTGAACGCGGTTAATGAAAATCATATTCAAACTTAACGACCATGATCATCAAAAATTTGTCACAAACCTCTTGACGACTGCGGTTATTGCAAATCCTTCTTTAATATGATAATCACAGTCAGGGGAATTTTTTCCAAAACCTTTGATGACCACAATTTTTGAGGCACGATCAACTTTCCAGAGAATCCAATGAGGTTGATAACTGCAGTTATTAAAACCAGTGACAACAGTCAATAATACTTAGAAATGTTTTTCATGTTTCTAATCTCTAGTGACCGCGGTTATTAAAAATCTTCTTTATAAACAGTGATTGCAGTCAAAATAACTTATAAAAAATTTTCAAATGCAAGTGGGTGACAGTGGTTAAGTGGCAAATGTTTGCTGGCGACCATGGTTAACCAAATTCCTATTTAAAAACATTGACCGTGGTCAATAATACTTAGAAAAAAAATTTCACAAAAAGCTTTGGTAACTGTGGTCATTAGATTGAGGTCAGTATCTTCCAGAGGCCTAGGTTAGACCGTGGTCATTGAAATCAATAACCATGATCATTAGTACTTAACCAATGCACCAATTTCAACTTTTCAACTAACTCCTTTGACTTACCAATCACCTATAAACACAAAAACACAATATTAGAGATTGTTTCCACTTGCAATTCCTCTAAGACACCTTAAAACGAAAAATAAACCTACTTAAACCTAATTAACCAAAGCACAAATAGATAAAAGAGAAGAAATTTAGGTTATCTCCCAAGAAGCGCTTTTGTTTATATTCGTTAGCTCGACTATGGCATGGAAGGATCAAATATCAACATAGAGGTCAATGGTGCGTCCTCTCTCCTTCAGATCACCAAGGTAAGCTTCAAACAATAACCATTAACCTTGAAATTTGATTGTATGCCCTTCAACTCTACAACCCCATGCGGAAATACCTTGATCACTTCAAATAGACCCTCCCATCTAGACTTGAGCTTTCCCCAAAGTAACTTGAGTCTTAAGGATTATAGACCAAGACATGATCACTCTAGGTAAATTTTTTTCTCCAAATTTGCTTGTCATGCCAAGCCTTGGTCTTCTTGTAGATTAATGAATTCTCTAATGTTTCCCTCCGAAATTCATCCAATTCATTCAAATCTAAGTGCCGCTTCTCACAAGCTTCTTTCATGTTAAAATTTAAGCTCTTTATGGCCCAATAAGCCCAGTGTTCAAGTTCTACCGGCAAGTGACAAGATTTATCATAAACCATGCTTTATAGAAACATCCCAATTGGAGTCTTGAAAGTCGTTTAGTATGCCCAAAGAGCGTCATCCAACTTCATTATCCAATCTTTCCTTGAGCAATTCACCGTCTTCTCCAAAATTCTTTTAGCTCTCTATTTGACGCTTCCACTTGGCCTCAAATTTAGGGGTGATATGTTAGAGAAATTTTGTGCTTTACCCCGTCCTTTGACATCAAACTTTCAAATTGAGCATTTTTTATGTGGGATCCCTCATCATTAATGGATTATTCTAGGCACTCTGAATCGAGAGAAGATGTTCCTTCTAAGAAATTTCGTAACAACCCTTGCATCATTGGTTGGTGTTGCCATGGCTTTCACCCACTCGAAATCCTAATCAACTGAGATTAGGATGTACTTGTTGGAGTGTGATGTCAGAAAAAGTCCCATGAAATCGATGCCCCATGCATCAAAAACTTCTAGTTCAAAGATTCTATTGAGAGGCATTTCTTGTCTTCTTGAAATGTTTCTAAATCTTTGACATTCATCGCACTCAAGCACAAAGTCTCTAGAATTGTTGAAGATGCTTGGCCAAAATAAACCACTTTGTAAGACCTTGAAAGCTGTTCTTTGCGCTCCATGTTGGCCTCCAACTTGGGATGAATAGAAATGTTTCAATGTCTTCCACTTCACTCTTCAAGACACATCTTCTAAGAACTTGGTCATTACACATTCGAAAAATATACGGCTCATCCCAAAAGTAGTGCTTGATTTTTGAGAATAATTTACATAATGGACCTTCTTTCATTGACGTTTAACCAACTCTGCAACATCCTTGCAACCAAGTAATTCATAATATCCACATACCAAGGGTGTGATTCTTTGACTTCAAGCAACTTTTTAATAGATGATTTCTCCAAAATGGAGGTTCTCTCCTGCCCCACAAGCCGAGATTCTTCAATTCTTAACAAATGGTCTTATACCAAATTTTCACATCCTTTCTTATCTACCATCTCCTATCAAATTCTTGCAAAAGAAGTATCCATCTTAATAATCAAGGTTTAGCATCTTATTTGGAAAACAAATACTTCAATGCGAAGTGGTCGGTGTGCACAATGGTTTTACACCTAATAAGATATGAGCGAAATTTGTCAAATGCGAACATTGTAGCAAGTAGTTCCTTTTCTATTATGGAATAGTTCAATTAAGCATCATTTAAGGTTCTACTAGCACAATGAATGACATGCAAAACTTTATCAAATTTTTGGCATAAAACAAGTTCTATTGCATAGTCGCTATATTGTGCATGGCACATCAATTCAAAGGAAAGAGATTAATTTGGTGCAACAATTATGGGTGATTGACAAGGGCATGTTTTAACTCATTAAAGGCTAAACAAGATTCATCAAAATTGAAAACACAATCTTTTTACAACGAAGAGTACAGATGTCTAGTAATGTGAGAGAAATTCCTAATGAACCTACGATAGAAACCCACGTGACCAAGGAAACTTCTCACTCTCTTTACATTAATAGGTTGAAGAAATTTTTCAATCACCTCAATGTTAGCTCTATCTATCTCTACACCCTTAGATGAAACTCTATGCCCTAACATGATACCCCTTTGAACCATGAAATGACATTTTTCCCAATAAAGTCCTAAATTGGTTTTCACACATCTTTGTAAAATATTGAACAAGTTTGACAAACAATCATCAAAGGATACACCAAAGACACTAAAGTCATCCATGAAAATCTCAATGTATTTTTCTATCATGTCATACAAGATAGTAAATATGCACATTATTGAAAAGTATTAGGAGAATTGCAAAGCTCAAAGGATATTCTCCTATATACAAATGTGCCACAAGGACGTGTAAATGTAGTTTTCTCTTGGTCCTCCGACCATATGAAAATTTGGAGATACCTGGAGTAACCGTCAAGAACACAATAATATGCAAAATCGGCTAATCTTTCCAACATTTGATCTATGAAGGGTAAGGGGAAATAGCCCTTTTAGATGGCTTCATTCAACTTTCTAAAATCAATGCAAACACGCCAACCGTGACCAATCAAGAGGGGAGGAGTTCATTAGTATCACTAATCACAACATTAATTCCACCCTTCTTAGAGACAACTTGGGTCATATTCACCCACTCGTTACCGCTAATAGGATAAATGATACCGGCATCTAGAAGTTCCATTTACTCCTTTCTCACTACCTCTTTTAAAGTGGGTTTTAACATCCTTTGAAGTTGACTTACTGGCCTATGCCCCCTCATTCAAAAGAATTTTATGCATGTAAAGAGTGTAGACTACTAATTCCCTTTATGTAATCAATAGTCCATGCAATGGCATTCTTATGCAATTTAAGCACAACAATTAATTTCTCGTGTTGTTCACTCATCAATGATGCATTCATAGTCACAATATAAGTCTCATTGTCACCAAGATAAACATACTGCAAAGGAGTAGAAAGAGGTTTAACTTCAACTTTGGGGGGTTCATTGTTTGGACACCCATCTTTATCTTTACCCTCATTGTTCTCTTCATTTTCTTGCATGGTATCATTCTCCTCAAGATAGTTCAAACACTCCATTTTTTCTTCATCCTCTTAGGCAACTTCACTTGCATTCACCAAAGCTCTCTCCAATAGGGATTCAACCAATTTGTACCAACAAAAATCATAAACCAAACCATCAATGACATTTATGCTTATTAGATCTTCATAGTAGCAAGAAGTTTTAAGGAATCTAAAACACTACAAGTAAAAATTTCATCATTAATATAGAATTCTAACTTCTCTTATTTAACATCACAATTGTGAGGCATGACCGATTGCTAGAAATGGTCTCCTTAGTATAATTGGGATGTTCTTGTTCTCTTCCATGTCAAGAACTACGAAATCCACCAAGGAGTACCCTTTGCCAACTTTGATGATGATGTTCTAAACAATACCTCTTGAAAATTTTATACTCTGATCTACAAGTTACAAAGATATGTTAGTAGGCTTCAAATCCTCACCACTAAGCTTCTCGTAGATCAAGAAAGTCATGAGGCTTATTGAGGCTCCCGAATCACATAGAACCCTCTCAATTTGAATACCCCCTATCTCGCACGGTATTGAAAAGGAACCCAAATCTTTCAACTTCAGAGGTAGTTTTCTAGTAAGCAATACACTACAACCCTCTGTTAAATATAGAATCTGATCCCTATGGAGTTTCCTCTTTAAGGTAGGAATTTGCTTCATGAATTTAACATATGTGAGCATGTTTTTTAGTGCCTCCATGAATGGGGTATTGATCTCAAGTTTCTTGAACACTTCAGAGGAATTTCTTGAACTTCTTGTCTTTCTCATCTTCCTTCAACATTTGGGGAAATGGCACTCTTACTTGCTTTGTCAATTGTGCTGGTGGATCCTTGCCTTTATTTTGTTGATTAATGGGTTTGGTAGGTTTTTCATTCATTTTACCCTCACCCCTTGAAGTCTCCCCTCCTTCCACATTATTTTCCTCAAGCTTTTTACTCTTCTCACTCTTTGACTTTGAGCTTTCCCCAACCTTATTTTCCAATGTCTTGCCACTCCTAAGTGTAATGGCTTAGACTTGCTCCTTATATTATGGTCTCTTGAATTTTGATCCCTTGGATAAAAAATTGTGTCACTAGGGAGAGCCCTCATTAGCCTATCATTTCATTGCCTAGCTGCTTGGCCTATTTGAATATCTAAGTTCCTATTGGTAGCTCTTTTATTCCTAGTAAAGGCTTGTTGCTCCCTTTTAAAATTCTCATACTCTCTTCTCCATGTTTCATTTCTCTCCTCATGACTTTCAGCTTCTCTTCTAAGATTTTATTTTGAGCATTATCCCTTTCCCTTTGAACATGATGATCATTGTACATTGGGGATAGGTTACGGGATAGTCCATAAGAGTTATTTGGTTGAGAATTTGAGTAGGAAGATTTTGATTGGTGTTGATCAGAGTTGTTTAGGAAGTTTCTTTGATGTGGAGGTTGATATGGTTTGAATATGAGGTTTGATTGTGAAATCTTGATTGATTGATTGATATTTTGTTGTTGGGATTGGTAGCTCCAAGAAAAGTTAGAATGATTTCTTCAAGATGGGTTGTAGGTGTTGCCATAGACATTGGGAGGATTTCTTGAGAAAGAGGCTTGGTTAGAAATATAGTTCAATTGTTCGTTAACTCTTATTGGCACTTCACATTGGCCATTTATATGGTTTCCTGAGCAAAAATTGCATATCAACAGCCCTTGAGGGAATGACGATATGGCATTCACAGTGTTCCCCCTACCAAGGTTTTCCAAAGCTCTAGTCAAGCTTGCTTGTCATCACATTCATCATTATCTCTTGTTGAGTCAAAAGTGCATCATTTTGATTCAATTGCAACACCCCTCCTTGTGCTTGAACTTGTTTCACATTATGTTGGCTAATGGGTGGAGCTACCGGTTGATTCACGGACCATGTTGGTAGATGCAATTGGGCCTCCTCAAATGTCTTAAAAGATAAAGAGCCCCTTACCGAAGCATCTACTATGGACTTCATCTCTTGGTAGAGTCCATTGTATAACTTTTGAATTTGTAGCCATAAGGGGATGGTGTAGTGGGGGCACTTCCTTAAAAGCTCCTTGAACCGTTCCCAAGTTTTGCTTATACCTTCTTTCACATCTTACCTAAAAGAGGTAATTTCATTCCTTAGCTTGGTCATCCTTGAAGGTGGGAAGTGCTTAGTCAAAAATTCTTCGCTAAGTTGATTCCAAGTTATGAATGTGCCCTGTTCATGTGATTGAAGCCACCACTTGGCTCAGTCCCTTAAAGATAACGGAAATTCCATTCATCCTTATGCGCAAACAATCCGGATGTACCTGTTGAAGTTAAAAGTATCCAACACCTCTTCAAAATTCATTAGATGTGTATAGGGATCTTCATTAGGACCTCCCCCAAATATAGCATGTGTTTGAAACGTTTGGATTAATGCCGGTTTAATTTCAAACTTATTGGGTTGGACTGACATTCTAACTATGATTGAGTTTCCTCCCTCAAAATTGGGCATTGCAAATCCCAAAGTGGTCGCCCATTGGTATGATGTCCATTTCCATGTTACCCAATTCACCATTACCATTGGCCCCTATTCTATTTCCGAGAACACCTAACCTATTGTATCCTACTCCTTCCTCTTAATCATTGTCTATTAAATTTTCATCAATCAATCTAGAATTATTTTGAGGATTTGTCATTTGACTTTCTGCTTGGTCTTGTTGTAGTTTCTTGCCCTTTCTAATCCTTGTCAATGTTCTCTCTATCTCCAAGTTTAGAGGTTTTATTAATCTTCTACCAATCAAGTTATACACATCAACCATAAACTACAAGAAGAATTCAACCCAAGTCCATTTAAATGGCAAACCTTCCAAAAAGCAGAAATTTGACATAATTAAGAAAGCAACAATTAAAGTAACTCAAAATTACTAAAGTAAAAGAAGGTCTTATCTAGTAGACTCAAAAGTGTCTAATATCACCACTGCAAGTCACTTCCCCGGTAATCACCCCAAAAACTTGGTCTCTATAGGTTGGTAAGAGTTTGGATGTCAAACAAGTAATAAGATTTATCCCACTAACACTTAACCAACACCTTCACTCTCGTAAGTATACGAGGTAAGTTTGTAGGTTAATGGTGAATGGGTATCGTTCCCACAAGGAATGAGTGGTAATTACTTGTACTAGAGGGCCGTGATACTATTTAGACAAAGCAATCAAGGAGGTTGTCACTAACTACCAAGATAATAACAAGAAATTCTTAAATAAAGCAAGTAAATAGATTAATTTAGGAAAACATATAAAGACAATCACTAAATCTTATTGTCTACGGAACACATGATAAAAGCATACAAATTATAGAAATACTAAACTAGGGGACAGGTAAGCATTAATCTAGGAGAGCAATTAAGAAGTAAGTTAAGAAAGCAAGTAAAGTGACTACTAAAGAGCTCTTAAACTAGACTAGGAAATAACTAAAATATTAGACTATGAAAACAAGTAAAATATTTAAACTAGAAACACAAGTAGGTTGCAAGACTATGGAAACAATTAAAGATCTACCCTACGAAAGCATTTAAAATGTTAAGCTATGAAAGTAATTTAAAATGCTAGACCGAAAAAGCAAATTAAATACTAAACTAAGTTTACTTGAAAGAAATAGGGAGAAAACTAGGACTAAAGTTACCAAAAAAGCATTTCTTACACTAGAAATAGTATGTTCTTCAACTTGGCTATTTTTGTAAAGATAGTAAAATAGGAGAAATATTGATTTAAACTAATTATTTAAGTTTAAAAACTAAATTTAATGAGTATCTACTACTAAATAAAGACATTAATATTAAGGAAAACAAGATTTGTATTAAGATCTACTATTTAACCTAAATTTGAGACTAAATCTCAAAAATGAGCTAGAACTTGATATGCTAAATTGCAAGACTTGAAATGGAAAAATAAGCAAACTTGATATTAAATTAACACTAATGAAAAACTCAATAAATTAAGAGTAGAAAGGTTAAATCTTACAACTAGAATAAAGACAAAAATTAGAGTCTTAGTAGAATAGGGAATATTTATAACAAGACATAAGATAAAGGTGGCTACACTATTCCACCCTTCTACTGATGTTTTCCAAACTTTATTTTGATGATGACATATGCACTAAACTCTGAATTTAAGCAGTACATGTCTACTATCTTGTCTGCTGGAAATAGGATTTTTCGGACACAGTACACCGTCGAAACTATACTACATCTTTTGGACGAACAGGAACGTCCAATACAGACTCCCACAGACACAGTTCACTGTTCGAATGGATAGATAGAAAGGAAACTTATATACTTTCAAATACCTGCAACAGACGTACAGGCGCGTCCGGGAAAATATCCCTCAGATGCATATTTCCATATAAATGAAGTAGAATCAAATCTCCTAAACTTCACAACATACGCCTACAACTGTCCGAACAAAGTCTGCTTCGGACAAACAAAACTGTCTGAAACCTAGTTCGGTCGATGGAACGGACGCATGCTCGGCTGTCTGAACGGCATTCATCACACACTCTATACTGAGATCGGACGCTTGGTTGGACGCACAACTAATACATCGGACGTCTGAAACCCTTAACGGCTAGTTTTTGTGCATTTATTATTGAGCCGTTGGAAAATAGTTAGAACCAGAATTTATTTCTTCTATAAATACCTGCTCTTTTGTTTTTGTAAATATATCTTACACAATGAATACAAGCCAGTAGAAAAGCAATTTGAGTGCAAATGAGCAATATTGTATTAGTGTGTCCATTGAAGTGCAATTCAAAAATATTGAGTGGAGTGATAATCCTGTACTAAAGAAGTGAGGTTAAGAGTAAAATCCTTGGCTCAACTAAAGTGAATTAGTGTGAGCAAGGATTATCCTACTTTGTGTATATTAGAAGATTATCAACTCACCAATTTTGTGAAGCATTCTAGTAGATTAACACTTCAAACTTGGTAGTTTGGAAGTGTTGCTTGTTTAATTTCTCTCTTTACCCCTTTTTATATTCCATAAGCTTTATTGTCTTTATATCTATTTATCCATTTGATAGTTTAAAAGATTTTATTGGTGATTATTTTGCAAAGTAATTTTTAAGAAACCTAATTCACCCCCCCCCCTCTTAGGTTACTTTGGGGCCAACAATTGGTATCAGAGCTTGGTCTCAAATTTTGACCTTAACTAGCTTTTGAGAAAAAATCATGGCAACCAATAATGCATTATTTTTTGAGGGTCAATCTATAACAAGACCCCCTATGTTTAATGGGAAATTTTATTAGTTTGAGAGATAGAATGGAAGTATTTTTGCATCTATTGATATATATAGTATGAGTTGTAAGTGAAGGTCCCTTTGAAGCTACCATCATTGATGATCAAACAAATAGAAGAAGAGAAAAGACAAGGGATGAGCTCACTCCACAAGACAAGGCAAACTTGACTTTAAATGCGAAAGCTATGAATGTGCTATACAATGCCTTAGATGCTAACGAATCAACTCGTGTCAAAGGATGCATTTCCGCTAAAGAAATTTGAGATAAATTGAAGGAAATCCATGAAGGGGGCGATGATGTTCGAGAGCAAAAGAAATCCTTACTTGTTGCCAAGTATGAGTCCTTCAAGATGGAACCACATGAAAATATTAACAAAATATATTGTAGGTTCAATGACATCATTAAGGATACTGAAACATTGGGTAAGGAGTATTCTTTGGGCGAAAAGAATAAAAAAATCTTGAATGCTCTATCCAAAGAATGGGAGGCCAAAACAATCGCTATAGAGGAGGCTAAGAATTTAAATTCCATGCCTATTGAATCTCTAATTAACTCTCTTACATCTAAGCTTCCTATGAATTGAAGCTAATGGCTAAAGTGGTGGATGATGAAGAAGCAAGACCAAAAAGGAGCATTCCATTAAAGACTTCTCAAGAAGAATATGAAAATGCTTCCATCAACCTAGAAGATGAAGATCTTGATGAAGGAGATCTTGCACTCATCACAAAAGGATTTCTCAAACACTACATCAACAAATAGAGAATGAGAAGAGGTGGAGCAATCAACTCAAATAACTTCAAAGGAAAGACCAACCTAGAAATAAAAAAGCAAAATGAAAAGTGCTTTGAATGTGGTCAACCCGGTCACTTTGCAAATGAATGTCCTTCTAAGAAGAAAAAGGAAGGAAGAAAGCCCCGCTTCAATAATTTTCAAATCACATGGGATGATTGCAATTCTGAAGGAAAAGTTGAAGAAGAAACGGAGACGGGACAAATGGCATTTATGGCCATTAGTGATGATGAGGTAACTTCTAATTATGATTCTAATGACAAAAATGATGACAATGATCTTGATTTTAGCTTTCATTTTAAAATTACATAATAGCTTGAAGGAGTCATATGCTAGAAATAAGGAGTTAGTTAAGAAATCAAATGCTCTATTAAATGCTAACTCAAAACTTGTGAATGAAAACAATAGGTTATCACAAGAAAACAGTGATTTGAAGAAAAGAATGTATATGAAAACAAGGATCAAAGAAGATCAAGCCTCCTTGAAGAAAAGATTGGATGACTTGAATATTCTTTTGCATAGAAAAAAGGAAAATATTGTTGATTTGAAAGGAATAAAAATGTATTGATCAACAAGAATTTTGTCACCTTTAGAAGGAATGGTTTATGCTTTGTAAAATCAAAATCATCCTTATATGGAAATAAAAATGTTATTTGCAATTATTGTCAACAACATGGTCCTGTGAAAAATAATTGCTATGTCAAGAGAAATGAAAAACTTGGTATGAATTCCATATGGATTTGTAGTCATTTTACTAACTCTTATCGACCCAAGAAAATGTGGGTACCAAGCGAAAGTTATCAATTAATTTCTTGTGTAGGAAATGAATATCACCAAGGATGCAAAATGGTTCATAGATAGTAGGTGCTCAAAACATATGACCGGTGATGCATCTATCTTCACAAACCTCAAATCCAAAAATAGTGGAAAAGTAACATTTGGGGATAACATGAAAGCAAAATCAATCGGCATTGGTGATGTAGGTAAAAATGGTGAGACCTTGATTAAAAAATGTGTTTCTTGTTAATAATTTGAATTACAATCTATTAAGTGTAAGTCAACTATGTGATAAAAATCTATATGTGTTATTTACCAAACTTGAATGTCTAATTCTTGATAAAAATTATGTTGTTTTGTTTAAAGGTACTAGGCACAATGATGTTTATGTGATCTATCTTGACAATATTAGTAGTAACAATATAAAATATTTAACCGCCTCTATAGATGATCCTTGGCTTTGGCATAGAAGGCTTTGTCATTTTAACATGGATTTAATTGAAAAACTTGCCAAGAAGTTTCAGAGGCTTACCAAAATTGAAGTTTTTGAAAAATAAAATTTGTGATGCATGTCAATTCGGAAAACAAGTTAAAGTGTCTTTTAAACCGAAAAATCATATGTCTACTTCTAAACCCCTAGAATTATTGCATCTAGACTTGTTTGGTCCAACTCAATATGCTAGTCTCGGTGGTAGTAAGTATGCATTTGTGATTGTTGATGATTATTCTAGGTATACTTGGGTACTATTTCTTGTTCACAAAAATGAAAATTTTGAAAATTTTGTGAAATTATTTTCCAAAATTCAAACTTTGTTGAATTTAAAAATCATTCTGTTGATAAGTGATAATGGAGCCGAATTAAAATTCGGAGGTTTTCCCGAATTTTGTGATCACAACGGTATTTCACATGAATTTTCAGTTGTTCGAGTGTCTCAACAAAATGGTGTTGTTGAAAGAAAAAATAGAATACTTCAAGAGGCCGCTAGAACTATGATTAGTGAATGTGACTTACCAAAATATTTTTGGGCTCGAAACCGTTAATACGGCTTGTTACGTTATGAATCGAGTTTTGTTAAGACCTATTTTAAATAAAATACCTTATGAACTTTTATTTTGTAAAAAACCCGTTGTGAGCTATTTCAAAATTTTTTGTTGTAAATTTTTTATTTTAAAAATCAAAGAAAATCTTGAAAATTTTGACAAAAAAATCGGAGGAAGGAATTTTTTTAGATATTCTAGTAACAAGAAAGCATACCGAGTATACAATAGAAGAACACTTTTGATTGAAGAAGTTGTGAATGTTACATTCGATGAAACTAATGATATTATTTCAAAGAATGTGTGTGAAGATAAAAATGTAGGTATTCAAAAGAAGCTTGAGAAACTCACTATTCATGAAGAACATCAAGGGGTCTCTCCAAACAATGTGAGCAATACAAATCACTTGGGTGAAGAAGGAGAAAAGGACGAAGATACTCCAAAAGATCTTCCTAAAGTATGGAGATTTGTTTCTAGTCACCCTCAAGATTTGATCTTATAGGTGATCCGTTCGATGGGGTAAAAACTCGATCGCATAAATCTTTGAATATTAATTGTGCATTAGTTTCTCATATTGAACCTAAATATGTGGATGATGCATTAAATGATGAATCTTGGGTCTTTGCTATGCAAGATGAACTTAGCCAATTTGAGAAAAATAATGTATGGACTTTGGTTGAAAGACTATCAACTCAACCCATAATCAGAACAAAATGGGTTTTTAGAAATAAATTAAATGATAAAGGTAAAATTATTAGGAACAAAGCTAGACTTGTTGCAAAAGGTTATGCTCAAAAATAAGGTATTGATTTTGATGAAACCTTTGCACCCGTTGCTCGTTTAGAATCTATTCACATGTTTCTTGCATATGCTTGTTTTAACAAATTCAAATTATTCCAAATGGATGTTAAAAGTGCATTTCTAAATGGTTTTATTGATCAACAAGTTTTCGTTAAACAACCTCCTGGTTTTGAAAACCAAAATTTTCCAAATCATATTCTTTCAAACTTTCCAATGCTTTGTATGGTTTGAAACAAGCTCCTAGAGTTTGGTATGAAAGGTTAAGTGGTTTTTTTATTGAAAATGGTTTCAAAAGAGGTGTTGTTGATACCACTCTCTTCACCAGAACTGATTTTAATGGTTTGTTAATTATTTAAATTTATGTTGATGATATTATCTTTGGAGCAACTAATGAAAACTTGTGCAAGAAATTCTCGTACTTGATGCAAAAAGAATTTGAAATGAGTATGATAGGAGAATTACAATTTTTTCTCGGACTCTAAGTTCACCAAACAAAGGAAGAAACCTTCATTACTCAAATCAAGTACACAAAGGAGTTACTCGAGCGATTTGGAATGGAAAACTGCAAACATGTCGGGATACCAATATGCACCTCAACTAAACTTGACAAAGATGAAGAAGGTAATAGCAGACCGGATATTATGTTTGTTGCTTGTCTATGTGCTATATTTCAATCTTGTCCTAAAGAGTCACACTTAATTGCTAGAGTAAAAAGAATTTTCAGCTACCTAAAATGTGCAATGAATTTTGATTTTTGGTATCCAAAATCCTCCACTTTTGATTTAATTAGTTGTTTTGATGCTGATTTGGCTGGTTGTAAAATTGATAGAAAAAGTACTAGTTGTATGTGTCATTTCTTGGGTAACTGTCTAGTGTCTTGGTTTAGCAAAAAGCAAAATTTTATTTCACTTTCTAAGGCAGAAGTCGAATATATTGCTGCTGGAAATTACTGTGCTCAACTTCTGTGGATGAAACATACATTAAAAGACTTTGGTGTTATTTTTGATTGTGTGCCTATAAAATGTGGTAACACTAGTACAATTAATCTCACAAAAAATCCTGTCATGCATTCTAGAACCAAACACATAGATGTCAAGCATCATTTTATTAGAGATCTGGTATGCAAAAAGGAAATTTGTGTTGAATTTGTGTGTTCAAATGATCAACTTGCTGATATTTTTACTAAACCTTTGGCTTTAGATCGCTTTGAATTTGCTCTTAGAACTCGTTTGGACATCATTAATTCACATCTGTATAATTTTGGTGTTCGGACACACATGATCGTCCAAACCACATACCCTGTCGGATGCTCTTACACGTCCGAAACCCTCCTCTATGTCTCGGACGCTTTTAATCGTCTGTACTCCTACCCCTTTTTTCTCAAACTCTCTGGAATTCCCAACGGATGCTCTTCATCGTCCGAGACATTCTCGGACGCACTGGCACAGAAGTTCGGCCGTCTGTTCTTTGGCGTTCGGACGTACGATTGGACACAGACAAATCGTTCGGACGTTCAAACGATTCCTCTGCTTGTTTAAAACAGTTCATTTTCCTTCTTTCGGACCCACACTACCCACTTAACCCTACTCTGGCGATTTATTTTCCTCCTCAAAATTCCTCCCATTTCTTCCCTCTCCTGCGAAATTGTTTGAGGGATTTTCATTCCCAAATTGTTAATTACCTCTATTGCACTCCATTTCACCAACTTACCATTCAACTTCTTGATTTTGATTTCTACCAACCTCTCCAAAAATTACATTTTTCTCTTTTTCTCATATTTTCAAAAATTCACAATGGTTCGATCTCGTGGTGGTTTTTCGGCAACCCATGGACGTAAATCGAAAGAGAAAGCTCCAGGGCAAGGGGAATCATCAGGAAATCCTCAAATTTTCACAAATCCACCTCTACCAAAATTCATAGATGCCAAGGCATCTGAACGGTACACCTCTCTCCTTAATAAATCCATCATTGTTCAAAGACCTGCTTCCCAAGGTCTTTTTGACGAGTTTAATCTACCATTAGTAAAATCCTGTTTTGAAAAACAAAATTGGGGTCACCCAGTTCATATTGATCTACCTGTTTATCACGATATGGTACTCCAGTTCACAACTAATCTTAGGAAGAGTCCTACTGTTCGCACATTGATATCTCGTGTGAACAACAAAAATCTTGAAATTTCATCCAATATCATTAACACCATTTTTGAATATGAGGTTTCGTCGCCTAATGATTTTTCCATATTTCTTTTCTCTGGATAAATAGCCTGCTTTGGATACTTGTTTTGATATTGATGAGGTCCGAACACTTTTCAATGTCAACTTCAAACAGGTTTCGGAAGCCAAAACTACTTTACGTAAATTGAACATTTTTTACACTTTGGTCACGAATTTGTTGTTACCCACTGACGGGTATCGCACTGAGTCAGGAAAAATGCAGCTTTACTTATTCTACTATGTTTTCAAGGGAATTCCACTTGTTTTTGGATATCTTTTTTGTTCTCTGTGGGAACTCTTTCTAACCGATACTCGCCGAAACATTCCCTTCGGCAAATTTCTCACAAAAGTTTTTGATTATCTTGATATCCCATTCATTGGCAAAAAACAATTCCCTCCCTACTTTAACAAAGCCTATATTGAGAGAAAGGGCTTACACTTTTTTAATGACCAATGGTTTACCAAAGCTACTTATACACGTTGAAAGAGACAAAACTCAAGCCTCTTCCTTCGGTTTCGCACTTCCCCATTCCCCTCCTTAATCTCATGGTAGCTCCACCATCCCATGATCCCCGTCCTTCTTCCTCTGAACCTTTCCTTTCACACATTTGCAACCTTCTTAGTTCTTTGAGCACTCAGATGAGGTCCTTCCAACATCGTACCAATCACAAGCTAAAGTGCCTTGAAACTCGTCAACAAATTCTTCAAGAAGCACTTAGCTTGGGAATGTCTGCTTCTGGTCAAGTTCAATTTGCTAATATTCAGTCGCAGTACACTCTTGAATCCTCCTCCGAAAGTGGTGACAATGACAAGCATGACAATGATGAAGAGGAGAGTGATCGTGAAGACCCCACCGCTCAAGGTGCTGCTGATTAGGGCTATGACGAGGACATTGACGACACATTTAATTATATCATGCAGTGCCACGACATAGGAGACGATGATAGTGAAGCTACTGATGACAATGCACCCCTCAAGAAACGCAAGCTCGAAAGGCGTTCCAAGAAGAAAAATGACTCAACTTAGACTTTCTGCTCTTCTTAGAACCTCTCTAGTCTGTATTTTGGATGATAGTTGTTGTTATTGGTGTGCAATGACATAAATGACATTATTGGTGCTGATATTGGTGTTCATATTTTGATGTATTTATCTATTTTGGTATGTGATTGTTGGCTTATTTTGACATTTTTAACGATACACCTTCTCAGGGAGAGCTTACTTGTCTATTTTGATGATGTCAAAAAGGGGAGTTGAAATATGGTTTCGGAATAATCATATCTGTTGATTGTTGAATATGCATATCTGTTGATTATTGAATATGATCATATCTGTTGATTGTTGGTTGTATTAGTTTATTCAAAGTTTGTCATAGTCAAAAAGGAGGAAATTGATGTTTTCCAAACCTTATTTTGATGATGACATATGCACTAAACTCTGAATTCAAGTTGTGCAGGTCTACTATCTTGTCTGCTGGAAATAGGATTTTCGGACACAGTACACCGTCTGAACTGTACTACATCTTTTGGATGAACAGGAACGTCTGATACAGACTCCCACGAATGTATCGCAGTTCATTGTCTGAACGGATAGGCAGAAATGAAACTTTTTCAAGTACCTGCAACGGTCGCACAGGCACGTCCGAGAAAATATCCCTCGGACGCATATTTCCGTCCGATAGATGAGGTAGAATCAAATCTCCTAAACTTCACAACGGACACATACAACTGTCCGAACAAAATCTGCTTCGGACGAACAAGACTGTTCGAAACCTAGTTCGGACGATGGAACGGACGCATGCTCAACCGTCCGAACGACATTCATCACACACTCTGTACTAAGATCGGACGCACAACTAATACATCGGACGTCCGAAACCCTTAACGGCTAGTTTTTGTGCATTTATTATTGAGCCGTTGGGAAATAGTTATAACCAGAATTCATTTCTTCTATAAATACCTGCTCTATTGTTTTTGTAAATATATCTTACACATTGAATACAAGTTAGTAGAAAAGCAATTTGAGTGCAAATTAGCAATTGAGCAATATTGTATTAGTGTGTCCATTGAAGTGGAGTTGCTGCAATTCAAAAATATTGAGTGGAGTGATAATCCTGTACTAAAGTGAGGTTAAGAGTAAAATCCTTGGTTCAACTAAAGTGAATTAGTGTGAGCAAGGATTATCCTACTTTGTGTATATTAGAAGATTATTATCTCACCAATTTTGTGAAGCATTCTAGTGGATTAACACTTCAAACTTGGTAGTTTGGAAGTGTTGCTTGTTTAATTTCTCTCTTTACCCCTTTTTATATTCCATAAGCTTTATTGTCTTTATATCTATTTATCCATTTGATAGTTTAAAAGATTTTATTGGTGATTATTTTGCAAAGTAATTTTTAAGAAACCTAATTCACCCCTTCTTAGGTTGCTTTGGGGCCAACATCTACCACTATACCTAACACTGTATATTTTTGGTGTACACTTCTAAGGTATTTTCAAAAATCTAATGGTCAAAGTGCAAAACATCTTCATTAACTGCAGTCACTAATTTCCCTGTAAAATTTCAGTGATCGCGGTAACTGGCTAGCAGGTGCTCGTATTTGTTTGATGATCGTGGTTACTGAAATTGTTTCTTTGAGTTAATGGCCGTGGTTATTGCCACTTTGTAGTTGAAGCAGTTGATGACCACGGTTAATGATTTGTCTTCTTGGTATCCTTGACCACAGTCATAAAGCTTTCAACAGCCTTAGATTTGGTCTTCAATTTCCATGTAATCACAACTTTACCCTTGGCTTCTTTTACCCTTCAACTTGTCATCAAATTTCCAAACATTCCATACAAGATACACCAAAATCACTAAGTCAAAATGCACATAATATCTTTAAGTGTCAATGAAGTTTAATTTAGTGCATAATTACTACCAAAAATCCTAATATTACTCTAAGATCACAAAAACCATAGCTAAACACAAATTATGAGTAAAAACACATCAAAACAATCCGAATGGAACTAATATGACCAAAATTCCATAGTGTTTAAACACAAAATAACTCTATTTAATAGAATTATCAATAACACACTTTACAAAGTGAGTGTTATTCTGAATATATTTTTTGAATAGAACTTTTTACCGGGAATATTATGTATAATAATAAAAGTTTTTCAACCCTGATCTACATAATAATATTTTTAGGTTTTTATCTCCAATCATTAATTTTTGTTTTAATAACCATCTAATGTTCACGTGACATTCATTATTAATATTTCTAATTTTTCCGTCGAAAGACTATATAATATTTTAAAAATGAGAAACTAAATTAGTTTGTTTTAATATATAAGGACAAAATTGGGGGACACTTTAAAGATGAAGGATCAAAATGACCTTTTTTTCATTTTTTTAATATAATTAAAACTTGAAAAACAAAATCAAATGGAACCACCAGGTGTAATTTCATCTTTTACTCTCTAAAAATATATTTTGAAATGGTCATATTTTCATAGATTCTTGGATATCCAATCGCTTGAATGACATTTAAAAAAAAAAAAAAAAAAGAAGCATGCCATGGAATCTAAATTTCTTAAGTAAAGGGTAAATTATCTCAAGGAATTCTTGCGGTTTGACTAATGTTAGGTTGCCATTTTATGATTTGTAAATTTACAATCTATTCTTTATACTTTTGGCATTTTGTAAAATGAATAGAAAGTTAAAAATTAGCATATTTGTGTAAAAAGTATAAAAAAAATAAAAAAAAAAATCCTAGACCTAGTATCCCTCCTACCAAGAGAGAAAAGTTGTGTTTTATGTTAAAATACATAACTGATCTTAATTAGAAACTTCAAGTGACTAAAATAACTTCTTAAATCTAAATTTTCAACCTGTGAAGAATCATTTAACAGAAAATCTAATAGTTTTAATTTAACTCAAATCACAAGGGATTACTTGTAATTGACCCTCAGTAGGAAGAAGTAATTTTTGGTCCAATCCATCGAATGAAGAAGGACCCAAAGATCATCAATTCATCTTCTAACCATCTCGCGTGGTTTCAAAGACATCACCCAACAAAACTAAATAAATCCGCAAGTAGCTCACATAGTTTTTCGTACAAATGTACCCCATCTTCATCAAATTTTGGGACCTTGTTTGGTTATAGCCAATAATAACACTTTCTTGATCCAAATTATCAAATCCCGTTTATGTTCCAAGAAGCGAAGGGCCAATGGCTAATTATCCCTAAAACTAATTTGCTTATAATGATGTGACGTAAATTGTGTGTTATTGTAGATTGTACCTCGGATAAGAGTTTGTATGTTGGCTTTAAGGATCAAACTCCTCAAAAGTATCTGTCTGTCAACTATCAAGAATGAAAAGGGGCTACATCTTCTATTATTAAATATCGTTTTTAGTAGGCAAAAATTCATAAAACTTGATCATGGTTAAATAGTTATATGGGTTAAGGGAAACAAATGAAGCGCCTGCAGACTGAACTATATATCTTAAAGTAACGAATCCATGATATGTTGATATATTGGTTAATTAGATCCTGCAATAGTCAAACTTCATGCATGATATGAAGATTTCTAACAAAATGTGTTAATTTTTCCTGGCAAAGTCTTTAGAGCTATCATGCATGTCACTCTGTTAGCATGGCAAGTGAGTTTTTTTTTTTTATTAAAAAAGATTTAGAGCATGAATATAATGTATTCTCCCTATTTCAAAATAACGGTCACTTTATACAATTTGTGTTATATCATATTATCTGTTGTTTTAAAAAATCAAAATAACGGTCACTTTATGCAATTCTAACTTTTATCCTTAGTGCCACATTAATAAAGGAAAAATTATGTGTTAGGATATTAATGTAAATAGGTAATTTAGACATTTTCAACTATTTTTTTGCAAAATTAATGCAATTTAATAGTTTTCTTAATTTGTTTACACGGTGACATTTATTTTAAAATGGAGGAAATAAATGTTAAGTACTTAATGGTTAATGTTAACTTTGCTTTTCACTAGCTCACCCCTTAATCTCTCGTGCTAAGCACATATATTCGAGTTAACTGTAAGTCATTTACCACGTTAACTAATGGTGATAGTGATGGTCATAACCTTCCTGTAAAATTCCGTAGAAAAAGAAAAAAAATTAATTTAGTCTCTTTTTTTTAAAATATCGATTAATTTGGTCTTTTATATATTAATAAGACTAATTTAGTTCTTCGTTTTTATAAAAAAAATAAGTAATTTAAACTTTGATAAAAATTATAGACAATTTAATAGAGTCTTTGATAACACATCTACAACATGTTAATAGGTACGTGATTAGGTTATAGATTAGTTAATTTTTTTTAAAGATAAAGGATTAAATTGATATGTTGTTATTGATAAAGAACAAAAATAGTCGATAACGCAAAAATAAAGGACTAAATTGCTCTAATTTTACAGTGCGGCCATGTGATTATAGGTGTTGATTTTTATCAGTTATGGTTGACCTACTGATTAAAAAATACTACTGTTTGATCTGCAGCTACTTCTCAACCTCTTTCCTGAAATACAATCCTCGAAAGTTTTAGAATTATAATTAAAATTTGGTTATAGTAATTTGTCAAGGTGGTGATATTTGTGTTTTTAGAATTAAAATATTTCTAATATTTAAGGGTATTCATGAATCGAGTACCTGATTCATATGATTACTATCACATCTGATCCGATTATATTGAACCGGGAAAAAACGATCCCATACTCTCTCCATATGCATAGGCTACCCTCTATAGGCAAGTTCGATGATCAGTACTTTATCCAATCCAATTATTACATTTTTTAGTGACAAAATAATTTAAAATTAAAAGATTATTAATTACACAAATACCTTATAAATGAGAAGGGAAAGGAAAAGAAAAAAATCTATTAATATTAGATCTTACATAATTATCTCTGTATATGGATAGGATCATATAATTGTTCGATCACAATTTTACTAATATTAATTGATTTAAATATTATATTTTAATGAATAAAAATAAATAAATTTAATAATTTTTTTCAAATCGACGAATTGAAATAAACAACACTACCAACACCGATGCGCACACTTTATGCTCTTCTTCTGTTCTCCCCCGAGCCAGCCAAGAAACCACAGGTACAGATTGTGGAACTTTATAACACTACTACTTGGCCCACAAAAATGACTACTCGACTATCATAGTCTATACTTCTTTCTTAAGTTGGGTGTAAGTGAGGTTTCTTTTTTAATTTTAATATTTGTAGAGGAAAAGAAATACTTATTATTAATTTAAAATATTATAAGAATATACCATCAAATTTAAATACATGTCACACGTACAAAAATAACATTTGAAATTTAAATAACACGTGTCAAGCACTAAACCCTATAATATAAAAATTTTTATACAGCAACAGTACATAAAATATTTACTCTTATCATAATAACTTTTTAAATATAATATATGTGAGATAAAAATATTATTAAAAAAATATATTATAAAATATTATTCAGAAAATGATACAAATTTGTTTTGTCTAAACAGAGCAATTTTTGTTCAAGTGTCCCCTACAGGTGCTTGAGATCATCAAATTCACAACTACAAATTGTATTGTCATAGAAACTTTACGTCGGATCATGTTTAGAAGTAATTTGTTTGTCGGTTCTTGTTTAGTTAGTATTTGAAAATCTCTGTATGTGTTCAAGTGTGTTTATCAGCAAATTTCCCAGGCCAACTTGTTGACCACATCGATTATTACAAAGAGGACAAATGTGTTGAACCACCAAATGCTACCACGTTAATTCTAGAATGCTTTTGGCCGACTTTCTGAGCTTTAAGGGGAAAAAAATGAATTCCTTGTACAGAAAAAGACCTATGAAGGGCCTAACTTTCATTTTTCCTTCCAGATTAGATCAACATATCAACAGTTTAGTATGATAATCCATCGAGTAAAAACGAGTGCCAATAAGTACAGGCAGACTTGGAATGTCATAATTCTATTACTACAAAACAAAATACTTATTTTAACAAATCATTCAGAATTTGAAGAAAAAAAAAAACTATTTCTGCACAAATCAAACCAGCCAACCAGTTTTAATTCAACTGGCACAGGGAAAAACTACAATAAACATTTATTAATCGTGTAATCAGTTACTACCTAAGAATAATGTCATCATTATCCAATCAACTAGCTTTACACCTCAACAAAAGCTCAGGAAGGCAAACTGCAAAATCATATACCATCATGGGGATAAAATACACAATCCACACTACTTCCATTCCAAATGTACCAAATCAACTAAGCCGAGTCACTTGCATCTTTGCTTATGCTGCTTCTGTATTATAGAAGCCCAGTGCTCCCAAATGGATTGGTTGCCTGGGGATGACCAACAGGGTTGACCGGAAATGCTGTAAATCCAGCATCACCAAAAGGATTTTGTTGGCTCATCATGTAGTGTTGCTGCTGCTGCTGCTGCTGTGGATAGGCAGGTTGGAATGGACCAAAAGGATTTGACGGTTGAGGCATAGCACCCATTTGAACTGCATGAGGAGGAGGCATGTTATTTGACATTGCAAATGGATCGTGTATTTCAAATGGATTTGGGGCAGGTACTCCATATATTGGTTGCTGGGAAGCTCTATATGCTCCATCACAACTACAATCATACAGACTATTGAGAGTGAGTGTGTCCAATCCACCAGCCTGCCAAAAGTTTCGTAGAAAGCAAAGTTTACAAAGTGGATGATTATCAATAATCACAAGTGACAATCATAAAAGACGTTGCATCCAAACATACAAAATAGCTCCTCCACATGAAAATGAGATTGCTATAATTATGGACATTGCTACTAAGAAATCCATATTTGTAAGGCACAATAGCAATCTCCAGAAACAGCACAAGCTAATGGTGCTATTCCATAATTTTCTCTTCTTATCTGGAAGTACTTTGCCTTGACTTTAAATCTAGAATTTGTAATAGACATTATTAGAACTCGCATTTCAGTTCCTATGTAGCTCAACCTTTATTAAGGTGTCCAAAATATGTGATAAAAGCAATAAAATCCAGCAAATATGGTACAGGATACTGTAACTGACAAACTTCCACTCAACTCATCCATGGATTTGGAATCACAATTGCCAAAAATAGGAAAAGAACCAAGTAACAGTAACAGAAAGGCCTACCAACTGCCTCTCTTGGGTAGAAGATAAGTTGTTGCTGGGAGTAGTGACTAGGGCAAGTTCCCACCCTGTTGGATCAAAGTTGTTTGCTGGAGCAGCATTGGAATCAAACGGTGTGGTACCTACAATTGGCATGTGTCATATGTCGTCTCCTCAACACCACAACTAGCTAAATTCAGACATACAGCTCCCCAAAGAAACAATGGAGGAAGTACATACCAGATGGAACTATGGCTAAAGCCAGAGCATTACTATCCTCAATAGCCGATGCATCAGGTGTAATGGCATTTAAACCCTAGATGCAATGCATGAGAACAATGTCATATTATGATGAAGAAATGGAAATAACAGGTTTATCAGTAGCCAAAGAACATTAATAACAATATGACAACAAATGAAGGGATCAGTTAATAAAACAAAAAGTTTACCAACAAATCATCAGTGTCCAAGTTGTTTGTAGATGGCGGAGGTGGGGCAGCAACCTCAGCATGTGTTGAAACAGCAGCATTGTCTAAAGGCACTGGCTTAGGTTCATCAGCCACAACTTTTGCATCTTCAGAAGGTGAAGGTTCTTCCTCCGGCTTATAGGTCAACATAAGTCTCTCTGGATATTCCTGAAGACAATAAGTCCTTGCAAGTAACTTCTCTGCAAAACAGTTCTTGTGAACACGCATACTTTTACACATGTAACAAGCAAACTAACCAAGGTTTGTGCTGGAACAGACACCATCCTTGGGGCTTCTCTAACGTACTCTTCCATGGTCACGAGAAAGGATTGTGGAGGCTGGATTCACAGAAAGATACATCATGCCATGGTCCATCCAAAGAATTTATCAAAATAAAATCCCACTGAAGAAAGGCAACAACAAATTACAAACTATAACCTCCTACCTCTCGCAATATGGGAAACTGGAAATTCCTGGCAAGTTCCAACCCTTTGCAAACTTCATAAAAATCAGAAAGGCTTGCTGCCTGAAGAAAGTTCCTATTCATCGCATTAGTGATACTGAAGCCAGCTAAGATCCTCTCACTTCCAAAGAACTCCGAGATCACATGAAAAATGTCAAGTTCTGAAACATCACCTGCTGACCAGCTCTTTTATATATATCAAGGGCTTTAATTGCTTCATGTCTAGGCA
Source organism: Cinchona pubescens (assembly GCA_025175665.1). NCBI lineage: Eukaryota > Viridiplantae > Streptophyta > Magnoliopsida > Gentianales > Rubiaceae > Cinchona > Cinchona pubescens. Next base: position 3,100,111 of record JANKKI010000064.1, read on the forward strand.
TCTCAAAAAACTGATGTAATCACAGGAAAAGGATTGAATGGTCAAAGAATAAGAAAGCCATCTACTGGTTAAGAGAACATCTTAAGACAATAAGTCAAGACACCTTGTCGACAAGATTTATAATCCCATCATTTATGGCACAATAGATTTTAAAGCTCTCCTTTAGCACCTGGAAGTAACATATAGCAAGAAACCATAAGTTACACTCGGAAAACACCATCCAACTGCTATTTCAACTATCAAAAATGTTGCTTGGACATAGATGTGGATTATTTTATTTTTGCATTCTTAATACATGCTTCATGATTTGTAACTGCTAAATTATTTCACACAGAACTGAGAACCAGTCATATGCCTAGGTCGGGATTATTAATATCTTTGTATGCCCAAAGTTGGGAATACACTAATGTCTCACCTAGTCTAATGAACAGAATTTTTGTGAACTCTAATTCTTTAATCAATTCTGCAGCAGTTAATAAACATTATTTTTTTCAGGAAACTGTATCAAATTTTACTTGGGGCATTTCTGTGTACTCAATCAGTATTCTCGTCATTAAAATAACAACTCCAATATTATTCTCAATAAACCATAATTTTGTCCACATTACCCCATGGTGAACTTAGTCTCTTCAATTTCTTGGTGACATGGATTGGAATTGTATTGTCCAACGACGTTGACAAAATTCTACTCCACAATATAATTGGGAAGATTATGAACTAATTAATAGAAGCTAAAAAGTGGAGAGCAAACCTACCAGGGCTAGGGCGTACTGAATTACATAATTGTTGACAGCTGCTCCTTCAGGCTGAAAAGTTCAACCAGTTTGTTAGTCTTAATTACCTATGGCTCTTTGATAATCAGAAATCTTCCAAAGAGCAAGTTCTCAAGAAACAGATAGTGAAGGCCAACTAAGATTAAACAAAAAAAAAAGAAGAGATTATCTTCAAAGCATTGGAAAAGTACCCGACATCCAATAAGACGATACAGCAGCTGCTGCAAAGCAGGCAACTGCTCTAGAAGTTCTTCACTGTCCAACTCTCTAGTTTTGCTGTAACCCTGGCCTCAGGGACAAGGAAAATGTCAAAATATCATATATGACGACCAAAATTCAAACACATAATATAATTCAGTCTACCAAACATCACCAATGCTTTATAAATCAAGGCTCAGTGGTGTTAAGAAGACAAAAACCCACTTTGAGCTTGTATTTTGAACAATTCTGATACAACAGAATCACATACTTGGGAAATATTTGAATCTCTTTTACAGAATAACAGAAGAAAAAAGAAAGAAAAAGAAAGTTGTCATCAAAGATTCAAGTCAGCATCAACTCATGCAGTTGAGTCTTTTCTTTGGAGTTGATTGAGATTTAATATAAATAAAAAATAAAAATAAATAAAATAAAAAAAAATCAGCCACTCAGAAGATTCCAGTATAACTGAGTTATTTAGCCCCAAAGAAAATCTCCTTTTTGAAACAAAGATATTCTCCTTTATGAAACAATTATTCCACAGTACTCAATAGCTTAAACGAAAGATATTCGTTAAGATGCGACATCAAAGTTTCTTCAAAAGTAGCAACAACTACAAATTGTTTCCACTTTCTAAAACATACCACAGTTTATTATCTTCTAGCTGCATTCAAACACGAAATGTTGTCACTGTAACTCTTTAAATTTTACATAACTACACAAACTAAGAGAAGCAAAAAATAAATAAATAAACACCAAATGAAAAAGAAAAAGAAGGCAAAGAGACAAGATCATTAGGGGAACCGCACACCTTTTCTTGTCCTTCAGCAGGCCTAGGAAGACGCTCAGCTTCAATATCATATCTCAAAATCCTAAAGCATTCAAGTCGCTCTTCCAAAAAGAGTGCATACGGCTTGCGCACCCAACCAGAGCAATCCCAAGCTTGAGAGAGAAATCAGAATAGAAAAAAAAATAATAATAAGATTAATTTAAAACACTCAAATTTTAATGAATCCAGAGTAAAACAGCATAATCCTAACATTGATTGAAAGGTACACAATAAAGACAGGCATCCTTTTATACCAATAGGGCTTGAATCATCCTTGAAATTGGACATTTGCATTACACGTCCCCTCTGTTGGAAATTCAAAAGTTCCTCCCGGAATGTAGGATCACCTTCCCTCAGAGCTCTATGAATAACTATCAGTGTCTTCAGTGCTACCTGTTGGAAAGCAACGGCAAAGGACAATTTACAAGACATCATTCTCTCCATGCCAACAAAGCATATATCATTATCCATGAACAGAACAAGAGTAGCATGGAATTCAGTGTGTTTGATGAGTCAAAAACACTGGAAATCTTGAGGGAGTAAGACCATTTTAGTCTAGATCTCTTCATATCATGTCACCAGATCTTGGAAAGCAGATACTTACCTTCTCAGGGAAATTATTTGCGAATCAATATATTTCTCTTCATTAAGCCCGAAAAGGGTGCAATATTGTTATAAACTCTCTCAGTATGTGTTACCTCAGTTACACATCATACTAACTCTGCAATGTGGTTCTTAGTAATTGCTTTTACAATCACCTGAATTTTTGTCCTCAGCTAATCAGTTCAAATAATATAATGTTGAAGTTCTTTGCCATGAACATAGTTGAAGTACCTATCCTCTATGTACAGAGCTTGAAAGTTGAAATCACCAGCCAAATAGGCAAAATGTAAATTTAGCCCAAATCTAATACTACCTCCATCCCGAAATTTTTGACGCATTTCGGGAATCATGCCTTTTTTATTAACAGCCAATGCACATGCTTTTTATACTACTTAAGTTCCGTTTTTAACCTTTTTGATCTCTCACAATTTGAATGTCTGAAAGTGGGGTATGGAAAGTGGGCTCATTTTGATTTGATTGTCATTGAATTTGACTAATCCCATACACGCATGTTTGCACGATACTTACAGAACTCAAATCCTTATCAGCTTTGCAAGCCACGTGCAGCAATTGTCAAGTAGTTTATAGGGCCCACAAGAATCATTTGGTGTATTTCACAAGGGTTAGAATTAAGGAAGATATGGTTCATAACAGAGTGCAATTGCGTAGCAACATTCATGCAGCCGACCCTATTTAGTGGGAATAAGGCTTGGTTTGTTTGTTTGTTTGTTATTTTTCATATTATCAAAAAAACACATGTACTGCAGAACTATGGATTAGAAGAGGTGCAAACAACTATCAGCACAGCCAATAACTAAAAAATAGAAAAGGAAGTTCGTTTCAAATTCACACAACAAAATCACATCTTGATGGTTAAAAGGTAAAATTTTACATGGAAGAGATGTAATGTAGAATCAATTTCCTTGAAGCTCCTTGTTTTATGAACCATATGTCTACGGAGACCAATCAATTGAAAATCAGGAGTAGGAAGATAAAGCAGGTGATTTATGTAATAACTCCAATTTACTTCGACTTATTAGTCGTGGAATCAATATGAAGTGAAAATCATACAGCTGCCATCATATTAGACTATGCCTTTCCACATCGCAACCTGCCTCCAAAAGGCAATGATAATGTCCCAACAATAAAGTTTTCACAGAAGCAAACAACAATGAGAAGATACCAACCTAAACAAGAAATCCACAATCGGATGTAGTCTAGCAATTATCGTTCCTCGTTAAAGAACAAGGGTCCAATCTCACTTTCTACACTGTTCCTTCACCTCCCTACTTCTCACTCCACCCCTTCCCTTCTAAGATTACAAAAGAACTGAATACGATATCAAATGCAACAGCAGCAAACTAATAAACCAGTAAAAAAAATGAAATGACAACAGTCAGGGTCCTTAATAATTCAGTCAATGGTTACCAGCAACAAAAACAAAAATTGCAACAATTCTTTTTTCTTCAAAAAGTAAAGATGCAACTTGGCCATAGAACTTACCTACTTAATACTGAAACTTAAGCAGACAGGAAAATCTAAATCAAACTGAAAACAATTCCATATTGCAAAACTCAATTCAAACACAGTTAAAAGCATAATAACGACTCCAATGTACAGTGATCACATAAAACTAAAAACACAATCTATGCTTATCATCACCAAAGTTCATACCGTCCAGTTATGTGTCTTTGCCAATCGCCGAGTAAGTGCACGCATACAGTATGCAACATCAGCCCGCGGTCTAACAGCTGATGTGGCCAGCAAAATTTCTGCAAGAAAGAGGCAAAACAGAGTAGTCCAACTAGAAGTTCACACATTTTCCCATTAAGCTATCACAAACACTCAATCCATAAAGTCAAAAAAACCCCCCCTCCCCTCTCTTATAATCAAGGAAACAGAACTAAATCACTTGCAAAAAATCCAATCCCAAATTCCAAAATCTTCTTCTTTGTTTCTCTTTCCTCCCTAAAACTCGAAAAACCCAAGCAAAATACACATTTCCACCCAAAAAGTAAACATATCCTTATCCAAGATTTACAATTTAGCCAAAAATCCAAGTGGAAAGTTAACATATTTCCCGCAAATATCAAAACCCATGCACAAAATCCACATATACTCCTCAATATAGCAGAACCCACAAAATCTCTACAGAAAAATCGGATCCATTAATCCAAAAAACGGACCATAAAAACGTAAAGCCAAAATAAAAAGAAGGAAAAGAACCGACTTCTAAGATGTCTTTCTTTGGGTGGACACTCGACATGATTAGTAGCCTTAACAATCGCCACATCCAAATCCTTTACACATTTAAAGAAAAAAAAAAAAACCAAATTCGTTAAATCCGATGAAATATTCAAGAAACAACCGAGAACCCACTAAAGAAATCTTAAAAGGGTACCTTAAAATCGCTATTAACATGGGCAAGTCCAACTTTTGTGTGGTCTTTAATTGCACCATAGGCTTTTCTCCATGTCTGAAGCGTCCCCATTTCTGTCTATTTTTTTAAATATATATAATAATCCTTCCTTTTTTTTTTTCTTTTTTTTTTTTTTGTCTCTGCAAGATTGCCGTGGAAATCGCCTTGCCTCTCCTTCAGAATCGGGTAGAACTCTCTCTTACCAGAAGAAAGCTAAGAGGAGTTGGGGATATTATTGACTTCTTTTTTTTTTTGGTTTGTTATTGTTTACTGTGTGTTGTGCGTGTGATCTGACTTTATTCTGTTTTGGTGGAAGTTCTTTTGGGGAAAATTTTATATATATATATATATATATATGCCATTTTTCAAATGTGTTCTAATTGTATGTCTATTTCAAAGTTGTGTATGCGAGTTCTAAAATATTTAAAAAAAAAAAAAATTACGGAAGGATGGACCTCAACAGCATTTTAATTAGTCAAATGATTTAATTTGAGAAAGCATGAGAAACAATGAAGAAATTAATAAATTAATAAATTAACGGGTTTATTTACATTTCATTCTGTCTATTATTTCGTTAATGTTATAAGTTTATGATTTAAAGATAATGGTTTACTATTCCCAAATATACAAAAAGCGTACAACTTCGTTAATGTTATAATTTATAATTTACGACTTACTATTTAAATGATTTTATCTTACAGTCAAATCCTTCATTTTTCTATTTTTGTAATAGTGCACAATTTCCATTCACAATATACATAGTCAAATTTGCTAAATCATTCATTTTTTCTATTTTTGTAATAGTGCACGATTTCCATTCGCAATATACATAGTCAAATTTCCTAAATTCTAAAATATATATATATATATATATATATATATATATATACATAGTCAAATTTGCTATAACAAAAAAAAAAAAATACAAAAATTCATTACAATACATTTTTTAAATGCGAGGTTAAAAAATAAAAAAAAAAAAAAGAGGACCTCGCATTCAGGGAATGCGTGAATGCGAGGTCACAAGAACAATTTTTTTTTTTTTTTTTTTTAATTTTTTGGAATGCGAGTTTCACTGCTTCGGAATTCCACTTTCAAATAGGCATCCAAATAGAAAAAATTTGGAAAAGAAGCTTATTCTTATAAATTTCTCTTCTTTGGCAGATTGGGGCCACCCCAACTTCCCATGACCCCTCAGTCCTCACCATGATATGATGAGTCATCATTGGTAAAATTTTCTGGACCCATCTTATAATTTTCTATTTTGCCAATTTTTATTGCTAAAAAATAATGTTAGAAATAAAGTAACAGTAACCTAAATGTAAATATTGAAGGTAAAGTGAAATTAACCTCTTATATAATAGATTTGCCTTTTTAGTATAATATATATTTTTTTGTATAATTTTGGAAAAAAAAAAACTTACTCATGCGCATTACTTTCACAATTCTTCTTTAATTAAATAACTTCTCATAACCCTTTATTTAATTTAAATTTATCTTTTATATTTTTTCTCCAATTGCATATACATGTTGTGTGTCAATAGGACTAGCATAATATAACAGTGGTAAATTCAAGGGTTAATTTCAATTTGCATCATTAAACTATGATGATTTTACACTTTACACCCCAAAGTATTAGTTTTATTAGTTAACCACTTCTAACTTATAATTTTAGATTAACACACTTCACTAATGAACACTCTTAGTGACCTATATATTCTCATTATTTGACCTAACTTCTTAAAGTATTTTTAATTATTAACTCACATTCAACTCTATAATGAAGGTCACATATATTGATATAGATAAGATTGTTTAATCAAATAATGATATATTCTAAATATTTCATTATTGTATCAATGTTACAATAAAAATACTACACACACATAAATGTGCACAAGCGCACAACACAAAGTAGTGTTTTGTGTGCATATTTAGGTTTGTATGATTATATATGTGTCTTAATTTGTTTGTCAATAAGAGTATTTTTAAAATTTAGGTAAAATAATGAGGAAAATGAGTCATTAATAGTGTTCACCAGTGTAATATGCAAAAATTAAAAGTTGGAGGTGATTAATTGCTAAAATTGATATTTTGAAATGTAAAGTACAAAAACACTATAGTTTATGCGTGTAAACTACACTTAACCCTAAATTCTACTAACAAGACACAAAGTTCCTAAAACGGGACTTATGTAGGATATATGCGAGACCCAAAATTTTTGTCTTGTGGGTGAACGTAATATATATATATATATATGAATTTGTCATTTTATATAGGGTTAAATACAATAAGTCTCCTTATGGCAAAGTGAGAAAAAAAATAATGTTAAGAGGTTTACTACACAATAACCCAAACCTTAAAGGAGTTTAATGTATTTAACCCATATAAAAATATTTTCAAAACAACTATAATATAAAGATGCTCACCTACAATAGTGATTTTTTAATATTTGTGTTATGTAACAATTTTAAATATAAAAATTCTTTGACACTATCGCTATTTTTTTTTTTTTTTTGATTTTTTTGTCATATTTATTTCATGTAAAAAAAATCATTTTGAAAGGAAAGAAAATGACACCAAAATATATGTTGAATTTAATTTAAATATACAATACTCATAATCATCTATTAAAATTCCAACCTTATCTTTTCTTTATGTTATTAAAAATGATTTTCTTGTTTTTTTTCAATATTAATATAATTCAACTATCACCTAAATATGTTTGAAGTAACTCCATACACATAAACTAAAGATCAAATTTAAATAACTTAGATGAAATATCTTTAATAATTCGTCAAAAATTTTATTTCGCTATGTTCTTTGAGTTTTAAATATTGAAGAAAGCATAATTTGAGAAATAAACAATTAATTAATTTCAAGTATACTTATATTTTTAACAATATTGACAACACTATTGTATTTTATTATTATCCTAAAGTATTAAATAATACAAAAGTTACATGAGCGACTAAAGTAAAATATCATTTAAACTTTAAGGGGGTTTACCACAAGTAACTTTTAGGGGTAAATTCGTCCATTTAAAAGACTAACGACGGAGTTACATTTGATTGTTAGTCAAAGAGAAAACTGAGAAAAAAATAACATTAAGAAATTTACTGCAAAACTGCCAAACTTTAAAGGGGTTTTGATGTATTTAACCCTTTTATAAAGTTACAACCTAGATCATATAACTTTAACCATTTTCTATATTTTGAAAAAGTCCAAACACCTTTCCAACTCAGGTATGCAAGTTATAAATAAAATTTGTTATGATAAATATTTTTGTGCAAATGGAGCTTAAGGTTCAAGAGAATGTTTGATATGGAGGGATTATGCTAGAAATCTAGAATCATGACTCTTGGACGTGATTCTCTAAAAATCATAAAATTCACGAGTGAAATCGGATATCAAATTGATGTAAGAATTACCCAACATAAAAATATACTGCACTGAGAAATATGTGGGTCAACTCTCATATTCATTGTCTGCTTAATTTAAAGAATAATCCATTTTGGACCATTACTATTTCAATATTATTTTAAATAAGTACATTTTAAGGCCGGTTTGATAACACTGCAATTTGAATTATGAATTCTGAAATTTAAATTTTAAATTTTGAAAGTATTAATTACTGAATTGATAAAGTTATGTCGTTTCATAATTAACTGAATTCAATTTCTGAATTAAATATCTTCAATTTCATATATATGTTAATTTATTACAAATAATTATCCTATGTGTGTGAAAGAGTGTGTGTTTGGTTGTCAGGAAGAGTGTGTGTGAGAGAGAAATAATGTGTATGAAGGAGTGTGAGAAAAATGTGTATATTCTAGAGTGTGTTAATATGTATATGTAAGAGTGTGAGAAAATGTGTGAGAGATAGGCGTGTATGTGTGTATGTGAGAGACAATGTGCATATATGAGAGACTATGCATGCATTTTGAGATAATGTGTGTTTGTGTGTGTGTGAGAGGATGTGTTTGTGTGAGAGTGTGCGTGGGCGAGTGAGAGAAAGTGTGTGTGAGTGAGTGTGAGAGAAAGTGTATGTGCAAGGCTTTGTGTTTCTACACTTATCTAAAATTTAGCAAATTAAGTTAAAATCTTTTCACTTAAATTTTTGAATATAAATTAAGTGATAGTTAATGTATTAAATAAAAAAAAAATTATGTTATCAAATATACTGAATTCAAAAAGTTTTAATATAATTAATTTTCAATATTAAATAAAATTATCAAACAAGCCCTAAAACTTGACATATGTGACGTAAGTGATTAGAAAATATATTTAAAAAAATAATTATACAATATTATAAAAAAAATACTACAATAAAAAGGGCGAAGTGATTTTTTTGTTATTTTGATGGTGATAGATGTGATTGACTCGAACAATATGAATTTTGACAAATTCTTGTACGATATAACTAGTTACAAAGTGTGTAAGTAGGGACATACTGTACACCTTGTCCATGAAAGAATTTACCATTTTAGATTAGTAGCATTATTAATTCGATCAGTGATGACATAATCATAATAAAGATATGTTAGTACATACTAATTTTGGGAGACTATAGAAAATTGTAAGAAAAGTTTTAAATAAGGGAATAACTTGAGTGTGTATTGAGGTTGGAGCAGATGAGCCAACCAATGGAAATTGAAGCATCAAAGAGGTCTACACAAGGAAAAAACCACCGTTTTTTTTTATTTCTTTTATAATTTATATGAAGCTTCCGGTATGATTATTTAAACATTTACCTATTGGTTAATATCTTTCAACTTTTGGCGTGGATTAAGTCAAAAAAGGTTTACTAATATATGCTCAGGTTGCGCTAAAAAAAAAATAAAAAAGAGTTGGAGTGGATCAAGTCAAAAAAGGTTTACCAATATATGCACGAATTTAGATAAAAACGACGCAGACAAGATGCGGAACTACAAAAACTCCACACATTATGCTTGATTTCTACTTTAAACTGTTGTTTAAGTTAAGGGAGAGCCCCTATAATAAAAAGGAAAAATATGTGAAAAAAGTATAAAATTTTGAATTATTTATTATAAAGAGCATTTGTACAGGTTTGTTCAAATTACTGCTAAATATTAAAAAAATTATACAGTGTTATTTTGTACAAAAGCTAATATAGATGTTCTTTAAGATAAATATCCACAATTGCATCGTTTTTTTTTTTTTGAATCTATTAAGAATTCAATCGTGCCTTTTTCACAAATTTTCCTTTAAACCTGAAAAATATGAGTGAGACACTATTTTGCTTTGTGAATGCATATGCGATGCAACTTTTTTTTTCAATTTTCCACCTGTGAAGTGGTACAGCGTGTGTTGGTGAAAGTAGGACAAACAAATTTGATTATTTTGATGCGAATAATCTCTATTTTTAAAGTATTATTTATTTTCATTATTAAGAGTTATTAATTGAATTGTTTAAAACAAATAAAACTTTCAAAAATTACCAAAATTTCACTAAAAATACTTGCTGACAATATAACTGTTCTTTCATTAAATACTCAAGAACAAGTATAAGATTAAAAAGTAGAAGTAAAAGAAAAAATATATGATACTCGTCGTATGTATATACTTATGAGAGAGTCACTTATTTATACAAACATCTAGACATTTCATTGTATGTATATACTTCTGAGAGAGTCACATATTTATACAAACATCTAGACATTTCATCGAAAGCTTAATTGGCAACCCCAAAAAATAATATTACAATCTTTTATAAATGAATACTTATTTACAACAAAATTGTCTCTTTGTGACACACGAAATGCGTCGCAAAAGATCAAAAATCTATCGTAAAAAGACTTTTGTGATACTTTTGCTACACAATACTTTTGTGTCACTGATGCAGTCGTCACAAAAGAACACGGCACTTTTTTAGCTTGTGCCGCAAGTATTTGCAACACAATTTGCGGCAGATTTTCAACCTAATTTAGTGAGGCAAATGTAATTCCATCATTTTCAACCTTATTTAGTGTGGGAAATGTAGTCGCGACACTTCTTTTGCAGCACAACAATGACTCTAAGATATAGTAATGGATAATATTTTAAGCATAAAATGCCATAGTACCAAAGTACACTCCTTGAACCTCAATCACATATAATCTTACAAAAGAAAATAGTATTAAGTTATTCTTCAATTAAACTAATACTTCTTCATATACAAAACAAACATCTATTACACTATATGCTTGGCTTCTTATGTATAACTTTCAAAAACAGTGTCAACTTCCAAAAGACAACTCCATGAACCTCTAGCATCCAATTTGTATCTATTATATCTCATTCTCCTGCAATAAAGGTGAATATTATCAATCATAAATTTCTTATATAAAAATGAATATTTAATGGAAAACATTAGTAATTGAGACCAACACTTGCTCAAGTTAAAACTCATAGTAAGTATACAAATAGAATCTATTTTCTGAAGTACAACATACAATTTCATGCCTATAAGATAAATTGTTTCCATGCCCTCTTTGTCCTTTGCTTCCATACAATGTGAATCTAAGATAAAAGAAAATAAGTAAATGAATTTGTTTGGTAGGCAAGCAGCAAACTGTAGCAATCATATGCAGCAGCAAACTATAGCAGTCAAATGCAGCAAACTAAAGCCCAAAAACAAGATGAAGAAGCATAACCATGCTAGTTGCAAACTAAAGCCAAAAAAACTTGGTGCTTTCATTCCAATCTAGTTGCAATTTTGTTCCAGTACCTCAATTATTACATGCATTTAGCTAGTCCTCACCACTATTAGAACCTGGATATATATTGGACGAAGATATAATAAAATCAGTAAACCAATCCGAACCATAATATTAGGTGACAAGGAGTGAAAAAACCAGAACTTTAGAATATCACATAATTTAAAGAGGATTTTCCAGAACAAGGATAATTTGCAAGTCCCTCTATTCAATATATTTTCTCTACTTGGTATTAAAACACAAATAACCTGGAAATTACTCCCTTTTCAACAAAAACCAATAATTTCTTGCACAAAAGAAACACACACTTTGCAATACCATAAACATTTCCAAATGATCATATTATACAATTAAAAACATGGCAAACACACGCATGCAAAAGAAGAGAACAAGAACAGAAAAAGGGAAGACCCTGGGGTTGGGAGGGAAGAGGAGCAGGAAAGAGTGGTATACCCAAATAGAAACAATAGCATCCAAAACCCAACCTAGCTGTCCAATCATTGAGAGATAAGTCAACCCAATAGCTACAAAGCAGGATTCCCCAATACTCTATCAGTTGTACAGTTATCTCTTCCACCCCTACCACCAAGACCATTAAATCCAAACCCTTTATTGAATTTCACTACCACCAACTTCCTACTCCTCTTCCACCTCTCCTCATCTTTGATACAAATTCTATCTTTATTCCACCTGACTTTCAAGAAAGCTGAAAATTTCTCCTCAGAAACTCTTGTTTTCAACCAATATTTACACACCAATTGATGAATATTTCTTCTTTAAAGAGGGAAAACTTTAATGGGTTCAAATAATTTTAATCCCCAAAAGCTCTGCTGCTTCCTCAAACAATCTTGATGGGGTTATGGTGGTGGCAAGTTGTTTAAGGCTGAGAAATTAAACATGAATGTAAGCATGAATATATGAAAATATACGAGGAAATCAGTTTGTTAGGTAGACAAGCAGCAAGCTAGAGTAGTCAATAGCAGTCAAATGCACGTAAACCATGATTATAGTTTTTCAGCTTCAAGTGACGTGGTCGAAAAGACCTTGAAGTTCATTTCCTATGAATATATCCTTTACTATAATCTAAGGCTGATTCTATATGGCGTTTAGCAACCTAAACTAATTAGACAAATAAGACTTAGGGGACAAATGGACCTAATGCAAACAAGTAATAGGACTAAGAAAATATTCTTAGGGAATGACTCATTAGTTCAATTAGCCGCCTTTTTTTTACAGTGAAATAGAGGGGACACAGGTCACAATTAATATGTCAAGGAGCAAATGTAAACATATTAGCATATGACATCAAAAACCACAAATTCGCAGAGGATTAAGCATGACAAAATTAGCATTACATGAGCTGCCCTCTCTTCAAATATGTTGCACATAGCAATCTCAATCCCATTGTGTCAGTTCCTGTATTGTGTTTTGGAGAAAGAAAAATGGGAAACTTAAGCAATAGCAATATGGTATCATGTAAATTAGATTCCTCGGGTATCTTCAACCTTTGTTAAAAGTTTTTCCATCACTTTTTCAATTTGTAACTAAAAAGCTAAACTTCAAATCACTGCTCATGTTCAATTTTTGACTATTGGAATGTCTTACAGACAACAAATTAAAGACCACGACTCGCTCCTATTCTCTTAATTCCATATGCACTGCAAGATACCAACCTTCAACATAAATGGAAAGGAAAAAACAAAGGATGAATTACATATGAATTCAATGCGAATCTCCAAAAATAATTATCATACCACTTCTTGGATAATCCGTCATTGCCAATTGCACATAATGATTGCATTCTAGAGTTCTTTGTTTCATTAACATGGATTTGAAAGATTGCTGATATGAGTTGATATTGTGAAGACTGAAGTAGAACCTTTTTTTGCACAGAGACAGAAAGACTTTTCTACTTACCAAAAATTCTGTTTCGCAATTTCGTATACTTTTGAAACAGAAAATGACTAGACATTGCAAACAACAAGATGCGTATAGCATCAAAGAAAACTTTCTTAAAGCATCTCCTTTCCCCATTTTGAGCTCATGAAATAAGAGAATGCTAAATCAGCTTTTTGGATTTGCTCTACAATCCTTATATCACAGGTTCATCATCATTGAGAAAAGAAATTTTCCAGTCGCATACCTTTATGGCAGAAATCACTAAAGAACCTTTTGCTAGTACCTTTACGACAAAAATAATTGAAGAACCTTTCGCTAACTCAGCTGCAATATGTGAATCCAAACTGCAACCAGTTCCATGAGTATTTGGAGTAATTACATGTGAAGAATGGAACTCAAAGAAATCCTTGCCTACAAGTTCAAACCAAAAGAATATGAAGATAAATTTGCATATAAGCAAACACATTCAACTGGCTACTAGAAGATCAAGAATGTTACTTGAGAATTTCAACATACCATCGTATAAAATATCCATAGCATCTAATGAAGCAAGGAGGTCACCTTCTTTGGCAAGTAAATGTTTGAAATCAATTACTCCATTCCACATTTTGGTCATGATAATTCTAAAGAATGAAAAAAAGTACAATAGGAAAACCCCTTCATGAGGATTAACAAGTTTTCATGAGTATTTTCTGGTTATATCAGAAATATATTGTAAACTAAATTTACAGTGAATATCACAAAAATCATTAGAAAGGCCAAACCATCAAGCAAGCATATACGTGTAGCTGAACATTTTAGTTAATGATGACATCCATACAATGGTCAAAGAATAAAATTTTCTTAGTCCAGCTGCAATTCATACATCATGTTGATACAGAAGGCAATGACAGGGATTATGCGCAAATTAAGATGGAGATATTACCAAATGTCTCCCTTGCCTTAACTGGTGCCCAGTACTCTGTTCGTGTGTCAAATACGCAAACTATAGAGGCCAAAATTAGGGAGTTTTAGTAGGTCAAATGAGAAGGTGAAAGAAACAGTTAGGATAACTTTTGATAAGTAGAATACAAATCTGAAACTTTGTCACTAGTAGAGTTAGTTCTGGCTCCAACGAGAAGTGCCTTTTTACCCCCAAGAAACCTAAGATAAAATGGGAGAGACAGAGATAAAAGGTGTCCTTAAATGGTTGGAGTTAGAAAGCACATACATGATATCACAAGTACAACTAGTTTTCCTGAGCTGAAATCTTTCATCAACATATCAGAAAATAACATCGAGGAACAACATGACAAAGCACATTAAAGATTATCCCAGAACATAAACACGTGATATAAGACCTTAGTTAATTTTTTATCACTATCTTTTTTGTCAATAGCTTGTCCTTGCCACCGAATTTATACTTTTAATTATGCTTAACAGAGGATCAAGTAAAATTAGCTCGTAAAAGATTGAGGGAATAAACCAAAATCTTCGTTGTTCCAGTTCAAGGATCAACTGAACTTTAGTTCCTTTCCAAAATTGAGTTCTTTTCAAACTTTCCTTCTTTTTATGAGTAATAATGAAATGCACCATTAAAAATGCCAATTAGAGTTGACCCATGGACATGTAATGTATATAATCAGTCTATTCCTTCCAATGTAACCGGAAAAAAAAGACCATGCAACAAAGATTCTAAAACAATCATGAGTATGTGCATGGTTGTTGCATGTTTGAAAGACATAATGCATAGAACTTTTGCAAAACTTTTAGCACAAAGGAAGTGAATATTAACATAATTCAATTAAAAAGGACACTAGTTTTCACTAAAGGGAAGCAATGAAAAAAAGAAAGAAAAATCATGAAATACTCATACTAGAACGTTGAATAATACCAGATCATGACCCTTGCATGCAGGAATCTTGAGAGGAAGACTGATAGATGAAAGGTAGAGATTTGAGGAAGCTGTAGACTAGGAAAATCTATCAAAATGTAGCATCTAGAAAGAGAAAGCAAAGATTCCAAGAAATATTGAACAAAACAAAGAAAGTGAGATATTTTCTTCCAAGGGATTGATCCACAATACAAAGTGCAAAATAGCCTAAAACTACTTCGACTTTGCTAATTAATTGCTAGTCAAGATTTTCTACTAAGGAAAAGGTTAAACTTTAAGGGGTGTGTTCATTTGGATATTACCTAAAAGAAAAATATTTTACATGAAAAAGTCCATTTTTCATACAATTTTCCGGTGTTCGGTTGACAAAATGAAAATATTTTGAAAGAAAAAATTTTAACGGTTTTATCTTTAATTTTATGAATACAAGTTAAAAAAACTTATAACAATGGTAATAAATACTTTACAAGTAATTGTGATTAATAAAAGATTGATTTTATTCAAAATTAAATGATAGTACAATATAGTAGTAAAATATTCATAATGATAGTTATATTAGTGTGGGACCCATGATTGAGAAAAAAACGAATGAAAAGGAATTGAAAACGAAAATAAGTTTAGCAAATGAAATTCTAAAAGTAAGTATTTGAGTTTTAATGTCACTCTTGAATTATTCGGAAAATAACTTACGCTCAAAAATTCCGTAAGTTATTTTCAGCCAAAGGAAGGAAAATTGGAAAATATTTTACACCAAAAAATATTTTTCGGTGTTTGGCACCAAAAAAATTTTTGGAAAATATTTTCAATCCCAAACGAACACACCCTAAATGTGAATAAATGGAAAACACGGGAACAACTTGTGCTTCATATCTTTTACTACTAATTTGGAATGGATGGAATCAACGCATCAAGTGGACTTCTAATTTTTTTTGGTAAATGACTTCTGATTTATATGTTTGCTTGATTTACTCGAGGCACATTCTTCCATCATATACAAGTGAACAACTACAAAACTCCAGTAAATGCACCTCAATTAAATTCTAGATAACAAAATAAGGCAAACACAACTATTTACCTAGAAGAATTAATACTTATTATAAGGGCAGAATGTCTCATGAGACTAGTCATTTTCAACCCTGGATGCACTGAATTGGCCGTTGTATTCACACCCACTTCCTGTAAATACCAGCAGAAGTTTGAAACATGGATATACAACTGTACAAGAGTCATATGCTTTGAATCACATTACTATCAAACAAGCAGATTGTAGTTTTTCATGTTGGGAAGAAAGTTGAGCATCTTTAAGTTCAAGGAAAAATCAATCATAATCCTATAATCCTCGTATAGGCAAATATCTATCTGAAAATATTTTACCTGGAACTTCAATTCAAAGTCCTACTAAACACCACAGTCAAAAAAACTATAAACTTTTCTTTTTTGGCACATTTTCAGCAAAAATGCAGAGAATAAGAATCAATTGTAGTTATGATGCCTTGAGTATTGCTGTTTTCTACTGTTCTTTGTATTGCTAGTTGGTTTAGTTGTACTTACGAACAGAAAAAAAATAAAATAAGATTAAAAAATTACCTAGTACTTGGAAGAATATCTATGCACAAATCATCACAAGACCAGCAGTGACTTGGGATGCCAAAAGTCATCTAGACCAGATTCCCAAGATTGCTTGCCACAGGCAACATCAAAATAATAGTTTACGGGGATATTTGAAAGTTAACTAACAGAAATGGAAGTGCAAATGCTCCAACTATTATAAAAAAATAAAAAACATATCTAGAGTATAGAACAAGGTCTAGAGTACATAACTGCTCATTTTATCTAAAGTACATAACACCTCATGTCCTGTGCTTGACAAAGATGAATTCCAACAGCATGTAATCCTAAAGAGTAGAATCCAATAGCATCTAGTAAATTCTACTAAATTGCTCCTTCTTCACATGCAATTATATCAAGGTCTAGCTGTACCGTCTACATGAAAGCTCTTGATGTTTTTCCCTATACTTCTTTTGTTTCTTTTTATTCTTCCATAATCCTTTTTGTTGGTAAGCATCACTTATTTTACTATCTAACCTCACTGCGTATTCAAAATAAAAGCCTCACTGCATGTTAATCAACTAGAAAATAGATACCTGCAAATAATACCATACAACAAGGGGAAATCTCATTCGATACATACTAATACATTTACCAAGAAAAAAAAAACTATGTTATAGCACTAAAAATTCACTAAACCATTCATCTATTTGGTCAGAAACAGAAAAACTAAAAGCTTTCAATTCTAGTAATAAAAACAATATTATGAATAAGAAAACAGCTAATTCTATTTCCTAAAATCTATGAGATCAACCAACAATTCAAAGTCAACAGGGAAACAATGAAAAACTTTGCAGTGGCAGAGCAAATTACTAGTTGGAATACTACCTTATCTTTCTATGAACAGCTACATGAATTACTATGTATTTCTCCAATTTTCTTTTCTACCTTAAAAATTAATAAATCACTGCCTAAAATCAACTATTCTAACTACATAAAGGAGCAACTAAGGTTTTCTAGTAATCTGATAAATATACTCTTTACAATGACTACATAGAATTTCAACACAAAGTTCTCTAGATCTGTTTTCCCCAAATACAGAAATTAAATGTTAAAATTTAATAGAATGACCGCATTCGATTGATTAATACATTTATCTGAAACTTGAAAAAAAATGAGTTCATGAAACTGATAAATTTCACTAGGGTAATCGAACATATCAAAATTTATATTGTGGTGTTTTTTTTTCTGAGAGATGATGATGAAGAATGTACCTTATAAAATGCAAACAAAAGAGAAATGAGAATTTGGTACCTTCGGGGTGATCTCGCCGAAAGTGAGCATGAGAGGTGGATTCAGGTAGAGGAGAGATAATCTTTGCCAATGGAGATGGCAGTGGCACGTGGTGGATGCAGCCGCTGCAGTGGCGGTGGCGGTGGCGGTGGCGGTGGTAGTAATAGTAGCAACGATACTATCGATAGGGCTGGGGTTTACAAAGAGGCCCCATTTTTTATTTATGATTTTCTTCTTCTCTTTAGCTATAAAAAATTAAAAAGCGAAAAATTTATGATGTTGCAATTAAAAAACTACATTGTTTCGCTACCAAATTAGACATTCTTATGCTATGATGAAACTACATCGTTTCATTCCCATTTTTGCCATAGTTTTCCCTTGTGACGCAAAGGTGCTATAAAAGTCTAGAACTGATGCGAACTTTGTGGCACAAGTTAAGGTTGTGTGGCCTATTTATGACATTTTCTTATTGTGTCATAGAAAAAGTGTCACGAAAACCTATCTAGGTTTTTGTTGTAGTGATTAAACTAAGATATCATATTTTCATTTCATTTTGCACTTATTTAACACAAGAAAGGTTTAAACATCCAAAACAAGATACTAACACCATATTAAGTGTTTAAATAACTTGTAACGTGGTCCCACATTAATTGTATAAGGTATCATTGAAACCAATCAAAATATAACAATTGAATTGACATATTTCGTATGGTAGTACTTTTTGCCGCCGTGAAAATGGTCACAGATCATTTGGCTAATTTGGTCAATGGCAATATGTCTGGCACGACCAAACGTATTTTAGCAGTTGCAATAAGTTTTACGGTAGTCTTAATAGTTGTTTAATAAATAATGGTAGAAATAATTTAAAATGAGTGTTTCACTTAACTATTATAGGGATATGGTTTCTTAATTAGGCCACTCATTCTGAATGAGAGCTTCTATTTGTATTCAAGTAACTAGTAAAATATATTTAATAGTTGTTCATGAACAAAATAAATTTTATGTGAAGCTAACCAATTTTTCCGTTGAACATTGAAGAAATCTCTTACAATAGCAAAAAAAGAGCGGATAGCATGAAAATGGAATTGTGTTTTATTTGGTTTTGGTTGAGCAAGCCTTGTCATCTGTTAAATAAAGGATTAATTACACGTTATTCTCTTAAATTTAGTATCACTATTATTTTAATCCCTAACGTTATCTTTTGAGCATTAAAATCTCTTGACTAATGGGTCAATTCTTGGCTGAATGGACAAATATACCCTTGGATTATTTTCATTTTACCCGCTTAAACTTTAAAATTACTAACACTTTAATCCTTAATGTTAATTTTTGAGAACTTAACCCATTCTCGTGTACCAATTTAGTATTTTGAACATTCTATCCTTATTTCATTCTATTCTTTTTATATTTTTTGCCTCGATTTGCTCTAATTTCCTCTACTAACTATGAAAAATTATTATTTGGTCTTGATCCATAATCTAACTTGTAGACCTTTTGGTTAAATTAATAGCCACACGTAACTCATTTTTTATATTAGCATATATTATTTAACATATGTGTGTCCTATTTAAATCTCAAGATATATAAGGAAAGTCAAGGACTACGTCCAAGTAAGAGTATCTCGCTAACCGCTACCAGTACCACATTTTCAAACTAGAGCACTCTCTTTTCTTCCTTGTTTCAAATTATAATTTTTATATTTTAATCGGGAACAAATAAATTTAAAGAATAAAAATTATTTCAAAATTCTAGATTCATTGGCATAAATGTCCATTTAGTCTAAATTTTTGCCTAGGATAACTATTTTATTTGAGAAACATGACATAGTTATAAATGACACTTAATCTAAGGCTTTCACTTCTCAAACAATAATGTTGACTTTGTTATGTTACATTCTTCAACTAATTCCGATAAAAAATAGCAGCAAATGCACAGAGATCAAATTACAAGCATATCTTTGGATTAAATTAGACATAAATTAATTTTTCCTTGTTGAAAAATAAATGCTCAAAACTAAAATAAAACCGATTAATATAATAAATAAGATTAGAATTTTCAAAATATAGAACTATCTTAATCAAAGGACTTTATGTCTCAAAAAATAAAATTATTGACTAAAGTTTTAGTCCCACAAAAGTTTAAGAGGTAAAGTGTAATTAAACAAAAAAAGAATAAAACAAAATTGGCTAAAATGGTCAAAATATTTGGTTGACAGAACGAAAGGGGTTAAGTATTCAAAAGATAACATTAGAGATTAAAGTATTAATAACCCTAAAGTTTAAGAAGGTAAAGTATAATTAACTCTTAAATAAACTGTAGAATGAGGAAGTTGGAATATTATTTATTACTTGTGATTGAGGCACATTCGATGTATATGTATAATTCCGTCAAAAGTATTTATTTTGCAAGCTAAAGCATGTGAAGGAAAAAAAAATATTACACAACAAAGCATCTCTAAGTAAAAGCATAAATAAATATGGTGCATATTACTTGCTGTACGGAATTCTTAATGATTGAAATTACAGGAGTATTAATTTAATGAGAATGATTGGATTCCTAGAGTATTGAAAATTTAGAAATGTGGAAAAAAGAAAGTGTGTACATTTATTTTGTATGGAAGACTGAGAAATTCTTGTGTTTGGTAGTAGTGATGGCGATATAATTGATAGTTGTAGTGGGTGTAAACAAGAGTTACAAATTATGACACTGTGGTCGTGTTGTGGTAGTTTTTCTTTTTCAAAAAAATTCAAAATATACAAATAGAAACCAATTAGATAATATTTTATAAGATCATGGATAGAAAAAGAAGATTATAAAGTGAAAGACACCAATAAAAAAAATGCTGAGACTTTATATATTGTATAGATTATCAAATCCAGCAAATATAATAATTGGTTTGAGTTGTAATTACAATTTAATATTTACTTGTTCGTCTTATGGGATTTATTAAAAGGTAATCACAGAGAAAGAAGATAAAGAAATTAAAATCGGAAGAGAATTACTCTATATTATATTCTATGCATTAATAATCTACACGTGCATGAATGAAATTTTAATAATATAGAGGGAGAGAAATATTAAAAAAATTTGATTGATCACAGGAATCTGAGACTGAGTAGTCATCAGCTGTATCTTTACAGCTTTTGCAATTCGACTGCCAACCTTTTTTTTATATATATAAATTGGTCTAAAATAGGGAAACATGGCAGTAGAAAAGAAAACACATAAGGGAAATTTTGTGCCACCTAATTTATAAGCAATACTCCAAATAATAAAGTGTATATTAAATAAAATTTGATGTATAAAAGTTTCTAATGTACGAAAGTTTTACTATAAGGAAAATAACCTTAATAGTCTCTCACATTTCAAAGTTGTACTTTTTTAGATCCTCACATTTAAAATGATGTATTTTAGTCCTTTACAAACTCAAAACGCATCATTTTGGTTTCTCGACACAATTATGGGCATATTTTGGCTTAAAATACTCAGATGCGTATCTAATGCAACATATTTAAGGGCAAAAATTGACAATATATGACCATAAACACTAAACACCTTATCCCAAAAAGAAGAGAATTAGGGTTGTTGGAATAGGAGTGGCAGAGGAAAAGCAACATGGAAGGGGAATAGATGTGGTGATTATAGGTGAGAATTTTAGGGTAGTGGTGGAGGAGATTTTTTATAATGTCGTTTAGTATTTAAAATTTATGTATTGCCAATTTTGCCCATGAAAAATGTTACATTCGATACGCACGTAAGTATTTCACGTTAAAACATGCCCGTAATTGAGTCGATGGACCAAAATCGTATATTTTGAATTTGTGAGAAATTAAAATCCATCATTTTGAATGTGAGGGACAAAAAAATACAAATATAAAATATGAGTAACTATTAGTGTTGTTTTCCCTTTACTAAATTGTAAACTTTTCTTGTGTGAAGTACTAAACGTACTAAATTGGTCTCACCACATTTTTCTACAATACAATTTAGAGCAAAATGTACCAATTTTCATTATATTATTAGTTAATTGCAAATAAAGTCACCGGACTGTATTTTTTAACTATATCAAAGGTATTTACCAAACTATTTTAAGTTTATTTTGTGGTCACTCCATCTGTTTCGATCATTACCGGCAATACAAACTGATGTTTTGGAGGGTAAAATTATTATATCACTCTTGTGTGACTATTTTTTTTTAAAACCTATCTCTCTCCCTACCCTCTACTAATTCGAAACTATGATCAATAGATTATAGGGAAAGTCTCTTACCTTCTAAGCAGCACTTCTTTCTCACTCCTTATGTGACTATAACATTTATCAAAACAATAATGTTTAGAAACGTCAAAACGATGTAGTTATGAAGAAATGCACTTAAACTAATAGATTGGAATATGACTCTTTTAACATATTATGCGGTATAAGGTATCAGATCGAGTATGGTAATGGTTATATATAATCTAGGAATTAGGGGGTCAAATCAGGATGGAAGTGGTCAGATCGGGGTAGAATTGGTTGGATTTAGGGGCCAAAATTGGGGAGAAAGTTCAGACGGGGAAAGGATGGATGGTTACAAGAGGATGGAATAGTAGCGACAGAGAGGGAGGTGGATGGAAAGCTGGGGGAAAGAGGGAAAAAAAGGGGTTGGCAAAAGAGGAAGGAAGGGAAGGGGTGACAAGGGCAAAGAAGGGGATGTATGGGAGCTAGGAAAAGAGGAATGTGGTGGTCGAAGAGCAAGGAAGGAAAGGAAGGGCCGAAGAGGAAGGGAAAGGAGAAGAGGGATGGCAGAGTTGGGAAAAGAAGAAGGGATGGCAGAAGAGGAAGAAAGGGAGAAGGGTGGTGATGCAGGGCTAGAGGTAAAAGAAGATGGCCGTGGCCGTGGCCGCCTAGGAGAGAAGGAGGGATGGTTGCCTAACTAGGTTGGATGGTCAGGACCTCACTTACAAATTTGATGAATTAAATTAATTTGATTTTGACCCAAATATTTTTTTCTGTTTTAAGTATGACTTTTCTTACAATTTTAATTGATTTTTCATCTTTTAATTTTGACCTCAATATTTTTTAAATGTTAACTCATTATAGTTGGACGCGTATTTTAACCCTCAAAAATTAATTAACATTAGCACTAAAGGATAAAAAATATGAATGATCTCAAACCCACATTTTTAACAGTTTAATGACTATTTTTACAAAAATTATAATTCGGGGACCTCATATACATCTAACCAATAATTCAATAACCATTAGTATATTTTGCTATACAATTTATAACAAATGACATTATTCTAAATCATGCATTTGTAAAAGATGGAGTGTCAAACTAGCAAACAAGTTAGCTCAGTTGGAAAAATTCATTTGTGTTACTAAAAAGAATTCAAGTGCCCGCTCTCCTATGGTGGACCGATTTCTAACTGTCACAGTTATTTAAGATGTATTAATAACATGTTTTGATTTTGGAGTGAGAGATAACCTATCATACACTAATTCCTAAAGTTTTTACTAAAAAATGAAAAGGAGAGAGAGAGGGAAAAAAAATGCAATCTTATCATTTTTCTGTACAGGCATTTGCAATGAGGTTACGACCAAAAATTACCATGACATTTATAACAGAAATGCTTGTGAACTTGTAAGGTAGTAACCTAGGCATGTTTATGGATTGAATGCTTTGATGTTTAAAAATCACATTTTCCCTTTTAGTCAATTGGATATCCAAATTTATCGTACCAATATTTTTTTTCCCTCAAAATTGAGGACAACTCTTTCAAGTCCTGTAAATGCTCGTCTTTGGGCATTTTTTCAGCACTAGACTTGCCAGTGATATTGGCTATCCAATTGGAGAAGTATAAGTAAATATTTGCACTATATTATTTAATATGTTGGTTAATTGTGGGTGTCCTAATTTACTTTTTTATCGTGAATTAGCATATAAGCATAAAAATTAGCCTTTGAAAAATAACTTTTTTATATATATAATCAAATTTTATTAATTGAAGAAACAACCATTACAACTGATTAAAATACAACCTGATAAATGAATCTACCAGATCTAATTATTAAAAACTGATGTAAAAAGATACCGCAACAAATCTAAAAAAATAAATCTACGACAGATCTAAAAAATCTAGATGTAATTTTAAAGGGTTGGACAAGTCTCGTATTAAATCTTACCAGTTTCGAACATATTACTAAACTTCTAATGTAAGACACAAAAACAAATTTGGTTAGCTAGACCTGTTTTAACTGAATCTTCCATCTGTATTAACCACAAAAGATAAAAAGAAATTGATTCAAGAAGTTAGCATGAGTCATCTCGAATTGGAAAACTTGGTATGTTAAGGACCCGTTCAGTTGGATGTAAAAGATATTTTTCTTGAAAAATATTTTACATAAAAAGTCAATTTTTCATATAATTTTTTGGTGTTTGGTTGACAAAATAAAAATATTTTGAAATACAATTTTTTAATATTTTTCAACTTTGATTTTATCAATATAATTAAAAAGACTTAAAACAATTGTAATAAATATTTCACAAGTAATTTTGTGGTCAACCTTAATGAAGGTTTTTCTAAGACATTCTTTTGAGACTATTTCTGAAATAGTTGAACCTCTGCGAATAATACAGCTTTAACCCCAAACAAATAAATTAGGTATCCCACCTCAAACCATAACTGATATTCATAAGCATATTTTATTTGAGAGAAAGAAGAAAACAAGAGTCAGAAAGAGGATGGCTACCAAAAAGAGGTTTAAATAGGCTTCTTGAAATGAAAGCAATTGCAGAGTGGAGCATTAATAAATTATGATACTAGAGAGTGAATTTAAAGAAATTTAGAAATCTATCCAATATTATATAACCACCAAACCTAATTTGATGGTTGAAAGAATAAATGTAGAACAATGTAACATACAAGAAACGTAATGGATGCAACTTTTCTAATATTTTTGGGATATTATTTCACTTTTCATGATGCCTATTGAATTTTTTTTGGTTATGTTTGGATCAATGAATTTGAGAAAGAATTTAAAATTACTTATTTGTTGGAATGATTTGTAAGGCTGAATGGATTAATTTTAAATTAACTCAAAAAAAGTGTGAAATGAATGATTTCAAATAAATTTTCTGATTGGGATAGATTTGAAATTCATCCATTTTGACCTTATAAATGCTCCAACAAATGAATGAATTTCAAATCCTTTCTCAAATCCATCGATCCAAGCACAAAATTAGTTCTTTGCTTATGGTAACAAGTTACTCATGATAAAGGTTACAAAAGTAATAAAATTTAGATTCATTATACACATTATTGTTCAATTACAATTATTCAATTTCATTAAAATTATTTGTTAGGACATAAACCAATCCCGAATAGGATTTCAAAATTTTAATATAATTGGTTTTAAGATTTGCTAGTAATGTTGGTTTAGGAAATTAGTAGTTGAATCCATTAATGATTTAGTTTAAATTGTTATGTATTTAAAGGACTTGTACCTAGTTATTTTAGTTGAGTAAATTTGTATTGAAATTGATTAACAAAATTAGTTTATCCTCCAAAAATGTTTCTTCTTAAAAAATTTCATCCGAAGTATTTTTGTTTGTGCAAAATAATAAACTACAAGATGTCTAGTTGGCATCAAGTGCATAATCAAGTAGGCCATTGGATTGGTTTTGTTTCTTGTGAAAAAAGCCTCACGGCTTTCTACTTGTATTCTCAATTTATAGTTTGTTTTCTTGGCCTTGTGAATTGAGTAATTGACTTTAACTCCTTCAAAGTGGTATCTGTTATGTGTTTCACCGCATAATTATTTGTGCTTTAAATTAGTATTAGAGCTCTAGGTTCAAGAATTTGATTTTGGGGCATTTATCAAAAATTGGAGAAAAAGGTTGTTGTGGTAGAGTACTCGATTTTTAAAAATTAAACCAAAACAGGCTGATCTTGGAGTACTCTTTGACAATTAAGGTATGACAAAATTGACTTTAGTTGGGACCGTAATCTGAAAAGAGCGATCCTGTCGTGATTATTTTTTGTTGGTGTTGAACAATGATAGGAAAGAAGGTCGTGTCAAATTTTTGTTGTTGGATAGCGATTAAAAAAAGGTTGCGTCAAATTATTAGTTGTTTGTCTTAAAGAGCTTGATCAAGGTATTAGCCAAGGAGGCCACGAAATTCAAGAACGGAGAAAAGAAATTTTTCTCAAGGTATGCAAATTTTTTTTTTTTTAATTGTCATGATGGGTAGAAAATTTGTTAATGGTAAAACATTTAGAATTTGCATACATTTATTGGTACTGATGAAAGATTTGAATGAGCTGATATTATAGAAGAATATTTAAAAAGATGTGGTTTAGGTGATACTATAGAAATAAGAATATCTAACCATTCACCAAAAGAGATTATGAAGTGGAAGGCAAAATTGTTTTTCAAAATTATGCATAAATCAATAGTTATAAAATTTTTCAAAAGGCTTATTGTTAATGCTTAATCACCCAAGTTTTTTTGGTTAGATCTTTTCTATATTTTAATGGAGTTTTGTAGATGATGATTGTGATTGCAAATCTAAATTTGAGTTGGAATGGCAAGTTGATTTTGAAAACAATATATATGTAGATGATGGCGTAATTTGTGAAAATTATTTATGAGACTTAAAATTTTGATTTGCATTCATTGTTTGGAGTGATTGAGGATGAAGAATTTCTCCACAGAAAAGAGAAAATTGTTGAATTGGACGAGATGGAAATTTGTGATTTGGTAGGGAAAGAAGGAAAATATTTGAAAAAGAAGCTATTGATATTTTTGAAAATATTGTTGAGAAAAACAATGTGGTGGATGAAATTAAATTTTATGGTGTAGATGAATTATTTGATGAAAATAATATTTTAAGAAATTTTGTTAAAGATTATGTTGGAGTGACCGATTGTGTCAAAATTACGGTATTAAAAAATTTGTTGGTGTTAATGGCGTTATTGAAAATTTGTGTGTCAGAAATTGTCAAAAAGAAATGTATGATTTCTTAGTTTTGGAAACTATTTGGAGGATTATTGTGTGACACTAAATTATGGTGTCCTTGATATTGAATGGGTAAGTATGGATCAATTTTTTGATCAAGAAGAGTTGGCTGCCAAATTGTTTGATAAGCCATATACAACAACCGTCCACTTCCACGTGTGAAGATGAAGATGAAGATGAAAACTAACTATAAGTTGAGATTATACATGGTCCAAACAGCGACCCAAATTTGTATAGAAATTGTGACTTGTGATGGTATCAGACCTTTTTTCATTAAGGATTGGTTTAAGGGACAAACCAAACCCGAATAGAATTTAAAATTTTAATGTAAATTGTTAGTAATGTTGGTTTAGGAAATTAGTAGTTGAATCCCTTAATAATTTAGTTTAAATTGATATGTATTTAAATGACTTGTACCTAGTTATTTTAGTTGGAGAAATTTGATTTGAAATTGATTAATAGAATTAGTTTATCCTCCAAAAATGCTTCTTCTCTAAAATTTCCATCCGAAGTATTTTTATTTGTGCAAAATAATAAACTACAAGTCTAGTTGGCATCAAGTGCCTAATCAAGTAGGCCATTGGATCGGTTTTGATTCTTGTAAAACAGAAAACCTCACGGCTTTTAATTTGTACTACTAAATAAAACTCATTTTATAGTTTGTTTCCTTGGTCTTGTGAATTGAGTAATTGGCTTTAATTCTTTTAAAGTGGTATCAATTATGTATTTTGCTAGATAATTTTTTTGTTTTATAATTGTAAAACATAAATTACTTGATATCCCACTTACATGATTGTCGTTTAAAGGAAAAAACGTACAAATTACAATAGTTATTAATGGATAGTTGTAATAGGAGATTTCCTCATCATTGATCATAATCTAGTATGTTTGTACTTGACAGCTTTTTCTATTATTTCCTAAGTTGATTTATTCAAATCTTATACAAATAACTTATTAACCAAAGTGGAATAGCTGTTGTACATAAGATCTTGAGTAGTTATTTGTGTCCTTTCTCTCTAAGAACAGAAAGTGAACTAATTGACATTTGTTAACAAAATTAACATGCTCTGTTGCCTAATTGTTTGGAAACATTGTCCAATCAGCACATCTTAAATTTCTAGACTAATTTCTTAGAATATGATTTTTTTTTTGCAAACTTATTGCGCATTTATGACTGTTTTGGGAGTTTTTCTAAAATTGTGATTATTGCATCAATTAAATGCAATATTAAGCTGATTATGCATTTGGAAAATGTGCAAACTTTAAAGTCAAGAAAAACTTAATTTCGTACTTTTAAAGTGCAAAATCATATTTATTTATTTTTTAAAATGGAATTATTTGAAAGTGCGTGGAAAAATAACTTGAAAAGTGGAAATTGCACTTTGTAAATGCGAAATCGCATTTTCAAAGTGCAATATTTGTTATGTATTTTATGTTAAAAAAGGGTTAATTACACTTTGCCCTCATAAATTTTAGTATCTCGATTTGCCCCATTAGAAAATTTTATACACATTTAACCCCCTCTGACTAACAGTCAAAACTAATCATTAGTCACAATGTTATAAGGTGGTGAAAAATTGCTAAATTACCTTTATATAATTTTAAGATTAGGTTCAGTTTACTCTCTAAATGGTATAAATTTATATTTTACCCTTAATCAATGTCATAAATTTTCATTTTATGAAAAAGACTTATCTTTATTAAGCAAACATGGCACGACAATGAAAACTTATTAAAAATGATTAGTTGAACGTCAAAAAGTTAAAATTTTTATGTTTGTTAAAAAAGAGAATTGGTAAATCTAAACAAAAGCACACTTAATATTAATTGCAAACACAATATTTGAATTAAGCCGGTACAAACAAAACATAAACATTAGTGAATTTGAAATTCATTTAAATGTAAACAACTAAAAGATACACAATATTGAAATGAACTGGAACTGGCAATCCATAAATGAGTCAAGTATTCAATATGCATGAATGTTGTTTGGACAGTTGGACATATTATGTCTCGTCATGCCATAATTTTCAGACTAATTCAAAATAAGGGTTCGCGAAGTTAGATCAAACCTATATCAGTTCGGATCCAGATCCATAATCTGAAAACTTTTAGTAACAAGTTCATTGAATGACACATGTCACCTAACATGTAAAGATTTTTTGAGCAATCGGAGGGTCATTCACAACAGAACCATATTGTAGCACGACTTTGCCTCCCCAATTGAAATTGAATTAGATGTTTTTCTCTTATAACATATTGGTGATAAGCAATTTGTGTTAATAGTTAAGGAGGGCTATAGAATTCTGTCTCTTATAGACATCTACAAGTTATATGAGAATATAAGCTGATATATACATACATACATATATATATATATATATATATATATGAAGAAGGGTGTGTGAATTTACTTATTGGTGTTATCGCCTTCCATATTTATACATATATATATATATATATATATATATATATATAAATGAAGAAGGGTGTGTGAATTTACTTATTGGTGTTATCGCCTTCCATATTTATAGAGGGTTTATTAATGTTTCCGTAGTTTTTTAATGCACAAAATATCACTATTTTCCTTTACTTTTGATGGGACAATACATTATACAACTATGTTATGAAGAAGGGTGTGTGAATTTACTTATTGGTGTTATCGCCTTTCTATATATATATATATATATATATATATATATATATATATATGAAGAAGGGTGTGTGAATTTACTTATTGGTGTTATCGCCTTCCATATTTATAGAGGGTTTATTAATGTTTCCGTAGTTTTTTAATGCACAAAATATCACTATTTTCCTTTACTTTTGATGGGACAATACATTATACAACTATGTTCACAATTCGTAAATGCGAAACTAACTTATAAAACTGCAGGCTCTACTGTGGCATTGTTTGGCTTGATGTGACATGTATTGACTGATACAACTTTCTTTAGTATACATCTTATCATGTTTTATGTTGAGATCTAACAATAAAAAGAGAGAGAGCTGAGCAAAAATTATTTGTGTATTTCAACCATATTATCTATAGAACAAAGTATGACATAAAAGCATACTTAGTTTTCTTCTAAATCAAATAAATTGTCGTCTGACGAGACATAATCAAGATTAGCATGTAATGTTCATAGTTCCTCAGCAGTTGAATTATAGATATTGATTGTTGACATCTGCTCACGGACTAATTGGATAAGTTGGTTTAAAATTAAATAATTAAGCAAATTTACTGTCTAATTATTCTTACATTTTGTTCAACTCAAGAGTTGTTTAAATAAATAACTAAAATGTCAGCACTTCGATTAGTCAACCACACCATATCAAAATATCACATGTATATACACCAACTATTATTAAAAATATCGGTCTAAGAGCACAAAAAAATCACACTTCTCCAGATAAAACTTCACCAAATTATTTTCACAAAAGTATCACAACTATCTACAAAAATTTTATTCCAAAGTAGAATATACCCAAAAGAAAACAATTAATAGATATGAAGCCATTATTTTTATGCAAGATTATAAAAAATACATACAAAAACTATCATCTCTCTTTCATATCTATATTGCTATAACTATTTTTTAACAAATATATAAATTTTAGTGAGAGCTTTAAATTTACCTTGGATCTGTCAAAAATTCCAGTGTAATATAGTAGCCCAAATACTGCAAATTGAACTAGATCTACAAATAAACAATATTAATCCATGATTTGAAAAGCTTGCATGTGAATAAAAAAAAAATGTAAAGGAAGAAGAAGAAACCAAAGAAGAGAAGGAGAAGAAGAAGAAAGTTGGAGGAGAAACCAAGGATTTGGGCATTTCCTTTTTAAAAAAATAATACACTTGATTACGCACTTTGAAAGTGCAAAATCAAATTTTGCACAATTTTTTTTTAAAAAAAAGATATCAACTTTTTAACAAAAATGTTTACACATTTTTCAAATATCGTAATCAACTCAATATTACATTTTTAAAAATGTGAGTCACAATTCCAAAAAGAGTTCCTAAAATAGTTACATATGCGCAATATTTTTTTAAAAACTGTCATATTTTAAGAAATTAACCTAATTTCACGTATATTATTATATGGTTTTCAATAGGTAATCACCTCAAATAATCACCTTACATAATAATTTAAGCTAATTTACATGTCATGAAAATCAGTAGCTTTGAGTATAATTATTGAAGCTAACTTGAATTCCGAATTCAGCAAACAAAATGCAATTTAAGAACTTTCATGTAACCATTTCTAATTGTGGTATGTTAAAATAGCCATATATATAATTACAAGAAATCCATAGGAAAAGGGTAAATTATAAGGAATTGTTTGCGATTTAACTAATATTCATGTTTTTCTCCTAAATTTACATACGTACAATCCGACCCTTGTTTTTGTTTTTTTGTTTTTTTGTTTTTTTTGGTAAAATGGATGAAAAAGTAAAAAATTTAACGAATTTGTACAAAAAGTCAAAAATACCCTAAGCCTAATATCCTTCCACTGCCCAAAAACCCCTTCCGTTAGGAGAGAGGGGTTGTGTTTTATGTTCAAACACATAAATAACCTTAATTAGAGATTTTAAGTGACTAAATAACCGTTTAGATAAAAAAATTTCATTCTCCTAACGGTCATCATTTAACAAAATATATAATGGTTTCACTTTAACCCTAACCAAATGGTGTAGATTGTAGGTTTACAAATCAAAGGGGAGTAACTTGAATATTAGGCAAGTCAATTCTTTTAATTTACCCTATGAATAATAATCAATTTCCATTTAATAACCAACAAATACATATCTTACAAGAAAGATATATATGGGCTCCATTTCAATGTTGAAAAGTTTTTGCAGAAAAGGCAAGTAAAGAAAAACTATATAGTAAAGAGAGGTGAAGGAAAAAGAAAAATGTTTTAGGACAATTTTCTGTGTTTGGATAAATAGAGAAAGTTGGACTGCTAAGAGAGGAAGTATAGTGTCATTTCAAACTAGTAATTCAGTACGAATTTTGCTGCACAATGAATTAGCATCTCTGGGTTTTGTTTCTTCTTGATTTCTAAGGCTGTGCTTCTTTCATTTTTAAAAATAAAGTAAATTTTGTAGAATAATAAATCTAACTTTGAGAAAATGCAGTTCTGCAAACAGTCGCACATATTCAAGGAAGTTGTAGATATCATTTCCCTATAGTTTGAAAGACACATCTACATTACAAATGGAGTTCATTTTGCATACAGAAAGATTCAGCTTTCTATACATGTGCAATATAGCTCCACTTGTGCTAAAAGATGTTCTTGAAGGCATAACTTTTGATACATAGAATTTCATGAGGCAATTTCAGTCAACTGGATAAGGTGTTCACAAAGGACCATAACTTCATTTCATTATCCGCAGAGAAGTGTGAGATGCAACCTTTCTTTAAACTGATTATATGAATTCTTTGGTCACATAATAAGATCGTTAAGTAAAGGACTGTCAAATGGAAGCTTTATGATCCCGGAAGCCACGACAAACGCAAAAATCCACAATGGTAACATCCATTGAATTGCAAACATAAAAATTGTCTTCCCTGCACGGTAACAACAGAGTTATGACCCCAAAAAAAAAAAAAAAAAACAACAACAACAGAGTTATGACTTGTAGTGTTGGAATTAATGTATTGTATGAATATGTAACATCCAGAGAGTCATAGGTTCATAATAAGTTGATCCTTAAACATTTTAATCCAATAATTTAGGGTCAAAAGTTATTGAATCAATCCAAACCGGGTGTTATAAAGATGTATGCAACTTAATTCAAAATAGCAAGCCACGTATAGAACAGTGCAATTTCCAACACATATAGGCCTCAGAACTCTTATCCTTTGAGCAGAAGAGATAGGAAACCTTTAACTAGCTGAGATGACTGCATGTATAATAACAAAAAAACTCGTAGTATCAAAATCTTTTCCTACTTGAATGCATATATCCATCAATTCCTAACAATCTGAGGATAATATTGTGTTAATAAGGAGAAATATAATTACCAGAAGAACGAAATGTGCCTTCAGTTTTATCAGTAATCCACTCCCCTGTCTCGCGAAGTTGCTTCTCCACAGGCCCTTCAGTCGACAATATGGTATCGAACACAGACTTCTTCTCTTCTGGGTCCCTAAACATTTTCAACAAAAAGAATAAAAAAGAACCATTCTTCATTCATTCGTGATAAAACAAGAATCACAAAAGTACAAAGTGACGTAAAGGGTAGTTGCCTAATGGGGACTTTGTCTCTAAAAATGCCTGCACCAATGGCCCTTTCAATCTCCAGAATGGATGGTTGTTTCTGCTTTCTCTTATCCTTCAGAATGGATTTGGAAGGTGAAGAAGTATTGTTTGGTAGTGCGGAGGCAAGAATATTAAGTTTGTTAATAGAAAGGCAGTTTAAGGTCAACATTTTTCTCTTCTACTTTCTTCTGATATCTTTAGCTTTGGTTACTTTTTGGTATTGCGGTGTGCAATGCTGCAACTTAAACGGGTGGCACCAAAATATCTTGCAAGTATGAATCATCTGATGAGAGAAAACAAGCGTCCACAAAAAAGTTTTGTTGCTCATTCTGTGAATATTTTAAATTGTTTAAATAATTGAAAAGTAATAAAATTCTCGCTCACTAAAGATCTTCTCTCTCATATATTGTGTTACTTTCTGTCGCGCTACCTAATGAATTATCAAAATTATCTTTTAGCAAAATTAATTTACAAAATTTTAATATTTATTAAGTGGTGTGACAAAAAGTATCATATGATATGGGATAGAAGATCCTATATCCCTTATTTTTCGGTCATTTCACAACTCGTGAAATCCAATTCGTATTGCTGAGTGTCAATCCACATTGTTGAGTGCGTAATAGATACTAACTCAACTCAGAGAGAAGTCTCACATTGTCCATGTCAGTAGGAGGAGTTCTTAGCCTTTTCAATTGATTTATATAGCACAAATTACATTAATGGAGACAAATTATCTACTCTCAAATAATGCCAACAAAATTAGTTCAAATGGTAAGCCGAGAAATCCAAAATTTGACTCTAGTTGTCTTTAATGATTCAATCCTTTGTTTGATTGGCACAGTAAACTATTAAATTACATGCATTGGTACCCTGTCCTGTCGCCGAAAAAACAGAGGTAATTTATCTTACTTCTAAACTTTTTCCTACCAAATAAAAAATCCAAAGTTATTTCTCCTTGGAATGTTCATGAAAACATGATGACGTGCTGCAGCTCAACCACAAGCACAGAGATGACACTCCACGATTTGAACAGAGCAAGGAGAAAGCAATTTTGTTCTTATTAAAGCATCAGAGCACTCTGAAATTGTTTTATTACTCATCATACACAATTTGAACGCAATTTATTGCTTGATACGATATTTTGTGTTGCATAAGGATCAAATTAGTAACAAAGAGAGTAATTTGTAACTACTATTCACTGGAAGTAAGAGGAAATCTATGTCAAAATCCTTTTTACACTCTTCTTATGTAGGTAGCGTTCTCAGCAAATGAAGAGCTCGAGTCCAATCTGGCTTCTGTGACAGCACAATTTTCCTCAAAATTGGAACAGCTCCTGCTGCTATTATTGCTGCATGGTTCTCACTATCCATGCTCAGATTATATAGTATCGCCAGACTAGCTTCAATCGCTCTGTCGCTACCTTCTTCAATCAACTTTACCAATGGGAATATGCCACCCTTTGAAGCCACCACGCTGGTGGAATCAACCACCCCTTCAGAAATTATTCTGTTAAGTTCTATAACCGCAGCTTCTCGGACTTCAGGTGAAAATGAGGTTTTAATCTGATCAATCAACCTTGGGATTGTTTCATAAAGAGTTACATCCATAGTAACTGGATTTTCAAAGTCAAGATTTGGGCGGGAGAAAGAGCTCAGTTTAACAAGACAAGAAGCAACCCAGTCCTTGTTGCGAACAGGAATCTCAGATATGAGAATTTTTCGGAGCAATGTTGTGAAATGCTGAATGTCTATAGTGCTGCGGAAGTGCTCAAACTCAAGCAGTCTTGTAAATAATCGGCATGCTGCTGATATTGCTTGACCAGCTTCTTCAACTTCCAGGGCCAGTAATTCTGGCTTCTGCACATACATTTCAGCTTCTGTATCTACCAAATTAATTGAACAAACAAATAGATTACGGACAATCAGAGAAACAAGTAGAGGACTCCTGTTTTACTAAGCTACACACACAATGCACACACATATATGGAGAGAGAGAGAGAGTATGTGTGTGTGTGTGTGTGAGAGAGAGAGGCAGGCTTCATTTGGCTAATAGCAACAAGGCTATAGAAGTATGTCCAATGACACTAGAAGCATGTCCAATGACACTAGAAGCGTAACAAATAATTTAAAGCTAGATAATTTCTTCCAGTGTAGTCGGAGAAATATTTGATACCCAAGGAAAAGAGAAATAAAGAGAGATAAGCACAATCAAAAGCAAAATAATAGCACAAATTTGAGATTCCAAACCATTATTTGACCAAATACAAGATGTTTCTCACCTCAATCAAAAATTGGAACATGAAATACTTGAGACCTGTGCATGATGGTACAAAAATGTTCACTCTCTTAGCTAGAGAGGTGATGAACACCTTATTTTAAGGTGCCTACACATAAGCTTTTTTTTTTGGGTACTTAAATCCATATTTAAAGTCGATGAAAATGTAAATGGCTGAAGTAGAAAAACCCAGCAGTTCTAGATAATGAACCAGGATTGAAAGCATGGTTCACTAGCATAAGGAGTGACATGATAAAATATCGGTTTGCACTAACCAACAGCTGGGACCTGTTAATTTTATGTGGAAGCATACGACCCCGACCCAATCCGGACCTGTTTATCCGGGTCGGGATCCATGCGAAATTCCAATTACCCAAATCCGATCCATATGCATTTAGCTATTATAACAAATGGAATTGTTGTTCCAACCCGATTAGAACCTGAATCATTTTAAAAAATTTAATATATAATAAAATTATATACAATTAATGTTATTCTATACGTACATATACATATATTGTGTAAATTGTCAAAGTAAATTATATTCTATTGTAGAATCCATGCATAAATATAAATTCTGAAATAAATATTTTTATAATTAAAAAAAATAAAATTTCTATAAATTATAAAATTTCTATATAAAAATTTTAAAAGTTTAAAAATACTATAAGACTTGGAACCAGATTCAGGTATGGATTTACTTTTGTAGATTCCATATCTCGACCAATATCTAGATCCGGATCCGAATCCAGATATAATAATTGGATCTGGATATGGATCAACTAGTTCTAACCAAAATCCAACCCATTTACAGACCTAAATGAAGAAGTGGAAAATAATATCACAAAATTCTCATTCTTCTCTAGCTCTAATGAGTTGCCTGAAAGAAGTATAGAACAGTTCATTTCGTTGATTTTCGTGCTCAGCTAAACCTAGATGAATGGACATGGGGTAAGGATAAACCAGTCTCAATCTCAGGTGCTGGCTCAGTGCTGCAACTCAAAATGAATTCCAAAGTAAATTCAAAAATGCAGCACAACATAAAGATTGATTCAGCTTCTTCCTTACCACTAAAAGACTTTTGTTGGAAAACACAATCTAAGCCAGATGCTATGTCGGCTGAGATAACCCTTTCCACACACGGCTCATCAACTGTGACAAACTCAAGGATGGAAGCAGCTTTTTTCTGCAAGTTTGGAGATGATGTCTTCAAAATCTCATCTAGTTAGTGATGCGAGCAAGGAAGGCAGAATCTACAACATCTTCCA
This sequence comes from Cinchona pubescens, assembly GCA_025175665.1. Classification (NCBI taxonomy): domain Eukaryota; kingdom Viridiplantae; phylum Streptophyta; class Magnoliopsida; order Gentianales; family Rubiaceae; genus Cinchona; species Cinchona pubescens. The sequence goes on from JANKKI010000064.1 coordinate 3,137,079, forward strand.
CATCCATGGTCTGCATGCTGTGGAAGAGAGTTGACTTAGTTTAAAGTCTACTTGTAGCAGTCAGTTACATAATCATTATCATACTGTAACAGATAAACTTATAGTGCATAACAAAAATCTTAAAAAAATTGTAGCAGTCAATTGCAATAATCATTATCATACTGAATCAAGAAACTTATGGTGCACAACAAGAATCTGAAAAAAGATATAAATTACAAGTGTAAATAAAGCTAGAGAATTTTTTAATCACAACGATGTTGAACACTTACGCACAGTAGAAATTTGAATGAGAAAATGTTTATGGACTGTCAAAGTTTATCATAAGAAAGGGTCAAAAATCAAATTAACAATAAGAGACAGAAATGAAAGTTGCATGACAACCCCTTCCCCGCAAGAACACACCTTACAGGTTCATAAAGAAAAACATAAATGAAGGCAAAGAAATCAAAACTATTAGATCAATATATTGTTTTAATGTTGGGTAAATATCTTCTGACAGAAAAATAGGATATGCCCAAATAGTGCCCTCACTTTTTGAACCTATCATGTCTTGGATTTCAGAAATTACAAAAGAAAAACTGTGATGAGTAATACAATAAGATAATATTGGGTAAATATGTTTCTGTTTGAGTTGAAACATGATTGTGATTGCGTGAATGTATGGTGAATTGAGGATATCCAGTATGACCTTTGAGAGATTGGGTATAGTTTGATTAGTGTAAAAAAATGAGTCCGGCGAACAACAAGCAACAATAAAGATTTATTTATCTGCTATATTATCCCTACCATGTGCATAGTTTTGAGCTTCCAAGTACAGGTGTGCTTGTAGGTCACACGACCCATTTTCTTGTATGAAAGTTGGTTTCTATGTATAAAGCTTGTATAGCTTTTGGCTGAATGCTTAAGCTTCTATGCCTTCTTCATCTCATCATACAAATCATGATAAGGATTTGGGTTGTGAACATTGTGATTTTCCATACACACTAACTTCAGCATGTAATTTAGCCCCAAAAATCTGAAATTCTACAAGCTCTAGACAAAGAGTTAATTTTATAATTCAACCTATGAGTACTAACACTGGTATTAGAGCCATTTATGGCTGAATTCATGCTTTTACATGCTCTATGAATTCAAAATATATGTCTATAATGATTGGTAAGTGTTGGGTTGTTTGAAACTTATGAAAGTTCAAGAAAAGCCCTCTCATGGCAACATTAAACAGGAATGTTTCTAAGCCATGAAATCATAGATGTATAGAGCTTAATTTTACATGTTTCTAAGCTGTGAAATTACATACATATAGAGCTTACCTGTAAAGTATACAGGAACAAGGTTTTTTTTTTTTTCAAAACTTAGATACTTCATTTCAATTTCTACTATTCATACGATCATCGCAGCTAAAGTAGCTAAGGCAGCTAATGCAGCTAGAGCTAAGAGTTGCTGTAACTGGACCACAATTTCCTCATGAATACTCAAATCTTACATATTCACGTGTAAACTTTGATGCTTGGATTTAGAGAAATCTAAGATTGAATTTTTTTTTGTGAACTTTGATGTTTCTGCATAACATCTCATGAAGATGATAATCACATGTAATCATGCGCAGCAGCTGGCTTGTGTTTATGTTTTCAGTGTTTTTTTTTTTTAAAAAAAACAAACAAATGTTTTCCTTTTATAATTACAGAAAATTAAGGCAATATAAGAAAATTATGATTCTTACACCCAAATATTTGTCTGATTTCATGCTCTATTTGAATATCACAAAACATGGAACTTTTGGCCACCTTGTTCTGATTATGTGCTATATTATTATTATTTACGAAATTGGAATAAATTTGAATTTAGGCTTGAAATAAATTCCCTAAATATTGTTAGTGTGATAGATGTTTGGAATCACACATAGATTTCAATTAGAATGCCCATTAATATTAGGGAATGCCTTATTCACTTTTGTTCATCAATAGTTAAAGGATAAATTGATTTCTAGATTTTAACATTCAAGAAAAAAATATTTCTCTAAAATATTTATCCTTGTAAATCTTATGGCATACCTAATTGCATGTTATTTTTGGACATGCTATGAAAATTCATGTATGTGTATTTTATGTCTTATATTTATATCTAGTAGGAGCATGGTTTGGTTGAGTTTAAGACTCCCACCTAAAACTTAGGGCAAATATATCGAAATAATATTAAGACATTATTATGACATTTTAATTAACAATAGAAGATTGAAAGCTAATGTAACTTTCAATTTTGTATTTTGTGTAATAAATATTATTGCAATGATATTTTTTTGGCTAAGTTATAATATGTCAAATGTGTTGGTCAATGCTAGCACTATTTGCACTGATGTGTATAGGTAGTTTACTGAAAAATGGTTGTTGGAGGAAAGAACATCGTTGTTGAACAAATGAACGGAGATAATTACAGCATATCATATAGAAATAAGGTGTGACCTATGTTACATGGTCTCTTCTCTCAACCCTAAACCTGTCTCTTATACAGAGTACCCTTGTCCTGCCGTGTCAACATGGGTGTGGACGTGGGATTCGTGCTGTGTGGCCAATTTTCAATTGGGGACTTTGACTTTTTTTCCAAGCCAAAAATTATAGACTTGAGCATGGTTGAAACTTCATCAAATGAAAGGCCGGATAAGATAGAAAGAAAGAAAGGACGGATAAGATAGAAAGATTAAGGAGGTGTTTGGTTTATGGGAATAAGGGAAGGAATGGGAATCAAGATTAATGATACCCATGGATGTTTGGCTAATCACTATGAGAATCATTAATTAGTTGAAAGTGTTAGAATATGCCCATTTCTATTCCCCACTTGTGACTTGGGTTTCAAATTGATTAACTAATCAATATAATGAAACTCATTCCTTATTCAAACTAAACAAGTAAAGGGGAAGGACATAAATTCATATCGTGGGTTTCTAATTCCCATTCCAATTTTGATTCTCGAATGTGAACCAAACACCTCCTAAATAGAAGGGAGAAACATATAAAACATCTAGAGAATCGTATATCAAATCACTAAATCTTATTTATTATAGTCATATCCTTCATATATCTTCTTTTTTCTCAGTGCACCACTATTCTTTAGTGCTACGCATAAACATATTTATTTTTTGAAAAATGAGTTGTAAAATAATGTTAAATTGATCTATGTCATAAACTACACTAACAACTACAAGGATACAAGACGCACCCCCGTATCCGTATCTAATTCTTTTAAAGTTACAACATACCCTGAACTTATGAAATTGACGAATCCGACACTTAGATATGTATCCATACCCGATACATGTATCTGAGTCTGGGTAACATAGAGTGTGACCACCTCCAAAAACTAGTTCACAAGTACCAATGGCTTTGATTTCAACTCTCGCATTGTTTCCTACACATCCGCTTCAAATCAACTAAGATTCGGTGATATTCAACAAAACCTCCTCTGTTTTTAGTTACATGATTCGTAGCTCCTATCAAGAGTCAAAGTATCCAAATCAACAAGCATAAATACTAGTAATGCCAGAAACAAAACTGTATACAAATGAGATAGCAATATCTTAGTGCATTCATGATTATAAAGCAATACCTTACCACATTATCGTGGCTCAATTTGCCAATTAGCCATAGTTATAACATGATTGATTGATCTTGTTCTTTCTGTGACCAGTGCGCTTCGCTCTCAATCGGTGAAAAGTTCGAGTTTCTTGAACTCTGGGGCAGCTTTATTAAAGAACTTCTTGTTCTTTGTTCTTACTTCTTTTGGAGCTTTGAAAGAACTTCTTGTTCTTATTTCTTTTGGAGCTTTGTGACCACTGCGCTTAGCTCTCAAGCGGCTCTCAAGCGGTGAAAAGTACGAGTTTCTCGAACTCGGGCAGTTTTATTAAAAAACTTGTTCTTATTTCATTTGGAGCTAATAGGTCTATTAGAGCTGGATTCAAACAACATAAGTTTGCCCAAAAGATCTAGCTACCTCTAAAAACTCGTCTTCCAAAATCACGTCTTGCATTCTGAAAGGTTAAGATTTTGATGCTGAAATTATGAGTCATGTCGAATTTCATGTGTTTCCAACTTTGGGGAAGCGACCGGATCAGAGCTTGCACTTGTTGCTCATCAGTTAATTCAATTGATATCCAGCTAACTTCAACCTCCAATTATGTTTGACATTTCTCTTCATATGTTGTATCATTGAGTGATGTTGCTTTTTCACATGGGTGTCAAACTTGATTATAAGTTGTCTAACCTTAGAGGATGAAGTCACTCCAAAATTAGCTTTCAAAGCAACCCATGGTTCATGAGCAGTTTCATATTCCTCATATTCAACCATCATATCATCTTCTATAATGCTTAGTAACATAATCCAAGCATTGCTATTTCTCTAGCTAACTTCAACCACCAATTATGTTTGACATTTCTCTTCATATGTTGTTTCATCAAGTCATGTTGCTTTTTCACAAGGGTGTCAAACTTTATTGTAAGCTGTCTAATATTAGTGGATGAAACACTCCAAAATTAGCTTTCAAAAAACAGCAAACCATGGTTCATAAGCAGTTTCATATTCCTCGTACTCAACCATCATATCATCTTCTATACTGCTTAGTAACGTAATCCAAGCATTGCTATCTCTCTTTTTTCCATGCTTGACAAGCCTCTAACATCTAGATCTCTCTGGAATTGAGAGTATCACCATGCTCTGGCACTTACATGGTATGATTCTAAACATTCTTGATGCAGGACCAGTTTCTGATTTAATTCAGATTTATTTTATTTGTTTAAATTGTGCAAGACTCTGTATAAAGTCAGTCTTTTAGTTTGAGTGCTCCTTCTGATATTGAGTAGGATCCTATATAAGAATAATAAGTATTTAAACTTCTAAGTTGGCTAGGACTTTTACTTATAACAGGTGTCTAATGGTGCTTTGCTCGTCAGTTTTGTTTGATCGTTAAACTATTCTGAAATAAGAGAGAGGCTTCTTTAAGCTTTAGCTCTATTTTCCTTATTGCTTCCCCCTAATTAATTTGCTAAAACACAGTCTACAAGATCGATTGCAGATCTGATCACCCATCTGCGTCAATTCTCGTGAATTCTCATTTTTTGTTTAGAATTTTGACTTAATTTTATTGTATTTTATTACTTATTAATATCTATTATATAGATTATATATTTTTTTTATATTTTTTTGAAATTGAATAAATATAAAGTTTCAATTCAATTTTAAAATTGAATTGAAATTCATATGTATTTGTTAAATAAAAATAGAAATAGAAATAGAAATTCTTTTTTTTTAATAATTCTAAATTATGTAAATTCGAAATGAAATTCTTTATAGATTTCTATTTTTGATGAATAGAATGAGGAGGTCTTTTCAAGAATATACTGAATTCGTTGATGCTAGCTCCTTTCAGTTTCTCTTCTTTGCTTAATTCAGCCATGATGCTCTTTATAGCAACAACAAAATTTTCAGCAAACTACTCTGATAGACACAGCTGCAAATAAATACTAGCACCAATACATTTAATATATTTTGACTTTGCTGCATAAAGTATCATTGGAATAATATTTATTAGACATTAGACACGTAATATAAGATCAAAAGTTAGCATACTTCCCAACCATCTCTTATTAATTAATGTGCCGAAATAGTGTTATTTCAGGATATTTGCATTAAGTTCAATTAGGAGTTATGACCTCAACCCTCCCATACTCCCATTGTAACAAAGATATAGATAAATCGAATAAAATACACATGTATACGAAATATCATAGAATTTCTAATGAATAACATGCAATGCAATACGCCATAATATTCACAGGAATAAATAATACATAAAAAAACATACTTTCTTGAATTTTTATAAAATTCAATTATTCATGAAAGGAATTGAATGAGCTTCATCATAAAATCTAAAAAATTTGGGCGCAAGAATCATAACTATCTGATTTTTCTTTGATTTTTTGCTATATTTTTTGAAGGAAACTTTCTTTTCAATTTTTTTTTTTAAACGTTCTGGATCCCACACAAGCTTCGTCATCTTCATCAGTCAACTAATGAGTAGAAACATCCAAGTTTCATGAGAAATTTTCAAACTTAATTTTCTCTCAATCCAGCCATCCGTTTAAGGCATATAATATACTGTTGGAAAGATAATTTCACAAAGAACATGAACATATAAGATTTATGCCTCCAAATGTTCATATAAATTGCATATAATAAAGTGTCCAGGTATTGAGGAAGAAAACCTCATTTTTCTTTCTATGGTTAATTCACCAAACTTTCCAAGCAAACTCTAGTACTAAATAGGAGCGTATGTCAATAATCTCATGGCTTATAAACATATGCATACAAAGATGGCATGAGAGTTTGTCAAGCTTTCATAAGCTCTAATCCAGCACATATCAATCATCATAGACATGAATTTTCAATTCCTAGAGCATAAAAAAACATGAATTTGGCCATAGCAAGCTCTAAAACTAGTTTTACAACTCAGATTGATTTGTAAAATTTGCTTCCTTCATAAAGTTCTTTGTTTGCAGCGGAACCATGGATCTAACCGGGACTGAATTATGCACTCAAGTCGGTGAAACACAATTTTCTATAACCCAAATCTTTTGTTATGAGTTGTCTGGTGAGATATGAAGAATAAAGCTTAGAGGCTTCTTTCTACCAAAAGCTATATTTAGCTCTATTTAGAGACTTGCTTCTGTGTCTTTTTGGGAGTTGATGCGGTGAACAAGCACCACCTCACCGCCTCATCTTTTTTTTTTTTGGGAACAATTGGAAACCGGGTCAGGTTGGCCCATCATAGGCGATTATTTTGTCCATCAATCTGCTCCAGAATTCAATTCCTCCTTTCTTATACACATAGTGGAATCTTTATAGCATTCAGGTTTAAATAGATAAACAAGAATAAGCATGCTCACACAGTATGGGTACTTATATTAACTATATTTTCCCTCTTTTTATTCAAAACTATGATAATCTACTCATAAATAACCTTTTCCTTGGGGTCAAAACAGAATGGATCCACTCTTATGTCGGGCAGCCCTCCCAAAATGGTATTAGCAAAGTTTCATGCTGACTCTGCTCTTGCTATTCTCCCTCTATCACGTAGCGTTTTTGACATTTGAGATGGTTTGCGCTGCACTACATCTACATGGGTTAGGGAATTCCATCATTCAAGGACATCCTGTTGAACATGTTCTGACACCTTATTCTAATAGCATATTATCCAGACATGAGAAAGAGGAGAAGAATTGAACTATTTATTACTGGGCAGTTGTAGGAGTCTCTTTTGTTCAATGGTTATATAAGTACTTTTAACATGTATGTTATGCTAAGCGGGATGTGATATACATCATTTAAGAAGGCATAATCCACCTACCCCAGGGAAACATCACAATTCTTCGCCTCAGATGACTCTTGGAAAGAGCTTCAGAAGTAGCACAATTCTTCTTGGCAAGGTTAAGTACAAAGTTAACCTGACCCTCCCTTTATCCAAGTAATGCTACAGCATTCTCAAAATATGAGAAGCTAACAATTATAATAAAGCAGGTAATACAATGGCAACAATGAAGTGAAATGTGGTACCAAAATACAAGTCAGGTTTATGATGTACAGAAAAGAACCTGGATGTTGACTTTGAATCAGCCATTTCACTTAGATACCCAGGTGACTGAGAATTTCTTGCTGCATTCCATCCCCCCTTTGAACCATTAACTGGTCCATCATAAAACTGAAAGACAAAATTAAGCAGGGTTCACTTTGAAAACTAAATGTAGTATGAAATTGTTTGAATGCTAGTGAGCATTTGCTACAGACCTTTGACTTCATTTCCTTGTTAGGGTCCAAAATCCGTGTAAGAATATTCAAAATCTGCATTGTAAACAACATGAGTTCATATATTAGTTTCACAAATTACTAGTGCAGTGAAACACTATTTGGTGAAAATTTGAACTACCATCTCCGTCAAGCTTCCAGAGGTGTCAACGTGCATCAGTGAATTAATCAATGGATAAACAACACCGTTCGCTTCAATTATCTGGCAAACGTCATTGCTGCACTTTGTATTTAAATATATGTAGTATACCATGAGTCCAGAGACAGATAATTAAAATACGAAAATTAGAAATTCAAAAGAAAGTTACAGACTTGAAGTAAATTAAGAACAGTAACAAATTCTAATCATGGATATCCAAAGTTAGATTCCTTAAGGTGCATATGCAAGAATAAATTCTTTTTTATGCAAAGTATGGTTTATTCTTAGTGACACGAACATGAAGCAGAATAGAATGTAATTCAGTCAGAGTAACTACATGAAAATTTACAGAAAGAGACATTAGAGAATCATGTAAATCCAAAATCAAGCAAGTCTGATAATCTACAACAACATTGTCAGCATATGAAGGATTGATAGAAAAGTTTATATAGTTCCAAAAAGAAAAGGAAAGAGAACAATGTTTAAACAGGCCAACCAAAATTGAAAATTTTTAAGGGCCTTTTACATGGAGAACGTCCGATTTAATCATTCTTTTAACAATACATGCTATAGCATTTATTAGATTTGGCATTTAGTCAAGCAGAACATGTAGTGTGAGAATTAACTACTTAGTATCTGTGAAAATTATTGACGTCTAATGTGGTGATGAATTAATAACCATGTCCTCCAGTCCAAATCCCCAACCACCAACCCTGGCCCCCACAAATCCCTCAACCAAAAAACTCGCATAATAATTCAAATAGATAAAGTGAAAAATGTTATCAGATCCCAAAAGATGATTGAGGTTGCATTAAGGTCCAATGACTAAATTGGGACAATCATTTACTTTGACAAAAAAAATCATACCCAATAAACCAAGTACATCATTAACTTTGACTAAAAAACTGAAAAAAAAAATCTCATACAAAAATTGAACTGGCATAGCTAATAATATAAGATGAGGATAGCAATCACGTATTTGGCAACCTGATTGACAGTCTCTCCAAAGCACGAATTACTGGAAACCTAACTGTTTCATTTGGATGATTAAGTAGCTGACTAAGATGCTTAATTGCTCCAGCTTCCTTGAATGACAAGCGCATACATGTTCATTGATGGATGAATCAGCAATTATATTTGCAGCTCTGGCAATGGCTGACTCATCATCAAGTCCCAGAATCAAAACCAATCGAGCAACACCATCAACCCATGGCAAAAGTGTAAATCTTCCACTTGAGGATGATTCAGAGTTTGATTTATTTTCATCTTCCATTTCTATGGCTCCTATACGAGCGAGGAACTGTTGTTGTGTTCGTCCGATTATAGCATTCTTTTTTGCCTCATCTAGGTTCTGGTTTTCAATATTCAATCCGATTAGTAGTTCTGAGGCACCATATCTTGAAGGAGCTTTTGAATGTTGCTCAATCTGTGTGCCATCAGGCAAAGAAGGCCATGAATGCAAAGATGGTCTAAAGGATTTGTAAGCCACTGCACCAATCAAAGGAACCAAAACAAGACCTTCCTCCAATAATAGAATCCTATAGTACTCATCTTTGGCAAACTCCAATAATGCATTTCTTGCCTCTTTCCTAACGACCTTGTATCCGTTTTCCTCATTACTCTTCAAGAGATTTGCCTGAAAAGTGTCTATTATTAGTAAAATCTTAAATATCAATTATCTTCATGACATTTTACACTCAATAGTTACATGATAATTCTCCACCTTTGAAAGGACATTGATGCAGCACAATCTTTTAAATTCTAGAGATCACCATAATAACACTTCTAATTGGAGATGATGGCCAAAAGCAAAAGCCCAGGAGTTAAATTTCTATAAATAGGATTTCTTTTAGCTCGACTTAAATGTTTGCTATTGTCCCTGAAAATAATCTCAGTATAACCATGGCACCAATCATGTAAAAAGCGTAATCCATGAACTATATCCTAATTTTCATTCCTCTAGAAGAAAATTAATCCAGGGATTAGTCAGCATACTTTCTCTTCTAGACAACTCAAAAGAAACATTAAGATGCCAATGCGGCCTTTCATGACTCTTTCCCATCCTCATGATCCACAAATTCATATGGCTAATCCATGATACTTAATTATAGTTTACGTAGAAAATTTTGCTCTCCTCACAGTTTTTAGGTGTTTGGATGAGGATTTTGGATATAATTACTCAATTGCTCACCATTACTACTTGTCAAATTCTCAATACAATTGTTACTTTAGTTTTTTCATTTCATGTTACTGATATAAGAAATAAAAATTAACACAGTTTAAAATCGGTCAATCATCACAATATTGCTAGAATGCATGGTAAAATACCTCGGGTTTCTACAAGCCAAACTCAAAAAATGAAGAGAGACCAAATGAACTACATTTCTTTCCTCCTGCACATCTGCAACATTTTAGGTAATGTTTTGCCACAAGAAATGATGCAGCACAAGCTGTGGGCTAGGCCAACACATTTGTAGAGTAGATTTTAAGCTTTAAACTCACAATATTATCACAGAAAAATCGCAGGAAAAAGAAAAAATTCTGAACAGAAAATAAAGGGAAGCTTGCTGGAAATCTGAAAACTAAGTGAAGAATGAATTAGGGAAACTAGGAAGGGCTGCGATTACCTCACTCCTAGGCACCATTAGGCATAACACCCAAGGCTAGATTGTATCACACAACCCTTCAAGAAGACAAATATGTCTGTGGGAAACTTTTATAAAACTGAAATCTCTCCCTTCTCTTTGTGGAGAACAACAAAACATAGACTCTAAAGACAAATCCTATTTTGATTAGGATTGACCTCTTATTTCCTAAAGAATTAACAATCCTAACTTTAATCTATTCCTAAACCCAAATAGAATCAAAGTCCTTCAGTGACTCTAAGACAAAATACTAAAATATTAGTTCCAGAAAATTTCTAAAAATAGCCAAATTACTAAAATACCCCTAACTACTGAAAACCATAAAAAACCTTAATACCACAAAAACTGATTCCTACCTAAATAAACTCTATTACAACTCTTATTCCAATTCCCAAAGAGGCACCTTGTCTTCTATTAAGTTCATAAAGAATGCTTGAACGCAATTATGAAAATCTTTGATTTTACTCTTTCTTGAGCCTTTTATCATATCTGCATCAAGAAGTCAAGTGGAACAGAAAATCTTTATTCTCAATCCTCATAAGTCATACTTACTATTGAGACTCAAAATTTCAGGGTAGGATCCTTTGAAAGTTCTGACGCACTCACAAAGCTATGAGTACAAGACACTGATTAATGTTATTACCAACAGGAAATGAAGTATATACTAAGTCAGCCTCACCAATTTTGGAATAACACCTGCTTCAACCATGATCCTGTGGTTAGAATGGCTAAGGGCTAAATTAGCCAGAACTCCTCCAGCTGCCTCCTTCACTTGTATATCTTCATCCTCCAAGAACTTGATAAGTAAAGGCAAGAGTTCTAAATTAGCAAGTTTCACTCTTACCTTCTCATCTACAGACAAGTTCCACAATGTACATAAGCTTTGCGCCTTCACCTGCAGAGAAAACCGAAATTGAAAATTTTCAACTCGATGTATCATAAGATATGTGAAGAAAAGTTAAGGAGCCTTGCATACATTCGGAGACTCAAGGAAGGTCGTCTAAGCATGCCAGTTATCTCTTCCACTGCCCCACTTTCTGCCACAGTATTTCTGTAAACATTAAAAGAGGATATTGTCCGCAAGATTCCAGCAGCTGCTTCACATGCAGAATCAGAATCAGACTTGAGAAGGTTGACAGTAAGATTTACAGCACCGTGGAATTGCATTACATTATCTACGCATGACTTCCCCCCAAGTGAATACTTCCAAAGTGCAACCATAGCCTGTTCTCTATCAAGAGGATCATTATCTAATCCTAGCATCCGAACAAATAATGCCACATAACCATCCCGACTGCCAGATGAGCTGCTTCTTCCGATGTCAACATCCTGATACCAAGTGGTAATTGATTCGTCTCATGTATGCAGCAAAAGTAATCACAAATTTAAAAGGTAAAAAACATGTGAAAGAGGATAAGAATATTAACATGTATACATAATAAAAAGACTCATCTTAGCTAAGTATGTCAAAATCAAGAATCTTTGCTCATATTAATTAGTCTAAGGTAGACCTTAGTTAGATCCTGTACAAGGGTTTATTAACAAATACAAATAACAGCACACAGTAGCCTATTTTGCGACAACATTCTCCCTAAATAAGGTATATACTAATATGTGAATTTTAACCAATGGATTACTCCAACTATCAGCTGCTCTAGGAATAGCAAAAGCAAAGGAGGGAAAAAAAAAAAAGTAAAGAAAACACTGGTTCACAGAAAAAACTATGACAAACTTGAGATACTCTGCTAGGATGTATGCCTAAAGTCACACAATCCACATTATATGGTAACACAAGGTAAGTAGCAATGTCTTGGGATTTCTATTATTAGGATTTTCAGTTCAATCATTACTAAAACATCCTAAAAGACAATCGACGAGTTTTAATGCTTTCGTCTAAGACAGAAACTACTGTCTTACAGTTACCAAACACACAATTAACAAGGGGTCTAGACCTTCCACAATTCTATACCAAGAACTTAAGATTTTCAATTCGATGGCCCGATCAACTTCCCTGGACGAATAAAATAAATTTTTGGTAGCAGAGCACACAATTAACAAGGGGTCTAGACCTTCCACAATTCTATACCAAGAACTTAAGATTTTTAATTCAATGGCCCGATCAACTCCTGGACGAATAAAATAATTTTTCGGTAGGAGAGGGGATAGGAAAGTTCAATTTCCATAGGTGAACAGTAAACATACAGAAATCCATCAGGTAATATCAATTTCAAACTGGAATATGCTCGAGAACTTTCAAGGAATCACCCAACATTATTTATTAAAACCAAAGAATTAAAAAAAAAAAGAAAAAGAGCAGGACTTTTTATTCTCCATAATACACTAGCCATTCATATGACTTTCAAGAAAGACAACATTTTTATTCCCTACTTGATACCAATTTAGCAGCATAAAAACAGCATTAAAATATAATCAAGCAATTTATACTTCACATTAACATTACCATTTAATAACCAAAACCTGCAAATAAACATCGGACATCAACTCTTATAATGAGTTTATTGTATAAATATAGAAAAACCACAGAAAAATCAAGAAAATGAGATGAACCCATAAAAAATTTTGATAAGTAGAGAGCTTACAGAAGAAGATGAAGGCATAAAAGGGATGGCACCACCGTCATCACAGACCCTTGTTTTGAAAACAGAACCATCAAATCCTCCTATTCTGAGACTAACTTTGTGAGAATTAAGAAAATCCCTGAAAGAACAGCTGGTTTTCTTGGTTCTGACAGTGATAAATCCCACTTGAGGATGCAAGATTTGATTTTGCAGAGGATTAGGAGGCTTGAGTTTCAATTGGGTTGGGATTATTAAGGCCATATCTGTAATGTAAGTGTCTAATTGTTGTCGGCTCTCGTAGGTTTTATTAGTATCTGATTGTTGTTGATGATAGAATTTGAGGTGGTTGTTTTTTTTTTTTTTTTTTTTGGAGTTGGAACGGGGGAGTAACGAGTGAGGGGTTTATGTGACTGTGAAATTAAGGTTTTGGACTAGATTTTGTGGACTAAAACAAATGATCAGCGGACAATTGTAGCAGCTAGATTTTCTTTTTCTTTTTCTTTTCTTTTCTTTTCTTTTAAAAATAATTTTAATTATATTTCTAGAAAGGTAATGAGAAGGGAAGACGGCTTGGGAAACTAATTTGAAATACTTGTATTGTTTAGAGAAAACAAAATACTAAAAAAGTCAATAAATTTTTAACTTGTATGGGTATTAAATTATTTTTATGATCAAAAAAAATTATTAAACTATTAAAAATTCAAATTTTGTCCATCCCATTTGTATCTAACATTAAGTATTGTGTTTGGTCCATTATATGTTATGCACGTGACTAAACAAGGGATAAAATTGTTAAAAAATAATATCATTCATTTCTAAAAGGAATCACCACCATTCTTGGATCGTCTCCTTGTTCCACCCATGGGCCTATTGGTACTACACCAGCCACAATCCATCACTTCCACATTCCAAACCCAAATGCAACGGCAGAAACATGAAATTCCATGGAAAACATTTCATTTGTGATACGGAAGATAAATTAGTTGAACTCATGCCATGTCCACCGGGATTGCCGCCATTCTCACTCCATCACCACCAATTTTCCGAAACCCATACATGACCCATCACTACTAGTTTCCCAACAACCGTGAGGCTCACTAATCAGGACTGCCACCACCAGTGCCCCATGACCATCAATTCACCTGCCACTCCTATTTCTCTTCTCCTTCTGATCGGATATTTTTTATGTAAATTGTTTTGGTTTTGGGTTGTGAAATTTGAATGGAAAGGAAGGCTACTGACTTTTTTCGAACTTCAAACAAAACATTAGAGCTGCCCTTTTAAAAATTAAAGGGTTTTTGGGTGGAGGTAAAAACCAAGGTTGCAATGATGGTTTTGGAAGACATAAACTTTGAGGCTTAATTTGTTGTGTGATTTTTATAAATTTGGACACTTCATTTAGAATTAGGTTAAAAACAAAGTTAGAAAGTATTTTTTTCTGGTTAAAAGATCTAACTCGGTTTGGGTGGTCATTAACCATCAGTCAGAGAAGAGGAAGAAAATGACTGAATAAAAAGCCAAAACTATGTTGTTCGAAAAAAATATGATCAAAACTATATAGTTTTGATAAGACGGGTAATAGATTGAGAAAAATTAAAGAAAAATAAAAATGAAATAATAAAAGGCTGGGTTTTGGACAATTTTAACCTATCAACAAGTCAAGCATTTGACCAAAGGGAGAATTAACGGATGAAATTAATAGAATGAGCAAAAGTCAACATTTTTAATAGTTGAATGACCTATTTGGCCAAAAAAATAGTTTAGAAACTAAATTCCATACAACTTGATAATTGAGTGATTTTTTGATACTTTGCTCTATTTAGAATAAGTTTTAATAATTTTATGATATGTGATGAATGTGAAATAAATTGAAATATTATTTAGAATAAGTATTATTTTATGGGATCTGATTAGGAGCGTTCACAATTTGGATTGAGTCAGTTTTAAGGATTTTTTGAACCAAACTTTATTTTGTTAGTTTTTAATTCTCAAAATAAAACCAAACTTTTTGTGCTAAAAACCGCCTATTCAACTCGCACTCAATTTGGTTTGGTTTGAGTTGGTTTAATCATTCTATAAAATCAAGGGCGTATCCAAAAGTTGAACTTTGGGGAGGACAAAAACTATAGATACATATTCTTAGAGAGGTAGTTTTATAATTTTTGCAAAATTTTACGGGATAAAGTCTAATTTTTTTTAAAGTGAGTTATTGACATTTTTTAAAAATATTAAGAAAAATAAAATATTTTTGAAAATCTCAGAAAATAAGATTGTATAAATACATACACGGGGAACACTTTTTTATATTCTTTTAAATTTTTGGGGGACAAAGTCTAATTTTTATAATAGTATAATAATAATTTTAAAAAAAATTAGATGGAGAAAAACATAATTTTGAAAATCTTGGGAGGCGGCCACCCCTATCCACACCCCCAATGATCCACCCTTGCATATAATTATTATATCCCTTATATTGTATCTATCAATACATTAATGTCGATCCATAATAATATATTTAAGTTAATTCTACTAAGACACGTCAATTATTTGGGCAAAAACTAATAGAATGATATTACAAATGTCATCATCTAATAATATAAGTATAGGCTAACTAATAAGGTTGTGTAGCTATAATTAATTCATACTTTAAAAAAAAACCCCAACTCTCTCCCTGTTCCCCTAGTTACTTGAACTCATGGCCAATAAATGATAGGGGAAGCATCTTACCACCTAACTTATATTTACTTATTTACATGTTCGTGAGTATCTCTACATAAGTATCTATATGTATTATGGTTAATATGGGAACTCGTTTCTCAATTATCATTTATCACCTTCGCTTATTTTGATCAAATTTTGAATTAAATATGATACGTTAAAGTTAATCATGAATTCGTTTTCATCTTTATTTTGAAATTTTGAAATGATCAAATTTATTTTCTTTTTAATAACACTAAAGTGAATTTATTTGATATACAATTGCATAGATTGAAATAAATATTCCTCATTTTGGCAATGCATCTTCATTAATAATATTATTATCCTATGCTAACAAAAAGAAGTTATCTAATACCTTTAAAGTAGACATTAAGCAGAGGTATTCTTTGATGTTTGATGCAAATAAAATAAAAATCCATTTTTTATAAATAGTACGTTAGTTATGAACTAAGTCATTAAACTCTTGAATAATTTGTCAAGACGTGTATAGCATATTATTTAAAATATTAAAAATATGTAGGAAAGATATGTACTTGATTCGGTTCGCTTTCTTTCGATTTTAATATTGTAAAATCAAAATCAAACCTATGGTTCATTTTATTTTGGTTTGGTTTACATCAATTCTGTCACGCACCCATAATGAGACAATGATAGCCACACCTCGAGATCATCTCAAACATATAAAGCATGATACAAGAGTAATAAATTATCAAAATACTTGCCATTAGTGTTCAAAATTAGCTAAGACAAACGTATAAGAGGTATATATAATAACCATAATCATAGCAATTCACACATTGACATAACCGAATCACGTCCATATACCAGCACCAAACCACAAATCAAAGCAACAATCTAGAGATCAATTTACATAAATAAACCAAAGTTAACCCTAGGCACACAGGCCTAACCAAAAGTAAAACCTTACACTAAAAGTCAACTAGAGAACTTTAGTTCTAGTAGCTAGGATCCATAACTTAATTCCTTCCGAAGTCTGTAATCAACTCAGGACCTGCTACCTCCTCCTGCTAGTCTTTGACTACAAACAAAGAGCAAATAATAACGGCATTAGCATATAATGTTTAGTAAATAACATTTAAATTCAATTATGAATAACACATATATGATCGTTGCAGGATACATTATGCAAGGCATTAATGATAATCCTAGTATAAATGACAATCATTAAGCTCATGGTTCACAAAACTCTTCCCACCGTTGGATCTAGATCTACCTATTATTCGGCCGAATAGACAAGACATAATAAAGTATCCATCACTTGTTTTACCGATAGATTGGGTATAATATTTACGAAGCAGAATATTTAGTGTATCATTTCACTCACTCAATCATAGCCAAATCCATTCAAGTGACCCATCAAACTCTTTACAAAGTCAATCATTAACAAAATGCAACAAACGGAACAAAGCGATACATTAGATAACAAGCACATAAATTATAAAGATAATTATCTTATAACCATTACTTAAACTAAGTATAGTTACCTTAATATAAGTTATTCTAGGACTACATAGCTAACTATATACAAAAGATCAATAAAAAAGGTGTAAATATTACTTACCTTGAAAATTGGCTTTGTAGGCCCTAATTTCGACTGTCTGAAACTCTAACCCCTTATCAATTAAACCAAGAGTGTTATACCATTTGATGAGAGTTCTCTTTTGGGCATCACCCAAACTCTTAAATCAAATAATAATTAAATACGAACAAGTTGGAGTTGATTTAAATCTATTAAAATAATATCAAAAGTCCAAAATTTTGGATTCCTAATTTTAAATTTATCACCCTTAAAGCTAAGATTTCTGCAAATCCTCATTCAAATCTCACCAAAATAGTAGCTAAAAGTCATTTCAAACTTCAAATCAACTTTTGATAGCCCATAAGCATATTTGCTAACAAAATACAACCATAAACAACCAAAGTTAAACAAATTGATTTCTTGAAGAAATTGAAATTTGATATGAAAACCATACAACTACTTCGAGTAAAAACTTACTTGCATAGCTAAAATATTACTCTAAGTATACTCCTTTACCATCATTTTAATCTAGAGAGTAGAATTTCTAAATTTAGTGCAAGATTGTGACTTGATTAGTAGTCTTTTGTAGAAGGGTTTTTAAGAGGGTTTTGTTAGGAATTGGAAATGAAATGAGTTAGTTGTAGCTGAGATATAAGGAGTTTTCATAGTTTGGTCTAACTGAACAAACCAATCAAACTAAGCTAATTTAGTTTTCACTTTTCAGATAATCGGTATTTGGATAAACTAAATAAAAAAAAATTGGTTGTATGGGTTGGATTTAGTTATTGAAAATTAATAACCAAATAATCAAACTTTTAGTTTTATTAGTTTTATTTTTAGTTTTTTAGTAACCCAAATTACTCAATTTCATTTTCCATTCATGTATTTAACATTTGAATATTATTTTTCTTTGTTATTTTTTAGTTTCTAGTCTTAGCTTTAGTAGTTTTAGGTTTTTGTTTATTAATTTGATTAGTTCTATATTTAATTTTATAGTACTTAATTTTTAATAACTAGTGAATTTTGATTAATCAGATAAATAAAAAAAATTAAATTAACCAAACAATTGAAAAAAAATTTGGCTCGAATTTGGTTTGGATTTTCTTGCACCAAAAATCAGAACAATCAAAAATTTTTAATTGAATTATTAAAAAACCGATCGATGAACACCCTAGACATAAGCCTTCGTAAGGAGGTTTTATCAATTTTGGAAGGGCATTTTAGAAGAATTTTTAAAAGAATTTTGCTAGGAATTGGAATGAAATAGGTTAGTTGCTGCTGAGAGCCTTAATACGTAAGGAGGTTTTATCAAATTTTTAAAATTTATACTTTGGTCCCTCAAGTTTTGTAAATTATACTTTTGTCCCCACAAACTTTGAATATGTCCAAAAAAAGTAAAACGGTATTTAACGCTTGAAAGAGATATTAACAATAATTTAAAGAGATAAAATCAAGTATAAACATATATAAAATGAGCAGAAAAGGTTGGGTGTTACACTTTTTCCTCCTTAAGAGAGGTGCTGGCCTCGAAAATTAACGCAAATACGAGACAAACAAATGAGGGTACTTGTTTCACATGTCGGCTTCAGATTTTGAAGTAGCATCCCTTTTTGAATGATTAGACAATTGAATCTTAACAAATAGAATAGAGCGATGCTGAAGGACTTGTTTAGTATCAGTAATCTGAATCAGTACGTCTTCATAAATCAATTCTTCCTTACCACTTAGAGGTTGATAGTCAATCACGTGATTAGGATCGGATTCATATTTCCAGAGCCATGAAATATGAAACATATTATGCTTACTCGAGCCAACTCTGGTAGTAAAGTCAATTGATATGCTAGATTTCCAACTCTTTTCAATATTTCAAAGGTCCCACAAATCTTGTACTCAATTTTTCACTCTTGTCAAATCTCATAACCCCTTTAGCCTGTGAAATAATTAAGTATATCTTGTCCCCGATCTGAAACTCCAACGGCCTTTTTTTATATCCGCCCAACTCTTTATCTATCTTGAGTTGCCTTGAATTTATCTTGAATGACGGCTATTTTGTACACTATAATTAGAATCAAGTATGGTCCTGTTAGTCTTCTTTCCCCGACTTTATCCCAATATAAAGATGACCAACAGTTCCTTTCATACAAAGTTTCATACAGAACCACGCTGATGCTACTGTTATAATTGTTGTTGTAGGAGAACTACATCAACATCAAATGCTCGTCCTAATTATCCCTGAAGTCAACAAGACAAGTTCTCAACATATCCTTTAAGATTTGAATTATCCTTTTTGATAGCCTATCTGTCTATCAAGATTGAATGAAATGTAGAACTTAAAACCACTTCTGTACACATGGCTTGCTAGTAGGCTATCTAAAATCTTGAAGTAAATATTGGATCCCGATTTGAAATAATATTAATAGGTACACTATACAATTTCACAATATTCTCTATATAAATCCGCACTAACTTGTCTATAAGGGTAGAAGTACTCAACAGTAAGAAATGAGTAGATTGGTTAACCTATCCACAATAACCAGAACACATTCATGTCCCAATCTGGCCCTAGGCAATCTATTGATAAATTCCATCGTGATATGTTCTTATTTCTATTCTAGAATAGGCAGCAGACTTAGCAAACTACTCACCTTTTGATGCTTAACATTTACCTGTTGACAAACCAAATAGTTGGATATTGATATTTTTCAAATCTTATTTTGATGATGACATAAGCACTAAACTCTGAAAACAAGCTTTGCAGGTCTGTTATTTGTTCTGATAGAAACAGGGTGTTCGGACGTAGTACACCGTCTGAACTATGTCAAGCTTACTCGACTCGAACGCATTTCACAGTCCGAACCAACATGCAGAAAGCAAGGTTCTTAATACTTGTCTACGGACACACACGACTGTCTAACAAAGTCTCTCTCGGACGAATATGACCGTCCAAAGCTCAGTTCGGACGATGGAACGGACGCATGCATGACCGTCCGAACGATGTTCTCCACCAACTACATAGAAATTGGACGCTGTGTCGGACGCATCCTACTTATCTCGGACGTCCAAAACCTTAACGGCTACTTTTTGTGTATTTATTATTTAGCCGTTAGGAAGTAGTTGCAACCACTATTTATTGCTCCTATAAATAACTGCTCTACTATTCTGTAAAGATGATCTAATACATTGAATACAAGCCTTAGAAAAGAGCAATTTTAGTACAAATTGGCTATAGTGCTATATTATATTAGTGTGCAACTTATAGTGCAATTCAATTTTGAGTGGAGTGATAATCTTGTACGAAAGTGAGGTTGTGAGTAAAATTCTTGGCTCAACTAAAAGAGTAGTTTTAGTGTGAGCAAGAATTTTCCTACTTTGTAAAGATTATTGGCTCACCAAGTGTGTGAAGCATTCTAGTGAATTAATACTTCAAGCTTGTTAGTTTAGAAGTATTGGTTGTTTAATTTCCTCTCTTTCTTACATCACAGTTTCATTGATTCTATTATATTGATTGTTAGTTGAAAAATATCAATAAGTTTAATATTTTTAAAAGTATTTTTTAGAAACCTAATTCACCCCCCTCTTAGGTTACTTTGGGACCTACAGATATAAATTCAGAAATCTCTCTTTTCATATTATTCCACCAGAAATGTTGTTTTAGATTCATGTACATTTTAGTGCAACTAAGATGAATAGAAAATCTGAAACTGTGAGATTTAGCCATGACCTCTTTCTTCAAGTCTTCATTTGTAGGTACACAGAGTCATCCTTCATCCAAATGCCATTATCAACCTAGAATTCCCCTAAATCTCCACTTTTCACCTTGTTCTTGACTTTGTCAGCTCTGGATCAGTTCAAACTAACTCGAGCTTGTTTTAGCTTGTCTATCAAGGTTAGTCGAACCACAAACTCCACGATCTCTAGATTAAATTCTTCCATTTGCCTTAGCAACATGTTAGTTATGACGTTTGAACATTTTCCATTTAGTGCAGCTGCTACCCTGTTGGCTTTTCTTAGGTGATAATTGATCTTCAAGCCACAATCTTTAAATAGTTCAAGTCATCTAAGCTATCTCATATTGAGTTCCTTCTGTGTGAACAGGTATTTCAAACTTTAATAATTTGTAAAAGACTTCACACTACTCTTCACAAAGATACTGTCTCCAAATCTTCAGAGGTAATATAATGACAGCCAATTCCAAGTCATGAGTTAGATAGTTATGCTCACAAGGCTTCAACTGTCGTGAGTCATAGGTAATGATCCTACCATTTTGCATCAATATATAACCTAAACCATGTTTGGCCGCATCAATATAGATCACATATTCTCCAATTTCAGATAGCAAGATCAACACTAATCTGATATCAACAGCGTTCTTCAACTCTTGAAAGCTAGCCTCATGTCTGCATCCCACACAAATCTAGTATTCTTCTGAGTCAATTTGGTCAATAGCACTTCTATCAAAGAAAACCTTTCTACAAACTTTCGATAGTAGCCTGCCAAACCTAGAAAACTACATACTGTCATGTTCGTTGGTCTAAGCCAATCAACAATTGCCTCAATTTTCTTGGGATCCACTGTTACTCGACTCTTTGAGATGATATACCCTAAAAATGCTACACTTTTTAATCAAAATTTTACTAAATTTCGCATACAATTTCAACTCCTTTAACGTTTGTAAAACTAATCTAAGATACATTTTGTTATCCTCTTCGAAAGGTGAATAAGCCAAAATATCATCAATGAATGCTATCACAAGCTTGTCTAATAGAATTTGATTACCCTATTCATCAGGTACATGAAAGTTAGGGGGCATTGAGTAGACCAAAAGGCATCAATAAGAACTCGAATTGCCATTTCTAGTATAGAAGGTAGGTTCTTTGGAACATCTTTTACCTTGATTCTCAACTGATAGTAATACTTATTCTTGATACTAGCCTTGTTCAACTTTCAGTAGTTAATGTATAATTTGAAGCTGCCATTTTTTTTCTTCACAATTAATATTGAGCTCCCGAAAGGGATACATTGGGTGATAAATTTCTTATCTAACAATACCTGCAATTGTATCTTCAATTCTTTAAGCTTTGTTAGGGCCATTCTATAAGGAGCTGTAGAGATTGGTATAGCTCTGGTGGTTGATTAATCTCAAACTCTATTTCCCTCTCTAGTGGCAATCTTGGAAAATCCTCCAGAAAAATACCAAGAAACTCCATACTACTAGAATGTCTTCTAACTTGGCACCCTCATATTCTGTACCGATCACATAAACAAAGAATGTTTCACAACCCTTTTCTTAGTGCTCTCTGTGCCCATAAAGTTAATAGTATCAGTGTAGGTTGTCCATCTAATTTTCTAATACCATTTGATACACAAATTCTTCTCTCTGTCTTGATTTGGGCAACAAAACCTAATTTTCTTTTCCATGTTGTCCAGGTGACCATAATTGCAGAACAACCAATCCATACTTAGTATAACATCAAAGTCGAACATAATAAGTTATACTAGATTAGCATCAAACTCATAATTACCCAAACATACCTTACAACTAGAATATATTCATTTAAATTTAAGAACCCTATCACTTGGTATACCAACTCTATAAGGAATATCAAGCCAATCTGGTTTAATATTCAACTTCCTGTCTAATCTTCTAGATATAAAAGAACGCTTAGCACCACTATTAAATAAAACATTTGCGGGCACATTTAATGTTGTACCTGTCACAACCTAACTTGATTGATCCGTCTTTTACTGAGTCATAGCATATACCCAAGTTATAGCTGATCCAGTACTACTACCACTCTTTCCTTATGACGCCTATTGCTGTGATTCTCATAACCAAGTAGTAGGACAATCTATGATCATGTGCTCGAAGTTGTCACAGGTTAAACATGCACCCTGACCTCCACCTACACTCTTCCATGTGATAATGGTGACAATAACTATACTCTGGGATGGAAGGTCGTGCTTGAACTGGAACTGGTACTGGTGATGTCACTCTCTTCTTGGCAATGACCTGAGAGGGTTTAGCAATAGTTAAAGGTGGTCGTAATCTCGCATGTGATGGTTGGGACCTAAAACCATGAAACAGTAGTACTGGTGGGCGTGGGAGTCATATACTACGAGCTGGAGATGCTACAATCAATACATTAGCCTTTATGAAGGGATATATGCATTTCTACTATCCCTCTCCTCTGTCGCCTATCGTCTCAGAAAAGTGTCATCACGAACTCTAGCATTGTGCAAATTGTGAAATATATCAATATCCATTTCTGCTATTTTTTCTTGTATCCCCTTCAGTAGGCCTTCCTTGAAATGATCACACTTTTTCATCTCATCACTTATAAACCTAGGAGCAAACACCCCAAATGTATGGAGTCTTTGTGAATACTCTATCACGAACATCACACTAGAGTCTGCTTGAAAGAGTTGAACTCATATTTCTGCTCAAATCTAAGATGAGGAAAATAGAAATACTCAAGAATTGCCTCCCTAAAAGCCTCCCAAGAAATCTACCCAAATGGGCAAGTATAAGTTTCATCCCCTTCTACCATCTAGCTGCATCCCCAATCAAATATGGCTTTACTATTAGGAATCTGTGCTCCTCTGGTACCTTCAACAAATCCAAATTTTTGCCAATCTGTCTCAATCATTTCTCAACTTTATCTGAATCTAATCTACTATTAAAGTGAGAATATTAATCTTTGTTATTGCCCAACAATAGCAATCAATATCTCTAGCCTCTGGTTGTGGTGGTGAATTAGGTGCAAGATTTGTAGGGTTAGTATGAATAGCTGCGTAAACTATTTGCCCTACAATGGCTGCAATGGCAGCAGAGTATATTATTGGTATAACTGCAATGGTAGCATAGTATATCATTAGTATCTATGATGGCTAAGGTAGCTATGACTACAGGCTATGGCTACTGTGATTGTTGTTCAGCCTGCCCCTGTCCCCTAATTTGTCTCAATGGACTCCTTAACCTGTACCAGACTAGTCCCAGTCCCCTACTCAAGTGTCTCCTCCTGAGCTATTTAACCTGTTTATGTCTATTTATTTCAAATGCCATTTTCCTACACATTTCTAATCGAGTATTATCACACATCATTTCTTATTCAAATACTAACCATGCAATAACATACTTGCACACTTTAACTACTCCCCATTTATGCATTAAGATCAAGGAGTTGCAGTAACTCCCGGTCTAGGTTGCCTAGTCCCAATCCCTGAATTACTTGCAAGTCCAAGTCCCCAATAATATACTCAAAGCAATAATAGTTCAACTTAATACTAGACAAAGGATTAAATAAAATTATGCTCTGATACTACTTAATGTCATGCTCGCATAATGGAACCACGACACGCTGCACCTCGAGATCACCCTAAACATGCAAGACACGATGCAAGAGAAATAAACAACCAAAATAGTCTTGCCATTAGTTTTCAAAATCAGCCAAGACAAACCCATAAGAGGTATATATAATAACCATAATCATAGCAACCTCAACATGACCGAATCACGCCTATATACAGGCACCAAACCACAAACTAAAGCAACGATCTAGAGTTTAATATATATAAACAAACCAAAGCTAACCCATAGGCACACATACCTAACCAAAAAGGAAAACCTCAAACTAAAATCGACTGGTGAACCTTAAATTCAGTAGCTAGGATCCATACCTTAATCCCTTCCTATGTTTGCAATTGACTCGGGACCTGCAATCTCTTTCTGCTGGTCTTCGACTGCAAACAAAGGAAAAACAATAATTGAGTAAGCATATAATACTTAATAAATAATATTTATACCCAATTATGGCTAACATATATATAATTAGTACAGGGTGCAATGTACAAGGCATTAACGACAATCATGCTGCAAATGACAATTGTTGAGCTCATAATTCACAAAAGTGTTCCCAATATTGGATCCAAAAGATCTACTTATTATTCGCCCGAGTAGACAATGTATAACAACGTGTCTATCATTTGACTTTCCAATAGAATGGGTATAACATTAACAAATAAGAATACTCAGTGTATCATTTCACTCACTCAATCATAGCCAAGTCTACACAAGTGACCCATTGAACTCTTCACAAAGTCAATCATTAATAAAGTGCAATAAATGAAACAAAGCAATACATATGACGAGTACATAAATTGTAAATGTACTTACCTTATAAACATTATTCAAACCAAGTATACTCACCTTAATATAAGTTATTCTAGAACTACATAGCCAACCACCATAGCTAACCACCATCTACAAGAGTCCGATGAAAAGGCGAAAACATTATTCACCTTGAAAATATGCTTCATAGACTCTAACTTTGGCAGTATAAAATTCTAACTCCTTATCACCTAAACCAAGAGAGTGTTATAAAATTAGGATAAACAGATGTATGAGTTCACCTTTGGGCATCACCCAAACTCTCAAATCAAGCAATAATGAAACACGAACAAGTAGGAGTCGATTTCATATATGAAAACAAGATCAAATTCCAAAATTTAGGATTTCTAACTTCAAATATATCACCAAGCTAGGAGTTGTCCAAACCCTCATTCAAATCTCAACAAAGTACAAATCAAGTCTTGGTAGCTCATAATCATGTTTGGTAACAAAATCAAATCATAAAAAACAAAAAATTAAGCAAATTAATTTCTTGAAAAACTTGAACTTTGATATAAAATCATGCAAATACTTGGAGAAAAAACTTGTATAGATAAAATATTGCTCATATATACTCCTTAACAATCAATTTAATTTGGAGACTAGAATTCCCAAGTTAAGTGTAGGATTTATAACTTGCTTAGGAAGGGTTTTCAAAAGGGTTTTTAAAAGGATTTTTCTAGGAATTGGGAATGAAATAGGATAGTTAGATATAAGCCTTCATAAGGAGGTTTTATCAAATTTATAAATTATAATTTCGTCCCATAAGCCTTTTGAAAATATCCAAAAAGAGTAAAACAATTATTTAATACTTGAAAAAGATGTTTACTAGTATTTAAAGAGACAAGATCAAGTATGAAAATATGTCAAATGAACGGAAAAAGTCAGGCATTACTGGTTCAGTCGGTTTTAAAATTTTTTGAACAACCCCTAAATGTGATAAAATAAAGTAGTAGTAGCTGAAAACATGTCTATAAAATGTTGTAAGATGATGATGCCAAAATAGTATGTCTACTAAGAGATTGACACGTGGTTCTAGGGCCAAGGTTTTATAAGGTTATTCAATAATTTTAGTCTAACAGTCAAATAAGGCTTAGATAGGCCAGATTACTCTTCTTAGACCCGTAAATCATTTGAGCCCATTAATTCCATATATAAATAGCTGAATGGTCGTCTGAATGGCAAGATTAGTCAAGTATTTCTTGATCACATTCATTATTACTTCAAGTTCTAAATTATCTCAAGAATTTCATCTTGTCAAAGTAGCTAACTTGATCAAGCGTGTGAACTTCCTCTAGGGGACATACATCGTACAACTCTTTACCTAATATTGGGAGGAATTTTTGGAGAATTGTTACTTGGACTCTATTGTACCTAGACCTAGAACTTCAAGAAAGGTAGTATCAACATAAACTTATTAATATTTGGTGAACATTATAATCCAAAGCAAGTTAATCTTTTATTTTCTTCTTGAGCAAAATCTGATTAGATCTAAATGAGAAAATTCTAACTAAAAATTTGAGTTATTTTAAATTTTTTTTTTTTTTGGTAAACAGAAGCAAAATGTCTCATATATTTTAAGTCTTTTGAATAATATAAAATTTGTGCATTAGGAACGTAGGGGTAGTGGTAGGCTTTAAATTATTTGGCATTTTTCTCATATATCTACCTATATTTGAAATCTAAAACATGAAAAGTAAGTTCAGATAAAGCCACCGAGAGAACTCAAGAAAGATGGAGAAAAGGTCGTTAAGCTTGACTAGTTTTGTTATTAATTTTAGAATGTCACTTATACTTTTAATGAGTTGAATTCTTGGAATTTACTATTTAAATGACATATGCAATAGATTTTAAATTTTTTAATGGAACAAAAATATAAATTGAAAACCTTGGGTTGCTTCCTTGCCCATTACCATTTATCCAAACTTTAGTAATTGGGATGTAGAATTACATTATACATAAGTAAAGATTTTTTATATACATGATAACGAACTATTCTTTTCCATTTTAAAAGTCTAAACATCAAAGTGTCCAATATACATAAAATCTATAGCTTTCAGCAAAAAAAAATAGGCTGACCCAATCTATCATAGACCATGAGATTAAAAAGTAGACCAAAACTTTTGTTTCACTAGAGAAAACCAATCTGCCTAAGTTTTGCCATTCTTATATAAACTATCCTTATAAATGTTCCTCTATTGTAGCTACCTTTTTTATCCCCTCTTTAAAACTTTTTTTTTTTTTTTTTTTGTGGATTGAATTACATTAATGATACCAATTCTTCACAGAGTGGAATTTTAATATGTATATCTATTATTGTATCACTTTGGTATCCCATTGTTTAAAATTGTGTTTAATTAGCTCTTCCCACAATTTCGGTAGAATAAGCTAGCCGAAGTTAGTCACATACATTAACACAAGATCAAATTTGGGGTAATTTTAGAATAGAAACAAGTCAAAACGACTTAGTTTCTTGAAATCTTCATTTGTCTCTTTTGTTTTCCTCTTTTTTGTTTTATTTAAACTTTTCTTGCGACTGAACATATCCTATATTTTGGAAACTAGCGAGATAAATCACAATGATAGAAACAAAGATGGTGATTCCTTCGCGGACCAGCGCTTATGAAATGGTCCAAGAATATTTTCAGAACAAAAATCACACTCTTGACTTTTTTTTTTTTTTTTTTTGTGTGGATAACACAAATTTGGGGTCAAAATCGAACCAAAAGATACGGAGAGCTACCAAATGGGTGAAGATCAGTGGTGCTTCTCTCTATTCACCTTACTCAACAAGTTTAGATTCCACTATAAGTTCTCTAAGACACTAGAATGATACTCACAGGACATAGAGCAAGTCAAAATTAATTAATAAACATACAGCGTTAACGAATTGAAGTAGAGTTTGAGATTCCTTTTGTAACCTATTTCTACAATTCTTTAGTCTCAAGTAGCTTTGTCGTTGGTAATTTATGCCACCATTACTGATCAATGCTAACTTCTAAGATGAAGTTACTTTGAGGTAGAAGCAAAGAAGAAGAACCAATTGAAAAAGAGGCATCATTGATGAATAACTAATTAAAAAGAGGTACAATAAAAAGAAGATTAAAGTATCAAAAAGGTTACTAATTATTATGTTGTACGGGTTTTAGTCACTAGACTATTTTTATGTTCAAATAAGTCACTGGGCTAAAAAAAATGTTGACTTTTGCAATTTGTCCAATTTAATAGTTAAACCCACTCTTAAGTCAGATACACGATACACATGTTGTATTGAAAGGATAAAATTTTCCAAAACAACTTGGCATCAAAACGGTATAGCCTTGCAGTAAAATAAGCTCTCATTTTCTAGTTTTTTTATGTATCTTTAGTCTCCGCTTCATTCACCATTTCTAGTGGCTCTTGCAACCCCTCTTAATCATGGCTAAAGTTCTGATTCTTTTATAAAGTTTAATCCACAAAATTTTGATAGTTAAGTGAGTGAGTCATATATCATGTCTAACCTGTATTTACAAATGAAAAATGTATTAGATCCATTTTACCATTCTGAGAATTGTAATTTTTTTTGGTATCATAAGATTCTTTCCTACTATTTGTGTATCATTGAGAGTGAGTACGTGGATTTCTTTGTTAGTGAAAGTTTTGTGCTCTTAACCTTTGATAATTATTGCATCTAAAAAGTGTTCCGCCCCATTTTTCGGCAAGGAAAAATGAAATAATACAAATAAAGAAGAAATAAATAGATATGGGTATAATAATAGTACAAAAAATGGGACTTCGGAAGTGCTACATTAGAAGACCCAAAAATAATCTAGAATAGGGTTGTCTGAAAAATAAATAAACAGGTAATAATAGAGTCGCCACCTGGTGTGTGAAATGTATCGAGACATTAACCTAAACCTAAACCTAAATGAGGGAAAAATTCTAAAGGTTAAAGGGAACTAAAAAGAGTTTTTTTTTTAACATTTGAAATGTGATAAATAAATAAATAAAATGAATTATAAACCCTATATTAGATGATTCCTAGTCTACGAAAGTAAAAGAAATATGTTCATTCAAAAAAGGGAAGGCTAGACTAATCTATGAGTAACCTAAGTACCCTTTTGCCCTAACAAATCCGGTTGCGAGATTTAATTCACGTTTTTAAGAAATTAATCCAAATTTATATTAAGTTGGGATGAACAATAATAAATACAAAAAGAATGACATATGGGTGGAATGCACGGGGAATGGGGGACTCGCTGTGCCAGTGTTTGACTGACACAAGAGCAAGAAAATTCTATGCTAGCATAAGCAAAAAATATTTATAAGAATAAATACACTTGATAAAATAATAAAGATGTAAGCACATAAAACACGCTAAAATTAAGCACATAACACATAATATTCTGACATGCAAATCGTAACAAAAGCAGTAAACATATAGCAAATAATCCTATCCATCTATATCAAGCTTAAACCTTTTTACAATGAGATAAATTGTAATAAATAATAATACAAATAAAAGAAACAATAATAATAGAGGAAATTAAGAAAAGCGATTAAACAATTAACATACAAAATCATATAAAATACTTAGCACATAAAGGGATTTTGAGCTTAAAGTGCCAAAGGTACAAAATTGTCCTATTCTTGGCTCAAAATATGAACAAACCGGTTAATGTACCAATATTCAAGCATCAATAAAATTAAACTAACAAAAATAATGTTATTAACCTAACAAAAGCAATGTCATTAACTAGATTATACTAATGTATCATAAAAGTAGCACAACGAGGGCAATTGAAAGGAAAAGAGACTTAATAGAACCAAATATAAACTTTAAAAAATTAATTAAATATTCCCAAAAAAATTAAAAGACAAAAAATACAAGAAACAACAAAATTATAATGTTACAATAAAGTTACAAAGAAAAAGCAACACAATTAGGAACAAACTAAACTTCTAGGGGCTTAATTGCAAAATTCACAAATTTTTTGGGGTCAAAATATAATGTGTAAAGAATTTAAGGCCAACAAATTAAATTTGAGAACATTTTTGGGGACTAAAAACCAATTATAGAAAGTATCAAGGACAAAAATGAGCAATTTCAAAAAGTTTCAGGGACTAAAATGAAATTTCAGAAATTTTAGGTACAAAAATATCATTTTTACAAGTTACTGGGTCAAAACAAGATTTTAAAGAGTTTTGGGTATCAAAAATATAATTTAGAAATGTGCAATAATAAATGGGTCTAAAAAATCAGATGACCCAAATATATTTCTAAGTGTTTTACTAAGATGTCCCAATACAAAAATAAACTCAATGTGAAAGATAGCCATCAAATGACCCAAACAAAAGCTAAATCCACTAAATTTTCAAAAAAAAAACTCATGGTGTATACCCAACTGATATGTTTTGGCCCAACACCCATTAAAGCTAATGAGTCAAAATCAGCATGACCAACTAAAAATATTATGACCCAACAAAACCATTCATTCAACAAGCCCAGTAAGAAAATAGACCATTAATGAAAACACCTAAGAATCCCATCCTAAAATGATCTAGCCCAATACAAAAGTTTCAACCCTTTTTATTGGGCAAGCCCAAGTTCATGCGCAAACAGCACTTACAAATATTTTTACACTAACAAAGAAAAAGGCCCAAGAACCAATTAAATCTAAACCTCATGGGGTTAATTTGGTTTTTTCTTTTTTAAAACTGTTGGAGTTAAATTAAAAACTAAGGAACACTTGAAAGGTTAAAGTGCAAAAAAAATGAAATTCCCTTCTTCTTCATCTCCAGCAGTAACGATTTTTGACTCTTTTTTATTTTTTATAGCTCTCCCAAATGTCAACCAAATCCAATAAAAATTATACCAAAATAATCCTAATAACCAGTAAAAACTCCATATTGAACAACAAATAAACAAAAAAACATACAAGGGTACATAAATTTGTAGAAAAACTAAGATACCATTAAAGACCAATTTGTTGGAATACCAAATTAACTTTAATATCATGACAACTAGCGTTATCATAACTCGAATCCTTCATATTTAATCATTAAGAAAATAAATTAAATACTAGATACGAAAACATACCTGAATCCATAAGAATTGATGTGATTCTTGGATATCCGAATGTGATTCTTGAGCCTACGGATTTGATTCTTGAATATTGTGGTTATTGATCTTCCAAATTACTATGTATGTATTTTAGAGAATATGGTTTTCACTTTTCTGATGATGAGATGTCAAGAAAAGTAACATACGTAGAATTTGGGAATCATAACCTATATATAGAGATATTTTTCTTAATCCCCAAGTTTTGCCATCATAAAAATAGGAAATAAAATTTTAGGGTATCTACACATAAAATTCATACTAATTAGATGACTTAAGCCCATTTATCTCTTAAACCATATTAGATCACTTTATATTAGGTTAATTAATTATGATAACACATATTACACAATTAAAATATATGTAAATGTCCAAAATCCAACATTCTCCCACTTGGACTACATATATATTATTGCATAAAATCTTATGAGTTCAAAATCTTTTGCCATCAAGAGCATAGTTATCCCCAAACAATCTCGTCCACTAATCATGTCAATATGGAAATAAGACGATTTTCGTTACATTAATCGTAACTAAACCCATTCTTAATCACGTACATTAACACAACCAAATGACATAGATCAAGTATGGATGTGTAACATGGAAATTACATATAATGTGATCTTAAACATGTCTACTTCCAACTGGTCCAACTTTATTCTTTATAGATATCAAACTGAAATTAAAATTAGAGTGAAACATAAATTGAATATTTTATATCTGAAACTGAATTCTTTATTTATGCAAAAAATATTCATAAACATAATATGTGTATCAAAAGATAAAAGTATATAGGTAATTGAATATAAACGCCCACTAATCCTGAATATCCTCAAAAGACATAACACCCGTATGAGCAGTGTACTCATGAAAGACCTTGGGTGGTAATCATTTAGTAAGCGGATCCGCAATCATGGAGTTCATGCCAATATACTCTATAGACACCTGACCACTCTGAACTCTTTCTTTAACAATTAGGAACTTGATGTCTTTGTATTTAGATTTCGTTGAGCATCTATTATTGTTAGAATACAAAACTGCTGATGTATTGTTACAAAATAATTTAAGTGGTCTTTCAATACTATCCACAATTCGCAGCCCTGTGACAAAATTTCGCAACTATATTTCATTATTTGGATGCCTCATAACATGCTATAAATTCAGCTACCATGGTGGAATGAGCTATGAGTGTTTCTTTAACACTTTCCCAAGAGATAGCTTCACTAGCAAGCAAATAAATATAGCTCGAAGTGGATTTATGAATGTCCTGGCATCCAGCAAAATTAGAGTCGAAATACCCGAATGATGTCTAATTTATCCAATCTCCTATATCTGAGCATGTAATATTTTATTCTTTGAAGATACCGCATGACCCTTTTGGCTGCTATCCAATGAACCTTCCCGGATTGCT
This sequence comes from Cinchona pubescens, assembly GCA_025175665.1. Lineage (NCBI taxonomy): Eukaryota > Viridiplantae > Streptophyta > Magnoliopsida > Gentianales > Rubiaceae > Cinchona > Cinchona pubescens. The sequence continues at coordinate 3,170,226 of JANKKI010000064.1, forward strand.
TAAATATTTGCCTAACATCCCAAAAATATATGCAATATTTGAACGCGTACAAACTTGAGCATACATCAGACTTCCTAATGCTGAAGTATAGGAAATTTTCAGCATTTTCTTATTTTCAAAATCATTCTTAGGGCATTGATCGAGATAGAATTTGTCTCCCCTAACAACAGGGGTATCTCCTGATTTGCTATCTTGCATGCCAAATCTCTTAAGTACCTTATCGATATAGTTCTTTTGTGATAATTCAAGAATATCCCGAGAGCGATCTCGATCTATTTGAATCCCTAATACAAAAGAGGCGTCCCTAAGATCTTTTACCTCAAATTTCTGTGATAGAAATCTCTTGGTTTCGTGCAATAAGCCTATATCATTACTAACAAGCAGTATGTCATCGGCATATAAAATCAGAAAAATGTACTTATTCATACTAAACTTGTAGTATATACAATTATCAACCAAATTTATTTCAAAACCAAACGAGACGATAATTTGATGAAATTTGTAATACTATTGACGCGAAACTTGTTTAAGCCATAGATGGATTTCTTTAATTTACAAACCATATTCTTTTTATCTTTGAATACAAAGTTTTCGGTTGCATCATATAAATAGTCTCATCAATGTCACCATTGAGACACAGTCTTTACATCCATCTGATGTAACTCAATGTCAAAATATACCACTAAATCCATTATTATCCTAAAAGAATTTTTCGATGATACTAGAGAGAAAGTCTCTTTATAATCAATGCCTTCCTTTTGAGTAAATCCTTTGCGACAAGACGTGCTTTATATCTCTCCACATTACCCTTCGAATCCCTTTTTGGTTTTAAATATCCATTTGCAACGAATAGGTTTTGTACCTTCGGGTAATGTGTCGAATTCCCAAATGTCATTGTCATTTCATGGATTTAATTTCCTCATTCATAACATCAATCCATTTGTGATAATTAGCCCTATGCATGGCTTGATGAAAGTTGATTGGATCATCTTCTACCAATTCAACGCCATCCTCATATTCTTGGAGAAATACGATGTAATCATCTAGAATCGCATTTCTCATTTCTTTAATGGATCTCCTTAATGGCATTTAGATGAGATTGTTGAGTTTGTTCGTGTTTTTCTTGATGGGGAAGATTTTTAATATTGTCTTGTGGTACTGGTTTGCTTCTTGAACAATGTCAGGAATAGAAGGCTGATCATTGTCAATAACAATCGTAGGAAGGGAAACAGATTCTTCCTCAAAGACAAAGTCTCTTACTTTATCTCTCTCGCCAAACTCAATATCCTCAAAGAACTGGGCATTTCCCATCTCAAAGAAAGATCTGGATGTGGGTTCATAAAATTTATACCCTCGAGACCGTTCAGAGTAACCAACAAAATAGGTGCTGACCGTTTTCGACTAAATGTCCAATTTCTTTTTATTTGGCATATAAGGCATTTCCTCAGCTAGACAACGCCAAATATGTAAATGGTTTATACTAGCCTTTTTACTAGTCCATAGTTCATAGGGGGTTTTGGTCATTGCCTTAGTTGGGACTTTATTAAAGATATAAGTTGCAGTCTTTAATGCCTCTCCCCAAAGTGAATTCGGTAAAGTTAAATGACTAATCATACTTCTCACCAGATCCTTTAAAGTTCTGTTTTGTCTCTCAGCAACACCATTCATGCTAGGAGATCCTAGCATGGTATACTGTGGGACATTCCACACTCTTCTACAAATTTAGCAAAAGGTTCTGAACGTTGTTTACCTGATTCGTCATATCTACCATAGTATTCACCACCACGGTCATATCTGACAGCCTTAATTCTTTTACCAAGTTGGTTCTCAACTTCAGCTTTAAAAATCTTGAACATGTCCAATGACCGAGACTTCTCATGAATTAGATAAAGGTAGCCATAACGAGAAATATGCGAATTGTCTATGAATGTAATAAAATATTATTGACAATTCCAATAAACCGTAAGAAATGGCCCGCAAATGTCCGTATGTATTACTTCTAGGACGTCCGAAAATCGATTGGCACCTAATCTCTTTATATTTGTTTGTTTCCCTTTAATACATTCAACGCAGATTTGAAGGTTTGACAATTTAAGGGGATCAAGAATTTTATCTGACACAAGTCTTTCAATTCTTTGTTGAGATATATGACCTAAACGCTTATGCCATAGTGGAGCAGAATTCTCATTGATTAATTTACTTTTAGTACCACGTGAACTTATATGCAAGGTTTCATTATATGAAACAATAGTTTCGATTAAATAAAGGTTATCATGAGAAGACAAAAAATTAGTACCAATAATATTTGAATTCAGAAAAAGACTAAACTGATTATTTCTAAATGAACAAAAGTAACCGAATTTGTCTAAAATAGATATAGTAACTAAATTCTGTCTAAAAGACGGTACAATATATGTCTCACTATTTCAAATCCAAATAATAACTAATTTTTAATAATAACCTAAAAGTCCATATTGTTTCAACTTTAATTGGTTTGCCATCGCCCACATAGATGAATCTTTCAGTATCATTCGACTTTCGCCAATTCAGGCAACCCTGCATGGACACACTTATGTGAGTAGTAACACCCAAATCTATCCACCAAGTGTGTCTAGGTGGTTAAGCTAAATTAATTTCAGAACAAACCAAAGCGAGAAGCGTACCTTTCTTTGCACACCAAGCGTGATATTTGGTACAATCATTTTTCATGTGTCCAGAATTCTTATAAAAGTAACAACCAAATTTCTCAATTTGTTTCTTTTGCTGTTTCTTTTGAAGTGGACCACCTGCAACTTCTTTATCCTTTTTCTTTTTCTTGTTTTTGCCCTGAAAGGTACTTACCAAGTGAGCACTTTCAATCTTTTCTTGCTTCAATCTTTCCTCTTCTTTCACACAATGAAAAATGAGCTCATTTAGAGATTATTTAGATCATTTTGACAGTTATAACTGACATTAAATTGACTGAATTGTGCAGGAAGAGAGATAAAAACCAAATGTACGAGCAAGTTCTTAGACAACTCTAACTTTAGTGCCTTAAGTTTTGAAGCAAGATGAGACATCTCTAGGATGTACTCCCTTATATTTCATTTTCCTTTATACCTCATTGAAATCAAATTCGATAGAATCGTACTTGTTTCTGCCTTATCGTTTTTCATAAAACGCTTTTCAATTTTTATAAGGAACTCTTTGACAGTTGCCTTTTCAGACACATCGCCCCTGAATGTTCTGGAATTACACGTTTCATGATTATAAGACTCATGTGATTTGAAAGATCCCATTTCTCATAGTCCATTTTTTCCTCTATGGAACTATTATCTGTAAGAGGAGTGGGTGGTTCAATCCTTAGCGCAAGGTCTAGATCCATGCAACCAAGAACGATCATTATATTCTCTTTCCATTCCTTAAAATTGGTTCCATTCAACATAGTGATGGAATTGATATTGATATTGGCAGATATCATGAAAGCAGATGTATTAACTAAAAATAGAACAAAACAACATGTTCACATAAGTTCCAAATCTTAAATAATAAATTAAATTCAAGTAATGGTAGGGCTCATCACAAGACACCTTGCACAGCATTAATATTTAGTCTTTGGACATAAATATTAACTTGTAAGTGGTACTCTTGGTGTAGTAATCAAATATTGACAATAAATTCTGTCAAATAATAAATTTATCTTTGGATTGACTTATTATTCACATGGAATATCAAATAATTGTTACATATTTATTACCACAGGTGTATATGTAATTCGGCCAAATATTAACCTTCCTGTGGGCCAATAAATATCCGCATGAATTACACACACACAATCATCTTAATATTCCAAAATAGATTGATCTACACAAGAGGGGCTATTTTGATAGCATGTTGTGTCAATCAATATATTTTTGAACATTAGAAATCCTTAATTAATTAACCAAACTTTGAATTTAATTATTTTACCAAAGATTTTAAAAAAAATTTATTTTTTTAAAAAAAATAAAAAAGGGTCGTAAAACGATTCGTGTTCATGGCCTTATCGTGAGGTTCATGACCAATAAAGTCATGAACTAAAACCTTATGGCCATGAACTAAAAGTCGGTCCTTTTTTTTTTTAAACCAAACTTATTCCAAGAAGGAATCAATATTCCTTAATTCCTTCTGACCGCACCGTAAGTCCCTTTTTTTTTTTGAATTCTAATACTAAACAAATTAAAAAAAAATCAAAATTTTGAATCCAACAATTAAATCTGAATAAATAAAAAAAATTATTGGACCCAAAATCTTAAATTTGTAATAAAACCACAATTGATTTTAAATACAAAAAATTAAATTACAAAAAAATTTGTCGAATTCAAGAACAGGATCACTATGAATCATAAAATAAATCAAATAAAAAAATTGATTTATCAATGATTCAACATGAAGATGCTTTGATACCACTTGTTGGAATACCAAATTAACTTTAATATTATGACAACCATTCACGTTATCATAACTCGAATCCTTCATGTTTAATCACCAAGAAAATAAATTAAATATTAGATGCAGAAACGTACCTGAATCCATAAGAATTGATGCGATTCTTGGATATCCGGATGCGATTTTTGAGCCGACGGATTTGATTCTTGAATATTGTGGTTATTGATCTTCCAAATTACTATGTATATATTTTAGAGAATATGGTTCTCACTTTTCTGATGATGGGATGTCAAGAAAAGTAACATACGTAGAATTTGGGGATCATAACCTATATATAGAGAGATTTTCCTTATTCCCCAAGTTTTGCCCTTCATAAAAATTAGAAATAAGATTTTAGGGTATCTACATATAAAAGCTCATATTAATTAGATAACTTAGGCCCATTTATTTTAAACCATATTAGATCACTTTATATTGAGCCAATTAATTATGATAGTGCATATTACACAATTATTATATAGGTAACTACACTATTTCACCAAATATCAACCAAAGACATAAATTATATACCCCGAAATATTTCCCACAACACTAGATCATAAATTTATCAAAAAATTCATTAAAACAACAATAAACATGCATAATCAATATCAAGGTAAAAACTTATAAAAAATACAAATTTTAATATTTTAAAACAAAATATTACAACAAATGAAAATTACACTTACCTCGTACAAAAATGAAGTTCAAGGTGGTAGCAAATCTTTAGTCCAAACATGAATCCTCCATTCTCCAATATTTTTTTTGTTTACGAAGTATGTGTTTTTGTTCGTGTTAGTGTGTGTAGGAGTGTGCGTAGTGTGTGAAAAATGGTGTTTTTGTGTGTGCGCGTATGTTGTGTGTGAAGGTTTAATGATAAATAGTAGTAGGTAGTACTACTAATAAGAAGAAAAAAATGAAAGGAAATGGGTTTGGGATTTTTGGCTGAGAGTAGTGGGGGGTGTTGGATGTTGTTGTGGTTAAAAATGAGTTGTGAATTATTGGGATAGGGGTTGAGTGTGAAGGTGGAGAAAAGGGGATACAGTGGTGGTATGGCATGGGAGTGATTTGACGGGGAACTAGAGCTGAGTATGAAAGTGGAAAAAGGTGAATTGACATTTTTTGGGGTCAAAATTTGTCAATACAAGTTCGATTTTTATCTAGCATTATAATTTGAACTTGTTTGTCATAAAAAGGAAAAAACTTTGAATTTGTCAAAATATTATAGTAATCATCGAAAATATATAAGGATCACAAAAATATAATTCTTATTAAATATGATACCCAAAAGATTATTGTCAAAAAATGTGCGTTCAGAATCAAAAAATATTTTAATTTTAAAAATTGTCCCAAATCGAATTCCAAAAGTTACTAAAATTTATCAATATGTTTAAAAACATGAAAGTGAATTTAGGAAACTGCAAAATTACAAAACGACACTTAAGTGTGAAAAGACCGTTTTGCCCTTACCTTTCAAAAAAATGATTATTTTGTGCAAAAATGTGAATTTTGTGAAATTGGAAATTTATCTTGAAAAATGAAAAAAAAAAACTTGGTAAAAATTTGTCCCAACTGTTACTTAACGGTAAAATATATATCAAAATTCAGTATTTACAAAAAAACACAACATCTGATTACAAAATAAAACACTCGAATCAGCTAACTTTAACTAGATGATAACCTGCAAGTAAACAGTGTCAAATAGTAACTAGTGGAAGTAGAGATCGTTCCCATGAGAAATGATGTTCAACTTTCGATTATTTGGTTGGAATGCTAATTGAAAGGTTTCATTAAAGAAAAAGGTTAAACTAAACTAGGTTTTATACTAAAGGATAATAAAAAGGGGGTTAAAATTTATACTAGCCAATTTTTCAGATTAATTAGATCAATCAAATAATTGTATGTGCCAAATTAGAGATTGATTTCTGATTGTAACCTAATCTTAATCCCTCGACAATTAAGAGCAAATGAGCGGAGAACAAGAATGGAGACCCTTATGGGTGGTGACGAGTTAACAGAGGCGGCTATGCTAGAGAGTTGGATACATGAGGGGTTAACATTGCCATTGGGCAATTAGTCCACAAGAAATCCGTATAGTGCTGCCTTCTTTCTCCATTTTCCTTCTGTTAATGGGTTTTTTTGTGCCTTGAATCTTAATGGATTTATTTGTTGTAAATTAGTGGTTGCTTTTCTTTAGATCATGTATATTAGTATGAATGGTAAACAACATACTTTCCTTCGAAAATTTCAACAGTGAATTGGATCTTTAAGTTGATTTGTTTGGAAAATAAATTTTTTTTTTTTAAATTTGTGCTTTAGGACCTTGTATCCATGTTTCAAACCACTTTATCGAATAATTGATTATCCGAATACCTAATATTTTTAGAGCGAATACGGTTTGAATTTTTACTCAATTGGTAAGACCAACTCGAATAATTTTATAAGTTTGTAGACTGTCTAGGCGGTCCATAAGCACCCCTACTTCAAAGAGGTTGAGGGTCAAAGAGATCGAATCACAAAAAGGTTGAGACCGATATGATGACCTCAAGAAGATCCAAATTGAGGTGATGACCAAGATTATAAACTCGAGCTTAAAAATATCATAAAAATGGCCAAGGCTTAAGTGATGACCCCAAAGAGATCGAGGCCGAAGTGGAGACCACAATATGGTTCAACCCTGGATTCTACTATTTGAGATAAAGTAAATCGTTGAACTCAAGTACAGAAATAAATTAAATAACGATGCTCGAATTAGGGTTGGATGATTTGGAGGCCTAAAAAGTTCGTAACAATGTTAACTTCAAAAGAGATGGATAAAAAAAAGAGGTCGAAGTGCCCCAAAATGAAAAAATAAGTTGAAAGCGTGAAAAAAACAAAGAAGAGGTTGAAACTCTCGAAAGATTGAAGAGGATGAAATGACCAGAAAGAGATGGAAGAACCTAGAAAAAAACGAGGTAGAGGAGCCCAAAAAAGTAAGAAAAGGTCCAAGCACCCAGAAAGAAATAAGGGGATGAAGCGCTTGAAAAAGAAAAAAAAAAAAAGATGTCGAAGTACCCGAATAAAAAAAGAAGAACCCGAAGCGCTCAAATTTTAAAAAAGAACTAAGAGAGTGAACTGTCCGAAAAAGAAGAAAGAGGTTCAAGTGCCCAAACAAGAATGATGACGTCAAAGTTCCAAAAATAAAAAGGCCGAAGTTCCAAAAAACATAAAAGGGGTCCCTTAAATGGAGCGAAGCCCATCAACTAATAAACGGCCCAAGGACGAGCTTGAAATTGGTTCAAACACGTAGGAAACGAAATTAAGGATTTGAGCTACTAACAATAAAGGTTGAAACTAAACCAAAGGAGATTATGAAGACAAAATGGGCCGATACGGATCCCAACGTGCAAGTTGGTCTGAAACCAATCAAAGCATACATATTTGGTCGTCCAGCCGATACCAGAATACAAGCTTGGCAGAAGTGTAACCCGACATACAAATTTGGCATATAAATTAGACCGAGGTCGACACAACATTCAAATTTGGTTGATGCCGAACACCCTACAGTCATGTAATGATTTACGTGAAGTTCGAAGATGATAAAAAAAAAATAAGTACAAGCATGATTGATAGGTTCCATAAGTTAAACTGATTGAGGATAAATTAATCAACTGTACATGAGACAATTAGTTTTATTCATTTACTAAGTCCCGCCATTTCAAAAAACAAAAGCATTTTAATTCCAAAATTCAATGCTAGCTTACTCATTTTTTTTTTTTTTTTAAAAGAATCATAACAAAAGAATAGATTCAAAATTGTCACACGGAGGCCATGCCATGGCATTTGATAGAAATTAGTCTTTCAATAGATTGAATCCACATGTCATGTAATTAATAGCTTATCAAGAATAATTTTGCAAATTAGTCCTAGGACTAGTTTAAAATCAGTTCGACATTCATGCCGATCAGATGATCATTGAAGTTTGATCGAACATGTTAATCACTAAGGTCTGATCGATTAGATCTCGAATCGGTCAGGGTTTGGACACCCAACAAACATCTATAAATAAGGGTGTTCATTGGATGGTTTTTCAATAATTTGGTTACAAAATTTTGGTTTTTGATTTTACAGTAAACAAGAAAATAAAAAATAAATTCAAACCAAACTTTTTTTTCGGTTGTTTGATTAACTAAACTTTTTTTTTTTTTTCAATTTATCCAATTAATCGAAGTTCACTAGTTAATTTAAAAACCAAGTATGAAGTAAATGCATAACTAATAAAATTAATAAACAAAAACCTAAAATTACTACAAATAAGACAAAAAAGAAATTAAAAAATAACAAAGAATAATAATATCAAAATATTGAATGAATGGAAAATGGAATTGGATTAGCAAAAAACTAAAAACTAAAATAATTAAAAGTTTGATTATTCAATTATTAATTTTCAATAACTAAATCTGAATCATATAATCAATCTTTTTTATTAAGTTTATCTAAATATCAATTATCTAAAAATAAAAACAAAACTAATTTTGTTCGGTCGTTTTGTTAGATTAAACCAAACTATGTACACCCCTTTAAAAAAGGAAAATATATAATACAAAAATCAATTTCACATCTCTTTAAACTCTCTCTCTCCCAAAATCACTGAATCATCAGTATCCTTTTCTGGAATTGATTCTCATCTTTGCAACAATAATGTATTTACATCTAGTTTTGCACACATTTTACAAACACTGCAATTTTATAATAGGCTAATGAAGTTAAAATAATTAATTTTATAAATATAAAATAAATTAATTTTTTAACATAAAAAATACATATTTTTGCAACCCTCGATTCTAATCAAAATAATCTTATATCACATATCCCTAGGGCAAAGGCATAATAGCTATTCTACTTCTAGAGCCCCGTGGGGACATAAAATTACACAAGACAAGCTACCTTGTTCTGCTTCTTTTGAAGGAAAAAAAAAAAAAGGTTGATCCCAATGGAGCTGAAGTAACAAAATTGATGCAATTTTTACCTCAAATATATTTCTGAGAATTAAGCAAATTGACTTGTTCTAATCCTGCAACAAATATTAGTGAAAATGGGTACCATCCCCAATAACTCAAAATCTCCTCGAATACTCCTTATACCCGTAGGTGACTACAAGCGAAGGCCAGAATGATAGGAATGAAAGCCAAGAACTTAATAATCAACCAACGATTCTGGTCGAAAAATATCTTTTTCAAAATGCCCCTGCTGATCTTGTCTGCCTCCTCAAATAGTGCTTGACGAGCAGGATCCATTCCACCCCTTAATGCTATCTCATTCTGTGAAGAATTATTATTCGAAAAGACTAATTACTATGTCATGTACCAGGATATTGATAGCTAACTATTTTTATTGAATATGGCAACAATCAAAACCAACAATCATGTATAGAAATGAAATAAAGTATCTACACACCTTTTGCCTAAAACTCTTGAGAGTGTCGCGTAGATCATTGACAGAAGCCAACTTTGAACTTAGTTCGGACCATCTTTCGTTGAGTTTTCCGAGGATACCTACACTTGTTTCTAATTTATTTGCATAGATATTTTCCTATTCAAATGAATTGCAATTGCGTTAAAAGATATGCATTTCTGGATAGTTTACTTCTAGCTCACAATAAGTAGATATTTCAAAATACAAAAAAGTAGTATAGATAATGGCAATTTGACTTACCCATTCCTTATAACATTCAGGATTTTGAGTCAAACACCATAGTAATAACTTGTTTGCTTCTTGAGATAGTTTTGGATTCCCTATGTTTCAGTCCATAAATCAATCTCAAATCTGTTGCAATATAAACAAAAAAAAAGATGAATATAATCACTTCAATTTTGAGTTACCTTCTTCTGTTGCTTTCATTGCAAGATCCTGAATTTGTAGGGAAAGTTGTTTTATTGATTTGCTTCTAGGTGTACCAGCAAGAGCAACATATACGAGTGTGGGATATATTGTTTCTAATCTCTCAGTTGCCTACAAATATACAAATATTAGAAAATTAAATAAATGTCTAATTTTGTGCTTATACATTACTACCATCAACAAGAAAGTGTAAACGACCACTTGATTACATAATTAATCTGCAAAATTAGTTTATTTTCACCTTGATATGGGTTGAAGACGCAGGAAGCATGTCACATGTAACAAGAAGGATAGCGCGAAAGGTGGTACTAAACGCTCTCCCTTTCTCACAGCACCATTTACCAAGGTTTTATATGCATTAGGCCGGGAAAGAATTCTGCAAAACAAACAAACCATAAAGGTAAATTTGAAGATTAAAAACATTTGTGAAAACAAACATTGCAAATTTGAATGAAGTTTCACAATTTCATACCTTTCTACTAATTGTAAAACCAAATCCCTAGTCTGTGGATTTGAGCTCGACTTGCCCCCTGCTCCCAGTATAGGCAAGATATAATGGGTCCATAGATACATTCCCACCGTCAAATCTCCTTGAGAGGCCTATGCAAAATTAATTTAATTTGGTTATCCAATGCCTATTCTTAAGGAATATTTGACCAAAGTAACAGGATGCCCATGTATATACCTGAATAATCATCCATATGTAGACTGGAAGCTTATTTTGACCATGATACTTCGAATTCGCCCTCAAAATTGGCAATAGATTAATCGTATTGTGTCTGGTTTTTGTCGCAATATCATTGATATTACTAGAAACATGGCAACCTACAAGATCAATACATATAGTTTTCATCATTTTTTTTATGTGAAAATTTAATGAAAAATGATAGTATATATTTTCTCTTGCAACGTTTTTTTAGGGTATTCCACTTGTACAGCTTTTAAAGTTATCCTCTTACGTACATAGAATTGATTTACAAGAGTTTGATGAAATAAATTAGCTAGGAAATGTTTTTATCCAATAAAAAATTCAATGTATGAAAATAATGGGGGCAAATAATATTCTAGATAATGCCAACAGTGTACTGGGTAAAAAAATATTTTAAATGAGGATTAATGTTAATTAAGTAGAACTTCTTCCAACATAGTTATTAAATCTCAATATATATGCAATGGAAAAGAGATCGAAAATCCTACTACTATTCTTTGGATAAGAACTCAAATTGAAAAGGTACAGTAGGAAGTAAATTAGAAGAAATTTTTATATGAACCTAATATTTATAGTATAGTGTTATGGACCTCTTAGTTTATGTTCTGTCACATTAATCATTGAAGTGATGTAGAGTGATGTGGCAAAACATGAACTAAAGAATCCATGGTCCATATAAGAATTTTCCGTAAATTGGTAGTCACTTTCAACCAAGATATAGATAAAAGTATCTGTTCACAATCAATACTATAGCTCAAAGGGAAAAGACCTCTTTGGAATTATACCTGAGACTTTGATGATATATTTTGAACACCTTTTTTCAAGCCTTTGGGTCTAGCTTGCTGAACGGTTAAGTCAGCTAGAATGTTGTCCAATGACCACAGTACAATGGATTCGAGTGATTCACTCGAATGTTGAATAATCCAGTCAGCCGAAGTCTTATAAACGTCTTGTTTGATATGACAAATTGGGATCTGCTCAACATGAATCAATTTTTATGTATCAATTTCTATTTTTGATAGACTCGTACATCAATTAATCACACAAGATTCACGTACACATAGACATGCAACAGAACTATTAGATATTGGATCCCCGTTCACCGACCAAAAAATGGATTCAGTCTAAGAAAAATATCGAAGTTTCGTTAATTTAAAACAGTTTACTAGTAGCATGTTATTTGAGGGAGAACTTATATGCCCTAATTAACCACCTTTGGCATGTATTAATCGAAATGTTGATTTCATATGTTAAAGATATAAAATTATTATATTATGGTGCGTAAATATTTGATTGATGTAATTATTCTAATTACTCTCTTAAATTAGGTGATTACCTTATTAGTCTGATTGTTTTGATTAGCAAGATTTATCATATATCCTATTATCTTGATTAGTAAGACTTACTATATTTATATGATTTACAATATTTTCTTATAAATCTATATAAAGGCACCTTATGTACCAATTGTATTGGGACCTGTTTTTTACATATTGTATATATATATATTCTCTTTCGTTTCTAATATATATTCTCTTATAAATCTATATAAAGGCACCTTATGTACCAATTGTATTGGAACCTGCCTTTTTACATATTGTATATATATATTCTCTTTCGTTTCTAATATAGTACCAGAGTCTTCGCCTGTAAACATATTTAAATTTCCACTTGTAAATATACTTTGTTCTGATTCTTGTGTTTCAACTTTCGGGTTCTCTTGATTTTAACATTTGGATCTCCTGATTTTAGGTTTCGGGTCTTTCTTGGTTTTCAACCTTCGGATTTATTAGATTTTGAACCTTCAAGTTCTCTTTCTTGGTTTTTAACCTTCGAGTTCTCTCGGTTTTGAACTTTCAGATTCTCTTCGATTTTCAACCTTCGAGTTTTATTGGTTTTGAGTCTTCGGGTTCTTTCGCTTTTCAACATTCGGGTTATCTCGATTTGTAACCTTTATCATAATTCTCTTTATTTCAGTTTTCGAGTATTCGATCGATTTTGATTTCATTTTGGTTTTGGTTCTTGATTTTTTTGTCTACACGGTTTCGATTTTCAATTCTCAAAATTTGCTTCAAACTTAATTTGGTTTTCCAGACACCATATTGCGTTTGAAAGGGATGTCGAAAATATGAAATTATTATATTATGGTATGTAAATATTTGATTGATGTAATTACTCTAATTACTCCCCTAAATTTGGTGATTTTCTTATTAGTCTGATTGTCTTGATTAGCAAGATTTACCATATTTATATGATTTAAAATATTCTCTTATAAGTTTATGTAAAAGCACTCTATGTACCAACTATATTAAGACATTATTTATACATATTATATATATTTTCTTTCGTTTCTAACATCATATATTACCCAAAATGCTAATATGTCCCAATCATAAACTCAGGAAGAATTTCCATGGTAGTATAAACACGCTCTTTAATTCTATGAACAAAAACCCTTATAGTGGATTTAAGTAAAATCTTTACATTCCTGCACTAAATAACTAAACTTAAATTGAAAATTTTCAATGAAATATACCTATTCAATGATAAAACTAGTCATAATCATATCAAGTCTATGCATGAAAATATATTGGTTCGGGTTTGCATAATCATTATTTAGAACAATATATAAGTTATTAATTATATTTTGTACAATTAAATTTGTACCCAATTTTCACTTTACATTTCGAATTTCTTAGTTTTGAACATTTCGCATCCCTAACTCTCAAATTTGTCCCACTTTAGTACCTTTTTTAATTCCGTCAAAAAAAGTTAACGGAATCTTTGTTTTCACGCACAAAAATATTATTGTACATTATATTGAATTTGTCGTATACAAAAAAAAAATACGGTTAATTTTTTATACATGTTAGAAAAAAGATTAAAATGGGACGAATTTGAGAAGTTGGAGTACAAAAATCTAAAACTAAAGTTTGAGATATAAAGTGAGAATCGATTATAAATTAAGAGATAAATTATAAAATTAATCTTAATATATAATGATTAGTGTTTAAAATAATTATTATAATAATTTTTTAATACATGATATATATGTAAAAACTAAAAAGTAATTGAAAAACATATTTGACGTATCCATATATTCATCGAGGACATATTACAGGTGCGTAATAAAATGAAGAAAAAACCATAATAGAGAGGAGCCAGCTCCAAAAACCCACTTACATCAGCAATCGTGTCAACGTTCGACTCTTTGAGCAATTTCAACCACGGAAACATTGCCGAACTCACAGCTGAAAATGCTCGGCCGAAATAATCTGCAAATCTAGTTAGTTGAGTGTCTTGTTGTGATGCATAAGATGCCTGCACAAAACCCCAAAAAAAAAAAATCAAAATAAAGCAATTATGAAATACGCTAAGTAATTAGAAGTTGAAAGTCAATCCTTTAAATGAATAAAGCTCAACCAAGAAAATTTAATTAATCCTTTAAAAAAAATGATATTTTGTACTACAAATAGGGGTGTTAATGGGTCAGATTATTAAGTTATCGTGTTGTATCAGGATCTATTTCTTATCGCTTTCATGTCGTATCGTGTCGTGTGAGACCCGTTTCTTATTGTGTTGTGTTCGTGTATGATCCATTCGGGTTCGTGTCGTGTTTGTGTCTAACATTATTACATACAGTAACTTAACGGGTTATCGTGTCAAACCACGGGTTGACCTTAACCCAACTAGACCCGTTTAATTTTGTGTTATAAATGGGTTGACGCAATAATGACCCGATAAATTTCCGGTCGTGTCATAACATGTTAATTTTGTATCGTATTCGTGTCGTGTTATCGAATCGTGTCAGAAATTGCCAATCCTAATTACAAGGAAACCTTTTCTTTGATTAATTGAATAATTCTCAGCTATACCATATAACAGCTATAAACTTTAGCATTATCCTTCGAATTCAGGTATAGCCACATAAAATATTAGGGCGGCAATATTTGAAAATATCAGCTTAGTTAGTAGAGCGATATATATATATATCAGTGGCGAGGCCAATTTTTTTTTTTTTTTTTGAGATATGGTAGTATAAAATAAGTAGCATATTCTTCTTAGATTTACCAAAAAAAAAAAAAAAAACTTGCTTCTCTTTTATTTTTAGTAACTCGAACTCATGACTAATAAGTCATAGTAGAAGAGCTTAAAGTTATATTTCGTTGTAACATATTCTTCTTAGATCTCTAAATAACACTAACTTACACTAGTTATTACATTAAGAAAAGAGAACAATTTGGTCCCTTATATTTAGGATATCAATCAATTTGATCTGTTAATTAAAGATCTTCTATTCTATATTTTATCTTAATTTCTATCTCACAACCTAATGAATGATCAAGATTTTTCTACTAAAACTTATAATAAGTATATTTAAAAGTAATTTTGACAATTTATTAGTAATGGGATAAGTAGTGGATTAGAAATTTTTTAGTGAATTTCACCTCTTATCTATCAAAAAGACCAATTTTGTTGGCCTCACATCCTTAAAATATTAACCAATCTAAAGCTTGTGAGTTATGACAAAAATTATGGACAAACTAACAAAGTTGTTGTCAACGCATCTCCTACAGGTTAACGATCATGTGATTATTATATAGTTTGCTCTATTAGTTTGTCTATGATTTTTGTCATAGACTGACAGGCCATAGATTGGAACTTTTTTAAAGATAAATGACTAAATTAATCTGTTGCATTAAATAAAGGACCAAATTAGTTAATACTCCAAAAATAAGAGACTAAATTGATTTTTTTTCTCTATTAGATCACATAGCAAATAAAAAAAAAATCAACACATATTTTTTAGCAAATCAATTGCGTACAAAGTTTAAACAAATTTTTTTTTATTTAATTTTTTTATAAAAAATCCATAGCTAAATCTATGCAAGGGGTAATTTGGATCCGACTTAACTTAGAACAAGGTCTGGAATTATTAGACTTGTCGAAATAATACCCATACTTCACTGGTTGTATAATCTTTTAAAAAACTTGTGTAAATTCAAGAACTCGTAGTTTCAGTTTGCTCTATCCCTAATCCCATACATTAAGACCTTACTTCATTCTGTACTGTTTAACTTATATTTGATTTTCACTTTATACCTCAATAATATTTTAACAATATTAGTAGAATTGATGGATGTAAATATGAATGACAAGTTGCACCTGTTTAGGGGTGTAACACATCAATTAAGATAGTTAGGAGTAATTTCAATTTATACCTCATAAATTATGATGAATTTTCAGTCTGAACTTTTAATTCTAAATTTTGGACAAGTTACAACTTTAATTTTCAAATCCTTTCTACTTTGGTCCAATTTTTAATCACCTTAAGAAATTTGATGAATATTCTATTTCAGGTGCGTAGTGCACATAGTTAGAACATCTACACTGAAATAGTATTAGTAATGAGGTGAATAACAGAACTAAAATGGGATGAGTCTGAAG
The DNA here is from genome assembly GCA_025175665.1 of Cinchona pubescens. Lineage (NCBI taxonomy): Eukaryota > Viridiplantae > Streptophyta > Magnoliopsida > Gentianales > Rubiaceae > Cinchona > Cinchona pubescens. The sequence goes on from JANKKI010000064.1 coordinate 3,186,709, forward strand.
ATAAGGACCGCATGGTGTTCTAAATTGAAATTTAGGATGCAAATAAAAATCGAGTACAAATTAAGGGTGCAAAGCGGAGAAAGTCCATAGGGCCAAAAACTAACCGAAATATCAGCAAGAAAAGAAGCGAGATCATTGGCATCGATCTTCGCAGCAGCTTCAGCAACAGTCATATTCGTCTTCTTTGTGTCCTTTTTCTCCTTTTTCTTTTTCTCTTTTTCCTCCATAGCTCCATTTTTTTTACTCTTCCCACTGCCACCATTTTCTGGCCGATGATTTGAAGACTTCACTACTAACTTTTCACCATCTTCAAAAACTTTAGACGCTTCTCGAGCCTCAATGTTCTTCCTCCTCTCAGCAGAATACTTCTCCAAAGACTCAAATACATTACTAGTTTTATTATCATTATTAATGTTGGGATCACAAGATAGTTTTGTTGTTCCTAGATTAGTATTTCTTAATATTATTCTTTTGCTGCTTTTTCTTAGCATATGTCACTTGTTGCCATCCTCCATTGTTTTCATCATCAAATATAGCATTGGATTTCTCTTCCATTTTTTCTTTTTTTTGGCAAGAGGGATGGTAGAAGGAAGGAAAGAAGAATAGATAAAGGAGTAAAGAGATAGAGTTTTTTTGTGATGGGTTGGGGAGAGGATGACGGGCAAGACATATGAAAAAGTGCAATGGGACGTTAAAATCGGGCGTTTTATGGATAATGCATATAGAAGATTATAGGTGTTAGAACGATAAACATAGTTTGGAAGGAACAATAATGTTATTGATAAATTACTTTCCAAAAAAAAAAAAAAAAAATTGCTATTTATAGGATGGTGTGTGAACATACAAGTATAGAAAAGTTTATATTTATAGACATACATTATAACTACACATATATAGGATAACAATATAATACAATGGATATAGAAGATAGCACTCTCAAATCTAGACGTTAACAAGAGGGGATTGAATAAATGGGATTCAAGTACGAGTTTATGAGAAAAATATAATTTTATCCCTCAAAATTTGGGTCGTGGTTCATATTGGTTTCTAAACTTCTAGATAAAACAAATTTAGTTCATAAATTTTTCAACTTTAATCAATTTAGGACAAATTTGAAAATTCTGTCAATTACAAATGAAAAAGTTGCACATGGCAATTAAATCTTAAATTCCAAATGTGAAAAAAATACAATTTTAGCTCTCAAAATTTGGGTCATGGTCTATTTTAGTCCTCGAAATTTCAAACAAAATGCGTTTAATCCTCAAACTTTTCAATTTCTATCAATTTAGAACAAATTTAAAAATTTTGTCATTTACAAACAGAATGCATGTGACTGTTAAATCTGTTGGCCCAAGAGCAACCTAAGAGGGGGTGAATTAGGTTGTCTCTAAAAACAAACCTTTTAATGTGTTTTATGAAAATGCAAACTTTGTGTAACAAATAAACACTAAAGCACAAGTGATCACAAGATAAATATTCAATCAATTGAAATTCAAAGACAAATAAAGAGATTGAAAATATCAAACCAAACTCCCAAACTCATCAAGTTTGGACTACATCCACTAGTAGTGCCTCTTTAAAGAAGGTGAGGCAATAATCTATTCGTACACAAAGTAGGCTCTCCCTTGCACCAACTAAGTCCCTCTAGTTGAGCCAAAGGATTTTACACTACAACCTCACTTTTGTACACTTGTTATCCCTCCACTCTTACACTTGAAGATCACTCACTAGTCTACTCTTGCTCACACTAATTCCCTTTAGTTGAGCCAAGAAAATTATACTACCCAAACCAATACAACCCATAATATTTTAGCCTATTTCTCCCCAAATAGCTCTTACAAGTGTTTGTATTGAATGTAGTAGTTCATCACATTAATCTGATGTCCTTGGGCTATTTATAGATGAAAGATGTGTTGACATTTGAGCTCCAACGTTCAAAAAACTAGCTGTTAAAAACTAGCCACTAGGAGTATTCGGATGGAGGTTCTGACGTTCGATCATGCGTCCTACAACTTTATGAACAGTGCTTCGGACGGTCGTATGCGTCCTACAGCTTGACAGAAAATTCTTCATTTTGAGCTCTTTTCTTCGTACGGTCTTGTGCGTCCTACAGCTTTTGGTTCGGACGGTCATATGAGTCCTATCCTATAGATTCTGGTTTGGACGGTCATGTGCGTCCTAAACCTTATGGTTCGGACAATCATATTCGTCCTATCGCTCCGCTTCTGGTTCGGACGACCATGTGCGTCCTAAACCTTATGGTTCGGATGGTCATATGTGTCCTATCCCTCAACTTCTGGTTCAGATGGTCATGTGTGTCCTATAGCCTCTGATCATGTTTCGGACGCTCTCTTGCATCCGAGTTCCTTTCTTTCGGACGCTCTTCATCGTCCGTAAAGTGTTGTTTAACTTTTGGTCATTTTTCTTGATTGGGTTCGGATGATCATTTTCGTCCAAGCCTTTCTATTTTTCTGACACACACTTACTTATTTTCAAGCCATTAGTACGATTTGGTTATCATCAAAACATGATTATCATAATTGGGGTCCAACAAAATCTATTTTCAGATATCACAATTCCCAATTAATTTTAACCCATTTCACCATATTTTCACTTTCCTGTTTGGATATCAATGCCTAATATCATTCTTGTCCATATTATAATATTTCCCATTTACGTGCTGTTAAATTCAACCAAGGTTATAGTACATCCTAACCAATTTTAACCCATTTAATCTAGTGTTCGAAAAGTTATATCCAAAGAAAGGATAATAATAAAGGTTAATTATAATATGCATCCCTGATCTATCACCGTTTTGCACTTTGTACCATAAACTATTAATTTTAGCACTTCAATGTCTTATATTATCAATTTTTGGCACATTACTCAAAGGGTTAAATTTGAAAAACTCCGTAAACTTATACCCTAGTTGTATTTTACCCCCTTAACTTATTTAATAAGACTTAACCCCCTCTTTTACGTTGTGGGACATTAACAAAACTATCCCTATTATTTTAATTATTATTATTATTATTCTTTTTTATTCTTTTTTTCCTTCTATTTATTTTCTCTCTCTTGTTACTACTAAATAATTGTAGTATTAATTCTAATAGTTGAATAACTAAAATTTTAACTTTTCACATGTATCTAAATAATTTAATTAATAGAATAATCATACTTTAATGTAAACAATATATCTTATTGTAATATAAAGTTTTTGATTAACTTTTAATAATAAGATTAAGAAATAAATAAATTAAAATAAATTTTTTGTGACAAAGGAAATTAAATTTTTTTAGTATATAAATAAAATTGTAGAATGAAAGTCGTGTACAACCTTATATTGGTAGGAAATTAAATTTTTTCAGTATATAAATAAAATTGTAGAATGAAAAGTCGTGTACAACCTTATATTGCTAGCATAACAGTGGAAAAAATATATAATGAGACTCATTTATTGAGGTTAATCTAAAGAATGTTTGCTAAATTTGGTGTAGTAAATGAAAAATGTTTAGTTGAAAATGTTAAACAAAATTAAATGATTAATTTATTAGTTCAAAGGTGTACTTCATGTGCTAATAAGCAATCTCTTTTTCACATCATTATCTCAACAATTTAGGAGTTTTTGAATTTATGTTATCTTTTGAGATTCTAGTTCAGCTGTGTCTCTCATTGATTATTTTTAACAAGTTTATAATAACTAGGGTTATTCGTTGGATAATTGAATCTTTGGTACGTAGCAATGAAGAGGAAGATTGTGATTGTGGTAACGATGATGATGATAACGAAGAGAATGATAACGAGTGACTTTTACAGATTATCTCATCGGATAATAGTTGATAAACTATGTATTTATTTACTTATATTTTATTACTTTTACTTTTGTTGTTAGAATTTAGATTGATAGCAAATTTCTTAGTACTATTGTTGATTTGTGGTTGTAGTACATATATTGAATGCATATTTTGCATATTTAGTTGTGTTATTGGTAGATTTGAAATTTGAGGTATGGTATTCTGATTTGATTGTTATTGGCAGGTTTGGAATTTAATGGTATTTTAATTTTTATATGTAATATTTTTAAATTAGAAAAGGATTTTTCCGTCGCTAATATTTTTAATTATTTTAAAATATTAATCACTAACAGAATTTTTCGTCGCAACTGTTATTCTTAGGAGCATAATTTTTAGTCGCAAAATTTAGTAACAGATAAATCTGTTTCTAATTTAAGGTTTTCACAATGTCTTAGAACCAAATTTAATAACCGATTTGCTGACAAAAACCCCCCCACTAAAATTCTATCGATAAAACCTTTGCTATATTTTATCGATGACACATTTTTCGATGGATGGATTCTGTTGACAAATCCGTCGGTAATCGTTTAACGATGGATTTTTATCAAAACTCCATTGTTAAATCCGTCGCTAAATGGATTTAAATTGGTTGGGAAGTGCTTTGATGTAGTAAGAATGCTAAAAGGTTAGGCGTTGATAGTTAGAAAGAAAAATAAAAATATAGTTTAAATGAGTTGAAATCGGCTGGGTGGTATTATAACTTAGATTAGATTTACGTAACTTTTTTCGTTTGTAATAGAATTTTCAAATGTGTCCTAAATTAGAAAAAATTGAAAAGTTCGAGCATTAAATGTGTTTTGTTTGGTACTTTAGGGATCAAAATAGACCATAATCCAAAGTTTGAGGGCTAAAATTGTATTTTTCCACCTTTGGAACTTGACATTTAACAGTACATGTTTTGCACGTGACTTTTTTTGTTTGTAATTGACGAAATTGTCAAATTTATCCTAAATTGGTAGAATTGAATAATTTGAGAATTAAATGTGTTTTGTACGAAATTTTGACGATCAAGAAGGATTAAGACCTAAACTTTGAGAGCTAAAATTATATTTTTTCCATGAGTTTATTTGTGTATAATTTTACACTAGGGAAAACGATATATCATGTTGTGTCGTGTCCTTATTGTATTACTGTAATAACATCTCAACTTTAATCCGGCCTTATTAGTACATACCGTGTTTATTATTATGTCATATTTATGTTTAACCTATTTAACTTGTTTACTTTTACCAAAGATATAATAGCCTGTTTAGCAAGTTCATATAATTTGTGTCCCATTTAAATTAGATCCCAAATATTAATTCTTTAATATATTTAACAATTAAAATCAACATCATTATCATAATACCTTAGAACATATGAATAATATTCATTTCAATTCCCAGATGCATTTGAATAACTAATTAAAATGATGGATTAAATAATTATATACTAAAATTGTTACTCACATTTTAAATTATGCTAAATTAAATTATAGTCGAATAAAATTTCGAATAATTTCTGCGTGCATTAGTGAACAATCACCATTTAACAAGTATGGTTAATAGTGTACTAATTGATTTGTGAACTTAGATAATGTTTTGTTTCAGTCTTCAAATTCATGCTAAAGATCAAAAGAGGAATCGAGACTTGAAAAGTAATAAGGGAGACGTGACGATAAAATATTACTTGTTTTAGTAAAAAAAATTAACTAGGCATCATTCCTTAATGTTATTAGATTCATTTTTATTTACTGCTTTCTTATTTATAATTAAATTACTCAAAATATTAATATTTAAACAGATGGACACGACACCACATATTTATAACATGTTAACACTTTAACAAATCCTGCTAATCTAATTACTTAATAGGTTATTGTATCAATCTTTGGATTGAATGGCTCAATCCATTTACTTTTATGTCATAAATATGTTGATCTAATAATAACTTGATAAAATTTGAATCATGTTATAATGTATTAAATTTGTGTCATATTCGTACCATATCATTGTGCCCTACCAAAAATTACTCCACTTATTTTAAACAACTGAAATTAAGGAATAATACAGAAAATGATATTAAACCAAAAGCCGCTCATATGAAAAGTTTTCTATAGACCATATATAGGAGAGATTAATCTTTGTCAATATATTTGAAATATTAATTTCTCATTTTGATTGTTGAAGTGTCAATTATATTAGAGTAGAGAATGCACATAACCTAGACATTTTCATTGGCTAGCAACTTATAGCTCTGTGTCTACAAAAGTAGTTAAGTTTTTCCCCTCTCACCATTACAAAGGTGAAACGTTCATTTCTTTTTCTTTTCTTCTTCTTCTTCTTTATTTTTTTTCCCGTTTTGATGCCGATTATATGCAAATATTATTATGTGTCTTTATTCCACATTAGTTAATATTAAGAAGAGTTGTGTAATCTTGGTCTTATAAATAGAGACCTTAAATTTTGGTCTTTGTGTACCAAACACTAAACATAAGAGAGGTTAATGGGTTATTGGGCCTTGTTGATCATTAAACCTTTTGTGTTATTTTGGCTTCTTGTGCATTTGTACTAGTGCTTTTGGGCTAAGGAGAGTGCTCCTAAGCCTAAAAGCACTAGTACAAAAACAAAAGAAGTCAAAATAAAACAAAAGGTTCAATGACTAATAAGACCCAATAGTCCACTAAACTATATTACGTTTAGTGCTTGTGTATACAAAACTCAAAGTCTAAGGTCTCTATTTATTAAGACCAAATTTGCACAACTTTCCTTAACATTAACTAACGTGGCACAAAACCACATAACAACTCTCCACCTTGACGCGTAACCACATCCACAAAATAGCAAAATAGCAAACTTGCTTCACCTTCTCTACAAAAGGTCCAATGGGCTTAAATTACCAACGACGAACACCAACCAAGTCCAAGCACTGCTTAAATTGTAAACTAGAAGAGACTTCGTAAATACGTCTGCAATAGTATCTTTGGTACTAACTTTGTGAACAAGAACTTTTCTCTCAACAATGGTATTCCAAACGAAATGAAACTTCACGCCAATGTGTTTTTTCTTCTCATGATATATCTAATCTTTAGTCAAGTGAATTGTACTTTGACTATCATAGTAAACTATAGTAACACTATGACGTAGACTGAACTCACCAAACAAACCTCTCAACCACAAAACTTCTTTGATAGCCTCGGTCACAACTATGGTATATTCTACCTCCATAGTAGAAAAATTCACAACAGGCTGTATAGTAACTTTCTAACTGGCTGCATAACCGCCAACACAAAATACATAATTAGTAAGTGTTAATCTTTTATCAAGATCCCCGACATAATCAAAGTCCACAAAACCAACCAAAGTGTCACTATTTTTTCCAAACTCCAAAAATGTATCTGATGTACCTTTTAAGTATCTGAGAATCCATTTCACAACCTGCTAATGCTCTTTTCCAAGGCAAGACATATACCATATAACCACACTAACTACTTGTGAAATGTTTGGACGTGTACAAACCATTGCATACATGATATTACTGACAACACTAGAATATGGAACCTTGCCATATAACTTTCTTGCTCATCTGACTATGGTGACTAAGTAGTTGAAAGTTGAAAATGACTTGTAAGAGGAGTTCTCACAAGTTTAACATCTTTCATGCCAAATTCTGCAAAGCTTTATCAAAGTAATGCTTTTGAGTTACGAATAATTTCATTTTTATAGCTCCTCGATCTCTCTAGATTTCCATGCCAAGAATCTTCTTAGGTGCTCGCAAATCTTTCATCTCAAATTCACTACATAATTGTGTCTTCAATGTGAATTTCTACATAACTCTTTATAGCAATGACCATGTCATCAACATAAAACAACAAATAAATGAAAGAACCATCATTTAACTTCCGGAAATAGACACACACCACAAAAAACATGTGATTAGCAACGAATTTAGCAATAAAAAATTAATGAAAATTCATTGCTAAACAAGTCAGACACGAATTTAGTAACGAAAAAGTATTCGTGGTAATTATACTCGTGGGTAACCGAAATAACAAAGAAAAAAAATTATTCGACAGTATTTTCGTTGTTAATTAGCAATGAAAATTATTCAATAGTCTTTTCATTGGAAATAGCCACAAATTTAGCCATGAATTTTTCACATATTTTCCAATGATCATTAGGATCGAATTCTCCAACAAAAATTTTATAACGTACTTAGTCACGAAATTAGCGTCAAACAATTAGCAACATATTTTGCAACAAATATATTTCAAGGAAAATTAGCAAAAAAAAATTGTTACAAATAGCAACGAAGTCCTTCTTCCAAATTTAAATATTTATTTCAGTTTCCAATGAATTTAGCAAGGAAAAAATAAAAAAAAAATATTTTTCCAAAATTAGTAATGAATTTACCAACAAATTTATTGCAAAAAAAGTACAAAATATTATATATTTTAATTATTGTTATCCTATTTTTTTCCTTTACAGTTATGTTTACCTGTACAAACTTATGAATCCAAACTATGCAGAAATATAACAAATGTGCAATATAATTAATGAAATATAATGTTTAACAATGAAAGTACAAAGATTCACACATAAAAGTTCTGTTTATAAAAAAGGAAAAAGAAAAAACTAAGTGGTAGACGGTCTAGTTGGACCCTGATCGATAGGAGGCTCCCTCGAACTGCCAGCCTAGTTAGGATCTAAACCCTTACTCTGTCGTTGCACAAAAACCCCTATAGTGTCATTTGACCCAATATCTAATGCATATCCTCGTATTCTACATTTGATGAAACTATTCCTTTAATTGTATGAACTCGGTCTGGCTAACAGGAGAAGAAGGAGGTGGTAAAGGCGGAGGCGGAGGCGGAGCAGATGAATATGCAGTGCTAGCACGGACAGAAGATGTGTACTCTTTGGCTAGTGGACCCATACCGAACACTTTCCCAAACTCAACTCCACCAACGGTGTCCACCCAAATATTAGTATCATTAATAGATGGTTTGGAGGACTCGCAGATTGTTGGAGAGTTTATTTGCTTTGTTTGCTCCCTATGAGTCGCCCGATGGTTGTGGTACTCATTGTGAATGGATTTAGCCCGCAGTCCACTCCAGGTTTTATCCTTTTTTTATAACACTTTGTGAAGAGTGTATCAAAATCGGGAGGATTGCCTTGTTTGTTTGTCTGTAAAAAAAAAAAAAGAAAAGAAAGAAAAAGTAGAAAAAAGTTAGCTCCTGCTAAGTTTATAAAAGTTGAACACTATCCCAAACCTTAATTAGGAGCTGAGTTTATAAAAGTTAATCCTAAACCTTAATTAGAAAGTGAAGAATTTAAATATTTACTAAACATACCAATCTTCGTTTGTATTCCAGGATGTCGATTGATCCATCAGTGTGTGGAGCCATCTTGGCGGCATCCAAAATCATGTTTTGCTTGTTCATTTCAGCTGGGCCTTTGGATAGTCCCAGTTGATTACAATCTGGAGTCGAACATCCTTAGCCATGAAATTCGGCTTCATTATATCCTTCTTCGCCTTTGCCATGGTGGTGTGCAAATAATCTCTGACTTTTTCTTGAAGATCCGAAAGATCTCACAATTGTCCACGTCATCCCATGAGTAGCGGCGCTACAAAGTTCAGGAAAAAATTAATAAATAACAATACATCCAATAGAGGAGCATAAACAAAAAAAATTGAATTTTTACCTTGAACTCATTCCACCATAGTTCATGTATATTCTGTGGTGTAGTTGTCCACTTGATAAATTTCATTCATGCTAATGAGACTTGATGATACTATTGAGAGTGCGGACCACCGTGCCGGAGTCTGAAAACCTGTAATGATTTGTTGTTAGAAAAAAAAATATATAAAATAGATTTAAAACTATTAATATGGTACTCACACGTCAGTGTCAGGGGTAATGTACTGCCTAACAAATGTTGGTGGCATGACCGTAGTATTAGTGGATTGCCCCTACTAAGACTGTAATATGCGTGGGGTATTAGATAAACTGACAATTAGAATATGACTCGTGCTACTCGAGCCACCCATACCAGTAGTACTATGCAAATGGGCCTATTCTAATGAAAAAATGACCAAGTTTAAATTCCCTATTTAGCCAATAATTATTTTTAATTGTTAATATTGAGTTAATTCTTAGTAACACAATAATTTTTAAAATTTTTGACTATCCCTTGTACGTTAACCATTCTAAAAATTTTCCATTCCTATGCTTATCCAATAGTTCTACAAAATTGTATAACTTAAAATAAAAATTCGGACTGAAGTCTCCCTTATTCTACAACATAAACTGAAAAGTAGTACTGATGCAAATAGAGACACGAAAATGATTCAGATGAGTAGAAGTTAAGGGAGGACTCAAATTCTACATTATGTGTTACGATATCAATGCACTCCATTTAGAACTCATCTAGATGAAAAATTCAAACTAATTTTTTGTTTTAAAATTTTAAACCAATTTTCTATGTATTATGCTTTCAGCTTCAGATTAGTGCTCCTCACATCTACTTCTGGTGCTGGACAATCACAAATATCTCGCAAATCTTTTCTTGTGTTCAAGTTTTCCTTTGTCTTCCCAGTGATATCCATTACAGTTTCAATATATTGTCAAACACGTTTTTCTCAATATGCATGACATCTGCATTATGGGGAACAACATTTGTACTCCAATATGGAAAATCCCAAAATATTCTTCTCTTTGTCCACCTGTGGTTTCCCCGTATCCATCAGGCGTGTGCTGGGGATCATCATGTGCTCTCTTCAAATGAATTCAACTCGAACCGCGCAAAAATTTCTACCCCTGACAGCCGCAATGGTGGCAGAGTTCTTTCAACTTTTTTCTTTTTTCTTTTTTCTTTTTTTGGTTAAACTCTTTCCTATTCCTTCTATAAGAATGTCTAGGAGACAAAATTTGCCTATGACAATCAAAGTAGCAAGCTTTCCTACCGTGCTTTAGCTTGAATGCTTTTGACCTCTCCATGCATATAAGACACCCAAAAAGGCCTATAGTACTCCATCCAGACAACATCTCATACATAGGAAAATCGTTCGCTGTCTATAAAAGGACAGCCTTTATGCCAAATACGTCCCCAGTCGTGATGTCCCTGGTAGGAATTCCTTGGTACCACAACTGGCGCAATTCTTCTATCAATGGTTACATGTACACGTCAATAAGTTTCTATAGGTTTGGGGACCAGGTATAATTAGTGTTAGAAACATGTATGGTGCTATCATGCACATTTATGGTGGTAAATTCTAAGGAGTTAAATTAACAAGCTAACACGAATATGTCATTTCTAGATTTACCAAAAGGGGCAAATCCGTCGACACATAACCCTAAGCGAACATTACATGTTTCCATTGCAAAATCTGGATGACTTCTATCAAAATGCTTCCATGTCTTGATATCTGAAGGATGACACATAAGGTCGTATTTTGTTTCGTGATTTGCATGCCACGAGATATGTAGAGCTATTGCTTGAGGCACACACAATCTCTGCAATCTGGGCATTAGCGGTAGATAGAATAATTGCTTGAAGGATCTTGGCTTCCCATTGCTACCCTTTTTGGCCTTATACCTTGAAAGTTCACACCACTTGCAAAAGTCTGCATTCTCACCGTCCTTCTAGTACAAGATGCATCCGTTGGGGCATACATCTATTCTCCTAACTGGAAGACCTAAGCTTTTAACCAAATTCTTTTCCTTGCTGAAGTAGTTCAACATTATATTGTCCTCCGGCATCGTCTCAAGCATCAATTGCACCACTGAATTGAAATAGTTTTCCGGCATATTATTAGCGACTCAGCTTTAATATTTAGGATCCTCGAAGCCACTGATAATTGAGACTGATTATGGTAGCCTTCCCACAAAGGTTGATCCACAACTTCATTGTATCCCAAAACCGCTCACATAAAGCTTCTCCATTTCCTATGCATGTTAATGGATCTTGTTGGAACATTGTTTGGCTTGTACTTGCTTGCTCAAAAGAGTGCTCGTAAGTAGTACTAATCTGACCCTAGTTTGGACCAACATTTTATCCTACAGCATTAAAGGCCATACTCTAGTAGGGATTAAACTGGTTGTAATCATCAAACGGTTGAGTTACAGGAACTTGCATATTACCGGAATTCGCACATTCCTGAAAAATTTCACCATGACAAATCCAATTGTAATACTTTGACACAAATTCATACCTGTACAAGTGCTCTCTCACTTTGTCTAAGGTTTGAAATTTAAATTCTTGCATTTGGAACATGACACCTAATATTACTTCCATTCATGTACTGAAATTGCCTACTTGCAAATTGTCAAATTTTTTTCACACCCATGCAAAACTTTTCCGTACATCCTCAACGACCAGGTAAATTCATCTTATACATCCATTCCCTATTTTCTTCCATTCTTAACTTGACTTGTATAAATTCACACAAAAATTATCACAAATTAAATTATAACATATATATAATTCTCAATTGACATATATAAGATCTCTTTAGACACATGTAAAACTTTAATTACACACGAATCAAGTTGTCCATAGATTATTAAATTTAAAAAAAAAATATTAAAATAAAATTTCAAATTTAAATGCACTTGACCAAAATCAAATTATCCCCACAAAATATTTTGACTGCCAAAGGCTACCGTGCACCGTTGCAACCAACTCGGCTCAAGTTTTGATATTTATCTTTCATACAAAACAAAAATTTTGGATGCTATAAAATTCAGAAAAAATATACTTAAGAAGTTTCAATTGAAAAAAAATATGGAGGAAATTGTTATCTAGCTGAAATACTAACGTATTTTGCAGCGAAGATATAAAATTCATTGCTAAAAATCACAAACAAAATTTTCAATGAAAAATAATGTTGCGGTTGTACCTACTTTCAACAATGTGGAACACAAGTTTTCCAACGTACATTGCTACGAAAAATATTTTGTTGCTAATATTCACAACAAAATTAGTCACGAACTTTGCTTTTGTAGCTATACCAATCCCATCCATGTGGTTAGGACTGTCAATTAGACTTTGTGAATCGGGTTTTGCAAAGTCCAATCTTGAGTCACAAAATTATTCGGACTGTGATCCTTAATCGGGCTAAGTTAAGCTCACAAATATACAGCTCACCCTCGACTCACAAAATTATTCGGGTTTCGGGCCTAAATTGGGCTGGCCCAAGCTCACAGTACATACATTACCGAAAGTTAAGAAATTAAGAGATAAAATATAAAAAGAGTATCTCAGGTCTGAATACTAACAACTAAAGCATGAAAAATAATACTTTATCAAGAATTAGCAATATCTGCACATACAAAAGTTGAAAAAAGTACTTCAAATAAATTATTTTGACTATCAGGGTGAGAGTTTACTTAATTAATAGATTAATTAGTATAGAGTGTGATTTATATATATATATATATATATTCATTTACTTATTAGGACCGGGCTTTATTCGAGCTGAAACTTGTGATAACCAAACTCGTCTCACATTTAAATCAGGCCTAATATTTAGGTCCAAGTTCAGTTCGGCTCACTTTAATATAAAGTTCGGCCATCTATTTTTCGGGTCGGTCCAGCCCATTGACAGTCCTACATGTGGTACACTATCTATTCAACGTTATTAGCCATGAAATAGCTATTCGTTGCTAAATTTTTCAACTCAATTAGCCATGAAAATACTTTACGAATATCCCAACAAAGGTACCCACGAAAGTTTTCATTGCTAACGTAGCCAAGGTTTTAGCCACGACACTATCGTGTCACAATTCATCTTTCAAATAAACATGAATTTAGCAATGAATTTATTCGTTTCCTGTTTTTGTTAGAGAAAGCAATGAAATTTATTCATTGCTAGCTTTCATTACTAATTGATTGCTTTTTTGTAGTGAAAACTATCATACATGCTTCTTTTTATAACCATGAGCCAACATAAAGGAATCAAACCTCTTATACCACTATCTTGGAGTCTGCTTCAATCCGTACAAGGATTTCTTCAACAAGCAAACATGGTCTTTTTTTTCCTTTAATTTCACATCCCTTAGGTTCCCCCATGTAAATTGTTCTTCAAGTTCACCATATAGAAAAGCTGTCTTGACATCAAACTACTCCAATTCCAAATTATACATGGTAACTAAGCAAGCAAAACACGAATAGAGATATGTTTAACAATAGGTGAAAATACATCATTGAAATCAACACCATGTACTTGACTATAACCCTTTGTAACCAACCGTACTTTATATCATGGAGTTTTAGCCCTGGATGACCTTCCTTCTTCTAAAATACCCATTTGCAATCAATAATTTTTTACCCAAATACGGCTTTACAAGGTCTACAAGTTTCATTTATATAGAGAGCCACAATTTCTTCATTCATAGTGACCAACCACTTAGCCGAATTATCACAAGAAACTGCTTCAAAGCAGGTAGAAAGCTCACCAACTCCCTCCATTTCTTCAGCAACTGACAAAACATATGCAACTAAATTTGTATATTGCTGCGGTGGTCGAATCTCCCTCCTTGGTCTATCCTTGGCAATAGAATGCTTTTCCTTTGGTTCTTCTTCAATAAACTCTAGTTCATCTACTGAATTTCTCTAACTAGAAGAAGCTAACTGAGAAGAACCAAAACTGCCAAATTCTAGCTCCAATTGCTTCTCGTACTATTATCTGTATTGGTACCATAAGAACTAGAAGATTCCTTCTTCAAAGACAACATGAATAGTTTATCAAATGTAATATCTCTACTAATTACAAATTTTGGTGATTTGGGATCAAGACACTATAATCTGTATCCTTTCACCCCAGAAGCATAACTAAGGGAAATACACTTTTTAGCTCTGTTAATTAGGTTCTAATTTTCCATAATTCACATACATATATGCTGGACACCCATAAACTTTCAAATCAGAGTAATTAGTAGGATTACATGACCAAACTTCCTCAGAGTCTTGAAGTTAATAGTTGCAAAAGGAACTTGTTTGACAATGTGACAAGTTATAGAGATTGCTTCTACCTAAAAGTCCTTCATCAATCCTACATTAGAGATCATACAATGTGCTCCTCTAAAAGAGTTCTGTTCATACGTTCAGCCACACCATTTTACTGAGGCATCATACTAATTGTATGGTGCCGAACAATTCCTTGATTTTTGCAAAATTCAACAAATTCACCTTCAAAAAATTCCATGCCATTATCTATTCTAAGCCGCTTAATCCGTTTAACTGTTTGTTTCTGAATCTAAACTTTCTATTGCTTGAAAGTTAGGTAAACATCATTCTTATATTTCAAGAAGTAAACCCAAACTTTCCTTGAAAAATCATCAATGAAAGTCAATATATACCTAGTACCACTTCATTATATATTTAGATGGAACATGAGCTGGCCCCCCAAAGATCAGAATGGATATAATCTAAAGTACCTTTTGTCCTGTGGATTGTTGGTGAAGTGAAAGTGACTCTCTTCTGCTTTCCAAAGACACAATGTCACAAAAATCCATTGCCCCGGTACTCTGTCCACAAAGTAGCCCTTTTTTTCTCAACATAGTCAAACCTTTCTAGCTCGTGTGCCCTAAATGCATATGCCATAATTTGGTGATGCCCAAATTAGAAAATAACGATGAAGAGACTACTACGGAACCTATGACCATAGAACCCTGCAAAATATACAAAGTACCTTACCTACAAGCTTTTGTAATAACAAGAGTTACAGACTTCCATAACTCCACCTTCAACTGCGTATTTGCACCCAAGAGTCTAAAAGGTGGCTAAAGAGATGAGATTCTTTTTCAAATCAAGAACATGTCTAATATTCGTGAGCATCCTCACAATACCATCATACATTTAAATCTAGACTATACCCTTGCTGACAGCGATATCACAACAAACGGCATTATAGCCTATCAAACAATTCTACCATTATAAGATTCGTAAATAGAAAACAAATCTCTATTGGGACGCAAGTTATAAAAGTACCCCGAATCTAAAATCCATTCATTTTTAGACCTTGTTCTATTATCTATAACAAAGAAAATATTTTCATCACTCTAATCAGCTGTAACGCTAGCCTTGGCAGTATCAATTTTTTTCTGGTCAAATTTCTCCGTATGCTTATCTTTATTTTTCAACCTAAAGTATTCGCATTTAATGTGTCCCTTTTTACGGAAACAATTGCATATCAAATTTTTATGTCTGTATTTAAATCTAGATTTTGATTTACTACTGTAAAAATCTCTCTTTTCAAATCTACCCCTAGCAATCAAGCCTTCAGCTTGATTTTTACCAATTTTTCCGGTTATATCCCTATCAATTTGCTCCTTAGATTTTAAAGCATATTTAATTTCATGATATGAGATTGTTTCTCCTAAAGATTTTGTATTCTTGCCTCATATAGTGAAATATTTTACTCACCATCGCCTGTGGACGTAGGTCTTTTGACCGAACTACGTAAATTTGGTGTCTCTTTTTAATTTCTTTTTTGTTTTGTTATCTTTTGTTTTGAATTTGTCTCGGACTTTTATCAATTTCCTGGGATTCTCCCTAACAACTATGAACTATAGCACAAGAATGCAGACAAGTGAATCAAACAAATATTCTTTTCTTCCGGTTCTACTGCAGTCTTTTCTCAAAATATTCTTTTGAAATACTTATAAAATTAATCTATTAATAATCCATAAAAAGAATTAATTTTTATTTTGTTTTTAATCGAGCTTGGTCATTTAGAATTAGTTAGAAACTACAATATTAGTTTCATTCGTTCTTATTTATCTAACCATCTATGTGAGAATAGAGTATTAAAACAATTCAACATTCGAAACTAAAAATAGTTTGTACAACTACTATCTAGTCTTACTTTTGCTAAATTTGATTTTCAAGATTTTTAGAAATATTACTAATGCGAAACTAATTACAATAATCTATACTATTATAAAAGTATGAGTTATGTTTTCCCTTATAGTATTTCTTCCTTTTTTAATCTTCCTAATTTGTCCATTCATTCTAGAATTTGAAAAGAAAATGTAAAAGAGAAAACCCCTTTTTATTCTTCACATCTAGGATTACGTCCAGGATCATTAGGTAGGAATCCAAAGATGAAGAGAGAAACAAAAAATATCACTACTGTGTATTTGAAGAATTTGAGAGTAAGTATTACATAATCTCCAAGATAATTTTTTTGAAAAAAAAGAGAGAATAGATCCTCCTTTTTTTAAATACATATCCTATTTGGATACCAAGAAATGAGTCTCTTTCCAGAAATAGAAATGAATTTTCAGAAATTCATTTAGAAGAAGAGTTTTTCATTAACCAAAATGGATTTCTTCATGTCCACAATTAGATATTAGGAAGGGGGCCCTAATTAATATTACATAGGGTTAAGGCTTTTTTTTTTTTTTTTTTTACTGAAATTAAAATGGGTTCAAAAATGAGAAAAAGAAAACAAGGTAGGTCGTATTTATCTTGACTATCAAAGAATTTCAATATTTGAATCGAGGGTTCATACTCTAAAACTTATCTGATCTTATCAATTGTTAGAATTTTTTCTCGAATAAAGAATGAATTTTCTAGGAGATATTAAAGATCTCATCGAAACCTTACAGCAGCTTGCCAAACAAAAGCTAAGAGAAAAAAGAGGAGAAGTATGACTATCATAAAATTTACTATTGGATTCAAAAAAGCATAGGCCTCAGGCAATTTTTTGAAGAAAAAACTACTCGAATAAAGGGCAGAATTAAGATAGATACAGATCAAACTAAAGATATTAAGCATAACAGACATTTTTGTTCTTGGAGATAATTGCTTTTTGATTGAGTTATTGATATAAGGAAAAGGGGAGAAATTAAGATAGACAAAAAATCTTTCTATAGAATATAGAATGTTTAGAATCTAAAAAAATTGAGAAGAAAGACTAGCATTAAAGAAGCAATTTCCAAGCGATACTTACTATATCCATGTAAATTATGTCCCCTATCTCTATAAATGTGAAGGAATTATTCAATTATTCCTCAATAATAATAGTATAGTGGAATCAATGGCACAGAGTCAAAAAATGATTCTGACTGAATACTATTGATAACCCAATGCAACCGATAACCTAATCCAACAAATCAAAATGGGGGATTAGGTTAGATAGGTAGATTAAGGGTGGGAAAAGCTAGGGTGGTAGGATGGGATAGGGGCTGAGGATGTGTTAGATCTGGAGATGGGGGATAAGGTGGAATGACAGGAATAGAAGGCATATTGATGAGGTGCGAGGGGCTTGATGTAGCAGATTAGTGGTGGAGGTCTAGGGTGGAAGGACCGAGATGTGGGCTAGGACGTGATGGATGTGCGAGGGGTTAGTTGTGGAGGTGGACGGACTGGGAAGGTTTGAAATTATAGGGTATTCCAATTCTCAGTCCAATTTTTTTTTTATTACTTTCTTTTGTTTTTCTTTTCTAAACTGAGGGTTTTGACCCCCCAGTTTTTTTTTTTTTTTTTTTTGAAATATTAGTTCAATATTGGACAATTTTAACTTTCGACAAATTAATTTTCGTTAACACTAATGACTCAAACTGACAGAATGACTTCAAATGCAAATTTTTTATACTATAGTGACTATTTTTGCGAAAAAATAATTCAGTGAGACATATTAATAATTTTATGACCATATTTAAAATTTGCTCATAAAAAAATGTTGGATAAACTATCATGACTACATGTGCATTGCACGTGTATTTCACGTGTATTTTCCTAAGCTCACAAGTGTTCGTTAGCTCTGTCTGTGACAGTATATACACAAAAGAAATGTTGTATTCTACCAAACACTACCACAAGTATTCCTTAGCTCTTCCTTCTTCTATTGGCTTATTGAGAAATGATGAAAAAGTTGAAGTTTTGCATCTGGTTTGGAATTAAGGTTATCACTGATGGTCTAATCTTTGTTCTTAGAGCTGCATTGTTTGGTCTTGTGCAACAACTCATTTCTCAACCATGATATGACATGTCATGTGACAGGTGGACTACTAAATCAAGCAAATGTAATTTACATTTTTTTTAGCCCTTTTAGCATAAAAGTCTGTCTAAGCTCATTTTTCACTATCTATAGGGCCTCAAAGTGTTGAACTTAGTACAATGATTTAAGGGTAAATAATAATTTACCCCCATAAATTAGGTGGGTAATTATACTTTACCTCCTAAACTAGGTAAGTAATTATACTTTCTCCCCCATTGACATTCTTCATCTATTATCAATATTAAAATTATTAAGGTACTCTACTTAAATGACTAAAACATCCTTGTACTATAATTTAATTTTTTATGTATTTAAATTTTGATAGTGATGTGATAATTAATTAAAAATAAGTAAAAATAAATTATATAATATTTCAATATAATCTATATCAATATATTTCTTGGTCAAATTTTTAAAATTTTTGGATTTCATTTTATATTATTTTGAATTTGAATTTTTAACTATAATAGTAGAACATACACATTTTCAAATGGGCTTATTTTCTATTGAAATTTTTCTCTAAAGGTATTGTATGAAAATATATTTTCCATAAAATTTTTTAATTTTTTTGATGTCTCTTAGTATTTTACACTTTTAATAGTTAGTTTAATCTATACAAATTGCAATGTCAAATATAATATAATTCAACATTTTCTCACTTTTTCACTCCTCCCTAAAGTAAAAGATATCAATCTTGTTATTATATTTTATTTTTTCCTAATTCTTTATAATTATCAAAAATCAATTATACATGAAAAATTAAAATATAATATTAAGGGTATTTCAGACTTAACTAGATTTTCTTGATATTTTAAAATTTTTAAAGAATGAATAATGTGAATGG
This sequence comes from Cinchona pubescens, assembly GCA_025175665.1. Taxonomy (NCBI): domain Eukaryota; kingdom Viridiplantae; phylum Streptophyta; class Magnoliopsida; order Gentianales; family Rubiaceae; genus Cinchona; species Cinchona pubescens. Next base: position 3,206,395 of record JANKKI010000064.1, read on the forward strand.
GGGAAAAATTTATATTTCCATAGTTTATGAGGTAAAGTGTAATTATTCACATAGTTCAGGAGCAAAGTTTTATTAAAGCATGATTTAACTAAGAGATGATTCATAACGTACCAATCTCTACCATTTGCTGAATAAAACAAGATTGGAAATACTCCATGTTAACTCTTCAAAGATTTCAAGGACGAAGTTTTGCTCTCATTTACAAATGGAACTACGGAAGTAGTACAAAATTGGGTGGGTTAAAATTTCAACATATCCATGTATGGGTAAAAGAAGATTATAGTATCACAAACACTATAATTTTAAAAGGCACAAACTTCTAAAATATATGACAATTATAACTTTATCTGATGAATTTTTATTTTATTGTGTTAGTGTCTACAAATTAGAGAGTAGTTGTTCTAAAATATAGGGAGAAGAGAATGTGAGAATAACAGCTTAAGGAGAATTTAAGTGATAGAAATATTTGAATAAATATTAAAGTGTGATTGTAAGATTAATTCTTCTATTTTTCATGAATAAAAAAACTAAAATGATGTACAATAATTTGTGGCATAAAAGAACAGCATTATATAGCTCAGATAAACTTTTAATGCTGCTTTGCTCTTTAAATGGAAGCCTAAGAAAATGATTATTTGCTTCTAACTTACATAACTAGATAAAGTTGAAGGATTTTCGTACATGGAAGCAAGATTTTAAAGGAACTGAATCCTCGATACCCTATTGCAATACCTTTTTCGGTTGTGTTGTTTAATCAATTGCCACGTACTATTGTAAGATTTAAAATCACGTTATATATTAAAAACTAACTTCGACCGGTCTTTTAATTTTGAGCCGACTTAGTGAAGTATCATAAATCCACTTTAAGTAGTCTTTTATTAAACAACCCAAAACAACCCGAGGGGGGAAATTACAAAGAAAAAAATAAACATGATTATCCAGGATCAGAGAAAGATCGAATGGAGTCATCGCCAGGTAAATGGCCAGAACCACAGGCTCCAAAAGACAGTGGTTGAATTTTTTTGAATTTTTGTGATGATGTGCATTCCAATTCGTGGGATCAATCCGCAAAAAGCAGAATGGATCTTCTGTCCATGGTGATGGGGAGGGTATTCTGCAAAGGGAGAGAGGAATATGATGAAGAAAGATCATGGGAGAAGATGGAAGAGGATTCGGTTCCGAAATAGAAACGAGAATTTGATGCCACAATGCTGTTGAAACTGACCCGACCCGCTATTATTTCATAAATGGATGGCTCACGTGAGATATTGATAATAGTTTTCATGTGGTAAAATATACTGAGCGGTACTCAAAGGGGTAATGGGAGAAGGATGCCGAGGATTTGGTTCCGATTTTAAAGCCCTAGGTATATGTGTCAAATTTCTCCACAAGCCACAAAGGCTGTGTTTGGTCCCATAAACTTTGGGCCATGGAAATTGAATTGGAATATAATTGAAATTGAGGCCCTATTCTAATTCTGAACGACGAGCTTGTAATTACTTTTGTGTGTGGATTTTGTACTTGATTTCATGGTCTACAAAAACAAAAACAAAAACAAAAATGAACATAATTATATATTTTGACTTTAATGATTACATTTGTATATCTATTTTGTCTTTTACCAACAAAACGCTATCTAATGCTTATTTGCAACCTGAGCAGTAGAGAAAAAAAAGACGAGTTAAGAGTCGCTCACTAGTACTGCCACCGGTGAGTCCACTGCTACTGTTGCTAGTGACCCTATCCCTACGGCCTTCATATCAAGTCTCACACATCTCTTAGAAGTTCTCGAATCTGATAGGCTGTTGTATCCAATGATCCCTAACAGACAGCTTTCGCAGGAACAGTTCAATACCTACTTCATAACGTCTTAACTTCTTCACTTGAATTGAATCATTTGCAAAATTTACATAACAAATTTATCAACCGGAATGCAAAAGTTAACAATTCCTTGATGATCTTGGCATATGGAGGGCAAAACTCAGGATTCAAAAAATTAGGGGGTTTCTTGTTTTTCAAGTAAGGGTTCCTAACCTAGAATATAAATATGCCTGTGATACTCCATGTATTCCACAGTATTTTCCGGTTAGACATAGGCTAGAAGATTCTTACGATTATACATTTATATTATTATTCAATCTATCAAACGGTCACACGTTAGATGGACATATTACAATAGCATACATTCATAAGAAAATCGTTAGAGAGCATCCACAAACTAATCACTTAAGTAATAATGGTTGGAGGCAATCCTAATTTACGTTTCCGCTACTTCACACATATTCATGTGTATTATCTATTTATAATATATAGTCATAAAAGAAATGGACTTTCAGTCCTCCATTACACTTGTATTACACCATGTGACGGGAGGCTTTAGGTCTTTTGTTATACTTTTTGATGTGACACTTGTGTGACACCATTTAGATGAGTGACACATGTTACTCTACCGTGGGTTGAACATTAAATGAGGGATACATGTCTCTCATATAAATGTTATCACATAAAGATCACATAAAAAAATGTGACAGAAGACCAAAGCCACCAAAACCTCATCTCTTTGATCTTGGATATTAAAGACAAAACTCGAAGTGTTGCAGGGACATGATATCAACTAAACCTACATTTCTTACTAAACCATTGTATTCTCATGTTTATTTCTAATGAAGAAGCAGTAGTTTTTAAACTCAAATCGCTGACTGAACTGATAGAGTTTTCGGTTATCGATTTAACTAGTTCAATCGATTCAACCAATCGGGCGGCAAATTAAATAAATGTTAAAACTTACTATAAAGTCCGTGCATTGCTCTAGTGGTTGGCAGCTCAATATTTTGATCTTGAGAGATTCAAGGTTCAAACCTCCTTGGCCACTTTTTTGTTTTAAAATACTTAGACTTTTCATTACTACGTGTACGTATTTTTTTTTGAAAAAACATTTTAAAACCATAAAGGTTGAAAATGAAAACCTAAATTCCATACCCATTTTCTTCCACCTCCAACTCACCTATCACCACCTTCTCCTGATCCTTTCCCCTTCTCCCTCCCCCTCTTCCTCTTCTCTTCATCTCACCTTTCATATCACCCTCACCCCCAACCTCCACGGCTCTATCCCCACCTTCTCCTCTATGTTTTGACCTCCCCATTCCCTCCAACCATCTATCCCTACCCCCATCCTGTTTCTGGTCTGAGACCGTTCATCCTCCATCTCATCTATCTATTTCTTTTTTTGGCATCTAGATTTGATGAATTTTGTGTATCGGTGATGGATTTGCTTGAAATGGTAGTGATTTGGTGAAATAGATTTGTGGTGGATTTGGATTTGGATGAAAAATTGAAAACCATGAATTTGGCTTTCGTTCTGGGAGAGGAAAACAATAACCGGATGTTACAGTTCGCTCGGTTTCTTAACGGTTTCTAGTTTTTTACCAATTTTTTTATGATTTCCTGCTTTAGCATTCACTCGGATCGGTTCCATTACCATTTCGCAATTGAACCAGTCAAACTGGTCATTTCTTAGTGGTTTTCCAGTTTTTTATGATTTTTGACTTTATCATTCATTCAAACCGGTGCCATTATCGATTCGTGGTTGAACCGGTCAAACTGGCTGGTTCGATCCTAATTTAAAAACATTGTGAAGAAGTATAAAATTACTATGGCTAGATCATAGTTCTTATTAATCTCGTAGCATGGTGCTGGCTACATTATATGTTTCAGCCGGCATATTAACTAAAAAAAAATGTTGATTAAAGTACACGTAGAAATCTCACTGTCTTTGTCCATTGCAATTTATATATATATATAGAGAGAGTTAAATTTATAATAAAAGAGATTCACCATATAGTACCGTATATTTGGTTCATTTCAAAATTTTTCACTAACTAGTACTCTTTCAAAGTGCATGACACATTTGTTCAACAATTAAATGTTTTTCTCCCTTAATTTTATTTATTTTATAGAATTGGTTATCCATGACAACTTTTTCACCATTTGAAGGGCAGAAACTAGTAAAGATCGAATCAAACTTTATAGAAAAAAATTTATAAAAAAAAAAAGATCGAATCAAACTGCACATGAATATGATAAGTGCAATTACTTGGGTACTTAAGCACTTATGCAAGAAGTTGACGCTTTACCATCATGAAACCCCTCTCCCCCCTTCTCCCAAAAAAAAAAAAGAAAAGACAAGAAACGAAAAAAGAACTGCTGAATGTTTGCATTAGGTTTAAATGTACTAAATCTCCCTCAACTACACCTTAAGTTGCACTTTACCCCTGTACTTATTTTATGGGCATTGAATCTCCTTGTTAATCCCTTCTTGATATTTTTGGATAAAAATAACTCTATTATGTTAATTATTTTAGTTTATCTTTCTCCTTATTAATTTCCCCTTTTTCTTTTTCTTTTTATTTTTTCTCCTTTTTCTTGTAATTTTATTATTGCTACTTCATTTCCCATAATGTTAATCTTTGTACATTTAGGACATAAAAATTTCTTAATTTGCTTTAACTAATCCTTTTTTTTTTTTTGGTAGCTTGTTTGTTTGTTAAATTTTATTGCTGTTAATTCATTATGATTTCCTTTACAATAGAATATGTGTAGCTTACGTTGCAAAGCATAGTTAAACTAGCACTAATTTAATTATTTAAATATATATATAAAGAAATTAGAGTATTAATAATTCAACAAATTTGAGTTTTAATTAATTTTATACTAGTATTAGTCAAAAACCAAATATAAATAGATTACAAAAAACTAAGGAATAATAATTTATCATATTTTAAAAAATAGATAAAATATGTATAGTTGATTAATTTTCTCATTTGTTTTTACTATTTATAAATTGACTATTTATAAGTCCAACTTTTTTATACATTTTTTACATTAAATTTAGATTAAAATGCCAATTTAATAAATATATATCTTGTTATAATAAGAATTAACAAATAAAGAATTAGTTAAAGAAAATTTAAAAAATTAATCTATGTGTATAATTATTTCTACCATTACACATGATGTAGCTAATGGCAACAGAAAATGGAGAAAAAGAAAAAAAAAATGGAAGAAAAAGGGAAGAGGAGAAAAGGATGAACATGAGAAAATAATAGGGAAAAAAGGAAGAGAAAAATAGTTAAGTTAGTAAAGGTACTTTTGTCTAACAATATAAAAAGGGGTGGTTAAGTATCCATAAAAGAAGTTGAAAAGAGCCAAGCGCAACTCAAGATTTAGTTAATAGAGAATTTTGTGCATTTAACCCTATCTAAGTCACTTACTAGTTAACTTTAACAAACGTTCCCTATAATGGCATTTATAACATCAATATTTTTAGAACCATTTCTTTTAATACGAACTTTCACTATTATTCAAACCATTCCACCAAATTTTCCGGCAAAATAAACAATAAATAATACTACATGATTTTTTACTTGAATCTTCCCAAGAATATAAAGTACTAATATAGGAGTACGAGTTCTCACTTATTAGAGTTCATGTAAACACCAAATGAAATGTTGACCGCTAAACCATCCAGAAACTTAAAATTTTGGTTCAAAATGATCCCTTGGCTCAAATTCAATTATGGTAATTTTTAGTTTACTCTTAAAGTTTTAATTTAATGTCTAATTCTCGGCTTTAAGTTTAAAATAAGACATTTAGCCCATTTTAATAATTTTGATTAAACATTTAATCCTTGACTAATTTGACTTAGAGAAATGAATAATACTATCCTTGTTTTTTAAAGGATTTAGCATCCAGATTCACCTACTCTTTTATTAACTCGAATACATGACCTAAATTATACGAGAAATATAGTTTTACCATTTGCACTATATTTGGTTGTCAACACAACCCTTCAAACAATTTTTATAAGCTAAAATTAAAATTAACTTTTGTTTTACTTCTAATAGGTTGTTTTGTTAAGATTTCATAGATAATATACATCATATACAAGTTTTCAAAACATATGATATTATACTGTATAAATAGTTAAAATACAAGAGAATGATTTGTTAAAGGAATCGTAAAATTTTCTTAAAATTATTGTCTTGTAAGGAATATTCCTAATATTATTGTGGAATATTTTATGCCTTTATAGACCTCCGTGGTCCAATTCCAAAGTTTTCAAAAGTCTCCGTGGTCCATCAAGCATACTCGATATTTACCCAAAAAAAGGGTCAAGCATACTCGATTCCTTTATGTAACTTAAGTTCGAGTTCCATGGAAGAAATGTCAGCGTTGAAACGTTATGGTCCCCCCAAGGCATGTGTATGTATTCACTATAGAGTTGTAAGCCTGAAACTGAAGTAGTAATTATACTCACATGGTTGATAGCTGCACGAGGTTTGTCCCAATTTCTTTCACTTGACCAATTTTTTATGCAACTTCTATTTTTCTCAACAATTTATCTTCTACGAAAAGCTATAATTAAAAATAAAACTTTTGATTAACCCCAAAAATATATATATTAAAACGTTTGAAAAAATAAGTTCACAGTTGTATTTGAAAACAGATTAACTTTTCTAAATATGAAAAATAAAAAATATTTTTTAATATTTGTCCAACAATATTTTTAAAAAGTTGTTTTTCAATTTGAAAAAAGTATAGACAACATTCAATAAACCGTTGAGAATAAGTTTGAGTAGAGATAACATTCAAAAACTCCCTTAAGGTTTATGCTAACTAGTGACAAAAGGCACGCCCTATGAGTGTGCAGTAAGGAAAATTTTTTTTACAAACTATTTTTTAAAAACTCCAGTTTTTCATTATTTAGCTAATAATAAAAATATTTTTAACTTTTTTAGAAACCAAAATTATTAGATTAGTAATTTTTAAAAATTATATAAATTTATGTTAGTTATAAATAGATTTCACTCTTTAAATAAATAAGTTAAAGAATAAGAGAAGTGATAGTTACTTTTTAAATTTTAAACTTAAAAAAGAATCCAAATAAAGGGAGAGTCCACCAGACCCAATGGGGACTCTCCGTTTCTATATAGTATAGATATCACCTAACATTCCTAAACTTTTAAAAATCTCGCTCACCTCCCTTAACTTTCTATTTCTTATAACATGCCAATTCAATTCAAAAATAAACTATTAAACAATTCATTTTAGAATAAAGAAGCTAATTTATTCCAATTTTATCATTTTTTTAGCTCCAATTTTATCTTTTTGTTGACACACTAGTTAGATTAGAATCAAAACTTCATTAATTACAATGGTTGGAAAAAAGGTATGCAATGCAAAATTAATTTATTAAAACAATAGCAATTAATTAATTTTTTATGAAAGTTTAATTCAATTTTTTGTTATATTTACAATGCTTTGAGGATTCAATTTTTAGTCAATTTGACCAAAGATTTAGCATTCCAAATATTTTATATAACTATGTAATTTGTATGTAAACTGTGTTAATGGATTAAACTCTTTTAATTAATTAAAATGGTAATGCATATGTGAGGATTTTAATTTCAGGCTATTGTAATTAATTTATACCTTTAAACTTGCAAACCATTGTAAATATAACAAAATATAGATTTAAACTTTTATACAAAATAATTTATTTATATTGTTTAATAAATTTAATTACCATAGCTATTTTTTTATTCCAACTATTCCAATTAGTTAATTTTTGGTACTAAATTAACTAGTGGGTCAATAAAGGGGTAAAATGGGAACAAAATTAGCTTCTTTATTTTAAAATGAATTTTTTAATAATTTTTTTTCTTGAAATGTTAGGTGAGGTTTGTGAGTTTTCAAATGTTCAGTGCATTGGTAGATGATATTAGTATAAACCTCCAGAGAGTTTCTAAAATTATCCCTTAAAACTTTATAAAATCTATATTAAAATTTTCATTTTGAACTCGATTTAAAAATAAAAATAAAAAATGAACAGTCTTAATGCAACATATTTCATTTAACCAGTTCTACTAGTATGGTAAGGTAAGTTGTGTTACAAAAACTACAAAAAGGAATAATTTTTGTTCCAAGTTTAATCACTTTGTGTACTTAAATCAGTTTGACTAAGGGTGTGTTTGATAATACAAATGAATGCTTAAAATGAATACATTAAGAAATTAGTTATTTTTATCATGTTTGATAAATAAAATCTTATCCACTTAAAATTTTAAGTAGTGCTGAAACTATATAACAAAGTTTCAGAGATACAGTTATAACTTAACGATTAATGCAAAACACGCTCAGCAGATAAACTTTAACGATTTTAACACATGTTCCAAGATTGTCCCTATCCATTCCCTTTTGTTCTCCAACTAAAAGCTGACAACTTCTTCCCTCACATACTCTCTCCTAGAACGATATTCCTAATTCCTTTCTTTCCAAATCCTTCCATATCTTGCACTTTAAATCCCCTTTGCACACTTTGACTCTCTCTTCCTAAGTCACTATCGGGAGTTTTCTATCACTACAACAGTGCGAGTTCTTTTGTTTTCCAGTTAGTTAGGGTATTGCTCCAAGGATTGCTGCTGGTTAATTCAAGAAATGCTATCTTCATATTGCTATTTGTTTGGAGTTATTATCCTTTTTTATCAAGGTAATAGCTTGATGCCCATCTTGGTTTTTTTTGTAATCTTATATGATCTTTGTTCTAATTAAATTTTATGTGATATGTAGGGATGAAACCTTTACATACTGATAAGGTTACTAGGGCTAATTGGAAAGATCCTAATTTATTGAAACGGTTTATAGAATTATGCGTGGAAGAAGCTAAGTCTAATAATTACAGTGGGAGTAGTTTAAAAAAAGAATGTTGGGAAAGAATTAGGTTAGATGTTATTTTAAAAGAGGAAAAAATGGGTAATTTTGAACAAAGACAGTTGAAGAATGAATGGGATTATTTAAAGACAAAATACACAATTTGGAAAAGGATGACAAGTATTACCGAGAATAGTCATTATGATCCAATAACCAATATCATAAACTGGAGCTCAGAGCAATGGGACGATTACATACAGGTAACTATTTTTAAGTGTTATTCGAGTTAACTAAAATTACTAACCTATATCTGACTATAATTAAATATTTTATTACGATGTTACAGAAAAATCCTAAAGCACAACAATTTGGTTACAAGTCATTGGAATATCAAAACGAGATGAAAGCAATGTTTGATGGAGTCATAGCAACCGGTAAAGATGTATGGGGTCCATCTAAGGAAGGAATGCCGAGGATGCTGTCGAACTTGTGGGGAGACATATATCAATCTTGAATCAAAAAATTTTGAAATACCCTCCTCATCAACTAACAAATCAAAACATGAAAATAAGCGTGAAGGCAAGCTTTATCTTATCCAAAGCAAAGTAGCAGTGAAAAATTTGGAGATCTTGATAATCAATTGGCTTTCGTTCTCAAGACATTGGAAAAATCAGATGGACCAAGTATTGAAGATTGTAACAAAATTCTAAATGAGATGTCTTTAGGAGAGGATGATCCACTATATCTTGCTGCTGCTAGTATTTTTTGTGAAAGTAAGGCGTATAGAGAACAATGGATTCAATTTGCAACAAAATCTGAACAAGCTAAATTAGGTTGGATATCAATGAATGCAAAAAAGTTAGGCCTATTTTAAATTGTAGGATGTTTCATCTTTAAACTTTCAATTTTGTTTAGATGACTCTTTCCTGATAATTTAGTATTTTTTTGAACAACAACATTTTATATTGGTTTAGGAAAGTTATTATTGTTTTTGCATTTTTTTTCCTAAGGCATTATGGTGAAAATTTTAATGGTTTTTTTTTTGAATAATTTTTGTAACACGTATTTAATCTCAATTTTTGCAGATGTTAACTGAGGAGCCTTCAAAAATATATGCTAATAATTGTGTTAATAACTAATAATGAAAAGAATGAAATTAAGACGTATCGGAAGAAGACCCGATACAAATTCTATATTGAGAGGCTATGATTATGTGAATGAAATTCTTGACGGAAATCCTTCACATTGTATAGAAATTTTACGAATGAGGAAAGAAGTATTCCTTAATTTATGCCTTCACTTTCGAAATAGAAGTTGGTTAGAAAATAGTCGTTTTATTTCTATTGAAGAAAAGGTAGCAATGTTCCTCGCGAGTATGGGTCAGCTCATACAAATCGTGTAATTAAGAGGAGATACAATCATTTAATTCAAACAGTGCATAAATATTTCTATATTAAAACTACGCGCTATGTTGAATTTTTCTAAGGAGATGATTGTCTCAAATTTTGATGGAAATAATAATCCAAGTCAACAACAACAAAGACTTTTACAAATATTTCAGGTATTAATATTAATTTTATCTAAATTAAAATTGATTAAATTAGGTCTTTGCTAATTCTAGTGTTTTTGTTATCTTTCAAAAGAGTGCATTAGGTGCATTAGATGGAATTTTTATACCTGCGGTTATACCTTTGGATGAACAAATACCATATCAGGGAAGAGGAAAAGGAAAGTGCATGCAAAATGTTCTTGCTATTTGCGACTTCGATATGATTTTTACCTTTGTGTTGGCGGGTTGGGAAGGAGTGGCACATGATTCAAGAGTTTTAGCAGAAGCCATAAGAGGTCCAACATACAATTTTCCAATTCCTCCGCCAGGTTAACTGCGTTTTACATTGTATTTTAAATTTAGCGACATATTTTTCTCTCAACATGCTTAAATCTGTTTTGTGCAGATAAATATTATTTGTGTGATGCAGCCTACCCACATACACGTGGATTTATGACACCATATCGAAATGTACAATATTGGTTATCTGATTTTCGAAATGATGCTCGTCCAAGAACAAAAGAAGAGCAATTTAATCAAGCACATGCAAGATTGAGAAATGTACAGGATTGAACGTGCTTTTGGAGTTCTAAAAGCTCATTTCCCGATCCTTAAAACAGTGGCACCATATCCATTTCCAAGGCAAAGAAATATTGTGATTGTATGTGTTGCCTTACATAATTATTTGCGAATAACTTCTGCAAATGATTTTTGGTTTCAACAATATGTAGATCATGATGCTGTAATAGAAAATGATCAAGAGCTTGAAAATGACTCGACAACCCAAGAATTAGAAGGACGATCAAGACAAGCCGATCAAGTGTTCATGCATAATCTACGTAAACAAATTGCAGATCAACTTTCAAATTCTTATATTAAATTTAGATATTTAAGTTTATTAGTTTATTTTATTTTATTTTTTAACAGCAAATGTATATCGTACTTTATTTTATTTACTATATAATTTTATTGTTCTATGCAATTTATTTCGTTAAATAACCACTTTTACTTGTTTATTGTCAATAATATTATTAATTAACTAAATTAAAATATAATTATATTACATATTTGTAAATGAAAAATTAAAGGAAGGGCATAATTGTACAATTTAACTTATTAAGCATGTAGCTACATGTATTTATCAAACAATATTAACAAATTCTGCATTCAAATTCAGACATTTAAAATTTCTTCTCATTGCTTAAAATTTCAGCATCTTAACAATTTTAGTATTCAGAATTCAGCATTAAGTATTCAGATTTCAAAATTCAGTATTATCAAACAGGATCTAACTCTACACATGTTTTCACTTTTCTTCCAATCCAAAACCAATTTATGCAGTCAATTTTATCTCTAGTTAAGCAAAATGTAAAAAACTTAAACGTTTTAACGTGTAAAATATATTAAGGTCGCAAATTTAAGTAAATTGAGATTATACATAACATAATCATTACCCAAAGCAAAAGAATCTATGACTTAATGTTTAATGTTAGAATTAAAATATTTCTTTTTTTGGTTTTTTTTCATTACATTAAGGCAGAAAATTATTGAGATATTCAAACCGTGCGGTTTGATTGTATCATAAGAAAAGGATAAGTGGATGAATTAGAATGGATGGCAACAAAGATGAAATAAATAATTATTCCAAGAAAAATGTATTAAAAAAAAAAACACATCTTTTGAGCTGGCTCCAAATTTATAGGTACAGCTAAGGTGATGCGGCTTACCTACGAGGTGTTTGATTTGCATTCAAAAATCGAAATTAGAATGTAAATCATAAATTTCATTATTTGTATGAGTTTTGTAAATCATAAATTTCATTATTTGTATGAGTTTATGCCATTCGCTCTTATTTGTTTGGTTCAAATAAGCAATAGATTTTATTATGTTGATAAATTTGAAACTCATCCCATATGTAGGGAATGAAAATGAATATTTTTTACACTTTCATTCTTATAAAATGATTCTCAAAATAATTAATCAAATAACATCTATAAATATCAATAATCTTAATTTTCATTTCTTTTCCTCGTACCCATTAATCAAAGATCTCCTTAAAAGTATAAACTTCTGCATAGTTCTTTGCTTTTGGTCCCATGAAAAGAGCCTCCTAATCAAACAAGAAAGATATCAGCAAAGAAAACCGTCTATTACGTTATTTGAATTTGGGTCAAGGGAGACTTGGTTCGCTTTAATTAGTCAACACATGGGCTCAGGTAGTCATCGTCGTGTTTTTCTTGGAATAATGCTCATTCTAAAAATTATTCATGGATTAATATCATTAAAAATAATTTAACATATAGTTCGGGTAGTTCGAAGACCGAAAGAAAAAGTCTTCACGATTGATTGAGTTACATATAATTATGTATCCATATGAAGTGATAAGTCACAAAATCACTAATATGTCATTAAATTCATTTATCTATAATAATATTTGACTAAATATTTAAAATTAAAAAATAAATATAATTTATCACATAAATTGATTTTAACAAGTGGTCCTCATTTGGCAAATAATTTTTTCTTATCGTTGTCAACTTACAAAAGGAAAAATAATTCTCGATGTATATATTTTAAAACTTTCAATAAGCATTAAGTATAATAGTATCTTTCGTGGATTAAGATTATTTTTGGTAAACGAAAATTAATTGAAGTAATAGATGTGAGTTAACATTCATGGAAAGGTTAATAACACTTTGCCCTCTGAACTATATGAGTAATTACACTTCGTCCCCTGAATTATACAAATATATATTTTGCCTCCCATTCACATTATTCATCTTTTAAAAATTTTAAAATATCAAGAAATTTTAGTTAGATGACGAAAATACCCTTCGTATCATATTTTGATTTTTTATATATTTAATTAATTTTTGACAGCTATGAAAGCATTAGGAAAAAATAAAATACAATAAAATATTGATATCTTGGACTTTAAGGAATGAAAATATGAGAAATTGTTAAATTATATTATATCTAATATTAGAATTTGCACAGATTAAGTCAAATATTAAAATTGTAAAATATTAAGAGATATCGAAAAAATTACAAAGTTTTATAGAAATTATACTTTCATAGAATACCTTTACAGAAAATATTTTCATAGGAAAACAAGCCCATTTGGAAATGTTCTACCACTACAGTTAAACATTCAAATTCGAAATAATATAAAATGAAATCTAAAAATTTTAAAATTTTATCCAAGAAATATATTGATATAGATTACATTAAAATATTATATAATTAATTTGTGCTTATTTTTAAATCGGAGAACTATAATTTTGGTCCCCAAACTGTAGGTAGTACTCAAAACTGGTCTCCAAACTATGTGAAATTGCCGTTTTGGTCCCCAAACTATCAATTATGTACAAAAATAGGACGAATGAGTGAAAAGACCAAAAAGTTAACGGTTTTGGCCATGCGCGGTGCACATAGCCATTAATTCTAAAAAATTTTGTCAAAGTTCATGCAATTATGTGCGAAATTGGTCTTCAATCTTTATGAATTTTAGCTAAATTGGTTCCCATTCTAGGATGGCTTGCTAGATTATAAATGATTTAAACAAACGTCATTTAATCCATCTATTAAACAGTACAACAACAACAAACTAAACTTAATATAAATGCTTTCTGGTTTATTTTTTGAGTATTTTTAATGTTAAAAAATGTTTAAAATTTTAAAAAGAGAAAAGAAATAAAAAATATGCCAATGATTATATAATAAACTAGTATAGTGGATATCAATTGAGTAAAATAAGAAATATTCTCAGTAGGAAATTGGCATGCAAACTTTGTTAGTACAATTCACAAATCACATTCATAATCAATATAGGCATTATGTATCAAAAAAGATAACTACTACTACATACCTCCAAAACTATAATGAATTACAATTGCAGGATTGCATGATTTTAAAGTCAAAATTCTTCTACAAGTACTTAAAATAAAAGGGAATTAATCAATTTTTATTATTAGAAATAACATAAAATAAAGAAATTTGAACTTATAGTAGAGGGAAGGTATAAAAATTTAAGAGAAATACGAGAGTTATAATGCTAGATAGCTTCTTTAACAGGTTTTCAGGAATCCCTGCTATTAAAATGAACGGGTCGAAAAATTTCAGATATCGATTACCATAAAATCAATCTTGGGTTGGCGATTATGATACAAATGCCTTCTAGTAAGTCTATTGGGTATTATTAACTATTGAATTGTATTAAGATGTTGTTGTAATATTTAATATATGGATTGAATGATATTTGTTTAAATTATTTATAATATGACAAACCATTCTAGAGCGGGGACTTGTTTAGCTAAAATCCATAAAGATTGGGGACCAATTTTGCACACAATTGATGAAGTTTGACAAAAGCTTTTTAGAGTTAACGACACATCCGTTAAGGATTGGACTTTAATGTCATTTGTCCTATTTTCGCACATAATTGATAGTTTGGGGACTAAAATCGTAATTTCGCATAGTTTGGGGACCAGCTTTGAGTACTACCGATAGTTTGGGGATTAAAATTAAAATTTTTCCTTTTTAAATAATTATCACATCACTATCAAAATTTAAATATATAAAAATCAAAAAATAATACCAAGGGTGTTTTAGTCATCTAACTAAATTTTCTTGATATTTTAAAATTTTTAAAAGATAAATATTGTGAATGGGGGACAAAATATATATTTCTATAATTCAGAGGTAAAGTATAATTATCCATATAATTCAAGAGGCAAAGTGTTATTAACCCTCTTTGAAATTGTAAATAGAAGTAGACAATTGATGGCAACTTTTTAGTCCATTAATTCTAGTACTTTTTTCATGAGTACAATTGTGGATATAATCCATGTATTTTCATTATAATTAAGGGTAAATGTTAAATTTTTTTTCCCAAAATTAATAACATTTTTTTTCCAAAAATTTAATTGGTTATTAAATTTTGGGTAAAAAAAAAATTTAATCTCCAAAGTTTGGCCCATTGACATTTTTAGTTTCCAAAGTTTCATAAAAAATAAATCGCATCCCTTATCTTCCAAATTTCTCCTAAATTAGTACAATTGATAGAATAATAACATACTTCTTTATTCAAAATTATGAGAAATAGCTGTTTTTGTTAGTTTAAGCAAAAAAAAAAAGAAGTACTAAAGATAAAGAGTAATTTTTTTATTGGTGTAGAGCCATAGAAATCAAAATATGATATTTTTATGTCAATTGTCCTTATTAAGTAGAAAATTGAAAGAGAAGGACATTTGTTTTTTGTGAAACTTTGAGGACTGAAATTATCATAGGACCAAACCTTAGGGACTAAAAAGTGTTTTTTATCCTTGAATTTACCATATCGTCTATAGACTGCGTCAAACATCAACTCCCCCACCCCCGCTCCCTTTTGTGCGTTGACTGCAATTTAACGTGATCCTTCGAACATGTAGAAAATGTTGAATCACAGAATCAAAGGATAGACTAGTTCCGTTATAGATGCTTTATCAATGAGGAGTGCAAGCAACAATTTCCGACTCCAAGTTTCAGTGCGTAAGCAATATTATACTACGTACAATGCAAAATTTGTGTGCATAGATTCGTCACTATTGGAACTTTGGCTTTCCCTAAATAAATTAACCGACTCAATGCCAAGCATGTGTTAAGACTGTGTACGTAGTAGACTAGTCGAAATATCACTGGGTAAAACTTTAGCTTGGAAGTTGATGTCATGCAAATTCAAAGTATTTGTTCATAACTATTAGTAGAGTTGTAATATATGAAATTTGTCAAGTTTGACTAAGTTTCTTTTTCACTTGCTAATGGTCCATTCTTCGATTTCTTTTGAAGATTTTTTTTTTTTTTTGGGTAATAATAAAGTCTAGATGAATGGTAGATTATCTTATTTATCTAGGGCTAAACTAAGTCTTGATTACTCATTTCGTAATATAGAATAGATATAGCAATCGTTAAGATGATTGAAAAATATAAATATCTCATTACTTTTCAATTATTCAACTGTCAGGAATAATGGAGTGAGTAGAAAAGAATTTTTTCAAGGCAAAACAAGCTACCAACACATATTTCAATGACTTACCATAATACTTACAAGTCTGAGCCATTAAAGAAAGGATTGAGGGTAGGCATATAAATGGGTCAGATTCGGGTCGCAACTAGTATGCCTCAGATCTAGTTCAAGATCATATTAGTATATATGAATTCGGATTTAAATCCGAATATCCATCGAGTCTACACAAGTAAATCCATACCTGAATCCGTCGAATCTTGTCATATCCAATCCACATCCGGGTCTTATAATATATTTTAACTTTTAAAATTGTTATATAGAAATTTTATAATTTATAGAATTTTTTTTGTAATTATAAAATTATTTATTTCAAAACTTTATATTTATGAATAGGTTCTACAATAGAATATAATTTACATTGACAATTTACACGATATATATATATATATATATGTATATGTACATATACAATAATACTAATTGTATATAATTTTATTATATATTAAATATTTAATTGAATCCGAGCCCCAATCAAGTCGGAACAACAAAATCCATATCTAATCTATATATTATAATAACTAAATGGTTCCGGATTAGATTCGAATAATCAAAATTTCTTATGAATTTCAATCTGGATAAATGAATCCGAATAGAATTCGATTACGAGTTTAGACCCGACCCGTAAACAGGTATAATTGAGGGCAACTGGAATTTGTGCAAGACATTGGCTCCTTTCGAATTTCTTGTCTTGTTACGTTTAAGTGCCCAACAACTTGGCTTCTTTCTGGATCTATTAAAGTTTTCTAGCTTGATTTAGTATTAGAAGTATGAAAACAAAAGTTCCTTCTTGCTTTCAGAACTGTGATTAACTAATCCATTAAGATTAAAAGGAAAAAACTTCTCAATAACTCCAACTTTGAGACATTATGAACCAAAAATTCCATATATATAGTAGAATATATTCTTAGGACCAATCAATTATAGCGTTCTAGTTTCAAATAAATTATTTTTGTACTTCATATAAGACTCGATTGTTGAGAAAAGAAATTAGACGTTTAAAGAAGTTAAGAAGTCATATTTTACAAAAACTGCATAAGCATTTATTAAAGAGTTCCATGATGAGTTAATTTCTAAAAAGATATGTCACCTTGACTATTTCCCACATAACCAACCAACTAATTATGTCATCAAGGCAAGAATTTACTAAAACTAGTAACTGAGGCACAATGCCATAAATATAGAGCTTGTAAGCAGAGAAGTGGCCGAGTGAGATTCACTTTAGTTGCAAAAAATAAACAACGGAAAAACAACGGGTTAATTTCCTTTGTCAACTCAACTAAGATGGTAGGAAGCGAAAATTTTCTTGGATTAATTGCAATTCGCATCCTTGAACTATCATCATGTATGATTTGCACCCAAACAACCAATGGCAGCATGTAAGTACCTTATTCTATTAATTATAACATATTGTTGATGTTGCCAAAAAAAACATATTATTTATCAAACGGTTGAAAATTATTGAATTTTGATTAGTTAGTTTTGATGAAAAGACTTTAATATATACAAGTAGACGAATAAGAGTATTTAAGTTAGCAAATATAAATTAGAGTTATTAAAATTTTGTCATTTAAATAATAGAAAGACTTACTAATTTTTAAATGATTTAAATCAAGGGAAAATTTCCTAGATGGTTTTTAAAACATTTCATTTTGGCCATCCAACCGATTTTTATTTCATTTTGACCCTTTAAGGCTTTAACTTTTAAAAGTGCATGTATTTATCACCTTCTTCTATTTCACCGTCTTCCTTGGCACAACTCGGTGAAGGCCGCTAAGTCACTGAAATTAATTTTTTACCGCCTTCTTCCACCAATAGGGACATCAAAATGCTCCTCTTGGAGAGTTAAACATGGCCATGCAGTTTAAATTAACCCATATTAAATATCTATGAAGAGTCGAGGATGCTGATGAAAGGAAATAAATGCATTCAATTCGAAAGTTTACATTTGCGGCTCAAATCCAAAATTAATTGCACAAAAATGTAGCTTCGAGGTTACAGAACATTAATGCTAAAGTAAGTCACGAAATCAAATAAAAAAAAAAGAATTAATTTTCTCACAGGCAGAACATCAACTTAGTTCAAAGAACTTTTAATTTTTTATACTGGTTATAGTCTCTAATCCAATTGAATTATACAAAAATGTTTCTCAGCAAGTTATATTAATCGTTTTTGAACCACAAAAACATGAGAATATAAAACTTGTGACAATGAAAGCTTGAAGCTTCAAGATTCATCCGTCGAAGAAAACTACGACCCTATGAGAAAGATTAATATCATGATCGTGTTCTGGGTGAAAAATTGAGATCGGCTGTGAATTCAAGAAACAAAAATAGTTGGAGGGTTAAAATGTAATTTTTTTGGAAAGTTCAAGGGCCATCAAGATAATTTCCCTGTAGACAAATATGCCACAAATTGATAGGATGAAGTATTAAAGTCCTAAAATTAATAGTTTAAATGGTAAAGTGCAAATGAGTGGGGTTCAAAGATTCGCATTGCGGCTAAGCAAATTTTCTTTTGTATCCTTAAATATAAATAGAATAATGTTTTGTGTTAAGGGTATTTTTAGAATCTTATTAAGGTGGATTGCACTAAACTTTCTGTAGTCCTTACAGACAGTATAGATCATCAAAGGGTAAATACTAAGAGAAATGATTTATAAAGTCACATTTTAAAATTATACGTCAAATTTACATGTGATAATTCATTTATATAGTTAATAAAATATCTTAATTGAATAATATTTTATTAAATAGATATTAAATAAGGTTTTAATTGTGTGATTTTACATTTTAACTTTAAAATATCACTTTTTATAAACATGCTCAAACACTAAAATAAGGTACTTCAATGGAGTGTATGTATAATACTCAATCAGCACCTTGTATACCAAGGTTCTCATGGAAACCACTCAAGTTTATTCTTGCCTCTTTTTTTTCTTTTTTCTTTTTTTCTGTGATAACTATATAGTCATTCAATAAACCCCTTTAATGTCCTCATCCACAACCAAAACTTGGTTCTGTCAAATTTATTGATTGTTATTGGTTTTGTAAAATGAAGAACCCCAGTTATGTTAATCATATTTTGATAATGACCAAATCATGCTAATGGTTTAAATACAAGTGTGCAGACAAAAACAGGGAGGTTCGGACGCAAATGATCGTCCGAACAAAACAACCACACAGAGCTTCGGAGATGGTAATCGTTGTGGACAAAGACATTGAAGCAAGTTTACGAAGAATGACTATATAGTCTGTCTCTTATACACATCGGACGAAGATTATACGTCCGATAAATTTTACACTAAGACTTCGCTTCTGTCGGACGCATGTATCGGACGAATCTTAACCTGTCTCTTATACACATCTAGATGTGTATAAGAGACAGCAGGGTTCAACCCAGCGGCCGTCCGAAAGGTCCAACGGCTAGTCTGTTCGGACGGGTCTTGCTGGCATCGGCCTTCCGAAAGGTCCAACGGCTAGTTTTCCAGTAGACAGAAAATAGCCGTTGGGAAGTTGTTGAAAGCAGATATTTGGCAGCTATAAATACCCCAAGGTCTGAATTAAGCAAAAAAAGACTACATTCAATACAAACACTTGTAAGAGCTATTTGAGGAGAAATAGGCTAAAATATTGTGGTGTTGTATTGGTTTGAGAAGTCTAGCTTTCTTGGCTCAACTAGTGGGAATTAGTGTGAGCAAGAATAGACTAGTGAGTGATCTTCAAGTGTAAGAGTGGAGGGATAACGAGTGTACAAAAGTGAGGTTGTAGTGTAAAACCCTTTGGCTCAACTAGAGGAACTTAGTTGGTGCAAGGGTGAGCCTACTTTGTGTACAAGAAGGTTATTGCCTCACCTTCTTTGAAGAGGCACTACTAGTGCATGTACTCCAAGCTTGAGAAGCTTGGGAGTTTGGTTTGATATTCTTTATCTCATTCTTATTTGTTCTTTAAGCTTAAACTCACTTTTGTATATCTATTATATTCATTTGTGCTTAAGTATTCATTTGTTGCATAAAGTTTGAATTTCTATTAAGCACTTAAAAAAGGTTTGTCTTTTGAGATAACCTAATTCACCCCCCCTCTTAGGTTGCTTTTGGGACCAACATAAAATATATGTTTTAACTGAGAAACCTTAATAGTTGTTGCGTCCTACTAATTGTATACCAATAAGAATGTAAATTCGTTTACAAAATGTTTCATGAGCTCCCAATTTTAGCTATCAATCATTTACAAACTAGTAGCTATTAGTAGGACATTAGTGTAATTTGCGCCAATTTTTGTACACACTACACATAATTCACCTTTTTCTCAACAAATTTTTGAAGCAACGTATTTATACAAAGTGATAAAGTAACAAATTTATTGATATATCACTAAAATTAAATCCGACCAAATATCTAAAATTAGTAATTGAATAGAATTTTTTCATATAAATTAGTTTTGATAAGTAATTCTAAATCTGTAATTTTGTAAATCATTTCTCTTTTCGAAACAATTAATATCTGGCTAATTTCTCTTGTATTAATTACTTTGTCAATTAATTGATGTCTAGCTAATTTCTCTTGTATTAATTACTTCGTCAACTAGTGAACTGTAGGGAGTATTGATACTACAAAACTCCTTTTTGGAGAATTCTACAGTCTAGTTGAGCGAACCATCCCGTTAATTTTTAAGAATTTATATAGTACAAATTTTTAAATCACATAATATTATGCTATACAAACTTTTAAAGTATAAAGGGTTGGCTCCCTCAACATGACCGATGAATTTTTCCTTCTTTTAATCCCTTTATATTGTTATACTTGATATTTTAGAATATTAAAAAAAAATAATGTCACATTTTAAAGAAAATATTATTTTATCATATTGTATTTTAATTATATCTTACTAAATATTTAAATTACAATACTACTTTTTGACTTATCTTATATCAATGATGAATGATTAAACATGTATGCACATCATAAAATTAATTTTTTTTTAAAATGTACACATTTCATGAATGATAAAATAAAATTGGAATGAATTAAGGGTGAGCATATTGTATGGTTAATCGAATTTGCAACCATTTTCATCTTCATATTGAAATTTCAAAATTAGTTAATCAAAATTCGGTTAAATTGGTCCAACCAAATTCTGAAATTGGAAATCAATTACAAAATCGGAATTGAATTCTGAATTTGGAATTAACCGATTTCTAAATTCAATTCGGTGTTTGATGAATTCAAGACTTTTCAAGAAAAATCTTTACTACTTAACTTGCAACATTACATCTTCTTTTTAAGTAAATGTACTTATTATATGATATGATCTTACAAATTATTACTATGATTTTACTTATAATATATAAATATACTTTTTATATAATATGATCTTACAAATTACTATTATAATTTTACTTATATATATATATATATATATATCTTTATATACACAGACACACACGTATATGAATGTATGTATGTATATATATATGCATATATATATATATATATATATATATATTCACACAAATCATATTATATATGTACACACGACTATAAACACACATATATATACAATTTATATATATATATATATATATCTTTATATACACAGACACACACATATATGTATGTATATATATTCACACAAATCATATTATATATGTACACATGACTATAAACATACATATATATACAATTTATACATTTACAATCCTATTATATACTTTATATATATATAAACGAGTGTCTATCTTCCGCGATGCACAAGGTTAGTTACTTGTCTAAATTATACCATCAAATGTAAGGATAAAGTTTTAGAAAATTAAATATAGTTATACTTTTTAGGCTAAACATATTATACTTACAACTACTTATACAAGTTAAAAATACTTATATTTACAACCTTGAATTATTATGACATTCTTATGATGATTTGTTTTAAATGTCAATAATTGTCCCAAGAAAAAATGGAAAGAAAAACCCAACAAATTACAATTTCTATCATTTCCTTTGTTTTTTTAGGAGTTTGTGAATTAGTAATTGTTAATTCCGTATCATCTTTCTCTTTTATATTTGCTCAAGTTTGTTCTTTATATTTAATCTTTACTATTTTGATAATATTACAAGAATATGTAAAAAGTTGCAAAAAAGAATATGAAAAGCAAAATTTCAACATTTAATTGAAAGACAATACACACTAAAGATGCAATCTAAGTGAAATACAAACAACAAATATGAGAATCAAAATTTCAACAATTAATTTATAGTTACTTATCAAACACAATCAATTGACCATCTATTTAATTAAGAATGTAGAGAGATTGTTAAATCTTTAGTTAGCTTCTAAATCGTGAAGACATGAGATGAACTATTTTTTACAGTAATGAAAAAAAATGTGAATAAATGAGGTTATTGAATAGTTAGATAATTGAAAATACAAAAAAAAAAAAAAAAATACAATCAAAAGTGTATACTAAAAAGAATGAAATTTCAATACTACCTTAAATCAACTCTCAAACTAAAATTCAAACCTCCAACTCCTTGTCTATATAGTAGGATATTAAGAAGACATTGCATCCATTCAAATATAAAATACTTTTGATGATATAAATTTATGGATTATTTGATTACTAGTTAGATTTTGTATTAGATAGATTTTTTATTTTTGTATAACGAATTTTAATCCAATATCGATGGCTCCGATATAATGTAATAAATCTAATTAATCGAATTCAAAATCGATTATCATAGAATTAAAATTGATTAATCGAATTTTATTTTAAATTTAATTCAAAATTAATATTAATTATAATGTTAAAATTCTAAATTTTTATCGAATTATGGGACTGATTAACAGATCCATTAACCTATGCTCGCCCCTAGAATGAATGGAGTAATACGTATTGATTAAATTCGGTAAAAAAATAAAATAAAATAAAATTTTCAGAAGGTGTGGTGTCAGAGAGAGAGAGACATCAAGATTGGCTGGATCTATCTGCGAAGTACTAAAAATAGGAAAACAGCAACGGCACCCCCAATGTGGGTTGGACCCACTTTAAAAATTGTTACGGGAATCTATACACGTGTCAGAATCACGTGGGCTGTGGGTCTCCCATGTTGCCTCTTGGTCCGTTGGTGCCCAAAAGAATCGTACTGGCGTTATCCATCCAAATATAGCAGACTTAGCCGAGCAATACCGGCGTACATAGATATTAGGTAGATCTAATATTTAATTTTATTTATAATTTTATAATATAAATTAAATTTTATAAAATTTATAAATTAATTAATATAAAACAGATTTTAAATTTAATTTTAATTATAAAATTTATAATTAAAATTAAAAATTAATTCTATCTAAATATTTTCTTAGTCACAATTGTCATCGACTCAATTGTCACTCTTTACGGTATTTGTTCAGTCTGTCCGTTGGGCCGCCTTTGCTCTCCTCCATGCTCTGCATACATCATAATCATCTGTTCTGTAATACAGATAATGTTACACACAGCACACACAGTGGTGATAGGCATTTCATGATGCACAACCACACGAAAGTCGGTCAATAATATGTGGAATTAATTATACAATTTTGATTTATTATTTTACTTATAAATTATATAATAATTTTTAAATTTTATAAAATATAAATATAGATTATAATAACAAATATAATTAAAATTCAATAATATTTAATTTACATTACAAAATTTATCTATATTTAAAATATGATTTATTTAAAAAATTTCTAATATAATGATCTCTCCATTCTATTTCAATTGTAATCTTTAATGAACGTGTTAAATTTTTTTAAATTTAATTTTTTAAATATTTTTTTACTTTTTTTTTTGGACACTACTATTATCTAAAAATATGTCAAACATAAAATTTTGACAAAAAAAAAAAAAAAAAAAGTTTTTATGCCCGACCATGACACTTTAATGTGGTGGATAGAATATGAATTTTTGAATTTAGCTACGAATGGAGGAAAGGAATTTCTATATTGATGTATAGCTATACATGTACAAAATAGATTTCACCAAAAATAATATATTTCGACAAAGTATTTGGTATTACCATAACAAATATTAGAAATCTAAACGCTAGGGAAATTTGGTATCAATGTTGAAAACCTTGTTTGATGGATTTCAAGTGTAGATATAAATTTTTGAATAAGAAAACCATTATGTACAATAAATGGCTGTTTGAGAGAAAACTCATATAAGACTTTTTTTTTTTTAAATAGAAAACTCATATAAGACTGAAAAGTACAAACATGGTTGTATAATTTTAATTCTAATTTCTAGGTTATAGCACGAAAAATCTATTGTATAAACATTTCTTTATCCAAAAATTAGGTAACAAGAATATTTTTAGTGTGAATTATTATAAGAAGAATTTAGCTGATAAGATCCATACTCTCGAAGGTTTGAATTACTACAAAAATGAAAAATGTAGATCCACATTTTTGAGCGAGTGAAGTCCGTGTGAAGTCTTTTCGAAAGGATAAGGATGATAATAACGACGTCAAAGTATGCGTAGTCAACGTTTTCTTCATTTGCGTACTTAAGGATTTTCACCGGTTTCATGGACGGCGTTGTGACGGCAAGTGATGTTGACGGCCGGTTCATTTGGTCAAATTGGTCTCCGTCGTGTGGGGCAATTGACATGGAGTGCAAATCATCATTTATTTAAGCAAAACATTAAAGATAAAAAGAATTTAGGTTGTAAGAGTTTCGATCTATTAATCTGGAAATTTTTTTTAAATGTATTTATTTTTTAGAAAAAATTATAAAGTTAAAGTGGATAAATTTTAAATTTACTCAAATTAAAAAATGTGAAATGAAAGATTTTAAATAATTTTTTAATTTGGGTAGATTTAAAATTCATCTATTTTGACTTTACAAATTTCTCTAACAAATAAGTAGATTTCAAATATTTCACCAAATCTATCGATCTAAACACAATATCAAGGAAAATTATAAAGAAAAAGAGAGAAAGAAAAAAAAAAGGTTTTGCTCATAGAAAAGGAAATACCAACACAGCCACTCTATTTTATTTTTCAATGTAATGTACAATTTATTTTCTTAGAATAATTAATTAGAAACTAATCCATACAACATGAATTGTGGTTATACAAAAAGTTACTAAAAACATAATAAAAGGCAAAATTGTGATAATGAAACAAGCATTCTATTCTTGAAATGTTCAATTTCAATGCGACAAACAGCAAATGGTCAGAAATATCATAAATTATTACGAAAACGAAAAATAAGGATGAGCAGAAAAAGGTTGATTATGTAATTTGTGTTTTAGACTTTTAGTTCTCTCTATGATACATTAATTAGCCTAATTATGTTCTTTTTGGTTGGTTATTGTTGGTCTGATTATCTTGTTAACAAGCTGTGTTTAGAGTGAATTTGGATAGAAGGGATCAAAGGAAGAGAAAAGAAAGGATGGGAAAGTTAGAGTTTTTTCTTTATTTGGAAATTTTAAGTAGAGGGAAAAAAAAGAGAGATGGAGGGATAAAAATTTAGAAAATTTTTCATTCCATAAGGGGGAGGAAATGGAAGATAAAGTTGGACTACTTTATAATTTATTATAAAATATCATATTTGTTTTCCAAATATAATAAAAAAATATCAAAAGAAGGGATATTTTAGTAGAAAACTAACATTAATGAAAATTTTCTTCTAAAACTCCCAAACAATTTGGAGAAAAGTTCTCTTTCCTACTCATTAAAAACTTAATGTCTCTTCTTTTCTCTTCCTTCCTTCCTAAACTCCCAAAGTCAACTTTATTGAGTTGGTCAGGGAGAAACGGTCTTAACTCCTAGGTTATGTTTGGATAGAGAGATTTGGGTGGATTTAGATTTTAAATCCAAACCTATTCTATGTAATGCAAACAAGTTAAGAGATTTAATTGAAAAATTGAAATCTATCAACAAATGAGAATAAAATTTTAATGACTAAATGAGTGAATTTTAAATTTACCTAAATTTCATATTATTTTAAATCAAGCCAATTAAAATTTATTTACTTCAAATCCTTTCTAGGATTAAAGTTCACCCATCCAAATGCAACCTTAAGGCATTTCAATTCCCTGCTAAGGTTGCGGGTCCAAACTTGGGCCTTTCACATACAGGTCGTATTTAATGATAGCACTAGGCGGAAATACACAAGTAATTGAGTCTAAAACAACTATATGCTACTATTTATTTCACTACTTGTAGATGTTTGTAATGTGCTTAATATTGTAATTTATTTAATGATATTGACCTCATATTTGTGGGTATTTATACCGTAATCAAAGTAAAAATTTAGTGAATTGTTGGTTTGTATCACTTGACTGTAGAAACAAATTTCGTTTGGGAAAACTACAAAAAAATAATCACTCATATTTTTGCTTGTAGATTTAGCTAGTTTTTCACGTATAAAATGAAGTATTTTGTCTCACTTTATAAGACCATCGCAATTTAGTTCAAAATCTCAGCCCTGTTTGGTAATTCTAAAATCTGAATTCTGAATTCTAAATTTTGAATTTTAAGTTTTGAAAATATTAGTTGTCGAATTGACCAAATTATGTCTGTTTGATAATTAATTAAATGAAAATTTTGAATTAAATATCTCACTTCATAAATGTGTTAATTTATTTTAAATAATTGTCGTATATGTGTGTGAAATAGTAAATGAAAATTTGAGAGGTGTAAATGTGTGCAAGAGAGAATATGTGTGTAATAGAAAGTGTGTGTATAAATCTCACATGTCAAAGAGGACGTACAAGTGACATAACAAGTGTGTGTATGTATGAAAAAGGCAAAAATTGTGTAAGTTCATGAGATAGACAATGTGTATATGTGAGATTGTGTATGTATTGTTTATTGCTGTGTTTGCATGTGTGTGAGAGTATGTGCTTGTATCTGATAGAGAGAGAGGTGTGTGATCAAGTGAGAGAGTGTGTAAATGAGCTTTAGAAAGAGAATATGTATGTTGAACTGTGTGTTTCTATATTTATTTAAAATTTAATAGATTAAGTAAAAAAATTTCACTTAAAATTTTAAACACAAATTAACTATTAGTGTTTAATGTATTAAATGATAAAAAATTTTATAATAAAACGTGTTGAATTAAAAAATTGTTAACTAATTAATTTTTAAATATTAAATAGAATTATCAAACATAGCCTTAGTTTATCTTTTTACCTAAAAATGGAATGATCACAACACTTGATTAGCATAGGCAAAAAATAGATTGAAAATAAATTTTGCGGACGGCTATTATTTTGAATATTATTTGGAATATTATTGAAATAATTACCGTTTTAATTTTTAAGATGTGATGTATGTGAGGTGAAACCCCTGTGAAAAATATGTTAAAGAGTGACTGCAGAATATTTTGGAAAAATGAATAATATTCCTATCCAAAAGAGCCTATAAAATGTTAGGAATCAACATGTTTCATATCAAATATGAGAAAATAAAAAATAAAAAGTGTAACTATGAGGACTATTTTAATTTTACCATTTAGTTTAATGAATTTTGCTTTCGTCAATTGCGTTGACCTTCTTGTCATTCCTAAAGCATTTTATTTTCCTTAATTTGTTGTATTTTATTTTGAAAAATTCTTTGTTATTCACTCAGTATTGCAGAGAGTACGTATATATATATATATGTATAATTAAACAATCTAATGTGTATAAACTCTTCATTTTTTAATCATATCAATAATTATTATATTCACTCTGTGTTAAAACTTTTTGCTTTTGCCCTCTGTATTTTAAAGCTTTTTACATATGTGAAAAGGCTCCATAATTTGTTGAAGACAATAATTAACTAGGTGTGAGTACCGATGTTTACTCTTTAACCAAAGTCTTTGCTATTCAAGTATTTACTCCATATAATATAGAGTAAATATACTAAATCGTTAGATAATTAAAAAATAATATAATTTTGATATTTTAAATCGTGTTAATTATAATACTTACTTTATAATGTGAAATAAGTAATACAAATTTATCCACGTATAAATACATTTTGGAGTTGACATGGATGAATGTTCTTAATCAATCAGACATCAATTAATGTTTTCCAATAGTTTCCTCTGGTTATTCTTAATCACTTTCATTACAAGGGTGGACATGATAAAGTGAAACACCATCTCATTCAACTTAATTAAAAAATCATCAAATGACATTTGTTATGTCTTCTTCCATTAAATCCGATCGGGCCGACTAAAAGCTTCTATTGGGTGTATATCTTGTGAATAAGGCGTTGCTGAATGGGACTAAAAAAATCATCAGTTACAGTTTAATTAGGTGCTATAGTGTCATAAGTTTTAGGAGGTATTTAGTTTATGGGTATGAGGAGAAAAAATGAAAATCAAGATTAATGATATTTATGGATATTATTTGGTTAATCATTATGGGAATCATTCTATAAGAATGAAAGTGTTAGAAAATACTCATTTTATTCCCCATTTGTGACATGTGTTTTAAATTTATAAATTTATCAATATAATGAAACACATTCCTTATTCAAACCAAACAAGTTAAAGAGAATGATATAAACTTATTCTAATAATCGGGCTTATGATTCCGATTCCTGAATACCAACCAAACACCTCCTTAGTGTTTGTTTAATGACTATGTAATAAACATGGGTAAAGAGGGTCTCAAGCGTTAGTATTTTAGGAAAAAAATAAAATAAATAAGTATCCAAGTGTAAGAAAATGTCCTTTTTTTTTGTGTAGAAAAATTTTTCAAAGGAGAGTAAGTGATTCTTTTTCAGTTAGGGACCAAAGCACGTCACTAGTATATATTATATTACATATTTCAGCAGTTTACAACAATATTTACAAATTACTTGCCAAACAAAAAGCTAAGATTAGCCGGGGACGAATTTGAAACATTTTGTTGATTTGGTCACCATATTTACTGTTTAATTCAACTGCAGCTAAAAAAGATGAGTGTGTGCAACATGCATTTATATTTTGTGTGCGGTAAATGAATGCTCATTATACATACTTTAAAAGAAAAACCCAAATATTATATAAAGCAAAAGGTACCACGAATTGCTCACTAACACATAAAAAATGAAAGTTCAAATCCCTCAAAATTATATACACTATTCATAAACCATTATCCTGAATTGAGATTTGATATATGACTAAAGCTTGTTTTTTAGTACTAGTTTATTTCGTAATTCACCAAGTAAACCTTGGGCGAGTTAGATGTTAATCCGTACATGGAAAATTTCAACGTAAGACAAGAATCTCCCTATTATTTTAATTTTCACAAAAAATTTAAGTTGTTCCAAAGAAATTAAAAACAAGATATAAAAGATTTTGCTATTGGAAATTCAGACAAACATCGTCACTTGGTAAAATGTTAGACAAGAATAATGCTACCAAAAACTCATCACCGACTTGGATCCAATTCAATTAAGTGTAATTAATAGATCTTTCGGGTCTTCTAATTGCGTTGGACCAAAATTACCACCCTTGCATTTAATACACTGTAAAATGTTTAAATTCGACGGAATAAATTTTTTTCACAAATATAGAAACGGAGAAGAAGCAATGATCAACTTATATTACTACTACAACTGTACTCTACATGGTCTTAGCATGAAAAAAAAAAAACCAAAACAAAAAATAAAATTACTTGGATTATTTAGCTTAACTCCACTTTGCACCCTTCAATTTGTACCAATCATCACTTTGCATCCTAAACTTTTTTTAGGACACTTTACACGTAGAAATGTCTAAATCTTCCCATTTTAATCCAAAATGTGATTCCGTCAAAAATTTATCGGTAATTGTAGGGTGCGTGTTCAAAACTCTCCGTTGAGTGCAATTGACCATAAAAAGGTCTAACTCCACTATGCACCTTAACTTGTACCAGGTTCTCACTTTGCACTTTAAACTTTTTTGGACACTTTGCATCCCAAACTATTTAAATCTTCTCACTTAAATAAAAAATATAACGGTTATAGGGCACATGTGCAGCATTTTCTGTTAAGTACAAATGACCATAAAAATAAAAATAAAAAAAGGAACAAAATGAAAAATTAAGAAAAAAATTCATAAAAGGAACAAAATGTGAATAGAAAAGAAAAAAAAAATGTTCAGAATAAACTTCAAAAAAATCAAAAAAAAAAAAATTGTAGGAGATGGTAAAGGTACTAGGGGTGCAAGATAGAAGTGGATTCGGGAAGCTAGGAAGGGAAAGTCATGGGGTTTAGGGATGGCGAGATGGGGGCTGGGGTGGATTTAGGATAGGGGTGCTGGATTTTGGGAGTGGCATGGGGTTTGGGGATATGAGGAATGGTTGGGAAATGGAGAGCAGAGTGGGGAGTGGTAAAGAGGGAGTTAGGAGAGGTTTGAGGGTGGTTGGGAATGGAAAGGGTGAGGGATTTGAAGGGTGGCTGTTGGGGTTTGGGGTGGTCGATTAATGGAAGGTGGGGGTTAAAGGGTGGCATGGTGTGTGTTTGAAGGTTGGAATGGTGGGGTGGGGTTGGATAGCGAGAATGGAGGCATGGGAGATAGCAGGGTCAGGGTGGGATGTAGGGTGGGATAGCCTGGGAGTGGCGGAAACAGAGGATAGGGGTGTTGAATGGGGTATTGGGAATGGAGGAAGTGGGAGTTGAGGGGGGTAGGGTTGCAGGGATTAGAATGGAGAGTTAGGGATGGTAGCTATGACTGTAGATGAGGAGGAGGACTGGTTGGGGAAGAAATGATTTTTTTAATTTTTTTAACTCATCCCAACTTTTAGTTTAATTTCATTTGTTCCCAAAATAATTCAATATAACTTAATTAGAATTTATAAAGGGTAGTTAGGTTCCCCTAAAGAAAGGAATGAGCGTTGAGAGGGAAATGAGTGAATGAAAGGAAATGAAACTATATTTTAACCCAAAATTTTGGTCAAACGAGGAAAAATTTTCCACTACTAAATTTTTTAACACCTTTAGTGATTTTCTAGTCACTTGCACTTAATGGAGAGTGTTGTACATGCGCCCTACAGTCGTTTATATTTTTTGACGGAATCATACTTTGGATTAAGAGGGAAAAATTAGACAGTTTAGGGTGCAAAGTGTCCAAAAAAAGTTTAAGATGCAAAGTGAGAATCTGGTGCAAGTTGTAGTGTAAAGTAGAGTTAGACCTTTATATAGTAATTTGTACTTAACGAAGAATATTGCATACGCGCCCTATAACCATTAATTTTTTTGATAGAATCATATTTTGGACTTAAGTGAAAAGATTTTGACAGTTCAGAGTGCAAAATGTCCAAAAAAAATATTTAGGGTACGAAGTGAAAATCCAGTGCAAATTAGAGAGTGCAAAGTGAAGTTAAGCCTACAGTGTTTTTATGACAAGAAATGTAACAATATAGGCTCCGTTATTATGGTTTATTATTCAATTTTTTCCTATATACTATTTTACACATAATGTGTAATTTGTTTAAGCAAGACAAGATAATGCTTTGAACTTTCAGAATACCATAATTTAATTTAGTTGCATAAATTTGGTAATTTTTAAGCTGAATGGAAATTGATCACTCTATATTACAAAAATCTAATATATTTATGATTAATGCTCAATAAATTAAGGTTATAAAACTTCCATCTTCCTCCTTCACTATGATTTGTTTATGTAGAGATAGTAGGTTATGGTATGCTGCATCACTCTTATTTAAACACATATCATATCTATTTAATTCTTTATCTGTATAATGATTAAGATGTCTATCCGAGTACAAATCATCAAATATTCCTAGGATTGTTTTAGAAGTAATTAGCATTGGTACCTGAAAGGCAATTAATGAGCTATTTATCATTGTTACAATCGGAAACTTCATTTAAGTTGGTTGTTGAAGATTACAAATAATCTCAACTAATTTCAGTACACATGTTTAAGTGGGCAATCTTTTATACTACTTGTATTCCTATGTACTAACAATTAATTCATGCAATTACAAGCACATTACCATATATGTCTTACTACCAAAAAGAAGTTACTCGTACTAGTTATAGTAACCAGCCACATCCCATTTGACTCCGTTAAATCCAGAACTGAATACAGCGCCATAACTTTAACTACACAAAACAACTCTAAAAAAAACGGCTACCTCTCATGACTAGAGCTATAAATATGGATATTACCGTAAAAAATACTTAGATAGATTCAATTTTTGACTTTATCTGTAAGCCCTGTGGTCAGAATTAAATTTTAAAAAATCTTGCTTACATCACATGATATCATAGATTCTCTAAGGTTTAATCCACACCATAGGATCTACAAGTACGGTTAAAGATCGGATCTATCTAAGTATTTGCCTATTACCGTTCCCAATAAGCATATTCTCTTACACTCTACCCAGTTTCAAAATAACTATTACTTTTAATTGATACACCCAAATTAAAAAAGTTATTAAATTGAATCGATTATACAGAAAGATAATTCAAAATGACTAAATTATTTTTTTGTATTAATATCGCAACTATATAATCTTTGTTTCATTAATGTGGCATTAAAGAAAAAAGTTGAAAAAATATCATTTAATACTTTCTTGATTTTCTAAAATGACAGATAATATGGTACAAGATAAATTATCTAAAGTGATAGTTATTTTGAAACGGAGAGAGTATTTTCAAATCAAATAAATGTACTAAGGCAAGATTTTACATACATCTTACACTCCAAAAAAATTAGATTAACTCGAGTTTGAGTTCTACTTGTATAGTTTGTTGTGTAAATTAAATTTTATTCACATTTGTTGATTTCATTTATTGTATTACATAAAGTTTTAACATACACCAAAAAATATTCAATACTATTATATGTAGGACTATCAAATGAGTCATATGAGTCTGGCTTTAATATACCCGGGTTCAACCTATTTAAAAAATAACATTGTTGACCCCGAATTCAGCTCGCAAAACTCACAAAAAAAGGTTCTTATTCGGCTCACAAAAATAAATGGGTTTTCGGTCAAGATCGGGCCTGTTCGAACTCAAAGCAATATGAATACAATAAACCTTGTCTTTTCAATGCATAAATTTGAGACAATAAAAATTTTAGGGTTAAGGTTTTATAAAAGAAAAGAGCGAAGAGGGTAGTAGAAACGATCTGAATTTTGAGAGCAAATAACTATCTTTTCTTTTTTAGTTAGTAAGTATTATACAGTTTCTAGTATTCTAATTAGTACTAGTATCTAATTAGTCATTACATATGTAATTAGTAATTTACGTTTTATACAATTCATGTATGTGTGTGTGTATATATGTATATATATTCGAGTTGAACTTTAGTCGAGTTGAACTCATTACAATCCAAGCGCAGCTCGCAATAAAATTGGGTTTGGTATTTAGTTCCAAATTCAACATAACTCAGTTATCACATAAAATAAGGCTTAGTTCACAATATTAGGGTCGGGTGGACTAAGCTCGGGCCAGCTTGACCCAATTGATAGTCCTAATCATATACTACTAAGAATCCTCCTGACAATTAGAAAAAAAGATATCCGATACAGTACCATACTAACATGGATTTATTTAACGAACTAGTATTATATAATTAGAATATTATTTGCAATAACTATTATGTTGTGTTTGAATTGATAGATTTGTAAAATGATTTGAAATCTATTCATTTTTTGAATGGATTTGTAAGGTTGAAATGAATAAATTTCAAATTCACACAAATTAAAAAGTGTGAAATGAAAATTTTCAAATAACTTTATAATTTAAGTGAATTTAAAATTCATTTATTTTAGTTATTCAAATCCCGTTAATAAATAAATGAATTTCAAATCCTTCCACAAATCCATGGATCCAAACATAACATTAAACTAATTTTGTAAACTATGATTCCCGTTAGTTTTAAAAGTTTGTATAATAGAAGTTTTTAAAATATATAATATTTATTATACAATCTTTTAAACTACAACAAAATGATTTAGTTATGGGACCACAAAATTTTCGTATGATTTCTCATGTATGAGATAGAAACATAATAGAAAAATAGAGCTAATTAGTTTTACATAAAAAAGATGGCTTTAGTGGCAGGGGTGTCAATGGGTTGTGTTGGATTCTTATCGTGTCAAGTTATTATCATATTTGTTTCAAGAATCCTAAATTCAGACACGACCCATTGACCATTCGTGTTGCGTCGCGTTGCATCGTGTTATATCCCGTTTATTAACTGGTTCACACGATATGGTTCGTGTGACCCGTTACTTTTTACCATTACAACAATAACTTAATTTTGACATAATAACCCATTAATCCGTTGACCTAATATACCAGAATACTAATCTTTTTATTACAACTTATTTGACCTGTCCAAAGTAATATTAATAGAATAGCAGATACATAATCACACAAATCTAATACATAATTAATCGTACAATGATTAAAACAGAAAAGAATAAAATAAGTTTAAATCTAAATTACCCATTGTCATAAAGAATAAAGATCTTGGAGTAGTGCACAACACTGTCACTATGCCATTGTGAGTTATGGATTAAGGGAAATAACTGAAAAAAGCTCTACTATATTAAAATATACCAAATTAGAAAGAGTCTAAAATTTATACCAAAACATAACTAGTAAAAAAATCGATTAGCAAAACAAATTGAGTCATGATTGGTGGTGAAATTTTGGGTAGATTTTGAAAGTCCATTATTGATTGGCTTTTGATTTTTAGTAGATTTCAATTAGCAGAGGAAGAGGTTTTCTAGAATGAGACTATGAGAGTAGTGGTGGTAGAGTATAGACAGATTATGATATTAGGCTAACGAAATAATGTAAAGCCAAGGGTGTGTTAACAGTGTTATTGTTGTGTCAAAAAAGGAAAATGTCTCGGTGACTTAATGAATTGTGTCGGGTTATTTGATGTTTTAATAACATTTTTAGGTCAATTTATTATACGATTCGTTTAATTTTAAATTATTAATAATAATTCAAAAAAATTTATATTAAATTATACAATTTATTAATTTTATATTATATTTATATCATATTATTATATTATATTCGAAATCCCTACTATACGACATTTTAAGTAGAACTGTAAAAAGTGAACCAAATCACTGTAAGGATAAAAAAAATTTTTTTGCTGGGCTAGTTAAAAATTTTATCTGGTTTTAGCCTGTTTTTCCCCCCTGTTGCGCTGGCTTCTTTGGTCCTCGCGCCCTTCTTCACGAGACCCTTTTCCCTCTCCTTCTCTGTGTCTCTCTCTCACACACACTATTCTTATAATTCGTACAACTCACCACTATTATTGATAGATAGTCCCCAATCCTATTCCAATATTTTTCTCCCCTTTTCCTCACTATCTCACCACTCTGCATCTTTCCATTCTCAACCCAAACCCCAACAACAAAGAAATACACTTGTGACAAAATCCAAGCACACGTCTCACCCAATCCCCAATGCTCAGATTCTTCTTCTCCTCCTCCTTTCCTCCTACTCCTCACCTCCACATATCTTGAAACAAACCAATCTTCCCAAAAAAAAAAAAAATTAAAAAAAGTTTTTTTTTTATAGAAAAACAACCCAAAAAGAAAAATGAAAAGAGACCATCCTAAACAGCAACAAACACTAGCACCACCAGCAGCCCAGGGGAGTTCTAGCTATTCAGGAGGAGGTGGAAGCTCAACTGCAAGTGGGAGCTGTTATACCATGGGGAGTTCTAGCCAAAGCAAAGGGAAGATGTGGATGGATGAATCTGACCAACAAGATGCTGGAGTTGATGAGCTTTTGGCTGTTTTGGGATATAAAGTCAAGGCTTCAGATATGGCTGAAGTTGCACAAAAGATTGAACAGCTTGAAGAAGTTTTGGGTAATGCTGAGAATGATGGTTTATCTTATCTTGCTTCTGAAACTGTTCATTATAATCCTTCAGATCTTTCCTCTTGGCTGAATAACCCTGAATCTATGATTTCTGATCTCAACCCTGATGGTTCTTCCATCCCGGATTCATCTACGATTTCCTCGTTGGATAATTGTAGCTCGAATAATACTACTAGTAATAGTATACGTGCGTTTTACAATCCCAATCGGATGGTGGTGTTTGACGACTCCTCCTTCGATTCTGATCTCACCGCCATCCCTGGAAAGGCAGCTGTTTACCCTCAAATCTTACAATCTCCTGTTTCTCCTCCTGTCCGGCCGCCAACTAAAAGGATGAAGCCAAGTTCTCAAATGGGCGTTTGGGAAATTCCTAGCGAACCCATCATCACAACCTCACGGGCGGTTGTTGAATCGACAAGGCCGGTTGTTCTCGTTGATTCTCAAGAAAATGGGATTAGGCTTGTTCATGCTCTGATGGCCTGTGCTGAGGCTGTTCAGCAAGAGAACATGAAATTAGCTGAAGCTTTGGTGAAGCAAATTGGTTATTTGGCTGTTTCTCAAGCGGGGGCAATGAGAAAGCCAGTCGCTACCTATTTCGCCGAAGCATTGGCGAGGAGGATTTATAGACTGTATCCGACCAACTCACATGACTCTGCCTTTACAGATTTGTTACAAATGCATTTTTACGAGACTTGTCCTTACCTAAAATTTGCCCATTTTACAGCAAATCAGGCGATCTTGGAGGGTTTTGCAAACAAAAATCGGGTACATGTGATTGATTTTAGCATGAAACAAGGTATGCAATGGCCTGCTTTGTTACAAGCATTGGCCTTAAGGCCAGGTGGTCCGCCTAGTTTTAGATTAACTGGTATTGGACCACCTTCACATGATAATACTGATCATTTGCAAGAAGTTGGATGGAAATTAGCCCAATTAGCCGAGACTATTAATGTCGAATTCGAGTTTCGAGGCTTTGTTGCTAACTCTATAGCTGATCTTGATTCATCCATGTTTGATATTCGCGAAGGAGAGACAATTGCAGTGAATTCTATCTTCGAATTGCATCAGCTTTTAGCTAGGCTTACAGGGGCTATTGAAAAAGTGTTGTCAGTTGTGAAAGAATTGAAGCCTGAAATCTTAACTGTGGTTGAGCAAGAGGCTAATCATAATGGCCCGGTTTTCTTGGACCGGTTCACCGAGTCGTTGCATTATTACTCGACCCTTTTCGACTCGTTGGAGGGTTGCGGCGGCGGTGGTGCAACCGGTGTTGGTGTTGGTGTTGGCGGTGGCGGTGGGGTGGTGGTGAGCGATCAAGATAAGGTGATGTCTGAGGTGTATTTAGGGAAGCAGATCTGTAATCTGGTGGCTTGTGAAGGGGTGGATCGGGTTGAGAGGCACGAGACATTGGCTCAATGGAGAACCCGGTTCGGTTCGGCCGGTTTCAAGGCGGCTCATTTGGGTTCTAATGCGTTTAAGCAAGCGAGTATGCTATTGGCCTTGTTTGCTGGTGGGGATGGGTATAGAGTGGAGGAAAACAATGGGTGTCTGATGCTTGGATGGCATACTAGGCCTCTAATTGCTACCTTCGGCTTGGAAACTCAGTTAATTGACCGAGTTAACATAACTCGGTTAGTGAGTTGTGGAGAGTGGGGGGGATGGAGGGGACTAACTCAGTTTTGGCCCTTTTGGTGTACCAAACCATGGCAGAGTGGTCTCTGCTTAACTGGGTACATTAGTGAGGTGAGACCCACCACTCCTTGGTGTGTCTCTCCTAATTATTCTTTTTTTTTTTTCTTTACCAATCTTGTTTTCAGTTTTTTTTTTTTTTTTTTTGGGTTTTTATTTTAGGTGGAATCATGTAACTTTCTGGGGTGAATCTTAAAAGGGTCAATGTGTATTTATATATAGCTTTTGCTTAATAAAAAGATAAGACTTTATTTTGTGGATTCTTGGTTGTGAATGTGATGTAAATGATCAAATGGAATATATCTGGACTATGTGTTGTGCGGGTATATTAAAAGGTGGATTGATTGGAACTTTTTATGGACCATCAAGCTAGCGTTCGAAACTCACTTTGTCGAGAATGCCTACCAATTTGCACATGGCTTTGCTAATTACTTTTGAACTCTACTCATTCTCATAAGAATCTGAAAATTGTGGAACTCAAGCGCATTATTGATTTCAATTTTGTTTTCATTTTTTTTTTTTTTTAAATTTCATATCCACAACTTTTTTATTGTTTTAGCCTACTTCTCCTCAATAACTTAATAATTCAAATTTATGATTAATAAATTAAAAATTTATATATATTATTACATAAATTGTATTTCATCGTCAACATACACCACCTTCAAGTACCTTCTAGGCTTAACTTAAAATGTGTATTAAGTTCATAATATTAATCTTAAATATGCATAAAATTATGTCTGTATAAAGAAAGAATTAATCTTATGTTTGTTTTTGAAAATTTTGTTAATTTTCAGAAAATTTTCAATACAAACCAAGCCATTAATCCTTCTTTTAGGAGCAATAATTTGCAATTATATTGACAGCTTAAGACAATTATGACTTGCATAGTTGCATACATCAAGTTTCCTGGAAAACTGGAAATTAAGCTAAATGATTCAATAAGGGATGAATGAAAGTGAAAATTCTTGCTTCAAGATGCAAGGAAAGTGAATTTTGTGTGAACCAATTAAAGTAGGATTGAGAAAATATCGAACCCCATAAAATGAATTAATTAATTGTCACAAGGGGAGTGCTGTTTTCTAAGATTCAAAGTAAAGAAAAGCAAGTGAACTATTAGTAGATGGGAAAAACGAGAGAATTACTGCAGCTTTTGTTTTTTTATTTATGATTCTTCAAAGAATAGATTAACTAACAATCTTTAACATATCGAGGGACTGAATTATTAAGAAAATAATAGCAACTAAATTAAAGGGCACATCGGCATCAATTGTATGATTAATCGACAAGATTTATTAGGTTACGAGATTAGTACAGCTCATACCAATTTTAATAACATTCTTAGACGTTAGCGGGATGATTAAGGATCGTTAATACCTCCATGATTGTAACATCTACTGTATTAAATATACGTAATAATATATCTGTCATTATCATTTGCAAGCAACTTGAAAATTTAATTCTATTTACGAGATTCTCTTATAGATCCTAACAAAAAATTTGCCGTCCATTTGATATAATAGAGGTTAATAAAACTTCTTTAATTTTTTTTTTTAATACAAATTGAGGCCCATTTAGACGGTGTAACATTGAGAAGGGATGTATCTAAGATGTCCACAAACTCGGCCTCCCTCGACAAATTCAATGTTTGGGGCTTCTTCTCATGAGATTTTCTAATTTAAAATCAAAATTAACAAATTTTTGGGTAATTTCCTAAGAATAGACTAGTAATTGACCAAAATAGATCAACTTCGCTTGAAAGAAAAACCCCATCCTCAAGATAGTTCTATACATTTTTGACATGGGTTGATATTCTTGACAGGAAAATGGTTAAATTTTATTAAATACTTCTGGATTGGAACTTCAAGACATTATAGTTTGCACATTATAATTTGCAATTAAATGCAAGATTTTGAACTTAATGACTTATAGATTTTCCCCCCAATCATGTTACCTGAATCTTGGTATAATTAAGCACAGTATATTAGATAGAAATGAAAAAAAAAAAAATCCAATATCATCGAACTAATTAATAGTACAACTATTATTTAAGATACTAGTCAAAGTATATTAAATTAATTACTATAATAATTTTTTGAGATGTAATATATGTAAAGTAAAAAGTGATCGAAAACGTGTTAAATGAATGATTGTAAAATATTATTTAAAAATAATAAAAGATACTTTCATCAAAACACATGTAAGTTACTTTTCCCCCTATTTTACATGGAGTGAACGACATGTACCGAATCTTAAGAATTGGAAAAAAAATTACTACAAGAACCAAGCTCAAAACAGAAAATTGTTTGTTGGAGTCAATTTTGAAAAACTGAAAAAAAAGACAAATATGTTTGGACAAATTTATTATTTTTTAAATAATATTTTGTAATCATTTCCTAACATATTTTTCAGTTACTTTTTTATCTCACATATATCGACATCACATTCAAAAAATTGTTACAGTAACTATTCCAAATATTATATTAAATCATATTCTGAATAATAACTGTTCAAAAGAGCCTTAAACCTCACAAGTCGCAACATAATTCGTTTTAGGAAAATTATAAAAATTTCTTGCTGAAATCAGGATGACTGCATATTTAAACTATTTTCTTTTAAGAAAAAAAAAAAAAAAGAAGGAAACGAAATGACATGCATATATTAAACCTTAAAATAGCTATCTCGAATTTGTTGTAATTTCGGAAATATTCTTGCTTATCTCTCTTGCTTTATATTCCATTATTTTTTAGGGGTGACCTAATCAAGTTGATTTTAAGATGTAGAAAGTGGTCAATATAGTTTCATTCATAATCCTAATTGAAAAGAGAACCTTTCTGGGTAGTGATCTAAAAGCTGCTTAGCACTCGAGGAATATCATGGGATCAAATGAGAAACACAATAGGAAAAGAAACAAAAGCTCTTGAACACTACATTTAATACTTAAATTAAGAGTCCACTGGCTCTGAGCCAAATAACAAACCTAATAATTAAGAAAAGTTACTTCAGTTATTGATTTCTTAATTCAACCTTTTGAAACACATTTACATCAACTACGACATATAAATTAATTAACTTAAACTCAATTAATGAGTTAGAGAACTCTTCAGTAAAAAGATGTATGCAAACATAACTAAAACTAGGCAGTTTTTTAATTAAATAATGTTAAGCAGTTAATTATGTTTGGCTTGTATTCTTAAGAAAATTCTACAGTCTTTTTAGTAAATCATCTTGTTGCACTTTAAAATTTTGTACAACAGAGTACCATGTAATTTAAAACTTTGTATTATACAAATCTTTTAAGCTAACGAGATAATTTCTTCGACGGAATTGTAGAACTTCCCGTATTATTATTATAAAGTTGTTTCTATATGAGTTTATTTCTTTTCATTTCTATGTGTATAAAAATGATCACTTCGCATGGTCTTAAGAATGCAACTTGAGAAATCTTTTATAATTTAATTTTATTAAAAAATTATTTTGATAATGTATTAAGTCATTTTTTTTCAATTCTAACATATTTCATTGCATCAATAAAAGAACTAGCTAGAAGGAGTACATTTACTCTAAATATTGTGAAAAGCAAATCTATCACAAAAAAAAAAAGGACCAGGATTGATTTTACGGAACAAGAATTTTGATCTAAAACAAAACTAAAGATAAAACACTCTAAAATAACACTTAGGAGGAGTTTGGTTCATAATCGGGAATCGGAATCGGAATGAGAATCATAAACTCCACTATTGGTATGAGTTTATATCATCCTCCCTTACTTGTTTGGTTTGAAATAGGAATGTGTTTTATTATATTAATGAGTTACTCAAATTGAAACCCATGTCACAAGTAAGGAATGAAAGTAGACATTTTCTAACACTTTCATTCCCATAGAATGATTCCCATAGTACTCAACCAAACAACATTTTTTAGAATCATTAACTTTGGTTCCCATTCCCCCTCTCAGGTACCTATAAACCAAACACCTCCTTAGTTTAAATATTAATATTAAAACATCAAGGTCCAACACAAAGAAATCATAGTATCAAAGCTGCCTCTAAGGTCAGCAGCGAGTTGTCAAATATGAGGATTGCAACTTGCAAGATCTTGATAAGAATTTTGGTCATCGCGTAAAGCTGATTTTAGATTTAATTAGTTTTAAAAAATAAAATTGAAAAGGGTTGAAAATGAAAGGAAAGGTGCAATGGAGGACTAGAGACAACCATGGGTGCAAGTTCCCTTAGATAATTGGTAAGTTAATTGAGATAAGAAGATTAGTATATTTAGGATGATGTTGCTTGATAAAAAATTACACAAAATAAAGGGGATATAACTTTACCCAAAAAGTTAAATGAACATTTAGCTGGTTAGCATCTTGTTGCAT
Source organism: Cinchona pubescens (assembly GCA_025175665.1). Lineage (NCBI taxonomy): Eukaryota > Viridiplantae > Streptophyta > Magnoliopsida > Gentianales > Rubiaceae > Cinchona > Cinchona pubescens. Next base: position 3,248,607 of record JANKKI010000064.1, read on the forward strand.
TGGCATTCCTTTTATTTTTTTTAGCTGGAAATCATGTTGTTGCACTATTTTTGGGGACAAAATATCTTACTCTTTTTTTTTAAAGTCATTTCTTTCCTTCATTTTCCCCCTGTTCTTCTATTAAATCTGCTAGACATGAAGCAAAAAATCGCACAGAGCAGAATTAGAATTCGTTTTCCATGTAACAGTTGTCAATGAGGCCGTGTGAGGTGAGTTAAATTGGCAACGCAAAACTTGCCAATCCCCCCCCCCCCAATAATTACATTAAGGGGAAGTTTTATAGTACTTTAAAGATACGTATTATAAATTTTTAAAATATATAATTCTTTAAAATCTAATGGGATGATTTTCGTAAAGCAACGATATTAAGTCATGTTTAACATGTAAAGAAACTTTGGACTTTGGATCAAGTTGGAACTAGCCGGCCGGAGGTCTCATAATTGACTTACGGGGAAGGTCTATATATAGTATTGTTAGGAATAATTCTGTTAATAATTTTTAAAATGTAAAGTATTGTATTGTATAAGTGTTAAAGTATTAACAAAAAATTTCCTAAAGGACTAAAATTTTCCTGATTTATTAATACATTTTGTCTCCTGAATAAAATACTCTAGGTGGGTAATTAGACTTTGCCCCCTAAATTAGGTAGATAATTACATTTTACTCCCTTGAAATATAGAAATATACATTTTGCACCAATTCTCACATTATTCATTATTTAAAAGTTTATATATCAAGAAACTAGTTAAATAACTGAAATGTCCTTATTATTATATTTTAATTTTTCATGTATTTAATTGATTTTTGATAGTTATAAAAGAATTAGGAAAAAAAAATATAATAACACATTAATATCTTTGACTTTAAGGAGTGAAAATGTGAAAAAATATTGAATTATATTATATCCGACATCCCGATTTGCACAGGTTATGTCAAATATTAAAAGTATAAAATATTAAGAGATATCAAAAAATCACAAAATTTTATAGAACATATATTTTTATACAATACATTTAAAGAAAAATTTTCAATAGAAAATAAGCCTATCTGGGAAAAATTCTACCATTATAGTTAAACATTGAAATTCAAAATATTATAAAATGAAATCCAAAAATTTAAAGTAAAAAATCCACGATGAAATATATTGATATAGATTATATTGAAATATTACATAATTTATTTTTACTTATTTTAAATTAATTATCACATCACTATCAAAATTTAAATATATAAAAATCAAAATATAGTACCAAGATTATTTTAGTCATTTAACTATATTATTTTAGTAATTTTAATATTGGTAATAAATGAATAGTGTACATAGAGAGTAAAGTATATTTTCTATTGTTTATAGGAGAAAAATATAATTACTCACCTAATTTAGGGTGGGCAAAGTTTTATTAACCCGAAACTTTTTCCCGTGATTATTTTTTAGTTATTTGGACACAAAGCAAATATTCTTCTGTTTGCAACAGATTAACTATCTGGGTTTAGTACCACCAGTGTATAAGTAAAATGAACATCTCCATTTTTTATTCTTGATATCATCATATGATGTACTTTAATTGTAGTATATTAATTAGTATGAGAAATAAAATGTAAAAAAAAAAAAAAAAAAAGAGATGATCGGAGGGATTAATCTTGAGTAATAAAGTTAAAACAACCAACGAAATTGGCCAAAACTTTTTGGCAAGAAAGAGACCATCTAGTTGGCCTACTTTTAAGGAAAATATTTAGGTAAATCCGATTTTTGACCTCATTTATAGACCTTGTAGTCAGGATTAAATTTTAAAAAAATCTTGTTTACATCAACTGATGTCATAGATTCTCTAAAATTTATTCTACACAATAGAGTCCACAAGTGGAGTCAAAAATCAAATATATCTAAGTCTTTGCCTACTTTTAATGCCACACTATTTCAAAAAATAAAAAACTTACAAAGTGGCGTCAGGAGAGAACTGATTGCATCAATAATATGTCCCATTAAGGAGAGCCAAGAGTGTAAAATATATTTTTGATATAAGTTTTTGAGATTAATCCATCATATAATAAATTGAATATTTCTTGCACTTTTTTTTATAAAAAAGTTTTATTTATGGTCAATAACATAATCCAGTTTCTCCAATTCTTTTTTTTTTTTATTAGTTTTTATTAATGATCTTGCAACCAAGGCAGAGTGTTAAAAATATTAAGATGATCCATGAATCATGACTGTTCAAATTAAAAAAGGATAACAAATCAAAAAGGTTGATGCAAAGGAGGAAAAAAAATTAAATAAAATAGAACATTATTCTATTAAGACTGAAAGGATCTAAAATGCAGTATAGCAGCATATCCAAAAAGATTGACAGACTTAGCCAAAACAAAAGCACTGAATCTTCAACAACTAGTAAATAAATAAAAGCAAGCAAAAGTCCATATTACTCCATGCATATTGGACCAAACAAATTAAATGTAGTACATATATTCAATTAATGTATAGACAAACATATGCATTTCGAAGAATATGTGTAATGAGGCACCATGAAATAAGTAAATATATACACAAATTTGACGTATACTATTATTTAATCTCAACTTGGCCGTTTAATTAGTTTAAGATTTCTTTATTGGGGCCCCACAAACCCCCTCTCTCTTATAAATTTACAGGTTGGAAAATCACATCATAAACCATTTCAAGTCCCACATGCTTTGTGCGTTTTGAACCCTATTTGTCTTCTTTTTTCTACCTTGAAGATTTGACAGACAAAGAAAAGTGGCCTCTTGAGAATTTTGGTTACTAAGAAGCCATGTCAAACTAAGAATCGGAAACTTTTGGTTTATAATAACGTATATAAACTAATGAAAGTATATGTGGGGGTTAAGCAGTGCCCAACTATTTGATATTGTTGATGGTTCTTGTTAAGATCACTGAGATGGCTTGCAATTTGCGTGTACAAGTATTATTTTCGTCCTACCTAGAAAAACCCCATCTTTGATTTTTTTTTTTCTTTTCTTTTTTTCTTTTGGCCCTTTTTTCTGCAAAACTTACTAGGTTTCTATATAGATAGTTTAGCATTCATTTTCTATGTTTTTTCTTGAAAGAAAAATTCCTGTGCTGATTTTAGCATTGTTCAAGTAATTTTCCCCCCCTCCAAACTAAATAAATACTATGATGAGACATTAAATTGTTGAAGATTTTAATCCTCTTGAATTTGGATTTATTTATGAACGAACAATCATATTCCCTTCATTTCAAAATAACTGTCACTTTAGATAATTTGTTTAGTTTCATATTATCTATCACTTTAGAAAATCGAGAAAGTGTTAATGATGTTTTTCTAACTTTTACTCTTTGTACAACATTAATGAAGAGAGGATTATGTAGTTAGAATATTAATGCAAAAAGGTAATTTGGTCACTTTGAACTATTTTTTGTAAAATTAATACAATTTATTAACTTTATTAATAAAGAGATGATTATATAGTTAGAATATTAATACAAAAGGTAATTTGGTCACTTTAAACTATCCTTTGTAAAATTACTGCGATTTAATATCTGTGTACACCAACGAAAAGTAACAATAATTTTGAAATAGATGGAGTATTTTAAGTGATAAACTCAAAACTACTATTTAATAGCATATAAATGTCGGTTATATATACCGCTCTATTTTTGTCATTAGTCATATCGTATAGTGCAGATGCATTGTTTAATTATACTCCCTTAGTTGCTTTTTAAATATTACTTTAACAAAAAAAATTATTTTATTATAAGTGTCAATTTAAAAATATAATGAATCATTAATTATTTTTTTACTAATTTTGTACTTATCTCTTTCCAACTATATTAATTACTTAATCTGTAATTGATGTTGAAATCTTTTAATTTATTACTAATCAAAAGAACAATTTAGTCACGCAAGATTAAGTTTACATAAAATTTAAGTTACTTTATGTCAATTTTAATTTTTTACTAAAAGTTAAAGTTAAACGGAACGGAGGAAGTAAAATCATAATGTCTGCTATCTAAACATATTTCTATGATTTTTTTCACACAATTCTCGATCTTGATGAGGGCTATACATAAAGGCCAAAAAGGGGTGGCGCCGGATTGCGAATAGTTCAAGTATTTGCCAAGACAACAAAACTGAAAACGGTAGTATTTTCAAGACATTAATTGCTGCAGTTTTGTGTATTTAATCAATAATTATTATTATGACATGCAATGGCAATTTTGCATGGATGATTGATAAAACAAAAGGTGGGCGGTGCAAAATTGGAGGAAGGGGGATTGGTTTTGGTGGGAGGTCACCGTCAATGATCACTCGTGGGGTTCCAAATAGTTGTGCATGTCGGGGGCTCTTCAAAAGTGACTTTCAGTATTGATGTGCTTTCTTCTGAGTTTTTGGGCAAATTCCCACTATCCATATTCCATACTAGCTATCCACTACAAAATGTTCCCAAGTACTATTCTACTCTCCTTTCATTGTTTTTCTAATTATATTTTTATCTTACATAAATCATATTGAAATATTATTATAATAATTATTTTAGATAATATTTTAAATAATAAATTAAGGCAAAATCAATGTATCAATTTTGATGATGATAATCGAAGAAAGATATCCACGTAGGGTATGGTTAATTTAGTGGTAGAAAGCTGGAAAAATATCACTTTGCACCTATGAAGTAATCCTGATGACTTGTAATTTACCAATGAGTTTATGGACCAAAACCATTACTCTTACAAATTTCTTTGGTTTTTTTCTTGGCCCAAAAACAGAAAAAAAAAAAAAAAAAAAACCTCAAAGTATAACTGGCGAATGATTAAAATAACCTTTGGTGTTTGCCTGAATGAAAAAGAAAAGGCAACTATATTGACTTCCATTGAGGTTTATATACAATCATAGACAAATCCCCTTAAAGTTGTGGCATAGCATCTCGGATTTGAATATCTTTATTCACAGGTAAATAAAGGATCTTTCATTTATTACTTTAAAAAGAAATTTTAAAAATATATGAAAACAAAACTAATGATATATTTGGCTTGCAAAAAGTCAAACGAAAATGTAAACGTTTCACTTTTTTTAGTTAATTTTAAATTTTATCAGTGTCTCACAGTTTTGCACTGCTAAAATAGAATCAAATATAGATTGAGTGGTGAAAGCTTTTATGAATAAATTGATTTTTGGATATATCCCCAAATTCATTTGATTTAAACGTCAAGATAAAGATAATGATTAGTTAGATCATTTTTTTCATATTTTTATTTTTAGATATAGATAAAGTAATAAATAATGGAGAAAGTTAAAGGGAAAATCGCCAAAATAGTCCCTCAACTTTTGCACTTTAGCCAGAATAGTCCCTCAACTTTCTTTTTAGCCAAAATAGTCCTTTAACTTTTATTTTTTAGCCAAAAAAATCCTTTTATGGTCTAGTCACCATAAAATTTTTTATTTTTTTATTTTATAAATTTCACATGAAAGGACTATTTTGGCTAAAAAATAAAAGTTGGAGGACCATTTTGGCTACAAAAAAAGTTGAGGGACTATTTTGGCTAAAGTAAAAAAGTTTAAGGACTATTTCAGCGATTTTCCCAAAGTTAAATAAAGAGAATCAAAATACCTAGTTTATTAGCTGTTGACGAAAATGCCAATATAAGGTATACTTGTGATCCAAAATGACACTCGTGAAAACTAGAGAAGCAAGTTCGTTGAAGCTAGTTCAACTAGAATGGCAAAATAGTGAGAAAAAATTTGAAAGCCGTAAAAGAAGTCGTTGGCATTTTAGAAATTGGAAAATAGACCTTTTATATTTTAGGAAAGAGTATATCTATTTAAAGTGACAAAATTACCGAACATCACCAAATCCGAAAAATAAAGAAAGAAATCTTGGAAATATTTAAAATTAGAAATTGGTGATTTAATAAAATCTTGCCACATGGAATAATTTTGTCAAGTAATCCTGAATTTATAATTTTATAAATTATTTTTATTTAAAAAAATTTTATAATCATATTAGGATATCATATCTAATGGCACTATAGAATTTCCCTCATCATTAAGCATGTGTTTTGGTTCTCTTGCCATCCACTTTCTTTTTGAATAATTAATGGTTCATAGTTATGCTAAACCTTTAGAGCAATTAATGAATGCAATTTTTACATATAAACAAAGGTAAAATTGAAACCTAAGTTTTGATAATAAAGTTTAATTTACGTGATAACTATGATATTTTTGCTATGACCTATTGATCATGTGTTTGAATCATTGAAAGAATAGGAAGGGTGATTTTTTTTAAGGTAAAATTGGAAAAACAAACTTATTCCTCCTCCAAGCTGCACCTCTTTTCTTAGGTATCATTATTTGTTCTATTGAAAGTTTAATAAAATTATTTCTAGATAGTTTCTTCCAAATAAACACTATAATTAGATTGATCTGCATTTTATTAATTTTAATTTCTTGGACACTTCATCACCATTCGAACATTTGCTCACTAAATTGTTCCTTAATTTCCTTTTCTAACCATGTGAGATTTCCTTATTCTGGTCATGATTATCATTCGAACACGCAGACGATTTTTCTAAGTTAGAAGAATTACTAGGAATTTGTCTCAAGTACTGAAGGAGAAAGAACGACCCAAATAGTTCAAACTTCAAAATGAAATTAATGGTGGAAGGCAAGAGTTTGGATTTGGTATAATACCATTTTGGAGATTTTCCATTTTTGTTGGTGCAACAAAAGGCCAGGAACAAATAAGCAGGAGCAGCCTCACAACCCTGGTTGACCAAAGTCGTGAAGTTGAAGTTCCAAATCAGTAAAAATTTGAAGCTCATTTCTCAAAATTTGAACTTCTCTAAATTCTAAAACATGGTCAATACTTTCTAATGCATTGTTTGACCAAAATTCGTACAGAATCTCAAATTTTGGTGCGCACGAGTTGTCTGGTCATTCTATATTTAGTTTTACACTATTCTCATTTCTCTGTGCTCATTACAGTGTAAATCACCTAAATAATCTTTCAAATATTTTATTAAAATTGAAATGGTCACTTAACGTAAATTTTAATTTAATTAGTCCCTCAACTAAATAATTATATCTAATTTATTTCTTAAATGGCACTGGCCTTCGAACATAAATTTTTTAATTTTGATTGATATTGACTAGGGGTAAAAACAACAAATCACCTGCATATGATGCTTTAAGTGTAAAATTGATTTAGAAAAATCACCTAATGGATATAATTGTCTTTCAATATTTTCATTAAAATCAAATGGGTCCCTCAATTAAAATTTACCAATTTATCCCTCAATTAAATACCAATGCTTTTAAACTTTTTAATTGGATTTAACCGGACAAGCTTTGTATTTTTCATAGAATCAAAGCCAAATTCTCAAAATCATATCCAATCTATCACCGAAATCCATAACTAATATCATCAAACCCAAATTTGAACCCAAAACGACGTTATTTTGTAAGAATTCTTCAAACTCATACCACACCGGAACCTAAATCTGAACCCAAACCCAAAATTCTATCCTTCCATTCCCTTTCCTCCTCTAGCCTAAAACCCACATCTATACTCGACTCCAAACTCAAACCCAAATTCTCCTATTTTCCCCATCGACATTCCCTCTTCCTTTTCTTTCCTCGTCTTTTCCTCAGCCCTGGCATTCTCTCTCTTCTTTTTCCCTTAGCCTTGACAATCTCTTCCTTCTTCTGCCCCTTTCTCCTATTTCTCATAGCCCCCTGTCAAATTCTCTTCCTCTTTCTCCCATTCTCTCCCCTATCCCTATCTGTTGGAAAAATATAACCAATGAAAGGAAAACAATCACAGAATAAACTACCAAAAATTAAAATAATAATAAGAATTCAATGATTAGAATAGCCTGATTATGGTCTAGGCATACTAATTAGAGCTCGCTCTAGGAGTGATATACCTTCTACTACACTGGGTTGATGTGGCGTTCCTTTCCCAAGTAGGTTTTGATGCAAGAAAACAATACTCACGAACTAAAAATGCACTTGTCCTCAATTTATTTAGAGATATAATTTATCACTATAATTTTATGTGATTGTAGGAATAATAAGAATATGGATATGGATAGAGTGAAATAACGTAATATGATTTGTGGTAGTGTAATGTTTGTCAGATGTTTTCCTAGTGAAGAAAGACCCCTATTTTTTAGTAATTTTAGGACATAGAAAATAGCTGTTGAAAGAGAGAGATTTTTAACATTATTTTCCTGATTTTGTAACAGGTATGATACTTTAGGGGTGTAATGTTAGATTAGTTAGAGAAATCTACTCTACTAATTTTGTGAGTTAGTTGTAGTTCGGAAAGTATCTTAAGGAGGGAGTTGGAAGACTCCTTCCAAGTTAAGTAAATGTATGGGTTTCATAAGACTCCACTCTCAATTAATTTTAAATTAGTAACAATTCCTCACATAATTTAAAATTTATGATTTGAGTACTTTTTTTTATTTATTTATTGTGTAATAGGTGCAGGTGTCTTCCGAACTTAAACTTACACTTAGTGATGATAAGTTTTAGTTTGAAGGAACATGGTGAATTAGAAATTTTTGAACCAGATCCTTTGAACTAAACTTTCTCACTACACATATGGTATGGGCAATGAATTTAGTTCTAGCACGGTTGGGCGTGTTAGACAGTCTTGTGCACATATCATTTTCTTGAAAGTTTTCAGGGAATAACCTCAACTTTCTATAGCAGTGACCGCATTGCTACGCTTATATAGGTATATCCTCCAAGGGTAGCGAAGCTAAGACCCTGTATTCAAGGGGGAAAGCTATATATATATATATGTTAAATAATAATCTTTCAAACAAAGTAACAAACAATGTGTTTTTCAAACAAAAACTATTTACATTATACAAAATTTACAAAAATCCTCAACGATTACTCATATTTTGAAACCGTTGAAAAATTAACTAATTGTTAATGGTGTCAAAAATATCTTTTTCAATATAAGTAACCAAGCAATCATTCATCCAACGATCTCCCATTCGGTTTCAGAACTGACTTTTCACAATCTTCATAGCAGAAAATGTCCTTTCCACAGTTGCTGTAGCCATAGGTAAAACAAGAGAAAGATTTATAAGTAAATACACTAGTGGATACACAAGATCACTTTTTGTTTTAACTAACTCCTTTGCAAGGCTTCCAATCCCTTTTAAATTTGCAAAGTCTTCACTTGAGCACATATCTGTGATATAATTATCAAGTTGATTGTCAAGCACCATCATCTCCACTGAAAAAAACTGTTACAGATGGATAGAGTTGAGCTAAGCGAAGCAACTTATGCTTATCAAAAGTAGAAAAAAGATGATCCGGAATAAGACATTCCATACAAAGGAGTAGTTAGTGGTTGCCTTCGTGAAATGATCGTTAAAATCTTGAAGTTGCATGTATAGAACATCATAAAATAAATCTACTCTGTAATAGTTGAAATTAGCAACAACTGGAGCTTTACGTTTTGATTTACCTTTGAGAACACGAATTTCATTTATTTTTGGAACTTCAATATCATTTTGACTGCAAAATGTTGTCACTCCATCTAATAAAGCTTCCCATCCATTATCTCTCATCAACTGTAACCGTTCCTTAGAAATTCTAACTTGAGCCACGGTATTAAAAACAAAAACATAGTCAATGTCAAATAAACTATTTACAATCTTAACAAAAAAAATACAAAAACAAAATTAATGAAATAAACGAACTACTTTGGAAATTCTAACATGATTCATTGCATTAACAATATCTTGATCTTAATCCTCTGCAAAACATGTGAGAGTTCATTTGTTATACCTAAAATATTTTTCATTAGATGCAAAGTGAAAGCAAAATTAAATGTTTCCACAGAATCCAAAAGTCCAGCAGCTTCAGCTTTTTGCTCCATAATAGATCCATCCTCCATTATATATTCCAAAACATCAAGAACTGCAGAAAAATTCATAATCGGACTCATTAATGTACCGTAATGTGAACCCTACCGAGTATCACTAGTCCTTTTTACCCCAATTTCTTGATTCAAACCACGACCGCTAAAGATCTCTCCATTTCCAAATGCTTCTCTAATTTTAGCCATCCTTTTCTCTCGAAGCATATCATGTCTTTCACATGAAGCTCCAACAACTTTAACTAGAAGAGCAATCAAGTTAAAAAGTGAAGCAACTTGAAGGTGATTTTTTGCCACAGCAACAATGGTAAGTTGAAGTTGATGGACGAAGAAATGGACATAAAATGCAAGAGAATTATCTTTCGAAATCAAACTACAGATTTTAAGACCATTAAACTCTCATCGCATATTACTTGCACCATCATAGTCTTGCCCTCTTATCCTAGACATGCTTAACCCAAAATTTAAAGGTAATGATTCAAGTGCTACCTTTAGGGACAAAGCACAAGTATCATTAATATGAATAATCCCAAGAAATGTTCAACAACTATGCCCCTGGTGTTTACATAATGTAAAGCAACAACCATCTGTTCTTTATCTGATATGTCACTTGACTCATCAACAATAACGGAAAAAAGTTCATCTCCAAGTTCATTGATTATTGCGTTAGTGGTCTCGAAAGTAGCAACATTCACAATATCTTTTTGAATATCTGAAGAAGTTAACTGATTATTTTTCAGAGCATTTTGTAAAACCGCACTCTTTATTTCTTCATTATGATTAGCAAGAAACTTTAAAAGTTCAAGAAAATTACCTTGATTAACAGAATTTTCAAATTCAACGTGCCCTTGAAAAGCGAAATCCTGACGTAACAAAATTCTAATACAACTTAGATGCCAACAGAAGTAGTTAATCTTATTGTATAAATATTTTGAGTTTGCTCCGATTGCTTAGAGAGAGCAACTTCAATATGTTGATTTTGTTTCATCAAATCTTCACACTTTTGCCAGGCTTGATTATGGGCACTGTTTGGCTCCCCGACATGTTTAGTAAATCTTTCTTTTTTATTCCAATTAGTGAATCCATCTAAAGTAAATGAATCTCCACCTCCTTGTTTTCCAAAATCAGGTCAAAACAAGTAGCAACACAAGCAAAATGCAGCATCTTTACTTACACTATACTCTAGCCAATTTCTATATTGACTAAATCAAGATAAACAAAATCTCCACGAGACTTTTCCAATTTTTCTTTGTGGAAAGTTGTGATTACGAGGTTGACAAGGCCCTCTTTGCAGATATGCTCTTCTTATTTTTTTCTCAATCATTAGGATCATAATTTGAAATTTTTATCCTCAAACCTGGATCTGATTGAAGATCATCCAAATTAATGTGTACTTGAGCCTGAAATTCTTTGAGCTATGTTGCGAACCTTTTTGAGTGTTTGTTTCCCTTTGATATTTCCCTTCACTTACAATTGATTTTCTTCTTAGAAATTTAACCATTCCTATTTGAGCAAAAAATCCATTTGAGATCTAATTATAGTTGAAACTATAACTTAAGCAAAAAAAAACATTGGACAAATAATAATCAAGTGAAACCCTTAGCAGTTAACAAATTTTATACGCAATTAAGAATTAGAATGATGGTAAAAAATAATGGGCAATAAATTAAACAAATAAGATAAAAAGAAAAGTAAACTAAACAACTACAACAATAATTGTTTAATTGTTCTAACATTTGCTCAATAATTGTTTATTTGTTCCTTAGTATATTTATTCGGTAAATTCCAAAACAGATGACACAACAATAATATTTTTTTACAACATACTTGTAGTTGTAGTCAGCATAAATATTACATTGACAATTACAATAACTAAGAATGCATACCAGTCTATGATGCAAAAGTCAAGAATTACTAGATGCAAGCAGTCCAGGAAGCAAAAAATTGCTCAGAGAAATTAATCTTATTTGAGGCGTAGTTGAACATAAACAATAGAGTTTAAATACCACACAGGCAAGACTTTTTAATTCTCAAACATCTGCTTTATTTTTTGCATTATTACGCCTTTTATCTTTTTCCTTCTTGTTTTGGAAGTTGAGAAAAGCACACGTTTCAGTAAATTTAGTACTCCTCTGCTTGCCAACTTCGTTTCAATTGATTTTATATCCCTATTATTAAGCTTTTTCCATGTAAATTTTCGTAACTTTGGCTGTGCATATCTTTTCAATTATTTGGAAAAGTCAAAGATAGAAGTTTTGTTGTCTAACGTAAGCTTCCTTTACATGCATGTGCAAGTGGCATATAGTAATTTAACTTACATCAATGCCCCCAATTGTCCTTATTTGAGGGGGTGGAAAATATAAGGCATGTAAGTTAATATATAGTATACTAAAGGGACTTTATAGTATTTTAGGGGGGCAGGGAATTGCCCACCCTGGGGTGAATGTAGCTTCGCCCCTGATATCCTCCAAGGATAATCTATGATCATTACCTTGCAGATATCTACTTTGGATACATTCAGAGATTAACTCTTCCTTATAATACCATCATAGTAATGAACACCACATCTTAGGAAATAATATTTTTTATTATTATACAAAAATTGAGTTCTCTGCCTTCTCTCTAGGAATTTTCTCTCACAAGAATTCTTCTTTTAATCTTGGCATTTCCATGAACGGCAATGCAGGCTATCCTTCAGCCTCAAGCTGAAGGGCACACATCTCGATCGTTTGCTAATATTTTGCAAACGAAGAACCAAGAAGATGGTGTTCTCGATTGTGTCAAGCCGCTTGGCACAAAAAAATGGGAGCCATCAATCTACTTCACTACTGAAGAAGTGGCTATATTGTCAAAGTCTTTTAAGCTTTCACTCATTGGGAAGTTCTCACATGGAAGACCAACCATAGAGACATTGAGACAATCTTTTTTATCAATAATTGGTTTTCTGGACCTTATTGATCAAAGACATGTGCTCATTTGTTTTCATCTAGAAGAAGACTACTTAAGGTGTTGGATGAAGGGCATATGGTATTTATCTGGATTTCCCATGCAAGTTTTTAAATGGTCTCCAATGTTTCGTCTAGATACAGAGTATTCATCAGCTCCAGTTTGGGTGTCATTTGAGAATTTGCCTTTCTATTTTTACAACAAAGAATCTCTTTTTTCATTAGCTCAAGCTATTGGCACTCAATTGAAAATGGATGTGGCTACGATTACATTATCTCGTCCTAGCCATGCAAAGGTGTGTGTTGACAAACATCCTACTGTTTATGGTTTGGCATAGGGGAGGAAGGTCATTAGCGGCAAATAACATATGATACTATCTTGTCATATTGTTTGAAATGCAAGAAGTAGAGACATAAAGATACGGATTGTAAGATGGGGCGGTCTTGTGTTACTCCTCCGAAACAGAAGGATAAAGGCAAGGGGAAGCAACTTCTAAAGTCCATCAGGTTTATCTAAGGAAATCTTTAGCACAACCACAAGTGAATAATGCCAATCACATAACTGTCAAAAAGCTACAGATTGTAGCCAGCAATTCAGATACTAAGGAAAATAATCCAATTCATGAAGAGAAGGAAGCTCGAGTTCCAAAGATAAATCCAATTCAAGCTGAAGCTTTTCCATCACCAGCCGTAATTGGGACTTCTTCGGCACTATTCAAGGAAGTTCAAATTCAAGGAGTTATATCTCAAATCTCAGCACTTAATCAGAATCAAATTTCAAATTTGAATGAGGAAGTTGAGATATTTGTGGAGCAATTTGAGAGGATTGAGGCTCAAGTTGAAGTTCAGATGCAAGAAGTTCTCCTAGTGTATAATGAGAAAAACCAAATTTCAAAGGGCTGTCTCTGGCCCAGGAGCTTCGAATGTCTCTAATTCAAGGGATGATTCGACTTTGAGCCAGGAGGTATCGGCACAAGAACAGCCACTATATTTCTCGAAATTGGAGTGACGTCCAAATAATAACTTTGATTTGTCTTTCACTTGAGGAATGGAAGGAAGTTAGTCAAAGAATTACAAAGAAGCTGCAAACTATGGATAAGTTATCTCCTAAAAAGGTCTCATTGATCAGGAAGTCAAGACAACGGAAGATTTTTGTAGCAAGAATGCGCTCCATGCAAACTAGACTGGGAGCTTAGTCGACTAAATCCTTTGGCCATGTTGGAGCTCAAGATATTTGTTTTTGATTACAGACTTAATGATTAAATAGATCCTTAGAGCTCAGAAAGATAATTTAAATTCGTTCGATTATTTTGACTTCTTAACAAATTGCTCATTTACACCTTATTAAATATACATAACCATTTTTATTAGCTTAGATCCAAGTTGCAAATTTTAAGCAAATAAGGGCATCGTAGACATGATTTGTTTAAGTTATATTTTTAGGACGTTTTGACCTAGTCCCCCTCTATTGTACAATTTATTTCAATCAATGAAAGGGTATCCACCCCTTACCTTCACAGGTGGTTTAAAAAAAAGAAAAAGAACACCACATCTCAGGAATAGGACAAGGGAATACCCCTCATAAAAAAATAATAATATGCTCATTCAAGTCACTTTGCCTTTTCTTTTTTACCTATTGAGCCTCATTCATGGGATCTCTAATCACAGAGATTAGGTGTCCACTGTGGTGATTACTTATAGGTTTCAGTTCCATTCCCATCAATGTTCCAATGATTAGATTTTGAGCTAATCCTTTTGTAAGAGGATCTGGCAAATTACTTTTTGAATAATATGCTTATTCAAGTCACTCTACACTTTCAATTTTACCTATTAAACATCATTCAGGGGATCTCCAATCACAGAGATTAGGTGTCCACTATGATGATTACTTATAGCTTTCAGTCTCATTCCTATCGATGTTCCAATGATTACCTTTTGAGCTAATCCTTTTGTAAGCGGATTTGCCAAATTATTTTCTGAATTTACAAAGTCAAGTATGATTACACCTTGAGACAATATATTGTTTTTATAGAGTTGTGCCTCAATCTAATATGTCTTCTTTTCTCAATGAAATCAGCATTTTCTGTTTTAGATATTGTAGCCTGATTATCACAATGAATATGTACAGCAAGAATAAGCTTTCTTTGTAAAGGAAAATCAGACAATGGATAATTTTACCATTCACCTTCAATACATGCCAAACTAGAATAATAAATTTAGCTTCCATAGCTAATCCAAAAATTAAAGATTGTTTACTAGATTTCTAAGAAATTACACCACCACCCAGTGTAAAATTGTTACCACTTGTGGCTTTATTTTTATTAGAATCTGTGATCCAATTAGCATCACAATATCCTTCTAATACAGGTAGAAATCTAAAATAGTGAAGTTCATTATCACATTACCTTTAAGATATCTGAAAATTTTTTCTATGGCTTTCCAATGTTCTACACTAGAATTAATAGTGTATCTACATAAGTTAGAGATAGCAAAAGAAATATCATGTATTGTACAATTAGAAATGATATTGATACATTAATGACCCAATTATTTGCAAGTATTTGTATTGTGAAATACCTTCATCATTATTTTTCCTTAAATAAGTATTATTATCATATGGAATAGAAACTGATTCCATATTATAGCAATTGAAAATTTTTAAATAAATATTCAACATAATATGATTGTGTTAACACAATTCATTCTCATTTTTCATTAATTTAATGTCTAAAATGACATTAGCTTGTCTCATATCTTTCATGTCAAAATTATTTGATAAGACATCTTTTGTTTCTTTAATCAAATTTAAATTTGTTTTAAAAATTAAAATGTCATCTGCATATAAGCAAAAAATTGCAGAAGAACTACTAAATTGTTTCACATACACACATTTATCAGAATCACTGATTTTAAAACCATTAGAAAGTACTAAACATTACCAAATTTTTCTTGCCGTTGTTTAGGAGTTTGATTTAATTTATAAAGTGATTTAACAAGTTTATAGACTTTATTTTCTTACCCAAGAACAATAATTTAAATTCTACCTTCAGGTTGATCTACATATATTTTCTCATTAAGATAACCATTTAAAAATGCTGTTTTAACATTCATTTGGTGTATTTCTAAGTTATAAGTTGAAGCAATAGCATCTAATAATATAACAATGGTAATACGAGTTACAGGAGAATAAATATCAAAGAAATCTTCACCCACTTTTTGAGCAAAATCTTTTGCTACAAGTCTTGCTTTAAAATTTTCAACTAAACCATCGATCTAAATTTTTTCTTAAAATTTCATTTGCATCCTATAGCTTTTTTTGAGGTGCAAAATTAGTTAAAAACCAAGTATAATTAGACCGATAGAATGCATTTCACTATCTATGGCCTCTTTCCAAAAAGGAGTATTAGAAGATGTCATAATTTTGTTGTATGTTTTAGGGTCACTTTTTGCTAAAAAAAATATAAAAATAATTTCCAATTGATTTTTCTATTCTTACTTTTTAACTCCTTTGTTCTGTTTGAGAATCGATTTTCTTGTTATTGTTTAATTGGTATTAGAAGTTTCACCAATTGACTTATTGATTTTTTTCTTCATTGGGTAAATATTTTCTTAAAATACTGCACCTCTTGATTTCATATATAATAGTATTGTTAGAAATTTTTGAATGTTCATAATTAATTACAAAAAATTTATAACCAATACTATCTAAACAATATCCTACAAATACACAATCAATAGTTTTAGGACCAAATTTTCTTTTCTTAGTGTTAAGCACCATTACCTATACCAAACATCCTCACACCTTAAGGCAATTTATATTGGATTTTCTATTTTTTCAATGTTCATAAATTATTTTGTCCGAATTTATATAAGGAATAAAATTAAGAATATGATAGGCATAAAATAAAACTTCAACCTATAAATTTTTAGGCAAACCAGAGCTAGCTAACATTGCATTTATTATATCCATTAATGTTTTATTTTTTTCTTTCTGCTATCCTATTAGATTGGGGTGAATTTGCTAATATTTTCTTATGTATTATGCAATGTTATTCTAAAAAATATTCTTCCATTTCAGTTGAAGCATGTTCTCCTTCCCTATCAAATCTTAATATCTTTATTTTCTTTTCTAATTGATTTTCTACAAAGGTTTTATAATTTTTAAACTTATCAAATAAGTTACTTTCTTGAGATATCAAATATACAACACAAAATTTAGAAAAATCATTAGTTAATGTTATAAAATATTTTTTTGCCATCCCTTGTTAAAATACTATTTAAATCACATATATCACCATGTACTAGTTCTAATAAAATAGATTTTTGTCAATAGATTTAAAAGGGTTTTTGAGTAATTTTGCTTGAACACAAATTTGACATTTTTCTTCTTTTACTCGCATCAAAATTTGGCATAAGTTGCATGCTTATCATTCTCTTAATTGTATTATAAGTTACATGCCCAAGTCTATCATGCCAATGGTTACAATATTCAACATTTGCAACAAAAGAAGTAGATAAAAAAATTTATTTTTATCATCTAGTTCATTAAGTTTAACCAAACTTGTATATCACATACATAATCTTTTCCAATAAAAGAACGCTTAAATGAAATTACAACTTTATTTGATTGCATAACAAGTCTAAAGCCATGTTGCATTATTAAGGTATTACTAATCAAATTTCTTCGAATTTTAGAAACATGCAAGACTCTATCTAATGTAAAAATCTTTCCTAAAGTCAACTTTAAATTTATGCATCCTTCATCTAGCACCCTGGCCACGCTTCTATTTCCCATGGTGACAAATTTTATGGTTGATTTCTGATAATCAGAAATTTGATTTTTATCAGCACGCACATGAGTATTAGCCTCAGAATCTAAAAACCAATTTTTTGAATTTTCAAAAAAAATTATTTTGAAACTGCTGATAAAATACCTGCCATCTGGATTAGATAAGCTAGCCCCCACAATCACAACATTGACTTGTGGGTTTTGGGATGCTAGATGACGATATGCTTTATTATTTTGAGCCTTGTTGAAGAAACATTCCTTAGTTTTATGATTTATTTTTCCACAACCATAGTTCCTTGAATTATTATTATTATTATTATTATTATTATTATTGGTGGTATTATTATTATAATTATTATTGAATTTTCTTAAAATTTGTAGGTTTTAGTTCATGAAGATTTTCAACAACAAGAGCTTTTGGCTATACTTCAGGAACTTTATTTTCCTTTTGTTTTTTCTCTATGCTTTTCTTCTATTATTAGAGATACTAATAACTCATCCCAAAAAAAATGTCAGGTTTCTGTTTTAGATCTCTAGCAAACTTAGACCAAGAAGGAAGGAATTTTTTAATTAAGGTGCAACAAGAAAATAATTAGATAATTGCATACCATTCCTATTCATATGAAATATAATATTTGAAAATTCATGGGTTTATTCTCTAACAGTTTTGTGTATAACAATTTGAAAATCAAAAATTTGCTCACCTAGTATCTTTTCAGACCAGCATCTTTTATTTCATACTTATATTCTAAGGCATCCCACAATTCAATAGCAGTTTTGGTTGTACAATGTTTGCTAAAAAAAATACTATAAATTAAGGAAACAAGTCACTTAAAATTCTACCATGATACAAAAAAATTATTATTAGTATCATCAGAAGATTTTTTGATAGAATCAAAAGAATTTGGTGTCTTATTAGTTCCAATAATTTTAACTGAAGAATAAATTTTTTATGTTGATTTTTCTTTCTTTCTTGCAGTTAAAGCATCATGAATAACAAAATACAAGTCTAAAATAGGGAGCTAAAATTTCATTTATTGTTGCCAACATCTGAAATTTACTCTATCAAAATTTTTAGGCAGGTAAGAATTAAAGTCATCCGAGCCCATAAGTTTTAAATAAAAATTCTAATAAATTAATTATTTCACTCCTAAGATTGTTGGAAAATATAACCAAATAAAGGAAAATAATCACAGAATATACCACTAAAAATTAAAATAATAATAAGAATTCAAGGAATAGAATAGCCTGATTATGGTTGAAGCACCCCGCCTTCCTCCGATAGTGAGTAATAGGGGACGGACCCCCTTTCTTTCAGGGAAGCTATGAAGCTAAGCTCTTTAACTCCACAAAAAGGAATTCAAAATAGGAGGCACCTTCCTTTGAAAAGCTCCTAGGCAAGTCAAGCCCTCAACGGATATGGGATGGGAAAGCACTCCTCTCAATCCAGCTAGTAATGGATATGGATCTTATGCAAGCTATTTTCTTTTCTCTCCGCCTGATTAGCGCTCTTCTTGGGAGTGATACGCCCCCTACTGGATTAATTTGGCATTCCGTCCCTAAGATACAACGACCTCAAATAGGTTTTGATGCAGCAAAATAATACTCACGAACTGAAAATACATTTTTACTCGTTTTATTTGGAGATATAATTTATTACTATAATTGTATGCGATTGTAGGAATAATAAAAATTAAGATATTGATAGAGATAACTAAATAATGTAATGTTATTTGTAATAGTGTAATGTTTGTCAGATGTTTTCCTAGTAGAGAAAGACCCCTAAATATAATAGTTTTAGGACATAAAAAACATAAGTTATTGGAAGAGAGAGATTTTTAATGTTATTTTCCTGATTTTGTGACGTATGTTATTACTGTATCGTCGTTAGAGAAATCTACTCTCTTGATTTTATGAGTTAGTTGCAGTTAAAAACGTATCATAAAGAAAGAGTTGGAAGACTCCTTCTAAATTGTATAAATGAGTGGGCTCCACAAACACCCATCTCTCAATTAATTTTAAATTTTTATTAACACCACCTCGTCTTTCTTTCCTTTTTTTTTTCTCCTCCCTCTCCATCCACCAAATGCAAACCTTATCTCTTTTACTTCCATTGCTGTACGACCAACAAACCCAAACCCTCCCACTGTCTAGTGTCACGGGCTCACTCTTTTCAGTGCTCCCAACCCGTGCGGCACTTAGGTTTTCACCCTAAGTCAGCCTTTCTCACACTAACAACAAAAGTAGAGAGAGAATTGAGAGAAAATATAACTCTGTATATTGTATTACTCAAGGTTCTGAGGTGTGTTACAAATGAGGGGGTCCAAATCTGGCCCCTTTTTATACTTGTAAGAGAGAATTCTAGAACCTACCAAAGTAAATACAACTCTACAAGATTCTAGAGAATTCTATACAAGGAATATTCCTTCTAGAGGATATTCCAAAGATATTCCAAATCTACATCATTCTAGAGAAGTCTAGAATGTTCCTTCTTCTGGGCCAATCGTTTGGACTTACTTTCATTTTGGGCCAAACCTCTTGGTCCAAATGTGCGGACCGTGTCATTCTCCCCCACCTATTCTGGCAACGTCCTCGTTGGCCTTGGCGGTATTGAATGCGTCAACCTGCTTTGTGAACTGCCAAAGGGCTTCGGCCGGCTCCCAACTATCCTTGCTTTCCATCGTACCTTGTATTTGATCCTGGGCTTGCAATACCGTTTGCGTACCTCTCGTACCTTTAGTATGCAATCCACCTCATGATCATACGAGGTCTTTGCTCCCATAGGTGCCCGTTGCGATAGCCCGCGGTTGGGGTCTTCCTCGTCCCCGTGGTATGGCTAACGAAGCAAATCAACCAGCTCACATGGAACACTGGATGAAGTTGTAGTTTCGGAGAGAGATCCACCTTGTACGCCACCTTTCCTGCCCGTCTTAGTACTTTGAACGGGCCCTCGTACCTTTGAAGTAGTCCCTTATGCATCTTTCGATATCTAAGTATGGAGTGCATCTTGACTAACACAAGGTTGCCTTCCTCGAACTCAAGGGATCGTTTCTTCTCCTCAGTCCATTCCTTCATTTTCTTGGCAGCCTTTTGTAGGGATTCCCTTGCCAAATCTGCCTCCTCTTGCCATGTCTTGGCAAGTTTGTATGCTGCAGTGTTACCACCACCTTTTTGTCCCGTCACGACAGTGCTAGGGGTGAGTGGTTGTTGCCCCATCGCCATTTCAAAAGGACTTTTCCCTAGATGGCCAGCCCACTTCGAGTTGTGGCACTCTTCCATTGATTCCCGCCTTAATATCCCATGGTGCAGCACGTAGAGGCGTCGCCCTTTTGTGTAGAGCAACTCCTCCTTCAACCCAAACCCTTCGAATTTTCCCCTCCTTAGCATATTCGGGAAGGCTCCTAGGAGCTGCATCGTGTTTCAATCCCTCTTTGATCCTGTCGGGCAACAGACTCTCAAGTTGGCTAGTGGCCGCAAGCATTGTCTTTTGGCTCAAGGCGTCAATAGCAGAGTTGACCCTTCCCAGCTTATACTCCAGTTTATAGTCGAACTTAGCCAAAAAATCTTGCCAACCCACCTGCTTTCTTAACTCTATGAGCACCGGAGGGGCCAGGCAATAGGGAACCACCGCAAGTGGCTTGGTGTCGGGGATCAACTCGATCTCGTGGTCTATTTCTTTCTTTGGAGGCAATTCCTTTGGCAGCCCTGTAGGCATCACACTCTTGAACTCCTCCAGTACTGCCGCAATCACTTCGGGCACCTCCCTTTGGTTATCTTTCTCATCTACCTTCAGGGTCGCGAGGAAAGTTTTCTCTCCTCGTTCCAACCCGCTGCATATTTGGATGGCAGATAGGGTCTTGTGATCCCTTCCAGACTCCCTCTTTAGAGGTATCACACATTGGTATTGAGAATCCAGAATGCATATGAAGTCGGCGAAGGGAAGTAGCATGGCACTAATGCGATCAAGGAAGTCAAGTCCTATCACAACATCATAATCATCAAGGGGGATTACCTCAAGTGAAATCTTGCCCTTCCATTGCCCCATGGCTACATCCACGTTGCTTGCCAATCCATGGATGGGGACCTCCTTGGTGTTGACGGTCTTCAAGGTGCCCATGCCTTTCCCCACTTGAAGGTTGAGTTTCTTGGCGACCTCGATCGAGATGAAGAAGTCGGTAGCTCCAGTGTCCACTAGAGCACTGAGCTTGTGGCCCGCTATCTCCACGTCGGCGAGCATCAATCCCCTCTTCTTTTGTGACTTCTTCACCTTGATGGTATTTAGGATCCGTAGTGCACCCAATTGCTTTTCCTCTGCTTTCTCCTCTTCCATGGCCATGGCTGCTAATTTTGCTTTCGCAGGACATTCTCGCGCCATGTGTGGACTGTCTCAGAAAAAGCATCTTCATTGGTCGCTTGCCCTTGTCCTTTGCTATGAACGACTTCCCCTCGTTCTTGGAAGGAGACTTCTCCCTTGCTCCCCCACCAAATTCGTTGTTGCTCTCCTTCACAATTTCCTTACCATTTGGTTTGGAGAAATTTGGTCTTTCCTTTGGTGGGGTTGACTTTTCCCGTGGCTTGAACTCCACGAGAGACTCAGCCACCGTCATTGCTTTGGATAGATTATCCACATTCCTTCTCTCCAGCTCCAACCAGGTCCATGGCTTAAGTCCATCCATAAACTGGAAGAAGGCATCCTCCTCACTCATACTTTGTATTTGTAGCATCAATTGGGAGAACTCTTTCACGTACTCCCTGACTTCACCCTTCATCTCGAGTCGGCGAAGCTTTGCACGAGCGTCCCTCTCTGCATATTGAGGATAGAAGTAGCCGCGAAACTCGTCCACAAATTGATCCCAAGTAGTAATGGCACTCCTTGGCCATCTGCTCCATGGACCACAGGAAGTTGTCCACTTCCTTGGCCTCCCTATGCCCATTGAACTCCTTGGGCTTTGGGGCGTCTGATCGGGGTGTAGGCTGTAGCATCACCGTCCCGCCGGCAACCGCTCCTCTCAAGGCAATCAATTCTGCCTTGAGTGCCTCAAACTCATTTCGCATAGTAGCAACTTGGTCCTGCTCTGTACGTATGGCCGCCAGACGCATCGGACTTTGCCATTGGCGGGGTATTACTGCAAGAAGGCTCAACCAGTCAACCTGTCTCTTATACACATCACCTGCATTTCTCCCCTAAGGTCTTCGTCCTTGGACTCGACCCGTCCATGACCCCTGCATCCTCAACAGCGTCGCGGGTTTCTGCCATGGCCAACTCTCGAGTTTCTCCACACGAGCAATGGCAGCTGTCAGCACATCCCTTGATGGTTCTCGCCCCTTCCTGTCCTTCTTTGTCTGAGGAATCTCCTCATGGGTCACGTCGGATGAAGTTCCAGCCATAGTGTCTTCTTGCCAAGCACTTGCTACAAAACTCGCTCTGATACCACTTGTCACGGGCTCACTCTTTTCAGTGCTCCCAACCCGTGCGGCACTTAGGTTTTCACCCTAAGTCAGCCTTTCTCACACTAACAACAAAAGTAGAGAGAGAATTGAGAGAAAATATAACTCTGTATATTGAATTACTCAACTTCTGAGGTGTGTTACAAATGAGGGGGTTGGCCCCTTTTTATACTTGTAAGAGAGAATTCTAGAACCTACCAAAGTAAATACAACTCTACAAGATTCTAGAGAATTCTATACAAGGAATATTCCTTCTAGAGGATATTCCAAAGATATTCCAAATCTACATCATTCTAGAGAAGTCTAGAATGTTCCTTCTTCTGGGCCAAGTCGTTTGGACTTACTTTCATTTTGGGCCAAACCTCTTGGTCCAAATGTGCGGACCGTGTCACTAGCCTCCCAACCACCTATTTCCACTCCCCCACACACTTCCGTCTGTGCCCCCAACTCCCGTGAACCCTTTCTCCACTCCCTCCTCTCACAACTAGTCCCCACCCTTGCATCTCTCCTTCTCCTACAGCAACCACCCTTCTCATGCATCTCCCCCTCCGGCTGCCAACCCCCAACACTGCAACCACTGCGTCAGTGTTGAAGAAAGAGAGGGCAAAGGGTGGTAGTCAAGAGAGACGGTTGTTAAAGAGATAGGAGGGTTTGAGATGGAAGAGGAAGGGAAAGAGAGTGGTTTTGAGGGGGTTGGCAGATTGTTGAGAGTTTCTTTGTTGTCATTTGAGATTGGCTTTGATGTCAGTAAAGTAGAAAGAAAATAAGGATTTATACTGAGGTAATACTGTAGTGGTGGAGGATGAAAAGGAGGAAAAATATATATATATATATATAAGTGAGAGTGGAGGCAGTGGTGGTGGGAAAGTACTAAATTACTTAAAATTTTAATTGAGTATCAATTTGGCTCTAATAAAATGTTGAAAAACTATTCAAGTTATTTTCCCAAATTGATTTCACACTTAAATTAAGCATCAAGTCCAATTTTCTGCCACCTTCACACTTGGATTGCATGGTTGAGGAGTGGCTCAAGCTCTCAAAACAGTACTAATCAGTCATTAGTCACTGCACCAATTTCCGCCAATTCTAGGTCTCGTAGTAAATGCAAATTTGTAATGATTGTCGGTTGTTGGTAGTGATATTTTACAAAAATTGTTAATCAATCCAAACATAATTTTGTAGTACTAAGGTTTTTTGTTGTAATCTTATACTTGACTTTTACACTGCTTCATTTATACAAATTGTAACTCAAACTTTTTAAAGAAAAAATAGATAAAAAAAACTTAATTAATTGTGTACAAGAAGAGATAAATGAGCCAATAATTAAGAGACACAAGAAAAATGCAACGGCACAGTCCAAATATAGTGTACCAACTACTTTGTGCATTTCGAACCAAATAAATTTTAAATCTCAATAACTTTTGATTGTTTTTTTATAATAGTGTATCTATACAAAGTGTTAAAACCACTAATATATTATTAGATTTGAAAAAAAAAAATCTGATCGAATATCTAAAATTAGAAAGTCAGTGATTCAATATGATCTTATCACGTGAAATGACTTTGTAAGTGATTCTGAATTTATGATTTTATAAATGTTTTTCCTTTCTATAGTGTATGATTTGTAAGTCTAGCAAAGTTTAAGAAGAAGTGGACAGTGTATAGTTATGAAATGCGCGAGAATTGGAGTGTTGGCCCAATGGATAGAATGACCAAAGAAGAAGTGGACATTGTGATGGATGAATGGGGCCAGCCCTAGAAGACAATATAGAGAAGCCGAAATGAAAGAATAAGGCCAACCCAAGAAGACACTGAAGAGAAGCCGACAGTGTAACATGCAAACATATATGACGAACCGTTCATTATATATATTCTAAAAAACATTTTGAATGGTTCCCTAAAATACATTTCATGAGAACTTTATTATCTATCTATATTTATACTATATACTATATATATAATATAAGGAAAGGTTTTAGTGTTCGTCATTTTATGATTTATCAAATTTTTTTCTCCTCACTCTCTTTGTACAAGTGACAAATGCACACTCAATGTGTGTGTAACATCAAAATTAAATTTATTTAGAAACTATTTTGCACTTATAGTAACTTGATATTATTTTGATGATAAGAAATATATAAATCTTTAGATTATTTTTAAAATCAAACTATTAATAGATGGATAGTTATTAGGTTGTTACTATTTTTAAAGATTTTTAAACAAATAAATTAAATAATATTGGTAGTTACAAAAAAAATTTAAATTTAAATAAATAAATTTAAAAAGAGTTCAAAAGAGAAATGACCATACAAGACTCTCCCTTTGTATATAGTGAGATTTTTTTATGAACTACTATTTACTACTATAATCTCATAACCCCCTTTCCAACTTTCACTCCCCACCCCCTATATTATCTTCTTAATTTTTTTATTAGCATTTCCACTCTGTATTCTTTTTTCTTTTTCTTTTTTTGAAATTTTGTGCAATTTTCTTTTCTTTTCTTTTTTTTTTAAAAAATTGCACACCCTTTCCTACTAGTTATATATAAAGCAAGAGCCCATATTTGGTGTGATGTTATTTTATATTCTTCCTATTATACCCTTCAAGATAAATTATTTTACCAAAAACTAATAACTCATTAAAACTTCTAATAACTTTCACTCTTTTTTCTTATATATATTTTTCTTTTAATTATCACACACATTGTGTATATATTAACCACTAGTCAATATAAATCACAATCCAAAAAGTTATGATATCACTTATTTCAAATAATGTCTTAAATAATAAATGTGTAAATTAATAGCATTAAGGACGATTCTATCTTGGAGTTTAAAAACTTAAGGGTTAAATGCAAAAAAATTCCTCTGAACTTACATCACCAGTTGCACTTTGCCTTACTCAACTTATTTAATAAGCATTTTATACCCTCTTTCATGTTTTGAGACAAAATTACCCCTATTATTTTAATTATTATTTTTTTTTTTCTTCTTCTTTTTTTTTCCTTTTATTTATTTTATCTTGTTTTTCCCTTTCTTTTTTCATTATTCTCTTTTGCTACTACCAAATAATTACTTTACTTTTAACAATTAATAGTAAGATTAATAAATAAAATATAAAATTTTAGAGTTAGAGGAAATTATAAATTTATAGGATATAAATAAAATTATAGAATTAAAAAATATGTACAACATTTTATTGACGGTGTAATATCGAAAAAAATATACTAAGAAAATATTACGGCGGCCTAATATAAGGGATTTTGGAGTTACGGTAAATTCAACCAAAATATGATCCGTGAATGATATGGCACCAAAAATTTTTTTGTTTGCATACTTAGAATTTATATTTTAATTTTTTTGAAAAATTATTTTATCTTTTTATAGTTTGTTTTATTTGTTAATTATAGCATTTATAATACTCATAAAATCTATATTATACTATTTAATATATGTTGCTTGTATTAAAAAAAATTATTTAATCTATAAATTATTTACTTTTAGTATAATAATTTAACAGTTTCTCTTAATGGATAAAAAGATAAAAGGAAAAATACAAGAGAGAAAAAAAAATTAGTAAGAAGAGAAAAGAATAAAAATATATATTAAAATAGTAAGGACAATTTTGTCTCAAAACATAAAAAAGTAAGGAATAGAAGGTAAAGTACTTATTCAATAAGTTGAGAGGTACAAAGTATAATTGAAGTGTAACTTTAAGAGAATTTTTTGCATTTAACCCAAAACTTAATAACCGCAAGGGTGGGCAAACTGTACCCTCATCTACCCGCATTACCTGACTTGTCTCGATCCAAAAAGTTTGGAACTATAAAAGCCTTTACTGGCCTTGTCTCAAATGACAATCGGGCGTCGATTACACATAAGAATCCGTTGATACCAAACTTTCGGCACCCATAATGTAATTATTATCATACAATGTTTAAAGGCAGATATGTGATTTTGTGGGGCAAATTCTAATTGTAAATGAGTAAATTGTTTAATAACTCATTAGAGTATAATTGGGTGTACATTCATGAGTGATCGTTATAATTGTAGCCTTTTCTTTTTAATGTAATTTTCATCAACATCAGTTGAACCAATAGAAAAACAAAGTGAAGGTTTTTTTGTTTTTTTGGTTGGGGGCTCTTAATTGGTTTGTTTCGATATTGTTGCGTTTTTTTTATTAAATATTATTCCCATTTTTAAAAATTGCCGTACAGTTTATGATATTATTAAATGAATTATGACGAGTGAAGGTCGAAGTACCTGATAAATGGATGGCTGATTAGAGGTTACAAAAAATTGTGGTCATCCCTGTCCATCTAATGATTAATTTTAGAAAACCAATCCCGCTTATTTTAATTGTCGAGTAAATGACATCATTGATACCTAACTTTTTACAGAATTTCTCTATATTGATATCTAATCTTTTAATTGTGTCACTTTTGTATCTTAATTTCTCATTTTTTATCAAATAGATAATTCTGTCCAATCCCGATAATAAAATCAGACTATATAGGTTATCAAAAACATTATAATCATATTTTGCGTTCCAAAATTTTCCATAGAGTGTTATCATGTGCGGTTATCAAAAACATTATAATCATATTTTGCGTTACAAAATTTTCCATAGAGTGTTATCATGTGCGGGGCACATGAGACTCTGCATCACCTCAAGCCATTAAAATTAGGTAAAAGTACTTACTAGACACAAATTTAGAAATTGAGGTATAAAAGTGATACAATTAAAAGGTTGGGTACCAATGTTCAACTTTGTAAAAAATTTGCCTAGCATTGTTATCATTTACTCTTAATTGTCAGACAGCAAGAAATTAATCATGGGGCATCTCTCTTAACTGCTTGTAATTCAATAGTCATTACTTATTGGGTCAACATCGGACTGGCCCATATCGTGTAGTTTTAATTGGTCTAGCCACTAGAATTTGACTACTACTTTTAAACTAATAGAAAGTGTTTTTTTTTCCAAAATCTATCATCAATAATAATATATACTAGTGAAAATAACACACGCCTGCGCAAATTTACAAAAATGTTAAAAATTTAAAATATAAAATATATAAAAAATTGAAATTGTTGAGAAGTTATTTATGAAATAGCTATGAGAAGTTAAGAGGTGATTAAGCATTATCTCTTATGTTCTACTAGAAGGTAAGTCTTAAAGAACAACATCTACGACACATCTCTTCACAACAAATTCAAACAAATCTCTTCTTTAGCTAATTTTAATTCCCGGAGTTGACCTGTAGCTTAGTATTTTCTTCAATCTAGCTTAGTTTTTCACTTTATCCTTATATACATATGCAACCCTCGAAACAGAATGAGGACTTGAGCTTAATTATGCGTTGTTCACTAGTTTCTCCGTCTTACTTATTTTGTTACAATTTGATTTTTCTAGTCAACATCCCTTAAATCAATTTTGTAATCAACAATTCATATAGGTTTATTTGATTTGTTATGAATTTTTTTCAACAAAAGTAAAATTTACATAATGTATTATTACTTGAAATTTAAAATTTACAAAAAAATTAAAAAAATCTATAAAAGATTGAACTTTGAAAACTTGATTCTTCTGACAAAAAAAATTAAATGTGACAAATATATTGGGACGGATGTAGTAATTTATAAATAAATACTCCTTCCGTCTTATTGAAAGTATCATACTTTTTATTTTAGAATGTCCCAAAATATTTTTCATGTTTATAAAGTTAAAGGAATATTTTATCTCTTTTCACAATATTATCCTCCCTTAAATTTTTAGAAATGCTATATTCAAATTAAAAATTTGAAATTTGAGGGGCAAAATTGGAAAGGAAAGCACTAACATCCCAATTTATTCACTATTATTAAGAAGTTGCATTCCCAAAATGGGACAAAAATTATTGAAGGGAGCCACGGAGGGAGTATTAGACAAGTGTTGTAATTATGAAATTAATTGCATGTGGCTGCTAAGACTGCAAATGAATTCAAGTAACTTGGTAGTCGACTTGAGTTCAACTCAAAACAAATTCGTTCAAACTTGTTCATTGAATTATCAATTTAAACATGTATAACTTTTGAGGTTAGACATTTTTAACGAGTCAAGCAGGATTATCATGATATTCGGCTTGAAAGTTTGTGAATATAAAATAGAAGATTGGAGTACATAATTTAATTGCACAGAGTATTTTCCACTTTTTCTATTTATTAGTTATTTTTCTTATTGAATCTCTCTTCTCTTGTTTTTGTATATATTTTAAATTATAAGTTGCAAATTACTTCACTAAACAATCGTAATAGATATCCACATCACATTTTTTAATCATTGTAATTGAATTCTAAATTATTATAGAGAAAATTTTTAAACCAAAAAAATAATAACTTAGGATGAAAATCACAAATAAATGAATTATGAATGTGTTCGATCTTGACTCGAAAGTAATGAATAAAGCTAAGTTTTTTTTTCAAACAAATTACTAAACATTCAAATCAAATTTGATCATTATTTTTTGATATTGACACGAGTTTAAATTGAATATAAATAATTTTTTTTATTTAACTAGTTCAATTTCCGACAGTTTAATTACAGCCCTAGTGGCTGCTATTGATCACCAACTTGTTTTCTTTATCGATCCTCGCGGTCAACTAATTTTACTTACAAAAAGAAAGTCTAATTTGACGACAAGAATATCCTCGAGAGAAAATTTCACATTTGTATCACATTTTTAATTGTGCAGTCAGATTCATTGTACAACAGTAATATTTTGTTCGGACAACGTATATGATTGCCGGCCTTTTATCATAAAAATATTTTCTAAAAAATAGTTTCTTTAATTTCCAATGTTTGGTTAGGCTAAGGGTAGTGAAAAAGATAAAACAATTTCACCCATGTGTTTGTTTAGACTGAAAATATTTTATTTAAAAATATTTTACATGAAAAAGTTAATTTTGTTCATACAATTTTTCGGTGTTCGGTCGACAAAATGAAAATATTTTGAAATAAAATTTTTTAACGGTTTCATATGTAATTTTATGAATACAAGTTAAAAAAACTTATAACAATGGTAATAAATACCTTACAAGTAATTGTGGTTAATAAAAGATTGATTTTGTTGAAAATTAAATGATAGTATAATGTAGTAGTAAAATATGCATAATGATAGTTATATTAGTGTGAAACTCATGATTAAGAGAAAAACGAATGGAAAATAATTGAAAACGAAAATAAGTTTAACAAATAAAATTATAAAATTAAGTATTTCAGATTTAATAGCACTCTTGAATTATTCGAAAAATAACTTATATTTAAAAATTCTGTAAGTTATTTTCAGTCAATCAAAGGAAAGAAAATTAGAAAATATTTTATATCGAAAAATATTTTTTGATATTTGGCACCGAAAAATTGAAAAATATTTTCAGTTCAAACGAACCTTAGGTGTAAAATAACTTCCGTGAGAAATAACTTTATGTAAATTTATTCTAAAATAACTAAGTGTAAAATTGTATTTCTAAATTTATTCGTCCAACTAATAGCGCTGATCCCTATCTTATTAGAGAACATGTTGCCGCAGACCAAGGAAAGCAAAAATACCAAAGTCAAGTAGGATACTGCCGCCGGAGAAAAAACTAGCTCACCGACCTATCATGTTACCAAATTGTTCCGACAACTTCGCCGGTATCTGCAATCGGTTGCATTCTTCTCATAATCTCATAGCTCTTATTTTCTTTTCCCAAGCCATTATCTCCGGAGGCTATTGAAAGTGTTCATTCATTATCTGCAATCGGTTGCATTCTTCTCATAATCTCATTCCTTCCCACCAGTCATTTCTCCTCCTCCTCTCCCCTGTCTCCTTTTCCCTCCCCTAAATCACCCTTCTCGAATTGCCCTTCTTCTTTCCTAACTGAAACCCTTCCCCCTCACTAACATTTACACATAAAAATTTGAAAAACAATCACACAAAAAGTTTTTGTCTTTTTCTTTTTCTTTTTTTTAATAAAAAAATTAAAAAAGGAAAAAAAATTGGCATCCAACAAGGAGTAGCTGATTGGAAGGAACAATGAGATATGTTTGCTGATGAAGGTAATTCTAGTAAGTCATATTTCAGTACTTAGCTGATATTCACTTGGAGTTGGAGTATATCTTGAAGAGCACACTGTGAGCGGTCCACTTGAGACTCCAACTAGAAGTAATGCATTTGCTAGCGAATCTAAGATATTTGAAGATTTTCATTCTAAAAGGGATATGAGTTTCTATATCAGTTTTCAAGATGCTCTCCATTATCCTTTGGTTAAATTCAACCAGAGGTCCCTGATCTACCGGAAAAATCAAGTTTTGGCTGTATTTTTTTTTCAATTAGATCACCAGTAAGCCTTTTCCGACGAATACCGCGAGTGCCATGGGTGATTATTGGAAATTGGAATGGCTGTCTAATAGCTACCTCTCAACTCTAAACATTGGCGAGTATATGGTGGTCAATTCTCAAAATATGGAACAAATCCATGTTCACTATATAAGGGCAATTTTGTCCATTAAAATAAAATTGCTCTAGATGAATAGGAACTGCTCTGGCAATATCTGCACACCAAAAAAAAAAAAAAATGATAAAAGAGAAAGGATCATTCCTTACTAAATTTAGGATATTGGTACATTAATTACATTTTCAAGGTATATATAAATACTTTTAGATACATATCACATACAATTTGTGTAGAAAATGTAATGGGGCAATTGGATGCATGAATCATGATCTATGAACAAAAAAAATCAAAAGAGAGTATTATTCTTATTTTATAAATATATTAATATAATTGTTACAAAATCTATGTGCTTGTTCTAATATTATATAGAGACTTAAGAGAGTGCATCCATGACAATGATATATGTTGGACCTAATGAATATAAAATTCATATACAATTTTTGAATTAATTTTCTTTGGGTTCTAGGATTAAAGGTTAACATATTAATAAAATAACTCTGGAAAAGTTGTGAAAGTTCTTATATAAAAAAGAATAAAATTAAACTCTTATTAAATCAAAGAAAATTTTTGGAGTAAGATTCACTTTGTAAAGTTTTTATGAAGGAAGATTCTTAGAGAATATTTGAATGAAAATTTGGATTATAGATATTATTGTGCTATATGAAACATGCTAAAAAAAATATTACAAGAGCTGTGTATTTTTGTTTGAAAAGGTTGTGTCCTTTTATGAAGTAACACTTATAAATAGTAGTGGTTTTTAATTAAAGAGACATATATTTAATTAATAGAAGTCAACTAGTAAAACTAAAAGATATATCATTTCAATTAAAGGCACATGAGTAAAAATGTATGACTTTTAACAAAGAAGACATATTATTTGAAGTTTGACTCTTGGATAGATCATTTATCAATTAGCCTGATTGATTTTTATGTTTGGTAGAGATATGGTTTCTTATATATATATATATATATAATTGATTCAACTAAGATTAAATTAGTAGAATTGACTTCTACAAATAAAAGAATGAATGAAATGGTTAAGGAATTTATTCCCATTAATGTCTAAACCGTTACTGAAATACCATTATAATGGAAAAATTAGGTTTTTTTTGTAGCGCACACATTCAAGTTTAAAATAGTGTATTGAGACACAAAATTATTATACAACTATGTGAAAAGATTATTATTTGATATGAAGTTATTACTACTAATTTTTCGGGATCTAGTAACAAAATAACTGATCGTTGACAAAAAGTTTTATACAAATCTTGATGTTCTGAAAGGGATAGGGTAAAACCCATGTAAAAAAAATCACCATTGAATCTCGACTTAACACTTGATATAATGTCAAATTTTAAGTTCAACGAGACAAAAATACACAATACGTGTAATTACAAGTTATAATATATTTGATATCTATCTCAAATAAAGTACTTGGCATACTATAGTATTGAATAAGAATGAACAATATGTTTTTAATAGACAAATATTCAAATAATGCACTAGCTATGGAAACATGTTTTGATGATGTTCACTTATGCAAGTGAGACGTGCAGTTACTTCTAGGATTTTAAGGGTTTTAAGTCTTATAGCATTCATCAACGGGATATATACACATGACTAGAATAGTGTAGTAGAAAGTAAATAACTCAAACTATAGAAATCAATGTGTAAAATATATATACAACTAGAACTATCAATTGGGTTGGACTAGGTAGGTCTCCATTCTAGGGTTACTCAGAAAAAGAAAAAGAACATTTTGATATAGGATGAAGCTTCTAATTAGCAGTTGGAGATTAAAAAAAACCTGTCTTAGGTAGGTCTCCCTTCTAGTTTTTGCAAAGGTGGTGGTAGCCAACCTAAATTGGGCACAACTCCATAAACGAATCTTATGTCTCGGAATTATCGAGGGCCTTGGTGGGGTTTTGATAATTGCACTGATAAGGGAGATGATTAAGATTCATTCTCTTTCTTTGGTTATATATATATATATATATATATAACTAAAAAATGACCCCTTTTTTGTTAACTAAGATTATGTTCATAGGAAATTATGTTTTACTCGTATATTTATTGTTGATCCAATTGAAAAATCACGGGAGATGGTTGTGTTTTGTAATAACTGTTTGAATGTTGTTTCTGTATGTTGTACTGAATGTTCAATTCAGTTACATATCAAAGATGAAAGGGGATATTTGTGGTGGTGTATATGTGTATATATTAGTTGCAAGAATAATATAAGGGTTAGACAATTTGACCTGCATTCTAGAAGAATGTATTTGTGGGGTTAAGATTTTATTTTTTGGGTGATTTTAATGATTTTCTTTGCTTAGAAGAGAAACATGGTGGTAATAAACAAGTTGAAGGTTCCTTTAGTGTTTTTTTTTTTTTCTTGGAACTTTGATAGGATTAATGGTTTGGTTGATATTGGCTTCATTGGTAACAATTTTACTTGGACTAATCATTGGGATAGTGAGGGTTTTGTCTTTCTAGGGCTTTGGTTTCTGCTTCCTGCAATAATAAATTTGATTATGCTCATTATTAGAACATATTCCAACTATTTCTTCTAATCATGTTATTTTTATACTTGATACTTTTCTGGAACTACTGACTTTTAAAAAGAGGTTTACCTTTGATCAAAGGTAGCTTAAATGCAACGGAATTCAGGAAACAATTGAGATTCCTGGAATATAATTGCGTAATGTTCTAAATTCTTTCAAATATGTCAAAAAATTAAAAGGTGTAGAATGGCTTTGTTACAATGGAAAAGGTATTTAACCTTAATTCTAAAATTCAAGAGTTGACTTCTGATAATCACAATTTATGAAATAGTCATGATCTTCTGTTGAAGGATAAGAGATTTCAAAAAAACAGTTGGGAATAGACGAGGAGATGTTTTTGAAGCAAATTTCTAGAGTCCAGTGGCTAAAAGAGGAGGAGAAAAATACAAAATATTTTCATGCCATAGCAATGCAAAGAAAAATGGAGAAACAACTTGGCTAATGTGGAAAAGAATTATGGTTCAAAATGTGGTAGCTTAATGGAAGATAATTTTGTTCAAGTGGTTTTTGATTATTATATCTAATCCATCAAATTTCAATGAAGCTTTAAACAAACTTTCTAGAACAATTTCAGATGACATTAATCAGTAACTTACTAGACCAATTACTTTGTTTGAAGTTAAGTCTATTATTTTTTCAGTGTCCCCTAATAAATCACTTGGAGTTGATGGCATAATACATTTCTTTTTTCAAAAATTTTGGAATGTCATTGCTAATGATTTAACTCAGGTTGTTTCTAGCTTTTTCCATTCTAGGCAAATGTTATCTATTGTCAACTGTACCGTCATTTCCTTATTTCCAAAGGTTCACAATCTAACTTTTATGTCTCATTATAGACCTATTAGTCCATGTAATACTTTAACAAAATGGTATCTATTGAATCCTAATCATATTAATTATGTTTTGATGATAGTCAAATTGTACTAACGGTTTGAAAATAAATGTGTAGAAAAATAGGATTGTTCGGATGCTGATGCTCTTCTGAACACAATACGAAATATTTCGAAAGCTGATGATCGTCCGAAAGGAACTCTAATCGAAGCCAAGAAGTTTCTAGTTTCAAGTTTAGGATGATGATGATCGTCCTAAAAGGAAGAGATGTAAGTTTCTAGTTTCAAGCTTAGGATGCAAATAATCGTCCGAAAGACTATTCCAGAAGCACAACCCAAAATGCTGTAGGATGCATATGACCGTTCGAAAGGCTATTTATGAAGTTGTAGGATGCATATGACCGTCTGAATGATTATTCCAGAAGCACAACCCAAAAAGTTGTAGGACACATATGACCATCTGTAAGTCTAACGACTGGTTTTTATCAACTAGTTTTTTGATCGTTTGAACTCAATTTTTAATACATTTTTCATTTATAAATAGCCCAAGAACATCCAATGATGAGAAAGACTTCTACATTAATTACAAGTACTTCTTGAGCTATTTGTGAAAAAAAATAATGGATACAAGTGTTTTAATAGTGTAGGTAGTGTTGTAAAAAGAGCTTAAAGTGTATAAGTGTTCTTCAAGAGTGAGAGTGGAGAGATAATAATTGTAACAAAGGGAGGTTGTCGGTGCAAAACTCTTAGTTCAACGGAAGAAAATTAGTGTAAGCAAGAGTGATACTCATTTGTATACAAAAGGTTATTATCTCGTCTATTTTGAAGAGACACTTATTGGAGGAATTTCAAGTTGGAAACTTAGTAGTTGCTTTGGGAGAAACTCTTTGTGGATATAAACTCCAACCTTGAGAAGGTTGGGAGTTTGGTTTACATTTCTCAATCTCAATCTTAACTTTTATTTATTTATGTTAGTGCACTTATTGTTTTGATCTTTAAATTGCTTCATCTATTATTTGTGCCTTATCTAAATTTTTATTGTGAATAGTTTCAAGTTTTTTTTTTTATACAACCTAATTTAACCCAATAGTTTCAAGTTTTTTTTTTAATTTTTTAATTTTTTTATATCCAACCCAATTTATCCCACTCTTGGGTTATTTTGGGCCAACAATATTGAAAATTTTGGTTAATAGGTTAGATCATTTTTGTCTGTGTGTATTAACAATTCCCATTCTACTTTGATTTCAAAGAGGTAAATTTTGGACAATATTATAATAACTCATGAATATTTGCATTACCTAAATGGTAAATATAAGAGTAATAATAGATTCATGGCTATTAAAATTGATATGTCCTAACCTTATAATAAGGTAGAACGGGGATTATGGAGAAAGTAATAGAGAAAATGGTTTTTTCATGACAATGAATTTTTTTGGGTTACGAAATGTGTGTCCTTTATTACTTATTCCTTTAATTTGAATAGAAATGTTTCTAGTTTTGTCAAGCCTTCAAGAGGGATTAGACAAGGATATTTTCTTTCTTCTTATCTATTCCTTCTTTGTTCCGAGGGTCTTAGCAAACTTCTAACCCAGGCTTCTCTTAAAAAGGAAATTACTCGTATGAAAATAAGTAGGGGAAGTCCTAATATATCTCACTTGTTTTTTGATGATGAAACACATTTATTTTACGTAAAGGTTACATTCATGACTTGGGAAATATTTCTCTTTATTGGAAAAAAAATAAGGATTGTTTTGGCCAAATTGTTAATCTGGATAAATCTTCTGTTTGTTTTAGTAAAAACACCTCTTCAACTCTTAAAGTTCAAATTTTGTCAGTCTTTGGGGGTATAGGATAGAGGTACTAACAAATATTTGGGATTACTTAGGTCAATTATCAGAACTAAAACTCAATTTTTTTTCTTTTGTAAAGAAGAAAATTAAGAGTAAAGTGAGTGGTTGGAAAGAGAAATTCCTTAATCCAACTAGTAGGAGGTGGTTATTAAAGATGTCTTAACTTCTTTACCAGTATATGTTATGTCTTGTTTTTAGACTTTCTGTCGATCATTGTAAGGAAATTTTTGGTTTGATAGCCCAATTTTGGTGGGATGGTGATGTCTTAGAAATTTTATTCATTGGATAATTGGGCTTAACTTAACAAAGGTAAAGGGTCTTGGTGGTTAGGTTTTAGAGATAAATTTCTAGTCTTTCAATTCTGCTTTATTAGCTAAACTAGTCTGGCGATTGTTTACTATTCCTAATCTTTTGGTTAGAAAAGTCTTGAAGAAACAAATATTTTCCTAATCTCATCTTTATACAAACCATCTTCATCTTGGCTTTGGAAAATTCTACTTTCTGATAAAGATCTAATCTTTAGTGGTACTAGATATTCTATGAGTAATGGAAAAAAAAATTAGGATTTGGGAAGATTCATGGCTACGTACTTATTCTTTTAAACCCCAAACTCCTAAGCCAGTTGATTGTCCTATTAATTTTGTCTTTGAATTACTGATCTTGATGGTTGTTCTTGGAATGTTAGTCTTGAAACAAATATTTTCAAGAAAGAAGATACCGAAGTCATCCTTCATTTGTCTTTGTCAGTCTTTGATAAAGCTGATAAACAAATTTGGCACCTTTCTTGGAATGGAATATACTCTATTAAATCTAGTTATCAGTTGGCCAAGTGTTTAAGCAAAGACAGAATCGCCCATGGGATGCTACAGTTTCAGCTACAATCTAGTTCAACAGCAGACGAGTAGAAAGTTTGGAACTTCTTGTTGCAACTTTTGTTTGGAGATGCTTAAATAATATTGTTGCTATTAGAAGTTCATTATCTTCTAGATTACAAATCAGTGATAGCAGATGTCCTAGGTATGGTGATGCTAAAGAGTTTTTGGAGCACTTGTTCTTTGAATGTGCTTATTCTTAGATTGTGTGGAAATTATCTCTTGTTCATTGGTCTAATTTTCGGCAATATCATAATAACTTTTTGCATTGGTGGAAAGCTTTAATTATTTTGTCTACTGATGCTGATTTGCAATAGCAGGTATCTTTTACTGCTTTTATGTTATGGCATTTGTGGAAAACTAAGAAGAAATGGGTTTTTGAGTAGATCTGGATGCATGAGATGGATTGTGTTGCTCAGGCTAATTCTGAATAGCTGGAATTCATGGATTTGACTAATTCTCATGATGCCTCAACTTCTTCAGGTGTTAAACACTCATGAAAACATGTGGAAATGTCCTCCAGCTAGTTTTGTGAACCTTAATATCGATGTAGCTTTGAAATATAGGACTGGTAAGATTGGGATTGGTGTTGTAACTAGTACTTCTGAGGGGGTTTTGACTACTGTATAGGTTGCAAAATGTTCCTGTTATTCTAAAGTGAAGGTTGTAGAACCTGAAGAAGTAAGATATACATTTCAACAAGCTCAAAACGTGTCTTTGACATCTATAGAGATTTAACCTGATGTGCATCATTTGTGACTTTGTTACAGTAGGCCAGAATTGGTGATATAGATACAGGGGTGATTTTGGTTGATATTCTAGAATGTGCTAAAACTTTCGCATCTTATTCTTTTTATTTTGTTAGTAGAAATGGCAATAGTGTTAGTCATAACTAGTTTCTTTTGCTTTAGATCTTTGTTATGATATGGTGCGGAAGGAATCCATCCGCTGGTGGCTTTACTATCTAGCACAAGATGATGTAGACTACTAACACATCTTATGGCTGATGCACATTAATTGTGAATGTAAATCTTAACGTTTGATAGAAAAAAAAAAGGATATGGGATAAACCTTAGTGCCACAATTTGAGTTCAAGTGTAGCAAAAATTGGAGGTACAAGAGCTATGGGTTCCAAAGGATGATTTAAGTTTTGAAGAAGACATGAATCCCCAATTGTGTACTGTGTAGATATGGGAAGATTATGAAATCAGAACTTTTTTCAGAGACTCAAACCTTTCAAGGATATTCTATGGTTACCGCAAATTCCATATAATGGTTTCTCGATTGATTATAATTTTACTGAAAATTGGACTTAAGGTTGATTGTGATTGCAAAGTTGATCTTTATAATTGTAGAATATAGTATTTTTCAGAAAATGAAATGTAGATCTGCAGAACTCAACATTACAGAAACTCCATATCATATTTATGTAGAATTGCAAAACTTAATTCTCCAGAATTTATATCCATTTATGCAAATCTTCATAAGAGCTTTTGAGATCGAACTACATTTGTCCAACAGTTCACGAGATTCATCTGCAAGGAGTCTTTTTGCAATTGTATTGTTCTTTTTTCTTCAAGTTGGAACATATGGAAGAAAAGGATTGTTGGCTTTAAAATTTCTTCAAGAAATTGATGCAGATGATTGTCTTTAATTGTCTTGTGTGATTGCATCCAATCAAATTGAATTAGGTGTGCAATGAACAAGGTCTTAGTTTTTCACTTCTAAATTTTGGGGTTTTTTCCTTAGCCCTCTTCGAATGTGATTATGCGTTGTATATACTTTTTTTTGTTGACAAATTTGCCCCTTAATTGATTGGTCTGTTAAAGGTATTAAAAAATATAAATCACACATCGACTACCCAAAAAATTTTGAACTAATTAATAAGTTCCTGAACCACTCCAATTATCACCAATTAGTTTTAAGGTGGAAACCCATGTTCTTTAACATAGTATCAGAGCCATATCTTGGTGTTTGAATCTTTTTTTTTCGATTATCTTCTTCCAATACCCGAACAGTTGGCATTCCAACCCTTTATGGGCTCTGTTTTCTCAAAATCCTTCGAGATACTGTTTCTTTATAATTTTTTGTATCATAATACTCTAGTTTTCTTCATTATTGTTAATCTCACGGCTTCCTCTAGTTCTATAGTCGATCATATATCTCCTCACACTCTAATTACTCCAGATAATCTCTATCTGGCCATAAACAGGTACTCTCTAAACTCATTCCATCTTATGGTAATGCAAATTCTGTTATACCAAATTCTAGTTGGTATCTTGATTCTGCATGTTCCAATCACATGACATCAGACTCTACTATTTTTTCTTCCAAACAACCCTTACACGCACCATATATTCAAACAGCTGATGGATCTCTCATGTCTGTTAATCACATGGGTACTCTATCTACATCTTCTCTCTCTACTAGAATCCTTTCATATTCCAAAATCGACTTTAAATCTTGTTTCTATTGGGCAATTAGTTGAACTTGGCATTGATGTTTCTTTCTCTATTACTGGTTGGTCGTTTGCAGGACCGTTAGACTGGACAACTCCTCAGAACCGGTCGTAAAGTTGGGCGTCTTTTTGAGTTAACTGACCTCAAACTTCCATCATCTTCTCAGGTGCAATCTGCCACTTTTACATCTCATATTTCTTCTTTAAATCTCTGGCATTCCTGTCTAGGTCATGCCTCTTTAGGTCATGTTAAATCATTAGTTTCCAGTGGTCAATTTGGATCTGTGCAAAATGATTCGATTGATTGTGTATCTTGTCAACTTGCTAAAAATCATGCCCTTCCATTTCCTATCACTGAGTCTGTATCAACCGCACTATTTGATTTAGTATATTCAGATGTGTGGGGTCCTTCTTCAACACCTACTATGGGTGATTCTAAATATTTTGTTATCTTTGTAGATGATTTTACCCGATTTACGTGGATTTTTCTCATGAAAAATAAATCTGAATTACTTCAAATTTATAGCGATTTTGCTACAATGGTAAAAACTCAGTTTTCATGCCCTATCAAAATTTGTTCATTTTCGCACTGATAATGCCATGGAATACAAAGAAACATCTCTTCTTAATTTTCTTCCCCAAGAGGGTACCATTTTCATCATTCATGTCCAGGTACTTCCTGGACCACTCCACTTATTACCAATTAGTTTTAAGATGGAAACCTATATTCTTTAACATGGTCAATGGTGGTGAGAGTTGGTTTATTTAGTGGTTCCACTTTTGGGGGACCAAATTGGTGAGGAAATAATTATTGAATGATTAAATTGGCCAAAATTATAGATAGGGGACATTTACGGTTTTAATAAAATAGTTAAACTAATTCGATAGTTTAGCCAAAATCATGTATATACAAGATTTTCAAACCCTATCAAAATGTTGTTTAATATTTTCTCCAAAACTGTTCATTACAAGAATAAAAGATAAATTAGAAAGTAACTTAAGATCATACTACCAAAGATAATGATTTATTGTCTTGTATTTCAATTTCGCAATTCTCATTTGTTGCATTATTTCTCCATGAAAATGATTCAATATGAAGTTTACTGAACTTGTATTTTTAGCCAAATCTTTGTAATTCTATATACATTATTCACAAAAATAATGGTACGTATAAATTTTTAAACTTTCTAATTCATGATATAATTAACCCTTTGTTGTACAATACCATAAAATTTAGGGTGAAACACCGTAAATTCCCATGTAGTTAGACCTCCTGACTGATGTCCCTGGATCTTTTGAAAATATAACTTTAACTCTTAAGTGTTTTGGCCTGAAAAGTAAAGTTCACATAATCTATCCAAATTAACACGGTACGTGCGGTATTTAGCACAAAAAGTCTTTTTACCTCAAAATATCTAACATTTTATAGTCAAAATTCCCGTTCTCGCTAACTCAAACCATCTTGGCCATTTACCAATTAAAAAAAAATCAAACATTGAAGCTTATTTCAATTGCCACAATGGTTGACATTGGTGGTGCCATTGTGGGCTGCAATCTTAAAATTTTTCCTGTCTCAGGTCAACATGAAATTGACCATACCATACTCTCTCTCTCTCGTTTTTTTTTTTTGCATAGATTATGATTTTAGGGTTGAATTTTTAGAAAAATGCTTAATAAGCTCAACAATCGCAGCCTCCTTACTCATGTTCATTACTAAATCAAAGTTGGAAAGAATAAATTTTTACACCACAATTATCTTTAAAGTGAGAAGATGATTAACACATCAACAAATTTTCAATTAAACACAATGTTTATGCAATTCCCTTTAGCCCTCCTAACCAACCACCCCCTTCCCCCTCACTCTCTGTCAATACCTCCAACCTTTCCAATCCTATTAGTTAATCTCTCTAGATGATCTTAAATCGATGAGTTTTAGATCGAAGTTATAGTTTGTTCAAGCGTTTTTTGGTTCCATTGATTCTTTTCCTCCCACTCTCAAATGGGGAAATACTTTTTGAAAGCTTTGGCCTGTTTATACGAGGGTAGACAAGTAATTTTAGTCTATATTGTCTCTTTCAATCGAAACAACATGTGGTTTAATCTTCAGGGAACTAGGGATTTTGGTACATTCTATGTGTGTGCCAAGTAAAAGAAAAATTATAAATATAATTTTAATTAAATAATTAAATATTGTTGAATTAGAAATATTTTTTTAAAAATAAATTTAAAAGACAATTTTGTGTATGTAATTAAAGAATTGTGTACTTTTAAACATTTTTTTCTTACTTGATGGTAGTTATTTATTTATTTTTTTACTTGTGGTAGTTATTTTTTGAAATTTAAAATTTTTTCACTTAATAACTAATTAGAAACCAAAGAAAGAGACCACCATACCAAATGGCTCTCCCTTTATATATAGTAAGATAAGATAAGATAAGATATTACTATTTTATGTAATACAAGAGATTTTTGGTGTAATTATAATTTTTGGTTTAATTTTATTAAAAAAAAAAAAAACCCATGACCATAACTTCCATAACTTCTATCCAATTCAATAACTTCTCATAACGTGATATTTAATTTAAATTCATTTTTTATACTTTTTTCTACAATCTAATTATAGAGTGTGCCAATAGAACTAATTTTTATAATACATAGGGCTCATGTGTGAGAAGACTTATCATATTGGAGTTTACAATAATTTACACTAAAATCTAAAAAACAGATTCAAGATTTTGAGATGTTTGTGTAATGCTGAAAACCTAGACAAGGTTCCTCTCCATTTAGGAGGAAATCGAGGAACCTGCATTTACCTTAAAAAATTAAATGTTAAAAAATATTTTTAAAAATCAAAATTGTTCATAATTTAAATCATGTTTATATAAATACCTAGCAAAAAATAAAATAAAATAAAAACAGTGACACTTTATCGTTTGATTAAGTT
The DNA here is from genome assembly GCA_025175665.1 of Cinchona pubescens. Lineage (NCBI taxonomy): Eukaryota > Viridiplantae > Streptophyta > Magnoliopsida > Gentianales > Rubiaceae > Cinchona > Cinchona pubescens. The sequence goes on from JANKKI010000064.1 coordinate 3,291,675, forward strand.
ATTTATATTTCATTAAAATTTGAAAAATTTTGCATCGTCCAAATATGATATAAAATTCAACAGTGAATTTTTTTCCGAATGAATTGACTTTTGGATATAATGATCTACTAAATGAGATAAAAGTAATGGTATGTTCATATTATTTTTTTAATTTTTAATTATTTAGATATAGGTATTATTTAATGAATAATAAATGAAGAGAAATTAAATAGAGAATCCCAATCTCTAAAAACCTCCTTAAACACAAAAACAAAAGAAAATTATTAAAAACATGAGAAAATAATCTTCATTAGTAGTCGATGAAATCAAACTTTTTTTTTTTTTTAATTCATGAAGTAATATCTTCATTAATACTTGATCAAAAATTATCTTCATTAATACTCGATGAAATTTTCATTAATACTAGATGATTTTTTTTTTTGGGAAATTCGCCAAAATCTCCCTCAACTTTTTTACTTTAGCCAAAATAGTCTAATCAACTTTTTTTGTAGCCAGAATGGTCCTCCTACTTTTTTTTTTTAGCCAAGATAGTCCTTTCATGTGAAATTTATAAAAAAAAAAAAAAAAAATTATGGTGACTACACCATAAAAGGACTTTTTTGGCTAAAAAATAAAAGTTAAAGGACTATTCTGGCTAAAAAATAAAAGTTAAAGGACTATTCTGGCTAAAAAATAAAAGTTAAAGGACTATTCTGGCTAAAAAAAAAGTTTCGAAGGACTATTCTGGCTACAAAAAAAGTTGAGGGACTATTTTGGCTAAAGTAAAAAAGTTGAGGGACTATTTTGGCAATTTTCCCTTTTTTTTTTTTATAGATGAAATCAACCTTTTTCCATACATAATTGAAAGGAAGTAAATAAATAGATAACGCAGTGGAATTTAAAATTTTTACTTTTCTATTACGGATCACCTTGATTAATTTATGCGTAGTACAAGAAAAGTATAGAGATTATACCGTAAAATCACAGTAAAATCTTCAATATGTTTGGGACGTCGATCCACAAGATGCACAAGTGCTCGACATCTAATGGTATCCACACAGATAATTAAATCAGAAATCTTCACAAGATTAATTGACCCAAATCATGAAATGTTAACTCCTAAATTTCCAAACGTAACTTTCACGTACTTTTAAAAAAAAAAATTCACGGCTTTTCAATGATCAGCCATACAAGTACTAGTACTACTTCTTTATATATATATATATATATATATATATATGCATATATCATATATATATGTATCACATACATATATGTAATATATATAATCTAATATATATTTATATAATAGTATAGAATCTCAATCGAATTGGATTTAAGAAATTATAATAATCCTAATCAGTTTGGGTCAAAGGCATATGAATAAATATAAAACCATTAGAACTTTTAATATGTATTATATATTAACTCCTAACATTTATAACTTAATACAATTAAACCCAAAAGTTAATTTATCTCATAAATTAATCCATAAGTATCTCATACTTGTCAAAATCAATTTAATCCTGAATTAATCATCCTTATGTGTCTGACCCTTTAAGTTCCCAATCACGTTGGTAATAAATATAAATTATAATCCTAAATTAATTAGGATTAGATAAGTTAAACACCTTTAATTTATCATTAATTCTCTAATTAATTACACTTATAGATCAAAATTGCCTTCTGGCAAAGCATCATGACCACCCAAGTGTTGAGATATGTCAAATGGTTCGACATCAACTATCCGTGATTAGTTCCCGTGTAATTATTATTCTTTTACCAACTTATATCCCGATTAATTCAATAGTACATATATAATGCCAACTTTTATTGAATTAATCAATTTACTTCTTTTCAAAATACAACTCACTTGAAATAGAATTTAAGACACTCTTAATTCTATTTTTACTTTACGCAAAAATTTTCGAATTGTATTTCAAGAAGTGGCCAGATTGGGATATACACTTCCATTATAAGGAGTGATGAATCCTATATTGGTCATATCTTATCTTATCATGATTCATATTATATCCAAACTCTATAGTATGTGCGACTCATTAAGAGTAACGACTAATAGAGTCAAAATATAAATCCATAGTCAAAATAAACTCATGACCTTGAGTCAAAGGATCATTATACTACAATCACAAAGAAATTAATCCACTGCCATTTAAATAATAATCCATGTGGAATACTCTTAACGGGTCAATCCGATGCACTTATTCTCAATAACCATCCACATACACTTAAATGTGCTAATCTACTAGTGCCATACACTATGATTAGGGATATTCACGAATAAAATATAATTACATCATAACTATTTATGATTTCGCATATATATATTTTATTCGAAAAATGCCATGTTACAAAATATACATAAATATAAAAGTGTAATTCATCCCTAAAATAAATTGATTTTAGGGCATACACTAACAAACTCTCACTTGCACTAAAGCCAATCATTCATGTGTTTAAGACCGAATGAGTTAACATGACTCTCATGTTTATTCTGGGATAAGACTTTAGTGAATGGATCATCAATATTATCATTCATGGGGATCTTTTCTATATTTACTTCATTCCTATCAATGATTTCTCTAATCAAATGACAGTGACGTAACACATGTTTAGATCGCTGATGAGATCTGGTTTCCTTTACTTGTACAATAGCTCCATTGTTATCACATAGAAGTGTATAGGATCACTAATGGAAGGAACCACTCCAAATTCAACCACAAACTTTCGATCCAACTGGATACTGCCTCTTTTGTTACTTTTGAAGATGCAATGTATTCGGCTTTTGTTGTAAAATCAACTGTGGTGTCTTGTTTGGAATTCTTCCATCTAATTTCACCACCATTATAAGTAAATAGATATCCAGATTGTGACTTGCTATCATCATTGTTAGATTGAAAACTAGCATCTGTGTATTCACGAACTGTCAATTCTTGCCCATCATAGATCTTAAATCTTTAGTCCTTCTTAAATAATTAAGAATATTCTTGACAGCTATCCAATGACTACTCCCTGGGTTAGATAGAAACCTGCTTGTAACACTTAGATCATAGGAGACATCAGGTCTAGTACATAGCATAGTATACATTATATAATCTATAGCCGAAGCATATGGGATCCTTTTCATGCTATTTCTTTCTACATCTGTCTTAGGACACGTCTTTAGAAAGGTACACACCATAAGACATTGGTAAGTAACCCTTCTTTGATTGATCTATGCTAAACCTCTTTAACACCTTGTCTATATTCCATATGTTGATTAAGACTAAACAATCTCTTAGATCTATCTCTATAGATCCTCATTCCCAACATATAGGTTGCCTCTCTAAAATCTTTCATAGAAAAATTCCTAGACAACCATACATTTATTCTTTGAAGCATAGGTATGTCATTTCGTATCAACAATATGTCATCCACATAAAGTATACTAACCTTCTTGTATACACAAGGTTCATTCTCATTTTTTGATAAAATCAAACTCTTTGATTGTCTTATCAAAACGGAAGTTCCAACTCCTAGAAGCTTGCTTTAGTCCATAAATAGACCTTTGTAGCTTGCATACTTTGTTAGGATCTGTGGAGGTAAACCCTTCACGTTGTATCATATACACCTCTTCCTGCAAATTCCCATTAAGGAATGCAGTTTTTACATCCATTTGCCAAATCTCATAATCATAATATGCAACTATCGCAAGTAAAATATGAATAGATTTTAGCATTGCAAATTTGCAACTGGTGAGAAGGTTTCAACAAACGAACAGTCAACTCCTTGTCTTTGTGTATTACCTTTTGCCACCAATCGCATCTTATAGGTAATCACATTACCATTCATGTCATTCTTTCTCTTGAAGACCCACTTATACCCTATGGGTTTAATCCCTTCAGGTAGATTGACTAAGATCTGAACCTTATTATCATACATAGAATCCATTTCAAATTTCATAGCTTGTAGCCACTTTTGAGAGTCCTTATTAGATAGTATTTCTTCGTAAGATATAGGTTCATCATTCGTAATTACTAACACATCATTGTACCCATTTACAAGAAACTCATATCTCTTTGGAGTACGATGTATCCTAGTAGTCCTACAAAGAGCTTGTGTATCATTAACTTCATCTTCTATCACATCATCATGTGATTGAAGCTCTTGTTCCACTTGTTGATCAATACCATATTGTGTTTCTTGAATTTCTTCAAGATCTATTTTGCTCCTACTTGCTCTTTCAAGAATAAACTCATTTTCTAGAAATACAGTATGTTTTAGAGACAAACACCTTTTGCTCAATGGAAGTATAGAAATAGTATCCAAACGTCTCCTTTGCATGCATCACAAATAGGCATTTATGTGATTTAATTTTAATTTTATCAGATTCTACCCTTTTCATATAAGAAGGGTAGCCCCAAACCTTCAAGTATGAAAGTTTAGGTTTCTGTCCAAACCATATCTCATACGGAGTGGAATCAACAACTTTTGACGGAACATGATTTAGTAAATGGGAGGCAGTATTAAGATCATAGCCCCAAAATAATTTTGGGAGGTCTGCAAGACTCGTCATTGATCGAACCATATCCAATAAATTTCAATTACGTCTCTCAGATACACCATTTAGTTGTGGTGTATAAGGAGAAGTCCATCACTACTAAAAAAAAAGACCTTTTGTAACGTATCCAAAACAGTGACAAAAAGTCTTAAAATCCGTGACAATAAGTATTTGACACAGATATATCATAGTTTTAGAGGCGTGGGTATTACGAGCGTTACAAAAAATACGTGACGAATAGTCACGCATTTCTAACCGTGACAATAATTTTTTGTCACGGATTTGACATGGTGTTGGCAGTGTGACAAAAAAATCGTGTTATGTACACTTAAACTTTTTACCACGATTTTGTCACAGATTAATGTAAGTGACAAAAAATTTATAATCGCAGATATAAGATTGTTACAATTTAGGCCTTTTTGTCACAAATTTAAATTCGTTGTAGAACCTTTTATACTATATTATTTTCACTCTATAGCTAATATGACAATAAAATTTCCTGATAAAACTACTCATATACTCGTTGCATTAATCTTAATGAAAAGCACAAGTACATTCAAGATTTTGAACTAATTTTACAAAAAAAAAAACCTCTGTACATTCATTCTTGAACTAATATTACAAAAAAAAAAAAAGCTCCTCTACATTCATCTGCTGCCATGAACATATAATTCTGGTTTCACAATATGCTATTAACAAACATTTCAAAACTTTTATATCCATCCAACGAATATATTCATTGAACAACAAAATGTCAATCAAAATCTTAATATCCACAACTTTCAAAGTTCCAATAATCACAAAGTCATTTATTGCCATGATTGATTCAAATGTGTGAGAGATAGAATGAAATTGTCCTAATAAATATTTATAACATCTCAAGGATGAAAAACACAATTTATAAAAGAAACATAAGAGATAAAGTCCCAAAAAAATAAGATAGAACAATATTCAAGACCCATATCAAGATTCATCTACTCTCTTTCAACATCTTTATCTTCAACATCTTGAAAATAACAAAGGAACATACATATACATTAGCATGTACTAAAGGACCATATATGTAATTTACAAGTGCATGATTTCATCTATAAGTTAAAATTCCAAAAGATTATTACTAGAAACAAGACACATTACATTTTCATTTTTTTTTTTTACTTTCCTACCTTCTAAAACTATATTTAAACAAAATTTCACTCAAAGATCATTGAAAGATATTTCCCAATTTCAAAGTGTAACAAAAATGAACCCATTAATATATTTACATCCTATTGTGCAAAAAGTAACAAATTAATTAAAAGCATTTGTTACGTTTATAATTGAGCTAACCTTATCTAATGCAAATCCATCAAGATCTCCAGAATTTACGTTTTGAGGCAAATTCTTGTTTTGATGATCTTTGCGCGATGCAACCGGTATCTAAAACATAACTTAATTAAGAGAATGTACATAATTTAATAGAAAAAAAACATGTTTGTTTTACCTGATTACCACCTTGAGCATATGCCATAGGTGGTGTTCCAACTATAGTAGATCCCCCACTTTGTAGTCGTGCATTAAGAGCGTCAATTTGAGATTGCATATCTGATATTTTTCCTTCATACTTTTGCTCATATAATTCTTCAACTTTACTGAGAATCATTGTCATGTAATTATTAGAAATTTGATTCTTTGAATTAGTTTCACCAAAGTATTGAGCCGGTGAAGGAACTAAGCTATTGTTCTCACATAACCTCGACATTCGGATTCCATAACTTCTTTGAATATGAACTATATGTTGTTTCACCTCTGATGTTTGCTCTGTAGCAGGAATTTGAGAAATTTTTGCTCTCATTTGACCCTACATAACATTAAAAGTAATTATAAAGGCAAGCTTACAACTTAATTAATTAAAATAAATAATTTTTTTTTATTTATTTACAATGACTATGGAGGCTTCATCATCCTTCGGAACACCATTTGGATCTGTTCGTGTTCTAATATATACAGTGAGTTGGTCAGTTTCCAAACCTTTATCTTTCATCTGAAACACGAATTATGCAAAAGCAAGTTATGAGTTCACAAACTATTAAGTAAACAATGTCAAACAATTAAAAGAAGATATTGGCTAGTATACCTCTTGTCGGATAATAGCATGTGGAGTTCGACCAGTCCTATGTGAAGGACCATGCAATGCTTTATTCTTCTTATTTTGTTCAGCAATACTCTTTATGAGAATTCAACAATATCAAATTTCAAACTAGAGCATTCTATAGTAAATTGTTAAAAAAGAAATGTAGATTGACAAAAGTACGACATACACTAATAAAAATTAGTAAAGTAATCAAAAGATGCATTTCATTCATACTTGAACATTTTCTAAACTCCAATATTCTACAAGCACTTTCCATTGTTCACGTTGAACTCGAGCAAGAACATTAGCCAAGGCCTCCTCCTTACTCTTGCCTTTGAAGTATGTTCTTTTTAAAACACTTTTCCAACTTCTCCATTTCTCATCAAGTGACTTCATGCAATTAATCTTATATGCAGGAGGACAGGTTGTAATTGCCTAAATAACAAATAACAAACATTGGAAAGTAATTTGCATGTGTTTGATTTAACACAATTGAAAAAAATAGTTGTTTCATGTTTTTATACTTGAATGTCATCCCAAAGAAGGTCCAACTTATCTGCTAGAATATCATTCCATGCCTCATATGTGAGTGGAAGTTGTATACCATTACGTGCTAACTTACCAAAATATTTCATGAATTCTGATCGATGTGGTCCAATTGGTTGCATGTCCTAATGTTGAAGTCAGGAATCAACTTTTGTTCTGGTGTAAAGATTTGGTCCTCGTGTTGGTCCTCTTCCTCACTTTTTTGGGTTTGCTTTAGTGTGTATACAAAACCAATTGAATTTAAAAAAATGCATAACTTACTAAAAAATCAATCAAATAACAAGTAAAATGCAAAACCATTTGGACTTTGAAAAATGCACAACTTACTAAAAAATCTATCAAATAACAAATGAAGTATAAGTCAACTTGAACATTAATATTGATAAACTAAAATATTTATATACCTGGTAACAAAATATCTGGTGCATCACCACTAAATTGGTAGCTAGCATGTGCTGATTGGATTACATGTTCTTGAGAATCAACAATTAAAGTGTTCATGTTACTAGCGTTTGGTGTAGAACCCGTTCCATCAACATGTTGTTGACTTGCTCCATTTGAACAATTCATATTTGTAACCCTTATACCTACACCAGTTGAGTTTGATGCACTATGTGCAACTTTAGAATGAAATGCACCAAATTACATTTAGAACTTGAGGCAGCGAGGCATTAACAATAGTATGAGAAAGCGGTGCACTATCCACAACATGGTGAGATGTGCCAACTATGCTTAAGGAACCAGACATGTTTCCATTAGCAACTTAAAGAGTTGCATCCAACAAATTAGATGTACCATTCAAACCTCGAGAAATAGGAGGGCTTTCTTCTCCAAATGAACTTGATGCACCAATTTTACTTAAAACCTGTGGTTGTAAAGCATCCAATTCTAGGTTTGGATAAGCTCGAGTGGGTGGACGACGTTGCCCATATCGACTAAAAGCTCGAGGTGCTGATTGTGGCTGAAATTGTTGTTCAAGCAAAGTAGTGATATGAGGTGCACAAACAATGTCAGATAACTTATCTACCATAGTATTACCCCGAACTTCCTTTTTTGTCATGATAATCTACATGGACAAAATTACCAGAATAAAGTGTTAGAGATAATAGACACAAATAATCATGAAACAACATGAAATTTATATTTGAATCACATATGCATTGAAAGGAAAAATGTAAAACTTATCCTTGATATATTGCTTCAGGAACATTGATATCTTGTTCATATTGTCCAATGAGTACTACTAATCATGTAGAATATACTGATAAAAAAGAACTAAAAAATATACCATAACTTGCCTATTTTTAAAGGATACATAAAAAAATTATTAAAGTTGAGGAAATTTATGTGCCTTCTAATTAAAAGAAAAGAAACACTAACCACCACAATAACTATCCTTGTAATAGTCAAGTTATTTATGCTAAAAGTAAAACCAGTAACAATTTCTATGTTTTTATTAGATATCAGATATCATCACCCCTCTTCTATGTCAATGTCGCTATTATCTTATCAAGTGGCATAGCTTCAACTCCTTGTTGTACCCAAATATTATCCTCCTCGCAAGTAGCTACATTCTCATCAAGGACTTGAGAGCTAAAAGGCTCAACTTCTGGTGTACTAAAATCAGCCTCAAAAACTTCTTTAGGAGTCATTTTCATCATGCTAGAACCTGCCAATCTGGTTCTACTAGATCAGGTACATAACAAACTTGCTCTACTTGAGTTGCTAGTATAAATGGTTCATCATCTCTAGCATTATCTTTGTACATCAAGTACTTGAAGTTCACCAAGGTGAATTTGAACATATCTTGTCTCTTTCCTCTTTGATTATCAACCCAATCACACTTGAAAAGAACAAATTTTAATTGACTACTATATCTTATTTCAACGATATCAGTCAAAATTCCATAATAGATAACATCTCCAATAATAGGATTCTTGTCTTTTCGACTGGCATAATTCAAAGTTTCTGCTCTAATAGTTACTCCACTATTTTGGGTAGTTCGACTAGTCTCTTTATGCTTAGCACGAAAACGGAAGCCATTAACAATGTAAGATTTGAACCTCCTTCCATCCAAATCGGGACCATCGGCTAATGCTTTGATTTCATTAGAGAAGTTCATCCTCACTTGATTATCTTCAACCTGCAATGTGTGATATTATTTGGTACAATCGCTCAGCATTAATTTTAGATACCTTAAGTTGTGCTATATTTTAATTTAAGCATGCTTACATATTTTTTGAACCACCCAATGAATTTTTCATTATGAATCTGTAGGATGTGATGATCACTACAATGTTGCATCTGACTCCTAAGCTATGCAATGTGTACACTGTAAACAACAAGTTAGAATCATAGTTTGTGATTTAAATAGTTAAATAGTCAAGAGTTATAAGTGAAAGTATTACCCATGAAATGGTTGTACAGTTTCAGTATTCATTAAGATATATCTATGAGTTTGTTCCCATGTAACACTATCAAATATAACATCCTCAACCTTTCCTAAAGCATGACCAATTCCAGCACCATGATGATGCATCCTAGACGGTTGTTTAGATTTGCTATCCACATCATTCAGGTACCTCGTGCAAAAATTCATACATTCTTCCATCAAGTATCCATTGGCGATGCCTCTCGATGAGCATGGTTACGTACATATCGCTTTAACGTGAGTAAGTACCCATTCAAGTATGATAATGAAATATGTAAGCATTATAATGGTCCTATATAGAATAACTAAAATCATAAAACTCACCTTTCAATTGGGTACATCCATCGAAATTGTACAAGACTAGCCAATATTGCTTCCTTTACTAAATGTATAGGTAAATGTTCCATGATATCAAAAAGTGATGGAGGAAATATCTTCTCCAAGTGACAAAGAGTGATGGCAATTTGATCTTGCATGTATTCTACATCAGTCACTCGATTCACCTTGGAACAAAGTTGTCTAAAGAAGTTGCACAACTCAATCAGCGGTTTGACTACATTTTTAGGCAATGCCCTTCTAATGGCTAACGGAAACAATTGTTGCATAAAGTATCATGACTCTTCAAACCTGATATGCTTCTATCATGCAAATTCACACATCTAAATATATTTGGTACATATCCATCAGGAACTTTCACATCTTTTAACACCTTCAAGAATAGGTACTTTTCATCTTTGTTCAATGTGAAGCATGAAAGCATTATGACTTTTTTCATTTACAACCTTCGGATGCAAGGATGTTCTGATTCCCATTTGCTCTAAATCGTGATGAGAATTGATATGATCCTTCGATTTCCGAACAACATTTAATAATGTAAACATAAGATTATCACCAAAATTCTTCTCATTATGCATCACATCGATATTATGTGGAACCAAATTATCTTTCCAATATGGAAGCTCCCAAATTATGATCTTTCTTCTAATTACCTATATTTATGCTTTCCTGCACTCCTAGTAGCCTCTTACTAAGGTCATCTTCCCTGTACTCGGTTAATGTGTTATTCAATTGGAACAATATCTCATTGCTGGATAGTCTAGTAGGTTTGCACTCATACTCTCTTTTTCTATCGAAGGAAACCTTGTCCTTACGAAATTTGTGATTTGCAGATAAAAAGCGTCGATAACCCATATAACATTGCTTTCTACCGTGTTTCATCCATTGAGAGTGAGTTTTATCCCCACAAATTGGACATGCAAATTTACCAACTTAGTACTTCACCCAAACAACATGGCATAAGTAGGAAAGTCATTTATTTTCCACAATAAAGCTGCATGTAATTTACACTTTTGGTTGCTAGAAGCATCAAATGTAAGAAGACCATGATTCCACAATTCCAACAATTCTTCTATAAGAGGTTGCAAATAAACATCTATCATTTGACCAGGTGATTTAGGACCATCAATAAGCATAGATAGGATAAGAAAAGATTGTTTCATGCATAAATGTAGAGGTAAGTTATATGGTATAAGTACCACAGGCCATGTACTATGAGAAACCAACATGGATCTATATGGATTGAAACCATCACTTGCCAACCCTATGACATTACGGCTATCAATAGCAAATTCAGGATTTTTCTCTTCAAAATTCTTCTGTGCACGATAATCAATAGGATGCCTTTGTATGCCATCATCGATTCTTTTCTCAGCATGCCACTTCATAAGTGAAGCAGTCTTAGATGACATAAGAAGCTTTTGAAGTCTTGGCTACATGTTACAAGGGAAAATACCTCATTTGTTTTGCAGCAACTTTTTTGCCCCCAGGTTTGTACCTTGATGTTTTACAAATTTTACAATGATCACTTATCTCATGCTCACCAGGGAACAACAGGCAATTGTTTATGCATGCATCAAATGTCTTGTAAGTAAATCCCAAATCTTCTGTAATCTTTTTCGCATCATAGCAAGATTTGGGAAGTTTTGCGTGAGGAAATGCCTTCTTTAATAATTCAAGAAGCCCAGTGAATGATGTATCTGACCAACCACCTAGAACTTTCAAATGTAATAGATGAACGATAAAAGAAAGTTTTGTAAATTCTTGACATCCAGGATATAGGTCACATTCAGTATCTTGCAAAAGTTTTAAAAAAGTATTTGTATCCACATTAGGCCCCTCAGTTTGAGATGATTTATTACCACCAATATTATAGTTCATATTTGGTAATCCAAATACTTCATGGACCATGCCAACCATGTCATCCCCTATATTGTCCCCCTGGTTCAAATGGGTTTCACTATCTAAGCTTTGCATAATCTCGTGGGTGGCATGTGTTTCTCCGTGGAAAGTCCAAACAAAATAAGTATCCGTGAAGCCATGTATGATTAAGTGACCCCTAATAGAATCTTTTTGCAAAAAGTAACGATTATCACATTTTTTACAAGGGCAATAAATTGTTGAGCCTTCATCTTTATTCTGATATGCAAACTTCAGAAAGTCATCAACTTTGTTTCGATAATAACTAGAAGTCCTCTCTTTGGAATACATCCAACTCTTATCCATACCAATTTTTTTATGAGGCCTAAAAAATAGTCAATATATATTAGTTATTATCACCACAAATAAATAAGATGGATTTATATTTATGTGTCATAGTTATATTGAACAAATAGTATTTGAACATTATTAGTGCTTGAGACAAGTATTATACAAGTCCCTAATATGAAAAAGAAGAGTATGTATTGCCTCTGAACTCATCACTATAGCTCTTTATTTATTTTTCCTTTTGTAGCAAAAGTTTCCTTCAGTCACAGACAAAAGTAATCTGTTTTTAAGCATTTAAGCAAAAGGATAGACATTTGAACTATTTGTTAAAATATTTCATAGAAAGTACCAATTACCACACAAGTTTATTTTAGCTAAGAATACTGGCTTTTTTACAATATAGAAATTTCAAATTTTATCAACATTAGTTGTTCAATAAGTGCAAGTCCTGTATGATCACAACATTCAAATATTGTTTATATGAATTTTTCATTACATACAAGGATAAAATGAAAGTTTTCAATACATACAACTATGACAATATGCAATTATAGTAGTCAATAAATTAGTAGTTTCATTTTCAGAACCAATAAAAAAAGTGTCTCAATGAAATTAGCACTTCGGGCTCATTAACTTGAAAAATTCTTCAATGCAGAAAAATACTATACATTTCAATTTAATCTATTAAAATATAGTCATACCTTTGTTAAAAGTTACTTCCAACACAATAAAGCTCCAATTGTGTCACTCCTAGTAGTTGATTCCCTAGCAATAATACAAGAAGAGAAATTAAGATAAGATTTTTATTTTGATAGAGATATATTTGTTAGATAAGTACTTAGAAGAATTATATTGTTCAAGAAATACAAAATAAATCTCTAACATTTTGTTGTCCTACACCTTTTCTAACCAATAGTTATTGAAGAGAGCATTATAACATTCCAACTTTTTATTTTTTAAAGTTCTTGTGCTTGCTATAAATAAATAAAACTAAGAAAAAAGAAGCACATATATCAAAAATCACGATTGGCTTAAAATAAACTTGTAAGAAAATTATGTAACAAATAAAATACAAGATTGTGAATAACATTCAATAAGTTAGGTACAATATAGAGATATGACAAAATGATCCATCTAATATTGAACAAACAGTCCATGTTGGCGGCTGAATAATATTACATAATGATTATAAAAACAACCAAATAAATTAAAAGATTAGTTTTTCAAGGTATTTTTTTGAGTGGTTATAATAGAGTCACCCCATTTTATAAAAATTAGTGATCACTTTTCACTTGAATACTTGAAAGAGAAAGTACAGAGTTCTTCTAGAAGAATTTACTTGTGCATCATTTATATCTCATTTTTTCTATAAACAGCAAATCTTATGAAAACAAATTGAAGTTTAACTATAAGCTGGAAAAAAAATTCTTACTACTTAAAAAACTTATTAAATAAACCAGTAATTGACGTGTGTACCAAAGAATCTCTAATTACAGTAGGCAAAGAAAAGAAAAAATAATTGAGCATCATATTTTTCCAGAAAGATACACATAAGAAAGAATAACGAGAACAAATAACAACACGTCAGTGTACCAAAATTATTTAAGCACTATCCAATTAAACCATAAAGAAATACTAAAGAATGAAAAATGTTAAATCTCTTGTTGAACTAACATGGGTTTAAAACTATTTGAGTACAATCATTTGCTATTGTTCTAATACTCTTTTGCCTTATTTACTTGCTACTGGCTTACTAGGAGTAATTATACACCACCAACAAATCATTAGTACTTTTTCCTTTTTCTTATAATTTTAAGTATCTGTAAAAATTCTAGATGATTCATTATCAAGTAGGTAAGTTACATATGTATTTACCGTCGAGTTCGAATAGCTCTTGAATCATAGAAAAGGAAAAGAAAGCCTTATGTAGTTCTAATGTTAGAGAAGAGTTCTTTCGTTATTTTCACAAACTACTTTGCACAACCATTTTAAAGTAATAGTACTTTTTATTGTTGGATTAGATAAAAGACCTTTATATAGTTTTTGTCTCCTAAAATCTTACTGACTGCATAAATGAGAATTATTGTCCATGATGTTCATATAACTCAAACTTTAGCATAGAAATAATCTTATAAATCACAATTTTACAAGACAGTAAATTGTCTACTTGAACACCAATAACTAACAATTTCCATTCCGTTATCAATTAAATTTCCTTATAACTTTCTAAAATTTGCATATCAAGAAAATCCAACTTAAGAAACTATTCATCAGCTTCATAAGAACTTGGGCACTTGAATTAAACCAAAAAAAAAAAAAACTTAATTGATAGCATACTAATATCTGACAAACGAAATCCAACTTAAGAAGTTCCAACTTAAGAAGTTTCATTCACAAACAAAACCCATTAAAAAGGTTAGCCAAAACTTAATTTACAACATACTAATATCTGACAAAATTAAATTAAACGACTTAGATCCATTAATACATAAAAATAATCTAAATATTTAATAATCATTGGCAATTACAAATTATAAATTTTCATAAATTATATTCCGATTTATCTTTTTCCTTGCGAAATCATATAAAAAAAAATCATCTTTGGCACATGAATTTTCAATATCATAAATTATTTCAATATGCAAACATATGAATCTCACTAAAATTAGCAAACAAAAGAAAATAGATTACCTGGTATTAGACTTGATTTTAGGAACCCATGAAATTCTAGACTTAAAATTCAGATTTCATGTGTAAGGAGAAGTGGAGGAGCAATTGTGCCAACAGCAAGGGGATGGCTACGTTTTTTATGTTTCACAACCGTGTATAATTAAGGATCTATTTGGTACAAGTAGTGGAGAGTTAAAAGGAAGGTGGGAGGTTACACTTGTCTTGACTTCCTCTAAAAAGTAAAACTACATCGTTTTGATATTGTGTATTTCTTTTGATTTCCCGCAATCTTTCATATATTAAGTATTCTTGGCGCCTATTTTTCATTACTCCAAGCATAAAATTGATTTTTTAAATTATTTTTAACTTTTTTTTTTCTTCTCTATATTGCTGAATTTATTAATTAAATTATACTGTTATAATTTTATTAAAAGTTAATGAAACTAAAAGTTATATTTTATTTTCCAAGAACTTATAAATCGTAAGTTAACTAATTAAAACTCTCATTTGTCCTTGGTACATAAAACATATATTGGTACGTTATAAACTTTTTCAACTTTAAAATATTTCTATCTAATCACATTATATTCTTTTTTATTAATAAATTTAATATATTAATTTATTGACATAGTATGTGTAACATATTATACTAAGGAAATTCTTGGATGGGTCGGGATTCATGGTTAGAGGTATTAATTAATGGGTTACTTCTAGATCTGGATCCGACCTGTTCGGATCTATTTTATCTGAGTCTGGATCCATATATAATTTCAATTACCCAAATTCACTCTGGATTCATTTAGATGTTATAATAAACGGACTGGATGTGTGTCTTGTTATTCCGACTCGATTAGGACCCGAATCCAATAAATATTTAATACATAATAAATCACACACACACATATATTAATTATTAACTAGTTTCTTTAAAAAAATTATAAAAGGAAATTTCTACAAGATTATAAAATTTCTATATAAAATTTTGAAAATTAATAAAATAATGTTATGACCTGGATCCAGATCTGAATTAGGCAATACAAATTGGATCCGGGTCTGGATCTACAAAATACGGTCTAGTTCCAAACCCGTTTATAACCCAATAAATTAGCCTACATTACCATATATGTATGTATATATATTTTAATAGTTTGATGTGATCATGTGCGTGAATTTAGATCAAGAGATCCTTGGTACTTACTATGTATCCCCTTAAAAAATTTTCTATATATGTATGACCACTATTTAACTTACGAATATAGTGGATACCTAAATATATAGATTCATGTATATAGATACAAACACATGTATACTCCTAAGACAAAATACTAATATATATTGGCGATGTGGAGATTAATTTTTAGAAATTTTGAACAAGAAAAAATAAAAGACAATAATCTAAACATGAATAAATAATATATGTTGTATTCAAAAAAAAAAATGTTGTATTCATCACATATTAAGAATATCGTGACAAAAATAACATGTTTATGTTACGGTTATATGTTGCTGTGGTAAAAAAGTACTTTTTTATCACGGTTAATATATAATCGTTGTAAATAATGACTATTTACAATAGTTTTGGAGCTGTGACAATAAATATAGTAAAAAAATACTAGTGTGTTATCACAGTTACTAAAATTGAAGTGACAAAAGTCATTTTTTACCACGAATTTGGAAATGTGACAAAAAAAAGTGTGGTAAAAATTCATTTTTTTAGTAGTGCATTGAGGTAGAATCACATTCTCCATAAGACAATCTTGAAAGTCTTAGTTTAAATATTCCCCACCTTGATCAGATTGAAGTATTTTATACTTTTACCAAGTTGTTTTTCAACTTCATTCTTGAATTTTTAGAATTTTTCAAAAGTTTTAGACTTATACTTCATTAAGTATACATAACCATACCTAGAATGGTCATCGGTAAAAGTAATGAAGTATGGAAAACCTCGTCTAGCATAAATTGACATAAGACCAAAAATATCAATATGTGTTATCCCTAACAATTCACTAGATCTATCATCTTTTTTCAGTAAAAGATGACTTAGTCATTTTGAAGTAAACAAGATTCATATATATCATATGATTCATAATCAAATGATCCCAAATAACCATTATTGTGTAATTTGGCAATTCGTTTCTCTTTTATATGATACCAATTCTATAATGTCAAAGGAAAGATTGTTTCAAGTTATCAATTTTAGACTTTTTTGGATTTATGTTGAGAATTGAATCTTTCATGTCTAAAATATAAAGACCAATATTCAAAAAAGCAGTTCCATACACAATGCCATAACGTGAAAATGAACAACATTTATTCTTTTGCATAATGACAAAACTATCAGTGTCGAAACACGGAATAGGAATAATATTTCTAATAAGAGATGAAACATAATAACAGTATTTAGATTTTAAAACAATACCACTAGGCAAAGAAAGATAATAAGTCCATCAGGCTAATGTAGCAACATTTTCTCCATTTTCCACTTGCAGATCCACTTCTCCCTTAGCCAACATTCTACTTTTCTTTAGTCCCTGCATATTTTTACAAATATTAGATGTTGATCCGGTATCTAATACCCAGGAATCTGATTTAGAAATAGAAATATTGATCTAAATCATAGACATACCTGAAGTAAAAGTTTCATTAAACCTCTTCTTATTTCAAGGTATCAATATAGGCCTTACAATTCCTTTTTCAGTGCCCTTCATTTCCACAATAGTAACAAGTACCCTTGGCCTTGTCCTTCTTGACCACAAGTGTTGGTTTCAACCCAAATTTGACTTCCATAAAACCAACCTTGTATTACTTTTTCTTCTTATTAGAAAAATCAACAACCACCACTTGTTTTCTTTCTTTTTTTAATGGTCGTCTCAATAGTTTTAAGCATGTTCAACAGTTTAATCAAAGTTGTAGACAACTTATTCATATTGTAATTCATCATGAACTGTGAAAAGCTATCAGGCAGAGATTGCAAAATTAAGTCAACATTTAACTCATGAGTTTGCTTAAATCCCAATCATTCTAATTTTTCAATTAATCCAATCATCTTTAGCACATGAACCGCTACTGACGTACTTTCTGCCATTTTACAACGGAATAACTCTTTAGAGGTCTCATACCTCTCATTCCTTGACTCTTCATCAAACAACTACTCGAGATGAAGATGAATCATGGAATGAGCATCCATGTTATCATGCTGTTTCTGTAATTCAGAACTTATAGTGGCCGACATGATACAAGAGGCAGTATCATGGTCCTCTAGGTGCTTACGATAAGCATTCTAAACTGTTTCATCAGTGTCATCTGCTGGGAGATTGGGAATAGGTTGATCAAGAACATAGCCAATTTTCTCGTGCTTGAGAACAATTCTCAAATTACAAGCCATTCTGAAAAATTTAACCCAGTGAGTTTGTTATCAAATAAAATGGGACGTAAATTGAAGTTATTACTCATATTCTACGACATATAAATAAAGATAGTATAAGAATTTGTAATTTATGCATAAAAAAAACCAAAATATAATGTGGTCTTCTTTTAATTTGGTTTTTCTCCCATTATTTTAATTCAAATCAATAACCCTCACATATTAATTCGAGAGCTATCACAGAACCCCGAGTGGGGTAGGATCCCATCTAATTATTTGATCTTGAGTGTACCTAACAAACCAAAATATGATCTAACCTAATTTCGAAAAGTAGGTAACTTTTACCAATTACAACACTTTGTAATTCCTAGATAATTAGGTGTCAACTCCTGGATAGCACATCTTTTGTGACTCCTAACATTTGCCTAAAAAACATATAACCTCGAGTGAGCCCAACAAATTATATGCCTCCGTTAAGTCATACCCATTAATCAAAAATCTCATCTCATGCTCAAACATGTTTAACGTAGAATAACTTGGAATAGCCCAACAAGTTAAATCTAAGAAGAATTCTCGTTTGTTGCTATAATAATGGGAGGCAACTTATTTATTTACTTAATCTTAATTTGAGGGATTTTCTTTTATTTATTTTATTAGGTCTCATCAAAATTGCATGCAATATTATCATATCAACATATAATAAACAAAACATGTATAAAACCATGGATGATTATGGACTTTTATTAAAGTAGTTTCGTTGAGTCACTAAGCAAACTAGGTGGTCAAATCCTAATGTAATCTTCAACTCTTGAAAATTTTCTTCATGGTTGCACCTTTCCTCCGTCTCCATCATCTTGTACATTACAAATGTAATTCTATCTAAATATTTTATATATTCAATCATATCCCTAGCCTATCTCTATGTACATTACATGATTGATTAAAAAATCTCAAGTTACATCCGAGAGGATTGAGATGAGAAAATAATTACATTCAGAATAATAGAGAAAGGCAGGACACGCAGGCTTTATTTAAAAATTTACAACTATTGAATTTGTGCTATATTAATCAAACACAATCACATTGGTCTTAAATCCATAATCATCCATCATGCTATTAAATAATTCAATAATTAAATAAAAGTATAAATTCGTATTTAGTATCTAATCATGAATCACTATACATCATAATTTCAATCTCATTGAAATTATCAATTTTTGAATTATATATAAAAATATTTTATACAGAAAAATTATTATTTTCCAATATCATTAGAAAATAATCTTTTAAATAATAGAATTTCAAAAATTATTCTAGAAACAATTTCTAAAGAATTTTTTGAACATTTATTAAATTCCAATATCATTGAAAAAAAATGAATTTTTAAAATTTAAACAAATTATCTAATTCTAATCTCATTAGAATTAAATAAATATTTTTAAAGGTTTTATACTTTCTAAATTTTAATCAAATTAAAATAAAGAAAGTTTCTAAATCTTATCAATTAATTTTAAGCAATAATTGTCAAAAATAATTGGTGATTTTTAAAATCAAAATTTAAAAAAACTTTTTATATGAAAATATAAAATATGTGTCGCTAAAAGTAATTCAACTCATTAAATACTTTCAGCGACGGAAAGTACCAGTGTCGCTAAAAATGACAACATGCAATCAAGATGATGTCATCAACATGACATTATCAAGAATTGCAAGACCTGTGAATTTGATTCACGAGTCCTTTTTTTTTTTCTCCAATATTTTCATAAATAAAATTCAAAAAATTCATATAGTTTGAATAATTCAATATCTATAACAACTAAATATATCTACATCATAAATAGTGTAATCAAGGGTGGCTCTGATGTCACTGTAAGAAAGTAAATAAATAGATAACGCAGGGGAATTTAAAATTTTTACTTACCTATCACGGATCACCTTGATTAATTTATGCATAGTACAAGAAAAGTATAGAGATTATACCTTAAAATCTCAGTAAAATCTTTAATATATTTGGAACGTCGATCCACAAGCTGCACAAATGTCTGGCATCTAATGGTATCCACACAGATAATTAAAAATCTTTACAAGATTGATTGATTCAAACCACGAAGTGCTAACTCCTAATTTTTCAAACGTGACTTTCACTTTTTTTTTTAAAAAAAATTTCACGTCTTTTCAATGATCAACCGTATAAGTACTAGTACTACTATTAGTCCTGCTTTTATTTATATATATAATATATATATACCTATATATATATATATATATATATCACATACATATATGTAATATATATAATCTAATATATATTTATATAATAGTTTAGAATCCCAATCGAATTGAGTTTACGACGAATTACAATAATCCTAATCAGTTTGGATCAAAGGTATATGAATAAGTATAAAACCATTAGAACATTTAATATGTATAATATATTAGCTCATAACATTTATAACTTATTACAATTAAACCCAAAAGTTAATTTATTTCATAAATTAACCCATAAGTATCTCATACTTATCAAAATTAATTTAATCCGGAATTAATTATCTTTATGTGTGTGACCCTTTAGGTTCCAATCACGTTGGCAATAAAGATAAATTATAATCCTAAATTAATTAGGATTAGATAAGTTAAACACTTTTAATTTACTATAAATTCTCCAATTAATTAATAGATTGCCTTCAAGCAAAGCATCATAACTATCCAAGTGTTGAGATATGTCAAGAGGTTCGACATCACCTATCCGTAATTAGTTCCCGTGTAATTATTATATTTTTACCAACCTATATCCCGATTAATTCAAGAGTATATATATAATGCCAACTCTTATTGAATTAATCAATTTACTTCTCTTTATTTCCAAAATCCAACTCACTTGAAATAGAATTTAAGACACTCTTAATTCTATTTCCACTTGAAATAGAATTTAAGACACTCTTAATTCTATTTCCACTTTGCGCAAAGTTTTTCGCATTGTATGTTAAGAAGTGGTCATATTGGGATATGCACTCCCATTTATAAGGAGTGGTGAATCCTATATTGGTCATAACTTATCGTATCATGATTCATATTATACCCAAACTCTACAGTATGTACGACTCAGTAAGAGTAACGACTAATAGAGCCAAAATATAATAATCCACAGTCAAGATAAACTCATGACTTCAAGTCAAAGGATCATTACACTACTATCACAAAAAAATTAATCCCCGAGCATTTAAATAATAATCCGTATGGAATATTCTAAACAGGTTAATCCGATGTAATTATTCTCAATAAGCATCCACGTACACTTATGTGCTAATCTACGAATGTCATATACTATGATTAGGAATATCCAAGAATAAAATGTAATTACAACATAATAGCTGTCTATTTATGATTTTACATATATATATTTTATTCGAAAAATGCCATATGACAAATTATACAAAAATATAAAAGTGTAATTCATCTCTAAAATAAATTGTCTTTAAAACATATACTAACAATAATCATAGTGAAAATTGCTCCGTTTTCTTAGGAAACTATTATTGACCAAATTATGATTGTTATTGTATGATTAAGTGCATAATGAATAATAAATAAATACAACAAAGAGAAGAAAAATAAAATCGAAAAGTAAGAAATAATAATACAATAGAAGCCACACAAAATCGCAAAGAAAAACTATATCTACACCCAGATCATTATTTAAGGTCTGTATTTTTCCACCTTGTTCAATGTTTGGCTTTTCCTTTATTTCACAACTTTGGGGAACTTGGGTTGTTACAGGTAACAAAACATGGTAAAAATTTCCTACAACCTAATGTACTTTTTTAGAGAATTTTCATGTTAAAGATATAAAAGAGGCCAAATAACAGTTAAGGAATGATTCATTTAACTACATACACGTGAAGAGGTTATAAGACTAAAACAAAATTGTAACTTCCTAGATGTATGTAAATCTGAGGTGAAAATTAAGAACAAACTTGGAAAAAAATTTCCTCCACAAAGGCAAGGAAGAAAAGGAGAACAGAGATTTGAATAATTCATCCTGGAAAGGTGCTAGGAATTTGAAGATTGGATGAAAAATACTAATAGCCTTTAACAATTTACTTTTCTTTGTTAAGTTTATATATTATCAATGTTTTGCATATGTAGGAAAAATTCTTATATGGATCCGGTCCAAAATAGGTGGGATAGACCCTTTGTCCCATATTCATCCATATCACTCTAATTCATTAAAAATAAACTTGTTAGGGTGATATAGATGAATACGGATTAAAATGTCTATTCTACTTACCGTGAATCGGATCCGTTTAAAAATTTTCCATATAAATAGTCATCATATTAGCCTTTACTTTGAAAACTCAAAGGAGAGCAATAAAAACTAGTTGGCACAACCCTATTAGATTGCATCATTTACAATCAGGTATGAAGTTGAATTGGTTAGTAGAAAGACCTAAATGGCTAAATAGAATGGAGTTACGTCTCTTGGGTGTGTTGAGAAAAGAGTTGGAAACGGTTGGACGGAAAGCAAATGCTTCTTCCCTAAAAATCAGCCTAAAACTTCTCTCAGGTTAATAGAATTTCTAGGATTTTTTTTTTATAATAATAATTAACTAAAATTAACTTAGTACTGCCACGTGGAGGTCTCTCGATTTGGGGCCTCCGTTATAGTTGGAAAATTTTTGTGTACAGCAAAGCATGAATACCTTGTGGTAATAAATTTGTCACATTGTCCAAATAAGAAGGTTAAGGAAGTATTTGATTTATGGGTATTAAGGAAGGGAAATATTTAGGTAGACTTGGTTTTTAGTCTTACTTGTAAACTTTGTGATATGAATTAAATGTTATGGAATCTATGACACAAGCTGATGTAAGCAAGATTTTATAAATTTAATTTCTGATGACCGCATACAGGTGGGGTCAAAAATCAGATTTATGTAAGTTTTTTTCATTAGGGAAAGGAATAAGAATTAAAGTAAATGATACCTATATGTATTGTTTGATTAATCATTATAATAATTATTTTATGAAAATTAAAATATTTAAAAAATACTCACTTTTATTCTCTACTTGTGACAAAAGTTTTAAAATTGTGAATATCAACATAATGTTATTCCTTCTTTATTTAAATTAAACAAGTAAAGAAAAAATGACATAAAACATGGAGTTTATAATTTTGATTTTGATTCAAATTCCCGAACGAAATGGTTTATAATTTTGATTTTGATTCAAATTCCCGAATGAAACATCTTCTAACTTGGAATTTTTTTTAAAAAATAAATTATATAGATAAATAAATATCACAAAATGTATGACAAAATCATACATCTTGATCTATCCAAAAATTTTCTCAAATAGTTAGATACTATAGATGTCCAGGTCAGCAGGATTTTACCACACTTTTCTCAACAACTCTGTTGATTTCTCATTTGTATTTTACCGAATAAAAAAGAAAATATTTCATTGCCAAATCCAAAAAGTAAACAGAAACAAGCAAAAACAAAAACAGAGTGCTAACAATTAACAAACTCAAAATCAAGAAACATAACAAGACGCAAACAAACAAACCCTAAACATAAAGCACAACTCCAATCCACCTCCATCTCTATCCCATCCCTATCTTATGAAATCACCATCTTTTTCACAATCTTTTCGTCACAATCGCCTGCTCTCTAAATATAAACAAAATCCTTTTTCTCTCGTTGAGAAAATCCCCCATTTATTCATCCAATTTTCAGCAAAATTGAATTTTTTTTCTCTTGGGCTATTGTGAATGGTGGAAATCTTTGATAATTTGTTAATGGTCTCCCCTTTGCATCAAAGAAGGGGGATCTCTTCTTCTTCTCCACTAAAATCTTTCTGCTTTGGCTTTGGATCTTGCAAAGAAGGCTGGTATTACCGCTGTCTTGGCGTGGACCCCTGAACAAGAAAAAAAATAAAAAAAAAAATCTATTTTTTTCTCTTTTTTCGTACACATTCTTCAAAAACTTTCCCATTTTTTCTTCCATTCTTAATTTTTCCCAAAGAGATATTATAAAAGTTTTCTGGGTTCCTTTTATTTTTACGAAAAAAGCTAAAAAAAATCGAAAAATGTTGCTACCAAAGAAGAAAAATCAGGCGGCTGCCAAGGGAAATAGGCTTCTGATAAGCATAACTGTAATGGGGTCTGCTGGACCGATCCGATTTGTGGTGAATGAAGAGGAACTTGTGACTGCTGTTATTGATACTGCTTTGAAATCTTATGCACGTGAGGGTCGCCTTCCTGTTCTTGGCTCTGATCTCAATAATTTCGTGCTTTATTGCCCCTGTGCCACCACTGAAGGTAATTAAATTATCTGTTTGTCTTTCATTGAAATTCTTGCTCAATTATTTGGATTTTCTCGCTTTTACTTTGTATTTTTGGTTGGGATTTTTGTAAATTAGGAATCTTTTTAGGTATTCCAAGTATACGATATGGAAAATATGGTTTTTGATTTTATTTGTAGTAAATTTTAAAAAATCTTTCTTACATTAACTGATTTTAATTTCTCTAAAATTTAATCCACCTGTCCGGGTCTAATTTTATTCGGTTTTGATGAGATTGAGGGATAGGTTTGATGTTGATAGCTAAATGCTTAAATAGAGTAGAGTATTTCCGTAATTTTTTGCTTAATTCTGTTTCTCAATAGAGATTTATGCTAATAGAGCTTAAAATTTGATGGTTAGTGGTTCTGCATTGTCACCTTCGAGCGACGCTAAATATATGTTAAGTTTCCGAGGATTTCTTGTAGTAAGGTTGGAATGGTTGCTGGTTGTTGGTTGTTGGATTGTGTTCTGATGATTGACTTTTGTTTTGCTTAATTAAAGCTTTGCTAACTGATGACGTTTGTGTCGTTTGCAGCTTTGAGTCCATGGGAGACAATTGGTTCACTTGGATTTCGTAATTTCATGCTGTGCAAGAAAAGCACCCAGAGGGACAGAAAACCATTGATGATGGCAAACAGACTTCTCATATGGCTAGGAAGAGCCCTGGGAATTGGAAGGCATGGTTTAATAAATCACTAAATCTCAAGGTTTCTTCCCATTGAATTGAAATTGTAATAGATGACTTCAAAGCTGTCGTTGATGTTTTAGGAGTATTTGGCTGCCGTCCCCAGATTGGATAAAGGCGAAAAATTGTTGGTTTTGCCAATAAAATGTAGGATATTTTTATTCATCAATCTGATTATCAGCATTTCGTGATCCCCTCTGAACACAGTTGTTTTGCTTAGAGCGGCAATTACATTGAGTATCTACTTTGATGAATTGGTGAATTTGTTTCAGTTATGTTCTGTTGCGTGAAATGGCCTATGTTTCAGCTATAGTCGTATACCTAAAACGGACAAGTGGTCAAGAAGGTAAGGAAACTGAAAAGGAAGGTTTTTTTTTTTTTTTTTTTTTGGGCGGTTGAATGGTGGGGGGTTGTTTGTCCATGAGGGGTGGAATTCTTCTTCAAAATGCTGCTAAATATTTAACAGTTTTAAACTTTTAATATATGCGTAGCTGTATCTGCATGTAATATACAACGGATTTTTGTGGCTGACGTTTTTCCTATCTCTCCTTGGTGGATAAAGGGTGGTTTAACAATTGTCATTAGTACTTTATTTTAGTGCTATTATTTATTTTGTGATACGGAAACAATCTTGGTAAATTTTATTTGGAATAAATCAGGATCTTTTGGGTATATTCTTATTGTAATTATAGATGCAAGTTTGAATGTTAAAGAAAATAATAATAATAAAAATACAACTTTAGCCCTCAAAGTTTGGGCGGTGATCTATTTTGCTCCTCAAAATTTCAAGCAAAACACATTTAGTTTTTAAAATTTTCAATTTTAACTAATTTAGGACACATTTGAAAATTACGTCACATGCAAACTACTCAAACGTAAAAAAATGTAATTTTATCGAATGTGAAAAAATGTAATTTTATCCTGTCCTTAAAGTTTGAGCAATGGTCAATATTGATATCCAAAATTTCAAACAAAATGTATTTAATTCTCAAACTTTTTAATTTTTACTAATTTAAGACAATTTTGAAAATGTTGTCAATTACATACGAAAAAATGCACATGATTGCTAAATTTATTTTGGGATATAACACTTTTCAACCGATTCCAATCCATTTAACCATATTTTACTTTTTACTCTGATTATCAACGCCTAACTATTCACTATTCTTGTCTATATTTATGACACTTCGTAATCGATTTCAACTTATTTAGTGATGAATTTAGCAATAGTTTTTTTTTTTTGCAAAAATCCATTGCTAAATAATTTAACGACAGAATTGCCGACGGAATCCATTCGTTGGAAATACCTTGTCTGTAAAATATAGCAATAGTTTTATCAATAAAATTTCAACGAGGGATTTTTTCGTCAACAAATCGGTTACTAAATTTGATTTTGAGATATTGTGGAAACCTTAAATTAGCGACAAATTTTTTGTTCTTGTGCTAAATTTAGTGATTGAAAATTCTATTGCTAAGATGGATCAAAATAGACTACAACCCAAATTTTGGGGACTAAAATTGCATTCCCCCCCTCCCCAAAAGGTTAAATGCAGAAAACCTCCCCGAACTAACATCCCAATTGCAGTTTGCCCCTCTCAACTTATTTAATAAGTACTTTATCCCCTTTTTTGTTTTGGGACAAAATTTTCCTTATTATTTTAATTATTAATTTTTTTCTTTTTTCTACTTCTTTTGTCCTTTTATATATTTTCCCTATATTGTTTTTCTTTTTCTTTTTTATTATTCTCTTTTGCTACTACTAAATAATTACGTTACTTTTAATAACTAATTAATTAATTAAAGTTTTAACTTTTCATATGTGTCTATACAATTAATTTATAAATTAATCATACTTTAATACAATAAATATGTTGAACCCCAGTTATGATAATCATGTTTTGATGATGACCAAATCGCACAATGGTTTGAAAATAAGTGTGCAAAAAAACATGGAGTAAGTAAGTTCGGACGCAAATGATTGTTCGAACAAAACAACCAGTAGATTCTACGGACGCAAATGACTGTCCGATAGACAGAGTTTCGGACGATGGTAATCGTCCGACACAAAGAATTTGAAGCAGTCTCGGACGAAGAACAATGTCCGATCATATTTCCAGAAGACTTCGCTTCTATCGGACGCATCCTCGAACGTCCGAACGAATACCCTCAGAGAACGGACGCAGCGTCGGATGCATGGTTTAGCAGCAGTCGTCCGAACGGTCCAACGGCTAGTTCGTTCGAACGCACACCCACTGCATCGACCGTCCGAAAGGTCCAACGGCTAGTATCCCAATAAACAGAAAATAGCCGTTGGAAAGTTGTTGGAAGCAGATTTTGGGCAACTATAATACCCCTAAGTCTGAAATAAAAAAGAAGAGAGACTTCTACATTGATTACAAATAATACTTGAGTTATTTGGCAGAAATAGTGGGTACAAGTGTTGTAATAGTGTAGGTAATTTTGTGCGAAGAAAAGAGTTTAGAAGTGTAAGAGTTCTTCAAGTGTAAGAGTGGAGAGATAACAATTGTAACAAAGGGAGGTTGTGAGTGTAAAACTCTTGGCTCAACTAAAGGAAATTAGTGTGAGCAAGAGTGATCCTCATTTGTGTACAAGAGATTATTGTCTCACCTACTTTGAAGAGACTTTTAGTGGCCAAATTTCAAGTTGTGAACTTGGTAGTTGCCTTGTAAGAAGCTCTTTGCAGTTGTAAGCTCCAAGGTTGAGAAGCTTGGGAGTTTGGTTTGATATTCTTTATCTCAATCTTTTATTTGTTCTTTAAGCTTAAATAGTTGAATATCGATTGTATTCATTTGTGCTTAAGTTTTTATTTGGTGCATTAAGTTTGCATTTTTATTAAACACATAAAAAGGTTTGTTTTAGATACAACCTAATTCACCCCCTCTTAGGTTGCTGTTTGGGGCCAACAAAATATACCTTGTTGTAATATAAAGTTTGTGATTAATTATTAATAAAAAGATTAACAAATAAAAAATAAAAAATTTGAGCTAGAGAATATTAAAAATTTTATTTTAGTATACAAATAAAATTATGGAATGAAAAAACGTGTATAACCTTTTTTTATGGTGTAATTTGACAAAATATAGGTATATTAAGGAAGTATTACGGTTGCCTAATATAAAGATTTTTGGAGTTACGTTAAATCAAACAAAATATATGACATGTGAATGATATGACAAAAAAAAAAAAAAAAAAAAAATTTGTTTGCATACTTAGAATATATAGTTTAATTTTTTTGACAAATTATTTTATCTTTTTTTGGCTTAAATATTTGTTAATTATAGTATTAGTAAAACTCTCAAAATTCATTTTATACTATTAAAATATATGTTACTCCTATTAAAAAATTTATTTATTCTATAAATTATTTATACAAATGTTAAAGAATTAGAGCTTTTAACTAACAAATTACTAGTAGTATAATAGTTTAGCGTTAGCGAGAAAGAATGGGTAAAAAGATAAAAGTTGAAAACTATGAGAGAAAAAAATAAATAAATTAATAAAAAGAGAAAAGAAGAAAAACAAAATTATTAAAATAATGAGGACCCTTTGTCTTATAAACACGTTTTATGCAAGGGGCAAAAAAGTAAAATGCTTATCTTATAAATTAAGATGTGTATAAGAGACAATTGAGAAGTAAGTTTAAGAGTTTTTATTTAACCAAAAAAAAAAAAAAGAAAAAAGAATCTGATTCCGAATTATATATAGTTCAATGTTGAAAATTTGCTTTGGGATCAAGCAATTAAAGCGGTAAAGTATTCTTATAAAGGAGAACTAAATGACTACCGGCTCAACCGACGACTTCAATTCAAGGTTAAAACATATCAAAGTGTAAGTTTGGGAAAAGGTTAGGTTGGATAACTTGAATGATGACTAAATCAAAGTTTAGGAGGGCTCTCAATAGACATGATTAATCAAAGCTTTCAAAGCATATTATGGCCATTGGATTCTGTAATACTTACACAGTTTGGATTTAGCTTGTTGGTACTACAACATTGTACCTTAACGAGTGGTTTAGACGTTTGGCAATGATAT
Organism: Cinchona pubescens; assembly: GCA_025175665.1. Taxonomy (NCBI): domain Eukaryota; kingdom Viridiplantae; phylum Streptophyta; class Magnoliopsida; order Gentianales; family Rubiaceae; genus Cinchona; species Cinchona pubescens. The sequence continues at coordinate 3,320,960 of JANKKI010000064.1, forward strand.
TGTCAAGGCAAAAATCTTAATGCCACAGCTATATTCTTTTAAATGACAATTATATCCTCCATAACTCAGAACATCAATTCTGCGTCATTTCCTGCACTAGCCGAGTTCTCCCGAAAAATCAATTCCAAACTTCTCCAGATGAGTTGAAGTAGGATAGGATTCCAAACTTCAATTAGAGGAGGATGGAGTTACGCGGACTCCATAGTCCACCGGCAGATGATCAGAGAGAGACGAGAGATGCGGGTAAAATAGTGACGGAAACGATGAAACGTGGATGTTTGACTTGGGGAGGGTATAATTGTCATTTAAAAAATATTGCTGTGGCATTAAGATTTTTGCTGTGGCAATATCATTGCCCTTAGTTGTTAAGCAGCACCAAACAAAACCTACTCTGATCTTTGGATAAAGAGGGATGATCTACACTCCTAAAAAATTTTTATCCAAAAAAAGTATTTAATAAATAAATAAAAACTACTTTGTGAGTCCAATTATAGTTACCGGATTTATTAGGTAATCCTACGTATTGCGTACCATTTCACGCGTTCCGATTAGAGGTATTTTTGCGATTTGGAACACTATGGTATACGTACTGATTCACCAAATCTGGCATACCAGACAAATATTTGACCAATTAAAAAATACAATATTTGTACACTTTGTACATTGTAATTTGTACACTTTATATACGAGAGATATTTTATTTTTATTATTTTTTAATCATAAATTTGAGATCTTATTGATGATAAAACTTGCATAGTACTTACAAGGGAGGTAAAGAACCTCAAATTATATGAGAAATCAAAATACAATTACCACAAAACAAAGTAATTATACTAAGTGGCAATCCACCCATTCCAACGTAATTTCCCAAGTTTTTATGGATTGTTTCAAGTTTTTCCATAAATATCTATAGTTTTACAGTGTCTATTATCCTTGCCACTATATATGTTGAAGTAACTCAAACTTTGAATTTGAAGATGATATCGTTTTTGGATCATTAGATTTGAAGATGATATAAATCTTGACTCTTAAAAAGTAACTGTATAGTGGAGATATGTTTGTATTTCTCCCGTATATCAATATTGATTATGATTAATTTATCAACATTTATTATTATCTTCTTTTAAGAAATTTATTATTACTATCTTAAGTAACAATTGATGTTATGTATAAAATGGTGTGAAAAATTGGAGGTTGATGTTGAAAAATGTTCACATGTAATAGATTATCACTACTCAGTACGTTTTTATTTGTTTATTTTAGAGATTTTAATTTGGTTTAGTAATTTGATCTTATAGAGAATATATTAGAAATGAGAAAAAAAAGTATATGATTACTTTTCTCATTTAATTTTACATTAAGATTTAGGACAAACAACCCCTAACCCCTTGAACTTTTAAATTTGTATAGTTTTAACCATCAAACTATTATAAAAATTGATTTACCCACTTAACTTTTTAAAATGTTGTATATATTATTATCATTATGTTAAAATTTACAATTAAATCTAACGGCATGGAGGATAAATTTGTCAATTACGCCTCTCCTATCCTTCCTCCACAATCGGCAGTTGTCTCCATATCCCTCATCTTATCTTCAGTTCTCCACCACCACCACCACCAAATCCACCTCCATGTCTCCCCTCCACCTTTCTTGTTCCTCAACCCCAAAGCCCAACTAAACTTTCCCTTCCCTCTCCTCCCCTTGCACCCCCAGTCCCCTCTCCCTTTCCTCCCACACGCAGCATCCTTCACCGCATCCCAACCTCCTTCACATCCCCTCCGCCTCCACTCTCTGGTTCAGATCCGTCCCTTTTCCTGTTCCCATATCCCTTTTCCTCCGAACACCCCTGTAGACTACTCTTCCAACTCCCATGTTTGTGATTAATTTGTCTTTGTTTCTCACCTTTAAATGTTTTAGATTTGATTTGGATTAAAAAAATGAAAAAAATGAAGAACCACTAACTATCTTTCTTTAAACCATTGAAGTCTCACTGCTATTTGTTAGGGGATAGACGCATCACATCCTCCGTGAAACAATTACGGAAAAATAAGCTGAGTTGGGGCATTGAGCGAGGATTTTTGCACTTTGGACATGACGATTTTCTCTGTATTTGGGCAACTTTGTTCATAGAAATGCCGTCAGCTTCACTTATGAGAGTTGTTATTGAAGCAGGAAGCAGCTAGTGAGAAAAAAACTAGGTAAATCTTCATAAGTTCGTTGAAATCCATTTGTTAGATTGAAGATTTCTCGACGAAGGCCAAAATAAACCAAAAAAAAAAAAAAGTATGAAAATATAAAATATAAAAGAAAATACTTAAATGACTGATTTACCCCTTGTACCGTTAATTTTAATGACGAATTTTGACGGAATGGATACAAAAATACGATTCAGAAGGTTTATTGGGTAAATTAATGCATTTTATGGTTCAATGGTCAAAAGTATACAAACCTGAAAGTTCAAGGAGTTATGGGGTTGTATTGCCCTAAAATTTATATTGGGCAGCATAGCACCTACCGAAATCGAGTATATCATGTATTAAAATAATGTACCGATTAAACTAACTTTTCATGTATCATATTTTTTTGAAGTGACATACTACATAATCGTATTCGTACTAAGTTTCAAAAAATACTACAAATCTGGTAACTATGAGCCCAACCCATGGATAAATACTGATGAAAAATCAGTTTCGTAATAACTGTGACCAGCACGGCTATATGTATCCAATTTGGAAACTTAATTAATTTAGGTTTTCTTTAGGAGAGATAATTAAGGTCTGATGTAATTGTAGAAAATTTTATTTGTTGGAATGGAAAATATTTTTGGGCCTAAACTAGAAGAAGACAAAACAGTTCTATTCAAATTTGTAAAAGCCACCGAGAGCAGTTTGTTCTTGAGGTTGAAGGTTCAATGATCAAATCTTTATATTTATAGTCGAATCGGTTGATTAATTGTATAATTTATCTCACTGTATATGAGATCAACATACAATTTTTTAATCTACTTAAATACTATAATTTCACTAGTTACATGTAAGTCATGGTATTTCAATTGTATCCCAACAATGTAAATATGTATAATCATATATTAAATAAAAATTGAATGTTGCAAAATTAGCTTTTCCTCTTCTCCTTATTGTTTCCTTTGCAAGCATGTATCTCATGAACAAATATTCCATCAAATCATAAAAGCCAAAGAATTTACTAACCATTAACTTATGTACAATGATTCGATTTGATTAGATGGGATCCAAAAATCTTGGCTTGATAGTAGTTAGCAACAATTTAACATTGGCCTCTACAGTGACATTATAATTAGAGTTTCAGGGTTGAAACTTTCTCTTTTCTCCTGCATTAATGTAACAATAATCTCCGGTTTTAGGAGTGTCAACGAGTCGAGTCGAGTATGAATAATGTTCTATTTGAGTTCGGTTTAAAATTTTTATGAGGTTCGAGTTCGATCTTGAAAAATTTGACAAAATTTGAGCTCAATTTGTTTCAGTTCGTTCCAAATATAGGCATTTTAGTAATTTTACATATAATAAAAAACTTTAAAAAAATTATATATGTGCTCCAAAAACTCGACGAGCATTCGAACATTATGTATGTGTGCCTGAAATTGTGTCATTAAGAGATTCGAACTTGAACAATTTTGATTCGAATTCAAATTGAATTTTTGACCGAATTACTCGCTAATTGCTAGCAAGTAGTTTAATTCATTTACACCTTACTCCACCCCCAAAATACAAAAAAAAAAAAAAAAAAAAAACAAACAAACAAACACAATGGATAGACGTCTAGAATCTAGACCTCCTTTGAGAAGACTATGAATGGAGTCACTAACATAGGAGTAGTTATTTGTGGAGTCACTAATATGGCGATTGTCCATAATGTAAAAAATTTATTTAAAAAGTAAGAATTCTCATAATTTGTGAATGATCAAATGATTGTAATGCTAAATGACTAATAAATAATTTTTCCTGTGGATGGTTTAGCTTTATCTGGATGACAGGCAATACATTACTACCATGTGGTTTGGCATTCTTATCCATTTTCGAAACGCGGTGTCTATGAAATTTCAAGTATCTAATATGAGATCCTTTTTGATCCTACACCGACTCACTTTCCACAGTTTAACTTTCATGTTATGGCTATTTAAAAAAAAAAAGCCCTTTCATGTTTTGCCGAATTCGTAGGACCCATTTTAGAGATGAACGATTTTGACATGGTAGATGAAGCACATGGTGTGCAACTTGTAGACAAAATTATATCCATTTATGAATGTTATTGATTATTGAATAGAGGGAAAATTAGAAGTATTTAGTTTCTATAATAAGATTATAACCAATTCACAAAAAATATTATACATTAGGGTTAAAAGTAAAAACCCCAATGAACTTTCATTTTAATTGCATTTTATACCCTCTAACTTATTTAATAATCATTTAACCCCTTCTTTAATTCTAAAGGACAAAACTATTCTTACTATTTATGTTTTATTTTGTTTTATTTTGTCGATGATTATTCTTTTTCCTTTTATTTATTTTCTCTTTTACTTATTTTTGTTTATTTATTAGTATTATATATTTTTACGTGTATTGAAATAATTAAAAATTTATTTTGCAATACAAACAGTAGTATTTTATTATAATACAATGTTCTTGATTAATCATTAATTATGAAATCTAGAAATAAACAAATTACAAGAACATAAAAGATTTAGTCAAGAGAAAATTAAAAAAGAATGTATTATTACTATAGAAATAAAATTATAGTATGAGAGTTCATGTGGAATCTTTTCACTACAAGACAATAAGCTGTTAGCAATGGAATTAGCTACGAAAATTAATGGTTTTTTCGTCGTTAATAGGGTGAGTGATGAATTTATTGACGAAAAATAGGATGTCATTTTTTTGGCCGTCATGAATTACATAGTGACGTAACTTTACACTTGTTGCTAATTAACAACGAACTTAGTGATGAATTCTGCAATGTTATTTGCGCTAAATTTAGTGGCAAAATTATAAGCTATGATAGTTTTGCAAAGAATTTTGCCACCGTATTAGCAATAAGGTTTGCAACGAATGTTGCAACAAATACGACAATGGATGTTTAGTAACGAGTATTGCAACAAGTTTTGCTACATAGCGATGATTGTTATTCGTTAGTACATAGGGACGAATTTAGTGATGAATTTCGTTATTTAATTTGTACAATTAAATATGTTTAGCGACAAATATAGTGACATAAATTTTTTTTTTCAATTTAAAAAGAAATAGCAACAAATCATGAAATTATATATTAAATACAATTGTAGTATAAAAAAGAGTGTTCAATGTACATAAAATATAAAATAAAAAAAACCTAAATTTTGGAATATGTCCCACCACCCAAAACATTGAATATGTCCAAATGAGTTGAACTCCTACCGAAAATCATCGTATGACTTTGTGAGTTCATCTAGCCTCTATCTCATGGAATCTATGGTTTCGTCCTTGCGATGAAGCTCCTCTCTAAGATAGCACACTTCAAGCTCATTCTAGTCTATGTTTGCTTGGGGGGAACGGAAGCTGTAATAGCTGCTGAACTAGCCCCAAGAAGTCATACCATCGGACCCATCCCAAAAGTGCAGCCGTTCTTGACTCTGTCGGCGGCCTTAACCCACACCTCACTCTTGTTAACCGGTAATTGAGATGTTGCATCTTCAGTGAGGTTCTTTGCTTGTTGTGTCTGGTTGGTTGCCAATAGCTCTTGGAAGGTCTCGAGTGTTTGCGGAATTTGTGAACTAGTTCATGATTTATCTTTCTTCTGAACAATCGCAAAAGATTTTAGGGATTCGATTTTGCATTCCGGAGATTTTGCTTGCTGGAAAGGAAAAAAAGAGAAGAAATTAGTAAAATATGTCATTAGCTAATGTAAAAATTATAGTATGTATAGCAAAAACATGCCGGTCTTTGCAATTGCTTGACGATGTCAATGGATCCACCAGCATATGTGGTACCTTGGCTATAGGCCTATAAAGGGCTAGATATGGGTCGCTGAACTCATAGTTTTGGACTCAAATCCGATTAAAATTTTTGATTTTGGATCCGTTCCGATTACTCGACGGCTCTTATACATGCAGACCCATCTCTAGGTTCAACGAAATTCTGATCTAGATCAGATATATCTAGAATTTCAGGACATAAATAATACAACCTATATCATCTAGTTTTCTTTAAGCATTTGAGCTCCAACCAAATTCAATTTACATCATTTAATACCAACAACAATTCTAGCAACCCCATGTCCAAATATCAGAATAAGAAAAGCACATCAATTTACAACAATTACACTAATAAGAAATACAAAGTCAAAAGTAACAACGAATACAAATATTGGATGTAGATTTGTTAACACAAATAACAAAAATTTCAAATTTTGTTCACATAATAACTTCCAGCGTCAATTTTTCAGAAACACAATCTAGATTCTTCATTTCCCTTAACCGCTCCAATAGGCTTTTTTCTAGATCTCAACAAAAAGAATGGTAAAAAATGAAAAAATCTGAAAAAAAAATAATGGTAAAAAAGGAAAATATAAAAGAATCAAAATTTTAAGAGGGAGGGAGAAAAAAGAAGAAACAATCGGCCAAATGATGTGGCCTTTTCTAGATCTGAGAAATAAAAAATAAGTAAAATAAAAGAAGAATGAGAGAGGGAGATGAAGATAATGAATGAAAGAGTGAGAGAAAAAAAAAGAGAGATAAGGTAGGTGGGCGTAACAAAGTGAGAGAATGAAAGGTTATATATATATTATTCACTATCTTTTTAATCAGATCCGGATTTTAAACGGGTCGGAACTAATAAATCTATGTCCGATCCATTTATATATTATTATTCACTATCTTTTTAATCAGATCCAAATTTTAAACGGGTCAGAACTAATAAATCTATGTCCGATCCATTTATAAAATAGCCTAATTGGATGCGGGCAAACGCGGCTATGACTAAATCCATACCTGAATAAATAAGTCAGAATCAAATCGGGTCCGGTTCCAGACCCGGTCTGTTATTACCTGATAGGCTTACCTGGCCGGTAGTAGATGCCCTGTTTTCTTATTTGTCTTAACCCTTAATTTGTATTTGTCATTTGCCTACTCCTCCTATAGTGCTTTCCAAGCAGACTTAGGCATCCAATAAGGCTTTTCTGCGTCCTTTTGCCTTTGTTGACAGCATTACGTATCCTGTCACCTACCTTCTTCTAGAATATCTTTTATATGTCTAACTTCTCTAAAATTTTAATTTAGAACAAAAAGTTACATTATTGTCAAATATGTTTAAAAAATTAATTTAATTTGAATTAAAGCAAACTATTCAATTACCTAGAACTTCTATCATAAGTCGTGTGTCGGCTGTGGAGTGCCCAGTTGGTGGCTTTTTTAGGCTAATGAGGCCTAATGATGTTCTAATCAAGTTTGCAAACAACACATGATGAATCTACGAACCTAAATTGTTAGAATGTATTTAAAAAAAAAAGATGGTGTAAATAATTCAACACTGATGTAGTTATAACTTAAATGAATTAAAAATAAATAAATTGTACGTACGTGGATTCAATAGGTCAAATGAGAACTCGAGTATCAAGTGTAGCCCCTACTCGTGGTTGATGTTGTCGTTATTTGGACCTTACTAAATCAGTAGAATAGAGCCAGAACAAGAACCCAAAGGGGGTGTGGAAGACTACTCGGGACCTGAACCCAATGGGGTCATACTGGCCTGCTCATGCCTAGACCCCAACTGTGTCCTTTGAGTCGGCATGGGACCTGTGGTGGATGGGCCAACTAAGAATGATGCAAATATGTTCATAGATTCTAATCGATGTGCCTATAGGATTTTTGAAAATAGTAGTACAATATAAGTAAATCTTGTTACTAGAGCCTTAAAACATAGTATTTTACAAGAATAAGAATAATACAAAGCTTATATCATAACACCAAACATTTAGAAAAAATTCCACAAAGTATCCCCAAGTTAAAGCTTTAAAGGTAATGAGAGAAAAATAAAGCAATAATAATTGACAGATAAAAATATCGAATTTCAACTCGTATACAAACTTGCTTACATGAATAGAAAACTTGGGGAATCATCTTTGCTATGTCAACAATTTGAACTACTTGTGAAAGAATGAGAAGTTGAGAAATTTCTTAAATTGTGCTTGTTTTGAAAATCGTTCTTTTTCAATGTTGATTTGAAATGGTATATCCGTTAGGGAGGAACTCGCATTCAGCAAATGCGAGTTCAGTGAGCTCGCATTCAACATGAAAAATAAAATTGTGATTTTTTTTTTTTAAAAAAAAAATTTGATGACTGAATGCGAGGTCAAAGCCATTTTTTTTTAAAAAAAAATTGACTTACCTCACATTCACTAAATGCGAGGTCAAAGCAATTTTTATAAAAAAATTCAAAGCTTGCAGCAGAATCAAAAGATTCATCCTCTGTATAAACACTGTTTCCAACAGAATATCTGTTAGCACCCCTCATCAATCTATCTGCCGCATATCCTTGCCCTCTCCTTAGTGTTTCCCGGTTGTTGTTGAAGTAAGATCATCTGAATACATAGCATCACTGGCATACTGAGGAGCACGCCTTAACACAGGATTGCGATACTTCGGAGCATTGGAGCTGCTGGAAACTCTATCATCCTGCGGTGATGAGTCAAGAGAATATCTCCCACCATAGATCTCCTCCTCCGAATCTGTGCTTATGTCATTATCACTAAAAATGAATAAAATTCTTAAATCCACATAGACCATTTTTTTATAAAAATTGAATGCGAGGTCAGTCAATTTTTTTTTTTTTTTAAAAAAATGGCTTTGATCTCACATTCACTGAATGCAAGGTCATCAATTTTTTATTTTTTTTAAATTTTCACAATTTTATTTTTCGTAGAGCTCGCATTCAACAAATGCGAGCTCACTGAACTCGCATTTACTGAATGCGAGTTCCTTCCTGACAGATACACCATTTCAAATCAGAATCGAAAAAGAACGATTTTTAAAACTAACACAATTTAAGAATTTTCTCATGAGAAGCGAGATTGCCGTCTTAGGGAAAAAAAAAAGGAAAAATTCGACATCAAGATATTAATCAACTGATAAATATACAAATAAAGTCATAATTTTACCATTGTTTGCAATACCATATAATACATAACATAAAGATAGTAATTTTGTCTGATTTTGACCCAAACTCATTAACCCATTATATAGTGTCTTAAAAAATAATAAAGTATTACTAATAACTAAAAAACACTATTGTAATATAATATGTTTGTACTAGAAACTTCAAAAATAGTATTTACAATATTAATATTAATATTAATACTACAAGGCTGTACCTAACTAATTTAAGTACGGTATCTAAGATCATGTCTCAGCGAGCTAGTCAAATTAGAAAAATTCTTACGTGGACTGTCATAAATTCTTTAGTTTACAATTATCCTCATTACCTCCAAGTATTAAAGTAAACCTCTTAATGATTAATGTAGTTGATTGTAGATCAAGAAATCTAAGACACCCCTCTTATTTCACTCACATGTGTACATACGCAATGAGATACCATGCAATTGTAATGATACCATTCTTGCTAAGATGTTTTACAGTTGCAGTTTAAAGTTTAATATACATGCTTTTTTTACTCAAAATAAGCATGCTTCCCAGTTCCCACTATATACATTATTCTAATTGATAGGATTTACAAGGTGCTACGTAAAACTGTAGAAAACGATTTTACAAGGTTCTGATCATATATGTGTACAAGGCTACGCAAACTATACAAGGCTACCCAAACTAAGAATTTTACATGCCAAGAATATATTACCATTACTAATTTAATATTTTTTTTTCTACAAATCTTTTAACTTCTTCTTACCACAAACTGTTATAGACTCAAAAGGAAATGGCTACTACCTATCTATATTGAAAAAAAAAAAAAAAATTAGAACAATTTAATTCTGAAACAAAAATACAATTAAACATATTATTTTTCCTTTCATACTCATATATCAATCAACATTAGAGAACTAATAACAAAATCTGACAACAACAATTCTAAAATTAGTTATAACTGAAATAGAGACGGAAAAATCAAATTCTAGAATTAGATGAAAAGTAAATGAATAGTACTTTATAGACATAGGAGAAGCCCTCACTCAAATATAGAAAGGTAATCGGGGGAAGTATGGTAGGGTAGGTATTGCCCATGAATCTCTTGGAGAAAAACAAAAGGGTGGCAAGTGAAAGGGGGAGTTAGGGTTCCAATGGGATAAGAGAATAAAGGAAAGAAAGGAAAGGACCCACATTTATAGTATGCAGACGATATTTTTTGACAATTTTTTGTGACGAGGAATTTTTAAATTCCCACCAGTAACATTTTAAATTTTTGCATTCATATTAAATTGAAAATATTTAAACGATTAATTTATTGACGAATTTAGCAACGAATTTGGAATTAAATATAATTAAAATCTTTAAAAAGGGAAATAATAAAATAAGCAAGTCAAAATCAAAATAGTATGCTTCATCCTCCTCGTCTTCTTCCTTTGCTCCATTTTCGTCGTCATCATCAAGGACACATTTTCTTCTTCTTTTTCTTTAGCATCATCGATCTCAAATTGTTCCACTTGAGGTAATTAGATTTCAATATCAACCACTAAAACCATTTTACCACCTGGATTGTGAATAATTAGAATGTCAATGTTAGGGTCTGTCTCTTATACACATCTAGATAACCTTGACTTGTTGGTAGCTAGGCGGTTTCTTTCCATTATTTCTCTATTTTTCCACGGGTTCTTATTTTGCAAACAGCCACCAATCTGCCTGATTTCACTTTAAGCTCGGATACGAAGCGTAATACACCTAAATTGCCTGTTGTGATAGGATGAATATATAGTTTGTAATTCCTGTATCTTTTTTTTCTAATTAATCTCAACCAAGTTGTACTTGTGATACACATTGGTTCCTTTTATAGGGTTGTACCAAATGCAATTGAATAAAACGACACACATTACGGGACTAGTGTAATCTAACTCGATAACTTCCTCAAGTACACCGTAAAAGTCATTCATTGCACCATCCATGCATATGCTGGTATTAACAATCGGGGCCCTTCCCAGAACCATACTCCCGAGTGTGAAAATTTTACACGTTCACGAAATATGTAGGCCAACACCTGACTTTTTGGCTAGGTCCCCAGGCTAGATGGTACAAAAGACCTTGTTCTACCAATTAGTTATCACATAAAATCTAATAAAAATATAACTAAAAATTAATTAACTAAGAACACATAGTTACTAATCCTTCAAAAAATTATTCAACATATAGGGCATCAATTTGCTGATTAGGACTAGCTCCACATGAAGACCGAAGCATCCTATGCCAATAAGCAATTCAATCAATTAAGGTACGTAAATCGAAACATGAAATAACTGAGCAATGAATTTGTTATATATACTTACTGAACCTATGACTCCACTTTTGGGTAGTTCATCAAGACGTATGTCTAAGCAGCATGCATTTCGTCGTCATTCAAATAGTGACAACTACCTGCACTACTGGATCTACCTGAACAATTAAAAATTGAGAATGAAAAGACATTGGGATCAAATCTCATCAAGGTTCCCTCATTGTTTCTTCCGACTCCTTTCCTCTTCGATACCACATGCGGGTCAAAATAGTAAGAAGCAAATGTTGTTACCTCCTCAACAACGTTGACATTGCAAATCAATGTTTCAATACATGCCTTGTTCTTCACTTTCTTCTTCAAGTGAAATAAAAACTTGTGATAGAAGTTTAACACAACTATAATATAATTCTTAATGACCCGGATTTGGCAAAAGTTTAAATCAAAAATAAAAATAACTTTTCGAAAGGGTACATCCACTGATATTGCATTGAACTGGCCACTTTCACCTTATACGGCAAGTGGATCACAAGATGCTCCATTGAATCAAAGAACACTGGTGGAAATATTTTTTCCTAGTTGCACAAGATAATGGAAGATCACGCTATGATTTCTCCATGTAGGATACCCTTAAAGCTAACGAGCAGATATCACTAAAGAATAAGCTTGCCTCCGTTAGTGCTACCTATGCAAAAGTTGGCAGAAGTTCCTTGAAAGCAAGAATTGGGATTAGTCTTTCCATGAACACGTGACAGTCATATCTCTTCATACTAGTTAACTTATAGTCATTCAAATCCGCACATCTTTCTATGTTTGATACTTAGCCGTCTAGAAATTTCAACTCTTTTAACCATTCACACACTAATTTGTTCTGCTTCTTTGTCAAAGTGTGCACCACTTTGAGTTTCGGCCCGATAGTCCGAGCATCTATGGCCAGTGTTATATGGTCACAAATTTCCCGCGTGTCTTTCCTTGTGCTTAGATTGTTCTTTGTCTTCTTGCTAACTTCCATGACAATATTGAAGATATTGTCAAAATATTCTTCTCTATGTGCATAACATCATTTTTATGTGGAACAAGGATTGTCCTCCAGTACAAAAAATCCCAAAATATACTACGCTTTGTTCACTCGTGAACTCAGCATATCTACTAGGTGTGTGTAAAGGGTTGTCAGGTATATGTTCAATGCTCTCTATTCGTGAATAAATTTTCTCTTGACAATTTGTATACTGTGGTGGATCATCTTGTTCAACCATGTTCCTAGTAAACTCCTTCTTTTGCCATCTATACGAATGATTTGCAAGAAAAAACTATCTGTGGCAATCAAAGTAGCATGCTTTCTTACCGTGTTTTAACCTGAAAGCCTTCAATCTCTCCATGAATATGGGACAGCCAAGAAGTTCGGATCCAAACAACATTCCATTGACGGGAAAATCATTAACTGTCCATAATAATGCAATTTGCATTCAAAACATAGTCTTGTTGGTTACATCTAGTGTCGGCACATCTTGGTACCATAATTATCACAATTTTCTATCAACGGTTACAAGTACACGTCGATAAGTTTCTTCAAGTTTTGGGGGCCAGGTATAATAAGCATGAGGAATATAGAAGGTGTTTTCATACACATTTCGGGGAGTAGGTTTACAAAGTAAGGATAACCGGCCAGCAAGAATAAGTCTTTCCCAGATATACCGAATAGAGCAAATCTGTTAGCACATAGACCTAGTCAGACTACTATTATGGGCCTCCATTGAAAAAATCTAGATGAGTCCTGTCAAAGTGCTTCCAGACCTTTACATCTAAAGGGTGAAGCATCAGTCCTTCTTCTATTTGGTGCTTTGCATGCCAAGTTATATGCGGAGCCATTTGAGATGCATATAATCTTTGTAGTCTTGGTGTTAGTGGGATGTAGAATAATTGTTTTACAAGCCTTGGCTTCCCACTGCGACCAAGTTGGCCTTATACTTAGGAAGTTTACATCACCTACAAGATGTTTCCTCCACGTTGTCCTTCTAATTTGATATACATCTATTAGGGCATACATCTATCCTCTTAATTGGAAGCCTCAAGCTCTTAATTAGTTTCTTTACCTTATTGAAGTCATTGGGAATTATGTTTTCCTCTAGCATTGTCTCCTGTATTAGCTGCACCACTGAATTGAAACAGTTCTTAAAAATGTTATTCTCAGCCTTAATATTAAAAATTCATGAATTGGTCGGTAACTGAGTGTGGTTTTGGACAATTATATAACCTGACCACAGTGGTTCATCACCTGCCTTCAGAACAACCCATAAACGATCACACAGAGACTCCTTAGTCGTATCACCTGTAAATGGTTGTTCATAAGGCCTTCGCTGGCTAGGACTGGCTCCACACTCCCACATTTGCTCATAATAACTACTTTGTTGCTCCGAAGGAGCATTACACAGGGCTACATCAAAAACCATAGCTTTTGATAAAAATTTAACTGGTCGTAATAATTAAACGACTGGGTTACTGGAACGTTCACGTGTGCTCCATCGTACTGTTAAAAGTCTTTACTATGACAAGTTTGATTATAATAATTTGCCACAAATACATACTCATATAACTGCTCACATATTTTATCTGTAACTTGAAATTTATGATTCTTACACTTGTCACATGGCACTTAATTTGGGGCTCATCCTGTATTTGCCCATGAGCAAATGACAAAAAACTTTTCCACACTTGACAAAAACTCATCTATGCATCCTCTAAGATTTGATAAGTTCTTGCATTACACATCCATTTTCAACTCTGTTCCATTTAATCCCTGCACTTCCATGGTTTAACAATAAATTAATGGCTTCCAACATCAAAACTATACCAACCAATAGCTATTACTCCAAACTTTACCAAGTACACGACTAACTTGAAAAGTATGTTACATATACACTTTTAAACACAAATTTTTGCACATGTACTAATTAAATTATTAAAAATTAAAAAGTATTTGTAAAATGTACCTGATCACTATAGATGTTCAGACAGTCCTTGAACTTTATATATATTATCACAACAAGAATCTTATAAAATCATTTACAATACCATGAACCAACATGACTTTATTAGTAGATAATGTGCATTGAGCCTCCTAAAATGAAGTTATTTGTATAAACCTCCCGTATGGTTGACAAAGGAAAATAAAACATAAACGGAGAAATGGCTTTCAAATTTGTTATAATCAAGATAAGGAACGTGGCTATTTATTCTGGAAAATTAGCAACGATTTTTGAGATAGAAAATTGTTTTCGTTGCTAATAATATTCCCGGAACGCGGAACACATAACCTATTCATGAATTTAGTGATAGAAAAATAGAAATTCATCGCTAAATTTTTAACGACTTTAGCAACAAGGTTTTTTGTCGGCAAAACATTGCAGAATTTGCAACAGTATGAGTGATGATAATCTGTTATGAGCACTAGTAACGAATTTAGCGACAAATATGTGTTTATTGCTAAATGTGTAACGTAACCAATGATGACCCTTTGTTTCTAAATTTTGTCTCTCATTAAGTGATGGAAACTTGACACAAAAGCGACGAATTTTTATTTGTTCCAAATTTTGTCACTAATCTGCGACAAATATTTTTTCACCGCTAATATTTGTTGCAAAACACGCCCTTTTTGTAGTGTTTGTTCCTGCCGTAACAGTGAAAGTGTAGTAAATATTATGATTCCCTAGCATAAGTGCTTCAAGTATGATAAATTTAAGCAAAATATGATACCAAATGACTTGGCCGGTATATAGTGCACTACCTAGAGTGAATATATATATATATACACACACACATATATATAGTGGAATTCTACAGTCCCTTTTAGAGAACTATATCCTCTTAGCTTTAAGAGCTTGTACTGTACAAGTTTTTTAAGCACATGGTGTTGTACTGTACAAGCATTCAAAGCACAAGGGAATAGTTTGTAAAAGGGACCATAGAATTTCCCATATATATATATATATTAATTTTCTTTGACTCAACTTTTTTCTTAATGTATTTATTAATTTATTATTAATGATGAGTCATAAATGTATATTACAACAAATGTATGTTACTTGTATTATGAACCTTATTTTATCTAGAGCAAAAGGTCATACAATCCATTAACTTTCATAAGTTACTGAAATTGCCTATTCACTTTTTTTGTGGTAAATATGGTCACTCAACTATTAATTTTGTTGTCCAGTGCCCATTTCGTTTATTTCGACCGTTAAGTAGGCGTTAGTTAACAGCATGTTCCATTCATGTGACTCTTTGGAGGGGCAAATTTGTCCAACCACCATTCATTTTATATCCCCCTCTTCCCTTCAACAAAAACCTATCTAATGCTAATCTTTTGTCTTTAAAAAAAAAAAAAAAAAAACGTTTGTAACAAAACAAAGAAAGAAAGAAGAAGACTCTTTTAATCAAAAAAGATAGCAGAGAAGAGATAAAGAAAGAAAGGCTTATTATTCTTTGGGCAACCAAATTGTAGTAGTAGCAGCCGCCTCCACTTCCATGGCAGCAGCCACAGTTGTCTTTAGTCCAAGATTCCTACTTCAGCCAATCAGTAACTGCTTTCCTTTGCCATATTAATCCCCGCGCTCGTCCACTTCCACTTCCACAGCTTTATGGACTTTTTATGGAATGAGATGTTGATAGTTTCACTATTTGGAGACTTTTATGAACTTTTCACCTAATTTTTTTTTTTTTTGGGTATTTGGTTATCAAATTTGGATTTAAATAAAAAAACACAAGGTAAATTATAATACGATTATCTCACCCTTATTAGATTTGAAAAATTAATTGGTTGATTTTGAAATTTTTAGATCTGAAAAGTATTATGGACGAAGGATTTGAGAAGGAAGAGTGGAAAAGGGCTGGAGGAGGATATGGTGGAGGAACTAGAAGAGGGGTGGAGGTCCTAGTGGTGGGAGTGGAGTAAGGATTGAATGAGGGAAGTGGATGGCGGTGGGAATTGAGCAGTGGGTGGAGGAAGACCGGAGGAGGTGGAGAGATGGTAGAGCAGCAAAAGGGTAAGGATGGTGGAGGAGAAGACAGAGGTGGCAGTGGGTGGAGGAAAGGGGAAAGAAGGATGGCTAGGGTTTTTGTGTGATATGAAATAAATAGTGGTTGGACTAATTTGCCCTTTTAAAAATCACATAAATGGTATCTGCCGTTGACTAACACCTACTTAACGGTCAAAATAAACGAAATAGGCGCTGAACGATAAAATTAATAATTGAGTAACCATATTGACCTAAAAAAACTTAGATGGGCAGTTTTAGTAACACCATGAAAGTTAAGTGGGCTGTACGGCCCTTTGCCCTTTAATATATAAATAAATTATTTAAGCTTATGCCAAAAATTATGCTCTAGTTTTACTTTATGTGACATTGAATCTATATATAAGACGCTTCTCCTATTACCTATTGGTCATCGGTTCGAGTCACTAGAGGTAGAGGGCGAGGTGGTTTAAAAAAAAAAGACATTGAATCTATGCATTTTTTTTAGTCCAATAGTGATTTGGTGGTTGCAATAGCTATAACAAAATTTGAGAAAATGTCTCCTTTAGGTTGACGATTATAAAAATTCATTTATTGAAAGTAATATTATTGTTTGGTAAAGATAAGAGAGAATGGACAAAAATAAAAGGAAAAAGGAGAGATAAATTAAATAATAGGGAAAAAGAAGAGGAAAAAAATATAATTAAAATAACAAAGGTAATTTTGTCTCTAAATAATATGGAGGGAGGTTAAGAGCTTATTAAATAAATTGAAAGGCATAAAGTGGAACTATAAGTTAAAGTTCATGAAGATTTTTTGCGTTTAACCCTATAAATTAATACATTTTATTAATGGTTAAACTAAACTCGTAATTGTGAGATTTGAATATAAAAATTCGTATCAGAGTCAAAGTCTTGATTCTTACATAAGTGAAACCAAAGTTGCATAAGAGGAGGTGCTGAACGTAATTATTTTGACATGGGTTTAGTTATCAAATTTTAATTAACAGAATTAATCCCTCTTGGAAGAGAAATAATTCTAAGAAAGAAGTGACATTAGTTATTTTGGGATGATTCTTAGATGGGATAATAAAATTTTGGAGTAATGTACTCCTAATAAATTTTATGTCTCTACCTCGTATAATGACATTTAGAATTATAGGAGCATTCATGGTTTTGATATTCGGTTCATATGCCTTGGAAACGACTCAATCTGGTGTCAATGTATTAGGAAAAAATTAATTTGATACCCGATCCATATACATAGGTACTTCATAAAAGTGAGATGATTGGAACCTTTGACTTAGTGCATTTATGATAATTTTGTTCTCCAAGACATCAAAAAAGAAAATAAATATTTGACTAGCTAATTTCAAAAATATCTCCATAAATGGGTAGGATAGGAGAAAAAGTCCACTAATATTGACCTTAATATGTAAAATTATAAAATTGATTTAAAAAATATAAAAACAATAACAACTAATTGTATGCAATCTCTGCAAGCGAGTAGAAAAGGAGAAAAAGTCTTTTCATATATGTAGAATTACATAAGTGACCCTGTGTATTGATTAGGTTGTGTACCTATTGAATTTCAAGTTATAGACTCGCTAATCCTAATACCGACCAATTAATATTTACGGGTTTGTATATGCTATTTTAGTTACTCGAAATGTATTAAGGTAGAAGCATTTTGAGTCAGTAGATCAAAATGAACACTACTAATTATTCAAATAATTTTCAATTTTCACATTTAATTTTTAGCATATCAGAATTACTATAATATTATTTGAACGCTATTTGTAGGAGTACCAAAAAAGTAGTGAAAATTTAGGGATATTATTTTTAGGACATCACATGAAACTCAATATTAACCAAATACTAGATAATGTAGACTATTCAACCAAATGAGATGTCTCTAATACTTTCACAATGTCCCGTAACAATAATGCATCTATGGTAGTAGTCTGTAAATGATGACAAATTAACCAATATGATCCCATTGCACAATCCCAACTCTAGCTCAAATTTTTCAAACGATTAATTGGGCAACCACGTTGGAAGATTAATTTGTGTCAAATTGGAATGCTTTGTTTAGGGGTGTCAATGGATCAGATTATTAGGTTATCGTGTCGTGTCAGGTGTGATTCATTTCTTATCGTATCGTGTTCGTATTTGACCAATTTGGGTTTGTGTCATGTTTGTGTCGTGTTCGTGTTCGTGTCTGACCCGTTTACTATTGACAGAGAGTATCACCCAATTTGATAATTACACAACTTGTGATCTTTTTGAGTTAAAATCTCAAATTTTGATTATTAAAATAATAATAATTTAAACAATTATTAATATTAACCTTGTTATTATAGTAATTTAAAACACATAATTAAAATTATTAAAATATTTTTGATAATATTTAAAATAATTATTATGTTTGATTTAATAATTTAATATTAAACTATTATTCACAATCTTAAAATATACTATATTAAATTATAATAAAGAAAAAATTTAAGCAAAATCTGTTCAAATAGTAACTTAACAGATTGTCGTGTCAACTCATGGGTTGACCCAGCCTAACCCGTTTAATTTCGTGTCATAAATGGGTTGGCCCAATAGTGACCCGATAAATTTCGGGTCGTGTCATAATTTGTTAATTTTGTGCCATGTTTGTGTCGTGTTAGAAATTTCCAACCCTAGTTTTGATGGAGGCAATTTTCAAAAATGGCAGAAAAAAATGCACTTCGTTCTTGCAACTCTTAATGTGGTCTATGTTCTCAACACTCCTAAGCCTATAGAAAATGACGAAGAGACACTTTGACTACATTCATAGGAGGAACATATTCTAAATGGCATGTCTGAAGAACTTTTTGGCACATGCAAAGATATTCTATCTTTAAGGGAATTGTGGGGCAAATTGAAGGCAAGGTACATTAAAGAATATGTTACAATTTTAAAATGATTGATGGAAAATCAGTTATGGAACAATTAAGTGAAATTGATCGTATTCTTAATAATTTTAAGTAACATAATTTAAATATAGATGAATCCATGAGCTGACTCATGTGCTAGCCATGGGCTAGCCCAAGTGCTGGCCTTCTAATTTAAATTCTTACTTAAATTTTAAAATTATTTCTTTGAGAAATTTAAATATTTACTTGTTAATATTTATATAATTTAAAATTATTACTTATTAATTATTATTTTGAAATTAATAACTTATTAATTTAAAATCATTTACTTACTATTCATTAGTAATTGATTAAATTATAACTTATTAATTGTTCGAATTACTACTTACTAGTTAATAGTACTTTATTAATCTAAATTGGTACTGAATAGATTTGAAATTTAGATTATATATTAGACCAAGTTATTAATAATTAAAGTTCAAAATCCAAACTAATACTTATTATTCGAAACTAAAGTTCTTAGTTAATATTCAAAGACCAAAGTTCAAAATTAGTTATTAGTATTTTATTATTCCAAATTAGTACTTATTTGACCAAGTTATTTCCTAGGTATATAAGTCAATACTTATTATTATAACTTATTATTCGTTAATCATATAGTAAAAATATATAATGAGGAAAAAAATCCAACTTGAGATGGTGGGGGGATTGCATAGACCCCTACCACGTATATTAATATTATTAAAAAAGATACAAGGAGGGAGCATTTAATCTTACGTCCAAATCATTACAAGTTATAAAACTAATCTAAGAATTTAAATAAACTTAATAATCTATTTACTCCAACATTACCAAAAAAACCTAGCCATTTTATAACTGTTGGAGGGGCAAAATTGTCATTAATAGCCCTTTAAAAAATAAAAAATAAAACAATTTTTAATGGGTGGCCCCCAGGAGCCCTAACGATCGACCCGACGGGTTTACCGCGAGCTGAGTTTCAGGCTAGTTCAACGGGTTGAACTGTTGATCTGGGCCGGGTCGCGGGATGGAACTCCCTGGTCGAGGCTCGGCCCTATTCCCGGTCCTATAAGGGCCGGGTTGCTCAGTAATTAGATTAAGACTAAGCAGTCCAACAAGTTGGCCTGGTCCACTGCCATCTCTAATGCATGATATGTCTAAATTGGAATTAGTTCCACAAATGGATAAAATGAAGAAAATGTAAGTCTTTCTTGGTTACAAAGATAATAAGAAATCCATTTCCAAAATTTCCAAAAAAGTTGGAACTAGTTGAACTTGTGCATCGTAATATTTGTGACATGCACGGCACACCTACCACAGGAGGTAAATTTTTTTTTTATCATATTCATACATGATTGTTTAAGATTCTGTTATGTTTACTTGTTGCATTCTAAAGATGAAGTGCTAAAAAAGTTCAAAATTTATAAAAACGAAGTTGAATTATAGTGTAAAATATGTACATTCATTAAATGCTTGAGATCTAATAGAAGAGATGAGTACTAATTTTCTACAATTTTGAATCCAATGAAATAATTCATGAAACCACGACACCTTATTCACCACAATAAAATGTGTGGCGGAAAGGAAAAATAGGATCTTTATTGAAATGGTAAATACCATGCTGTCTACTTTTGGATTTAGACAATATTTTTTCTTCAAATGATAAAGTTTATTTATTAAATGTCAAGTACTAGCCAAACTTAAATAGCAAAACCATCAAGAAAACATCAAGTTTATTTATTAATAGCTTGTCATATATTAAATAAAATTTCTAGTAAAAGGAATAAAATTACTCCTTATAAAATATGGAAGAAAAGAAAGCCAAACTTAAACTACTTTAAAGTTTGGGGTTGTAGACCCATTGTAAAAGTTTCTGAGCCAAAAAGGAAAAATTAGGTGAAAGAGGAATTGAATGTATATTCTTGGGATATGTACAAAATAGCAGGGTTTATCATTTTATGAACAATAATAGAGCCTAATGATTCAACAACAATTAATACTATTATTGAGTCAAGACATGCAATATTTAAAGAAGATATATTTAATTAAATTCCTAGGCCTAAGGATCAATTAGCAAAATTTGATTCAAGAGGTGAACTCTTTGATGCTGAAAAGATGAACACTTGAATTAAGAAGGAGGAAAAGAATTAAAAGAACAAAAACCTATGGTTTATATTTCTTTTCGTATCTAGTTGAAAGTACAAGAGAAATAGTAAACAAACAAGTAGCTTATTATTTTAATACAAAAAGCGGATCCTGGTACTTATAATGAGGCAATAAAGTCTCAAGATGTAGCTTTTAGGAAAGAATCAATATAAGATGAAATAGATTCAATCATGGAAATTAGAACATGGAAATTGGTTGACCTCTCACCAGGTTCCAAACAAATAAGTTGCAAATGGATTTTCAAAAAGAAAATAAAAGTGGATGGAACTATTGACAAATTCAAAGCTAGACTTGTTGTTAAAAGGATATAAACAAAAACCTAGATTAGATTATTTTGATACATATGCTCCAGTTGCTAGAATTGCTATGATACTGGCTTCTATGTATAATCTAGTCATTCACCAAATAGATGTTAAAACGACATTCTTAAATGTGAATTAGATGAAGAAGTATATATAGAGCAACGTGAAGGATCTGTAATTCTTGGACAAGAATACAAAGTGTGTAAACTCGTCAAATCTTTATATAGGCTGAACAAGCACAAAAGTAGTGACATTAAAAATTGGATGAAGTGATTTTGTCAAATGGATTAAAAATTAATGAATCTGATAAATGTGTTTATAGTAAGATTTAGAATGGTAAAGGCATTTTTATTTGTCTTTATGTGGATGATATATTAAACTTAGGTTCTAATTTACAACAAGTTGCGGATGCTAAAATGTTTTTGTCTACTAATTTTACTATGAAATATATGGGAGTAGCTGATGTTATACATGGTATAAAATTTATACGTGATCATATTAATCTAGGCATAACATTGTATAACATTGTCTCAATCTCATTACATTGAAACAATTTTGAAGAAATTTGATCACTTTGAACGTAATCCTGTTTCTATTCCTGTTGATTCAAATATTAAGTTAATGTCAAATACTAGTAAACCTATTGCACAACTAGAATATGCCTACATTATTGTTTGTTTAATGTGTGCAATGACAAGTACAAGACCTGATATGGCTCATGTAGTTGGAAAGTCAACCAGATATACAAGGAATCCAAGTAATCTGCATTGGCAAGCTATAGGAAGGGTATTGAAGTAGTTAAAGAAAACATTAGACTATGGTATCACTTATTGTGTTTATCCTTCAGTTTTAGAAGGGTATTCAGATGCTAGTTGGATTAATGATAAAGATCATTCTTCAACTAGTGGTTAGATATTTATACTTGGTGGAGGTGCGATTTCTTGGGAATCCAAGGAACAAACTTGTATATCAGATTTCACCATGATTATAGAATTTATTGCACTGACTTCAATAAGCAAGCAAAGAAACATAATGGTTAAGGAATTTATTGTAACACTTGAATTTTTTCCATCTATATTTGTTCTTATCTCTTAAAATATTTATTATATCCTTCTCTCACATTTATTGATCAATTTGTCCTTTCTAGATATTTTTCTAAGTCGGCGGTCAAAGTGCAATCAAGTGAATCTTTCGGGACCAAAGTGTAATTTCTAGAAACTCTTTAAGGCTTCCTTAAAAAGCCATTTTGCATCTGCTAGTACACTTTATTTTCTTAACACTAGTAAATTTTCTCCAAAATCTCTCAAAACCCTTGTAAACTTCTACTTCACAAATCTTCAAAATTAGATTAGAATCTTATTGCCAAAACTAAAATTGAGGTGAAAAAGTACTCCAAGATCAACATAGCAGATTTGTAGGTAAGTTTCGTGAAAAATTATTGCAATGTTTTTGGTAGTAAAATTTCAGAGTTTTGCCAAGAATCAAACTTGTTGCAATCTTGTTGTTTGTGATTTAATCTTGTTACCAATGTATTCTTGAACTATCTAGCCTTGAATTTTGGTTCTAAACCATCCAAAACACTTCAAATGAAGGATTTGAAGGAGGTTTTTAAAGCGTTCCCATGAATTGAAAGTGTCTGAATTTTGTTGTTAATCATTGATTTTTGTTGCCAAATTATTCCCCACTTTGTCCGGCCTTGATTTATGGTTAAACACACTTCTTAAACATGATTTTAGGGTTCTTAGATTTTGGGCTGGCAGCTTAGACGAATTTCACAATCTTGGTGTTGAAGACTAGAATTTTAATATTTAATCAAATTTTTACTTGCCTAGAATTTCCGCAACTTATTCCCACATATTTTAACACTTGTTACTAAGCATTTGGAGTGATTTTTGATAATCAAATTGAACTACTTCACTGCTAGAATTGAGTGACCAGCTAGCTTGTTCATATCCACCTACTAGCTTGTTTATAATTCATTTACCAACTTATTCAAGTGCATCAACTAGCTTGATCACTCCAAAATTTCCTTCTTATTTTTGTTTGCTTTTGAATCCTATATTGTACCTCAAGGTCTGTACTTTTGATTGGTGTCACTCTCTCTTGGATTATAGGTTAAAATGATGGGGTGTTCGACCAACCGAAGTTAGGGTACCAAGAAGTAAATCTTCAAGGTAAGTGGTACTTGAACGTTGTTATTGGTTGTATGTTATATAGTTTAATGTCCAGCTGTGAAATGTGTTAAATAAGGTAAGTATGACCAATTTATGAAAGTTTACATAATACTCATGCATAGTGATTTAAATGCCTTACATGAAATGTAATGCTTTGTGATGTTGATTGCTTAATGAAAGTTCAGCAGATCATTTTAATGGACTGGTTTTACTTGATGTCATATACTTGGGTACTCACTTTGCTTACTGAACTACTAGAAATACCCAACTCTATTTATGCCTAGTCTATTTGGATGGATAATAGATAGACCTAGATCTAGTTAGCGGAAGACTACTGTGAACCGTGTTCTAGTAAGCTTACTGAATTAGTCATGCATGTTTTGGTTACTTCTTATATTGTATACATTGAACACTACATTGATTATATACTTATATTTAGTAACTAGAATTAAGTGCTAGTTACGGCGCATTGTTTTGCTCATCCCATGTTATTTATATTATTTTGCAGTTTGTGAATCTGCGTAAATTTACTATTCGATTTGTGGACCCAGAGTTGGGAGGGGATTTGGTATGGAGTCTTGCTGTTGTAGCTAGGGTGTGCTGGTGGTATAGTGAGAGATTTTTCCTATATGTTTGGCCTGTGTGCCAGTGTATTTTATTAGGATTTGTTTTGCTATTGAATAGTTTGTTCGTGAATTTAAACCAAACCTGCTCTTAGTTATTCTTAAGAATGTTTGTATTTGTATAAAGAATTTTTTATTCTATTTTAGCTGTATATTATGATTGGTGTGATGATTTAGAAGTTCTTATTGATATTATGGTTGTTAGATGTTCTTGATCTCGAGTTTTGTATGTTTGAGGGTAAGCCTAAGGTGTGGCATGTCATGGTCCCAGTTTTGGGGTGTGACTTTTATTGTATGAACTTCCTTTAGTATCTAACCAATGTCTCCAATATAAATCCATTGTGATAGTGAACTTACACTCTCAAAAGCATACATTCAAGTTTACAATGGAAAGTTTAGGCATATTGGCCTAAGACATAACTGTGTCAAATAATTAATATCAGATGGAGTGATGATTGTGAATTTTGTGTGATCTAGTCAAAATTTAGCTGATCCTTTAACTAAGGGTCTTACACGAGATCTTGTGTATAAAATATTTAAGGAGATGGGGTTCACAAAATCACCAATAGTGAAACCTCAATTTAATGTTTGATACAATATCAAATCTTAGCTTCAATGAATCAAAGTATACTATTAGAGTGATTTCGTGTACTACAATATATACTATATTTATCACAAGATTAAGTACTTGGTTATCCATAGGTTTGCAAGAGGATGGGCAACGTGCTCTTAATGGTTACTACTAATGATCATTAAAGTGTCAGGTATGGAAACACTTCTTGATGATGTCTACTTATGTGAGTGTAAAACATGGCGGCTTTTAGGAGTTAGGGATTTTGCTTTTATAGCACTTATTGTCATCTCTACTCTGGCTCAACACTCTCCTGACCCATTTTTCCAATATTATTGAGTAGCATGGCCCGGGGCTAAGATAACTCAAGTTGGAGAGCCGTGTTATGGGCAAAAAAAATAAGATGACTATAAGAAAAATTTTATATTCTATTTTGCGGCGTATCTTCGTAACTATTGCCACACTTATCTTGCCTCGCTGCATATTAAACGCGAGCTTGGGCTCGGCTCTCTTGGGCAGAGGTTACCGATATTGATGAGAGCTTCTTCTTTAGAAAATGATATAGACATATAGTCATAATAGTGTCAGTTAAATTGAATGAGCATTCATAGCTGTTGAAATCAGTGTATGAATTAGCTTGACAAAAAGGATCGCTGGTTCAACCATGCCATTCAGATTTGTTGAAATATGCTTCACTAAGTAGAGGTTCAAATCATAAGACACATGTTTTTATACATTTGTTTCCAATCTCGTCATTTTATTTTGAAAATGGTGGAGGAATGTCAGAGAATTTCAAAATATAGGAATTTTATTGTTTGCAATATTCTAGAAGAGTTTTTCTCAAAAAACAGTAACTCTTCATCTGGTGTCTTTTCGAAAAGGTATGTCTCTTTATTTGGTAGTTAAGTTTCCAATATGTCTTTACATGATCAAACATCAATTTCCTCTCTCTCTCTCTATATATACATCTAGATGTGTATATATATATATATATCCAATTAGACAAACATTTGACGTACTTTACATTTCCTTGTCTAATTTTCTCTTAAAAATTCTCCACCTCCACAAACACACTTTGCCAAAATTTTTAGACAATTTTGAATGCTCTTGGTCTGATACTGTTAGTGTAAAATACAAGTTAGACAAGAGTTTTATTATATCTTACAGGTTAATTTGCAGAACTCTTTGTACACTAATAGTAGGGACGGAGTAAACCTTAAGGAAAGCGACTTTTGTAACGCACCTTAAAGTCATGTTCTCAAAATTTTGTTCAAACAATTTTTTATATTTCATAAAAGAATCGGGGATTAAGTTAAACTAGTTTAAAATCCTTTCCATTTTAATATATAAAACTACTTATACAAAACACTAATAATTAAATACTCATTTTATTTGACTTTAAGTCACCACACATATGATAGGAATAAGATTCTTGCGTATTTTGGGTAGAAACACATTCTGTTTGGAATGATCTTTGCATTTAAGTCATTCTTACTTATCAAATGTGAGATAAGGACAAAAGATGGAAAACATCATTTAATCCTTTCTTGAATTTTTTTTAAAGCGATAGATAATATGATACATTATAAATTGTCTAAAGCGATAATTATTTTAAAAAGAAGGGAGTAATTTATTTCATTATGTACTTCCTGCTTCCCATGTTTGCCGGTCTCAATTGGAGGAATCACAGTTTGATATGATCAAAGTAACTTCAAAATCATGGAATAAATGGTCTTCTAATATTTTTTGAATCCGAAACATTATGTAGTTTGTGTTTCAAATAGTTCAAACTAATAAATTTTTTTATATCTTCGCACACATGCGGATGAGTAGTAGTATATTCTTTTAGGTGTTGCACAAATTAAAAAAATTTATATTTTTCGTTTTGCATATATAACTACTATTAATAGCTTTCCCAACACTCAATCCTATCCTACTATTTTCTTTTTCATTTTTTTGTAGTATGAATTTTGAGAAACCAACACAAATTTTTGCTATATCTTAAATAGATATATTGCATTTATATATATAAGTTGGTAGGGGAAAAGGCATTTTTGGTCCCTTTTATTTGGGGTATTTACTAAACTAGTCCCTAAAGTTTTGGATAAAACAAATTTAGTCCCCCAATGTTCGGGAATTTGAAGAAAG
This sequence comes from Cinchona pubescens, assembly GCA_025175665.1. Taxonomy (NCBI): domain Eukaryota; kingdom Viridiplantae; phylum Streptophyta; class Magnoliopsida; order Gentianales; family Rubiaceae; genus Cinchona; species Cinchona pubescens. Next base: position 3,348,323 of record JANKKI010000064.1, read on the forward strand.
ATAAGACACGTAACTGAAAATTAAAATTTTCAACTGAAATTGGCCACATGCATGTCACGTGATCGTTAAGTTTCAAAATAATTAATAAAAAATATAAATGGTAAAAGAATTGTATAAAATTGGTCCCCAAAATTTGTCAGAAATGTAAAATTGATTCCCAAAGATAAAAAAACTAATAAAATTTTCTTTTAATGCATAAATTGTAGAAGTTTCAATGTTAGAGCAACCCGCGCCATTGGGGATTTGATTAGAGAGGAAAGGATTTGTGAATATAAAAAATAATCTCAACTAAATAATAATCACATCTAAGAAACATTGCGTGAAATAGGCTAGTTGTGATGAATGATTGAATTTAAAATAATTTTGAAAATAGATAATATTTGAATTTCTTAAATGATAAAATAAATATTTCTTAATAAACTAAAATTATACACTTATTGTAAAATTTTATCCTTAGAAATTAAGTTTCATAGTATTATAGTATAAATTTGTCCATTATATTATTATCATTATTTTAGTACAAGAAATATAACATTAATGTTAATTACCTAAAACTTGTCGGCAACAAGTCTGAAATATATATATATATATATATATATTTTGCCCTAGTAAAAGAAATATTAATATATAAAATGGTAATATAATTTCATCATATGTATAATTATTTTGTGTAAAAAAATATTTCATTGTTTAAAATTCCATTTCGACCTAGGAACATCATGATTTAATATTTTTTTGTTGATATTATTTTATAAAATTTGATAATTAAATGTGGTTCACTTCGTAAATGATAATGTCTAGAAAAATTTAGTTATTATTGACGTGTTTATTAACCTTTATAATACTAGATATTTTTATAACATCACTGCAATACTATGTGAATTTCATTTCTAATAATAATATTTTACAGTATATGTATACAATTAATTTCTTAACAAATATGTATTTTATCATTTAAAAATTTGAAATTTATCCATTTTCAAAATTTTCATTTTAAATCTAATTAATCATTCACTACAATTAGCCCTTATTGGGTGTGATCATTATTTAGTGAGTAGATAACTGAGAATATTTTTAATAGTAACAAATCTTTTCCCCTCTCCTCAAATCCCGGGTGGGGCATGTTACTTTGACATTGACACTTTTAGAATTTTGCGTTAAAATAATTTTTTTTTGTTATTTTGCCTTTGGGGACCAATTTTGTATTTTTGACGAATTTTGGGTACTAATTTGTACAATTCTTTAACATTTAAAAATTTTATTAAATTTTCTATAAACTTAACAGCCACAGGACACACATGTGGCTAATTTTAGTTAAAAATTTTAATTTTCTACCAATTATCCTAACTTTGTTAAAATTCTGAAACATTAGAAACTAAATTTATTTTGTCTAAAATTTGGGAACTAGTTTAGTAAATACCACAGACAAGAGGGTCCAAAATGCATTATTTCCTAAGTTGTTAACACAATAAAATAAAATCATAGCGGAAGATAAATTTATTTAATACATAATGTAGGAGAAAATGAAGAGTTACAAAATAAAATACATCGGACTCTCATATTGAAATCTCACGTTATATAACATAAACGTATGGCATAAGAACCTTTATTTGACGTGAATAAAATGTATTTTTAGTTCCCAATATTTGAGGTAATACATAAATTGATCTCTAAATTTTCGGTCAAAACAGATTTAGTCCCTAAAGTTTTAGAATTTGAAAAAGTTAGGACAATTGAAAAATTGTAATTTCTAATAGAAACAGCACGTGGCTATTAAGTAAATGCCTAAAAAAAAAATTAAAAATTGTAATTAAAGAAAAAAATTTTAAAAAATCAGAAATAAAAAATTGAAAACCACATTTAACATTAAACTCTCATTTTTTGAAAAATATGAATCCTTTTCTCCCCTTAACACAAAATTCCTCTTTTCTCTTTAACCCAAGAAAAACCCTAATCCTTCTTCTGTCCCTTTCTTTTCCTTGAACACAATTATCAATTCTTTTTAGTTCCTTTTGAGTGCTTATCCTACTAACCTCAACCTCATCCTATACAATTAATTCCCCACGATCAAAGAAATAGAAGGAATTTATGATCAAATCTTCAAGGAAGACACAGTAACAGAAGGTATTGAAGGATTAGGGTTCTTCTTGGGTTAAAGAGAAAAGAGGAATTTTGTGTTATAGTAGAGCAAAGGGTTTAAACCCAACCGCTATTTTTGGGTTAAATCAGAGTTTAATGCTAAATGTGGATTTCAAATTTTTATTTATGATCTTTTAAGATTTTTTATTTTTATCTGTGATTTTTAATTTTTTTGGGCATTTAATTAACACATGTGACCTACACGTGGTCTGTTTCCGTTAAAAATCCTAAATTTTTGTCAATTGTTCTAATTTTGTTCAAATTCTAAAACATTGGGAATTAAATTTGTTTTGGTCGAAATTTTTGGACCAGTTTATGTAAACCTTAAATATTGGGAACTAAAAATTTATTTTACTCTCTAAACTCTTAGTTCAACTCTTCTCATTTAAATAATCTACCAGAACCTATTGTTTAGTTTAATTATGTCAACAATACATCCCTGAAGCCATGCCCTCCATGGAAACATGATCCATGCTATCCATGAAAAGAATTTCTCTTTGACTTCATCACATTTTTTCCACGGCATCAATATGTATTTAATCTTCATTTTTTAAATATTTCAAACAATCCACATATTTGGATAAGTAATTTTTGTCAAGTAATTTTCTTCAACTTATCAATCTCTTCTATTGATGGCAACTGGTATCAAATTTCTCAATTTTGTGAATAAATCACAATCAACTTGGTAAGATTTTCTTCCACAAATTTTTATGGGTTGAATAAATTTACCTTCTGCTGAGTGTGTTTTTTTTTTTTTTTTGGCGTGTTAATAAGTGGTATCAAAACCCTCTACTGTGATCTTGTAATGTCTGGAATTTATTGAAATTGGTTGGAAAAATTGAATACATAACATTTAATACCTTAGATTACTAAATCACTAAAGAATTCAACTATAACATAATTTCTAATTGATAGGGAGTTTGGTTTAATCAATGCCAACACAAATTGAAATAGAACATTATACCCATGTCATATTTAAGAAATATTGAAAAATAAGAAAAAAAATTGTAACTTGTAATATTTGTGATAGGGGTAATAATGAAAAAGTTAAAAAAAATCTTGGGCCAAAACAAAATATCCACGCTGTTACATGCACACGTATTGCTAGTGTCCAGTAAAGAATAAAATCCACGATCCAACGTTAGAATTAGTTTCTGTGAGTGCCAAGGTTGTCCTTGATTGTCTAAATTGTGAGGAGGTGATTTATTCTACCATCTCCTATATTTTCAAAGAGTTTGAATAATTTTCTTAAGAGACATTTATTCCCTTTCTGCCTTAGAAGTTCGAAACATATTCACCACTTCTTCTCCTCCTCATATTGATCAGGCTGAAGATGACGATCGATTCTTTTGGTCTTCTCAGAATTCAGGTTCGTAGAGGCATCAACCTCGCTGTTCGTGATACTATTAGGAAAACCAGTGATCCTTATGTCATCGTCAGCCATGCTGGTCAGGCATGTAATCTTTGCTGATCAAGACGATAACTACTTTGCTTCTTCTAGCAGTAGTATTTGTTCGTCTTATGATAACAGATTCTTGCTTGTAATTTGGATGCATAAAAGGATTTTTTAATTTGATTTGTGGGTTTTATCTATGATCATTTAAAAAATATTGGGTTGTTGCAAGCATAGTTACTAGATTCACCAATTCATCCACCCATCACTTATTAGTTCACGAATTTAGATTTCCAATACTTTTGCGATTTGGAACGCTATGGTACATGTACCACATTGTCAAATCTGATGTACCTCTTTAAATTCAATCTACCATAAATTTGACTGATTAAGAAGCATAATATTTTAACAAATCTTTATAATATGTACGCATGATATATGTTTCTATCTCACTACTATGTTAGCACTGATATAACTAGAAGATCAACTATTGCTATAATAATTAGGCGATTGGTGTGAAAAACGGGAGTCTAAAGTTGACAAATGACAATATGCAAATGAATTACTACTATTCTTGAGTTTCGATTGTTTCGCGTTTTGTGTCTTGCATGAAAATGTAATGTTTTTTGAATTAATTCTAAGAATTTATACTGGCATAAAATTTTTATAATGATTTTTTTTAGCTATTTAAGTATGCAATTTTATATTAGAACATACCAACTAAATTAAGTAAGTGTACTATGTACCGAAAGCACATAGCAACTAAACCTACCCCCTGCGTACCATGTTTTTTCGAGGTGTCGTACCGCCTATCTATATTCGTTCTACATACTGAAGAGTGCCGTGAATCAAGTAACTATGGTTGCAAGATTGAATTCTTAGCTTCTTTTTTTTTTTTTTTTTGACATTGATTCTTAGCTTGTTAATTGTGTGGAAAATTTGATACAGGTTGAAAGTTGACGTGATAGAATTAGAAAGAATTATATGTCTAATTACAGTTTCTGGTAAAGAAAGAAATAGAAAAAGATTTGGAAATTTTAGATTTTCTTCTTCTTGTTTTTCTTTTCCCCCAAATTAAGACCTCTCTCCCCTATCTCACTAAAGGATAAGATTTGGTAATTTAAGAGTTTCTTCTTGTTTTTGTTTTTTCAAATAAGACCCCTCTCCCCTATCTCTTAGTGATTCGAACCCATGAATAATAGGTTAATAGAAAAGCGTTTTACTACCTAAATTTCGTTGTCTTTTAAGATTTTTGCTTTTCGATTTTTATGAAAATTAAATTCAAGATGGATTGTGAAATGTGACCTACAACAGAGGAACAGAAGAAGAAAAAAATCAAAAAATTAATAAGAAAATAGAACTGGTTGGGTTCATGGGTAGATTTAAATTGTCTCGCATTGGTTTAAGAGAGGAATAAAGAGCATTTAATGTATAGGTTGGGTCCAACACCTATTAGTTTAAACTTTTAGATCAAGTTTAGATTCCAACTTATGTATTGTGCCTCTTTTGGTGGGCTCTGTTAAGATTTTTTTCCCAAATAGTGGTATTAGACCTTCTGGTTACGGCCTAAGTTACAGGTTTGTAGGTGACCGGTATCTTCTTGATGTTGGGCTGTTTACTATAAATTATTTTTTTCTTGGGGTCATGCCGTAATAATTTTTTTCTTAGTATCGAGTCATGGAGTTAAGAAGAGTGATCTCTGTGGATCATGGGCTAGGAATTTGGCCAAGGGTCCCGTTTGTTCATAGTGGAATTAGAATTTAAGAAGAGTGGGTTCATGAGTTGGTTGATGAAAAATTTGGGCTTGTATAGAGTATTAAAAGTGAGCTTGAGATAGAAGCTTAGTTTCAATGTGGGAGTGAACGGAGATTGTTGGGTTTATGGGTAGGTTTAAATTGTCCCACATTAGTTTGAAATAAGAATAAAAAGTACTTAATATACAAGTTGGTCCCAAAACCTATTGGCTTAACTTTTTACGCCAAGGTTGTGTTCTAACTTATGTATTGAACCTCAATTATTGGACTCTCTTGGACAATAGGAAGCATAGCTTTAGTATGAAGTAGCAGCGCTATGATTTATGAGCAAGTCTGTGCTACTCACCCCGCATAATAGAGTATCACAGACAGCCGCTTATTAAAATGACTGAAAATCAATATTATATTACTTTTCAATAATATGACGGTCAAGCGGCAATAGTGTAAATTTAAAAATATTTTACGGAGACAACTAAATTAATTTCTGATTTTACGATGTAGAATTTAGTAATTTTTCAAAATGAAGGGGCATGTTGCCTACCTTGAGGATTATGGATTGAGCTACTGGCAATTATGGTTGATATTCCCGTTGAACATTGAAGCCGCATTTTCTGCATTTGTAGTAGGTCTGTCTTGGTTTTGTCAATTGAAAAAATTAGACAAGATCTTGACTGCATTTAGATTATACTGACCCCAAAAGTACTGCAGCTCTAGTTTGCAATTGGCGAATATTTTTGAATAATGTAGTTCATAATTTCTACTACAGCCTCTCATCATGTAAATTTCACTGCAGAAAGTGAGGACAAGTGTGGTGAATAAAAACTGCTTCCCGATGTGGAATGAGAATTTGACTCTTCCTTTGAAGGATCCGAATGTTAACCACTTACTCTAGTAAGTCCTTTTTCTTTTTCTTTTTCTTTCTTATTGTAGAGTATGACAATTGAGTCAAGTAGTTTTTTTTTTTTTTTTTTTTCTAACTGATCTCATGAAGAAAGAAGCGAAGTGTCTCTCCACACTTTTTAGACTGTTTGATAGTTTGGATTGGGAATTTAAATATGATAACTTGTCTTGAAAAAAATTTGATGATAAGGCTCCGTTTGGCAATCATTATTTAGAATATTATTCACAATATTATTTAAAATAAGTATTATAACAAATTTTTGAAATGTGATCCATGCGAGACAGAAGGTGGTGAGAAATATATTTAAAAGTGATTGTAAAATATTATATTAGATATAATAACCAAAAAAAAAAAAAACAATCATAACTTATGAATGGATACATATGGTACATTATTACATTTGCAGAATTGATTGACTATAACAATGAGTATAAATTTATCTTTACATAACTCCATTAGATGGAATGATCTTCTTGCAACTTGAAGCACTCATCCTTCTTGGGTGTTTTAATGTGATTAAGTTAATTTGTTTCTGATTGACTCTAACTGATTTATGATGGATTTCATAATTCTCAGTGTGTATTTGATAAAGACACATTCACCGCAGACGACGCAATGGGAGATGCAGAAATCAATGTAAAACCTTTTTTGGAGTGTTTGAAAAGGGATTTGCAAGACCTCCCAGATGGCACTAAAGTTGATAAAGTTCAGCCAAGCCCCAAGAATTGCCTTTCTAGGGAGAGCTGTATAGTTTGGAACAAGGGTAAAATGTCCCAAAATATGATACTTAGGTTGAGAAATGTGGAATGTGGTGAAATAGAAATACAAATTGAATGGCTTGATTTTCCTGGTTTAAAAGGTCATGGAGAATGGTGAAGGTACACACTGTGAGTGCTTGCTGTAGATCTTATGGTTGTTCCTCATGCAATGTTTAAGAGCATGGAGTGAGCCTCACAGGGTTACTGGTCAGCCTTAAGTAATTGTGAGGCTGAACATTTGACATGCAGGTTACTACTTCGATGGTTTAGGTATAACGTATGTAACCTTTTTTTTTTTTTTATAATTTTTTTTAATGTTTTTGTAAGTCTCTTATAGGAAAAGAGAAAAAAGAAGGGGGGAGTGGGAAGGAGTAGAAAGGGATAATGGAACATGAGGGTCAAATCCTCGAATTAGGACTAGAGATGAATAAGACCCTTAATCATTGGGTTATATGTCTCACCAAATGTAAGTTATTTCTTATTAGCGAATTTAATGTATATTTTTTTTAATTTATAATAAGGAACTTCTGTCTAAGCAATCACTTTTTTTCCCCCTCCTGGATACAGCTGTTTTTCTCTTACAACAATTGGAAAAAAAGTTGTTGTTGTCGGTTTTTTTTTTTTCTGGGTGTCGTATAAGGGATTCATCTTGTCTTTTCATTAATGAGTTTATTAATTAATGAAAAGACTTTAAGCTTTAAAGTATGAGTAAAACTCGTATGTGCATCGTAACCTATACATTAAAAACTCTAAAACCTACTAAAGTAGTTAATGCGAAAAAATTCTCTTAGAAATTCCAATCTTCTTGAGCCGAATCCAAATATTTGTTGGTAATGCTTATGTTCCTTTCCAAGCCTCAGCCACGCAACATATATTACTGCATCATTCCTTCCTTAAAGGCAAACTCATTTCTTGTTTTTCATATCTTATAAGTGTAAGAAGAAAATCAATAACTACTTAGCCAAGCCTTCTCTGGAAGTCCAGTGGTTTCTAGAGCTTTGTAGTTGTAAGCTCCAGTTTTGGGATATTTTAGACAAGTCTAGACCTAAAATCTCCTATCTAGTACCGACATCATTCGACTATAAATAGAGGTTAGGTACTTGGGAATGAGTCAAGGTAAGTCCTGTGACCTTCAAGTGTAGTTTAGAGTTTGATGCTCAAGTTAGTATCAATTGTGTATTGGTTTTGTGTCCAACAAATTTATAATGTTTGGTAACAATATTTGAGTGATTTGTAGTAATATATTTTGTGTTGTATTAGGTTTACATGATAACAATATTTGAGTGATTTGAGGTAATGTATTTTGTGTAATATTATTCTATTTATTTGGACCTACTACTTGAGAAAATCAACAAGTAATATCAAGCCGGAACCATTTGGGACCACTATATTTGAGGTGCTCTTGCTTTGTTAGTGGTTCGGTAAGGGATTGAATAAGTCGTTATTCTGCCAAAGTGTACGGTCGAGGACTATTGAACGAGATGCATGAAAAATCTCGTTGAAACACAGTTTGAAACTGTGAAATATATTGATTTAGGATCATTGTTACTTGGCTAGTGCGAGGCATACCAAGAGGAGATGGTAGATTTTGCCACATCAGTTAGTGTTATTGAGAAGATCGATAAGAACAACTACGGGAATTGAAGCACTCGCATGAGATACTTTCTCGTTGGTCAAGGTTTCTAGGACCTTATTGGTAGTAATAAACTACTCCACCAAGTGATGCTAAAGACAATGTATGTATTGACATTTGCTGTGGAGGATGAGCAAAATACCGTTACAACGGATCAAGTCGGCAAAGACACCAAAGAAAGCGTGGGACACACTAGCATCGGTATTTGCCAAAAGGAACGAAGCCAAACTCCAACGGCTTGAGAACAAACTCTTCTCCATCTCACAGCGGAATCTCACTAGAAGTCAATAAGTAAAATCTTTGTATGAAGATATTTCAAAGTTAGATCCCGATAATAAGGTTTGTGAGACAAGTTTGAGAAGAATTCTCATTCACAGCTTGAAACCATATTTCAATGGTCTTGTTATTGCAAACCGTGGATGGACTGTACAACTAACTTTGGGGAAGTCGAAAAACTTATTGTGAAAGAAGAAACGTTGGATGATAAAATATCCAATAAAACTCAATTTGTTAAAAAGAGAAGATTTAATGATCAAGGTCGAAAAGCTGTGACATCTAAAGATGGAGGAGAGAAAAGTAGTAAACCAGGTTGGAGAAGAAGGCATTCGAAGAGTTCCTATCAATAGGAAGTAGACAAAGACCAAGACTACTACAAATGCAAATGATAATGATGAAGATTATGGTAAGAGAGATCGGAGGCGAAGCGATCGATGCTTCAATTGTGGAAAGGAAGGACACTATGCACATGATTGCCAGTATGAGTGTGAAGAAGGCAATGTGGTAACTCTAAGAAGTACGAGGAGTGATGAAGAGTGAGATTTCAAAACTTTAATTGTAGTTGAGGAAAAGAAAGACTTCCATATTTCTCATGTATTCGATGAAGAATGTAATACTGAAGTATTTACTACAATTGAAGAGATAGAGAAACATTGGTGCTCAATTATAGATGAAGAATCAACAACATTGTATTAGGATGATGACCAAAGTGATGATCAGTGGCATTTTAAAGCATCACGTATAAGTAAAGAATAAGAGGAAGAGTCCTTTGTCATAATACCTGAAAAAGAGTTGTTGTTGATGGTGATGACAAGGTTAGAGAATGACATGTCGTTTGAGTCAGATGACATGAGAGTATCTCTCAACTTGGAAGTCATAGTTGTGGTGATCCAATCATAGAATGGCGACGACTAGAGGCAATGTATGTGTTTGTCCAAGTATCTTATTTGGAGACAACAAAGGATGTGATTTTCAACAACACGACAATGGGATGGTCATATCAAGTTGAACGACTTTCAAATCCAAAAGGAGAAGAAGTGGCGGATCATGAGAGTTTGGAAAGGAAGTCCAGCAATATACGTGTTAAAATTGATTACCTGGAGTTCCAAGAAAAGCCTAGAAGTGCTTGGAAAAGAGCTGAACATGTCAAGACCATAAAAGAACACCGATCGAGCAAATACAAAGAGATAATTGGAAATATGAGATTGCAAATTCAAAGAATAGCTTGTGAGAAGAAGATGAATTGTGGGCATGCAAATATTTTTGTTGAGAAGAAGCAAGTGAAGATGACCTTGACGAAAATGTCAAGAAAGAAAAAAAAAGGAACGGAAACAAGTCGAAGAAGAAAAGGTTAGAGTTTATCACAAATTAAAGAGAGTAATTATCCTGAGGGAGAGTGTTGAAGAAAATCAACAGCTACTTAACCAAGCCTTGTCTTGAAGTCTAGATGTTTTTAGAGCTTTGTAGTTGTAAACTTTAGTCTTGGAATATTCTAGAAAACTATAGGCTTAAAATCTCCTAGCCAGCACCAACATCATTCAACTATAAATAGAGGTTAGGTGCTTGGGAATGAGTCAAGATAAGTCCTCTAACCTTCAAGTGTAGTTTTAGAATTTGATGCTCAAGTAAGTATCAACTATGTATTGGTTTTGTGTCCCACAAATTTATGATGTTTGGTAATAATATTTGAGTGATTTGTGATAATATATTTTGTGTAATATTTTTCAATTTGTTTGGGCATACAACTTGAGAAAATCAAGAAGAAAATGTTCTAGCATTAAGGATTAGAGAGTAGTTAGTGAGGGGAAGTGTTCAAGATTACACTAACTAGTCTTGAAAGTATTAGAAGATTCCTATATTACAAACTCTAGGAAGGCCTAGATTAATTTTCTAGAAACTTACTCTATTAACTAGAAGCTTCACCAAGCTTCTAAGAAGCCCCTTAACTACAGACATTGGAGTAGTATGAATAGGCTTAGGGACTTAAGATTTAGGCAAGGGGTAAGTCTTCATCTCATAGTAAGGCATCACTAGTCCTGTGCATTTGTAAGTTTTGGTTCTAGTTCCCACGTTTGTAATGATAATGTTTGGTATAATGTTTGGTATAATATTTGAGTGATTTATGGTGATATATTGGATGTGATATTCTTCAATTTCTTTGGCTTTGCCACTTGAGAAAACCTAACAATAAACAACCATTAATTGTAAAGCAAAATCTTTGATTCTAGGGTACAAAGCAAATCATTATATTGGCTTCATAGTTATATAATGAAGTTTCTAGGTTTCTTCATAATCAAAACTCATGATTAGGGACAAAGATTAAAGGATCTAATGGGATCTACTTAACATATACACAAAACTAAATATATATTTTACATATTTATATATGTTAAATACATCCCTCTTCAAATTCAAGGTGGTTGTGCTCAAACCAACATGATTTATGAAACTAAATCAAGGAAGCGTCAAGTAAGATGTGCTTTGGCAAAAATATTAGTAGTCTAATCAGAAGGCCGGCTAGAGAGAAGTTTCACAGTTCATTGCATAATATGATGGTGAATAAAATGACAATTAGTCTTGATGTGCTTGGGACGCTCATAAAAATCATCATTGTGGGTAATTTGGATAGTACTCCAATTATCATAATAAAGTATAATTGGTGAATGATGAGAAATTTCCATATCAGATAGTAACCAACGAAGCCAAATAAGCTCTTAGGTGTCACTAATAATAGCAAGATACTATGCTTTTGTACTAGATCAAGGAACAATAGTTTGCTTCTTATTACACCAGGATATAAGAGAGTCACTTAAAAAGAAGAAGAACCTTGTAGTAGAGCGCCTATAAGTTCGATCCCTGAGCAATCAGTATCAGAATATGCATTCAATTTAAGAGATGACCATAGAAGAAAATAGAAGACCATGATACAGAGTATCATGAAGATGTCGAATAATTTGAAGAACAACTGCAAAGTGAGAACTCTTGGGCTAGTCATAAGCTGACTAATAATATGAACAAGACAAACAATATCAGGATGAGTAATAGTAAGATATACAAAATTACCGCTTAATTATTGATAAAGAGTTGGGTCATGGTGAAAGGAACCATCCTCAAGAGTAAGATAACTATTGACCTCTACAAGGGTAGATGCAATCTTGTTGTTAGTTAAACCCATAATGAGCTATAAGGTCTGATGTATACTTTGCCTGTGTAAAATAGTACCTATAAGATGGAGAAGATATACGTCTAGACCTAGGAAATAATTTACCAAGTCCAAATCTTATATTTTGAAATGATGGTTAAAATACTGCTTGAGTTCAATATTAGAAAAAATTACAGTTTTGGTCCTCAAAATATGGGTAGAGCTTAAACTTGGACCCCAATCTATGGAAAATTGTGATTTTGATCACGATCCCAAACTATTAATTATGAGCAGAAATAGAATAAATGCCAGAAAAGTTCAAAACCCTAATGGTTTTGGTCATGTACGATGCATATGGCCGTTAACTCTAAAAGGTTTTGTAAAAGTTCATGCAATGCAAAATAAATCTCTATTCTAGGATGGTTTGCCAGATTATAAATGAATTAAACAAACTTCATTAATACATATATTAAATAGTACAACAACAACATCTTAATACAAATGCCTTCTGATTCATTTTTTAAGTATTAATAATGTTAAAAAATGTTAAAAAATTAATTAGAAGAAAATAAAAAAGTGGTCCGTGACTATGTTATAGACTAGTACATTGGATATCAATTGAGCAAAACAAAAGTTACCTTTCAATAGAGAATTGGTGTGCAAACTTTGTAAACTTAATTCACAAATAGCATTCACGATCAATAAAGGCTTTGTATTAGAAAAAGATAACTATCACTGCCCCAAAAACCACAATGAATTACAATTGCATGATTTCAGTCTTTGAAGGCTAAAATTAAAATTCTTTGCTAAGTGCTTAAAATAAAAGGGAATTAATCAATTTTTTTCTTCAGAAATGACATAAAACAAAGAAATTGAAGCTTAGAGTAGAGGGAAAGTGTAAAATGGCTTCTTTGAGAGGCTTTCAAGAATCATTGCTATTAGAAAAATCGGGTCAAAAAATGCATTACCACAAAATTAGTCTTGGGTGGCCGATTATGGTACAAATGCCTTCTAGTTTGTTTTTTGGATATTACTAATTACTGAATTGTATTAAGATATTGTTCTATTTTTTAATATATGGATTAAATGACATTTGTTTCAATTATTTATAATCTAGCAAACCATCATAACATAAGGGCTAGTTTAGCCAAATTTTGGGTTATTAATGGGTCGAGTTGTTAGATGATCGTGTTATGTTAAGTGTGACCCATTTCTTATCGTGGCATATCCATGTCGTGTCATGTGGAGCCCATTTCTTATGGGGTTGTGTTAGCGTTTGACCTGTTTAAGGGTTCATATTGTGTTCGTGTCTGACCCGTTTACTATTGACAAAGATATATTAGCCTATTTAACAATTTAAATAACTAGTGATCCATTTGAATTAAAATCTCAAATTTTTATTCATTTATAATTTAAACAATTTCTATAACAAATTTTGTTCTCATATCAATTTAGAACATATTATTAAAATTTTTAAAATTTATTAAATAATATTTAAAATAATTATTATATTTGATTTAATAATATTATATTAAAACTATTATTCACAATCTTAAAGTATACTATATCAAATTATAATTGAGGTAACACTTTTGCAAAATCTATTTAGTCACTAACTTAACGGGTTATAGTGTTAACCCGTGGGTTGACCCAACCCAACTTGTTTACTTTCGTGTCATAAGCCGGTTGACCCAATAATGACCCAATAAAATTTGGGTTGTGTCATAACTTGTTAATTTTGTATGGTGTTTGTTTTGTGTTATCAGGTAGTGTGAGAAATTGCCAGCCCTGTCTTTAGCTAAAGTCCATAAAGATGGGGGACCAATTTTGCACACAATTGAAATTTTGACAAAGCTTTTTTAGAGTTAACAACATGTGAACCACACATGTCCAAAACTGTTAGGTATTTAGATTTTTCTGTCATTTGTCCTATTTTCGTACTTAATTGATAGTTTGGGGATCGAAACTGCAATTTAGTATAGATTGGGGACTAGTTTTGAGCACTACCCATAGTTTGGGAGCCAAAACTATAGTTCTGCCTCAATAATACTGGTAAAGTCATCTCCAGTAATAATCATATCATCAATGTAGAGAAAAAGAAGAATGATACCATGGTTAGATCGGTGAACAAAAAAAGCATAATCATATGAACTACCACTGAAACCAAATTGTTTAACTGTGTTGGTGATTTTAAAGAATCAGGATATTAGGGCTTGTTTCAAATTATAAAAAGCCTTGTAAAGTTTATAAACCTTGCCCAGTTCGGTAGAATATCCAGGTGGTGGCTGCATATACACTTTTTCTAAATTGTCTCTCCATCAAGAAGAGCATTCTTAATATCCATGCAAAATATTTCCTATTGCAGGACAACAACAACTAGTAAACCACTAACAGATGTGACGAACAATAGGTGCAATGGTATCTTCATAATTAATGTCATATTCCTATGTGAAATCCTTAGCCACAAGATGAGTTTTATAGTGACCCACAATACCATCGGAGTTGGTTTTGATTTTTTAAACCCACTTACATCCAATAAGAGATTTATGTGGTAGAAGGTCAACTAAGTCCCATATATGTGTTTTTACAAGAGCTTGCAACTCATTATACGTAACTTGCTGCCATAAAGGATTAGAATGAGATTCTCTATCTGGTTGTACAAATAGAGAAAGAATAGTGGAAAAATAATAAAAATCACGAAGACGAGTAGAAAGTTCTCTTACCCCAGTTGACCAACAATTAGGCAAAAATGATGGTGCTATAGAGGACTCAAGAAGAGTAGAAGTGCTAGAACCAGCACCTAGACATTTACTGAATCGACGAGGATGACATCATGATCATTTAGAGTAGAAATCTCAAGAATAAAATTAGGAAAATCTATTGTTGGAACAAGATCCAAAGAAAGGTCAGGTGTGAGATGAGTAAATAGAGATGGTGAAGAAATCTATGAGAGATTAAATTTGGACATCGAGGAAAACATTTTATGTTTCCAGAAGATAACATGATAAAAGACTCAAAGGCTTTTGGATTGAGGATCCCAATAATGATAGCTTTTTGTGCTCAATACCATATCCATTAAAACTGCATAATCTAGCTCGAGGTTCTAACTTGGTATGCTTATGGGGTTGTAAAAGGATAAAGCAGGCACAAAAGAAAAAAACTTTCATGCTAATAAGATGATTGGTTATCAATTATAGAAAGGAACACGATTTATGGTGCAGATACAAGTAAGAATAGTTTCATCCTAAAAGCACTCAAGACAATAGGAAGAGAGTAAAAGGGCACAGGTTGTATCAAGAATGTACCAATGTTTATGTTCGGCATCTGACCATTTTGTTGAGAAGTACCCGAACAAGAATGATGTAAAATGATGTCATGGTAGCTAAGAATATTAAGGAGAGAGGAAAATGTTGATGGGACAAAACAATTGAGTTTCAACCATAGTCCATAGTAGCAAAATTATGATAAATTTGTGACAAATTAGACTTATTTTTCATGAGAAATAACCATGTTCCGGAAAAAAAAAATATCAACAAAAGCAACAAAATACCGAGAACAACCCGTAGTAGGTATTAAAAAAGGACCCTAAATGTCTAAGTGTATTAAACTAAAAGGTACAGCTGAGACAGAATCACTGATAGTAAATGATAGTGCATTATCTTTTACAAGTTTACAAGAGACACAATTAATAGTCATTTTGTAAGATCCTAATTGACCACTAGATACTAGCATTTTATAGACAATCTAATGAGATCTGACCTAAACGAAAATATGAAAGACTCAAGGAAGGAATAAAACTAGTAAAAGTCGCAGAATGTACCTGAAAAGATGACACAAGGAATTTAAGATTGTCTAACTCAAAGAGATGCCTGACTTTGCGACTAGTTCTAAAGAGTTGTCCATTTTGAAGATCTTGTGGACGACAACCAGTAATAGAAAAATGAATATCAATTCCGAGTTCAAGTGATTGATCAATAGAGACAAGATTTAATGTCAATTTAGAGACATGAAAAGTATCTGAGAGAGAAAAAGAATATGTGGATATAGTACCTATGTGATTAAAATGCAAGCGAGATCGATCAGCTGTTTGAATGGAAAGTGTATGTGAGTGTTGGTTTGAAGAGATAATAGTGAAATTAAATTTCATATGATTGGAATAAGTAGAATCAAGATTCCAACCTAAACTTAGAGTGACAAAATGTGCGTTACTATAAGATGGACAAAGTTTAGAGAGAAGCTTCTTTATGACCCAATCAAGATTATCCCAGGTTATAGGAGTTGAAGGGGATAATTCGAGATTAGGAGTTACCGTGGTATTGTAAGTAGCCATAATAGCAACGATTGAGAGAAAAAACTGGAACACTAGAGTCAAAGAAGTGAAGAAAATAACACCTTAGAAGTATGCTTTGAGAAAAACAAGTTCATGGTTGGACTTAAAAGACAGATATTAGTTAAGAATCGGATTAAATTAAAAAAAATGATTTAAAACAAGTTGAGTCAGATAGAAAACCAAAAGTGGACTGTGAACGAAACTAGACCAAACTAGGTGGACCATGGCAAGGATTAGACCATATGTTGACTTGAAGGAAATGGATTATATGACGATGACATTGCAGTGACGTGGTTGGATGATTGGCAGTATTGTATCAATATGACGTGGCAGGAAAAGGTGATTAGGTTGCTGACATGACAAACTCATGTTAGGTGACGTGGCTAAGTCTGATAATGTGGCATGTGAAGTGATAGAGCCTTTGTCTCCTTCAACATTAGAACATACATGTTTTGTCAAACTGGTTAGATAATGTCATTGGTGCATGGAAGCACGTGAAGGGTTTTTTGGAGATTTCCCACAAATTTCATCGAGAGGGTGGTGGAAGTTATAGAAATGTTGAAAGGGTTTAATGGATAGCTGAAACAATCAAAAATTGGTGGAAAATTTCGATGAAGAAACTTGAATGATCCAAAGCAAAAGAGGAAACATGCAAAAGAGAATCTAGAACTTTGGACAAAAAAGCAAAATAGGTCATACCTTAGTTTAGGGTTCTGATACCATAAAAAGAATTGTGAGAATATTTTAGATTCACTACGTCAAATAATGGTACAAAATAAGCCATTACATAGGCTTCATATTTATACAATGTAAGAAAACTTCTAAGTGTCTTGCTAATCAGGAGCCATGATTAGGGACCAAGATTAAGGGATACAATGGGATTTACTTAATATATACACAAAACTAAATACATATACTTTACATATTTCCATATGTTAGCACTAACAAAAGATTCAGAAAAAAAATGTTGACAAAACCACTCCAAGTTTCTCAAGCAATCTGCATTGCCTCAGTATATTAAATAACTCTTTGTTGTGACAACATTATTGTATATCCAGCTGAATATGTTATGCGTGTGAAATGATTTCATTAGTTATTGTGGCGATGTTAAAAATTATATTAAAATAGGACGAATTTGAAAGTTTAGGGCGCAAAGTGTCAAAACTAAAATTGAGTGTGGAAAGTGAAAATTTGGTTTAAATTGAGGTGTACAAATTAGAATCACTCCAAAAACTTATTTGAAGGGCTTATTCCACTTTGCATCCCCTAACTTATACTCGATTATCACTTTGCACCCTATACTAATTTTTTAGACATATTATACAATGAACTCTCAAATTTATCTATTTAAGTCAAAATTTTAAAACAGTTATCAAAGTTAAGAGATATTTCAACTGTGCACACCTTGCATCTTAAATGAATCAATCATCAAATATTTTTAACACTATAAAAAATTAAACCAAAGTGGGATGAATCTAAGAGACAGACGTGCTATGTGTCCAAAATATAGAATTGTGGGTTTAAAGTGAGACTTAATCATAATTTAGAAAATGCAAAGTGGAATTAGTCACAACTTCTTCTGTTGATGCATTGCGTTTCCTAAACAAATGCGTGGTATGTACTTGCTTAATATCCGTTAACTTTGATAACGACGTTAAAATTTGTAATAAAATGGGATAAATTTGATAGCTCAAGGTGTAATATGTCTAAAAAATAAATATAGGGTATAAAGTGAAAATCGGATAGAAGTTAAGGGGGTGCAAGATGAAGTAAGGCCTTATTTGACTTACTAGTTGGTTAGCAAAATTTTATAAGCCTAACTGTCCTTGACATTCTAAACTTTAACTCAATGATAGGTTCCAATAATATCTTAGGCAATAAGACGATTTTATTAATAGGCACACATTATTACGTACTGATAAACATTATAGCCATTGCAGCTGTAAACAACTCATGGCTCAGAGAATATCAAGCTTGATTGAGAAGATGAGAATCAACGACTTCAACTATGTCAAGCATAAAATTTAGCATTGTGATCCCGGATGCGGAATGTCTTCATTTAGCCTCTGGTATTCAAGAATCCAGGTTAACAAGTAGACTTTACCATTTTTCTCTATGTTCTAGATTACATTGAAGGTCTTCTACAGTTCCATGAGATCACCTTGAACCGTCTTATATGTGATTGACAGTCTTTTGTCATCTATATGTTCAATAATCTGCTTTCCAGTCTTCTTTTCACCATCTGTAGAAATTGAATATATATTTAATCAACAAAAGACAGTTGAGTATGTCATATATATTTAGACCGTGCACAAATTATGAAATTATGGAAAATTCTAGAATTGCTTAATCAAATAGTGATTGGTGATACATATTGTGGGCTTTCATGATGTAAAAAGTGGGTATTTAAAATACAAAGGTAAATTTGACTTGGTAAAGTTGAAAGGAACATTCTTCAAATATCCACCTCAGCGGTTTTTAATTACTTACCAAGTACAAATTCAAAATAAGAAACATTCATAGAGTTTCTAATCCAGTCATGGGGAGGAAAGCGCAATAGGGAGATGAGATGAGGAAGGGGTTAAGTGGGAAGAGGGTTGTGTATGCGGAAGGTAGGGGGAATTATTAGACATATTCAAATTATGGTTGAATAAATATAAATTGAGATAAGAGAACTTATCGATATTGGGACCAATGATGAACAAACGATCTTAATTATTGTGTGATTGAAAATGAAAATTGGAACAAAGCCGAGGCGTGTAATCACTGTCCTTGAAAGTGATTTCGCCTCCCAAGGGATCATAATCCAGTTGTCCAAATGGGCCATTGGGCAGTCACTTTCCAGGATACAACGGCAGCCTCGGTCGCGTGCACTCGCAAACAAGGTTTTGAGTTACTACAGAACTACTCAGTATCCAGAATATGAGAGAAAACAAAAGTGAAGAAAAGATTTCTGTGTGTCTCAAAGAGGACCTCAAGGCCTCTATATATAGTGACGAATCTAGCCAGAATATGGAAGTTACAAACATTCTCTTGAGAGATAAAAAGATAGGTCACTTGAAAGAAAAGAAAGGAAACTCGTTTGCCTTTGGAGAAAATGTAGGAACGCTACATAAGAAAAGTTTCACATGAAATAGGTAATTAGTGCAGGCCAAAAATATAGGAAAGAAAAATGCTAAGGAAGTAAAATTCTAATGATTCACACATACGCACCACACCACGTCAGGCGGGGTGGGTGCGTGCGGGTGTGTTTGAGGAAAATTCCCAAACTATCAATCATGCATATTCTAGACTCTCATCTAGTGTTGCACATTGGCAAAACACCAAACACATATAAGGGAAAAACATCCAACATAAAGTTCCAATGTGGGACTAAAGATTTCACAAAAGGAGAGAACACAAATGGATGGAAATCAAATAATTGAAATTGTATTTTGGAGGCAAACTTCTAACAATCCTCCACATGACTCAAAAAAATGAAAGTGATACTGAGTAAAGAAATCTAACACATAAATGACGATGTCTTTTGGACTGGAATCGCACTTAGTGATATGCATTCGACAAAAAAGTATACGGAAGATAGGTGACCAAGGTCTTGAACCTTCCTCCTTAATTCACACTTTTATAGTTGAGCACATGTTAGATTTCAATCCATTGTAAGCTCTCGGTTTGGTGCCTTTGGGCCATGCACCTTACCTGGATGTTCATGAGTGCTCTAGAGACATACCCATCAGCCTCATAGGAAGCGGTCCCCACTCCACACTCATATAGGTGAGCTTATCAAGTGTGTACTGTCACACACCACCTATAAAAGATATAAACTCATTAAGAGTCATAGACTCAACCCTCAAAACTTTAGACAGTAAGCACTATCTACACCATATGGAGGGATAACATATGATAGTGCAAATAGAATATCTTTATGACTTGTTATCACCCATTGAATCTACTTCATGTGATCTCTACTAGTGTAGGTTGGGTTGCCATCACATTCAATTCCCATCAACGGGTCTAAGTCCCATCCCCTTCGATGGATCTAGGACTATATCTCAATTTTGTTTCTTTACACATGATTCACTCCATTAAAGGGGTCGGATCAACTCCATTGGGACTTCACAATATCCTTAGTTATCACCCCATGGCTCATGAGCTATTTCACAACGTTATGTTTCTCACGCATATGCCGGCCTTTAGTTTAGTTATTGCTTTTTATCTCAGCAATCACTACCTGTAGATTTTAACACAAGAAACAAATGTATGTTTTTCCAATAATAGATCCGTGAACAATTTATCTCTTGAGTATGTCAATTTAATGTAACAAACTCATATCCCACAGAGTACTTGCCAATATGAACTTTCTTAGATGATTATAAGCATACAACTCCATGTAAGAGTATGAATCATAATCAAACGAGCAATTAATATTATTTCCTAACACATAGCAAAGTTGCTTAGAAAAATTACCAAAAGGTAACAAAGTAATAATACTCTCATTATTTCTAAGCAACATGTATGTGATGTAACTCTCGACTTGACAAGATCTACTTACATCGAAACTTTCTGTTTGGATGAATGTATAAGATGCGATTAAGTGCATCGTACTCTCAAACATCTTGTCACCCATACATCACAAAAATAATTATTATTCTCAATCTGACAGAGTCATTCGAGATGATTCACACATAAAACTAAATTCACATGACATAGTTAATATGAACTTACTAGTACTTCCAAATATGCATTTGTAGTCTTAATTTTATGGTTAGATAAAAATCTTAACCCCCACACTTTGATATACACAAAGTATAAATGCAGCTTCAAGCAAGTACTATCTATATGGTAAAATCAAATCACCAAATAGATCATCACAATTATACAATATGAGGTATGATCTCATATGATATAGTTTAAGAATCGTATAAGATTGGTCTTTATTGAAATTTAATTTCATATTCTATAATTTCCTTAACTTGTTTACTCTATGAGTTCAAACTCCAATCTATAATTTTGTGATTTCCACCTCTAAAATTGTAACTATCATTAATATGCAGATTTATTTTCTAATCAATCAAGACATCATAAGCAGTCACATTTATTGTTGCCTCATGCAATAAATTTCATCAATTATCTTCAAATTCCACATTTTGAGAGTTAGGAATAAAATTTATTCATTATATGTAAATGAATATCATCAACTTGCTCAATTCTTAGAAACCATCCAATAAGTATATTCCAGAGAAAAATATTTTCATAGTTTGTATCAAATAAAAAACCAAGACTGGTTTCTAAAAGTATAAGACAATGTATATTTCATGAATCACGGTCATAACACTTGCTCTAAATACCTTTAGGCCATAATTCAACAAGTCAAAGATTTGTAGTCAATTTACCAATGACACAATCTCATAGAATGTTAACCAAACTATTTAGCTAAAATCATTCAAGAAGACTAAAATTCATAGGTGGGATTAACAACTTCTTTATCCCAAAATTTTGGTGATATTTGAACAATTTTAATATCGTCAATCAGAATAGACTTTTCACTGAATAGGTTCTTGAGAACCCTATTCTACTTAATGGCAAAAAACTGCTAAGTCTGTACATACATATTCTGATCTACTTTATATTCATTTATCACCAATAGGAAAAACTTATTCAAAGTCTTTGGGTAAAAGGCCTATCAAGCAATTTCATGTTTACCAACTTCAAGTCTTTCAGGCAAATAACTTTTCTTCATTTATTTATTTAGTCTTCCAGCAATACTGAGAAGTAATGAATTCTTATTTACAAGAATAGATGTAGTTAACCCATTAATGCTGGTTTTAATCTCATTATAGTGGTTAACTCTGACATGCTGTATTAACTTGAACAAATGTATGTATGTATGTTTTTCAAAAAATTACTTAATTTCCGTGATCCAACTATTATCACACGAAGTTCAATCAAATTTGAACCAAAATTCGCAGGAACTTATTAATGTCTTGGAAATTAATCAATCAAACACATATATAATTTGTGATAAGTATTATATTTATAACATTAACTCACATTCCGTAATTCTTATTCACAACAAGGATAATCTTCTTAGTACGTTC
Source organism: Cinchona pubescens (assembly GCA_025175665.1). Lineage (NCBI taxonomy): Eukaryota > Viridiplantae > Streptophyta > Magnoliopsida > Gentianales > Rubiaceae > Cinchona > Cinchona pubescens. The sequence continues at coordinate 3,370,744 of JANKKI010000064.1, forward strand.
AGTATGTTTGGACTATTATTTCAAAACTTAAACAATTTAAGTTCTTGTTTACATCACGACATAATGAAATAATATAACTACTAATATTATTCGGAAAACAAATTCAAGAACTTGAATTTCTATTATCAAATCCATCCATATTATAATATTAAGATCATGAAATGTGAGTCCAAACATAAGCACTCAAATCTCATATGAAACACATAAGTCATCTTAGTATTGACCTCGGGTCAATAATCATAAAATAAATTAATGTTATATCTAAGATGACGACAAATGCCTGTTATGCCATGGAAAGGGTGATTTTGTACAAATAATAGTTTATACGCTGGCCCAAAGTTTGTAAATCAATTTAAATGCACTACTCTAATTGAATTGATTTGACTCTAACTAGATTATATCTTTTTATTTGTACAACACGTGATCACAGATTATTTGCATCTAAAACATCAAATATTTCCAAATAAAATTATTGAGGTTCAAGTAAAAAATTTCACAACTTACACGTATTAGGAATTGTCACAGATATCTCATATTGTTCACAATATATCCATTGTAATAAACAAATTAGGATTAATTTAATTCTTTCAAGTAAAACCTCAAATAAAATATTCACTCATCCAATGGAAATGCCGTATAAATCGAGTCATCCAATTTATCTATAGAATCGAGAAACTATTATGATTTGTAATTTTTATTTTTTAATTTTTTCTTACTATTATGATTTATAAAAGTTTTTTTCTTTTTCTCGGAAATTATAATACCAACAGTAAAGTCATAGTTGGAATTAAACTCCTATATCTGTCAACTTAGTCATTCATAGAAGGAAAGCCGTAAGGAGATTAAATTAATTCTCCTAAAACCAACTTAGCCAAGCCGAAATACTTCCGACTCCAATTAGTCAAAGTCTAATAATTCACCCATTAACTCATATACTCAAGCAGCCAATAGGATTAACTTACAAATAGACTTGTTTACCTTCTGTCGTCCACATGCAAGAAAGGAAATAGATAACCTTGATGGAATACACGTAAAGGCCTCATGCATGATGCTAGGCAAGAAAGAAGTATGACAACCTTGCCAAGCTGTAAAATTTGTTACGGAAACAAATTGAGCAACCATAAAAGTCAAGGCCTTTTACACGTTAAAATACTATTGACATAGTATCAGTGCAACCAAGATTATAAGGGTTAAACTAGTGAATAATACAGACCGCATCGAACGAGATTTAGATTTCATCCAAATCAAATCATATAAGACAATAAAAACATCAACTTTGTAATATTTTGATTCGAGAACACGGCAACTCAAACCGAAATTGAACTCGCATGCTTTTAGGTATTATTTACGTAAGTATTGCCATTCTCTTATACTTTTCCAGGCCGAATAATAAAGTCAAAACAATCTAAGATCAAATAAACTTTGCAAACTCAGACCAAAACAGAGCAGTCCAAAGTTCATATCACGCCCATTATAACCAATCAATCACGATGACATTTTTTAGTCAATTTGATACTAAAATTAATATCAAATAAATTTGACCATCAGAGAAATCATTTCCAAGATTATTAGACATATTCAAATTATGCTTGAATAAATTTAAATTGAAATAAGAGAACTTATTGATATTGGGACCAATGATGAACAAACGATCTGAATTATTGTGTGAATGAATATGAAAATTGGAACAAAGGCGAAGCGTGGAATCACTGTCCTTGAAAGTGATTTCACCCTCCCACGGGATCATTACCCACTTGTGCAAATGGGTCATCGGGCAGTCACTCTCCATGATACAACGGCAGCCTCGGTCGCGAGCACTCGCAAGCAAGGTGTTGAGTTACTACAAGACTACTCAGTACCCAGAATATGAAAGAAAACAAAAGTGAAGAAAAGATTTCAGTGTGTCTTAAAAATGACCTCAAGGCCTATATTTATAGTGACGAACCTAGCCAGAATATGAAAGTTACAAACATTGTCTTGAGAGAAAAGATAGGTCACTTGAAAGAAAAGAAAGGAAACTCTCAAGAAAGGAAACTCGTTATTTGCCTTTGGAGAAAAGGTAGGAACGCTACATAAGTAAAGTTTTACATGAAATAGGTAATTAGTGTAGACCAAAAATATAGGAAAGAAAAATACTAAGTAAAACTCTAATGGTTCACACGTACGCACCCCACCACGTCCGGCCAGGTGGGTGCGCGTGGGTGTGTTTGAGAAAAATTCCCAAACCATCAATCATGCATAGCCTAGACTCTCAACTAGTGTTGCACATTGGCAAAACACCAAACACATATAAGGGGAAAACATCCAACATAAAGTTCCAATGTGGGACTAAAGATTTCACAAAAGGAGGGAACACAAATAGATGGAAATCAAATAATTAAAATTGTATTTTGGAGGCAAACTTCTAATAGGAATATGTTGGGGTTTCAGGGGAAGGGGGAGGAAAGGGACTATGGGAAGGGGCTGCCATCACCATGTTGGGGAGAAGGATGGGGCTGTAGGGGCCAAAGGGGATAGCTGGGTCGTACTAGGGATGGGGCTATAGGAGAAAGGGGTTGCTATGGGACGGAGATGCAAAGGGGGCTCAACTACCGGAGTAGGGGATGGGAGAGGAAGTGGCAACAATGTGGAGGAAAGACGGAGAACGGGTTGGAGCTGAGAGTAGGGAATGGGAGGGTGATGGTGCATGGTTAGAAAGGTTGTTCGGTGGTGATTGGGGAAGTTTTTAAATAGTGTATTTTTAGTACTTAAAGTATCGTATGTTAATAATTGAGCCTAAACAAAGTTATTCGTAATATACAAGTGATTATTTCATGTGAAAATATATGTTTAAAATTATGTGAGTAGGGAATGGGAGGGTGATGGTGCATGGTTAGAAAGGTTGTTGGGTGGTGATTGGGGAAGGTTTTTAAATAGTGTATTTTTAGTACTTAAAGTATCGTATGTTAATAATTGAGCCTAAACAAAGTTATTCGTAACATACAAGTGATTATTTCATGTGAAAATATATGTTTAAAATTATGTGAGTAGGGAATGGGAGGGTGATGGTGCATGGTTAGAAACCCCCATCTGGTTGTTGGGTGGTGATTGGGGAAGGTTTTTAAATAGTGTATTTTTAGTACTTAAAGTATCGTATGTTAATAATTGAGCCTAAACAAAGTTATTCGTAACATACAAGTGATTATTTCATGTGAAAATATATGTTTAAAATTATGTCGAAGGATTAAATTATGCGTTTTGAATTTTTTAGGGATAAAAATATATCATATTGAATAGGAGAGACTAAAAAATTTCAAACTTGGAAGGTAAGAAGCTAATAAGATCATTTTTCCAATTATTAATAAAAAATTATTCAGTTTGACTAGAACAAGTAAACTATAACAAAAATAAATGAGACAGAGACATTAATATCAACCATCAACAAGCAAGCATGGAATTTCATGATAGATAAAGTAGTGGAGTGTTGTAACAAGGGTATAGTTCCAGAAGATGACGGATCCTACGGTTCCAATTCCACCCTCAAGAACAGAGAATCCTTGTATTTTACGAGGAACGAAAACGGGAAGCTGGTGTGAACAATCTTCGTTTAAAGAATTCATGAAACGCATCCCCACCTGCCCTAATCTCCGTTTGGCCACTCACCTTAACTTTCATACCCATTTCTCCTATCTAAACCCAAGATAAAGATAAACAACAAACAATGTAGATATGCTGGTTCAATTCAGTTGTCGTGGTTATATAATACTAGCAGCTTAACTGTACATGGGTGGCAAGATTAAGCATATCTAAGCTTGTGGTTTGGGCCTTGGGGCATTCTCAACCAGACGGGTGGCTAGATATTTAATATCAACCTTGTGGATGGGGTAATTTTGAACTTGCGCCCGGGAAATTTTTACAAATGTCATTTTTTGTTCATAAATATATCTTATTAATGTATAAAGCACAAAAAGTGTGTACATAAATCCATTATTTGTTTTGTTTTTTCTTTTGTAGTTTTTAGCATGTACACAAAAATCATTGGTTTTAAAAACATTTAAAATTTTTGAGCACTGAACTATGAGCAACGTGTAAAAGTTTAGTTGTCCAAATACATTTTCATTCTATTCACTGCAACTATACAAGTACAGAATTATGTTGTACAAGGAATAAATTAATACAAGGAAAATATATATCAATTTAGAGAATTAAGGATCCCACAAATCATGTTAGCATCCATGATTGAATCAATTTCACAATTTTCTTTTTTCATGCCCAATGTATTTGGACCAATACACCCCTGCAAGATGGAGTCTCCAATGAGGACTCTAATCTTGGTGCGAAGAATCTGAAACTGAGACTTGGACAGCAACTTGGTACACATATGAGAAACGGTCAAGTGGCCCTTAGCAACAAGGTCACGAACAAAATGGATGTCAATTGATATATGTTTCATACGAGGGTGAAGGACTGGATTTACACTCAAGTAAGTGGCAATAATATTGTCACTGTAGAGCACATGTTGTGATGAGAAAGAAATACCAAGTTCATATAGAAGCAAATGAACCCATACTAATTCACTAGTAGTAGTGACTACAACAAGGTATTTAGCGTCTGTGGATGAACGGGCAATAACAAATTGCTTTCAAGAGCTCCATGAATTGAAGTGTCTCCCAAAAAGACGACAAAAGCAGACGTGGAGGTGCGATCGTCAACAGTGCCAGTCCAATCTGCATTCGAGTAAGCAATTAAGGAAGAGATAGGACCCTATTTGAGGAAAAGACAGCTGTTGTTGAATGCTACCTTTGCATCATTAGCCCGTTCTTCTTCTGAGGCTTGGCCCTTGTTAAGCAAGCTCTCTGCCAATCGCTCTTGCTCGCGTGTTATGCACTTGAAGGAACAACTCACCAACATACGACACAGCTCTCAATCAGTCTCAGATATTAACAAGTAATTAAATCAACTGCAGATGAATTGGTAATCGTTGATGCCCCTATTTTTAATGATGACATAGTTCTCCATACATTGAATGGACTTGGTTCTGAATACGGTGAGTTTGCAGCATCAATCGTGCTCAGGACGCTTCTCTTTCATTTGAAAAGTTACAGTCACTCTGATACACTTGTTGGTTCTAAATTTTTTTTGAAACATGAGGAATCTGTAACAGAAACTATGATTATTAGTGTGAACTCCACTCGTCGTAGTGATTATTCCCAATTTAATCATCGGCAAAATAACCACAGAGGACAAAACTTCAACCATTGAAACCGCCATCAGCATCAACAATTCCATAATCCAATTCAAAATTTGAACTACCAGTCTTATATTTAGCATTACCAGTTCTCTACCCAAAATTGTCAACGTCGTGAAATTCCTCAAATCCCACTCCTACTTGCCAACTTTGTAACAAAATTGGGCACTCAACCAAATAGTGCAAGCAAGCTAATTTTTTTCCAGTGCGAATGCTAATTATGCATCATCTTCTCATTCACCATAACAATGGCTTATGGACTCTGCAGCCTCTCATCATGTCACCCTAGATTTTTCCAACCTTTCTTTACATTCTAAATACACTAGTCTAAATGAAATAATTATTGACGATGGGTCAGGTCTGTGTATCACTGACACTAGATCCTCACACATCAAGTCCCCTTTATGTACCTTTAAACTTTCTAATGTTCTTTGTGTTCCTTCTATGCACTCCAACCTGATCTCTATCCATAACTTTTGCAAAACTAACAATGTCTTCATTAAGATTCACAATTTTTACTCTTTCTGAAGGACCACGCGTGGGGAAGACACTTATGCGTGGCCATAATGAGAATGGTATCTACATTCTTCCATTTGGTATGCAAGTCTCTAAATCCAATCTAGTCGCTTTGTTGGTGAACGTGCCTCTCCTAGTTGCGAGGCACAATCCCCTTGGGCATCCCTCTATCAAAATAATCTAGCATGTTCTCAAGTCTGCTTCATTACCTTTGTCATCCAATTCTTCTTCCTTATTGTGCAACTAGGGTCAATGTAATAAGAGTCACCAACTTCGTTTTGGAGCTTCATCCCCTACTAGTACTAAGCCCTTAGAGCTTCTCTATACAAATGTTTGGGGTCCTGCTTCTCTTATACACATCGAAAGATTACAACTTCTTTTGATGGATTTCAATTCTACATAATATTTGTTGATCATTTTACAAAAATTGTTGGCTTTCTCCAATAAAGAACAAGTCTGATGTTTATTCTATCTTCTTTAATTTCAAACCACTTGTTGAAAGCTATTTCAACATTGAAACAAAATCTATCTTCTAAGATTGTGTGGGTGAGCATAAAAAGTTACATCTACTGGCGGCTTCTCTAGGCATTAGTGTTCTCTCTAGATTAGTACGTTTTTGGGGTGTCAAACAAGTGATAAAAATAAATCCTTAACCTAAATAACACCTTCACTCTTGCATGTATATGAGGTAGGTTTGTAGGTTAGTAGTGAGTGAGTGTCATTCCCATGAGGACTAGGGTGATGATTACTAGGCTTAGTGAATCTTTATACTATTTAGACAAATCAAAGATAGGGTTTTACTAACTACAACGATAACAACAAGTTTACATAGAACAAGTAATTAAACTAATCAAAGAAAGCATGTAAAGAATTTCCTATTACTAATTCCTTCTCTAGCATGCAACATATAAATGTAGAAAGACAATAAAACTAAATTAGACTACAATGGGATGTAAATCCCAAAAAGTGTTTAAGAACTAGATTAAGAAAGCAATTAGAAATAACTCTAATAAGACATAAAAATTTACTAGAGAAATGATTAGGGTAATACACTATAAAGAGCTATTAAGGGTAGGGAACTAGGAAAGCAATAAAGTTTTAGCAATTAAGGTATTCAACTAGGAAATTAAACTATTATACTAGACTACAAAAGTAACTAAAAGTCTATACTAAGAAAGTAATTAAAGATGTTGAACTAAGAAAGAATATAAAAAGATTAAACTAAGAAAGCACAATAAATGCTAGACTAGCTTGAAGAATGAGCAAAGGAGTAATATGAAGGAATTTACAAAAAATAGCATTTCCTACTCTAGAATGTATTAGGTTCTTCATTTTTTCTACTTTTGAAAAGTTATAAAGATGGAAGAAATCTTTCTTTTAGACTAAATATTGGGTCATAAAAGCCAGATCTAATGGAAACTCATTACAAACTAAACCATTAACACTAAGAAAAATATGATTTGCACAAAGATCTACTATTCAAGCTAAGGTTAAGCTAATTCTATGAAAATAGTAAGAACTTGAAATAAACCAAAGTGCAAGATTGAGATTAGAAAACAAGTGAAATTGGTACCCAATTAAAGCTAATGAAAAGTCCAGTAATTTAAGTGTAAAAAGGTTAAATCTTACAACTAAATTGAGATTAGAGTTCAAGAAGAAGATAAAAAGTACTAATGATAAGACTAAACTAGTGGTTGCACTATTCTGTCACCTGCACCTACTACTATGTGTTTGTGGTGTAGTCTCTATTCCCTTGGGCTTGATCTTTCATTTTTGTGCAATTATATCCTTGCCCTTGGTTTCTTTCACTAATTCAACTTGCCATCAAATCTTCAAAATTCCCTACAAGAATACACCAAAATCACAAAGTCAAAATGTACATAAAATCATTAATTGTCAATTTAGTCCAATTTCGTGCATAATTACTACCAAAAATCTTAAAATTAGTCTGAGGATCTAAAAATCAGAAAAAAAAAAACACAAATTATGACAAAAAAAACATAGCAAATCAATTTGAATGGGACACACATGATCAAAATTTTATAGGAATTGAAGGCAAAATAACTCTATATAATAGAGATATCATACCCCCAAAGCTAGCATTTTGCTAGTCCTGAGCAAACAAGAAAGAAAAGGACTAAGCACATCACCAATAGAAATGAAGGTGAATTGACATATTGAACTTGAGAACATTTAAGCATTGAAAAATGAAGTTCTAACTCAACAAACTTAACATATTCAACCACTTACACATTTCAAAAAGTTTAACTAGTTCTACATGCAAGCCTTATTTGACAACTAAAATATTTATAGAATGCCAATTCAATTCCAAGTTGATCAAAAAGAAATAAATCAAATTTCTCAAAAATTGGTTTCAAGTATATAAAGATCACTAAGACTTGTTTTAAGAAGTACTAAAGATGCAAGTGAACATATAAGGACATTATGGACATCTTAAGATTTGGCTAAGAATGCCATTTGGCTAAGAATGCCAACTGAAGTAATGTTTCTGCACCCCTAAATCTTATAGCTAGGATCATTTAAGACTTTCAAAACTTGTAACGTAGTTTAAAGTTGAGGGTAGGATAAACATGGATAAAAGTGACTCAATTCACCTTAGTTATTCGCAATAAGACTTTGGACCCATTCCCTTAAGCAAAAATTCACCACATTCACCACACATCATGCAATTCACAGTTGAAGTATTGAACTAAGTATAACTATTACTAAGGAGATATTTTGAATCTCCTTTATTACATAAGTATATACAGAGTTGCAGAACTTAAACTGAACAATAAAGGAATAAATACATATATATATATATATATATATATCTGTGTGTGTGTATTTGAGAATACAACTTATAAGATAAAGCGAACTTTGTAACATCTAATTATAATAAGAAAATCGAAATAGGATTAAGGAATTAGACCTCCAATTTCCACAAACTTGTGTAAAAATGTCTTCCTTCCCATGTATAACTTCACTTCCACATTTGATGTCCTCAAATGACTGCTCAAAATGATGGGACGAAGAGAGAGATAAATAAATAAGGGAAATGGTTGAACTTTGTGGTTATCAAAGAATGGAGTCTTAAGGGTTCAAAGGGGACACTAAGGATATAATTGATTGTAGTGTAGGGTTTTGACTAAAACGGTCTAAGAAAATGCCTAGATCATTTTCAAAATTTGATTAATTGGTAAATGGGGAATTCACACTACCCCAACTAGTGTCCTAAGCCAAATCTTACAAACCCACAAATCATTCTATAATGCAATGCATGCATAATGACCAAGGATGCTTAAATCATTCCCCCTACACTATCAAGCCAATTTCTAAAAATGTCAACATATTTAAACTCAATTAACAATGAAGTGGAACGGCATTCAGTCAATACTTGCAGTCAAAATAGAGTTTAGCATCAAAACTTGACGAAGGAAAACATTTTGCATGAAAGTAGTTAAACAATTGATAAAGTTTAAGAAGTTAAAATCCATTATCACATGAATTATTCAACAAGTTATTAACAAAAACCAATTCATTCATCCCAAAACATAAAATATAAAATGCATCTAATAAAGGACACAATCATATTTTCATATTATTGAGGTAATGAGTACGACTTATCCATCCACTCTCCATTGAGTTCAAGAAATAAAAACAAGCAAAAACCAAATCAAACAAAAGACAATAACTAAAATTGAATCTTGCTAAAAGGGTCCAAAGATTAAATAAAGAATAATAAAAACTTGTTCAACAATATTAAAGGTTGATTGTACCAAAATGGTCCAACGATCATCCTTTCCAAACATGTACCAATTATGTTATGGGGTCAAAACCAATCACTAGTCCAAAAAATCAGACCCCTTAGCCAAAGGCATTATTTATAGCAATAAAACTACTACTAAAAATCCAAGAAATAACTAATTATCCAGAAAGAAACAAAATGCGATGGGGATGTATCTCAAGCTCTCAACTGCTCATAATAATAAAGGAGTGATGGAGGTAAAAAGTAAGTAAATGTAAGAAGTGCAAGAAAGGTCTTCCCAATTGGGTGGTTGGTGTGGTTCTCAATCATCGTCTTCATCATTGTCCTCCTTCTTCACATCCAAGGTCTTGAACATGCCGTCAATTGAATCCTCCAAATTGCCCTTCGCATCATTTCCTTCTTCTTCCTTTGTGTGGGCGTCTTTTTCCTTGCCGTCTCCATGTGGTGGTGCTTGTTGTTCACCTTGAGGTTGGAAAGCTTGGCCACACGGTGGCCCATAATGCCAAATTGGTGGAGGTCTTGGGTGGATCCAAGTATCAAGAGTGGTGGCTTGAAGAAAAATCAAATCATCCACATACAAACATACATTAAGAACATCTCCACCTGGATTGAATTTGATGTACAAAGTATGCTCATATGGATATCTTTGAAATCCACGATCTACAAAATAAGAATCTATACGAGTGTACCAGGCTCTAGGAGTTTGTTTTAACCCATATAATGCCTTCTTCAACCTGTAAACTTTATTTTCTTGACCCCTTTTGACCATAACCTGCAGCCTGCTCAACATAAACTTCTTCTTCAAGAACACCATTTAAAAATGCAGACTTCACATCCATTTGATAAATTTTCCAACAATTATTGGCAGCAAGTGATATAATCATTCTAACAGTGTCAAGTCTAGCAACAGGTGCAAAGTTCTCAAAATAATCAATACCTGCCTTCTACTTATAGCCTTTAACATCCAACTTCGTTTTGTAGCAATCCACCCCTCCAGTTGGTTTGATTTTGGTCTTATACACCCACTTGACTCCAATTGCCTTCTTTGTTGGCGGAAGAGTAGTCAGCTCCCACGTGTTATTTTTCTCCATAGCATGTATCTCCTCATCCATGGCTTGAATCCAGTGATCTTCTTTGACAGCTTCTTCAAATATAACTGGATCACAATCTGCAAATAATACAGAATTCACAATATCTTCATCAGATACATCATTATCATTAGAAATCACATAATCCTGCAAACGAGTAGGCAAATGGCGCTGTCTTTGCGGGCTCGCCGACTGGATGACTCTGTTGGGATAGATTGCGCTGGCTGATCTGGCTATGCACTAGAACTCCCTTCCTTCGTAATTGAAATTACAGGTGGCAGTCTTAATGATGGCTCGGGATCCATTTTGGACCAATCCCAAGCACCTTGCTCACCAAAAATAACATCCCTGCTTATAATCACTTTTCGTGTATTAGGGTTAAACAACTTGTACCCTTTTGTCTCATGACTATACCCAAGAAAAATACACGTTTCTGCTTTGTCATCCAATTTCTTCCTCAAAGCGTCAGGTACATGGGCATAGGCAAGACACCCAAATATTTTTAAATGAGAAATATGTAGTTTCTCACCAGTCCAAACCTCATATGGAGTTTGCCCATAATTACACCTTATAGGACACCTATTTAACACATAAATGGCACAAGAGATAGCTTCTGCCCAAAAACCTTTAGGCATATTTTTAGAATGTATCATGGACCTCACCATGTCCATCACAGTTCTATTTTTTCTTTCTCTTAACCACTCCATTTTGCTGAGGAGTGTACCTAGCTGTCAACTAATGTTTAATGCCATGTTTTTCCAAAAAAAATCATCACACATAAGAAATTCAGTGCCCCTATCAGTTCTCAAAATTTGAATGAAGTAACCACTTTGTTTCTTCACATAATACTTGAACTTCTTGAATACATCACATGCATTCAGATTATTTTTCAAAAAATACACCCATTTCTTTATGCTAAAATCATCAATAAAGGTGAATACTTATTACCACCATTGGAAGGAACCTCTACTGAGCACAAATCTGAATGAATCAACTGCAAGGGTTTCTTTGCCCTCCAAGCCTTGCCTTTTGGAAAAGAGTCTCTGTGCTTCTTTCCCAAGATACGTGGAGAGAGTTGAGAAGAGTTGAGTTGCTTGTTAGCATAAAAAACACGCAGTGGAAGATAAATTTATTCAACACATAAAAAATATGTGGGAGAAGAGGAGGAGTTACAAAATAACGCACATCGGACTCTCATATTGATTCTTCTGACCCGCATAAACCCATGGTGTAATAACCTTACCATTAGGCTAGAATCTCTCTATTCTAGACTCTCTCAACTCAACTCTTCTCTCTCAACTGAATAAACTAAACAAACCCTCTATTTATAAGGTAAGAAATTTAACTACCAAGAAAACTAGAAATCTAATTAGAATAGGAAATAACAACTCTAAACATAATTGTATTAGGAAACTAAATTACCAAAACCTAACTAAACATATTTTTTAATTGAAAAGGAGTTTGGTTTAATTATGCCATCAATGCCTCCCTTAAACCAAACTTTCCAAACTTTCCAAACTCTCCATGAGGGTAGATCCACGCCATACATGATTAAGACCAATGAGCATGAGGTTGTTATGGATGATTATCTAACTATATGTCCAGTAGGCCTCCACTTTATCCTGCTCATGTTCATTTTGTGGAGGATGATAGACGTATTTACTCGACATGGCGAGAAATGGCACTTGAAGAGATGCTTGAGAAGGTTGTGCTCCTGCTGAGACACCTCTATCATTGGATGGTGCCTTCTGAACTCCTTGACCATATTGCGCACATAGGCTCCATTGATTTTCTCCTTGGGATGCACTTCTTCCTTCCCAGGAATAATTTGACAATCTGCATCAAGACACAACTGGGTAACAAGACTAGGAGTGAAAATGTGGGTTTTGCCAACTTGGAGTTCTTGATGAAGTCCAAGTAAATGATTTTTCAGATTATGGTCAAATTCTCTAAAATACCTTACACAAGACATGCTTTATCTCTCTGTACAAAACTAAAGTGGTAGTCCCTGTGATAAGGTACAAAATGTAGTACAACCAAATTTTGGGTTAATCGAGGCCTCCAAATTGTGGATTCATTAAATTTCCATACTCACTACCCTCTAGGTTTATCTTTCGAGCACTTATATCCACTCGTTTCCCCCTCACATATACATACCTGCTCATTTCTCATTCCACTTAGATTATAGTGAAATTCTTTTACTAAATTCACATACCCCTTAGAAGCTTTCTCATTCATTAAATACCCCCCAATTTTGCTCCTTCAACTAATATTCAATTTCCATTCAAATCCCCTCGAACTCAACGCAACTTTCCGATGGGTCAAAACTTCTCTCTTGTATGATGTTATGTTTGCTATGCTTTCAGTAAATTTTACGCTTTTGCAGTCACAAACAAATGATCATTATATGCCCCGTTACCACTGCCCCTAGATTAGCTACCTGGGCCAGCCTTTCTTTTCTTACCGATCGAAGTCATGGCTATTGCTTTACCTTTTACCTTTATCTCTAGCCATTTAGTCAATAATTATTCCAAATCCACAAGACAATTCAATTAAATCAACCAAACATACCCCGCAAAATCAACCAATAGCAACCAATCAAGAATTCTAACTAAAAAAGAATAATTCAAAAAATTCCCTTAATATTCTGAAAGTATGACAAACTTGAAGATGTTGAACACTTAATGAGGATTTTGGAACGAATTACTCAGAAAAAATGCAAATTGAAATGTCCCTTGATGTTGAAATTGACCAATAGTCTGTCTTGATATGAGGATGATTTGTGGAGATTTGCACAAGATTTGAGACATTTTTTTTAGAGAGAGAGAGAGAGAAAAAAATTGTGTGAATATGGAGAGATAGAGAAAGAGGTGGCTAGAGTTTAGAAAAAATGCTAAAAAAATTTTGGGGTTGAAGCTCATTTATACCAAAAAAATTTCAACTAAAAACATTTGATTGCTGTCAAGGAACACAACTAGGATTTCAAAAATTGACTGCGGTCACTAAAAACTCTTCTTTAAAATTTTGACGGCAGTTAATCATTCATAGATTTTTTTTTTCAAAATCGAGTTGTTAAACCGCAGTCATTAAGATGTGGTCAACTTTCAGTGGCTCTATTTCAATATTAAATGTGGTCAAAAATTTAGAAGCACCGCAGTTAATATGATTGAGAAAAAAATTTTATTCAGAATTTCACAGGATTACTGCTGTTAAAATATTTTGCCTTAGAAATCATTGACACTGGTTAAAAAAGAATTGGAGGGAAAAAATTTCACAAAAATTCCATTGTTGACTGCGGTCATTGAATGCGATAAACTTTCTAGTAAGTTTGGCTGGTAATTGACCGCGATTAAAAATCGCAGTGGCTGTGGTTAATCTTAGCCAATTTTGTTTCTTTTCAATTTTTCCCAGCTCATTCCTTTGGCTTCCCTATCACCTATAAACATAAAAACATCAATTTAGAGATCTATTCTACTTGCAATTCTACCAAAACAGCTTCAAACTAGAAATAAACCAAATTAATAGTAAAATTAAACTAATTAAACCTAATTACAGCTAATTAACCAATGGATAAACAAGTAAAAGGGAAGAAATTTGGGTTGCATCCTAATAAGCGTTTTTGTCTATAGTCGTTGGCCCGAACATGGCATGATTTAATAAAATGAAACAATTAAGGATGGACCTTTTCCTTTTTGTTTTTACTAAAAGAGCTTGACTCCCTTCTTATCAACTAAGAATGCTTGTTTTTCGGCTTTCCAATGGATGTGGATTCTTTGCAAGTACTTGCCATAGGCAACGGACCAAACCAAACACCTTCATATATCTCGTCCCAAAATCTCTTTTTTTTTCACAATTTCACTTTTTTGTCTTCATTAACTTCCCGATCCTTGATATAAATCTCTTGATTCTTCATCACATCACAACCAACATCGGGTGACTTTTCCTCCACTTCATTCTTCAAATCCTTTTTTGCTTCAATCTCTACCTTGAGTGACTTTCCTTCATCATCTTTCAGTGCATCTTCATTTAACCTATCAACAAGAGAATTCAGTGAATGGTTGACATAACAATCTTCAAATATTGAAACATTATCATTATATTCAAAACCATCAAATTTAACAACTTTACTTTGAACTTGTAATGTCAACTTCCTTTGATTAACATCAATCACGGCATGTGCGGTAGACAAGAAAGGTATCCTCAATATCAATAGAATGCCAATGTCTTCTCCTAGGTTAAGTACTAGAGAATTCACCGAAAAAACCAACTTGTCCTCTTGTAATACAAGCACATCTCTAATACGCCATAAGGTTTTCTCTCAATAAGTCTGCAAATTGAAGGGTGATTTGAGTAGGCTTTGCATTTCTAATCCCCAATATGTCATAGATGGCCGTTGTCATAACATTGATGCTTGCTCCTAAATCACATAGTGATCTAATTTAATGTACGACCCCCAATATTCACCGGTATTGAGAAGTTACCGAGATCTTTGAGATTAGGTGGTAAACTCCGTTGCACAATTGCACTACACTTAGCACTAAGGCATACCTCTTCATCATCTCATCTTTGCTTTTTAGCCAAAATATCTTTCATGAACAGGGCATAATGGAATATTTTGGTGACTGTTTCAACTAAAGGGATATTAATATGTAGCTTTTTGAACATCTCAAGAAATGGGTTGAATTACTTCTCTTTTTCTTCCTATTGGGGTCAAGCAATCTTTGAGGAAATGGTTTCTTCACCGAAGAGTGTAAATTCAAAGGTTCTTCAATGTTCTTATTCTTGGCATTCTTTCTTCTTTAGAGATTTGATTTCACCTTCTTTCTTCTTCTTTTCTTCATCACATTTGACTCCACTTTGTTCTTCAACCACCTAGGACTTTTGATTCTCGCCTTCCTTATCAACTTCATTCTTGTCACTTTCCAACATCAACTTCCCACTTCTCAAGGTGATATTATGGACTTGTTCCCTTCCATTTTGGTCCCTCGAATTTTGGTCTTTTGGGTTGGAAAATGTATTGCTTGGAAAAGTTCCCAATGGCCTCTTATTCGATTGTCTAGCAACTTGACCCAATTAGGTCTCTAAATTCTTTGTGGTCGCCCTTAGATTCTTATAATCCCTTCTTTGATTTTCATATCTCTCCTCAAATTGTCAAATTGAATTTGAAGATCATCTCCCTCTCTATAGAAATTTTGAGTATAGTTCATGAGTGGTGAAGGATTATGATATTGATATTAAGGCCTTGGTTGATTGTTGCGGTAAAGAGGATTTGGTTGAAGGTGATGGACAGCTTATAGATCTCAGTTTGATGGTGGATTCCTTAGATATGATGGTTGATAAGTTTGGGATGATGAGGCTTATTAGAGAAGTTTTTGTCTGGTGGATTAGAACTAGATGTGTTGTTACTCCATGAAAAGTTTGGGTAACACATCCAAGAGGGGTTATAAGTATTTCCATACATATTAGGTGGATTTCTCAATGATGAAGCTTGGCTACAAACATATTGCACTTGCTCATTGCCTCCCATGGATATCTCACATTGATCATTAAAATGATTGCCGGAGCGAAAATTGAACACTAGGGGTGCTTGGTAAGGTGAAGCTATAGCATTGACGGTCCCACTCCTTCCAAGATTCTCAATGGTCCTTGTCAAGTTTACCATCAAATTGACCATAATCCCATTTTGAGCCAAGAGTGCATCGTTGTTGTTCAAGTGGAGAACACCCCTTGAACTTGTTGAACTTGTTGGGCAATGGTTTAAATTACCGGTTCATGGTGATAGTAATTGGAAACCATCTTGTTAAGATTAGATCAATTGTGCTTTTTCTAGTGTTTTAAAGGATAAAGAGCCACCCGTCGATACATCTACAATATATTTGGTCTCTTGGTTGAGCCCATTGTAGAATGTTTGAACTTGTAGTCATAATGGTATTGCATATTGTGGACACCTCCTCGAGAGCTCTTTAAACATTTCCCATACATCACATAAACTCTTCCCCGCATCATGTTTAAATAAAGTATTTCATTCCTCAACTTGACTGTTCTAGATAGGGGGAAGTACTTTGCCAAAAACTCTTCGGTGAGTTGGTTACATGTAGTAAATGTTCCTTGCTAGTGAGATTGTAACCACCATTTAGCTCCGCTACACAAGGAAAATAGAAACATCCGCATTCGTACACAATCGGGATGAACCCCGTTGAACTTGAATATCTCCAACACTTTCTCAAAATCAAAATATGGGTGTAAGGATCTTCGGTGGGACCATTCCCAAACATAGCATGGCTTTGTTGTATTTTGATTAACATCGGCTTGACAGATTTTGAGGTTGTTAGCTTGAGCCAACATTCTAGCTATTCTAGAATTCATCCCTTTGAAGTTTGGCATGGCATAGTCCCAAAGTAATCACCTGTGGGCATGATGTCCATTCCCTTGATTGCCCACTTCAGCGCCTAAACTATTGTTCCTTACTACCTCCAACTGATCATCATATCTCTCATATCAAGTAACCCAGCATTATTTTGTGGGTTTTCTATTTGACTTCTTTCTTGGTTTTCTTGTTGTGTTCTTTCCTATCAAATTCTTGTTAATGTTCTCTAAATCTCTAAGTCCAAGGGTCTTAAGGATCGTCTACCAACAACCATCACTACAAGAAAAAGCCTTATAGCAACGAAATTTAGTAACATGAAAAATTCCAATACAATTTACAATGAAAATAGAGATGGATTTTCATTAAAAAAAATTCTTTTTCCAAAACCATTACAATAGAAATTTTCGTCAGAAAACTAAAACATAAAATAAAAATATATATTTCACACTAAGCTCCTTATTTTATAGGCGGCTATAATTTTTCTACTATTTTGGAAATAAATATAGACACATTGTTCATTAGCAACATATAATCCCTGTTTATAAAAATATATTAGATACAAAAATTAACCACTTAGAGAATTGATATATCAATCAAATCCCACCCTTTTTCATTTGGAAAAAAAATATCAAATGCCACCTTTTTAGTTATAGGCTTATAGCCTCGATACCACACATCTCCCTTGGCCAAAAAACCCTATCTCCTATAGCACCTTCAATCTCCTCAACCCCCATCCGCCTTTAACCTCCTTCCATCAGGACTACCACTATCCGTTATTTTCCTGCCTTATTTCATCTTCAATTCTCCACCCTAATTCACACCATTCCCTCAATCCTTTACCTCGATTCACACCATGCCCTCAAGTCTTGAAAATGATTCATGCCACCTCCTCAAGTTGGTGCCGCATCTTCAAATTACCTCGTCAAGCTGCCCCCACCACATGCAGTTAGGTAAAATTTCCCTTTAATGATATTGTACTAATTTCAAGTTTCAAACCACATCTCTTTTCATTTCAACATCGTCATCCTCAGTATCCAATTTATTTATTTATTTTGTAGAAATTAATATTTTGTTTTTTCATTAAAGCATTTAACCAAAAAAAAAAAAAAAAGAGACAATAGAGATATATTCTATGAAAATTTGGGGAAGTTTACATTTTAATTTTGATAATTTTCCAATTTATTATTAATTTATTTTGGCTTATTTTTTTACATAGATATTTTATATTTGGATGAAAATAAGAATCAATTAGATTTTTTATTTTTGAAGTTGCACAGTAGGTAGCAA
Source organism: Cinchona pubescens (assembly GCA_025175665.1). NCBI lineage: Eukaryota > Viridiplantae > Streptophyta > Magnoliopsida > Gentianales > Rubiaceae > Cinchona > Cinchona pubescens. The sequence goes on from JANKKI010000064.1 coordinate 3,388,998, forward strand.
AAAAGCAAGCATAGCTCTTCTAATTGCTTCAATACTCTCTGGTTGCCAGGTATGTGTGTATCTGTGTTTTATTTTGTTACTTAATTATTATGACTGGAACTATTTTTACCTAGGTTTTTAACGAAACTAATCAAGGATGATTCTTATTCAATTTGTAAATTGTTTTTCCTTGAGAAGCTGCTTAAATGTTTATATTGTGGTTAAAAATGCAAAATTTTTTTATGGGTTTACCTGTGAATATAAGATTCTAATAGAATATAAATGGTTATAGGATCCACTTTTTTTCCATTTGAATCGTGCATTATTCTATTTATTCGATCAATTTATACAAATTATCACTTGCAACAAAACTTCTTTAGTATGTAGAGAGAATGCATCAAAGAGATAATTAAGCCCCTGAGCTGAATACATGAGTGTGTGAAGGATGTGCCAATTTCTTTATTGAGGCAATAAATTGATGGATTCTTGGATTGGCTAAAGTGAAGGGAACATTTGGAGAGGTTAAAATTTCACCTTGGATGAGCTTGGGGAGATACCTATGTGAATTGCTTTTAGAGTGTGCTATAGTCTATAAGTGAACATTGGAACATTAATCTGAATTCATTAACCGCCGAGTTGAATATGTAGTGGCGTTGGCTTTAGCGATGGGTTTGATAGGTAAGGCTTGCTAATGGGTTTCTAGATTTGTGCGTGGATTTTAAGACATATGTCCTTTCCCGCTATTCTCTAATGTGATTAGTTTCGGTACAGTCCTTCCTTATTAAAGCCTTGACAAGTGAGATGATAAGCTTTTAATGGGGAATGTTGATATGCTTAGGTGTTATGACTGTTCGTGTTTAATCTTAGTTTAAATGAAATGGCTTAGCAAACCTAGGACACCCTTAGTTCGCTTCTTAGATGCAAAGATTTATATGCTTAAAATTGTATCAGTATATTGAAATATGCTAAATTTGTTAATTTCCTTATAACTTTAAGAACTTGATTATAACTTTTATGTATTCATATAGATGTAATAGGTCAATGAAGGTTTTGTAAAATGTGATGGTCACCGGTTTGTGAGCGAAATGTGGTTGACTGGTCATCTCTGCTCTTTGCATGTGGAACTGAGAGTAACTAAACACACAAGAGTTAATTATAAGAATGGGTTAGGTGAATATGGGTAAGGAAAATTTTTAGATGAACTGGGTCCATGGACTTCTTAGTCCAAAGTTCACCCACATCATCTTAAATTATTAAAATAAACCTTTTCATGGTGATGTGGGTGAATTTGAACCAAGGAGTCCATTGCACCTACTATGAATCCGATCTACCTAAAAATTTTCCGTACGGGTAACATGACAATGGTAAGGGATCATGGTTAGAGGAACAAAATTTTATGTCAAGATATCCGTGGGGATAGGGCATTATTGGTGCTCCATCACATATTTATTTTGTCTGGGATAATGATGTAGAGAATGGGTTGTAAAAATTGAAAGCACTATGCTTGTTTTTAAATCTGTAAGTTTCAAAAATTTTCAGATGCTTTCTAAAGGTTTTCTTTCTATTATCCTTTTTGCCCTTCTCTTTTGTGTCAATACTCAACTCCCAACTTCCTGAATACCATTTTAACCTGCCCCTATTTTCTTTCTCTACTTCTCTTTCTCAATTGACTATTATTAGTTGTGGATTGTGCTAGGACTTTTATGGTTTTGCTTTCTTTTGTTGAAAAGCTTTGGCGGTGTACACCAATGAGCATTGTTTTGTTTTCCAAAGAGTGAAATTTTGTATAAGGGGATAAAAGTTGTATTCCCTGAAGGTGTTATTTTTCATGTTATCATTTTAATTTTTTCAACTATTTCATAAGAGGAAAGGGAAAATCTATTGAGTTAAGCTTAGTCGTATGAATTGAATGCTTAGTACATGAATTTGTTTTCCTTGATTTCTTGTGCACTATTTTGATAGCAATATAGTTGCATCAAGAATTAATTCAGGAATTAAGATCGAAGAAGTGAAATTTGGGTAACAAGATGCTAGTTTTCAGGAAATTATGTGTTTTTAACATGGGATTCTTCATCACAACCAGTATACATTTTTTTTTCAATTTAGAGAGGTTACTTGATTTTGTTTGTATGGGCAGGTTAAGCAAAAGCAAAAGGGAGCAAAGTGGATGTTGTTGTCAAGTGTGAAAGGACTGGAAGGAGGGAAATTGATTGTTATTGACTCAGGTATACCTTCCTTCTTTTACTTCCATGCTCTTATTTTATGATTATCTGTGTTTGTGGCATTCGGGTACAGATTCAAAGCATCATCTTGTTTGTCTTGAATTGGATTTGTGTCATAGGTTGCTTAATCTTATTGTATTTTTCTTAAATTTTGAATATTTACTCACAACTATACCTCTATGGTTTGGAAAAAGATTTGTTCTTCTTAAAACAGCCACGATGTCATTTTAATAGGGTCAGTTTGACTCTTCATATTCTAAGATTTATAAATAAGAATATGGTAACTGTGACCAAATCTTACTGCCATGTTGGTGGACTTACCCCTATTAGTGGACTGACTTGTATCTCAACTATATTTATGAGCTACGTTGAAGCTGTGGTAGTAGGTTAGTGTATGCATTGCCTTGTCATAATGACCAAATAGCTCTTTAAAAATGTGATAGAAATTCATAATTAAGAATAAGTTTGATGTTCTTATGGACTAAAAGAAAGTTTGCAAGTAATTTAAATCTATGAAAATATGTCATAATAGTAATACCTATTCGATTTATGATTTATAAACTTTTTTTTTCTTTTAGAGATATAAAACTTTTTTTTTAATAGTTGGTTTGCAAGTTTTGTTTGCTTGGGTATCTAGTCTTTTTTTATAATCATTACAAATTATCAACCTATGGAATACCAATTTATGGAGCTATAAGCTACTATTCAATAAGCTTTGAACAACTAGCATTGGTCAAGTAGTATAGTATACAACACTAGGTAAATAACAACAATATGTAGTGAGCATTATCACATGTTAACAGGGTCTTACTGCATCTTAAATTGCTTATTCTTTATGGTGTTGTAATTGATTTTTTCGTTTTAGTACCATGTTCAAGATAAAAGCTTTATTATGCCTATATCTTACCCGTAGATATTGTTTGAGGTATAATCTGTAGATTATATGATGTGTGTTATACATAATTACAGTTTCAGCTAACTCTTCTATGGGTTCTTTTGTTTATGCTTTTGATCATAACTTTATGTAGGTTTAGTTGATAATTTGACATCTCTACCTTGCGTCACTGATTAATTATTTATTATTTTATTTGTGCAATAGTAGGTTCAATACTACTTCTTTGTGTAGCAGCACTGGTTTAATACTGAGGGAGAGTTTTAGACATTACATTTTTTATGTTTGTTCTGTTTAGATTCGTGTTTGTTAAATTATTTTGTTCTGTTTAGATTCGTGTTTGTTAAACTATGTATTAAATTATTAAGTACTCACTAATCCAATGTTTTTTAATTGAAAAGAACAAATGAAGTATTGTTAATGAATATTGTGGTGTTCATTGAAATTTGATGGTTTAAAATGACAATTGGGTTATTGGAAGGTTTTTAGGCTTTTGAATTTTTTTTATTTTATGTTTTTATTTGCAATGAATTTTTTCATTCCTAATTCCATTCCCCTTGCAAAATTGCAAAGGGAATGGTTCCGTTGCTAACAGATCCGTAGCTAAATCTATGGCTATCTGTTAGCAATGAGGTATTTAGCAATTTGATATTTTCCATTGTCAAATTCGTTGGTAATCCCATTAGCAATGGATTTTTTAGAAAAATCCATTGCTATTTCCATTGCTAAAAGGCATTTTCTAGTATACACTACACAATAAAACCTAGTAAAGAATCAAGTCTCAATGACAAAGTACCAAAAGCAAGAAATGAACGGAAATTAGAGAAACAACAACTAATTTTAAACTACAAGTAATTACTGATGAAAAGAAGACGTCTAATCTAGTATGACCCGAAAGAAACTAATATCACCATTGCAAACTCAATCCCTAGTAATGGCGCAAAAAACTTGTTCACTATAGATTAGTAGGCTTTTAGGTTTTCAAACAAGTAATAAAAATGAACCCTTCATCTAACCAACACCTTCACTTACACAAGTATACGAGGTAGGTTTACAGGTTAGTAGTGAGTGGGTATCGTTCTCACGAAGATTGGGGTAGTGATTTCTAGGCTTGGCAGATCTTTATACTATTTAGGCAAACTAAAGATAGTTTAGAGGTTTTACTAACTACAATGATAACAGGGAAAGTTTATATAGAACTAGTAATTAAATAAATTAAAGAAAGAATGTAAAGAACTATTACGAATTGCTTTTCTAGTATGCAAAATATAAACATAGAAATACTCTAAAACTAAATTAGACTACAATGGAATGTAATTCCCAAAAAGTGTTTAAAAACTAGATTAAGAAATCAATTAGAACTAATTCTAATAAGGAACTTTGAAAATTTACTAGAGAAATGGTTAGGATACCACACTATAAAGAGCTATTAAGGATAGGGAACTAGGAAAGCAAGTACAATTTTAGTCTAAGAAAGCAAGTAAATTATTATGCTAAGAGAACAAATTAATCTATTCAACTAGGCAATTAAACTAATATACTAGATTACGAAAGCAGTTAAAAGTCTATACTAAGAAAGCAATTAAAGATGTTGAACTAAGACAGAAACATAAAAATATTAAACTAAGAAAGCACAATATACTAGTCTAGCATTGATCCCCTTGAAAGAGCAAAAGAGCAATAAGAAGGAATTTACAAAAAATAGCATTTCCTACTCTAGAAAGTATTATATTCTACAATTTTACTATTTTTTGAAAGTTATAAAGATGGAAGAAAGCTTGCTTTAGACTAAAGATTAGGTTATAAAAGTTAGATTTAATGGAAACTCACATTAACTAAAGCATTAACACTAAGTAAAATAAGATTTGCACGCAGATCTACTATTAATTCAATCTAAGGTTAAGCTAACTCTATGAAAATAGTAAGAACTTGAAATAAACCGAAGTGGAAGATTGAGATGAGAAATAAGTGAAATTGGTATCAAATTAAGCCGAATGAAAATTCCAATAATTTAAGAGTCAAAAAGGTTAAATCTTACTACAAAAAATTGAGATTAAAATTAGAGTTAAGAAAAAGATAAAAAGTACTAATGATAAGACTAAACTAGTGATTGCACTATTCTATCACCTATACCTACTATATGTGTTTTTGGTGTAGTCACCAAGGGTATTATAATAGAGTAGTAGGGATTGTATTTTATATTTTGCTATACTACCAAAAATATCCCTACAAAAACAAGTGCATATTATCTTAAAAGCCTCCACATGAATGTCTAACATCTTTCTGATATTTTACAACTAATGAACATATGTTTCTAGGGTTATGCTCTTCAATTTTGCCTTGCTGCTAAATTTTTGTGTCTCATAACCTAACAAGTATTACTTTAGAGTGGACAATTCTATCTATCATGGTAGGGAGTTGGTTACCTTCTTACACCATTAATTTCAATGAGCAGTGTACCATGTTCTTGAAATAATTTGAATTCGTAGCATCTACCTTTGATATGAACCCCAACTAAAATTATTTGGATGTCAAATCCTCTCGAGCCCCCAAATATTACTTCAAATCATGCATATCATACAAATTCAAAATAATTGAATCCTTAAATTATATCAACAATAACCCAATTATACAGAGCTACTAAAAAAATATTATCATAAAGAATGGGTGAACCATAAAAATTATTTATCTAGATCAAATTATTTGCCTTTTAAATTGCCAAATAAATTCCAAAATTTAGAAGATTGACATAGGGAAGAACTATGATACCAATTTACCACCAAAGAAAAGGACAAATAATTTCACTATATTATGCTGAAATAATTCTATAAAGAAAGTGAAAACTTACAACAAACCTGCAAAAATATAAAATTTAATCTTGACTCAAACCCTTGCGAAAAAGATTTCAAGAGGGTGAAGGGTTAAATAAGTGAAGAGATGTCGAAATTTTTTTGTTAACGATTTGGAGGAGAGAGAAAAGGGTTAGGAGGTCTAAAGTATATATTTGATTAAATTTCTAAGGAACATTTTAGTAATAACAATACCAATGGGAAGCTAGGAATTAGAATCCTAAATTTTTATAACAACTTTTCTTGTTTTGTGGAATGTTTTTACTTTCTGGATAAGTAAAAAAAATGAACCAAACAAAAGAACCTAATTTTTAGGAAAAAGATTAATTTCTATGATTAGAATATTTGCCAACAAAGAAGACATACAAGAATACACGAAATCACTAAGTTAAAATGTCATAAAATCCTTAAATATCAATTTAGTCTAATTTCGTACATAATTACTATCAAAAAACTTAAATTACTCTAAGGTACTTAAAATCACTAATAAACACAAATTATGATAAAAATTCAATCCGGATGGGGCTAACATAACAAAAATTGTATAAGAATTGAAGGCAAAATAACTCTACATAATAGAGTTATCAATTAGTCACTTCACAACTGCACCACGCATGCCTCAGCAAAATTGTGCTTCTGAGCATTGGCATTGGCATGTTGAGGAAACTAGTCTCACTCTTCTACATGCATGCCCCCCTACCTCTTTCCTACTGGTCCTATGCCTTTACTATAGCCACTTATCTTATCGATCGTCTAACTGCTTCTTTTCTTCACCTCAAAACTCCAATAGAGACAATTTGGTGAGCTTCCAAACTATCTTAAACTCTATACCTTTGGCTGCCTTTGTTAATGTTGGCTATAACCTTACTTCAGCAATAAGCTTGAACCTAAGTCACATCCCAATATTTTTCTAGGCTACTCTCCAACCCAAAGTGCCTATAAAATGTTTGGATGCCCAATTCAACCGCATTTTTATCTCGTGGCTTGTAATCTTTCATGAATCTGTCTTTCCTCTACCCTTGTGCTCTAATACCATATAAAAGTTTTGTTCAAATACATTTTCACTATTCACTGCAATTATATTTATACAAGTACAGAATTATGTTGTTCAAGGAATAAATTAATACAAAAAAAAAGTATAATTTTGAGAATTGAGGATCCCACAAATTATGTTAGCATCCATGAATGACAAGAGTATTAATCAATTTCACAATTTCTTTTTTCCTTGCCCAAATGTATCTGGGCCAATACAACATATATCGATCAACTCATGCATTTTGTCTATATATCACTTTTAATATTAATATTATTATATTTTTTGGTACTTTTTAGCATATGCACAAAAAATACTGATTATAAATATTATACTTAATTTCATTTTGTACTCCTCAATTTATACCTAATTTTTACTTTATACCCCCAATTTTAGTTAATTTATTTTACTTCACACCAACTTTTAACACTGTCACCAAATTTAAAGAAATATTTACTGGTGTAACAAAATATTGTGGCAGTATTGATGTACATCCTACTAAAGTTGTTGTGAACACAAAAATGTTCAGTTAATTTATGGGACAACATTAACATTTAGATTAAAATGAGATGGATTTGAGAGTTAAGGGTGCAAATTTTCAAAATTGAAATTAAGGGTGAAAAGTGAAAAGTAGGTATAAAATGGGGATGCAAAGTGGAAATAGTCCTCATTTAATTTTCATAAACAATATATATTTTTTTTGTATATGCTAAATAATACCAAAAACAAATTTATTTTATGTAATTTCTGATGATAAAAATTGATTAATTTTTCCTTTATGTTAAACACTAAGAATTTTGATTTTGACTTTCATACAATCCTACAATTGAAATTCATTGTGGTTTTAGGGTATTTTGATACAAAGTGCCTATATTGGTTGTGAATATGATTTGTGATGATAAAAATTGATTAATTTTCCTTTGTGTTAAACACTAAGAATTTTTATTTTGACTTTCATACAATCCTACAATTGAAATTCATTGTGGTTTTCGGGTAGTAGATGTTATGTTTTGATACAAAGTGCCTATATTGGTTGTGAATACGATTTGTGAATAAGTTAACAAATTTTGCACGCCAATTCTCTATTGAAAAGCAACTCTTATTTTGCTCAACTGACATCCACTATACTAGTCTATTATATAGTCATTGACCTCTTTTTTATTTTCATTCTCTTTGAACTTATTAATTTTTTAACATTTATAATACTCAAAAGATGAACAAGAAGATATTTGTATTAAGATGTTGTTGTACTGTTTAATATATGGATTAAATAATATTTATTTAAATCATTTATAATCTGACTAACCATCTGAAAATGGGGACCTATTTATCTAAAATTCATAAAGATTGGGACCAACTTTGCACATAATGAACTGTAACAAAACTTTTTAGAGTTAACGGTCATGTGCACCGCACAAGACTAAAACCGTTATGATTTTGGACTTTTCCGTCATTTATCCTATTTTTGCACATAATTGATAGTTTGGTGACAAAATCACAATTTCGCATAGATTGAGATCCAGTTTTGAGCACTACCCATTGTTTGGGCACCAAAACTGCAATTTTCCCTTTTTTCTTTAGACCAATGACTGATTGGCAAGTTTTAGTCAAACTCTAATTAATAAAGAGTTAATTTCATATTACCCCCTTAATTTATACTCAATTTCTATTTTACACCTCCAATCTTGTTTAATTTTTGGTACTTTGCATTCTTAACTCTCTATGTGTCCCATTCATTATATTTTTAAATACTTTCACCAAGTTTAACGAAATCTTTACTCGTACATATAAAATATGATAGCAATATTATTGCACACCCTACTAAATCTATTATACGCATGAACAAATTCTATTTCTTTTGGTGACGATATTAAAATTTGGAGTGAATGGGCAATGGTTTTGAGAATTAAGGGTGTAAATTATCCAAAACTAGAATTAAGAGTGCAAAAGAGAGTAATCTGAAAGTTCAGGGGTTGCAAAATAGTATTAGTCCATCAATAAAATAGACCAATTTTTAGTTTGCAGTTTGAGCAGTGATATACTCCTCACATTAGAATATGAAAGATACAAAGATATTTTCAAGAATTTATGGGGACAGATATTAAAATTGAAGCGATTTCTTTAGTGCTAAAATAAAAAGTTATTCCTTTGTTATAACCCCCCATATATGGTATGTGAGAATGGTCTGAGGGGTGAAAGAATAGAAAGGTCATTCTCACCTTATCTTTTTCATTCTTTATTTGGGATGATACTTTCAAATTTTAAAGTCCATTCCACAAGAAAATGTCATTCTCACTAGATCTTGAAAAGATCATTCTTCAAAAACAAAAACAAAAAAACAAAAAACCAAAAAATTGAGTAAAGTGCATTCCAACTCCAACCTAAAAGGAAAGATTATGCAATGTCAACTTTATCCATTCATTTTGAAAATTGAAGTTTAAATCAAAGTATAGAATTTCTATAAGCAAATATTATTAAATGTATACAAAAATTAATATGTAATTTTTTTTCTAAATTTTTATCCTTAAAACAAAAAAAAATTAACATTTCTCACACCTATAAAAATGTTAATAACATGAATAAAAATAAAAAAAAAAAAATTGTTTACTTATTCAAAAAACCAAAGGTAATGCAAGTTAAATTAATATATAGTTCTTTCCATTCTAACATCTAAAAATGATCATACCAAATACTGAGAAAAGATCTATATTCATTCTATTCTGATTTGAGTCACTAGACATGCAATGAGAAAGTATATTTTTGGCTATTTTGGGTTGAAAGGTATTCTGTTTTACCTTTCCATTCCAAGTTAGTCTTGACTTGAGTCACTAGACAAATAATGAGAATAGACATTCTTTGCTATTTTTGAGTTGAAACGCATTCTATTTGGAATGACCTTTTCATTTTAAGTTATTCCTATATACCAAACACAAGGTAGGAGATTACCTTGATGCCAACTCAGGCTCATATATTTCAGAGTTTGGTCAAGAGTTTATCTAGGAGTTGAAGAAAGGTTTCTTAATAGTAAATCAATGCAAAAAACGGATTTTCAAATGTAAATTAATTTTTCCTTTTTTTTCTTGGGCACATCATTGCATTCTTTTATGGGATTTTTTAATTTTATTTTGGGTAAAATATAAATAACCTCGTTGTGGTATGCTGAATAGGCATTTTATTCCCCTGTGATTATCAAATGTATTCACACCCTGGAGTGTGTTCCACCCTTTTTTTTTTTTTTTTTTTTGCAAAATAGATTAGAAACTGTCAAGTCTAACACAGACTTGCAAAATGTCATAATTAATTTGCTCCTAAATAATTCAAGTGTCTAACAAGAATTTGGGCCAATTAAAAATAAAGAAGCCTCAAACTAAACGTAAAGAAAAATGTCCGATCAAATTAAAATAAAGAAAAACCCCAAACCCTTCCCCTCCCCCTTTTCCACTCCTTAGATCACTCGTTCCCATCTACCACAGCCATCCCCAACCCCCTCCCAATCCTGCCACCATGACCCTTTCCCCCTTCTCCCATCCTCTCCTGATCTCTTTCCCTACTACCTTAGTCTTCCCACTCCCTTGATCTCTCTCTCCAGTACCTCGTCCCGCTACCCTATTCTCGTCCTATGATGGTGAGGAATTTGAAGGTGATCTAACAATGATGACCTGACGGTGTTTGGTAGTTGGTGATGGTTGTTTAGATCGAGCTGGTGACGGGCTATTCGGATTGTGAAAAAAGCCTGGTGCAACTAATGGTGTTTTGACGGTGGCAATCTGATGGTATTGGTGGATGGCAAAGATTTTCAAATCAGGGCCTGGAGGATGGAGAGAGAGATTGAAAAATAATGTTAGGGAGACAGATCAGGAGAGAGGGAAGGGCAGCGGTAAGTGAGATTGGGGGTCTTAGAGGTGGAGGTATGGGTGGCGGATGGAAAGGGGAGGACGATAGTAATTTGGGAAGAGGAAAGAAGGGTTACTTACATGTTCATTTGTTGGTTGAATCAAGTGGAGATAGGACTATATTGTTTCGAAATGTGTAGTTGGGTACCAGGTTAATTGATAATGAAAGACAAATTTGTATGCTTTTGTTGGTTGCGGTTAGATAAAAAGAAAAATTCGCCAAGGTAAAGATTTGTTAGAAAATTTTCTAATTTTCTTTTATGTAGCTTTCCTTTATGTGAGGAGTAATTAGTTTGTTAATAATTTACTTGGAGTAGTTTTCAAGTAATTTTTTATTTGTATAAAGTTTAATTGTAAGACAAGTTATTTTCTTTTCTCACTTGGAGTTATAACCAAATAATTTTCATATGAGTATCTGAGTTGACTAACTATAAAGACACACAAGGGGAATATAGAAGTTAATTAGCACTATGTACTACTACATTTGGGTAAGCGTTCTTGGAGGTGAGAGAAATTATACAGGGTTGTATTTGGAATTTTAATTATATTCTTGTATTTTTTTTTTAAATTTTTTCTCATAATGAAAAACAAATATTTTTTTCGTGGATGTAGACTTTGCAATTAAGTCAAACCACTTTGAATTTTGTGTATCACTCATATATTTTTGTGTTATTGCTTATTTTTCATTAAATTATTGTATTTTTTCGGGTTGATCCCTAGATTATGTACAAGAGGCAAAACACCCCATTGTATCATGCTAAATCACCTAATTGCAAAAGCTATAATTCTTCTATAGTTAGCAGAATTGAGAACTGAACCTAAAAAAGAAAGAAATAAGAATTGAATTCTGGACATTTATGTTAAAAAAACTTGGCCACTTAAGCAAACTATGGTTATTAATCACAAATCAGTTCAGGTATGTATTATTTTTTTATTTTTTTTAATTCATTTATTTTTTAAGAGTGCTTTGATTCTACAATCTTAATACTACTGGTGTTTACGAACTTTTTTTTTTTTTTTTTTTTGTGTTATTTGGAGTTTACGACTATACCCATCTAAGCTAGTACGGGAATTCCATATAAATCATTTAGTGAAGCAATATAATATGATTTTTGGATTTCCATTTACAACTTACAGCAGCTTCCTAGAGGATACTATAGGTAGAGTTTAACGAAATATATGCAAGTATGGAAAATTCTTACATTGACTTAGTCTGTGGTATAGTGTCAGAAATCCTGTGATCTAGAAATTTTCACAGCACCCCATATTATCTCACATCATTTGAATAATGTGAAGATTTTTTATCTAAGAAATTCATAACAGTATATCATGAATCGGATCGATGTAAGAATTTTTCATGTACTAGATTTCCTTTATCGTTCACTTGATGACAGACCTTACAAATATAAGTATGTGTAGCAAAATCATGCACATAATAATCCTCATTTAAAATTTCACGTATATCATAGTAAAGATTTTATTCTAAGGGTGTAAATGAGTCAAGTCGAGTACGAATAGTTTCTTACTCGAATTCAAGCTCAAAATTTTTTGTGAGGCTCTCGAGGTCGAATAAACTCTAAAAATAGACGAAAAAATTGATGGAATTCGACATCGATTCGAGATCACTTGAAAATAAGTAAAACGATATTGAATTTGAATAGTTTGACTTTTTTGGGGCTAAATATATAATTTTTTTAAAGAGTATAGATACTTTAATAATTTTACATATAATAAAAAAAAATTTAAAAATTATATATGTGATCGAATCGATAAGCACTCAAACACAATATACACATGCTAGAAATCGACTCGTCAAGTGATTCGAATTCAGGCAAGGAGAACTCGAATTTGGTCAATTTGACCTCAAGTCTAACTTTGTGACTGAGTTGCTTGCGAACTGCTTGCAAGTAACTCGATTCGTTTACACCCCTATTTTATCCCAATTAAATTCCAAATAACAATATTAATTATGCGCTATTGTGCACTGAATATAGCTTAAATTCATTTGTTTTCACCAAAAACAAAAAAAGACTCCTTATATAATTATATTTAGAAGCATTTATTTTCTTTCCAACACAAGAAGCTACAAATAGAAAGAAGGGACGATAATGTTAATCTTTTACTAAATTATAATGATTTTGCCCCCTCCAGCATAATTAGGTACTCTATATATAATATATAATACTTTGTCGGATAGATGATCAGACATATATTATTAGCCACTATTCATGTAATTAATTTTTGTTCTTGAGCTCTCCTACCTCCATATAGTGTGCATCAACTATGCTGGTAATTTCACTAGCCAAGTCCTTCAATGCTTTAGGATCAGGAACATCAGCATTCACTTTCTCATATGTGTAAGTCCACTTCAAATAATTCTTTTCATCTTTTGAAATCACTTGGAAGGTTATTTTCAGGGTTTTGTACATTTTCATAAGATCACCCTCAAATATGTTGTAAGTCATTGATAGGTTCTCTATGTCCACGGCATCCACAGTCTCCCTTGAAATCAATTCTTTCCCTCCTGCAATAAATTCACATGAAAAAAAATGTTGAATAATTAGTATAAACGAGTAGCCCATTTCGATTTAAAAGTACATATGCATACTTTGAGTGTAATTTTTTTTTTTGGCACAAGCAAGTATGGTGATTAATATATAATTAAGGTCTTTGTAAAATCTAATTACACACATGATACAAATCTCAAACGTACAGTGTTAAGAAATTTTTTCAATGGCACAAATCCTATAAGTAACTTTTAGATTTGTGTGACAACAAATTGTAGTTCATGTGGTAAAATATTTTTTATAGGACTTATCGTTAATGAGTTTGAATCAACAAAGGGTCAAAGTGTAGATCAACCGTAGGTCATATTTTAAAAAATTGAGATAAAGAAGAAAAAAAGAACTTCTTGATTTGTGCTTCTAGTGTTCTTGCAATGTACACTAACGACTATGAGATGGTTTTCAGTGGCATCAAGTACTTGCATTTATTGTCACAGTGTCATTGCAAGAAAATAAAAAATAGTGACAAAAATTTGCTAATTAATCCGTAAGAAAAATGGTTTTAGGAGGATGAGAATTGTCTTACCAAGGGAGTACCGGACACGAATGGTACAGCCCACATCTCCCAAATTTCCTTCAACTAACTCAACGAGAGGAATCTTATCTGGACAGAGTTTAGGGAGATAGTCTTTCTTGCAGCCAAAAATTTCAAGAAAAACATTTCCAGGAGATCTGATTTCCTGGACAAATTCTTGCATCCCGCTAAGAGTAGTCATTCTTCCCACTGCTACGATTTTCCAATATGCACTTGATGAATTTTGTTAGAACAAGTCCTCGTATATATAGTAGTAGAAAAGCGTACGTTACAATATGAACTTGGTATTAGCCGTTATGATTTAGAGTAGATCCACCATAAATAATGTCGTGGGCTTTTACCATGCCATGACAAAAAAAAAGAAAGTGATTTTACGTTTCTCATTTGTAATGAACTTTTTTGGAAAGTAAACATTTTTCCTTATAAGAAAGCGTTACAACATGAACTTTGTTCTACCAGCGTCAGTAACCTCGTGGGCTCATGCCATGCTAGGACAAAAAAAAATTTGATTTATATTATTTACGGAAAATACTTAGATAGATTCGATGTAAATCTCTATAATTTAAAAAAAAAAAGAAGATAATAATAATATTTGTATTTGATAATATATAATATACTACAAATTTTATTTAGATTTGAACTAGTTGTCATTGTTTGGTAAAAAAATTTGTTTCGCGGTATGTTCACATGAGAAAACTTAATTCTTATCAATTTGGATTTTTCAATTCATCTTATGTTATTTAACTTGGACTAACATTGTGTCTAAAAATATTGTAGACACCGAATTTTGACGCGTTTTGTTGCTGATAAGCGCCAAATTGGAGCGAGTTTTTCAAAAAATTTGTATTTTTCAAGATAACGTTCCAATTTCAAAAAAATACTAGTTTTCTGGGTAAAATAACCATTTGATCACTTTTGTGGGGTATGGGGGCGAAATAGCCTTTTTTACTTCTAAATGTCTTTTTTCAGGTTCTAAATTTTAATATCGTGGTAGTAAATATTTTGATAAATTTTGATAACTTTTGGAATTTGTTTTCGGGCAATTTTTTTAAACATTTTTGGTTCCGAACACATACTTTTTGACAGTAGCATTCCGTGTATCAATTTCGATCAAAAATTTATGTCTCGAAATTTTTATGTGTTGTAATAATTGTTATAATATTTTGACAAATTTAAATCTTTTTGTCATATCATGTGAAACCGGTACAAGTTACAACGTCAGATAAAATTGGAGTTCAAAATTTGGATGAAGTTTAATTAGGAAAAATGACCGAAATAGTCTCTCAACTTTTTTATTTTAGCCGAAATAGTCCGTCAACTTATTTTTTAACCAGAATATTCCTTCAACTTTTAATTTTTAACTAAGATATTTCTTTTGTGGGGAAACCACCACAAAAACCTCTTTCTTTTTTTGATAAATTTCACATACAACCCCTGTAGTTTAGTTGTTTTCTACATTAGCCTAATTTAAAATTTTACAAAACTTTATAGCTAACTTTTAAAAAAGAAGACCTAGTGGTTGACTATGGGGATCTGGCGATAGGGCTAATGGTTGCCGATTGGTGTCTGGTGTGCGGGGGGAGGCGCTTGGGTACCTTGGGGGGTTTTGGAGTTGGATGGGTGACAGCTTCGGCTGGGAGAAGGGGAAGAGATAAGAGTTAGGATTCTAATATTTTTTTTTGTAAACAATAAATGTTTCCTTTTTTTTTTGAAAATTGTTTTGAAGTTTTTTTTTTTTTTCCTTTTTCACCCCTTCAAATTAATTTCTTTCTCATTTTTCCCATTTTAAACTGTACGGGGGTTAAGTGAAAAATAAGTAAACCTTAGGGGATGTATGTTGTGAAATTAATCACAAAAAAAAAAAAAGATTTTTGTGGTGGTTCCACCATAAAATGACCATCTTGGCTAAAAAATAAAAGTTGAAGGACTGTTCTGACTAAAAAAAATAAGTTAAAAGACTATTTTAACTAAAGTAAAAAAATTGAGAGACTATTTCAGCGATTTTCCCGTTTAATTATTCTATTTCCCAATTGTCGCAGCCTGGAAATGACTCGTTATCCTTGAGCCACAAAAACAAAAAGTGTATGTCATTGGTGCTGTTTGGATTGCAAAAAATTTGCATTATTTGCCAAATAATATTTAGTCAGAATATTTACTGTTTGGTCAGCAAATAACTATTCAAATAATATTTTACACTATTCATATTTTATCTTATTCATTATTCATTATTCACACAATACATTATTTGCACTATTCATGTCCTATTCATTATTTACATTTTAAAAAATATTCTATTAATAATTATGTATAAACAATGGAATTAATTTTTTTTTTTTTTTTTTTTGCAATCATTACTTTTTTCGCATAAGGTCGTTTTAATCAAGTAACTATTAGAATTGTATATTTTTATCTTAACGCGTGTTTGTTGCAATATTTTGTTAGTAGTCTATAAATATTAATATTATGAATATAAAAATAATTCGCCTTTGTGCGTCCGTTTTGAACCGTGAACATATATTTATTATTAGTTTAATTTGACTTATTTTGTATGTTTACTTAGTTACATACAAGATGTTTATATGTGTGTGTGTGTGTGTGTGTGTGGCAGTTCTCTTAATAATGGCATAAAATAATTGGGTATAGATGTTAATTATCTTTTATCATTATTGATTTGAACCTTTTTTTATTTTTTATTTTTATGTAGGGTTAATTTCACTGTATCCCTTTAACGTTTAGGGTCATAATCACTTTAGTCCCTAACGTTATTTTTTAGGCATTTTAGTCACTCGACTAACAGTAAAAGCTAACGTTGTTAAAATTTTGGCTTAAATGATATTTTTCACCCTCAAATTATTGATGTGTATAACAAATTTTCTCTTAACACCCAAAACATCTTATTTTATTTTCATAAATAGAGTTTGATGAAATTTAAAATATGTTGATGAATAATAAAAAAAATATTAAAACATGTCAATAAAATAAGTGTGTGTGAGAGAGAGAAAATAAATCAAGTAAAATTGAAAAAAAAATAGGAAAAAGAGAGGATAAGTGTATTTTTGTTAAAATAATATTCAATGTTGAATGACAATAAAGTATAACTCAAATGGTAAAACTACACTTTTCCCATGATTTAGGTCATGGGTTCAACTCACCAAGGGATTAAGTGGAGATTCATTGTAAATTCTCTTTAAAAAAAAAAATCAATGTTGAGTTAAATTTAACGGAATAATTTAAATATCTAAAAAATAACGTTATAAATTAAAGTGATAATGAGTATAAATATTGATTTAAATATATAAAAATAAAGTTACAAATTAAAGTGATGATGAGTATAAATATTGATATAAATATCTAAAAAATACCGTTACAAATATTAAAGTGATAATGAGTATAAATATTGATTTAAATATCTAAAAAATAACGTTACAAATTAAAGTAATAATGAGTGTAAATATTAAATATGTAAAGTAAAATTAATTCTTATATGTATGTGGAGTTTGATAGAAACAAAGGGAAAAATGCAATTTCAAGTTTTTATCAAATGTAGTATAACGAGAATAAATAAAGATTTTTTATAACTGTCATTTTTTTATTTGCATTATTATTATTATTTTTATAAATAGGTTAACCAAATAATATGTACTATTCATTATTTCCAATCCAAATAGTTATTTCAAAATTTTATTTCATATCCAAACAATTATTCTATTATTCTAAAAGTCAACATTACTTCTAAAAACCACTAAAGTCAATAGACAAATATTATTCACCAAATAATACTCCATTATTGGCTGTCCAAACAGCACCATTTTTCTTGTCTTTTCAATCACTTTTGATGATGGAATTTCTCTTTTCCATGCGCACAAGCCATCAGCAAAGACATAAAAAATACAACACCTTTATTATCCACCACAATAAAAGGGCAAGCCATCCATCCATCTTGAGAGATTCTTAGGTGGATCGGGTTCATGTAATAATGCATGAACCTCTTGGTCTTGAATTAGCCATATCACCCAATTGAGTGATGTGACTGATTCAGGATCAAGAGGTTCATAGCACCATCCAAGAATTTTCCCCTAAGTGATGTGGCTGATTCATGATCAAAAGGTCCATAGCACCATCCAAGAATTTTCCCATCCATTTGAAGCCAACAATCATTTCCACTAGCTTTTCCTCTCTCATATTTTTATCATCAAGTATAACTCTCACAAACACTATTCTCTAAAGCTCTACAACCACTAAAACAAACACACACAACAAACAACAACACATGCACACGACACACACAAACACAGTCACGCACAGGGGAGGTTCCAAAAGATCGAGTATTGCTGTTGTTGCTATTGGTACAACAACCCTAGTATAGAGGTTTTCTAGACTCATCATACGAGGCATTTCCCCTTTAGCGGCTTCAACACTTGCCTTGACGGGTACTCTCGAGGCCCTAGCCTTTTGTCCAGAAATTCTATACGAGTTTTATTATATCCCAGATTTTAACCATAGAATGAAAATTTCATCCATAAAATACCAACATACCTCATGATGCCTGAAATCCTGTATTTGTCTGAGTTAGACATTTGAAAATTCCTTATTGATATTTTATGGTAGTAGAGACTTAGTAGGTTCCCCAATACAACCGCAATGAGTTCAGAACAAGATTTTGCTAGACAACATATTTGGTTAAATAGAAATCACAGTAGGAAACAACACATAAAGAATTTAATATTAAGAAATATGATAGTAAGTGTTAAATACCAGACTTTTTATTTAACTTATTGCATAAGAGAAATACAATATTTAAAAGACAGATTTCCAATTAGATTAGCTTATGCTATGGATGTTTTTAATATAGATATAAAATATTATAGACAAGCTTTAAAGAAAGTACTAAGAACTAAAACCATATAAATGGTAGATATAGAAAGAAGAATAATTCCCAAAGCTATTTTAAGAGGAGGAACTAGTATCCCTATGACACAGACGGAAGTACATGGTGAAAGACTTACTCAAGGAATTTTATATTATGATAAAAACGATGGTAATTTAATTAGTTGTTCTTTGTATGATACTTTTTATATAATTAAAAATCAGAAATATGGATATATGTATGAGATTCATTTAACAGACTTACCAGATTTATTTTTTATGTTGCCAAACCAAACAAATTATAATAAAATATCAGCAATTAGTATTAGACAATGCCTAGAATTAAGCACACAACATAAAAAAGAAATACTTAGGATAATTAATTCTTTAGATCAGGCAGCTAAGATGATAATTTTAGAAAAAATAGAAGTATGGAGTAAATCACTTAGAGAATTTTTATTATCAGTTACATCAGAAGAAATAGACAAAAATTATTACATAGAGATTTTTACAACTACAAAAGATTTTTTAATATTTGCTGATATCAGTACCTGAGGATAATAGTAATTACACTGGTTATAATGCTTTAAATTATTTTGATGCAGATGAATATCTTGATACAGATTAAATGTCTTTTACACAAGAAATGAATTTTACACAAGTAAGTTGGAAATATTGTTTAGTAGATTCTAATATGAGTACACAAAGATCTTTGGAACAAACTATTACACATTTAGAAGAATGCCTAACAGATATTCATAGATGTCTTCGAATAACTTCAGAAGCAGGAATCCCAGAAACCCAACCTGAAATAAAATTTAAAGAAGGATTGATAATTAGTATGTTAGATTATATTAGACAATATAAAACAGAACTTCCTAAGCAATAGATAGAAATACAAAAAGCATGATAACAGTTATATATGAGACTTTAAAAAATCAGAATAAAGAAATAAAAAGTATAAGAAAAAATTTAGATTATTTAAATAGAATAATAGAAAATATAGAAAAGAAAAAAGACAATAAAATACCTAATTTACAAAAAATAGAAAATAAGTTCTTTAGAAAAAATTGGAAAACAAGTAGACAAAATAATAAAAGTTCAACAATTAGAATAATGGAATTTAATATAGATTACAAATTAGCAATAGATGAAACAAAGAAATATTTACAAGATCCAGCAGGATTTTTAGCATTCGAACCAGGAACACCAGCAGATAAATAAATAATAAGGCAAAATAATACTATAATAGCATTATTAATAGCAACACAGTTTAAAATAGATAAATTAGAGCAAAAAATGATAAAAATAGAAGATTATTTAAAAGATTTAGCTTCACATAAAGAAGTAGATGAATTAGCAGAAGCAATAAATAAAAATAGATTTAGGATCAAAAGGGAAGAAAAAGATTAGACAACCTAATTGGACATTTTTACAATCTAAACAATAATGCCTAGATTAGGAATAGGTAATTCAGAA
This sequence comes from Cinchona pubescens, assembly GCA_025175665.1. Lineage (NCBI taxonomy): Eukaryota > Viridiplantae > Streptophyta > Magnoliopsida > Gentianales > Rubiaceae > Cinchona > Cinchona pubescens. The sequence continues at coordinate 3,409,310 of JANKKI010000064.1, forward strand.
GATAGAGAAAGAACTGAGACAATAGCTGCAGAAATTAGAAGAAATAGGGAAGAAAATAATACAGTAAGTACAAGAGTAAATAGGAATTTCAAAGATTTATAAGGCCAAATAGAAATCAAACAAAGAATTAATAAATTTAGGAGATATAATAGATATAGATAGGGATATAGAAACATTTAGAAATAATAGGATCAATGTAATTAATTCTAATACATTATATGAAGCATCAGACCAAACTAGACTTTATAGACATTACAGAGAAGTCCAAGTTAGATGTTTAGAAGGAGATATAGTTCAATTACACTTAGTAAACTCCATCACATAGACAAAGATTATTAGAAGGGAATTTTAGATTAACTCATTTAGGATTAATTGTAATAGGAATAAAAGCTTTACATAGAACAAGTTTAGAAGGAAAAGTGTTATTATTAATAATGGATACTAGAATAAATGATGCACATAAAGAAATAATAGGAGGAACAGAAATAGATATGCAGACAGGAGGAGGGATTTTTTACTGTTGTCCCAATTATATGTTAGATACTAGAGAATTTGCAGAACATATACAAATAAAAATAATGACTAGAGAGATATCATGATTTTGAGGGTAAAAATTTGTTATTATGTACAGCATTCTTAGGAAAATTAACTCAAAGTAATACTCCTAGATACAAAGTAAATATAAAAAATACAGTAGAAATGTTAGGAAATAGTGGAATAAAACTTTTACCACCATTAACAGTAGATAATATAGACCAATCAGGATTACTATGGGAATTAGACAGACTAGTAAATAGACCAGAAAGAATAATAGTACCACAAGAAACTATTTATTATGAAGATAGTGTAGGAAGAAAATCCATAGGATTTACTGATTATATAGAAGCCAGCACAAGTAACAATAATGAAGAAGATGAGTAAAGGAATATTAGAAATTCTAAAAATTTTAGAAAAAGACATAGATTTTTATTTACAAACACAAAAAGATAAATTATGGGAAAAATTAGAAAATATTTTAAACATAAAGACAGAAAATAAGAAAATAAGCTGTACAGGATGTAAAAAAGAATTTAATAATATTAGTATAATATTTAAATCTACATGTAATTAATTGCCAAGAAAGAAAAGATAATTTAATTATGAGACATAGAAAAGAAGAATTAAAAACGAAAGAAGAATTGGAATTTGAATTCTTAGAAATAGATAGTGATATGAATCTAGAAGCCTATGAACTTAGAAGTAAAGAAATAGATAATTTAATCTCAGAAGGAGAAACAAATAGTACAGAATATGAACCTAGTATAATAGAAAAAAGAGAAGAAGTACAAGAATTAATGGCAGTCCAAGAACTAATGGAAGGAAGTAGTAGTAATAATCCACAACAGCTATTACCAGTGTAGACACCTATTTTTGTCCCTTAAGTTGTCCCCTATTTTCCTTTTAATTTGTCTCTCAATTTTCTTTTAATTTTTCTTTTTAATGTCTTTTTAACCTGCTCTTTGATTTTCTTTTAATTTACCCTTTAATTCCTTCTTAATTTATGTTATGATGTTTAATTATTCTTATGCGTTTTATGCTTTTGAAATACTAAGAATGAGTTCTAATACTGTATATTATTGAATTTTTAGATTTTAAAAAAAAAATTTAATTAAATTATTATTAATTAAATTAGAAATTAAATTAATTAATTGGTTTAAATTTTTTTTTTTTAAAAAAATAGAGTTCAGCGCGTGATCGATCGCGCATCGCTCACGCCGAACAACAACAGAGCTTTTGGCCACGTTTTCTCTGCGTTTTTCACCCATTTTTCACCAAAAATTTTAGTTGCCCATACTCCCCACATGACAAGGAATGGTCTTTGACCATTTTTACACTTAATCCAATTCATTAAAAGCACAAAAAATCAGTCTAAAGTTGGAGGAAAAATTTTTCTGCAGAGAAAAAATTTTCTTAAGCCTAAAAAACCTGCCAAACAGCCAACTTTGAGCCAAAATTCCTTACGATCGGAGAGGAATTAGACTAAACTCAAAGAAGAAAAATTGTAGAAGGTTCCTGGGGCTAGAACTTCCCTTTGTAAATCTTAAGCAAAATCGTCCATTTAGAGGGTCAAAAACGTGGTATGTAAAAAGGCTGTTGGTCCAGAGGATCTGCAGAAAAATTTCTAAGTCTGGAAAATTTTCCAGACAACCAACTTTGAGCCAAGATTACAAGCGATGGAGGAGGAACTGGAGTAAACTCAAAGAATAAAAGTTGTAGAGGGTTCCTGGAGCTACAACTCTCTTTTCATACCCGAAGCAAAATCATTCATTTGGTGGGTCAAAAGCGTGCTGGAAGAAGGCTGGTAGCCCACAAAAATCTACACAAAAAAAAAGAAAGTTTAGAAAAATTTTATTTCCATTTTACTCCTCCAGATTTCAGTTTTTTTCATTTTAGCCTGAGAATATTTTCTTAAATTACATTTAGGCCCTTCTGATAGGGCCCACTTGATGCCACATCATTGATGAAGTGGCACCACCAGATTGCGCCACGTCAGCGATGACGTGGCATTTTTAAAAAAAAATTCCAAAATTTCAGAAAAAATTTTATTTGCGTTTTGGCCCTCCAGATTTCAGATTTCTGCATTTTTAGCACCCTCAAATAATTTTTTTAAATTACATTTAGGCCCTTAAGGAATTTTCTTTAATATTACTGTTTTTTTCTCTTCAAATTTCTTCCAAATTACATGTTTTATGTCAATAACCACCAAGTTTTACTTTGATTTCTGTTTGACATTTTAATATGTTTTAATTACCCTTTGATTGTGAAATTACTGTTTTGCCCTTATGAGTATTAAATTGTAAATAGACTTTGATCTTTGCACATATTTTTGATTAATTGCTTTTGTGATGATTGGTGCTTTATTTTAATGTTTGTTGGTCTCAATATAATATTTATGCCTTATCTTACTTGTTAAATTATGTGAATTTACTCTTTTGCCCTCAAATTTTGGATTAGTTGCACAACTAGACGTTAAATATTTGAATCAAATTCAATTTAGCCCAGGACTTAATAATTGTATCAATAATATAAAATTGGGCTAGAAATAAACTCCGACGTGCATGATAAATGACTATTTTGCCCCTTGGGAGTTAAAGGGCACTACAAGCTCAATGTGTGCGACTTTTAATTGGACCCGGGCTAAATCTACCTGTCAATGTTAATATTTATCATTTATTTTCATTTCCTCATTAACATGTACATATTTTATTACTTTTAAACTATCTCAAAGCACACGTATGCTACAAAGCCGGCAATAATGAATACTAAAATTGAAATGGGAAACGCGATAAAATCACGCAACCGGTCCAACGCCGGGTAAAGTGGGTGCCTAGGGAAATTCAAATCCATCCCAAACCCTCCCATTTTACAACAGGATTTCCGAACTCATTTTCTTGAGTTACGTGGACCAGGAGTCAATCTAAACTAGGGTTTATCCATCTTACTTAAATTTTCATTCATAAATTATGGCTTAAAATTACAAATTTAAATGGAATGAATTTCCCTATTTTCCCTAGTTTAGATTATTTTTATACAATTCATAGTCGCATTAAAGGCCCCGTTATGTAATAGTAAATAGGTGATTCATTTAAATTTGTAATAGTAAGTAGTCAATTTCTAGATGGGGCGCGCGACAACCCGATCCAAGAGGAAGTAGACTAAGAACCCAATCATCCCCTCTTTTCTTTGATTCTAGAAATAGACCTACACACACTACTGGTAACATCCCCAGAAAAGAGTAGAACCACCATCAGGAGGGAATATTTACTCCCCACCTGTACAAATAGTACCCTATAAACCTAGAGGAAGAAGAGATCCAATGGAAGCTCCCTATATACATCAATATGGAGGACAACCATTTATATTAAACATAACTAATGTAGATCCACAAAGGTGGAATAATTACTTAGATTCTTGGAAAAATGTAATAGCTAGTGATTATATTAAACATTTTGAACCTAAAGATGCAGAAGAAATGTTAAGATATTTGGAACAATACTTAGGAGAATCTGCCAAAGCCATGTGACAGGAATGGAAAGAAAAAAACCCTATAGAATTAGCAGAATTAATTTCTTTAGGACCCAATCCCTTTAATTTTAGAAATACAATACACCAAATAATAATAGGAGAAGATCCAAATTTTGGAAATACAGAACAACAGAAAAATGCTTTAATAAAGTTAGAACAATTAAATTTAAAAAATTGATATTATATAAAACCCTTTTTAGCAGAATTTGTATATTATGCATCACTTAGTGGGAATACATGGAATAATGAAATAGGAGATAAACTTTTTAATAAGTTACCTGGAGCTTTAGGATTAGAAATTAATAAAAGATTTAAAGAAGAAGTAATAAATAAAAGAATGGAAGCAGATATAGGTATAGGAATATCCTTAGGACAAAGAGTAATGTATATAATAAAAATATTAGTGGAAAAATGTACAAATATACAAATAAGTAGACAATTAAAAAATTAAACAAGTTTCTGTAGTCAGATATATACTCCACAACATTATGATAAAGAGGAGATTAAGACCTAGGTGTAAAAATAGAAAACCTATAAAACAAATACCGAGAAGAAAGAATTATTACACAAAAAGATCACAGGCTAGAAAACCATATCTAAACAAAGATAGACATGTTAGAAAATATTATCCAGATAGAACTTATAGAAAAATGTTATATTGTAACAGTCCAGATCATTTAAGCTCGTCTTGTCCTAGAAGAATAAACATGACAAACCGTAAAGCAATGTTAGTAAATAATACTGATCAAGATTATTTAGATATAGACAAAACCCTTAGTGATACAGAAACAATTTACTCAATAATTAGTTTTGAAGAATTATTAGAAGAACAAGAAATAGAAGAAAGAAATGAAATTATAGACCAATTTGTAGAATCAGAAGAACCAGATTTAGAAGAATTTATACAAGATCTACAAGGAATAAATTTTATGTTTAAAGCAAAAGTAAAAATACCTGAAATAAAATGTGATCATGATTGACAAAAGAATAAAGGATTAGATTCTAAGTACCATGTTTATTTTGTGATTGGTATCCAGCACGTAATAAAAGGAGTAAATGTAATTTGTGTTTTAATGAAGCATGTATAAGTTGCGTAGAAAAATATACAGATTTTAAATTTCCAGAAATACAAAATATAAGAAATTCACAAATAAATGAAAATGCTTTTGATAGAATAACTCAACTAGAACAAAGAGTTGCTAATTTAGAAAAAGAAATTTTTTATAAAAGAAAAGAAAAAATAGAAGAAGATACAGAAGAAAATATAAATTTAGCCAATTTAGAACAACAAATAAAATTCTGTAATCAAGATAAAAAATTAAATTCTATAAAATTAGAAGTTACTTTTAAACTCTATAATAAAATAATAGGAACTAGTGCAATTATAGATACAGGATGCACTACTATAATTGCAGATCCAAAATCAATAGATACAACTAAAATATTAAAATTTAAAGAACCCATAAAAGCAACACAAATGGATGGAAGCATAAATGAATACAATTATTATGCAAAAAACATGTAATATAGCTTTTCTGAATAATTGTAATAAATATAGTCAATATTACTTTATGCCTTATGTATTAGTTAAAGAAATATTAGAAAAACATGGAGTAGGTATAATTATAGGATTAAAATTTTTATTAGACCTAGATGGAGGAATTATTTTAACAAAAGAATATGTACAAATTTTTAAAAACATAACTACTAGTCCATGTAACCCAAGTTCACTTCCACCAATCCATCCAGACTTGATAAGACAAATAGAAGATAAAAAATCTAGTAACAAAATAGAAGAAAAGTGAATAGAATGCAAAAAAGGAAAAGAAGACTGTTGTAATAATATAATAATCTTAGAACAAGACTATTTAGAAGCTAACAAAATAAATGAATATTTGATAGATAGGATAAACCTTAAAAATTTATTACATTTAAAAACAAAAACAGAGATAGAAGCACAAATAGACACATTACCATTTATAAGAGAAGACCCTATAAGATTATGGGACAAAAATAAACTATTTATTGTGAAACAAAAGTTAAAAACCCAGATTATATAATAGAGACAGCAAAAATAGAAGCAAGTCCACAAGACATAGAAGAATTTAAAATGCATATAAAAGAATTACTAAGATTAAAAGTAATAAGACCATCAGAATCTCCCCATAGATCTACAGCATTTATAGTTCGAAAATATAGTGAAATAATTAGAGGAAAAAGTAGAATGGTAATAAATTATAAAAGATTAAATGATAACACTATAGATGATAGTTATGATATTCCTAATAAGACATTTTTAATAAATAGAATACAAGGAAAAAAGATCTTTAGTAATTTGATTGTAAATCAGGATTTTGGCAAATAAAAGTACATCCAGATAGCATAAAATGGATCGCTTTTACTTGTCCATTAGGATTATTTGAATGGTTAGTCATGCCATTTGGATTAAAGAATGCACCCAGTATTTTTCAAAGAAAAATGGATAATATTTTCTTAGAATACTCTCAGTTTGTATTAGTATATAGTTTCTCTTGATGACATTTTAATATTTTCAAAAAACGAACAAGAACATATAGGACATTTAAATACAGTCTTTAGAATTTTTTACCAAAATGGGATAGTAATAAGTAAAAAGAAAGTAGAACTATTTAAAACTCATATAAAATTCTTAGGAGTAGAAATAGGAAATGGACAAATGAAGTTACAAGAACATATAGCTAAAAAAGTTTTAGAAATGCCAGACAAGTTAGAAAATTTAAAGGAATTACAAAATTTTTTAGGTCTTATAAATTATGCAAGACCATTTCTTAAAAATATAGGAAAAATTGCAGGACCTTTATACTCAAAGACATGAAAAAATGGCCAAAGATTTTTTAATATAGAAGATATAAATTTAGTAAAGAAAATAAAAAATATGATAAAGAATATACCCCCATTACAATTACCCTTAGAATCAGAATATTTAGTAATAGAAACAGATGGTTGTGATTTAGGATGGGGAGGAATCCTAAAATCAAAACCACATAAATATTCTCCTAAAGTTAGACCAAGAAAAATTATGTAGATATGCTAGTGGCACCTATAGAGAAAAAGGATACAAAACTAGTTTAGATTGTGAAATATTAGCCATAATATATACATTAGATACCTTTAAATTATTTATAATTTCAAAGAAAGAATTTACAATTAGAATTGACTGTGAAGCAATAGTTAAATACTCCCAAAATATGAAAGAAAAAAGTAGGCATAAGAGATGGCAAAAATTTTCATTAGTTATAGCCGAATATAATATTAATTTCGAGCATATAAAAGGAAAAGATAATAAATTAGCAGATGAATTATCTAGAAAAATTTATAATTTTAATGATTAATAATTTAAAGGCCTAATGTTTGTTAATTTTTACAGGCCTGGATCAGACCCAAGAGCTCAGCTCAGGGCTCCCAAACCAAGTTTTATTTCTTATCCAAGATCAAGACCTGCTGTTGCTAAATCCAGCCAGCAAGCTCATCAGACATTTATAAATTTAGACAATCCATTTCATTTTCCTAGTATAGTGATTAAAACAGATTCCCAGTGGCACAGAAAAAAAATTCGATTTTAATGGACATAGTTTATGTGCCATGCCACCTCATAATAGTTTCAGAATATTAAACCTTTATAGAAATATAAATGAACAACAAAAGGTAATTTTAGATAATTTATCGATTTCCTATCAGAGAAAAAATAGTGGACACTTTACTAATTCTTTAAATGCTTTATCTGCTTATTTCCATGGATTAAATAACCTCTCTAAATTTGAGTGTTATGCAGTTTTTCATGGCACTCTAGGAAAGGCAGGATTATACAAGACATGGGTTGAAGTCCTTACGGCAATAAGAGGAGTAAAAAATCCAAAATATAAAGGTTTTCAGACAATCACAGAAGGGCTTGAAACCTGTAGGTTTTATCTAGGAAATCAGTTTCATATCTCAGACCAAATTAACACCAGACCCATATTTCAGACAGACGAAGGCAATCAGATTAACTTTTGTGATCACTGCGAAACCCTTGTTAAAAATTTTAAAACACAATAAACAAAAAATATAGAAATTTAGAACAAGAATTTTGTGATAATAAGACCAAATTATTTGAGTTAGAACAGAAAGTTCAAATTTTAACTTTAGAAAAAGAAAACTGGAAAAATAGGTATTTAAATAAAAAAAATTTAACCAAGGCCAGTGTTTCCGGTAAAGGAACACCTAGTCTAGTTCAAACGGCAGCCAGTAAAGACAAATCAAATCCGTTGATAGTTGGTGATTTACTAAAAATCACACAGACCAATACAGGGTGTCAGCCTGTATCTAGTCCCTTGCAAACGAACAAGGGTAAAGATATAATCAATAATCCGTTAATGGCTGGAAGTTTGCCAAAAACTTCTGAAAAAGAGGAATCCTCTTCCTCAGAAACAAAAAGATGGATTAAATTAAAAAAGAAAAAGAAGACATCACAAAGACCATTCTAGATCAACTTCTTTGTGAATTCAAGAATCTGCGCAAAATTCCACTTAGTGGAATCATGACTCAGACAAAAGAACAAACACAAAGAAAACAAGACAATTGAATACTCAAAGACTGACACGGATTCCACTAAAGACAATCAATAGGAGCCATGTGATCTGGAAGACCAAGTGTCATCCACTGATGGAGTAGACAGCATCGGTCTCCAAAATGTGGAGACCACACTTTAGACAACTTTTTATCACATTATGTAGAAAATGTTAGACAGCTGTTAGAAATTTTCTCCAATTATTGTACTCTAAGACAATTTTTAGAAAAGTAAACATAATGTAAGGAATTTCTTTTACTTTATAGAATTAGGATAGTTAAAGTCCGGGTTTGAAATCCGGAATTCATTTGTATAAATAGACTCATTCCTCACTTGTATAGGATCATCGAGGAAAATCATCAGAAAGCTCTCTCATCTTGCTCCCTCTTTTGTAAATTTCCTATAAACCATCAAGTTCATATTTTCTCTTTCTCAAATGTCATATAATATTCTCTTTTAATTTTACCTCTTTATATTAGTTCTTTAATTTAAGAAGAGAACGATGAAGGCCAGGGGGAGAGGCCGAAAGGTCTCAAACCCATAAATATTCAACAAGGAATTTTCAAAGGTCTAACTCAGACAAAGACAGGATTTCAAGCATCATGAGGTATGTTGGTATTTTATGGATGAAAATTTCATTCTATGGTTAAAATCTAGGATATAATAAAACTCGTATAAAATTTCTGAACAAAAGGCTAGGGCCTCGAGAGTACCCGTCAAGGCAATTGTTGAAGCCGCTAAAGGGAAAATGCCCGTATGATGAGTCTAGAAAATCTCTATACTAGGGTTGTTGTACCTCCAGATACTATAGATTGTAATACATATGGGATGGTTTGATTGGTTGTTTTATGATGCTTGTTTTCTTATCTTTTTCCCGAGTCGGTCTAAGAGTCGAGGATTTTATTCTCTTCCCTTCTTGTGGTTATGGTTCCACCCTAGGTGACTTCATCTATCTTACTTTATTTTGTCTCGTGTATATATATATATATATATTTATTTGTTTTTGGAGCTTAAGGTAAACTCAAAATGGAAGAGCTAGCAGACAAAATATAATTTGTATTATTTTAGATTCATTACTGTAGTAAAATATGGTTGGATAATTAATCCTCTTGTGCGCACAGAAACGTTTGGTAAAACACCTATAGGAGATTGTTTGAAACTTGATATTCTCATGATGATTTTAATGCATTTTTACTTCAAAGAAAAAAAAGAAAAAAATAGCACTGCAACTAATTAGATTTCTTTTCTTTGCAGTTGGTTTTGTTTTTGCTGGGGCTGATTTTTGGGGTATAGTGTTTAGTTTAGTGATTTTAATGCAATGGTTTGGGCAGATTTGTTTTGGGCTTGAAGCATTATGTACATGTCCTGGTGTTTTGTTTTGCTGCTTGGGCTTTATTTGTCTTTGTTAATTTTCGTTTGGATTTATTTATGGGCTGACTTTGGTTTGCAACCTGACAAATTTTAATGGTTCGAAGTTGGATTGTTAGTTATTGGGTTTGGGTCGTTTTTCAGTTTTATTCTAGTAGGATGAAGAGGTCCTGGTTTTATTTGTTTTAATTGGGTTTTATTAGATTTGTTACTAGTGAGTCATTCTTTTACTTGAGCCTTGTTAGTCATCTAGATAGAGCAAACTTATTTGTTTTTACTTGTTCATTGGGTTGAGTCTGTCATGGGCTTGATTGTAGAAACGTTTAGAAGGCTCCTTTTATTTGGATTATTAGATTTCTTAGGCCCAACTATTATCCCTCTTTTCTGAAAAATCACATCTTTACTCCAGGAAACTTTCATACACTCATTTTAGTCTTTGAAACTTTCGGCAATTGTTCCCTAAATCTTCTAAAATTGTAGTTTTAGTCCCCAATATTTTTTGAAATTACTTTGTTACTCCAAAACTTTCTTAAATTGTATTTTTGCCCTAAAACTTTTGAAATTCCACTCTAGTCCATACTTTTTTTTTTCTAAAATGACAATTTAGTCCCCCTAACTTTTGTAAACAATTTTGTTGGGCCTAAACTTAACTAAGTTTTGTCGTATTTTTTACCCTAAAATTTTTTTCTATCTTGTGATCAAGCCCCTTGTAGTTTAGTTCGTTCCTATTTGTGTTCCCTTTCCTTCATAATTGTATTGTATCATTATAATTATGTTGTTCCTTGTAATTTTGTTCTTTAATTACTTGAGAATATTGCAATTCCCTCCTAAATGTTACCGTTTGAGCTAATTGAGTTCATTTTGTTTTGAATCATCTCCATTTGATTCATATTTTGATGAATTGGTGTAATTTTTGTTATTTAAGTTGCTTTTGTTAAATATCCTTGTCCTTGCTTAAGTAATACGATTATTTGAACTTTATTGTCCTTAGAAATTTTAGTCCCGGATAAAGGGGAAATGAGGATTTCTTTGAAAAAATGATTTTATCCTGATCCCCAACACAAGATAATATTAAAAACAAGAAATTTTTTTTTTTAAGCAGTCAAAAATGTGTTTTTGCTACAGATTTTACAAGACAACAAAATTGGGCTTTTAAATTTGGGGTTTTAGTATTGGGCTCATTAGTAGTAAATAATTTTAGGGGTTAAAGATTTTATTTCTATTGTGGGCCAATTAAAAATATTCAATTTGGACTTAGTGATTTCCTTTGTGGGCCCGTTATTTTTATTACTGGGTTCGTCAGTTCTTTGGGCCTTGTGTAGTTTTTGTAGTTTGAGTTTTATTAGTGGGTTGATGAATACTTGGCCCAATTCTTTTGTGACTAAGCCCAACTACTTGAACTTTTCTAATAATTACATTCTGACCCTTGACCTTTTAATTACACTTCGGCCACAAAACTTTCTTAAATTTTATTTTGACCCCTGTAACTTTTCAAATTCTGCTCTAGTCCCTAAATTTTTCTAAAATGATAGTTTAGTTTCCTCAAGTTTTGTAAATGACTTTTGTTGGTCCTTAAACTCAATTCAAATTGTATTTTGTGATTCTAGAACTTTTACATTTTGCAATCAAGTCTCTTGAAGTTTAGAGTGGTTCTAATTGAGTTTGCTTTTCCTTACAAATTATTACCGTATCATGTTGATTTTATTGCTTGTGTTTTTTAACACTTTAATTGTTTAGAAATCTTGCAATTTGATCCCTAAAGTTTAGATTTTGCTTCAGTTAAGTCCATTTTCTTGTAGTCATTATTATTTATGCTATTTTTTCAATTAAATGGAATGGTGTTAGTTATCTAATTTTCTCTTGTTATGTGATAATAGTATTTTGGTTGTTTGAGTCTTACTTATATTTTCATCATTTCATATTTGGTACCATGATCCATTTGTTTATGCATTGAACTAAAAATAGGATGATTTAAGTACTTTTGGCACGTTATCATGTATGTATAAATCTCTTTATGTGCTAAAGGTTATATATGATTTTGTGGTTAGTTGTTTAATTGCTTTTCTTAGTTTTCTCCATTATTGTTTCTTTTATAGTTATGTTATGTATTGTAATTTATCCCATTGTAAAAAAGACTTAAGCCTAAAATAAATAGATATAATTGTGTAGAACAACGTGTTTATTGCTTTGTTTAGGATTTATATGTTAGAATATTATGTTTTTTTGGTGCTTTATGCATTTATTATTTTTACTATGGTAAGTGCATTTATTCTTGTAAATACTTTCTGTTAAACTCCAATTATGATAATCATATTTTGATGATGACCAAATCATAGTAATGATTTGAAAAAAAGTGTGCAAAACAGGAAGGTTCGAACGTAAATGATCATCTGAACACAATTAAGAAAATAACTAGAAGAACTCTACGGACGCCGATGTTTGTTCGAAAGGAAGACAGTTCGGACGATGGTAATCGTCCGACACAAAGAACCTAAAGCCTCAGACGAAGAATAGCCGTTAGAGGGTTGTTGGAGGTAGTTTTTGGGCATCTATAAATACCCTCAAGTTTGTAAATGTAAAAAGTAAAAAGAGAAACTACCACATTCAATACAAACACTTGTAAGAGCTATTTGGGAAGAAATATGCTAAAATATTATGGGTTGTATTGGTTTGGGTAGGTATAATTTTCTTGGCTCAACTAGAGGGAATTAGTGCGAGCAAGAGTATACTAGTGAGTAATCTTCAAGTGTAAGAGTAGAGGGATAACAAATGTATAAAAGTGGGGTTGTATTGTAAAACTCTTTGACTCAACTAGAGGGATTTAGTTGGTGCAAGGGTGAGCCTACTTGGTGTACAAGAAGGTTATTGCCTCACTTTCTCTGAAAATGCACTACTGGTGGATCTACTCCAAACTTGAAGAGTTTGGAAGTTTGGGAGTTTGGTTTGATATTTCCTCATCTCAATCCTTTTATTTGTTCCTTAAGCTTTTGTTGGACCCCAATTATGATAATCATGTTTTGATGATGACCAAATCGTACTAATGACTTGAAAACAAGTGTGCAGAAAAACAGGAAGGTCCAGACAAAAATGATCATCCGAACACAATCAAGAAAAATAACCAAAAGTTAAACAACACTTTAAGGACAATGAAGAGCATCCAAAAGAAAGGAACTCGAACGATACAAGAGAGCGTCTAAAACATGATCAAAAGCTGTAGGACACATATGACTGTCTGAACCAGAAGCTGAGGGATATGACGCATATGACTGTCCGAACCATAAGTTTTAGGACGCACATGACCGTTCGAACCAGAGGCTGAGGGATAGGACGCACCAGAAGCTGTGAGATAGGACGCATATGATCGTCTGAACCACAAGCTATAGGACACACATGACCGTCCGAACCAAAAGCTGTAGGACGCACAAGACTGTCCGAAAAAAAGAGCTCAAAATGAAGAAGTTTCTGTCAAGCTGTAGGACGCGTACTACCGTTTGAAACACTATTCATAAAGCTGTAGGATGCATGGTCGGACGTCCGAACCTCTGTCCGAACTCTTAACGGCTAATTTTCAACAGCTAGTTTTTTGACCGTTGGAGCTCAAATTTCAGCATAACTTTCATCTATAAATAACCCAAGGACATCCAAATGATGAGAGGAACTATTGCATTCAATACAAACACTTGTAAGAGCTATTGGAGATGCTTGGGAGAAATAGGCTAAAATATTGTGGGTTGTATTGGTTTGGGTAGTATAGTTCTCTTGGCTCAACTAGAGGAAATTAGTGTGAGCCAGAGTAGAGTAGTGAGTGATCTTCAAGTGTAAGAGTGGAGGGATAACAAGTGTACAAAAGTGAGGTTGTAGTGTAAAACCCTTTGGCTCAACTAGAGGAACTTAGTTGGTGCAAGGGTGAGCCTACTTTGTGTACAAGAAGGTTATTGCCTCACCTTCTTTGAAGAGGCACTACTAGTGGATGTACTCCAAGCTTGAGAAGCTTGGGAGTTTGGTTTGATATTTTTTATCTCAATCTTTTATTTCTTCTTTAAGCTTTGATTGTTAAATATTTATCTTTGATTGTTAAATATTTATCTTTGATCATTTGTGCTTAAGTATTCATTTGTTGCACAAAGTTTGCATTTTCATTAAGCACTGCAAAAGGTTTTTTTTTTGAGACAACCTAATTCACCCCCCTCTTAGGTTGCTTTTGGGCCAATTAACAGCTTTAATTGATTGAATATTTATCTTTGATCATTTGTCCTTAAGTGTTCATTTGTTGAAAGTTTGTATTTTCATTAAGCACATTAAAAGAGTTGTTTTTAAAGACAACCTAATCACCCCCTCTTACGTTGTTTTTGGACCAACACTTTCTGTTTATGCTAACATAGAATTTTCCCCTCCTGTGTTAGTCCAACACTAGCACGGTGAGTTCTCAATTCCCCACCTATTCTATACACATTTCATTCTTTTGTATTCATTCTGATCCATCCAAACTTGATATAAATATGGGTTAATTTCTTGGAAATATGAATTAAATCTAGCAATCAATTTTATTGGGGGTGAAAGGGTGCCTAGGTCACCTATAAAGTAATCTATCTTTTCCTTTCTTCAATAGGACTCCTGAACCTATTTCTTTGTTTTCGTAGATTAGGAGTCATCTAGTATAGGGTTTATAATTAATTTTACCTATTATTTATTTATTTATTATAGTTTAAATATTTCAAATTAAAACCCTTTAGTACTCCCCTTTAACCTTTAGGTTTTTCCGTTTCCTTAAGGTTTAGTTTAGTATCCCGATGCACTTTACACACCGGGTGGTGACTCTATTATTTGCTTATTTATTCATTTCTATAAAAACCCTATTCCATATCATTTTTGGGTCTTCAAATGTCGAATTTCAAAGTCCCATTTTAGACCCCATTTAGCTGCAACTATTATACTTATATAATTATCACTCTCGCTTATATTATTTCATTTTTCCTCGCTAAAAAATGGGGCGCGACAAATATTTTTCATTTTATGCACAAATCTTTTGCTAATTATTTGCTAATTTTCATAATTAATTTTAGGCAAAATTTCAGCTAATTTAAGTAACCCTAAAATAGTAAGATTTGAAGAAAAATTAGCTACTTATATGAGTTAAAGTTTGGAAACTTTTGAGAGTTAAAATATGTATAAATAGGGGACTCTGTAAGGTTAAAAATTATTTGCTTGGCATATTTTGGGTCTACAAGCTTTGGAGAAAGAGTTTGTGTGTGCATCAGGAACTCGTCATATATCGAACATAGTACAACTTTATAACCTAAGTTTTCCGGTAACTCCGTTTCATTATTTATGTTATTTGTATACAAAATATCATGCCTAAGATTACGTTTTTTTGTTAATTTTTATTATTGATTGATTGATTTTGGTAAATTTAGTTGTATTTTTTAGAAGTTGAGATTATTTCAAAGTATAAGAATTTATTAATTTAATTCTTTTTTGGAAATAATTTTTGTATAGTTAAAATTAGGATTTTTCAAAAAAAAAAAAAAAAAAAAACTGTAGCTGGTTATTCCTCTTGCTGCTCGGCTTGTTTGTGGTGGCTTGTTGCTAGTTGAAGATGGGTTTTGGTGATAGTATGTAGTGGTGGTAAGTTGGCCGACGGAAAGGAAGATGGAATAGAGATGGAGGAGGAAAGAGAAAAGAAAAGGAAAAGACAGACAAAAGGAAAAGCAAGAAAAGTGAGAAGGGCATGGTCACTGTCGGGAAAAAGAAAAAGAAAAAAAAAGGAGGTTCTAACTAGTCTCTTATACACAATTAGATGTGTATAAGAGACTGAGTTTCGTTAATTGAAAATTTGCTTAAATCATTCAATTACTCTTAGTATAAGAAATTTGAGAGACATTCAAGGACTATTTTCATAATAATTTAGCAAATGTTTTTGCAATAATAGTACGAGTAAGATAATTTGAAGGTTATATCTTTAGATATATTTGGAAAAGTTATTTTTATTATAATATGAATATGATTAAATATTTTTAAAACTCAGATAATTTTATCTACGGCATGATAGTCTATGTATGAAAATGAATTTATTTTGAAATTGAAATCTAGTAATATTTGATAATTTTTTTTTGTAAAATAGTCATTTTTTTGCTACGATTTTTGTGCTACTCTGAGATAAGTGGTTATTACCCCTTTGTATTTTCGAAAACATTTGGTCTAAACTATTAGTTTTGCCAACAAGTTATTTTAATTATTAAATTTGGATGATTTATTCTTAGATGGATACTTGAATTGTTTTAAATTATGAATTTTTATAAATGTCATTATTTTGAACTTCGTATGATTATTTTACATGTGTATGTGCATGTAATATTTGATTGGTAATTAATAATGGGCTAAACCTCTTAAAATAATCTTGAATAGTCGGTACGGACTATAGTTCTGATTTTTTGTCCGGATGACCTAGGATCCGGTATTTTGTTTGGGTGACGTAAGACTCAATATTCCATTTCTAATCCAAGGTAACCCTTTGACAACCTTTTCTAGTGGGGTCTCTTAGCACTAGGTCGAGTTCAGTAAATCGATAACAGCGTTTGTTTTATGATCCTATAATGAATCATAATATGAACTTTGAACTCCAATTATGAATATGACTCTGACTATCTGGTTCCAAATTTTCGAACTCTGTTTATGAATTTTAGTTTTGCTATTTTGATTCCAACTTTCTTTTGAAGTTTTGATTCTGAATTATGATTCCAATTTCGATTTTGAACTTTAAACTTATGATCTATGTGAAAGCTATTTTGTAAATCCTTGATATAATGCCACTTTCTCTAAATATATGTAAGTATGATTTTCGAAAAAACTTTTGGGAAAGAAACTTTTTCCGTTACAGGAAATAAGAATTTTTCTTTGATTTATGATATAACTCTTTTTGAAATATTTATGTATGACTGTGTGATGAAACTTTGTAAAATATATATAACTTGTCTGGTTTAGGAAAGGCGGTATTTGCTGCTTGATGAGCGACTTGTTGATCACCCCATTATAGTATTTTTGTAGAATTATAGACTGTACGAGGACGATTGCATGTATAAGGAATTGGTATATATTGATGGTTAGACTCCTAACTTCCGAAGAAAGCTAGTATTGCTAGTGTTGCCTTGGCACCGTTGGATAGTTTAGTTTATAACGTTTTGATGCATATTCAAAAGATCAATTGTAATGGATTGTTTAGTAATTTAATGAATTTATTTTAAATTCTGTTTCGGTTTTGGTACGTTGTGCCTTTTACCTGAGAGGTAACTCATACGGTTACGGCAACTGTCACGTGTCAACATATGCGAGCACAGGACGTGGCAGTTTAAGTAATATCAGAGCTAGGTTTACAATCTATGAGGCAACCATTAAGGATTAGAATGCAGTGATTTACGTAACTTTGATGACTTTGGATATGTTTGGATTGAGACTAATTAGGCAAGTGATTCAAAGTACTTGTATCGGATTTAGTTATATAAAAGTAAGGACACAATGGTATTACAAATATGAAAAAAGTGGGAATACTTGGAATTAAATGACAAATGTAAAAGAAATGTAGATGACCTTCGAGGAATGGATGTATGTTGATAGAGTTCTATTTTAGGATTGATTTTTGTTAGGTTGAATATCTAAGATGGGGATTCTGAAGTGCCCTACGTGAAGAAAGTGAAGAATCGAGATTAAGATGGACATGTTAATGAAATATATGCTGGTATCCCTTCAAAGGATAAAGGAAATGATAAGCGTAATATTTTGAGGAAATTCATTTTAGAGAATGACCAAGAGTAAAAAGATTAACAAGACTATAATATTGGTTGATGTTTGAATTTTTAGTAGTCATTTGTGATAGAAATTTGGTTTGATTTTTTAATAATTTAGTGTTTCGATATTACAAAGGATATGTTCTAGAAAACATAATGTGTTGTTTTGATGAAAGTATGATTTATTTCCTAATAACTTGTTTTATTTTCAAAAGGATTTTCCTATACTTGTGTCATATTTTTCAAATTGGAATTCCTCCACCCCCCAAAAAAAGATGATTTAAATTTGTCACAACTCAGTTTGTCTTAAAAAGTAAAAAAATATTATGTACTTGTGTTGTATTTTGTACACTGTAATTTTTTTTTTAATTTGATACTTGATTTAAGAGATACTGCTAATTACGAGATCTACTAGATTGAAAATCTGAGGCAAATACCTAACATGGTAGTTATGGAGTACTCTTATATGTTGTGGTATTGGAAAAGTTTGTTCCTACTAATGTGGCCGACAAATGTACTAAGGATATAAAATTTATTAAGGATTAAAATGGACATGTTAATGAATTTTGAGGAACCTTTAGAGAATGATCAAGAGTGAAGAGATTAAGAAGACGATAATATTTGTTGATGTTTGAACTTTTAGTAGCTATTTGTGATTGAAATTTGCTTTGATTTTTGAATAATTTAGTGTTTCGATATTAATAAGGATATGTTCTTGAAAACATTATGTGTTGTTTTGATAAAAGTATGATTTGTTTCCTTACAACTTATTTTCTAAAGTATTTTCTTAAACTTGTGTCATATTTTGTCCAATTGGAATTTTTTCCCAATAAAAAAAGATGATTTAAATTTGTCACAACTCAATTTGTTTTAAAAAGTAAAAAACAAAAAAATAATATATTTTGTACTCATGTTACATTTTGTAAATTGTAATTTTTTTAAAAAAATTTGATACTTGATTTAAGAGATACTGCCAATTACGGGATCTAATAGATTGAAAATTTGAGGCAAATATCAATGAACATGACAGTTATGTAGTATTCTGATATATTTTGGTATTGGAAATGTTTGTTCCTACTAATATGGCCGACAATGTACTAAGGATGTAAAATTTATTAAAGATTACATAGTAGACTCCAATCCAAGTTGGTAAATATGGGACTTGGGTGAAATTGATATATGCTCGCAACTCAAATTTCGGAATATTTTTTTGTATGACTCGAGTGTTTTGAGGACCCTTATTTGTAGCCACTGTGGAATACTAGATTTTGATTTCTCTTTTTTAATTTAGTGATTATGATTGTGAAAATATATGGAAAAGAATATAAAGTTAAATTGGTTCGAATTCGTATAAGTATTTTCGATACTATCTTTACGAACAAACAAGTTAGCAAAATGTGGTGTTAATGTGGACTATAGAATTAAGTGTGAAAATTTTTCTGGAAGGCTAAAATTGAATTATTAAGGTAATACGAATAAAAGATAGACACCTCAAAGAATATTGGTGAGTGCAGTACAACTGAATTGAAGGTAAGAAAGGTTATCAAGGATACTTAACTTCTGTGGTAGATAGTAATAGAATGAGGGGAACTTATTGATTGTGTGATTAAGGAATGTTTGGAAATATTTATGGAAGAATTACTTAGAATATCTTGGAAGAAAAAATAGCTTTGAGATAAACTTGGTACATAGGGTTTTTCCAGTATCTAAACACTATAGGGATGGTTCGATTATGCTGAAGGAACTGAATGAGCAATTACAAGAATTATTGGATAAGAATTTTACTAGACCAGTGGTCCACCATAAGAGCACCCTTTTGGGTTCATAAAGCAGAAAGTTGGGAGTTTGAGGATGTGTATTGATTATAGGGAGTTGAACAAGATTACTATTAAGAATAAGTACACTCTCTAAAAAAGATGATTTAGTGATTGATTTAAATATGTGAAGGTATTGCATATTATTGATTCAGGGTCAAGGAGGTTGATATACCTAGAGGTGATTTTTGGGATGCATTATGAACTCACTAAAAAGAAAAAAATTTGGTGATATCATTTGCTTTGACCAATGCTCGTACGAGATTCATGGATTAGTTTTATGCCTGAACTGGACAGATTTGTGGTAGTGTTTATTGATGACATTTTGATTTATTTTCTAAGTAAGGAAACTCATGAGAAACATTTAAGAGAAATATTTGGTATTTTAAAGGAAGATAGGTTTACATAAGTGCAATTTTTATATTACATGTGATTTTATGTAAGGAGTTTGTGAATCCTAAAAATTGAGGACGAAATGGACGGACCGAGGTCTACACGTATTACTGAGGTAAGAAACTTTTTGGACTAGCTAGTTACTGCACAAGTTCATTAAAGGGTTTTAAACTAATGTAACAGCATGAGGAGGATTATCATGAAAGAAGGTATAATTGGTTTGATATTTGAAATTAGGAAAGACCTTTCAACATTCAATAAAGAAGTTGATAACATTTACCAATTTAAAACCTGCCACTTGGAATTAAAGATTTGTAATCATTTTTTTAAGATGAGTTGAAGAATGCATTAGATTGTGTATTGATGCTGGCGATAAGTTAATTGTTTACCATTAAAAAGCGATTAGAACTCTATGGGAAAAAAAAATATTTGGCATGTCATTTGAAGTTAGTGATTTGTGGGGTTCGATTTAAAGTTCCACAAATATTATTTTCATATGATGGACAATGCGAGGTGTTCACAGATATAAGAATTCTAAGTATTTAGTCATTCAAAAGGAGTTGAATATGAGACAAACAAAATTGATAGAATTATTAAAAGATTATGATTTGACAACAAGTACCACACTGAAAAGAAAATAAAACGGCTGATGCTTTGAGTCACAAAGTTGAGACTAGAAAGTCTCCAATGTTAGAAGGACAAAAGGATGAACTATGAATGGAAGTGATAGGATCAATGAATCATTTGATTGTGTAATCTGCTTGAGTTGGGACGATTAAAGATGTTCAAAGACAAGCTGAGAAATTTTTGTAATGATTCAAGTGAACTTTTGGAAGGTATGATGCCCCATTTTAGTGTAAGCTGTAAAGATATTTTATGAATACATAGTTAACTATGTGTACCTAACAAGGAGAATTTAATAAATGAGATTGTGAAGGGAGCAAAGATGTATTGAGACCTAAAAGGAAATCTTTGGTGTAAACATAATGAAGAAGTCAATTGTCGAGTATGTGACAAAGTATTTCAATGTCAACGAGTTAAGGCTTAATATCAAAGACCAGAAAGTTTACTTAAACCTTAGGAAATTTCACAGCGGAAGTAGGAACATATTATGATGAATTTTTTAAAATAAAAATTGGTAAGGATTCCATTTGGATAGTGGAGGATCATTGGACTAAATTAATACATTTTAAATCTTTACATGCCAACCATGAAAAAATTAGTGAAGTTATATGTGGAGCAAATTATGAGGTTACATGCATTACATGTGAGCATAATATTAGACTGACACCATTATTTCACTTCTTGGTTTTGTGTTTCGTACCCAAAGGGTTACATGAGCGCACATTTGATACTTAATAGCATTGCAGACAATAAAACCTGGAGGACTATGCAAAAACTAGAAGATATGTTAAGAGTTTATGCATTAGATTTTGGAAGAAATTATGATCAACTATTAAAGCTGGTGAAGTTACTAAGTAGTAATGGAATGATTCTGTTCGAAGCGTTATTTGGATGTAATAGTAGAATCCACTATATTGAAATTGAGTTGGTTTAAAAAAATTGATTTCTAAATTTGATTTAGTGAAAAAGATATTGGAGGAAGTTAAGGTTATTTGAGTTAAGCTCTCAATAAGTAGGACCATTCGAGATGTTGGAATGAAATGGAAACTGGTGTAGTAGTTAGGTTTTGATATCTATAATTTGTCAAAGTGCATAATATATTTTAAGTATCGCAACTGTAAAAGTATGTACCTATCTCAAGTTATGTGTTCGAATCTTAATCATTGCATGTTAAAGGAAATTCTTATGAAAGGATCATTACTCAAGATTATGAACCGTCCATGGATGAAAAGTTCCAAAAAGGATAAATTTCACATGTAAAGTTTCAATGACTAGTCAAAATGTACGAGGAGCGATATGAAAACAAGAAGAAGATATATGAACGAGAAACATGTTTTCTTTGATCAAGGTGTGTAAGTTTCGAAGACGAAACTTTTTATAAGAAGGGTAGAATGTAAACCCACGTAATTTTCAAGAAAAAAAGATAATAGTAATATTAGTATTTAATAATATTAAATATATTACGAATTTTATTAAGATTTGAACTACTTATCATTGTTCGGTAAAAAAAATCATTATGTGGTATGTTCACATGAGAAGATTTAATTCTTATCAATCCAAGTTTTCCTATTCGTCTTGTATTATTTAATTTGGACTAACCTCGTGTCTAAATACATTTTTTTAATTTAAGTGCAAATCTTTTGCTAACTATTTTCTAATTTTCGTAATTAATTGTAGGCAAAAATTTCAGCCAACTTTTGTAACCCAAAAATTATAAGATTTAAGTGAGAAAAATAGGTAACTTAAAGGTGCTAAAGTTTGGAAACTTTTGAAATTAAAACATGTATTAATAGGGGACTTTGTAGGATTAAACAGTATTTACTTAACTGATATTTTGGGAGCTTTGGAGAGAGAGTTTGTGTGTACATTAGGACCTCGTCATATATCAAATACGGTATAACTTTATAACTTATGTTTTCTGATAACTCGTTTCATTATTTATGTTATATAGAATATCATGCATAAGATTACATTTTTTTGTTAATTATTATTATTGATTGATTGATTTTGGTAAATATAGTTTTAATTTTTTAGAAGTTCGGATTATTTCAAAGTATAAGAATTTATTAATTTAATTTTTTTGGAAATAATTTTTATATAGTTATAATTAGGATTTTTTGAAAAAAATGTTGCTAGATGCTAAAGAAAATTCTTATGAAAGGATTGCCACCAAGGATTATGAACTACAAGGACGAAAAGTTTTAGAACAGATAAATTTCACATGTAAAGTTTCATGCCCCCATGAGTGGTCAAAATGTACGGGGAGCGATATGAAAACAAGAAGAAGATATATGAACAAGAAATATGTTACTTTTGATCAAGGTGTGCAAGTTTCGAGGACGAAACTTTTTGTAAGGAAAATAGAATGTAAACTCCTATAATTTTCAAAAAAAAAAAAAAGACAATTGCAATATTAGTATTTGATAGTATCTTATACTATGAATTTTATTTAGATTTGAACTATTTGTCATTGTTTAGTAAAAAAATTTGTTATGCGGTATGTTCACTTGACAAAACTTAATTCTTATCAATTTGGATTTTCCTATCCGTATTGTATTATTTAATTTAGACTAACCTTGTGTCTAAAAGCATTTTTCATTTTAAGTACAAATCTATTGTTAATTATTTTATAATTTTCGCAATTAAGTTTAGGCAAAATTTTTAGCCAACTTAAGCAACCCAAAAATTATATGATTTAAGGAAAAAGTAGCTAACTTATAGGTGTTAAAGTTTGGAAACTTTTGGGAGTTAAAATATGTATAAATAAGGGACTTTGTAGGATTAAACATTAATTACTTACCGATATTTTGGGAGCTTTGGTGTGAGAGTCTGTGTGTGCATTAAGAGCTCGTCATATATCGAATACGGTATAACTTTATAACCTTAGTTTTCCAATAACTCCGTTTCATTATTTATGTTTTGTAGAATATGATGCCTAAGATTATGCTTTTTTGTCAATTATTATTATTTGATTGATTGATTGATTTTTGTAAATTTAATTATATTTTTTTTGAAGTTAGGATTATTTGAAAGTATAAGAATTTATTAATTTATTTCTTTTTTGGATATATTTTTTGTATGGTTAAAATTTGGACTTTTCGAAAAAAGAAAAGTGTTGCTGGTTATTCTTGCTGCTGCTGCTTGGCTGCTACTGGTGGTGGTGACTTGCTACTCGTAGTAGATGGGTTTTGTGATAGTATATGGTGGTGGTAAGTTGGCCAACAGAAAGGAAGAAGGAATAGAGATGGAAGAGGAATTCCAAGAGAAAAGAAAAGGAAAAGACAAAGAAAAGGAAAAGCAAGAATAGAGAGAAAGAGCATTGTCTTGGGAAAAGGCAAAAGAAAAAGGAGGTTCTAACCAGTACTAGTTTAGGTTAATTGCATGTCAGTCCCCTTAGTTCTGTTAGTTGAAGTTTAGGTTAAAATACAAGTACTCTTAGTATAAGAAATTTAGGAGGTATTCAAGAACTATTTTCGTAATAATTTAGCAAATGCTTTTGCAATACTAGTACGAGTAAGATAATTTGAATGTTATATCTTTAGATATATTTAAAAAAGTTATTTTTATTATAATATGAATATGATTAAATATTTTTGAAACTTTTATAATTTTATCTACGGCATGATTGTCTATATACAAACAGATTTATTTTGAAATTGAACTCTAGTAATATTTGATAATTATGTTTGGGAAAATAGTCAGTTTTTTGCTACGATTTTTGTGCTACTTCGAGCTAAGTGGTTACTACCCTTTTGTATTTTTTGTAAAAAAATATTGTCTGAAATATTAATTTTGGCAAGAAGTTTTGTTAATTATTAAAATTGGATCTTATAGAGATACTTGAATTGTTTTAAATTATGAATTTATATAAGTGGCATTATTTTGAACTTTGTATGATTATTTTGCCAGTGTATGTGGATGAAATATTTGGTCAATAATTAATAACGAACTTAACCTCTTAAAATAATCATGAATAGTCTGTAAGGACTGTAGTTTTGATTTTTTGTCTGAATGACCTAAGACCTGGTATTCTATTTAGGTGACCTAAGGCCCAATATTCTATTTCTGAGTCGAGGTAAGTTTTAGTCGAACCTCTTGACAACCTTTTTTGTTGGAGTCTCTTAGCACTAGATTGAGCTTAGTAAATTGATGATAGTGTGTTTGTTTTACGAGTCTATAATGAACCATGATATGAATTTTGAACTCTGATTATGAATATAACTTTGACTGTCTAATTCCAAATTTTCGAATTTTGATTACGAATTTCGATTTTATAGCTCTTTTGATTCCAACTCTATTTTGGACTTTTGATTCTGAATTATGATTCCAATTTTGATTTTGAACTTTTGATCTAAGTGAAAGCTATTTTGCAAATCCTTGATATAATTCCACTTTCTCTAAATATATGTAAGCATGATTTTCGAAAATACTTTTGGAAAAGAAACTTTTGCCGTTATGGGAAATAAGACTTTGGCTTTGATTTATGATATAACTTTTTTTTTGAAATATTTATGTATGACTATGTTATGAGACATTGTAATATGTATATATATGTGTGTGTGTATATATATAACTTGTTTGGTCTATCAAAGGCGGTGTTAGTTGCTTGTTGACTGACTTGTTGCTCACCCCATTACATTATTTTTGTAGAATTAGAGATTGTACGATGTATAAGGAATTGGTACATACCGATTGTTAGACTTCTGACTTCCAAAGAAAGTCAGTGTTGATAGCTAATCAAGAATTAGAGAAATATTAGAATATTTTAGATTTCATTTTGTTTTGCCTTGGGACCGTTGAATAGTTTAGTTTATAACGTTTTGTTGCATATTCAAGACATTAATTATTATGGATTGTTTAGTAATATAATGAAGTTATTTTAAATTTTTTTTGTTTTTGGTGCCTTGTGCCTTTGAGAGGTAACTATTACGGATACGACGACTGTCACGTATCAACGTATGCGGACGCGAGATGTGACAGTTTAAGTGATATTAAAGCTAGGTTTAGGATCTAAGAGGGAGCCATTAAGGATTAGAATGCGGAGATTTAAGTAACTTTGATGACTTTGAATATTTTGGATTAAAACTAATTAGGCAAGTGATTCAAAGTACGTGTATCGGATTTAATTATATAAAAGTAAAAACACGAAGGTATTTCGATATGAAAAAATTGGGAATAATTAGAATTAAATGACAAATGTGAAAAGAAAGGTAGACGACCTTCAAGGAATGGATTTGTTATTGTTAGAGCCCTATTTTAGGATTGATTTTTGTTAGTTCAAATACTTCTAATATGGGGATTTTGAAGTGCCCTACAGGAAGAAAATGAAGACTTGAGAATGGACATGTTAATGAAATATGTGATGGAATCCCTTCTGAGGATAAAGGAAATGATAAGGATAATATTTTGAGGAACCTTTAGAGAATGATCAAGAGTGAAGAGATTAAAAAGACGATAATATTTGTTGATGTTTGAATTTTTAGTAGCTATTTGTGATTGAAATTTGGTTTGATTTTTGAATAATTTAGTGTTTTGATATTACTAAGGATACGTTCTAGAAAACATTATGTGTTGTTTTGATGAAAGTATGATTTGTTTCCTTACAACTTATTTTCTATATGATTTTCCTAACTTGTGTCATATTTTGTCAAATTGGAATTTTTTCCAATAAAAAAAGATGATTTAAATTTGTCACAACTCAGTTTATTTTAAAAAGTAAAAAACAAAAAAAAACATTTTGTACTCATGTTACATTTTGTTAACTGTAATTTTTTTTTAATTTGATACTTGATTTAAAAGAGATACAGCCAATTACGGTTTCAGCCAGATTGAAAATTTGAGGCAAATACCGAACATGGCGTTATGTTGTATTCTAATATATTTTGGTATTGGCCGACAATATACTAAGGATATAAAATTTATTAAGGATTACATCGTAGATAAAATTTATTAAGGATTACATCGTAGACTCCAATCCAAGTTGGTAAATATAGGACTTGGGCGAAATTGATATATGCTCGCAACTCAAAATTTGGAATATTTTGGAATTTGTTTTTTGTACGACTGGAGTGGCTTGAGGACTCTTATTTGTAGCCACTATGGAATACTGGATTTTGATAGCTCATTTGAAATTCAGTGATTGTGATTGTGAAATATATCTTAAATAATCTAAAGTTAAATTGGTACAAATTAATATAAGTGATTTCGATCGAGACAATCTTTTGGAATGAACTAGTTAGCTAAACATGGTGTTAAGGCGGACTGTAGAAATAAGTGTGTAAAATTGAATTATCATAGTAATAATATGAGTAAAAGAAAGACACCTCAAAGAATATTGGTGAGTGTAGTACATGAAATGATGGTAAGAAAGGTTAACAAGAATACTTAACTTCTATAGTAGACAGTAATAATGAGGCAAACTTATTGGTCATGAGGTTAAGGAATGTTTGGAAGTATTTATGGAAGAATAACATAGAATATCTTGGGAAAAAAATGTAATTGAGATACACTTTGTACATCAGGTTGTTCCAGTATCTAAACACTCTCGGGGTGGTTCGATTACGCTGAATGAACTGAATAAGCAATTACAAAAATTATTGGATAAGTAATTTACTAGACCAACGGTTCCACCACAGGAGCACCCTTTTTGGTTCATAAAGAGGAAAATTGGGAGTTTGAGGATGTGTATTGATTATAGGGATTTGAAAAAGATTACTATTAAGAATAAGTACACTCTCCCGTAAATGATGATTTAGTGATTGATTTAAATGTGTGAAGGTATTGCATATTATTGATTAAAGATCAAGGATGTTCTAGAGATGAATGCATTATGAATGCTAAATTTTTTTTGGTGATATCATTTGTTTAGACCAATGTTCGTACGAGATTCATGAATTAGTTCTAGGCCTCAACTAGATAGATTTGCGGTAGTGTTTATTGATAACATTTTGATTTATTTTCTAAGTAAGGAAATTCATGAGAAAAATTTAAGAGAAATATTTGGTATTTTAAAAGATTATAAGTTTATCTAACTGCAATTTTTATACGAGATGTGATTTTATATAAGGAGTTTGTGGATCTTAAAATTTGAGGACAACGAGGACTGACTGAGGTCTGCAATCGTTATTGACGTTAGAAACCTTTTGGATTAACTAGTTAATGTCACAAGTTCATTAAAGGGTTTTAAACTATTCTAACACCATGAGGAGGATTAACATGTAAGAAGGTATAATTAGTTTGATATTTAAAATGAGGAAAGACCTTTGAACATTCGAAAGAGAAGATGATAACATTTACCACTGCACTAAAAAAACAGCATTTAGCAACGGATTTATTGACCAATTTTGATAAAAAATTCGTTGCTAAGAGCTTTAGCAACGGATTTTCTGACAAAATTTTTTGTTGAAAATCGTTCGTCGGTAAAATATAGCAACGGAATTACCGATGGAATTTTAGCAACCGATATTTCCGTCAGAAAATCGGTTGCTAAATTTGGTTTTGATAGTTTCCATTCACCTATGATAGCAATGGATTTTTTGGTTGCTAAATTTAGCGACTGAAAAATCCATTGCTGATTATAACATTAGCAGCATACAAATCGGTTGTTGAATTTAGCGTCGGAAAAATCCATTGCTAAAGATATCAGTAGCAACGAAAAAATCTGTTGGTAATTAAATTTTTAAAAACGAAAAAAAATATTAGCTACAAAAAAATTGGTTGCTAATTTAAAAAAATATAAAAATTAAAAAATAATATGTTATTCATTTCCAAACCTGTCAACAATAAAATCCTCATAATAATATGAAATTCAAAATCTACATCACGACTAAATATGCAAAATGTGCATTCAATGCAAAACCACCACATGTCAACAATGCTAATAGGAAACTTTGATATATATTTAATCCACCACCCAACAACAAAAGAAAAATAAAAGTAACAATATAAGTCAATAAATACAAAGTTTATTAACTAGCTAGTATCCAAGGATAATGTCATTCGTTATCACTCGCTTCCTCTCCATTATTGTCGTCACAATCACCACCATCTTCTTCAACTTCATGTATACGACACAACTTTGGTACTTTTTCAACCCCACTTCCACTAGCATAAGAATCCCGAGGCATTGTAACAAATTGGGCAAACCCTAGAAGGAGATAATACAGTGGGAAATGGGTCAAATCTTGACTAGGATGCTGAAAAGCTGTAGAATTACCCCTTGAGACATCATTCTTTCAAATACCTTCATTTTAGACTTTAAGCTGCTAACTATATCTTTAAATTCATTATTACTTGTCCGTAAGGATACAATTGTACTTTGGCAAAGGCTTTGGATATGCTTCTTTTGTTCCTGAACCGTGATCTCCAATTTGGTAGACATCCCATATGTGTCAGAAGAGGTAATGCCATAATCAAATCTACCTAAACCTGCCAGCCCAATCACGTGTCCTTTCTTCATCCACCAATACTTCAATTTCACTAGGCAAGGACTGTTGTGATGGATCACCCTCAACATTAGAACTCTGATTGGATTGAATCTCAGGCCACTTAGTATTTAAATTTTCCTGTTCATGCATCAATCAATCATTGCATAGGTGACCAATCTATCCCGATGTGTCAAATGAGTAATGCTGCCACCAGTATGGAGCGGAAATCCTTTACCATCGCAAGTGGATGCAAAATTCTGCTTATTTGTTTTACTCAAGGATTTGAACTCATCTCCACCCCATATCTTCAGTGATTGAGGCCGTATGGACTCTCCAATCCAGCCTGGTCGATGATTACTTTTCCTAACACCTTCATGAACGTCATGCATTCTGGGCCTTGATGCCACATCAAATATCTTGCGATTTCTAGTTTCTGTCTACGAAGGCCAATGAAAAAAATTCTACATACCAAGACAACAACACAAATAAATGATAATGTTAAAATTATAAACAAAAAAAATGTAAAATTGAACAATGAAAAAAAATAGTAGCTCACTCCAAATTCTCTAAACATTAAGTCTCCCAGCTCTTTTGGTATTTTCTTCCAAGTATGGTAATCACCAGTTAAATTAGTTTAATGAGGTGAGTAATACGCGAAACGCACTCGTGCTGATGAAATTCAAACCTAATCAATGAAAAATATGAATCATAAATATATGAACCTACAAAAAATCATAACATTACAATTTAAATCATATTATCAATTAATGAAATTAAATAAAATATAATATAAATTCATTACTCAAGACCACATGGTCGTGTAAATTTTTTTTGTAGTATTCCTTCCATTCTGAGCGTCGTTTAAACCATCATTTGAAGCACCTAATGATTGTGTTAAAGGGTGTACACCCCCAATACCTGTGTTCCGGCCGCCCCAGTATTTCTCGAAACCAAATAAAAGAAGGTTTCTTGCATGCCATGTAAAGGAGGTTGGCTCATAGGAGGAGGCATGATAGGTGCTTGCCTCGTAGGGGGAGGCACACTAAAAGGCACAGACGTAGATAGGTGGCTCGTAGGAGAAGGCATGATAGGTGACTGGAACGTAGGAAGAGGCATGCTAAAAGGCACCGATGTAGGTGATTGGCTCCTAGGAGGAGGCATGCTAAATGGTATAGAGTAGGTAGGTGGCTCGAAGGAGAAGGCATGTCAAAAGACTTACATCTAGGTGGCTGACTAATAGGAAGAGACATTCTAAAAGGAATAGATGTATGTGGCTGACTCAAAGTAGACATACTAAAAGACATAGGTGGGGGTACTATATTATTTATAGGAGCAGACATGAATGATGATGTATTGGTGGTGGAAGGCTTCTTCTTCTTGTTAGTGCCCACATTCTTACCTTTTCATTTTCCAATATCAGGCATCTGTTAACGAATGTTAAACAAAATTAAGGGTATTTGAAATTAACTTTTTTGTTAATCATACATGATCTTAAATAATCCACATACAAATATTATCAATTAGACAATCAAGATGTTATTGAAAAAACATGTAAAGATTTTCAAGCCTGCGATCGCTATAGATATCATAACAGTCTAAATGAGAAGATGATGCAAAGAAACAAAATGGGCCACACACTTTGAAACATAAAATGACTACATATATATATATATATTTTGAACGTCACAAGATAGAGAAAATCTATAAATCTAAGAGGATAAATATTGAACTCATCTTTACAATAGTATTAAGAAAAGCATTACTTTTAATATTGAATATAAGTAAGTTGAAAAGGTGCATATTAGTCAAATGATTGGTGTAATTTAAGGTTGTCATACTCCATCGGAATATGGGACTAGATTAAATTCTTGACCACAACATTCACTACCAACCGATTAGAAAAATGGAAGAGAAAATATAATACCAATGGGTATTCTTCAACAAAACATGCTTCAATTGGTGAAAACAAAGAACAATTACTTTAAAAATGAAATAGTAGAGAAAATGAAGTATTCTTAGCCATGAATACAAGACAAGAACCCTGTTATAAAACTTTAAAAGAACGTATGTTATTACAAAATTCATAAATTCCTATTGATTATCATATTCATTGTCATATTCATCATTTTTTTCATCATCCTACGAATTCATTCTCCTATTCTGCTTCTTCTTCTTCCTCTTCCTTATCATCTTCGAATTCATTCTCTTCCTCTTCTTTTTCTTCTCTTCTTCCATACCAACCATAGTAGACCTACCCAAATCATCATCATCAATTTCTTCGTACGCCCCATCAGTGTCTACCAGAAGTCCTATAGGGTCATTATCCAGAACTATGCCAACAATCGAATGATGTTCATCCTGGTATGGATTTTTTATGGTATGATCTTTGTCAATTCTGCCTCTAGGCCTTATTTTTATCACAACCAGCCAATCCAATTTACCAGGATGAACATCATTTGTCTATGATTTGTCTTAGATATGGAACATAACACACCTGACTTGCATGTTGTGCAAGTACAAAGGGATCAAATTTTGGATATCGTCCTATTTTTTTAACTTCAACAATTTCATATTTGTTATGAACTCTAATGCCCCGACTGCTCACCGAATCATGCCAGTCACAATTGAACAAAACAATCTTTCATTGACCTGGATATTGTAATTGAACTACCTCCTGAAGTACACCGTAAAAGTCACTTGAACCCTCATTTTTGACACAAACTCCAATAGTTTTTCTATCCTCTGTCCATTCATTAGTGTGAAAAATATATCCGTTGATAGAATTTTGGCCATGTTTCAACCTTTCTACTAGGGCCTCACGCGAGATCACACAAGTACTCATTACGTACCATGTTTTGTGGATTGCGAACCTAACATAAAAATCAAAACTTTAGATAATGTTACTACTTTTACAATTATATGGTACTGTATAGCTTTAGTATTATTACTTACATATTGATGGAAACCATGTCACAATTTTTCTTCGCAGATAGTTCAACTTCTTTGTCGTTAAGATAAGGCCAATATGTTTGCACAGCTTTCTTGTACATCCTAGAAATCCATTTTTATTTTAAAGATATCATGTTTATCTTAAAAACATTAAAGCTATGTTAAAGTATCATCATTAGTTATAGGAAAATTCTACGGTCCCTTTTAGGGAACCATTCTCTTGTGCTTTAAATGCTTGTATAGTACAATACCATGTGCTTTAAAAACTTGTACTGCAAAGCTTTTTAAGCTAAGGGAATGGTTTCCTCAAGGGGACTGTAGAATTTTCCTTAGTTATATATACTATACGTACGTCAAGAAAGGCTTCACTTCATCAAAATTTAAGAGCACATGCAATGCAGCTGTAGCCATCTCCTGATCTGTCAAAAATCTCCATTTACACTTTCCTGTCGGGAGGCCTGGTTGATTGAAAACCGACAAGATAGGTGGCATGATTGCATCAAATCCATCATTTGATGTTCATTGCGTCCAATTCTTGTGGACTTATATTGAACATGAGATTCGAAATAGTAAGAACAAAAGTAAGAAGTCTATAAAGACAAGTACGCCTCACATATGGAGCCTTTCGGACGGGCTCTATTTTTAACCATGCCTTTCAAGTCATGTAAAAACCCGAATGTTATATAAATATACATATTAGAAGTTTCTTCGCAATAATAGATTGTTAGCCATGAATTACAAATTTAGTATAAATTTATTTTTGTATCATGTTGTAAGTTCTATTTTTATCTCTCAAATGGATACATCCATCTATATTGAATGGGTCCTCCAACTATAGCTTCATATGGAAGATGTATGGATAGATGCTCCATCACGTCAAAAAATTCTAGTGAAAATGTTCGTTCCAATTTACACAAGATTATATGAATATTTTTTTCCATTTCAAGGAGCAAATCTTCCCTCAACTCAGTGCAACACATGTCCCGAAAAAAAAGACTCAACTCAATAATAGGCTTTCATATTGATAGATTCAGGCAATCCAATAAATGCAATAGGAAGAAGTTGTTCTATAAACACATGACAGTTATGACTTTTCATCCCAAGTAACTTACCTCCATCCCAATCCACACATCTGGCTAAATTTGAAGCATATCCATTTGCCATCTTTTATCCTGCAACCCAACCACAGATTTCTCGTCGCTGGTCCAATGAGAACGTGAAGTTAGTTTTTGGTTTTGTTAGTTTCCCATTATTTAAGGTTCTCAACTCCAAATCATGTTGCTTGCAATAAACACTCAAATCCCTTCGTGCCTTTGCATTATCTTTGGTCCTATCTTTGTTAACCGTCACGGTATGGAACACGTTGTCGAAAATATTTTTCTCGATATGCATGACATCCAAGTTGTGATGAATTAAGTTGTCTTTCCAATAAGGAAACTCCCAAAATATGCTCTATTTGGACCAATTGTGTCACCCCATATCCATCCAGTTTTTCGTGTTGAACCTTCAAATCCTTTGTTTTCGGTAGGTGTACTCACTTTTTCCCACAATTCTCCACAAAACAGCTCTATTCCTTCTAAAAACATGATCCTCGGACAAGAATTGGCGATGAAAATCAAACCAAAATTTCTTTCCTCCAAACTTCAACCTAAATGCTTTGGTTTGCTCCATGGAAATAGAGCATGCCAATTTTTCAGCTATACTCCACCCTGATAGCATGTCATATGCAGGATAATCATTAATAGTCCATATCAATTCTACTCTCATCTTAAAGTTTTGTTTCATGAAAATGTCATATGTTGGGACACTCTCTAACCATAACTGTTTCAACTCGTCAATCAAAGATTGCAAATAAACATCAATTCGGCCTTTTGGATTAAGTGGACGGGAATCAAACAAGTTAAAAACATATAAGGAGCGGACATGCACATTTTAGGTGGAAGATTATACGGTGTTACAATAACAGGCCAACATGAGTAAGGTTTGCCGTTATTGTTGAAAGAATTAAAACATCTGCACACAAATCACGTCATGATCCCTTTACATTTATTGGGTCTAATGCAAAATTTGGGTGTTTTCGATCCAAGTTACATGCTTTGTCATCCGAGGGGTGACATAAGACACCGGGATCTCTCCTATTGTCAGCGTGCCATCTCATGTACTCAGGTGATCTACTAAAGGCATATTGCCTCTTAAGTTGTGGTATAAGTGGCAAGTAATGCATCCTCCTGTAAGGAACAGGTTTACTTCTTCCCTCTTTTTGGGTGGTTTATATTGAGGATGCTTACAGTGCATGCAATAAATTCTGGTACCTTTGTAATAAAGCATGCACCCATTTATGCAACAATCATACTTAATAGCAGATAAACCAAGTTTCTTCACTAACTTCTTTGTCTCGTTAAAATTACTTGTAACAGAATTACTAGGAGGAGTTGCCCGTTTAACAATGTCACACATTCTGTCAACACAACCCTGTAACAAGGTATAGTTTGATTTCAAACTTATCAATTGAACAGCTATAGACAGCTCAGTAAATGTTTCACAGCTAGAATACAATTGTTGTTGAGCAGATTTTAACATATCATAGAATTGAGCGGCTTCAGTATTAGGAGACTCCTCAATACCTAATCTACTTTGTTGCTCCTGACGGTGTTCAGATCCAAAATTACTTCGATTAACCGTATCAAACACCATACTTTGGAATCTATTCTGATATTCATTAGACAGGAATTTAGAATTACTTGAATCTGCCCCATGACTATCGAACTCTATTGGGTTAGACTCACCATGTGAAGTCCAATACCAATAATCTTCTATAAAACCATATTTATAAATGTGTTCAACCACACGATCCGGATCCATTAGTTCCTATTCTGGTATGTAGAACAAGGACACCTAATTTCTTTATCATTAGCATATTGTGGTTGTTTGCACACAAATTGGACAAACTCATTAACCCCTTCTAAAAAAATGTGGTGTTAAACTAGTGCGATTAGGTAAGAGCCTATCATACATCCAATGACAATAAGATCGAATATCCATAATCTGTGGTACTAACAAATATTCAAACGTTTAGGGGATGATTATAATAGTAAAATATTGTATACTAGTTAGAATTATAAGTTGTTGTATCCCTAGTTGCAAAACAATGAAACTAGTACTTTATTAGTATTATTATTACTTTATAGTCTGATAATCAATCATGTGCAAAAAGTAAATACTAATGCATACTTAATAAATATACTACTAATATGCATGCATATATGTGTGTATCTATATATATATATACACACACATATACACACACCTATATTACAGTCACTAATTTTTTGTAGTACCCTTATTACGACTATTTTGTAGTATATTAGTATTAATACTTATTCATGTTGTTACTTGAGCATTTTTAGTACACATTCTTGAAAAAATTTCAGCATAGTTTCTCTTGATTTTGAACATTATCTTCATTACAAACCAATTAAAATAAATAAGCATAAATGAGAAATGTTTAACTTGACCCGGCAGGGATCGATACAAATAATCAATCAATTATGATCCAATAAGAGTTGATACAAATAATCAATCATGACCCAGCAAGAGTTGATACAAATATCAATCATGAAATCAATGACAATAACATAAACTAAACAAATCCAATAACTTATTCCCTATAATTAGCTTATGTATATCTAATAAGAACCCCTGTAATTACCAACTAAAGAAAGTGATGTTCTAGGCTTACCAATCCATTTATCATCATCGATTTAACACAGAGTGGGCTATCAAGATTACCCATCATATCTCCAAAAAATTTTGTAATTATTCTTAATACACATTCTTGGAGAAATTTTGACATAGTTTCTCCTAATTTTGAACATTTTCCTAATTGCAAACCAATTAAAATAATCAATAATGAGAGCTATCACTAAAAATCAATAAAACAAATTGGATAAAAGCTGATTAATAATAAATAAATAAATAAAATATTAAGATTAATAATACGCATAAATGATTATTCATGACCCGGCAAGGGTCAATACAAATAATCAATCATGACCCGACAAGGGAATTGATACAAATAATTAATTAATCATGATCCGACAAGGGTTGATACAAATAATCAATCATGACCTGACAAGGATCGAATCAAATACTCATTCATGACCCGGCAAGGGTAGACACAAATAATCAATCATGGCCCGGCAAGGGTCGATACAAATAATTAGTCAATCATGATCCGACAAGGGTTGATACAAATAATCAATTATGACCCGGCAAGGGTAGACACAAATAATCAATTATGACCCGGCAAGGGTCGATACAAATAATCATTCATGACCCGGCAAGGGTCAATACAAATGATTAATCATGGCCTGGCAAGAGTTGATACAAATAATCAATCATGACCCGACAATGGTTGACACAAAAGATGTACAACTGACAAATATCTAGATAAATATAAAGTTCATAGTGCTAAGTTTTAAGGTGAAATACCTTTTGTGGATGATCTTCAACAAAATTCTGGGACTGGAGTTGCAAGTATAAACCAAGGAAAGCAATCTAAAGAGGAGAAAGCAGAAAGTAAGAAAAAAGATTAAGGTTAGAACTAGAAGGTTGACGACAAGGAATTATTAACTCAGGGGTGCAATGAACAAATGTAACAATTAAAGATGATATGCAGTTTTTTGCGAGACTGGATAATATGAAGGGATGGTGTAACGGAACTTTAGAAAATAATTTTGATACTAATCTTCGAGACTCCCTAAAACTAAGCATGACTATGTATTTCTACTTGTACTGATATATATTATATTTGACAAAACAGAACAAGAACCACGGAAGGTAAAACATAAGTAAATCCAAAGTATAAACAAATAATAAAACTAATCTAGTTTGATAAGTGTCATGGACTCTTTGTCCAGAATCACCCACATCATCATGCAGAGGTTTATCTTAATAGTTTGAGATGGTGTTGGTAATTGTGGACAAAGGGTTCTATGCAATCTACTTAGGATCCGATTCACCTAAAAGTTTCCCGGCTAACAATCATCTATGCCATTTTTTAGCAACAAACCAATATTGACAATTGCCTACTTGTTTAATTGAAGTAGCTGCATGACATTTTATGACATTCATATTTGTCTTTAGCATTTAAAGTAGCACACAAATCCTCCTTGAACTCGATAATGCATGCACCTCATAACTTAAAGTTTCTAATAAAGGCTATATAAATATATAACAAAAACTCTAACTTACTTCTATTTATAAATACAACATGTACAACTCATCTATATGAGCTTATTTCCAAAGCATCTTTATAGAACTCTAGTTCAAAGTAACCAAACATTTAGAGGGTTATTTTAGGTTTTTAAAATCTCTATTCAAGGTTAGTTAAGTAATTGAATATAAAACATAATCTCTCCCTCGGATTGCATTTCTAGGCAGTGAAGAGGTAATAGGTTTAGAGGTATTTTTTACTTTTTGCATAAATCCGTTAAATTTTTAAATTTTTATCAATTTTATATAAAAAACCCAAACCACAAGGAGGCATATTATTGGTTTACAAACCATAGGGGAAAATCTAAACATTAGACAACACAAGGGCTGTGTTCCTAGTAATTCACCCAAATATAAAAAATAAAGAAACATTTACAGATACATAAGGAGAATTGCTAAAATAGTCTTTCAATTACTATATTTTTATAAATTTTTGAATAAAATGTATCAAAGGTTTTGTTCTACCTTTCAAAAAAAAAAAAAAGGGGGTAATAATCTAGTTTCAGATCCACGCTGTCAAATTATTATTTTTTCCTAATTTTGACATTGAGTTGCATTTCGATCGATGAATTTAGGGGAAAAAATTTAAAATCCATCCATTATTAACTGATGGGTAAGTTAAAATGAATGAATTTCAACTCCTTCCATATTAAAATTTATTTAAAATTCTTCCTTTAACACTTTTAATTCAAGTAAATTTAAATTTCATTAATTTTAGCCCTAATATTTATTTCAACAAACTGATGAATTTCAAGATTTTCACAAAAACTTTTGATCCAAATAAAGCCTGACAATTCAATATTCTTTTTTCTCCTTTTTTTCCTTCCTTTCTTTAACTTTAATTATAAACCATTTAGTTAATTGGTTGTGACTAATGGGGTATCTTTATTACTAGTAGTCCTATAGGGATTTACAATTTATAGTATCCCTTAGAATAATCAAAACAAGAACCTAATTATAGCATTGATGTTATACATGCCTAACTTAAACAGTATAATTTATGTCCCTTTTAAATATTCCTAAATAATGGTCTGAGAGTGAAGTCGTTAGTTGCATTCAAAATTATGGCTTGAGATTTCCAGCTTTTAATGTACTTAATGTACTTATGTTAAACTTAATTAAGGTTGTCGAGTTTCCGTTAAGGTATTTTTCCAATAGCCGGATAAAACTCATTGGTCAAGGTTTCTCGAGTCCTCCAATAGTTGTAAATATTCGGAGTTTGAGAAGGAAAAGATGGATAAAACTCATAGCATGATGGAGGTTCCATAATATATAACTCTAATTAAGTCTTACCTATATATATAAAAAAAAGGCTGATATTGATCACAGTCGTGAATCCATTATCCGCAAACCCTAATTCTTGTTAAAGGTGTGATCTTCTACCATCAAACCTTCAGTTTCACCATCAAAAATTTTTTAAAAAAAATTCAACAAATTAATGTGATTAAATCTGAAAAATAATTAGAAGTTATAAAATCCTAACACTTACCTAACAATTGAAGCTTTTTGTGGTCGAGATGGAGGTGGAGGACGTTTGTAGAGGATGATGTCGGCGGAGGTTGTTCGCAGCTGCCTTTTCTAATCTTTTGGTCGCAGTAAGAGGGAAAGAAAATTGATGGGAAGAGATAGAAGGAATTGATAGTGGTAAGGTTGATTTTGGATGAGAAGGTGGTGAGAAGGTGGAGGTGGCGGTGAAGGTGGTGAGAAGGTGAGGTGCGTTCTCGGCTGGGTTGGGATTCTGTTTTCTAATTTTTGCCGAGGAGAGGATTGATATGATATGCAATTCTACCTGCTTAGCAACGGATATTTCCTTTTCTAAGAGACCACAACCGATATTCTTAGCAACGGACTTTATCCATTGCAAGAGGAATTTTTTTTTAAATTTAAGTACTTTACCAACAAATTTATCCGTAGCTAGCAATTGCCCAAAACAAAAACTTTTTTGAAAATGTTGCAATGGATATATCCATTGGTAAATTTCTTTAATTGTTATTGAAATAATAAGGAATTCGGTTGCTAATATCCTTGCTAATAGCGATCAAAAAAATCGGTTGCTAATTTGTAACGCTATTTTATGTTTTTCAAGTAGTGTACCTGTTTAAACCTTACCACTTGGAATTAGAGATTTGTAATTTTAAAGATGAGTTTAAGAATGGATTAGTTTGTGTATTGATGCTAGTGATAAGGTAATTGTTTACCATTAAAAAGGAGATTAGAACTATATGGTAAAAAAATTATTTGGCATATCATTTGAAGTTAGCGATTTGTGGGGTTCGATTTGAAGGTCTACAGATATTATTTTCACATGATGAACAATGTGAGGTGTTCACGGATCTAAAAATTTTAAGTATTTTGTATTATGTAATCTGTATTCAAAGGGAGTAGAATATGAGACAAAGAAAATTGATAGAATTGTTGAAAGATTATGATTTGACAATAAGTACCACACTAAAAAGCAAATAAAATGGTTGATACTTTGAGTCATAAAGTTGAGACTAGAAGACTCCAATGTTATAAGGACAAAAGGGTGAACTAGGAATGGAAATGATAGGATCAACGAATCAGTTATTGGATACTTTGATTGTGTAATCTGCTTGAGTTGGGAGGATTGAAGAAGTTCAATGACAAGATGAGAAATTTTTGTAAAGATTCAAGTGAAAGAAGATATGATGCCCAATTTTAGTGTAAGATGTAAAGATATTTTGTGGATACATAGGAAACTGGGCACTTGATAACTCCAGGAAACTAAAGTTATATATACCCTAAACTTGATGATTTTGCTTCTAGTTTCGAGTATTTATAGTGTTTTCGTGTGTGTTTTTATCTATTTTTCTTTTATGTGTTAGAATGTGTTAGTATGTGTTTATTAAGATTAAATGTTTGAGTACTTATTTAGGTGATAATTAGCATATTTTATTAGGTTTTTCCATTTAGAGTTGTGTCGTGTCTTTGACTTAACTTCGTTGGGAGTCAAGTTTTCGTTTGTCTTTGTTTGTCCTTCGTTTTTGGCCTATTTTGTGAATTTTATTTATATGTTTAGATGTTATTTTAAGTTTTTATTATAGATAATAATGTTCTCCTATGTGTTAGGGTGGCATGAAAAAAAATGGCGCATTAATCAGACTTCGAATGAAGATTTTAGAAGCAAAACTGTGAAGTGCTGCATTTCAGAAGTTTCAATCCATATATGATCTCAAATTTGAGATCCAGATCTGGAGGCGCCTGGAGCAAAAAATGACTTTGTTCAGGGCTGATTTTTGCTGCACAATTATCCCACTACCTTAGCACTATATATACCCCTTTTAAACCTCATTTGAGGGAGGAACTTAGCTAGTAGAAGTAGGCTAGATTAGAGAGTAATTTTCTTCCTTTTTCCTCCCTATTCATCTGGGGAGGGCTTTCTTAGATTAGAGTAGAATAGGACTTTCTTTCATGTAGATTTCAAATCCAAGCTAAATATTGAAACCTTTTAGTTGTAAGTGCTTTGTTTATGTTAAAACTTCTATAGTTAACCTTTAATTTCATGTTCCTTTAGTTAATTAGTTTAATTGCTTTAATCTAATTGCTTTCTTTACTTGTTTTCTTAGGGTAATTGTTAGATTAGTTTATGGGCTTTCTTTAAAAATGCTTTTTTTTAGTGATAATTTGTAGTTTAGATTGGTTAATTAGGATAGATTAGTTTATGGACTTTTCATTTAATTGCTTTCTTTACTTGCTTTCTTAGTTTAATTATTAGATTAGTTAGTGGGTTTTCCTTCATTGTGCTTTCTTAGTGTTAATTTGTAATTTAGGTTAGTTAATTGCTTTTTAAAAATATTTTCTTTTTACTTGCTTTCTTAGAATTGATTAGGGGCTTTCTCTAATTGTGCTTGCTTAGGGCTAATGAATAGTTTCTTTAAAGGATTAACTAATTGCTTGCCTAATATGCTTTTCCTTTTAATTATTCCCTTTATTTGCTTTCTAAAGATACTTCCTTTTTAATTGCTTTCTTAGTGATTAATCTTTACTTTAAATTGCTTTATTAGTTCCATTAGTTCTAGTTTTAGTTAAATCTCTTCACTTAATCAATTGCTTCAACTTGAAATCTAACCAAATAATCGGTGATTATCGACCAATTCTTGTGGAAACGATCCCTATTTCAGGATGCCACCTAGTTAGAAGTACGATTTAGGTGTTTTATAAATTTATAACTAGGTGTGTAAGGCATTAGTACCTAACAATGAGAATTTAATAAATGAGATTATAAATGGAGCAAACATGTATTGAGACCTCAAAGGAAATCTTTGGTGTAAACAAAATGAAGAAGTCATTTGTCAAGTATGTGACAAAGTATTTCAATGCCAACAAGTTAAGGCTGAATATCAACGACCAACAAGTTTACTTATACCTTAGGAAATTGCACAGTTGTCAACAGTGGAAGTACGTAACATATTATGATGGATTTTTGAATATAAAGATTGGGAACGATTCCATTTGGATAGTAGAGGATCATTAGACTAAATCAATATATTTTAATTCCCCAAATAGTGGGGAAAGCATGAAAGAATTAGTGGACTTATATGTGGAGCAAAGTATAAGGTTACATGGAGTACATGTGAGTATAATATTGGACTGATACCATTATTTTACTTCTTGGTTTTGTGTTTCGCACCAAAAGTGTTACGAGAACACATTTGAAACATAGTACTGTTGTGGATAATAAAATCTAGAGGACTATCCCAACACTAGAAGATATGCTAAGAGTTTATGCATTAGATTTTGGAAGAAATTATGATCGACTGTTAAAGCTGGTGAAGTCACTAAGCAATAATGGAATGATTTTGTTCGAAGCATTATTTGGACATTGGAGTAGAATCCACTATATTGAAATTAAGTTGGTTAAAAAAATTGATTTCTAAATTTGATTTAGCGAAAAAGACACAAAATTGGAAGAAGTTAAGATTATTTGAGTTAAGTTCTAAATGAGTAGTACCATTCGAGATATTGGAATAAAATGGAAAGTAGTATAGTTGTTAGGTTTTGACATCTAATTTGTCAAATTGCGTAATGTATTTTAAGTATCACAACTGTAAAAGTATGTAACTAACTCAAGTTATGTGTTCAAGTCTTAATCATTGGATGTTAAAGGAAATTCTTAATAAAGGATCACCACTAAAGATTATGAACCGCAAGGACAAAAAGTTTCAAAAAAGATAAATTTCTCATGTAAAGTTTCAACAACTAGTCAAAATTTATTGGAGTGATATGGAAACAAGAAGAAGACTTATGAATGAGAAACATGTTGCCTTTGAACAAGGTGCACAAGTTTCGAGGACGAAACTTCTGTAAGCAAGGTAGAATGTAAGCCCC
This sequence comes from Cinchona pubescens, assembly GCA_025175665.1. Taxonomy (NCBI): domain Eukaryota; kingdom Viridiplantae; phylum Streptophyta; class Magnoliopsida; order Gentianales; family Rubiaceae; genus Cinchona; species Cinchona pubescens. The sequence goes on from JANKKI010000064.1 coordinate 3,451,938, forward strand.
TGTAATTTTCAAAAAAAAAAAGAAAGATAATAGTAATATTAGTATTTGATAATATCTAATATACTATGAATTTTATTTAGCTTATTTGAACTACTAGTCCTTGTTCGGTAAAAAAATTTTATGTAGTATGTTCACATGACAAGACTTAATTCTTATCGATCCGGGTTTTCCTATTCATCTTGTATTATTTAATTTAGACTAACCTTGTGTCTAAAAATATTTTGCATTTTAAGTACAAATCTTTTGCTAATTATTTGGTAATTTTCATAATTAATTTTAGGCAAAATTTTCAACCAACTTGAGTAGCCCAAAAATTATAAGATTTAAGGAAAAATTAGCTAACATATAAGTGTTAAAATATGTATAAATAGGGGAGTTTGTAGGATTAAACATCATTTTCTTGGCTGATATTTTGGGATCTTTGGAGAGAGAGTTTGTGTGCGATTAGGAGCTCATCATATATCGAATACGGTATAACTTTTTAACCTAAGTTTTTCGATAACTCCATTTCATTATTTATGTTATATAGAATATCATGCCTAAGATTATGTTTTTTTTGTTAATTATTATTATTGATTGATTGATTTAATGGTAACTTTAGTTGTATTTTTTCAGAAGTTACGATTATTTGAAAGTATAAGAATTTATTAATTAATTTCTTTTTTGGAAATAATTTTTGTATAGTTAAAATTAAGATTTTTCAAAAAAAAAAAAAAAAAACTATTATTGGTTGTTCTTCCTACCTCTTGGCCGTTGTTGGTGGTGGCTTGCTGCTGGTAGTAGATGGGTTTTGGTGATAGCATATGGTGGTGGTAAGTTGGCCAATGGAAAGGAAGAAGGAATAGAAAAGGAACAGGAAAGAGAAAAGAAAAGGAAAAGCAAGAAGAGAGAGAGGGAGCATGGTTTCGGGAAAAGGAAAAAGAAAATGGAGGTTTTGACTAGTACTAGTTTAGGTTAATTGCATGTTAGGTCCCCCTGAGTTCTGTTAATTGAAGTTTAGCTTAAAACTCAACTACCCTTAGTATAAGAAATTTGAGAGGTATTCAAGGACTATTTTCGTAATAATATAGCAAACGCTTTTGCATTACTAGAATGAGATATTAAGATAATTTGAATGTCATACCTTTTGATATATTTGGAAAAGTTATTTTTATTATAATATGAATATGATTAAATATTTTCAAAATTTAGATAATTTTATCTACGACATGATAGTCTATATATAAACAGATATATTTTGATATTGAACTCTAGTAATATTTGATAATTTTGTTTAGAAAAATAGTTGGTTCTTTGCTATGATTTTTGTGCTACTTCGAGGTAAGTGGTTAGTACCCCTTTGTATTTTCAAAATTATTTGGTCTAAAATATTAATTTTGGCAACAAGTTATGTTAATGATTAAACTTGGACCTTATATGGATACTTGAATTATTTTAAATTATGAATTTATATAAGTTGCATTATTTTGAACTTTGTATGATTATTTTGCATGTGTATGTGCATAGAATATTTGGTCGGTAATTAATAACAAACCAAATCTCTTAAAATAATCATAAATAGTTGGAATGGACTATAGTTCTGATTTTCTGTCCAGATGACCTACGTCTCTAGAAGACCAGATATTCTGTTTGGGTGACCTAAGACCCAATATTCTATTTCTGAGTCAAGGTAAGTTTTGGCTGAACCACTTGACAACTTTTTCTAGTAGGGTCTCTTAGCACTAAGTAGAGCTTAGTAAGCCGATGATAGCGTGCTTGTTTTATGAGTCTATAATGAACCATGATATGAATTTTGAATTTCGATCTGAATATGACTATGACTATCTGATTTCGAATTTCTGAACTCTGATTATGAATTTTTATTTTGCTATTTTGATTCCAACTTGCTTTTGAACTTTTGATCTATGTGAAAGCTATTTCGTAAATCCTTGATATAATGCCACTTTCTCTAAATATATGTAAGTATGATTTTCGAAAATATTTTTGGAAAAGAAACTTTAGCCGTTATGGGAAATAAGACTTTTGCTTTGATTTATGATATAACTTTTTTTAAAATATTTGTGTATTACTGTGTGATGAAATTTTGTAAAATATAAATATATCTGTAACTTGTTTGGGTTCAACATCCAGTAAAGACGGTGTTAGTTATTTGCTGAGCGACTTGTCGCTCACCCCATTATAATATTTTTATAGAATTTGAGATTGTACGAGGACGATCATATATATAAGGAATTGGCACATACAGATGGTTAGACTTCTGACTTCCAAAGAAAGTCAGTATTGCTAGCTAATCAAGAATTAGAGAAATATTAGAATATTTTGGATTTCGTTATGTTGCTTTGGGATCATTGGGTAGTTTTTTGTTTATAATGTTTTGCCGCATATTCAAGATATTAATTGTTATGGATTGTTTAATAATTTAATGAAGTTGTTTTAAATTCTGTTTTGTTTTTGGTACCTTGTGCCTTTAAAGGGTAACTGTTAAGGGTACGACAGTTATCACGTGTCAACGTATCGAGTACGGGTTGTGACATTCGATCTACAACCTCATGTGTAGATTTTATAGTGTGGATTAAATCTTATGCAATAATGACATCAGTTACTATAAGCAAGATTTCATAATATTTAATCCTGTTCGAATAAAATCAGGTCTACCTAAGTATTTTTCCGTTACTCATTTAAAATGAATTTTTTTTTTGTTGATAAAGAAAGAAAGAAATGATGTATTGATCTTTTTAGTTAATTAGTATAAAATATCTGACTTTGATTAGTCAAGAGCTTTTAAACTAAATAATAAGGTTGGTGATTCATTCCATTATAGTTAAATTGATTTTAAAATATAAGCTCACACTTTTTTAATCTTTTTAATAAATATTTCTCAAAGAGCATTGGAAAATAATATGGCTATCACTCAAGTTATATCAGTCGAGATTATGTGCTTGAATTTAGTAAATTTTAAAAGTAACAGACCTCAATTCAAACTCAACTCACAAATACTTACACCTATGAGGCTCATATTCGATCACAAAATTAAGCAGATTTCTGGTTGAAATCAGACCAACTACAAAAAAGTTGTGTGATTAGCAATGAAAATTAGCAGCGAAAATATTTTGTTGCTAATTAGCAACGAAAACTGGAAATGAATAAATTCATTTCTAAATTCGTTGCTAAATGAATGACGAGTTTTGGCACGAATAATTCGCGGCTAAAACCGTGGTTATATTAGCAACGACAATTTTCGTTGTAAAATTTGTTGCAAAATTCGTAAGATCTGTTCGTGGCTAAATTCGTTGGTAAAATTACCAACGAATAGAACTTTCGTGGCTAATAACATTGAAAAGATTGAGTACCACGTGGAAGAGGTACGTATAGCCACAAAAGCAAAATTCGTGGCTAAATTCGTTACAAATATTAGCAACGAATGATTTTTCGTAGAAAAAAACATTGGAAAACTCGTTATATCACATGTTGAGGGTAGGTATAGCCACAACTTTTCTTTTCGTTTGAAAATTTATTGCTAATTTTAGCAACGAATTTTTTCGTTGCGAAATACGTTGGAATTTCAACTATAAAACAACTTCCTTCATATTTTTTTTTTCAATTGAAACTTACTCAGTACATTTTTTTCTGAATTTTGTAACATCCAAAATTTTTCGTTTTGTATGAAAGATAAACTGCAAAACTTGAACCGAGTCGACGGTGAAAAATATTTTGTGGAGGTAATTTGATTTTGGTCCAGCAAGTTTAAATTTTAAATTTTATTTTAATACTTTGGTTTTAAATTTAATAATCTATGGACTACTTGATTTGCACGTAATTAAATTTTTATATGTGTCTAATATAATCTATATATACATTAATTGAGAATTATATATTTATATATGTGTTATAATTTAATTTGTGATAATTATTGTGTGAATTTATGCAGGGCAAACTAAGAATGGAAGAAAATAGGTAATGGATGTATAATAAGAATTCACCTGGTCATCGAGGATGTACAGAAGAATTTTGCACAGGTGTAGAAAATTTTTTGACATTTGCAAATGCGCAATTTTAGTACAAGGACGGAAGCAATATTAGGTGTCTGTGTTCCAAATGCAGGAATTTTAAATTTCAAGCCTTGGATAAATTTAGAGAGCACCTGTACAGGAATGGATTTGTAGAATCTTCAAACTATTACAACTGGAATTGTCACGGTGAAATTTTTTTAGGAATATGCGAATTCCAGTAATGTGCAAGCTCCTGTAACTCAGCCATTTGATGATTACAACCAGTTTAATCCCTATTAGAGGATGGTCTTTGATGTTGTAGGATAGAATGCTGGTCCAAACTGGTCAGAGTGGTACTAGCTATAAGCACTCTTTCGAGCAAGGAGGTACAAGCCAAACAATGTTCCAAGATGTAGTTCCCATTTGTTTCATATATTAGACATCATGTAAAAAATATAGCAGTATAAATTTGTAACATAATTAGGATTTAAGATTATGATTAGGACCAATTATTTGGTAGTTTTACAGGTTTGCGTGTGATATTTGAGAGAGTTTTAGTACGAATTGAATTATCTTCTTCAACTTTTCCAAAAACGAGACTGATGGTTGAGGTATATAATACTCTCACTCTATTTTTTAGATTATTTTTCTGTCATCTAAATGGACTGCATTGATATGATAATGAGTATGATGTGGAATTTAAATCCTCCTTTCAGTTTTGGTATTTTCTTAATCATTTTTGTGTCTAAATTTGCATCAATACTACTTTTTAGTACCAGTTGTAGAATAAGGGAGGCTCATTTTTATTTTAAGTTATACAAGTCTGTAGAACTGTAGAATTCAATTCTACAGAATTGCAGACTAGAGAATTCTACAGAATTGAATTCTAGAATTATGCACAAATTGTGTTATGCAATGGTGCATTTCGTAAATGTCGTTTCCCCCAATGTGTTCCTTTAATATCGATTTTTGACTTATTATATTTGTTGCTATTGAGTATTATCTAACGTGACACATTGACACATTAGTAGAATTTGTATAATGCAATTGTGCATTTCATATTTGCTAGTATTGAGTACTCTTTGTTTCTATTGATCCTAAGTAGCTTACACCTGCATGTTCTAACCATTAGTAGGATTTTTGTGATATGGTAATAAAACATTGAGTTTCTCTAAAGTATTAGTTTCATACTTTTAATCATGCACAATTCCTTTCAATAGTTAAGGTATCACCTTCCGTTATTGTTGGCTGGAATGTCAATGATAAATATTTTACTATACCTTGATCCAAAATTTCATATGTTATAAATTTGTGAAATGTTGGAAAGGTATAGGAATGGAAAATTTTTGGAACGGTCAAAATACAAGGGAGACTCTGTCGAAATTTTTAAAAATTGTTGTGTTACTAAAAACTATCTAAATATTAACAATTAAAGATAATTATTGGCTAAATAGGAGAATTTAAACTTGGTCATTTTATTTTTTTTTTGCATTGGAATGGACTCATTTGCATGGTACTACTGTAATGGGTGGCTCAACTAGCACGAGTCATATTCCGATTGCCGGTTCATCTAAGACCCCGTGCATACCACAGTTTCAGCAGGGGCAGTCCACTGATACTACGGTTGTGCCGCCAACATTTGTTAGGCAACACATTGACATAGTACTATATTAGTAGTTTTAATTCTATTTTATAGCTATTACTATTTTATTTTCTATTTTTTCTAACAAAAAATTATTGTAGGTTTTCGGACTCCGGTACGGTGGTCCGCACTCTCAATACTATCTTCAAGTCCCATTGGCATTCCAAATTTATCAACTGGACGACTGCACCACCGAATGTACGTGATTTGTGGAAGAATGAGTTCAAGGTAAAAATTCAAATTATTTTTTTGTTTTTTTTCCTCTATTGACTGTATTGTTGTCTATTAATTTTTTTCCTAAACTTTGTAGTGCCGCTACTCATGGGAAGATGAGCACATTTAGGATCTTCAAGAAAAAAGTTAAAGATTGTTTGCGAACCACCATGGCAAAGGCGAAGAAGCATATGAAGAAGCCAGATTTCATGGCTGAGGAGGTTTGGCTCCAAATTGTAACCGGTTGGGACGATCCAAAGTCCCAAAAAAGGGATGCAACCAACAAGAAAAATAGGATTTCAGATGCTGCGAAGATGGCTCCGTATGCCGGTGGATCAATCAATATCCGCGACTTGACACAAACTAAGGATGATATGTTTTTAAAGATTTAAATTCTTTATTTTCTAATTAATGTTTATGAATAACTTTTATAAAGTCATTGGGTGCTAACTTTTATATTTTATGTTTTTACAAACAGACGGACTCACTATCCTCCCAATTTTGATATACTCTTCTCAAAGTGTTATAAAAAAACTTGATAAAACTTGGAGTGGATAGTGAGCTAAAGCCGTTTACAACGAGTACCAAAATCTTTGAGCGACTCATACGGAGCAAACAGACTCTCCAATCATCAATGAGTCCTCCCAACCATCTATGAATAACACAAATATGTGGGTGAAGGCCGCTGGTGGAGTTAAGTTTGGGAGAGTGTTTGGTATGGGTCCAGGTCTATATTAGACCAGAGAGCTAGTACATCTTCTGCCCATGCCAGCACTGGATGTTCATCTACTCCGCCTCCACCACCTCCACCTCTACCTCCACCTCCACGTCCTCTTGTTGAGCGGATCGAGTTAGAACAACTCAAGGAATCCATACAGTTTGATCATATATAGAACACATTTCAAAAAAAAAGACGAGGAAATAGAGGATATGAGCAAGAGAATGGATCAAATGATGGAGATCTTCATGCAACTGCATGGTAAGAGTTTGGATACTAACCAGGCCGGCAGTTTGAGTGGACCCACTATCATTCACGGTCCAACTAGACCGCCTACTACCTAGCTCTGTCTAGTGCCTACCTTTTTCTTTTTTCTTTTACTATAAACAGAACTTTTATGTGTGAATTTTTGTATTTTCGTTGTTAAACATTGTATTTTGTTAATTATATTGCGCTTTTGTTATATTTCTACATAGTTTTGGATTTGGCAAATACTTAGGTAGACCTGATCTTTGACCTCACTTGTAGACCTTGTGGTGTGGATTAAACCTTAGAGAATCTATGACATCAGCCGATGTGAGCATTTCAAATTTAATCCTGACCATAAGATCTACAGGTGGGGCCAAAGATCGGGTCTACCTAAGTATTTTCCTTTGGATTTAAGTTATCTGTACAGGTAAACATAACTATAAAATAAAAAAAAATAGGTCAATAAAAACTAAAACTATATAATATTTTGTACATTTTTTTTAATAAAAAATTCGTTGGTAAATTTGTTGCTAATTTTGAAATAAATAATTTTATTTATTTCTAAATTTGTTTGAAAATGGAATAAATTTTTAAATTTGAAAGATTGATTTCATTGGTATTCGTACCAATTTTTGTTGCTAATTTGCCACGAAAACAATACGTTACAAAATACGTTGCTATATTTTCGATGCTACTTTTGTGGCTAAATACGTTACACAACGTCAATTGGAAAATTTGATCCTAATTTTGTGTCTAAATACGTGAAAATTTTCGTTGCTAAATTCATTGCTAATTAGCAACGAAAATACCATTGAATAAAGTTCGTTGCTAATTAGCAACGAAAAATTCTATTTCGTTGCTATTCTAGTTACCCAAAAGCATAATTACCACGATTTTTTTTCGTTGCTAAATTCGTGGCTGACTTCTGTTAGCAACGAATTTTCATTAATTTTTCATTGCTAAATTCGTGGCTAATCCCATGTTTTTTTTTGTAGTGAACCCAACCTCACAACACTTCTTCCAAAATAATGAAAAAAAATCCACATATTTTATACATATATTATTCTATTTGATCAATATCATTAACTAATATGTACAAAAATTATAGAACAAAATCATGATATTATAAATATTCAATAAACAATATAAATTATATACAGTTCGTGTTACACCTACTATCAAAAACTAATATACATAGAGACATACATATATATATATATATATGAGTCGTAAATGAGTTGAGTTTAATGTGGCTCAAATTTACCTCAAAATCTAACTCATAAATCCTTTCTATTTCAATATAATTTTTAACACTATTAGCTAATGTAAGGTATCTTTACTATGCATCAAAAATATTGTGCCAATATTGTTGTATATCTTAATGAATCTATTGTACACACGAAAAGATTGCGTTAATTTTGATAATGGTGACTTAGTAAAATTAGATTGAAGTGGGAGAGATTTAAGAATTGGGGGTGCAAAGTGTCTTAAAATAAAATTGGAGATGCAAAGAGAGAATTCAATAGATGTTGAGTGTTGCAAAATGGAATTAGTCACTTCTTTTAATGGTGATCGACTGAAGGATTTTATCCTACATGGATCTTCTTCTATCTCATTTTCTGTACTAATATCTTGTTTCATCCTCTAAATGCTATACACATATATTCTACTTTATATTATTATGCTAAAATACACATATCAAATATATAGTGTGAGACATGAGATTGATATAAAGATGGGACTAAAGATTGTATGCGGATTTTATCCCACATAAATTCCAAATACTATTATGTTCTATCATGCATGAAATATAGCTCATCCTCAAACTCCAAAACCAGTGAAGTAACATGCAAGAACTGAATAAAAAAATAAAAATGAGATTGAAAAAAATGATCTCCATTGATTTGCCACTACCTAAAAAGGAACTAGATGTTTTACAATAGTGTTAGTATCCTGCATGCTTCAGCATCCTACAAGGACAAGCTCCCAAAGCCAAATCCCTTTGCTCAACAAACATTAGCAAACATTTAGAGTATCTTTACGCCACCCAACGATGAGGAGATTTCTGAATCTGAAGGAGATGCCATGGATGAAATTCCATCTATCAAGCTTTCTATGGAAGACAAGATTAGAATCCAAAAGTCTTTTGAATAGACTGTTTGCTAAAGTCGTTGGTAAAACAGTTGATTTCAATTTTTTTGACCTCAAAATAAGAGAAATATGGAAGCCCAAGGGATCGATCAACATTATTGATCTTGGCAAAGATTTCTTCCTAGTCAAGTTCCTTGATGATGATGATTTTGTCACAATTATCTCAAGAGGTCCCTGGTTCTTGAATAGATACTATGTCTCTATCAGGCTGTGCGAACCAAACTTCTCTCCATATCAAGCTCATCAATCTCAAACAGCCATCTGGGTGAGGCTCCCTAGCTTCCCACTAGAGTATTACAACAGTTAATTGTAATGATAAATATATATTGATGCATAAGCTAGGAAAGCTCTTGAGAATTGAAACAAGAATTGAATCCTCAGAAAAGGACAGATTTGCAAGACTTTGTGTTCAACTTGATCTTCAAGTCCCTCTCTTATCTACTATTAGAATATAAAAACAATTGCAGGCTATCTTGTATGAGGATGTATCTTTTTGTTTCTCTAGTGGATTGATTGGACGTTCTTTAGATGGCCTTAATGTTAAAAGCATTAGCAACACTTCTGATCCTATCCTTAAGGAGATCTCCACTCAAGTCCCTACTATTCAAGGACCTTCTAGTAAGGAGAATTTAGGGCCATGGATGATAGTGAGCTCTAGGAGAAAGAATAGCAAACCCTACAACAATGATGTTGCAAGGCAGCCTCAGAAACAACAACAAAATGGCCATGAGGCCCCTCAAACATCATGTGCTCGGCTGAATACCATATTGATGTACAAAAGGAAAGAACCAGAGTTAACCTTGAAGCTGATATTTTTGTACAACATAGTTTACCCAAAGACTCAATGCATGTGAATCCTAAACATCTTTTGTATATTTTAGGCAAAAAATTTCAAAAGCGGAAAGCTCTACTTACCAAAATGGAAACTCGAAATTCATAGGAAAACCTCCTGCTCCTATTGCATCCCAAAACCTAGGCGTTGCAAAACAAACTAGCCCTATAGAAAAATATTTTGACTTGCTTGGCCCTTCTTGTAGCCTCCATTCACCAACCTCTAACCTTTCTCCTGTCAACCTCCATCCATCAAACCCTAACATTCTCACTGTTAAAAGAAAAGGCAATGGTAAGAAGCAACATCTCAAGCTCAAATGAAATAACCTAGACTTCGTCAACAACTCATCTTACCTAAACCTTCATCAATACCAATCATCCCATTGGAAGTACCTCATTCCTTTCTCCCTTATGAAAGCCTTAAGAAGAATTTTTCCAAGAATTTAGGAACTAATTATAGAAGCAAATAACTTAGTAGGGATAATGCACTTGGCCAGTGGAAATATCCAACCTTATGCATTTAGCTCTAGAAACCTTTCCAGCAGGCCAGGAGGAATCACAAGTGAATCAAGTCAACTTGGTGAGAACAATGAGTCCTTGGCCGGTAAACCTTCCAAACAGCCCCCTGACCTTAAGAGCAATCCCTACTATCCTTCCAAGAGAAGATACCTTGGACAGGTCTCTGGACTCTTCTGTATTAACTCAAAAGCATCCAAGGATCTGAAAGAAAAATTTGCATACTTTATCCAAGCTCAGAAGTAAAAAGCAGATTGCTCATTTCGTTTAGACAGGACGAAACTCAAGTCTCAAACAAGTTTGTGGGGATCTTCCATCCAAACATGAAGTTTGGGAGTCAATATTTATACTAAAATTGAAGAAGCTGCACTCAAGTGCTTTAGTGATAACCACCTCTCCAACTGTTTCATCCCCAATGAAGATCTTCATGTGAAATGCTAGAGGAGCAAAAAACTCCCACTTCAGACTCATAGAAACGAAACTCCAGAAATTTTTGCAGAAATTTATTAATAAACCCTTAAAGAAGATAACCAAGATAATCAAGGAGAAATATAACAACAAAAGGAACATACAGATTTACGTGGTTCCGTCAATTCAACATACGTCCACAGGCGAAAGGGAGAAATCTACTAACTCAGTAAGAGGAAAATAAATTTGGAGAAATCTCCTCAAAATCCAAACAAAACACCCAAAAACCTAAAAGAGTCATAATAGACTAAAGGTCCTAAAAGACCCAATTCACTCTTACCAAAAGATGTATACAAATAAGACTAAATGGGCTATAGGCACTGTTATGACAAAAGCACAAGAGAATCTAAATAAGACAAAAGGTTGAATGGCCATAAAAGCTCTGAAAGCCCACTAAAGTTCTTTTGCCTTGGTGCACTTAAAACCTTACTAAGGCTCTTAATTTATAATTTTGAGTGAAAGAATAAAACTCTTACCCAGCTGATATCAAAACAAAAGATACAAGGCATACTCAACAAATCTTCACATGAATTGACTTGTATCGCATAACAAATCCTCATAAATAACAAATTTTGACAAAGCGAAATTTCTCCACCTTTTCCACAAAAGCCCAACAGCTTAAATCCTTGATTCACAAATGTATCAACATAACTCCACCTTCTCCAGAAAAATCCCAAATTTATACTCAATGCCAGCCAACTCTTTATTAACAAAATAAGCCCACCAAAACTCTTCACCAATACCAAACAGACCTCCTAGAAGCTCAAGGTCTAACACACGAATAAGAAAGTAACAAAACAGCCAACACCAAGAAGAAACTACTTACCAACGAGTAACCAAATATTCAAAATTTCTCAATACAAAAGTTCATTACCATCAAATCATACCCAAACGGCTACTTGAACTTAATCCGAGTCTCTGCTCTGATACCAATTTGTTAGGAATGGAACTCCGAGAATTTTTAAAAATTACTTAATAAACCCTTGAAGAAGATAACCAAGAAATCAAAGAGAAATATAACAGCAAAAGAGACACACAAATTTATGTGGTTTGGTTTATTCGACCTACGTCCATGGGCGATGGAGAGAAATCCACTAACTTAATAAGAGGAATACAAATTCAGAGAAATCTCCACAAAGCCCAAACAAAACACCTAGAAACCTAAAAGAACCATCATAGACTAAAGGGCCTAAAAGACCCAATTCGTTCTCACTAAAAGGTGTATACAAATAAAACTAAATGGGCTACAGGCACCTCTATAACAAAGCACAAGAGAGCCCATATAAGACAAAAGACTGGATGGCCATAAAATCCGTAAAAGCCCACTAAAGTTTTCTTAGCTTGGTGCACTTAAAACCTTAATTAAGGCTCTTAATTTATGATCTTGAGTAGAAGAGTAAAACTCTTACCCAACAGATGTGGGACAAAACAAAAGATACACGATATACTCAACATAGACAACACTTGATGGAGTACATCAACATTCACAAGACTAGTATTCTCCTTATCACTGAAACCAAAATCTTTGGTCAGGTGGCAGAACTAACATGTGCAACTCCCTTCCTTCCTCTAATGCTAAAATTGTTGATGCACAACATTTTAAAGAAGGAATTTGTATCTTGTTGAATGGAAGTTAAACTAATGTTCAAGTAGTGAGAAAAACTAATCAATCTATTAAAGCCATCATGTAGGTAAATCCTTCTTTTCACCCTTGGTTTTAATATGTTATTAATGCCTCGCCCTAACTTGAAAACTAGACTTGCTTTTCAGGATCACCTTAGAAATGTGGCTAACAAGCACTCCTTGCCTTGGTTGCTTATTGGTGACTTCAATGATATCCTTAATAATTTAAAAAATTTTGATGGTAGGCAAGCTAACTTTTTTAGATGTTCCTCTTTTCAGTCTCTTATTGATGGTTGTTATCTGATGGACCTTGGTTTCAAGGGTCCTAAATTCACTTGGTGGTACAAGAGAAATGGTGTTCTTATTCATGAAAAACTAGATAGTGCCCTTTGTAACTCTAACTGGTTAAATCATTTTAGTAATGTTGTTGTTATTCTTCATTTAGTTAGAAGTAGGTCTAATTACAAACCTATTTTGTTTTCCAATGGTCCCTACTCTCCCTCTGGTCTTAAGCTTTTCATATTAGATAAATTTTGGATGAATCATCAGGATTTTGACTTGCTTGTTGCAAATTCTAGGAAAGATCGCAATACTGGTTTCTCTCATTGTGCTTGTGCATTTGCTAGCTAACACTGCCAAACTATGGAGCAAAAATCATTTTGATAACATCTTGGTCAAGAAAAGAAAAAATCATCAATAGGCTCTTTGGTATCCAAAAATCCTTGGCTATTCACCCATCTTCTTTTCTCACCCAACTTAAACTTTCCCTTCTTTGTGAATATAATGAAATCCTCAAGCAGGAGAAAGATCTTTGGGCTTAAGGCCTGAATTGGTCAAGTTCTCTGGAAAGAGGTCAATACTAAATTTCTCAAAACCTCTACTGTCCTCAAAGAAATAGAAACAAGATTCTGTCTCTTAGAGGTTCTGTAAAGAATATTGGATTGTAGGGGATAAGAATTTAAAGAACCATATTCATTCTTATTTTGATAAACTTTGTACAACCTCCGAGTCTTCTTGCAGCACTTCTCCTAACTTCTATTCCTTTAGAAGATCACTTCCTACTGTTTTTCTTAAAATGGTCCTCCAACCAATCCCTATACTTGTTGATATGAAAAAATCCTATTTCTCCTTCAAATCTTTCAAAGCTCCTGGCCCGGATGGCTATCATTTCTTCTTCATGCAAAAGTATTGGGATTGTATTAGTCACTATGTTCAAAACTTTGTCAATTTTATCTTCAATCATGCTCACATTGGTGACAGGTCAAATGAAGCTTTAATCTCTCTCATCCCTAAAACAAATGCACCTGAAACTCTTAGGCACTTTAGACCTATTAGTTTATGCAATTCTGTTCACAAATTTCTTACTAAGGTGCTTGTCAGCAACATAAAGGCTTTCATGAAAAAATGGATCTCTCCCTATCAAACCAACTTTTTACTAGGCAGATGAGAGGCACTGATAATGTTATTCTTGTCCAGGAAATGATGTTCACACTGAATAACCTTAAGGGGAGCAAAAGTGCCTGTACAATCAAACTTGATCTTGAAAAAGCTTTTGATAAGCTTGAATAGGACTTCATCTACCAAACTCTTTTATTTTCTGATCTGCTCGTCAGCTTTATTCAAACCATTATGGATTGTGTTTCTTTCGCTAGATTTTTTGTCCTTCATAATGAGTGCATGACTTACCGGATCATTCCTTCTAGGGGCATTAGATAAGGTGATCCCTTGTCCCTCTACATCTGTATCCTATGCATGGACTTCCTCTATCAAAGAATAGCTCAGTCTTGTGAAAACAAGTGTTGGGAACCTGTCAAAATTTGCAACGAAGGTCTAGATTATATCACACTGCCTTTTTGCTAATGATATAATCTTGTTTTCCAAAAATTCAGATACTTCCATCAGCCAGTTCAAGGCCATTCTATATGAATTTTCCCTCTTTTTTGGTCTAACTATTAGTGAATTGAGAAAAGTAGAATTTTCTTCTCAAAAAATACTCATGTTTCTATAAGATCTAATATTTACAATTTTTTGTACATCAATGAAACAATGATCTGGGTCGATATCTTGGCTTGCATATTAACATATAAGAAATTCACTAAAAGGCATGTCAGTTTTATCTTGGATAAAATGTGTTTTAAACTTACTAGTTGTCAGACAAATATTATAGCTTTTGCTAGTAGAAAGACCATCATTCAGCAGGTATCATCTTCTATACTTGCATATTACAAGAGTTGTGCTGCTTTCCCTATTTTACTGTGTAATGATCTTGACAAAGCTAATAGGCAGTTCTTCTAGGGAGGAAACCATTCCAAGAGGAAAAAGAGCTTTGTTGGATGAAAAGCAGTCACCTTACCTAAGGATCAGGGTTGTTTGGGAATTAGAGGAGTTAGGAAAGCGAATGAGGTAGCTCTTGCCAAAATGAAGTGGAGATTGCATTCTGAGGATCATTCTGTTTGGGCCCAAGCTCTAAAAAAGAAATAAGTCGTTAAGGAAAGCACTGCATCTCCATCAAGGATAGCCCTTAAGAATTGGGTTCGCTCTCAGAACAAGCATACTCTTAAAAGGGACTTGAAACTTTTTAATGAAGGCTCTAGACAACTGATCAGAAATGGTTTGAGCTTCAATCTACAGCATGATAATTGGATTTGCTCAGGATCTCTTAGAAGCTGGATCCAAGGCCCTCTAAACTATGAGAAAGAAAAGCTTGTAGTTATTGACATATTTGTTGGCCCTTTTGATTGGGATTTTTCCTATTTCTCTTTTGAATTACCTCAAGAGATTAAAAAACTTATTTTTGCTACCCCTAGATATTTCTTCTCAACTGAACAGGACTCTATGTCCTAGGATTCCTCACCAAATATCACTTTCAGTTGTAAAGATGCTATCACATTGCAACATCTAGAACTCCTGATCACTATTCTCATTATCTTCTAACTCTTGGATTTGGAAAGTCTCTAAAGTAAAAGACTTTCTCTGACCTGATGTCAAAACAAAGTTCCCACTAATTACTTTCTCAGCAACAAGAACATCATTCACAGCACATTTTGTTTCTCTTGTCAAGCTCCTTTTAAGGATCCTGAGCATATTATCATCAGGTTGTGTAGACAATTCTAGCTCTATTTTTGCCGCTATTCTCAAGTCTGACTTAATGCAACTTGATTTTATTAGCTGGTTAAAGTTTGGCTGTCTTAAATTCAGAACAAATACTCCTTCAGCTCCTTCCATTCTTTGGTGCACACTCTTTCCTTTCCTTTGTTGGGGGCTCTGGAATGATAGAAATGAAGCTTTGTTTTATCCTTACTCTAGAGCTATAGATCTTAAGTCTTTTTGTCTTGCTACTGCATTTGAATTTTTCTACATTGGTCCTAACCACTGCAAGAAAAACAAACTCATTGAACAGCTCCTTGGTTGGGAACCACCTAGGCACCTTTCTTGAAACTTAATTCTAATGGCTCATCCTTAAGGAATCCAGGTTTAGTTGTGAGGTGTTGGAGGTTTTATGAGAAATTACTTGGGTGAATGGATAATTGGCTACAGTAGCCATAATGGTTTAGCTTCAAATAACATTGCTGAAGCTTGGGGACTTAGACGTGGACTAAAAATGGTAGCTGATCATGGATGCACTCATATTATTGTTGAACTAGACTCTCAATTTCTCCTAGATATATTATATGTAGATTCCATTGATAATGGTTATTTATTGTCTCTATTGGGGATTAGGCCAAGAAAGTGAGAAAAGTTTTTGGAGCTAAGTAACATTTTTATTCATATGTCTTCTTCACTACTTCATTGCCACATAGGAGCTAAATTTATAGTTGAAAATTATGTAGAACATTGAGTTAGATTTCTAGAAAATATTCCCAAGACTCATAGAATATCTAAAAGATATTTGACTCATAAAATACTAAGAGTCATTAAGCTGCACATTACTCAATATAGTTCCCCCTTAATGTGAAATTCTTGAACTCCAAGAATCTCTCTAAAGTAGAAAAGAACTTGTCTCTTGGGAGTGGTTTTGTAAAGATGCCTGCAACTTGGTCTTCACTCTTGCAAAATTTTAGCTCAACTTCACCTTCTTCAATTGCTTCTCTAATGAAATGATGCTTGATTGCAATGTGTTGAGTTCTTGAATGATGAACTGGATTTTTGGCAATGTCAGTGGCTGATTTGTTGTCACAAAACATCATCATAGCTTCCTTTTGCTTCTCACTAATATCTTCAAGAATTCTCCTTAGCCAAATCACTTGTGAAGTTGCCATACTAGCTGAAACATACTCAGTTTCGGCTGATAATTGTGCCTTAGTTTATTGCTTCTTTGAAGCCCAAGAAAATACTGATGAACCAAGTGAAAAACAATAACCATAAGTTCTCCTCATATCATCAAGGCATCCACCCCAATCGCTATCACAAAAACCGAACAATGTTGTACCGGCTCACTTGTTAAATTTCAAACCAAATTTAGTTGTTCCTTTGATATATCTAAGTACCCTGGTCTTGGCTACTCTAAGATGTAATTGACTTGGATTGTGCATAAATCTTGATAATAAGCTTGAAGCAAACATAATATCCGGTCTTGTAGTTGTAAGATATAACAAATTTCCAACCACACTTCTATACAAAGTAGAATCAACTTTCTTTTCTCCATCATCTTTAACAAGTTTCTCATTTAGAACAAGAGGTGTAGGCATAGGTTTACAATCAAACATGCCAAATTTAACAGGAACATTTTTAGCGTACTTCTTTTGACAAATAAACACTCCATCATGTTGTTGATCAATTTCCATACCAAGAAAATGATATAGTAGTCCCATATCATTCATTTCATATTTTTTCATCATGTCTTTATTAAATTCAGCAATCATCTTCTCATTGTTACAAGTATAAAGCAAATCAACAACATATAAAGCAATAATAAGAATGCTTGATGTACCTTGTGTCTTCACATGTAAAGTTGGCTCACTTTCATTCCTTTTAAATCCTTTCTCCATGAAGTAAGTGAATCAACTTGATTGTACCAAACTTGACTGTACCAAGCCCTTGGTGCTTGCTTCAACCCATATAAAGCTTTCTTCAACTTGTACACTTTGTCTTCCTCTCCTTCTTTGATAAAGCCTTGAGGTTGCTAAACATAAACTTCTTCCTTCAATTCTCCATTCAAAAATGCAGATTTTACATAAAGTTGATAAAGATTCCATCCTTTGTGAGCTTCCATAGCAATAAGAGCTTGAATGGTATCGAATCCTACAACTGGTGCACAGGTTTCGTTATAGTCAATTCCAGGCTATTGAGAAAATCTTTTTGCAACAAGTCTCACTTTCTTCTTTTGAATTGAGCCATCCAAATTCAGCTTTACTTTGTAAACCCATTTCACTCCAATGATCTCCTTGTTTTGTGGTTTGTTTACAAGCTTCTAGTTATTGTTCTTCTCAATTGCATGAATCTCATCCTCCATGGCTTTCCTCCAATCTTTTTCAGCATTTGCTTCTTCAAAATTTTCTATCTTGTTCAAGAATACAAAAGTTGTACTTTGCATAGACATCAGTCAAACTCCTCATCTTATTTGGTGTTGAGGTTGGAGAACTTGAACTACAGCTTGGTGAAGGAGGTGGGCTGCTTAGAGTGGCTGAAATTTTCTCCTCATTTTGTTCTTCATCAAGCAAAATAGTTCCTTTTCTATTTTTTTCATCATTCCAATTCCATGAAGCATTTTTATCAAACAAAACATCTAGACAAATAATTATTTTGTTAGTTTTCAAACTATATAAATAGTAACATTTAGACTTTGAACTATAACCCACAAAAATACATTTTTCACTTCATCTTCTTGGGAATATGTGCATAGCAAATACTTTCAAAAATTTTCAAAAGATTTACTGATGGCTTCCTTCCACTCCATGCTTCAATTGGAGTTTGATTCGAAACCGCTTTTGTAGGACTTCTATTCAACAAATACACAACTGTATAAACTACTTCAGCCCAAAAAGCTTTTGGCAATCCTTTGTCATGTTAACTACAACAAAGATTTCGCCATCTCCATCACGGTTTGATTCTTCTTTTTGGATACTCCATTTTGTTGAGGTGTATAGCCAACTATGAGTTGTCTTTCAACTCCTTCATCTTCACAAAATTCCTGAAAAGCATTTAAAGTATACTCCTTCCCTCTATCACTTTTCAAGGTTTAATGCAATGACCACTTTGTTTCTCAACAAAATTTTTAAACTTCTTAAATACAGAAAAAAAAAAATCTATTTTTCCTTTCATGAAATAAATCCAAGTCATTCTTGAAAATCCATCAATGAAAAGAATAAAGTGAAGTATTCGTTACCTCCATGAGATGTTGTTCTCATTGGTGCACAAATATCCGTATGAACTATGTCCAAAAAATTTTTGGCACTCCATTCAACTCCTTTAGGAAATGGTTGCCAGTGTTGTTTTTCAAGTGCACATCATTCACAAACTTCATGCTTCTTCTTAATTCTTGGTACTCCATAAATCATCCCCATTTGTTGAAGTAATTGAGACAAGCTGCGAAAATTCAAGTGTCCAAGACTTTTGTGCCATAACCATGAGCTTTCAATCACATGTGCCTTCATAGCTTGTTCTCCACCATAACTAAAATTTATTGGAAAACTTCTATTCTTCTCTGTTTGAATTTTTACAACAAGCTGTCAACCATGTTTCTTGTAATAAATTGAGCACTCACCATCATCAAAATTAAGTGTATATCTATGCTCAAAAAGCTACCCAAGACTTAACAAATTTTGATCTAAATCAAGTACAAGTAAAATATCATGGATCAACTTTTTACCTTCTTATTTTGAACATCAATGGTTCCCAATCCTTGTGCTTGAACAACTACTCCATTTCCCATCTTTACTTGAGTTTTTATGGACTCATCCAAGTTAAAAAATATGGATTTGTCCCTTGCCATGTGATTGCTACAACTGCTATTAAGAAAGCAAATACCCTTTTTGCTTTCGGTTGCCATGTGACAAGTATAAAACAAGTTACTTTTTTCTTGCTGCACTCTTCTAAAAATTGTGCTTGTTGGTTGATTTTGAGTCTACAGTCCTTCGTAATATGACCAAAGTGCTTGCAATTGTAGCATTGTGGTTTGCCTTTATGCCAACAATCATTCTCCACATGATTGTTCTTCCCACAAATGTTGCAAGATTGTGAATTTTTAGCATTATTGGCTCTTTAGAAGTTGTTTCTTCCTCTTCCTCTTTCTCTACCATGTCCTCTTCCATGACCACATCTTCCACCTCTTTGTGCATTTCCTCCTCTTTGATGGTTACCAGAGGACTGCTTTCTTTTATTGATTTTGGGGATGAAATTTAACTTTGATTGAAAGGCGCATTGAATAGATTTTTCAGCATGTCTAGCTATTATTCTCTCATGAACCTTCAAGGATCTTATCAACTCTTGAACACTTAGTGAGGAAATATCTTTTGTTTCTTCAATTATAGACATCATAGGATCAAATTTTGGGGGGTCAACTTACAACTATCTTCTCAATAATTCTGCCATAATCATTAATTTGGTCACCAAATGTCTCATCTCATTGGCAATCTTGGTGATCTTCGTAGATAATAGTCTTGGACACTTTCGGCTTCATTCATCTTCAAGTTTTCAAGCTCTCTTCTAAGAGTTTGGAGTGTGACATTCTTCACCTTGACATTTCCTTGGAACTATTTTTGTAGAATCTCCCATGCTTCTTTGGCATGATCTGATCCCATGATTCTTGAGAAAATATTTGGGCTTACACTTTGTTGAATATATGAGAGTGTTTTGGCATCTTTTCTTCTATGATCCTTGAGAGTTCTTAGTTGTTGATCACTAAAATCGGTTGTTGATTCCGATTCATCATATTTATCTTCTACATAATCTCACAACTCTTTTGATCTGAAAAATCTCTTTATCTTTACACACGAATGATCATAGTGTTCACCAGAAAATATAGGAACTGAAGTACTATAATTATTTTGATTTGCCATATTAATTTCTTCTATTTTTAGAGATGAAATAAGGTTGGTTGTATTTTTGTGAACTCTAGCTCTGATACCAATTTTGTTGGGAATTATGTCAAGAAAGTGAGAAGAGTTTTTGGAGCATGTAATATTTTTTATTCTTATGTCTTCTTCACTGGTTCATTGTTACATAGTAGCTGAATTTATAGCTGAAAATTACATAGAACATTGAGATAGATTTCTGAAAATATTCCCAAGATTCATATAACATTCAAAAGACATTTGACTCATAAAATACTAAGAGTCATCAAGTTGCACATTACTCAACAGTCTCCTATCATTTTTTATTGCAGAATACTGCTAGGATCCTTCCAACAGGTGAAGCTCAAGCTTGC
Source organism: Cinchona pubescens (assembly GCA_025175665.1). NCBI lineage: Eukaryota > Viridiplantae > Streptophyta > Magnoliopsida > Gentianales > Rubiaceae > Cinchona > Cinchona pubescens. Next base: position 3,472,703 of record JANKKI010000064.1, read on the forward strand.
CTTCAAGGAATGAAATAGAGTGGCAGACTATCTTGTAAAAGAAGGGAGCCATAGCTGCATCCTATCTCTTTTTTCTGTTGATCCTTTGAACTCTGCTAGAAAATTTGCGTTGGATGATTTGAGGCGAGTTAAGTTTCCCCAGATAGTTGTAAACTCTTAAACTTTATTTATTTTTATGTCATTTATCTTTTTACTATAAAAAAAGAGACCAATTTAATCTCTTATCTTTAGAGTATCGACTAATTTGGTCCCTTGTTTTTCAAACTAGGTCAATTTGGTCCCTCATCTTAAAAAAAAAAAAATCAATCTAAGGCCTGTGGCAAAAATTTTAGACAAATTATCAGAGCAAACCATGTGATAATTATGTGGTAATTAACTTGCAATAAATATATTCTTAACGACTCCGTTAATTTGTTTAGAATTTTCGTCACAAATCTTAGATTGGTTAATTTTTTTAAGGATGGAGAACTAAATTAGTCTTTATTATAGATAAGAAATCATATTAGTCGATACGCTAAAGATAATGGACCAAATTGGTCCTCCCCCAAAAACAAAAAAAGAAAAAAAACAAGATCTTTTCCCAGATTAAATGCCTAAATAAGGTAGTTTAGTGACTCACTATATCCGCTTTTCAACAAGTGTAAACCATTTCTTTATTTAGGATATGATTTTTGTATATGAATTCCTCAAAATGGAAAATAAAAAATTAATAAAAGGAGTCCACTGAATGGTTACCATTCATTTGTTTTCACAAAAAGAAAAATGAAATTAAGAACACGTACTTTATTGCCAGATATCATAAATGATAAGGATTTTTGCATATATATGCCCAATCCAGTTTAATTAGGTAGTATGTAATAGCTTTGTTGGACAAATCATAATTACTAAATATTCAGATAATTAAGTTCTCAAGCTTGAATGCCTTGGCATTTGTTCTGGAGTTCCACATAGTGTGCATCAATTGCGTCTGCAATTTCACCAGCCAAGACCTTGAATGCGTCAGGAGCAGGAACATCAGCATTCATCTTCTCATATACGTAAGTCCACTTCAAATAATTCTTTTCATCTACTGTAAAAACTTGGAACCTTACTTTCAGGGTTTTGTACATTTTCATAGGATCACCCTTAAAAAAATTGTAAGTGATTGATTGGTTCTCTTTGTCCACTGCTTCCACAGACTCCCATGAAAGCAATTTTAGGCATTGCCCTCCTGCAATAAATTCAAATGAAAAAATGTTGAATAAATTAGTACTACATCCACAATTAAGAGTCTAGAATTTTATTTACAAAAAAAAAAAAAAAAAATTAGAATATAATTAATGATGAGCATCCCTTAAGATTAACAATACACGCGACATGAATCTCAAATGGTCAATATTACGAATTTTTACAATTACAATAATAATCGTTCAACTAATTTCTAGATTTTTGCTTCCAGAATTTGATGGTTTTAGTAGCATCTGGTACTTGTATTTATGATCATAATCCCATTGCGGCAAAATTATAAAGAGAGAAAATTAATTTGTTAATATGTAAGAAAAAATTGTTTAACTAATGGAGCATAAGAATTGTCTTACCCAAGGAGTAATGGACAAGAATAACAGAGCCAACATCTCCCCAATTTCCTTCAAGTAATTCAATACTGGGAACCTTATCTGGGCAGATTTTGGGTAGGTAATCTTTCTTTCTTCCAGATACTTCAAGGAATAGTATAATAATGTGCAGGAGCTTTCATTTCCTTGACAAATTCTAGCTTACCGCTAAGATCAGTACTCATTTTTTGTCGGTGGTATGACTTTCTAGCATGTACTTGATGAATTTTGTAGCAAGTCCTGCCTCGTATATATACTAGTGGAAAGTAAACTTTTGTCCTTACAGAAAAGCCTTACTACATGATGAATTTGGCGTTAGTTTTTTTGGTAGAAATGATTTTTTTTTATTTGGTAACAAAAGTTTAGGAGTTAAGTAGGTTACTTCTCTATCTCTAGAGGTAAGGCAGGCCACCGACACATATTTCATTCTTTTACAGTGATTATCATAAATTGCCCACTAACAAAAAATTAAAAATAATAAGAATCGAATCTTATATATTTTAAATCGCTCACTAACAAAAAATTTAAAATTAACAACATTCTCCCACTTGAACTACATATACATTTTCATTGCATAAAACCTTATGAGTTCAAAAACTTTTGCCATCATGACCGAAGTCATCCCCAATACAATCTCATTTATTAATTATGTCAATATAGGATCAAGACGATTTTCGTTACATTAATCGTAACTAAACCATTCTTGGTCACGTATATCACATAACCAAATGACATAAATCAAGTATGGATGTGTAGCATGGAAATTATATATAATGTAATCTTAAACATGCCTATTTTTAACTGGTCTAACTTTATTCTTTATAGAGATCGAACTGAAATTGAAGTCAGAGTGAAAAGTAAATCGAATACTTTATTTCTGAAACTTAATTCTTTATTTCTACGAAAAATATCCGTAACCATAAGACGTGTCTAAAAAATAAAAGTATATAAACTAAATACAAACTCCCACTAATCCTGAATATCCTCAAAAGACATAACACCTATATGAGCAGTGTGCTCATGAAAGATTTTGGGTGATAATCCTTTAGTAAGCGGATCCGCAATCATGGAGTTCGTGCCAATGTATTTTATAGACACCTTTCTATTCTGAACTCTTTCTTTAACAACTAGATAACTTGATATCTATATGTTTAGATTTTGTTGAGCTCCTATTATTGTTAGAATATAAAACTGCTGACTTATTGTCACAAAATAACTTAAGTGTTCTTTCAACATCATCCATAATTCACAGTTTTGTGACAAAATTTTGCAACCATATTCCATGATTGGATATCTGATAACATGTTATAAATTCAACTGCCATGGTGGAAGGAACAATGAGTGTTTGTTTAACACTTTTCCAAGAGATAGCTCAACCAGCAAGTAAATAAAGATAGCCTGAAGTGAATTTATGACGTCTTGGCATCCAGCAAAATCAGAGTTAGAATATCCAATGATCTCTAATTCATCCGATCTCCTATATGTGAACATGTAATGTTTTATTTTCTGAAGATACCACATGACTCTTTTGGCTGCTATCAAATGATCCATTCCCGGATTGTTTAAATATCTGCCTAACATCCTAACAATGTACGTAATATCCGGACACGTACAAACTCTGAGCATACATTCGACTTCCTAATGAGACAACTGAAGCATTTGGAATATTCTGCATTTCCTTACTTTGAAAATCATTCTTAGGGTACTGAGTGAGACAAAATTTCTCTTCCTTAGCAATAGGGGTATCTCCTGGTTTGCTGTTCTGCATGCCAAATCTCTTAAGTACCTTTTCGATATATCTTTTTTGTGATAATCCAAGAATACTTCGAGAGTGATCTCGATGTATTTGAATCCCTAATACAAAATAGGCGACCCTAAGATCTTTCATCTCAAATTTCTGTGATAGAAATCTCTTGGTTTTGTGCAATACACCTATATCGTTACTGGCAAGCAGCATATCATCGACATACAAAACTAGAAAAATGTGCTTACTCCCACTAAATTTGTGGTGTATACAATCATCAACCAAATTCATCTCAAAACCAAATGAGATGATAATCTGATGAAATTTGTGATACTATTGAGAGAAGGTTGCTTAAACCCATAGATAGATTTCTTTAATTTACAAACCATATTCTTTACATCTTTGGATTCACAAAATTTCTGGTTGCACCATATAAATGGTTTCATCAACGTCACTATTGAGAAACACAATCTTTACATCCATCTGATATAACTGAAAGTCAAAATATGTCACTAAAGCCATTATTATCCTAAAAGAGTCTTAGGATAATACCCGAGAGAAAGTCTGTTTATAATCAATGCCTTCCTTTTGAGTAAAATCCTTTGCAACAGGACGTGCCTTATATCTTTCTACATTACCCTTCGAACCCCTTTTGGTTTTAAATATTTAGTTGCAACCAATGAGTTTTACATTTTCGGGTAGTGTAATGAGTTTTCAAACGTCATTGTCTTTAATGGATTTAATTTCCTCATTCATAGCATCAATCCATTTTCTAGAATTAGCACTATGCATGGCTTAATGAAAGTTGATTGGATTATCTTCCACCAATCCAATGCCATCCTCATGTTCATGGAGAAATATGATGTAATCATCTAGAACCGGACTTCTCCTTTCTCTAGTAGATCTCCTTATTAATAATGAAATTTGTTCTTGAGGTTATTGAGTTTGTTCCTATTGTTCTTGACGGGGAAGATTTTCAACATTGTCTTATAGTACTGGTATTGCTTCTTGAACAATGTCAGGAATAGATGGCTGAGCATTGTCAATAACAATCTTAGAAATAGAAATAGATTTTTTTTCAAAAACAAAGTTTCTAACTTTATCTCTCCCTCAAACTCAATATTTTCAAAGAATTGGGCATTTTCCATCTCAAAGAAGGATCTGGATGTGGGATCATAAAATTGGTACCTCCGAAATCGTTCAGAATAACCAACAAAATAGGTGCTGACCATTTTCGAGTTCAATTTCTTTTCATTTGGCCTATAAGGCCTTGCCTCAATTAGACAATCCCAAATATGTAAATACTTTATACTAGGCTTTTTGCCGGTCCATAGTTCATAAGGGGTTTTGGTCATTGCCTTAGTTGGAACTCTCTTCAGGACATAAGTTGTAGTCTTTAATGTCTCTCCCCAGAGTGAATCCGGTATTTGAAGTTGTATGACTAATCATACTTCTCACCATATCCTTTAAAGTCCTGTTTCTCAGCAACACCATTAATGCTAAGAGATCCTGGCATGGTGTACTATGGGACGATTTCACACTCCTCTAAGAATTTAGCAAAAGGTTCTGAACATTGTTCACCTGATCCATCATATCTGCCATAGTAATCACCACTACGGTCATATCTAACAGTTTTAATTCTTTTACCAAGTTGGTTCTCAATTTCAGCTTTAAAAGCCTTGAACATGTTCAGTGACTGAGACTTCTCATGAATTAGATAAAGGTACTATAACAAGAAAAATCGTCTATGAATGTAATAAAATATTTTTGACAATTCCAAGAAGCCGTAGGGAATGGCCCACAAATGTCCGTATGTATTACTTCTAAGACATCCAAAGATTTATTGGCACCTACTTACGTTTGTTTGTTTGTTTGTTTCCCCTTAATATACTCAATGCAAACAAATCAAGGGAATTAAGAATTTTATCTGACACAATATGTCTTTCAATTATTTGTTTATATATATATATCCTAAACACTTGTGCCAGTGCGAAGTAGAATTCTCATTAGTTAATTTGTGTTTAGTACCACATGAAGTTATATGCAAGATTTATTTGTATGAAGTAATAGTATTGAGTAAATAAAGGTTATTATGAGAAGACAAAAAACTAGTACCAATAATATTTGAATTGAGAAAAAGACTAAATTGACTGTCTCCAAATGAACAAAAATAACCGGATTTGTCCAAAACAGAAATAGAAACCAAATTCCATCTAAAAGATAGAACACTATATATCTCTTTCAAATTCAAATAATAAACAATTTTTAATAACAACCTAAAAGTTCCTATTGCTTCAACTTTATCTGGCTTGCAGTTGCCTACATAGATGAATCTTTCAGCATTATTCGGCTTTCGACAATTCAGGCAACCCTGCATAGACACACTTGTGTGAGTAGTAGCTCCAGTGTCTATCCACCGAATGTGCCTTGGTACTAAAGCAAAATTAACCCCAGAACAAACCAAAGCGAAAAGCGTACCTTTCTTTGCACACCATGCGTGATAGTTGGTATAGTCCTTCTTCATGTGGCCAGGATTCTTACAAAAGTAACAACCAAATTCCTCAATTTGTTTTTGTGTTGTTTCTTTTGAAGTGGACCACCTGCAGCTTCTTTATCCTTTTTTCTTTTATTACCTTTTGTCCTAAAAGGTACTTACCAAGTGAGCACTTTCAATCTTTTCTTGTTTCAACCTTTCCTCTTCTTGTACACATTGAGAAGTGAATTCATTAAGAGACCATTTATCCTTTTGGCAGTTATAGCTAACCTTGAATTGGCTGAATTGTGCAGGAAGAGAGATCAAAATCAAATGCACGAGAAAGTCCTCAGACAGCTCTAACTTCAATGCCTTAAGTTTTCAAGTAAGATGAGACATCTACTGCCTTATATTTTCTTTTCCTTTATACCTCATTGAAATCAAATTCGATAGAATCGTACTTGTTTTGACCTTATCTGTGAAGTCTATTTTTAACAAAATGCTTTTAAATTTTCTTGAGGAACTCCTTGGCAGTTGCATTTTTGGACACATCACCCCTGAAGGTTTTCGGAATTGCATGTTTCATGATCATAACCCTTATGTGATTTGAATGATCCCACTTCTTATAATCCTTTTTTTCCTCTGTGGACCTATTATTTGTAAGAGTAGTGGGTTGTTCAATCCTTAACACAAGGTCTGGATCCATGCAACCAAGTACGGTCATTAAGTTGGTTCCATTCCTTAAAGTTGGTTCCATTCAACATAGTGATGGAATTGATGTTGGCAGATATCATAAAAGTAGATGTATTAACTAAAAATAGAACAAAACAACATATTCATATAAGTTCCAAATAACATGAATAATAAATTCAAATAATGTTAGGGCCCATCACAAGATACCTAACACAACATTAATATTTAGTTTTTGGATAGAAACATTAACTTGTAAGTGGTACTCTTGGTGTAACAATCAAATATTGATGATAAATTTTGTAAAACAATAAGTCTATCTTTGGACCGACTTATTATTCACATGGAATATCAAATAATTGTCACATATTTATTACCACATGTGTATAGGTAATTCGGCCAAATATTAACCTTCTTTTGGGCCGATGAATATCCGCATGAATTACAAATATACAATAATTTTGATGTTCTAAAATAAATTGACCTACACAAGAGGGGCTATTTTGTTAGCATGTTGTGTCAATCAATATATATATTTTTTTGAACATTAAATATTCTTAATTAATTTACCAAAATTTGAATTTAATTATTTACCAAAAACATTGACTTTGAAAATTTGGCCGTGAACATACAGTTTGATCATGAACTCCTTACGTCACTTTTGCTCGAGAATTGATCAGTTCATGACCATATGTTCGTTCATGACCATTTTTCGTAAACCTATTCTTTAAGGTCATGAGATCCTTATGTCATGAATAATTCATGACAGTACCTCTGTTTTGGTCGTGAACTTGGATTAAGTTCATATTTCTGACCTTCCGTATACCCTTTTTTTTTTAATAAATTAACCAAATAGATTTTTTTAGCCGTATTCAAAATCCTTCTAGTCATGAACAATTAGTTTATGACCGCACCGTATCTTCTTCTTTTTTTTTTTTTGTTTTTTTGTTTTTTTGGAATTCAAATACCAAACGAATCCAAAAGAAAGAAAAAAAATAAAACCAAAATTTTGAATCCAACAATTAAATCCAAATAAACATAAAAGAAAAAATTATTGGATTCAAATTATTCTTAAATACAACAAATTAAATCACATAAAAAAATTTGTTGAATTCAAGAATGAGATCCGTATGAAATCATATAATATATCAAATAAAAAAGCTGATTTTTCAATGATTCAATATGAAGATACTCTGATAACATTTGTTGGAATACCAAATTAATTTTAATATCATAACAACCAACGTTATCATAATCTGAACCCTTCATGTTTAATCATCAAGAATATAAATTAAAGACTAGATACAGAATCGTATCTGAATCCATTAAGAATTGATGTGATTTTTGAATTTACGAATTTGATTCTTGAATATTGTGGTTATTGATCTTCCAAATTACTAAGTATGTATTTGAATGTTTATTCTAGTGATGTAAGAGTATCCCGTAGAGCTGAAATATATAAACTAGTACCCAAAAAAAAATGTGTCTTGTCTCCATTTCAATTTTATTTACTAGATTTGCAAAATGTGAGATAAAAAATATTAAAAAATGAATTTGTGTAATATATAATTTTAAAAAAATATTATTTAGTGAATAATAAAAAATAAGCCATGCAAACGGAACTTTGAACTAGCACATTGTGTATCCAGTCAATCTCCTAACCTCTTTTCCTATCGTAATCTCCTTACAAACTAAACTGAATTTTCTGGCTCGACAATGTATTCTAACCTTAAATCGATAGTTATTCACGCGCACACACACATATAATATAATATAATATATATATATATACTAATTTTTCTCCTTAAGCATAAAGCATTAGCACAAGTATTGATTAACATTTTATCTGTAGAAAATCATTTATAATACTTCAAAATTCAAACTCACTTGCAAAAGTTAATTTACGTGATAAAATCATATTGAATTTTTAATATTTTGATTTTAGATAATTGATTAGATTTTTTTTTTTTTTTCGGATCCAATGACACATTAATAATGTTTTCACTTTGTCATATATTAACCTGGACAATATTATTGTAATATAGCTTCCTGGAGTCTTAAAATAGCCCTAACTGCAGTTAGCATGAAGATGAAAATAATGACATCAATTGATGTGTAACGAGACATCTTGGATCTAATTTTCTTGTTAATGCCTTGTTCCAATGATACAACCCTTTTTTTTTTTTTTTTTTTTTTCTGAACTTCCTTTATGGAATATAGACCACTAGTCCCTAACATGAGCACCAACAAATCTTACGAAATGCGCACAGAACAAACAGCTGGAGCTCAAGAATTCGGAAATATATAGGAGCGAATACGTTCCATAGATACGAGCGGGACAGAAGGATGATGTCTATAGGAAGGATCCAGCCTCTTCATCACGAGACTGATCGGATTTTCCGTAGACACCCGAGAGACCTCCACAAGGCGCCCATGGTGCAATCACTCCCATCTGTCACAATCCCGGCCCGTACCGACAATATGTTCAGTTTACTTTTTCGATTCGTCTTAATCGGATTTTTTTTCGAGGTTCAAGAGGAGAAAATTTGTGCTACACAAGGATGGACAAGATACGCAATGCTAATGAGCACATTTGTGAGAAAATTGGAATAACATCTATTGATGAAAAGATGAGAAAAACACGCACAAGGTGATTAGGTCATATGTTACGACGACAAATAGAAACGCCTGTCAGGCGAGTAGATTTTAGAGAGAGTAATCAACATAACAGGATGAGGGAAGACCGAAAAAAATTTGGTAGGTAATTTGTAAGAAAAATGTATCCCATCTAAGAATTGAGGATGATATGGTTCATGACAGAGCACAATGGCGTAATAGGATTCATGCAATCGACCCTACTTAATGTAAATATAAGATTAAGATTTGGTTTGTTTGTTTATATTCTACATTATAGAATGAATAATAAAGACTTTTTGTAAGAACGAAAGCCTCTCCATTATTAATTATTGGCAGTTAAGTGTAACTAATTAACAATAAATAAGTTTTTTATGTTTTTTTTTCTGAAAATTTTTCCATCTTGTGATACATTTGCACCCGAATCGTGAAACGTAGGACGCATTACTTACATAAATTTTACTTGCGATAGATTTACACTTTAGAAATCGTGATTCTTCAAAACCATTAATTTGCCAATATGTAGGTGAAAATGGTTGTGACCCTAATCTAATTTGTTTGATGGTCAGCATTGTTTGCAAATTGTAAACTTTCCTTTACGCACTATTTATTTATTTATTTAAACTATAATTACACTTTGTCCTTTGTAAAATGGCATGTGTCTCAATTTGTCCTCTGAGAAAAATTTATAGACACTTAACTCTTTCTGATCAAATCCAACCATTAGTCAAAATGTTGGAAAGAGAGTTGTGCGAAAATACTAAATTACCCTAATATAATTTTAGGGTTTAATTTTAGATTACCCCTTGTAATAATACAAACTTGTATTTTAATTTTATAATGTCCCAAAATTCTACTTCACACCTTGTAAAAATAGATAAAATGTCAGAATTAGGAATTATTTCACTCGGAAGGGTCTTTATTATTTTTCTTGTTTCTTTATTATTTCACTCCGAAACACTGACCCTCATGTTGTCTGCATACAAAAGTCGACAGCGTTCTGGGAAAACTGAAAATCCGAACTTAAGTTGAATCAGGTGGCGCTGCCAAAATTGTTTTATTGAATGGGTTAGGAGCCATAAGTGCTCAATAATAGAAACAAACAAATATTTATAAAGTCGTCCACTTTTTGGAAATTCCAAATAAATAATAGAACAAATTAGCGTCTAGAAATTGCTGGCAATAGTCCTTGTCACATGACAAAAAATACAGCTAATATTCTTAGGAAAAATACAGCAGAATATTAAATTTGCATTATGATTTGTGAAAAAGATAATGCTACCTATTCCGGCTAACCAACAATTCAAGAGAATAGTCCATGGACCTTAGTTTTCAGCTAAGTCATCTTGGACTTGAACCCGAGATTTCGCCCGTAAAATATAAACGTGAACACAAGTGAGTATACTACAAGACAAAACGTTAATATCTTCTTTTTTTTCAAACGATAATAGATACAAAACGTCAATATCAATTGACATAATTGGTAACATGTGAAATCAATAACAGCATTACGTATGAAATTGTTTATTCCGATCAATATATCAATCATTACAAATGTATTGATCCTCGTATATTTTAAATTTTAAATTTTAAATTTTAAATTTAAAATTTAACATTATAAAATTTATGTATATATTATTTTATGTATATGATAATTGCTTTTATAAGAACCTCTTTAATTAAGCCTTCAGATGTGTTTATAACACATACTTTAAAATTTTATTTTTAAATAGAGTGGGAACTACAATACAACATAACATATGATAAGACAATAAGACATGAATATGACACGAAACTAATGAGTTAGAATTAAAATTTATTATACTCGTGTCATGAACAGGTCAAACGGTTTACAATGTAATAATAAAAGAATTTTTTCTCATTGTGTAGCGTTAGAGATTAACCAAGTGACCGAAAATTAAATTGTTCATTTCATCATATTTGTTTTTCCCATATAAACGGTTAATTGATTTAGTAATTTAAATGGTATGCTTTGGAGCATTTAAGTATATATATATATAATAAAAAAAATATCTATGAAATCATCACTTTTTGCTAAAGAACTCCAATATGTAAATAACCATTAATTAAATACAGGTTTTCAGTGTTTTACTGTTCGTTTTTTTGTCTGTTTTATTAGAAAATTTGGTGGTCAAAATTAGTTCATTAATGCTTTAATTAGGAATCTGGATATTCACTTCTAATATAGTCCGGTCCAATTATTCTTACAAGGTTCTAAACTACTAATCTGAATGATGTAAAAAGATGCTTGTAATGTATATATTTAACTTTTCTTAGCTTAGACTAAAATTATTAAATTCTACTTACGTAAGCCTTGCAATCTAATTCTTTGGTTCAGCGTATCATTCAAAATGTTGAGTTTTTATATTGATGTTTTAGATCTTCCGACCGAGATTAATAAAGTTGAGTAAATTTTGATCGCCATTTATATACCCTAAACAACTTTATATCGTATCGTGTCTTGCACATAAAGATAAATAAATTCATTCAGAAGGAAGAAAAAATTTCAAAATATATGCTAATACCATTAATATCTAAATGATTTTTCCTTTCATGTATGTTAATTAAATTTGTAGTTAGGGACATAAGAACAATCACTAAAAAGTATGAGATATTTCTTCAAGATGGATACAAAGGGATAACGCAAGTGTTTAGACTCGAGGTCAAATTGTATTACTATAGTTATATTGACCACGATACTCATATACTGTTGCACAAATATTTCATATTAAATGATGCGCAACATGGTTATTTAATTCTATTAACCAATCACTTTAGTCAAATTACTTTGCTCCTTGGTTGCCCTCGTATGATAGAATTACTCCTTACTAATTAAAGTTCATCAAAGTATTATCGCCATCTATATACAATAATATTTTATTATCAAGATGAATGTCACAATTTCTAATCGTATTGTATCATACACATAAAAAAAATTACAAATTAATTTTGAAAGAATAAAAAATTTCAAAATATATGTCGAACAATATTAGTATCAAAATGGTTTTTCCTTTCATATACATCATTAAATTCGTATTTAGGGTCATAAGAACAATCGTTACCTTAAATGCAAGATATATTTTTTCAAGCCAAAAGCAAAGATAATGCAAGTGTTTGGACTCGAGGTGAAATTGTATTACTTTCAGTTAATTTTGGCTTTCGATTGATATGGAGCACAATACTCGTACACTGATACGTGTTAAAATATTAGCATCATACATATCTGCCGCTTAAATAATTGAGCAGTCATTGATACAACTATCTCACCTTTACCCTTTATGTCCATCATCTGTAAATCAACCATCAAAGTATAATGTCAATGTCCTTACAAGGGAAAGTACTAAAATAAGAGACAATATATATATATATATATATATGAAATCTTTAATTTATATTTTATCAGAAAAAGTGTTTTCATTTAAGTCTTGATCAAAATAAATATTTATATTTTTATCAGTAACAAGACAATCTACATTTTATTGTACATATTTTACATATATGACATCTTTAATTTATATTTTATCAAGAAAAATATTTTTAATTAAATCTTGATCGGAATAAATATTTACATTTTTATCAGTTGCGGGACATTTTACATTCTACTGTAGGCTTTTGACATATATAAGATATTTAATTTATATTTGATAGGGAAAAATATTTTCATGTAACTCTTGCTCAGAATAAATATTTACATTCTTGTCAATAACGGTACAGTCTACATTCTACTGTACACTTTTTACATATAAAAGATCTTTGAATTTTTATATTTTATCAGTAAAAATATTTTCATTTAGACCTTGAACAAAATAAATGTTTCCATTCTTATCAGTAACGGAACAATCTACTATACACTTTTTACATACGTCACATTATTGATTCAAATTGCTATTTAAATATCAACCAATATTTAGAAACCCTTTTTATTATGAAAAAAACCGTAAAAGTTCTTTTCAACAACTATCTATATATATTCTGTCATCCTATCTCATTTCCACTTTGCGATAATCACCTTAATTACAAAATCATAGTTGTAAACATATTTGTAAATGTCAATTTTGTTCACATTAATTCGGTTACAGTATTCATACAAGGTACTAAAATGCTTATAACTATATTTTGAGGATTGACATAAGAAATTATTACTAACGTACGTTAGTAACATTAATTCTACAATTTATTGAGGGAATTATTTGGTTAATTTTAAGAGTTTTCATAGAACAAATTTTTAAAGTATATGTTATTATACTGTTCAAATATTTAAAATTCAACAGAATAGTTCCCTATAGAACTGTAGAATTTTTTTTTTTTTTTAAGATGATTGGTCCTTCTTTTAACTAAATTTTGTTGTTACTTTCCCTAGTCTATGCAACTTGTATATTAGCATAATTTTATTTTCTACTCTTTCACTCTAGTCCTTTAGGTTTGTTGGATTTAAAAAATCCAAAAAAACAATTAATTAATCCACAACATTATAAAGAATTTGAGGCAGCAAAGATTATTATTTCTTCTTGGCTCAAGTTTTTCTGGAAAGTCAAGCGATTTTTTTATTTTCTTTCTTGAAATTGTCAATGCGCAAGGCAACAGCAAAACAAGTTTTATTTTGTGAAGTGATTCACACGGCCACAGCAACGTACATATATATAAATTTTTTAATGAAACAAACCTAAACTAAATCAATATTAGATTTGGCCCCACTAACAAATCAAAAACCTATTTGGATTTAAACCCACAAACCTAAAAACAAATAGAAAAGACTTAATAACCGAATTCAATTCCATATTGGTACTTGGTTTAACTCTTACATTGCCTCCCTTAAACCAAGATCTTCAAATTTGAACATGCCCAATATTTTCTTCAACTTGACAAATGACTCCAACTTCAGCGGTTTTGTAAAAATATCAACTACTTGATCTTCGGTCTTGCAATAATCGATGACAATTTCTTTGTCTTGAACCAACTCACGAATGAAGTGGAATTTAATGTCAATGTGTTTGCTGCGCCCATGAAAAACTGAATTCTTTGTCAATTCAATAGCAAACTTGCTATCACAAAAGATCTTGGTAGGACCCTCTTGCTCGTGTTGCAGAAATTCAAGCATCCTTCTTAACTATAGCGCTTGAGTAGCACTACTTGCTGCTGCCATGTACTCCGCTTCAACTGTAGATAAAGCCACCACTTATTGTTTCATTGACGACCAAGAAAATACACCATTACCCAAATAAAATGCATAACCCGAAGTACTTTTTCTTTGAATCATATCACCAGCTCAATCACTATCTGTGAAAACCAACAAAGCTAGAACCATTAGTATGACAATAAAAAATACCATCAGATTGCATACCTCGTATGTATCTCAACATTCTCTTAGCTGCCTGCAAATGGGATTGGCGTGGGGACTCCATAAATCTGCTAATCAAGCCAACTCCAAAAGTGATGTCAGGTTTCGTTGAAGTCAAGTACCTAAGACTCCCAACCAATCTGCTAAAATAAGTAGCATCAACAAAATCACCAGTACCATCTTTTATCAATTTCAATTTTTCTTCAAATAGGGTCATCATGGGTTTGGCGGAATCCATTTTAAACCTTTTCCAAATATCACCTGTATATTTTTTCTGGGAAATAAAAATACCACCATTCATTTGACAGACTTCAATACCAAGAAAGTAAGACATTAACCCCAAATCTGTCATTTCAAAATGGCTAATCATAGCCTCCCTAAATTCAAAAATTAATTTGGGATTTTTTTTGCCTGTGAAAATCAAATCATCCACATACAAACATATAATGAGAACAGTAATATGTCTCCACCTGGATTGAATTTGATGTACAAAGTATGCTCATATAGGTATCTTTGAAATCCACGATCTACAAAATAAGAATCTATACGAGTGTACCAAGCTCTAGGAGCCTATTTTAACCCATATAATGCCTTCTTGAACATGTAAACTTTATTTTCTTGACCCCTTTTGACATAACCTACAGGCTGCTCAACATAAATTTCTTCTTCAAGAACACTATTTAAAAATGCAGATTTTACATCCATTGATAAATTTTCCAACAATTATTCACAGCAAGTGAGATAATCATTCTAACAGTGTCAAGTCTAGCAACAGGCACAACAACCTCAAAATAATCAATACCTGCCTTCTGCTTGTAACCTTTAACAACCAACCTCGCTTTGTAGCGATCCACCTCTCTAGTTGGTTTGATTTTGATCTTATACACCCATTTGACTCCAATGGCTTCTTTGTTGGCGGAAGAGTGGTCAACTTATTTAAATATGCAAAAAATGCAAAATTTACAATATCTCTTCATAAGATACATCATTATCATTAGAAATCACATAATCCTGCAAACGAGCAGGCAAATGGCACTATCTTTGCGGGCGACTAGATGACTCTGTTAGGATAGACTGCACAACTGGCTGATCCTGACTATGCATTAGAATTCCCTTCCTCCACTATTGGAATCACTGGTAGAGATCTTCATGATGGCTCGGGATCCTTTTTTGACCAATCCCAAGCACCTTGCTCATCAAAAGTAACATCATTGCTTATAATCACTTGTCCTGTATTAGGATTAAACAACTTGTACCCTTTTGTCTCATGACTGTAACCAAGAACAATACACTTTTCTACTTTGTCATCCAATTTCTTCCTCAAAGCGTCAGGTATATGGGCATAGGCAAGACAACCAAATATTTTTAAATGAGAAATATGTGGTTTCTTACCAGTCCAAACCTCATATGGAGTTCGCCCATAATTACACCTTGTAGGACACCTGTTTAGCACATAAATAGCACAAGAGACAGCTTCTGAATTGCCCAAAAACCTTTAGGCATATTTTTAGAATGCATCATGGACCTCATTATGTCCATCACAGTTCTATTTTTTCTCTCAGCCACACTATTTTGCTAAGGAGTGTACCTAGCTGTCAACTGATGTTTAATGCCATGTTTTCCCAAAAAATCATCACACACGAGAAATTCAGTACCCCTATCAGTTCTCAAAATTTAATAAAGTAACCACTTTATTTTTTCACATAATACTTGAACTTCTTGAACACATCACATGCGTCAGATTTATTTTTCAAAAAATACACCCATGTCTTTCTGCTAAAATCATCAATAAAGGTGATAAAATACTTACTACTACCATTGGAAGGAACCTCCATTGAGCACAAATTTGAATGAATCAACTGCAAGGGTTTTTTTGCCCTCCAAGCCTTGTCTTTTCGAAAAGAATCTCTATGCTTCTTTCCCAAAATACAAGACTCACACTTCTTGTTAGGATAAGTAATAAAAGGCAAACCAATAACCAAATTTTTCCTTGCCAGAAATTTCAAACTCCTAAAATTCAAGTGCCCAAAACGTAAATGCCAAAGCCAACTATCATCAAAAGTCACAGAACTAAAGCAAGGTAAATCACTACAATTTGGAGAAAAAGGCCACAAACGACTACAGTTCATATTTACCTTAGCAATTAGTCCCAATTTATCATCAGTGATAGTACCAACACCATGCTTAAAATTCTAATCATATGCCTCTTTTAGCATAAAAAACACGCAGCGGAAGATAAATTTATTCAACACATATAAAAATATGTGGGAGCAGAGGAGGAGTTACAAAATAACGCACATCAGACTCTCATATTCATATTGAGACCTGCATAAACCCACGTCATAATAGCCTACCATTAGGCTAGAATCTCTCTATTCTAAACTTTCTCAACTCAACTCTTCTCAACTGAATCAACTAAATAAATCCTTTATTTATAAGGTAACAAATTTAACTATCAAGAAACCTAGAAATCTAATTAGAATAGGAAATAACAACTCTATAGAATATAATTGTATTCGAAAACTAAATTACTTAAATAACTAAATTATCAAAACCTAACAATAACATATTTGCTAATTGAAAAGGAATTTGGTTTAATTATACCGTCAAGATTGCGTCCGAGTAGGTGGATTTGAATGTTAGAAAGAATTTGAAACGAACACTTAAAAAGTAGTTCTTTTCAAATTACTTGTTCAAATCAAGCATAATACCTTTTATATTTGCAGCGGTCTTCTGCAAATCAATTATGCATTGAAAATAATCAATTTTCTTATCTCCATAAACATGAAAGTAAAATAATATGAACCAACTGAAATAACTATTTCGTATTATTCTTGATTATCATATAAGTCATATTTTTTTCCTTTTTCATAATAGATTTTTTTTTTTTATCATTAATGGTACGATAAACTTTCAATGTGTATTAATCATCATGTTATAAACTAATCTACTGTTTAAATGCCTATCCAAATTTCTTATACATTGTTTATCTTGATCAGCAATCGACTAAACATAAACATATTTGCTAAATGCGTTTATTGCATTTCATGATTTCATTTAAACTTTCAACTAATCAATTTGATTACAAGTTCAATCAAATACTTCATCATAAACTATATTTATATTTTTTAACAATTGAATGAGATTGCACTCTCCAATGAATTAATTCAAATCATTTTTTTTTTTATACTGTGAACCAAGTTTGAACTTTAATTGTTGTGACTAGCATGAAATTCTCTTTATCCCTCAACCTACCAATTCTTTCACGACACTCCCCACCTCGACAACTCAATTGCTCCTCAATATATAGGATGCTATGTTAAGTTTCAATTCCTTATTCGAGACCTGCTATGTTAACTTCCATTTTCCTTTTGAAAACCCAATTACACCAAATCAAGATATTCACCCACTTGGGTCAAAAATTTCTGACAAGGATCTAAATTGCTAATATGAACGTCACACATGCTTTTAATGTAATAAATTTAACATAATTTCACCGAATTATTCTTTCTAGCGTTAAATTTTACTTATGTGAGCTTATTGGTTCAAGTATGCATTCCAAAACTTCAATTGTCATATAGCACCTTTAGGCCTTCCGATAGTGATTTAAACATTAAAGTAAGTTCTGGCTGCCATTAGATACACAATAATTTTTCATCAAGGGGTCGAGTATCATCACTTCAGATCATATTGTGTCAATAGTAATAAAAATTTTACACATTTATTTCGTTCATAATAAATAGCTGAAAATAATTTCTGATCAAAACTAACATCAAATTTGTCATTCGTCTTGGATACATTTGTTTAATTGCGTATTTCGTCTTAGGGACATATGAACAATCATTACCATAAATGCAAATTATATTTCTTCAAGATGGGCGCAAATTAATAATGTAAATGTAAATTATATTCTTAGGGTTAATTTTGTTTTTCAGATACAATTGACGAAAATACTCATATACCTGTACTTATTTAGTAAATGGTTCACAACACTATTTACTTGTATTAACCAATTTTTTTAAATCATTGACAAATGTCTTCAAGCTGCATATTCTTCCCCACTTTCATGCTAATCATTAATTAATCACTTCTACTATGTTTTTTTCCTTACCATCGACGACTACTACTACTACAACATCTATACTTTTCATTGCTTTCATATGATAGAACCGCTCCTTACTAAAATTTTCATTTCTCTGTTAGTGTTACTCTCTACTAAATTTCTAACAAGGTCCTAAATTGCTAATTTAGAACAATGCACATGCTTTTCATGTAATTTATTTAACACATTTGCACGGAATTATAGTTTTTAATTAAATTATACTTATGTGAGCCTTGCAATCTAATATATTGGTTCAATTTTTCATTGCAAAAATTTATTTGTTATATAGCAGTTTTTACACCGCCCGATCGTGATTAAAACATTAAATTAAATTATGGCCATCATTATACACTATAATTCTTGTTACCGAGATGAGTTTCAACAGTTCAGATCATACTGTGTGGATAAAGATAAAATAAGATTCAACATTTATTCTACTCAGAATAAATATTTGAAACTAATTTCCAATCAAAAGTAACATTGAATTTGTTAGCATACATTTGTTTAATTCTCTATTTCTTATTAGGGCCACATGAACAATCATTACCTTAAATGCATGTTTAATGTAGATGTTTCAATTGACGGATAAATTGTAGGGTTCATTTTGGTTTTCAAATGCTACTGACGAAAATACTCGTATATCCTCAATTAGTAAAAGGTTCAGAAGGCTGTTTAATTCTATTAATCATTTTTAAATCCGTAACAAATATGCTTCAAGCACATATTTTCTTCCCACTTCTAGGCTAATCATTAATTAATCCCTACTAATATATTTTTTTCCTGCCATCGACTGCTACTACAGCATCTGTACTTTTTGTTGCTCTCGTACGATTGAACCACTGTTTACTAAAACTCAAAAATGCGCAGACTCGTTAGGCAAGAGAAAATCATAATATGCAGAGTTAGAACAAAACAATTTCGGGTGAATTCGCAATATGAATTGGCCCCAACATTTTAAACCGATAAATTATCTGTTGGTTTCAATTCAAAACTGCATCAATATTTTGTCTTCATTGATTATGCTATTTTCATTCATATCAGGCTCCAAAGTCAATATTTTTGCTGCATCATTGCTTCTGCTACTATCAGTTGGAAAATTTTTCTCATCAAATTTCTCGTTCAAATCAAATATAATGCCTTTTCCCTCTACTTCCATCTTCTGCAAATCAATCAACCAAAGTAATCAATGTCCTTATATCCATAAACATGAAATTAAAATAATGTAAACCAACTGCAATAACTATTTTTATGATAGTCTTGATCAATATGTAATTCATATTTTTTCTCTTTCAGAATAAATTGTTTACTTTTTTATTATTAATAGTATGACAAACTTTCAATTTCTAATACGGGTTTTAGACTAAGGGTTAATCTTTTCATACACCATCGGTGTAAGAAATTTTTTACATTATTGGGTGTAGATGCTATTTCTAATCATGCTACATGTGACATTTGAAATTTAAACAATATACACATGGCATGCATTTATACCTGATGATATAGAAAATCTTTTATACCAATGGTGCACGAAAGATAAATTTTTAAACTAATTATATTATTTAAATGCCTATCTAAATTTCTTATAAATTATTAATCTTGATTGATGGATAAACATATTTTCCAAATGCCTTTATTACCGTTCACGTTTTCATTAAATTTCAACTAATGACATGTAATCCTTGAGTGTTAACTCTATATTAGAACCCCAAATTTAACAAGTGAAGTAAATGTACTTTAGTCAAGAGAAGTAAATATTTTTTTTTAATTAAAACCAACCATTAAGGTGGAGGATGGGCACCCTTTTATTGAATGAAATAAGTTAACCAAAAGAGGGAGATTAGGCCAAAATCTCTTAAAAATACAATTTAAACAAATCCCAACTGGGTACCGTTAAAAATCTAGAAGGAGTAAAGTGTAAACACATCAAAAACTAAATAAAGAAACTAGAATACTTGCAACAATTTGTTATTAATGGAAGCTCAACAAAACTTCCATTATATCATATTTTAGTTTTCCAATAATTTGTTAGCACGATCTCTTAGTCTGGTATGCATTGAGTGAGTTCTTCCCGCATAAATCTTTCTTCGTCTTGGCTTCTTGATGAGTGAGATTTTTTTAGGAGACAAGTTATCCATGAATTGTATTTACTTTGTAAGTTTTTGACTAACTTCCCTCAATTCATCTAATAAAAGATGATCGACCGTATTAATTGGATAATCCAACTCCGAGAAATAGGTTGTTAGTTCTTGTGTCCATTTCTCCTATCTCAAATCAAATCATCCGAAGAAATCAACATATCCGATACTGGAGTTTGAATTTGAGTTTCCGAAATTTGAACAACTTCGTAGGAAGTTTCCTCTTCTACCACGTCTACTTGATCCTCATGGATTACCCCTTCCTCTCTACCTGAATCAAGAGAGAGATTTTGTTGCTGATTTTGATTAAGATTATTTATGAATCCACATTGTATGGAATTGAAATTTCCTAATTTGAGGGATGCTTATTTGAACCAGTCAACTCTAGCCACAAACAGGATTAATAACAGATTTATTCTTTATTGTGCTTGCTTCAAATGTGTGATTTGAATTTAAACTTTGATCCTCCAATCTATTTCCAAGCTGATCTGAGGTTGTTTCATACTCTTTTGAATTGGTCAGCTCTTGCCCAACTAGATTCTTATCTTCCAAATTAGCTCCATCTGAGGTAGTAAAGCCAATCCCATCTTTTGGGGGATTTAAAATTTGAACCTCCTGAGAATGAGGAGTGGCTAAGGACGCTTATACTACCGTTGGAACTGGCAGTTCCTCTACTTGGAGCACCACCTGAGACCCTCTTGCACCTTCTTATGAACTGCTAATTTTAATGGGGTTTCTCGAGATAGCTCTGGAACTTGATTTTCCTCTAGATCCTTTTCCTTTGATACGCCTGAAAGTCCAGCATCTTGGTTCGTTATTGGCATCTATCTCCTTTGATACGCCTGAAACTTCTTTGAGATGCTTTGATCTTGGCTATCCGTTGATTTTTTTAAACTGGAATTTGCCCAAGTTAGCATTTCCAGCCATATAATCTGCAGGACTGTGACCTAGCTTGTGACATTTTGTGTAATAGCTTGGCAGATCCTCGTAGCAATTTTTTTGCCATCTACCTTTGTCACCCACACCAATCCATAGACGTGATGCCTAAGTTGCGAGAAGATCAACTTCTACACAAAACCTTGGCAGTATTTGGACTAGTGAAATTTTCAGTTGCCATATCCAATTTGAGAGGAATGCTCGCAGCTTGTGCAAGACTGAATATTGAATGCTTGTTGAAGAAAACAACCGGAAGATCTTCTAATGTAATCCAAATAGGCACAATGGAATGTTCAAATTGTGATGTAAAGAGAGGATGACACTTGAGAACAAGCATTAAAAATCATTAATAAACCCTGTGCTTTTGAGTCAACATCGAAGAAAATCCTACTCAAATGAAAACGGCTGATTAAAATATGTTTGTGATCAAGAAATCCAATGGTGAATTCACCATTAAAGCCAATGGTCAGAAAACTCTTTCGCACTGTCTCCATGTTTGGATTTCCTCGAGGGAAATTCCCCACAAGGGTAAATCAAAAAGGGATTGCAAGCTTCTAAACTTTTTCTTCTGTGAAGAAGATTGCTGGTTCTCCTTTGTAGGACTAAAGTTTCTTCAATGGTTGATTTGGTTGAAGAGCTTTGTCTTGTTAATTACCAAGTAACACGTCAGTAAAGGAGCGAGTTTGCCCTTCAGGCATAGGCTGAAGGGCATCCTTCTTGGCCATAGCCGAGTAGCAAGAGTAAGAAGAGTTTTTTAGAGAGAGAAAATCTTAGATTGTAATTGTTCAAGGGAAGTAAATATAATTAGCCCTATCTTTTTGCAATCTGCATCGCTTTAACTTAAAGCTCCAATTAATGCATCCTTCAGTTTTATGCCACTCAAACGCGGCTAGCCATTTTCAAAAAAAAAAAGAAAAAAGAAAAAAGAAAAGGACACACAGTTTAAATGCCAGCTTTGATTCTTTGAGACCACTGCTTAATTGTAATAAATCCGTTTGAAAATTGTGTTTATCTTCCGATCACAATTAACAGAGTGCAATAAATTGTGATCGCCATTTAGCTACAATAAATTTTCTATAACGGGATGAGTTTAACAACTTCACATCGTTGTGTGTTGTTCTCGATAAGAATGTTCTAAATTTATGCTGAATGAATAAAAATTTGATTAATATCCCGGTCAAGACTAATACTATAATGGTTTTCCTTTGCTATTCATTAATACAATTTCATGCTGACGGACATAAGCAGATTCTTCATACTTGAATTGCATGATACATTTGATGGTTCCTTGAACAAGATGGATGCAAATGGAAAATGCAAATGTTTGGATTCAACGACAAATTCTTAGACTTCGGTTAAGTTTTTTTTATTGATATGCACAAAAATGCTTGTATTTCTATACTGTTGTTCAGTTGGTAACTGATACTATTTTACGTGCAATCGTTAAATTTTCCCGCATAAAGTCCTTTTTATTACCTTTTGCACCATTTAATCGTAGTTCTTAATTGATTTCTTTGTGTTTTCCCGTACAAGTATGGAAAATATAATATTTATTACCTATATATCTTGTGCCCCATATTTACCGGCACTAAGGCAATTAAAATTGGAACATATGACTTCATTTGTCTTTCCAAAAGCTTGCATTAAATACCATGTACCACGTGTCTTTCTTCCCATTTTGCTAAACACACCTAAACTCATTATCAAAACCCATTGCAGAATTTTATATATATATATATCTATATTTATACGTGTATATATATATACACATATATATTTATATCTATATATGTGTGTATGTGTATATATATTTGTATAGATCATATCTTTAGTAATTAATTCTTTTCAACTTATGGAAAAAAGAATTATATTTAGAGTATCGACTAATTTGGTCCTTTATCTTTCATGGATGTAGTTTTGGCTGATTGGTCTTCTGACTCAGTGCGTACTATTGGTTTATATGGTTCTGCATGTAAATTCAAAAGGCTGAAACTGGCTCTTCGTCAATGGAATATTTCTGTCTTGGCAATATATTTGATGTGGTAAAAAATGTGAAGGGTTTGGTTGATGACTTGGAGTGTCATTTCGAAGCTTCACAAACTACTCAGGATAGAGAAAGGCTTCAGCAAGCTCAGGCAGATTTTTTTCAGAAACTTAAGTTGGAAGAAATCTTTTGGAAGCAAAAATCTCAGTGCAAGTGGCTTGCAGCAGGGGATTCTAACTCAAAGTTTTTCCATGCTTCATTGTTGAGTAAACATTCTAGGCTGGCCACTAAGTGTATCAAGGATACGACTAGACAGTGGCAGGGGACTCCTGAAGATATAGCTCAAGAGGCGATAAATTATTATCAAAATTTATTCTCGAATTCAGGGATTGATGATCCCAGCTTGTAGCAGTTATTGAATTTAATTCCTACCCAAGTTTCGGCTAAGCAGTATTCTAATTGAGCTTCTCAAACCGACTCTGATAGAGGAGTTACGAGATGTAATCTTCCACATGGATCATACCAGTGCTTCGGGGCCTGACAGATTCACGGGTTTATTCTATGTTCGATTTTGGGATATCATTAAGAAAGATCTTTTTGTAGCAGTTTGGGACATTTTTACAGGGAGGGGTCTTCCTAAAATTATTTCGAGTGCTCTCTTGCTGCTTATACCGAAAAGGATAACCCTACTTCTTTTAATGACTTTCGGCCAATTCTTTATGCAATTTTCTTAATAAATTTTTAATAAGATATAGCTATCCGTCTGTCCAAGGTTTTTCCGACTTTGATTTCAGAGGAGCAATCAGGTTTTCTAACTGAGAGATTGCAGCTGATAGCATTCTCGTGGCCCAAGAACTCTTTTCTTACCTTAATAAGAAGGTTCGAGGGCATAACTTGGGGATTAAATTGGATATGATGAAGGTGTTTGAATGGATCTCTTGGCAGTTTTGTCAACCTCTTCAATTAATCAAATTTGGCTTTCCGGAGCTATTTATCAAATTGGTAATGATGAATCAAGAAGCCAGTTGATTTTTCTGTGCTGCTCAATGGTGAAGGTAAGGGTATCTTCCGTTCAACCTAAGTAAAACAAGGAGATACTTTATCTTCTTTGTCATTCATTTTGATTTAGAAAGCTTTATCAAGAGGTATTAAAGCTTTGGTAGTTGATGGAGGCATACAAGCTTATTCGAGTCCCAGGGGATGCCCGATTGTTACTCATTTGGCCTTTGCTAAAGAAATCTTAATATTTGCTTAGGCAGAAAAAAGCTCCCTAAAAAACTCATGGGTTCCTGGAAATTTATTAGAAAGGTTCTGGACAGAAAATTAATTTTTCCAAATGCTACTCTTTGATTTCAAAGAGGTGCACTCGTGCCTCCGAGATGGCTATTTTTGCATTGCTTGGTATTCGTAGGTCTCCTTTTCCATTTACATACCTTGGTTGTCCTATTTTTGTTGGAAGAAAGAAGACAATATGTTCTTATTTCTTGCTGATTCTTGATAAGGTTCGGGATCATCTAGCTGGCTGAAAAAATAAGCTCCTCTCACTGGGTGGTCAATTGGTTTTAATAAAACGTGTTCTTTCGATGATCCCTATACAGTGCTTGTTGTCCTTGACTTCCCCAAAGAAATTTTAACTCAACTGGATCGTATTCAAGCTAACTTCTTTCAAGGGGAATCAGATTTGGGTCATAAGAGGCATTGGCATAATTGGAAAGATCTCTGTTTTCTAACTAATGAAGATGGCCTTGGTCTCCATTCTGTTGATGATATTGTTCATTTCCTCTCTTGCAAGTTGTGGTAGAATTTCTATCCATCTTTCTCATTGTGGGCTAAATTCATGAGGAATCGATATAGTTCATATAATCTATCCCTTCCATCTCCAATGTGGTGAAGACTGGTTAAGGTGCAAGACATGGTGGAACCTCATGTTAAACTTGCAATTCGCTCAAGAAACTCATCCTTTTGGTTTTCTACATTGGCTTGTTATTGGTCCTTTGGCAGATCTTGTTGATTAAATTCATCACCCGGACCTTAAAATTAGAGATGTTTTCTCTAATGAATTTGGCTGGTCAAGTGATCTTATTGGTTCTTTGGTGTCTACGGATGTGGTGGAAAAGATTTTATAACACCATTTATTCCTCTCAGAAGAACCGGATGTTCCTTTTTGGTATCACACTTCAAACGGCGTGTTGTCTACCTCTTCTGCTTACTATTTGGTTCGGCCAAAGAAATATATCATGCTGTCGCGAGCTTACATTTGGAGTTCAAGGATTCCCATTAAATATTTGATTCTTGTTTGGCAAGGCTTGCTTCCTTTCGGTGATACCCTCGTGGATTTATTTTTCAATTGGCTTCTAAGTGCTACTTTCGCAATTCATTCAATTCAATAGACCATTTTTTCTTGAATTGCACATTAGCATCTCGGGTTTGGACTGCTTTTGAACGTCTTTCGGGTTTTCTAAGCATCCACGCATAGTCGCACAATTCGTCAAAAGCTAAACATTTGGTGGCTTCATGTATCACATACTTCAAACGGATAGCTTTCGGCTTTTCTTCCTCTGGTGATATGTTGGCAATTATGCTGTGCTTGAACTTCTTATCTTTTTTACTACAAGAGATGTTCTTTCAACTATTTGCTGTCTATTATCAAGTTTAATGTTCATTTGGTGAGCTTGATAAAGCCTCTTGAACTTTCTACCCCTTCGAGTTTGGAGCATGATTGAGTGGTTACTAAACCGTCTAGAGCCCTAACTCCTACTTTGGTACTCTAGAATTTCCCTCCCCTTGGCAAAGCCAAGTTAAATGTTGATGACTCTTTCATATCCTCTATGGATTTTGCCGAGGGTGGAGGTCTCTTTAGAGACTCAGCTGGTCATTTGTTGCTCGGTTGTCTCCTCTTTTGGTCATAAAACGATTATGGCAGTAGAGATCATGGCTATTATTAAAGGTGTTAAACTTTGTATAGCCCGCAGCTATATATGAATGGCGATGGAATCCGATTCTCAAATTCTATTTCAAATGGTTTCAAATGATAGCTTTTATTCATGGCATTTGGATGCTCTTATTCGTGAAGCTCATCATCTTCTTCCGCAATTTCATTTCAATCTTAATTATATCTATCGAAAAGCTAACTTGCCACCAGACTTCCTGGCAGAATTAGGTGGATCTCCTAATCTTCAGCTGGTTTTTGACTCCATCTCAGTGCCACAGACTCTGCTTGGTCTAGTTCATTTAAATGCTGCTTGAACTCCTTCCATTAAATTAGTTTGATTATTTTTCTTCTAACCTATATTCTATAACTTGTTTACTAGGAGGTTTTGGTCTAGTTCCCATTCTTGTACATTGTTTTTCCATCACTAATAAAACATGGGAGTAGCGCCTCCCACCAAAGTTCAGGTGGTTAATTAGCTAATAAAAAATTAATTAATTTAAAGTTTGTGAAGGAAATTGTGAACTAACTAACGGAGTCGTTTAGAACATATCCTCTCTATTGCAAGTTAATGAGGACATTATTATCATGTGGCTTCCTCTGTTAATTTGTCTAAAATTTTTGCCACAAGCCTTAGATTGGTTTTCTTTAAGATGAGAGACCAAATTAGTTTATTGTGATAGATAAGCGACTAAATTGGTCGATACCCCAAAGATAAAGAGACTAAATTGGTCTTTTACTCCAACTTATTCTTTCCATTTTTAGCTTGGTATGGGAAGTTTAAGTTGAAAACGTCATTTCACAACGAAAGCTCATTCAAACTTAATCCTAGAATCTCAATACTCGAAAAATAAAAATAAAAAAACTTGAGGAAAGTCCTTAAGAACTTTATTTTGAGAAGAGAAAATGTGTAATATGAAGTTTATATAGGTTTTCAGATTTTATTTAGACTTCGTATTTGCATTTGCAATCTTATAGCTAATAAATACATTTTACGTAAATAAATAAGAGACATATAATTAACTAATACTAATGTTTAATTATTTTAGTCATATTTAAATATAGTATCTTATCTATATATTTATTTAATTTTATGATTTAATTATTTTAACATAATGTGTAAAATTGAATATGCAATTTTTTAATTTTCATTGTTAAGGTAAATTAGTATAATTGCACAATATAATGTAAAAAATTATAAAATTACATATTTGACTTTTATTCACATTCAAATAATATAATTGTACAATTTAATTATTTTGAATGTAATCAAAATTTTATATGTATTGATGTAATTTTTTTCTATCTTTAATGCAAAAATACTTGAAGTTTCTAATAGTTGTGGAAGTTGTACATAACATGAATAAAACAAAAAAGAAGATAATTTTTTTTATTTAAAATCCATTATGTTCTAACATTTAAAACTATTTTGTTAAACATTGTAAAATATTACACATTTCATTCTAATTTAAATTACCTAACAGTGAGATGAGAATATTCATCTCTCTTACTTTGGACTGAAACCTATTCTGCTAGAAATGAGCTCTCTGTTCTGAACTATTCTAGTGTACCAAAAACCGGGATAAGGGTATAATCCATTTTGTACCCGAAAACTCGTCACCATTTTCCATGTTGTACCAAAATTATTTTTGATCACTTTGCATCCTATTTTTTCTTTTCTTGCTACTTTAGTCCAATCGTAAACGATCCTATCAATTTAGTGGCTTCCATTAAAGTTTAGACTAAAGTGGAAGAAAGAAAACATCATGATGCAAAGTGGAAAAAAGAAGCTCAGGTGCATTGTGGCAAATGGTAACAAGTTTGTTATGGGCCTAACAAAAGAAAAATTAGGATAGGATCCTATAGGATCTCCCTTTCAAAATCAGACATGAAATTTCCTTTCATTCGGCTCAAGTATGTATACCAAATAAAGGAAGAGTTTTCTCTAGAAAATCTCCAAAAGATCTACCCCTTACATGAGTTCCTAGTAAAGACCAAGCAAGATTTCATTGATTTCATCTTTCTTTTATTTTGACTTTCTTAATTCTTTATTCAATTATGATTCAATAATTGAAAGGGTATAAGCGAATTCTTGAGTAGTCTACTTCCCTTCGAATAATGAATACCTTAATTGTTAAGAATTAAGATAATACCTTAGAATTCATAACAAATTGACTGGTTTATGTATTATTCCGTTCGATCTTTTAGGTGTCGACTTCATCTCGACAGTTATGCCACGATGTCCCTAAAACCCTCAAAAAGTCCATATGCAATGAATAGACTTCTTTAACCATGACATATTTGCTTCCTTGAACAAAATAGAAACTCTTTCCAAAGAAAGAAAATAGTTAATTCCACAAAACAAAAAAGTGTTTTTTTATGAGGTACAACTAGAAATTCTTGTATTTATTTTTCATGAAATTGGCCATAGATCCATTTTTATTTTTGAGTATTGACTACATCCCTAATGCTAAGCTTCATGTTACACTTCATAAGAGACACGTCACGTCGAGGGTATCCCAATTAGATTGACTTGGATAATAGTTTCTCATTTCGAGTCTGTTAAAATTAAAATTTTGATCAATTCTATACACACATTGCTCTATACTGGATCTTCTAATTCTTTAAGGGATTTATCGAAAAGATTCACAATATAACTGACATGGGCTGAACAAGTTTTAATTCTTTATCCTATGCTTCCACTAATATCTGCAAGTATATGATTATCAATGTACGAGGGTGAGCAAGGGTCAATCTCACGAGAATTGATGCCAATACTGAGATTCTAACACAATTTTTATTTAGATAAATGGTTTGCAAGGGTTTTTGGACTTTAAAAATGAGTTGCAAAAATAAATTAAAAATTATAAACTAGAAAAAGAGTACATTAAATTTGAAATACCAGCAATAAATAAAGGTAGGTCGAATGCAAGGCCAGCAATCATCTAGGGTTATTCAAATCTCGAGTCATTCGATTAATTAAATTATAATTAATACTGATTCTATTCCCATATACCAACCTAACCTCGAAACCTTCAATAATTGAATTCTATCAAATTAATTAAATTGGGTTCGAGAAACCTTCTTCTAACACTAATTGTGTATCTAATTAACTTGAATTATTAACTTCTGGAAATTCAAGTTTCCTTCTGGGAATACTCGGTGAATAAACTAATTAAATCCTTCAACCTAATAATTTAGCACAGGTCTATGATTAGGGTTCAAAAACTAATTCCCCAACCAACCTAACCAAGACTAAGGTTAGCTATTCCTTAAAATTGTCTGTTTATGCTAATTATTAGCCTATATAATAATTAAAATGACTAACCCTTCATTAGATTTCCTCCATGATAGATTGCATCATCTGCACTCGAACCCTAACTAATTTAGCAATTCATAACATGCGAGAATGAAAATAAGTAAATTGAATTGATTGCAGACATCATAAACCAATAACTGAAATTAAAAATTGCAGATGAAAGTAAAATAATTAAAAGACAGAATACCTGAATTGAAAGAATTGTAAAAATACTTGAACTAAATATCCCGAATGATTCAAAATTTGAAGATTCGATCCCAGGAATTGAAAAGTAATTAACCCTTATTATACCTTTTTCATAACCTAGACAAAAACTACGAACTGAAGTCTAAGAATCGCTCTCTTTTCAGCGTTACGTAAGTCCCCTTTTTATAGAAAACGTTAAAA
The DNA here is from genome assembly GCA_025175665.1 of Cinchona pubescens. NCBI lineage: Eukaryota > Viridiplantae > Streptophyta > Magnoliopsida > Gentianales > Rubiaceae > Cinchona > Cinchona pubescens. The sequence continues at coordinate 3,502,987 of JANKKI010000064.1, forward strand.
AGTCTATACACATCAAGATGAGTCAACCACTATCAGTGGATGAATTTGTGCTGATCAAATGCTATCAACGGAAGTTTCCTTCTATATCAGCCTCTAACAGCATATTTGTTTTTGTTTTAACCATTGTCAATAGCTATATAACCTTGGTCCAGCTACAGTCAGTGGCTAGACGGCTTCTAATATCCTTGCTTTTTTCCTTGCTCTTCCATTTTAGCTTCTCGCTCCACTGCAAATGAACTTTTGTCCCTTAATGCACGTGCACATGACATGAAACAACATAATTAGACAACAATGACAATTAAATACACATTTGACTACAAAAATGATTAAAACCGACACAACAACTATACATCCTAAACATAATTTAACTATCAATAAACGCAACAAATGGTACTAAAAACACTAAAACTTCAGTTCAATTTAAACATATAAAAATAACTCTAAACCTACTGTTATCAACTGCCCAAAACTTGAACTTTGTCAGTCTATAACAAAAGTTATTAGACACAACCCACACAAAATAGATAGGAATGGACAAATGCAAATCAGATTAATCCAATTAACTCATCAACCTAGTTCACATCCAACCATTCACATAAAATCATGTCTCATTTTTACTCACATCAAAACATCCATTAGAACAAATATTAAAAATACTTCTTCGCTACAAAGCAAACACTTATATTTATCATTATGGGCCGCATCATGCAATGAACTTCTCTACCGACAACCAATCAAAAGATCTACAAAATTGACTCTCTATAATAACCGAGAAGGTAAAGAGGAATCAATTAACTTTAACATGCAAGCACACAGATGTCACACAATAGTAAAGCATTAGATAAGCATTACAACTGTTTAACTCAAATATGGTAATATAACCTTTCACAATTCTTTTATGACCACCTTTTATTGGCTCTTATTTACTATTATTATTTTTTTCCTTTTAGGCTTAGCAAGATGCATTTTCACACAAGCTGCCTTTAATTTTTTTTTTTTCGTTTCTTACCATGCTTACGCACTTTACGTAAAGCAAGCCATTTTTTTAAAATACTTATTGGAGCAATTAGAGCACTAAAGAACTAGCCATGGAAAAACAGATTATATTAATATCGATCAATTAAACAAATATAATGAAACCTAATACCTTGCCATGCAAAACACACAAATGGGCATACAAAGTTCCACATCATGTTCCATTTTATCCTACCCAATAACTATGAGGAATCAATTTTAACAACTAAAAATTGATATGGGCATCAAAATAAATCACTTGACTTCTTTCTAATAACAATAAGCCAAACATTTATGGTTAACAAAACATAACTAGCATAAGTTCGAACTTCTACCCCTTTTTTGCCATAACTAACATAAGTTCGAACTTCCACCCCTTTTTTGACAAATTCTTGAAACATGAAAATATGTGATCCTATAAGCACTAGATTTTCATATCATTGCTAAATAGAATCAATTCTACCATTAACTATGCCATTCTATATGACTCAACAAATTTGCAACACAATTAAAAACACCAAACATAAAAACAACTAGACATGGACAACCATGCCAACACATCACTTGCCAATACTACACTAGCACAAACAACTAAACTAAGCAAGTGGAGAAAACAACAAAGTCTAAAAAAGAATTCACACGAAAATAAGTAGAAAATTAAAAAAAAAAACACTCCCCTGACAAAATTGTGTAGATTCAATAGGCAATCACAGTCCAGTAGCTCCGGATGGTCTAGCTTCATTTCTCCCCTTCCTTGTCCTTGGCCCTTCTCTCTCCACATCGTCTTAAGGTCTATAATACCACTCTGGTGACGGAGTGGTTCTCGACTAGTAAGATATGTCAAAGTTTCTTAGGTGACTGGGTTGCCACATTAGGAAATCCATCTTCTGTTGCATTTCCCCAAACTACTGGCTATGATACATGAGGAACTTTCTTTATGTCTCAACATTCAATGGAGGATGCAAAACATAGTCGGAAGTAGGCCTTTGGGGGGGCACAAGCACCGGTCCCTGAGGTCTTCCTTGTCAATTTCCTTCTACTCCCTCAGCTTCGTTCTCCACCTGTCGTAGCTTGTACAATGAGAAAAATGGACTTATAGTTGGACGATTGACTGAAAAGCCCTATTGTCGGCTGGTGTTGGCACACCTAATTTCCTTGTGGTCACAATCCACAAACCTGCAAGTTATCATAGTTGAGTAATTAAACTTAGAAAGAACAAATCCTTATGCTTCTTATTCCAATTCCTCAAGATTTTGAATGAAATCTCCTGGTCAATATCAATGGTCATCCCTTCCATAATAGCAAAGATAAGACAGGCTCAGTCAAGATTTACATTAGTGATAAGTGAAGTTGGTAAAATTTGGGTACACACCATTTACTTCTATAGTCTAGCCTCCACATTTAAGTATTTCAACTTATTCTACTTCCGTTGGCAAATGGTATATTTCATTTATGACCTCCAAGTGGTAATTCTCCGGCATATTCCTAACCTTCACGACGTAATTCTCTGCCTCTAAACTATATCCTATGAACTTGCAAACCAAATTTTCTTTAGCCACAATAGTTGGGATGTTGACAAAATCTTTTTATCCCCTTGACTGAATTTTATTAAAAATAGTCCGATGCAATTCATTGGTATCATAATTATCCTCAATTTTCACATGACTCAAATACTCACTCGATTTTGCATCTTGTCGTGAAGTTTCTTGGCCTCAAGATACATAAAAACATTGTCATCAAAAGCTTTATCATCAATTTGCTTTCGTTTCTTCCCCATTTTGCAATTTAGTTTAATTATCAAATAATCAACCAACAAATTTCTTCTCCCCTAACTTAATCAACAATTAATCCAACAAATTGCTTCATAAATTTTCTACCCACACATCTAGCAAAAAAAAGTACAAGAATTTACCAACAATGCAAGAATTTCACCCAAAAGTATGTCTCTTAAAATATGAACATTCTTACTTGAATTTCGGATATGTAGCACACCCTTGTGTTGCAAAAATAATCCTCAACTTGTATGCACTGCCAACAACTTGTGAAACAATTAATCGAGCAAATAGGAGAAAAAATTGTAGTTACTTTATTGGAATAAACTTTTGGGGAAAAGAAAGGAAACGTTCTTGAAGAGGAAGAAATTTGTAGAGAAAAATTTTAGATCTGATATACAGCAACAAAATGGAAGGAATTAGAGTTTTTCTTCTTGTTGGTTTTGATCGCCTAGAGAGCAAGAAGAAGAAGAGAGTGTTTATGTTGGAGAAAAACTAAAATTCAAAAGGATTTAAAACCTTCGAACCTGGATGGACCAGCTGTTGTCATTGGCTAGTTCAACGTGTGTTAACCTCTGATTACAGTTGGCATTCTATTTCAACCGCAGTCAGAGTTGATAAACCTAAATCACCCGTAGATAGCGAATGGCATTCTGATTTACCCACTGTTAGAGGGCAATTACCTGCCAATTCGAGTCAGCCGCAGTCAGCGGTTGACCATTTTGTGTCAGCACACAAAATTCTTCTTTTACTCGCTCTTTTATTTTAATAACTCTAAACTTGCAAAACACATAAAAAACATGTAATTAGCAATTCTTAGCTGCTTTATTCAACTAAAATCAAATTAAACTAAACAATTAACTAAAAAAATTAATGAATGTCAAAAGTACCATCTTGGTAACAGGTCTTTAATCAAATTCCATTAACCTTGAATGTCAACTTTGCTCCTTTTATGTCCACTACCCCATATGGGTCCACATTTACCACTTCAAAAAGCCTGCTTTCCTTGATTTTATCTTACCCAAAAACAAACACAAGCTAGAGTTGTATGAAGCACTTTGTTACTAACATGGAATTCCTTAGTTATGATACGCTTGTCAGGCCACATCTTTGTTCTATCCTTATTGATTCGAGCATTTTCATAAGCCTTATTCCGGAATTCCTCAAGCTTACAAAAATTAATAAATCTTTTTCTGTGGTCTGCTGTAGCATCAAACTTTAATGCCTTGATTGCCCAAAATGCTTTGTGCTCTAATTTAGATGATATGTTTTCCTAAAAACCAACCTATATGGGGACATCCCAATAGCTGTGATAAGTTAAAGAAATCTTATGTCTTACCTCATACATGGTCGACAAAGCCTCAAATTGAGAATTCTTAAAATGTGAACCCTCATCACTTATGATTGCTCGTGGTACTCCAAAGCTTGAGAAGATATTATGGAAAACGAACTTAGTCACAACTCAGCATCATTGGTAGATAATGCCACCGCTTTAAGCCACTTGGACACAAAATCCACTGCCACCGAGATATACTTGTTGAAGAACAAACCTAGAAAGGCTCTCATGAAATCTATCCCCCATATGTCAAATATATCAATAATGAAGACATTATTTAAGGGCCTTCATCTCTACAGGATATATTTCCAACTCTTTGACACACATCACAACGCTCAATGAACTTTCTAGCATCTTGGAACACTGTCACTAGAGAGTAGGCCAATAAAGACTACTTTTGGACGACTTTAGTGATTGTTTTTTGGTTATGATGGTGCCTTTCGACCTGTGATGAGTGGCACATCCAAAAGATACTTTCAATTTCATCATCATTCACATATTGCCGGATAATTTGGTTACTACACCTTTTTGTACAATTATGGTCCATCCCAATAGTAGAACTTAATATAAAATAGGAATTTCTTCCTTTGATTATAATTCTTTGATGGCAGAGTAACACCAGAACTAAATAATTTGCAAAATCGACATACTAAGGATTAACCCCCAATGTTATCAAATGCTCCTTTGGAAACTCCTCCCTGATGGGTAGTGACTCTTTGCCTTCCTCTATTGACTCTAGTCTAGATAAGTGGTTGGCTCCATGATTCTTGCTTCCCTTTTTATCCACAACTTCCCCGTCAAACTCCTGCAACAATAAAATCCATCAAATAAGTCTTGGTTCTGCATCATCTTTGGAAAACAAGCATTTTAGAGTTGCATGACCATAGTATGGTAATCACATTAGAACCAATAAATTAAGATCAAACTTTACTGAAATAAAAAACCACAATTAGTAGCTCTTTTTCATTGGGTGATATAATTAATCTGTGCATTGTTAAGAGTTCTACTAGCATAGTAAATAACATGTAAAACCTTATCTTTTGTTTGAGAAAATACAGCACCTATAGCATAATCACTAGCATAACACATAACTTCAAAGGATAAAGCCCAATTAGGTGCCATGACTATAGGTGTAGATAAGCCTTCTTTAACAAATTTAATGTATGCAATAGTTTTCATCAAAGTTAAAGGCCACATCTTTTTGTAACAAATCACATAAGGGTTTGGAGAATGTGGAAAAGTTTTTTATAAGCCACCAGTAGAAACCAGCATGTCCCAAGAATTTTCTTATCCTCTTAACATTCATAGGCGGAGACAATTTTTTAATGAATTCAATTTTTGCTTTATCCACATCTATATCCTTTGTGAAAATTTTATGACCTAAAACTATGTTCCTTTCCTGAACCGTGAAGTGACATTTCTCCCAAATAAGGGCTAAATTCGTCTCTTCACATCGTTCAAGAATAGTTGACAAATTATGTAAGAAATCATAAAATGTATAACCATAGATTGAAACATTATCCATTTAAACTTCTATGCATTTTTCAATCATGTTACAAAAAATTGCTAACATGCATATTTGAAAAGTACCAAGCGCGTAGCACAACCCAAAAGGCATCATGCAATAAGCAAAGGTGCCATAGCGACATGTAAAGATAGCTTTTTCTTGATTCTCTTGAGGTAGAGCAATTTGAAAATAACCAGAGCAACCATCTAAGAAACAATAGAAAGTATGACATACTAGTCTTTCTAACCCGTGACCAACCTAGATAGGATTAATTCATTATTCTCATTAACAACTACAGTCACTCTTCCCTTCTTAGTTACCACTTGAGTAGTACTAACCCATTCACTATCACTGATTGCATAAACTATTCAAGCATCTAGCAGTTTGAATGTAACTTCCTTTCTTACTACCTCCTTTAACGTAAAGTTCAACCAATGTTGAGGTTGCCTACAAGCCCTCTAGTTCTCATTCATCAAAATTTTGTGCATATAAATGGTAGTGCTAATTCCCTTTATATTTGTGAATACTTCATACAATTGCCACTTTATGCTTCTGTAAAACATCAAGTAACTTATTCAATTGTTCATCAGAAAATTTTGCACTTATTATGACCAAAAAAGTTTCATAAGATGACTAGGAAGTGGTTTCAACTCTACATTGAGGGTTCATTAATTGAAGACCCCCTTACCTTTATCCTCGATCAGGTTATCTTCCTTACTTGGTTGACCTTTAACTAGCATCTTCAGGAAAAACCTTGCTGAATCATCTTGCTCATCCAATTCATCCAAATGGGTTAATGTTCTTTCTAGTGGAAGTTGCGAGGTATCATTCCTGCAAAAGCCATCAACAGGGTCATCAATTATATTTACCATTATTAAATCATAAATAGTGGGATTTTAGTTTAAAAGAATTAAAGACAGAAAAATGGACAGTCTGGTCGTTTACTCTTAATTAAAGCTTTTCCTCTTGGACATCTATTAATGCTCGTCCCATGGCTTAGAATGGTCTGCCAAAAATCAAGTGCATTTCCCTATCTTCTTTCATGTCTAGAATAATGAAGTCTACAGGCAAATAGCATTTATAATTCCCATTATAATTCCCTCGAGGTATTTTACACTTCAATCAACAAATTAGAGAGATATATTTGTTGGCTTCATCTTTCCACCATTGAGCTTCTTATAGATTGATAAAGGCATCAAATTGATAGATGCCCCAAGGTTACACAAAGCTCGATCGCATTGCATACTTTAGTTAGATGTAAAATCTCATTTCTTAAGAGCTTCCTCTTGTATGTCAATATTTGTTCATGAATTTGATGTATTTAGGCATATTCTCCAATACTTCCATGAAGTGAATGTTGATTTACACCTTCTTGAAAATCTTGAGAAACCTTTTGAACTTCTTTTGGCCATTCTCACCCTTGAGTCTGCCTGGAAATGAAATTCAAACTGATGGATGTGTAATTTGGACTTCAAATTCCCTCTTAGAAGGAATTTCATACTTTGATACTCTGTTGTCCTTTACCTTGGCCTCTCCATTGCTATCCTCCTTGTTCTCTTTCTGCTCATTTTCTAATTCAATCTCTTTCTCATTCTCTTTTTCTACTCCCATAGTTTTAATACTCCTTAGTGTGATTGTTTTTGCATCCTCTCTACGATTAACTACCTTGTCACTTGGTAATGCCCCAAGTAGTCTTTCGACCATATTTCTTGCCATTTACCCTATTTGATTCTTCATAGTTTTATCTACTGCCGTCAGATTTCTGATTGCATCATATATTCCCTTCACTAGATTTTATATATTGGGCATTAATATTCTCCATACTATTTGGTATTTGAAATGGAGGTGCATGCAGTTCTTGTTGTGGCTGTTGATACTGCTGGAATGAAGGTCGAATATTCGAGATTCTTTTTGCAGTTCTGTTGATTACCCCATGACAAATTTGGGTGATTTCTCCATCCTTGATTATATGTAATGTATTGCCAAATGTATTTTTTTAATTCCTGTACTGATTTTGGTTTTAGTCACCTTTGACTCCCTATATAATTCACCTATTCCTAAACTGCAAAAGTAAAATTAGAATATGTTAGTGTACTACATTGGCCATTAGGGTGGTTACCTGAACAAAAGTCACAAACGATCGACTGCATCGCAGTCATTGCTTTAACTCGTATCTCTTCCTACTGCTTAGTCAATAACTCGACTTGCTTAGTTGTAGCCTCCTGTCTAGCCACCATTGCTTCCCACTCATTTAGCTCATTCACTCACTTTTTTTGCTCTCGGCTTGAGGCTGCTGAATACATAAGGACATTTTATCCAATAACTCTTGACTTTTCTTTAGAGTCTTGTTCAACATTAAGGATCCGTTTGCTGAAGCGTCTACCAATTCAAGGGTTTCTTGAAGCATCCCATTGCAAAATATGGAACTATATTTGCATCCATAAGTGTAAAACCTAAGATGTGGAAATTTATTAAGCAAGTCATTACACCTTTCCCAAATCTCGCTAAGGTTTTCTCCAAAGAGTTGAGTAAAAGATGTTATGTCATTCTATAGCTTGGCTATCTTGGATGGGGAAAAACATTTCGACATAAAAGCTTGCGCTAATCTATCCCATGTTGTTAAAGTCCCCAGTTTATATCCTTGCAACCATAATTTTGCCTTATCCCACAAAGAAAATGGGAATAACTGTAGTTTAAAAGCATCTTACGACACGCCATTCTACTTAAAAGTATTAGGGACCTCTTCAAAATTGATTAAATGGAGGTTTAGATCCTCACTATGTAATCCTGAAAACATTGCATGTTATTGAAGCATGGATATCAAACCTAGCTTAATTTCAAAATTATTTGCCCGAATAGAAGGTGGTACGATGCTAGATTGTGACCTCCAAATATAGGTTTGCTGTAGTCTCCCAATGGTATATTCAACTGTATTCTACAGAGGTAAGTTCAGACTATTATTCTCCTACTCTCCTCCATTCTCTACTCATTGATGGTTCATTGGTGGTACTTCTTGTTGTCCCACAAGATAATATGCAACCCTCCCATGTACCATGTCTACTTGCTGTTGCAAAGCTTGTCTCCTCAGTTGCCTAAAGGTTCTATCAATTTTCAGATCAAACTTAACTAAAGTTCGACCAGACATGTGCAAAAACTACCAGGCACAAGAAAACCTTTACAAGCACCACTTTAGTTAACACAATGACCAATAGAAAACAAACAGAGCAATGGCTCACGAAAAAGTAACAAAAATAAAATGAACAAGGAAATTAAAATCCAAAGTAGGAATTATTTTAGCATCTCAATATTGCTGATATAGTACCCAGCAACGATGCCAAAAACTCGACATGGGCTGAACAAGTTTTCATTCCTAAGCCTCACTTCCACTAATATTCGAAAATATATGGTTATCAACGCAGGAGGTTGAGCAAGGAAAAAAGAGTCAAACTCACGAGGACTGATTCAAGTACTGAGATTCTAATGCAATTTCTATTTAGAAAATCGGTTAGAAAGATTTTTGGTTTTCAAAAATTAGTTGCAAAAATAAATTAAAAATTATAAACTAGAAAATGAGTAAATTAAATTTGAAATACTAGTAATAAATAAAGACAAGTTGAGTTCAAGGGTAGAAATCACATAGGCTCATTCAAATCTTGAGTCAATCGATTAATTAAATTATAATTAATGGTGATTTTATTCCTATATATCAACCCAACATCGAAACCGTCAGTGATTGAATTCTATCAAACTAATTAAATAGGGTTACAAAAACATTTTTCAATCCTTCCTAATTAACTTGAGTTATTAACTTTCTGAAATTCGAATTTACTTCCGAGAATACTCGACAAATCAACTAATTAAATCCGTCAACATAAACTAGATTCATTAGCCTAATAATTTAGCACAGGTCTATGATTATGGTTCAAAAACCTTATTCTCCCACCCAACCTAACCAAGAATAAGGTCAACTGCTTCTTAAAATTGTCCGTTTATGCTAATTATTAGACTATTATAATAATTAAAATGACCAACCCTTAATTAGATTTCCTCCATGATTGATTGTATCACCCGAACCCGAACCCTAAATAATTTAACAATTCATAACGTTCGAGAATGAAAATAAATAAATTGAATTGATCACAGACATCATAAACCAATAACTGAAATTAAAAATTGCAAATAAAAATAAAATAATTAAAAGACACAATAAGGAATTGAAAGAATTGTAAAAATACTTGAATTAAATTTCCCGAACGATTCACAATTCGAAGATTAATCCCAGGAATTGAAAAGTAATTAACCCTAATTATTGTTCGAAACCCTAAACAAAAACTTAGAACTGAAGTTTGAGAATTGCTCTCTTTTCAGTGTTATAGAAGTCTCCTTTTTATAGAAAATGTTAAAATGGCCTAGGCCCAAATCGGGTAAACTGCTGTCTTTAGATGAATTCGTGTGCTGATCAAGCGCTGTCAACGGAAGTTTCCTTCTTTATCAGCTGCTGACAGTGGATATGGTTATATTTTAACCACCGTCAATGGCTACAAAGCCTCAGGACTGTGGCTAGACAGTTTCCAGTATCCTTCCTTTTTTCCTTACTCTTCCATTTCAGCTTCTCGCTTCACTGCCAAATAATATTTTTGACACTAATGCACCTATACAAGACACGAAACAACATAAATCGACAACAATGACAATTAAACACACAAAATGATGCAACAACTATACATCCTAAACATAATTTAACTATCAGTAAACACAACAAATGGGATTAAAACACTAAAACTTAACAACTTAAAACATATAAAAATAACTCTAAACCTAGAATTATCAATAACTAGGAAGAAATTTTAAATACCACATATGGGTTACTAGGCATACGAGTTTGATGTATCCCATTTTATACCTTCATATGCGAAAATCAACAAAGTAGACCCCTGCATTGTTCACAAAATTTTGAGTTCTTCCTTTTCATCTCCGATTACTCAATAATTTTCACAAGACCAAATTCCACTTTTTAAAGGTCCAAAATTTCTTTCACAAAATAATCCATTTTTTTCTAGTTTATTTGTTTTATATTGAAAAGTATGGGTTTTGTCACATAACTAACTATCTCTCCATTAGGCAAGATTTTAGTGGCCCACACACTTATTTGTTAATGAGAGACCGATCCAATACCGAGCTGTTGATGTTTATACCAATCAATTATAGAAGAATAATTCTAATTCATTCTAATTAAGCATTATTCCGATGAATTTGAGAGTTCTTCTCAAATACAAGGAAATGATTTAATTCCAAAGCTAAAGATCATAATTCTCAAATGAGTAATTGGAAAGATTTTGGAGCATTCACAGGAATAGATACTATTCCTCCAACAATTGTAGTATCAATTACTTCCTGCAAGCTCTAATATGATTAGATTTATAAGTAAGCATTTCTTGTAAATATAAGCAACAAAAAATCCTCTATTAGAGCTTAAACCTCTATTTCAACTACCTGTTGTCCCCTTTAGCTTTGCCCTTCCTCTAAGGAGTTATTATGTAACAAGTGCATAATGTCCACTTGAACGTGCGTGGATTTTACCATCAATTTGATGAATTTATTTTAAGATAAAATGATTTGTAATTATAATGGGTTGTTCAAAAGGAATCCCTGTCTTTCCATAAAAAATTCTGCTTTTTTCGAGATACTTGGCTTCATATACCCATGGATTTGCCGTTTGCGTACCAGCTTGATATAATTCAAAAACCACTTGTTTTCTCAAACTTTCTTGTTCATACCTCCCATCAAAGGGCACTATTCAATAATGTCTATCTAGCAGACTTCCGGCTAAACCAAATGAAAATTCAAATATCTGCCTGACATTTATTCATGAAGGTACTCCTAGTGGGTTGAAGACCATATCAGCAAGTCTTCCGTCATGCAAATAGGGCATTTCTTGTCTTGGCAAAATTTTTGAAATAATACCCTTATTTCCAATAGAAATCTGAACCTGTCTTCCAGTTACTTTATCTCCTACTTGGATTTCACGTTTCTGTGATATACACACACACACACACATATATGAAGCATTTGTAGATTATAACTAGAACCCCATTTTTTCTCCATCTAACTCACATCAATAACCCGACCCCTACTACCAATATAGGTAGTTTTAGACAAATTTCTTTTGAAAGAGATAACTGAATGCCATGTAGGGCTCACAATCTATCTTTTGAGGCATACGACAATTCTTTCAAAATTTGGGGCATTAATTCATTGTCGGATCACTAACGCCGACTTTCATTCTTACTTCATGGATGAGTATTGCAATCAAGCTCCCCTCTTTCTTTGCCCTCAAGGGCTAATCCCCATTTGGCCTAAGAAAATCTTTGCATGCCTTTGCTACATTTTGGGAAGCCTACTCTCCATGGAAACTATCTACCTAAGACTATCACTTAGTTCGTAGGCCCTAACACAAGGTTAGAATTCTAATTCTTCTAGAGTAGTATCTCACGTGATGGCTTGGGCCTCTTGGAAAAGAAGCCTTCACCTTCAACATATGTTATACAGGAAATGCCCAAATCAAATTCCAGGGAATACTGAAGCATTATACGGTCCTTTTGTCCAGGTGCAGGTAGTCCGCATCTTCACAGACAGGTCTATTTTATCAAGTCTCTTTCCGAGACAGTGCCCAGATCATTACGCCTTTCGTGGAGTCGGAACTTACTTGACAAGAAATTTTGCTACCTTAGGACCGTTATAGTTATGGCCTCCATTCATCGGGGCTTTGGTTGCAAGCTCTCCTGTCATTAGATCACCAACTTCCTTAATCTTCTGGAACTGGTCATACTTGGTCTTACAACTTTGCAGAGACCTATGTTTTGGTAAACAATCACCCAACTTAGTCAGTGTGGCCATCTTTGTGAGGATACACCCATTTTCCTAAAGTTATGTGGCTATTTTGTCGAGTTCCTTAAAAAGAGTTGTCTCGCGCCCCTAGATATTGTTTACCTACCTACAATCTTGTGTCAGTTTTGGGTACAGGTAACTTTTTGTTTAAAGTCCTTCAAGCTTTTCTTAGGGAGCATGGTATGGCTTTCTTTAGCATCGTAGCACCCGATACTCAAACGTTGGCTCGAAACTTTTTCTCTACTCCTTCTTACACAGAAAAATAGGGGCACCTTTCATTCTTGAATCAATAACTATCTTTCAGCTAACAAAGCCTTTTCTGTCTCCCAGGATTGACAAAGGATAGTACATGAATATTCACCTGTTATCCATCGACTGTGCCTTTCGGCCTAATATTAGGCCCTGACTCACTCTGTTGGCCCCAAAGCAACCTAAGAGGGGGGATGAATTAGGTTGTCTCAAAAAACAAACCTTTTGAAGTGCTTAATGAAAATACAAACTTTGTGCAACAAATGAATACTTAAGCACAAATGATCAAAGATAAATATTTAACAATCAAAGCTTGAAGAACAAATAAAAGATTGAGATAAAGAATATCAAACCAAACTCCCAAGCATCTCAAGACTCCTTGGAGTACATCCACTGGTAGTGCCTCTTCAAAGAAGGTGAGGCAATAACCTTCTTGTACACAAAGTAGGCTCGCCCTTGCACCAACTAAGTTCCTCTAGTTGAGCCAAAGAGTTTTACACTACAACCTCACTTTTGTACACTTGTTATCCCTCAACTCTTACACTTGAAGATCACTCACTAGTCTACTCTTGCTCACACTAATTCCACTAGTTGAGCCAAGAGAACTATACTACTCAAACCAATACAACCCACAATATTTTAGCCTATTTCTCCCCAAATAGCTCTTACAAGTGTTTGTATTGAATGTTGTAGTTCCTTACATCATTTGGAAGTCCTTGGGGCTATTTATAGATGAAAGATGTGCTGAAATTTGAGCTCTAACGGTCAAAAAACTAGCTGTTAAAAACTAGCCGTTAGGGGTTCGGACGGTGGGTTCGGACGTCCGTTCATGCGTCCTACAGCTTGATGAACAGTGTCTCGGACGGTCATATGCGTCCTACTAGCTCTGACAGAAACTTACTTCATTTTGAGCTCCTTTCTTTTGGACGCTCTTCATCGTCCGAAAGGTGTTGTTCAACTTTTGGTTGTTTTTCTTGATTGTGTTTGGATGATCATTTTCATCCGATCCTTCCTGTTTTTCTGCACACTTGTTTGCAAACCATTAGTATGATTTGGTCATCATCAAAACATGATTATCATAACTGGAGTTCAACACACTCTTCATTAACGAACCTTGCAGAGGAACCCTTTCATTTCTACCAAAGCCTGGCTGAGGATGATTTATAGAGTGTAAAAAAAAAAAAAAATAGGCTGATATAGCCGGGGCATACTATGTGTAATGATTAAAGCATTCACAAACAAAAAGAAAACCAGTCCATTTTGACAAAAGATCAACACCCAAGTTCCATAGCTTTTGGTTTGCTGTCACTATCATTCTATCCTCAGAGGGAAATGTACTTCCTCTTTTAGACGATTGTCGCCGAGGAAGGATTTGATCCCCCAACACCATATGGGGTTCATAGCCACGTGATCTAATCCTTTGAGCTACAAGCCCAGATCTTTTCCACCGGATCTGTTCTTGAGAGTACCTTCAGAAAATGACCCTTACCTCTCCCCAACCATTTCAAGATAAGAAGATGTGCAAGTGCATTTATCTCTACAAGAGGTGCATTCTGAGGCATGAAGTGGGAAAGAAGGGATGTCATAATTGGAGTTTTGAATAAGACGACCTTTTCATTTTTTTTTTCATGTTTTCATTTTCATATATTGAAGAAATAATGAGAATAAGAGGTCTTAAGCTTTTTACCAAAAAACCAAACTCTGCCTTATGTAAAGTTCCCAAGTACGGTGAACCTCTAGATTTGAAATCACTTCTTATATGCTTGGTATTGGCCATGATTTATAAGAATATCCTGTATTCTTAGTAAGAAGTGGAAGGGTTAAGAATTTATCCAGTGTGAAATAGCATATTGTTCGAGAAAACCCATATGTTGTTTGAGTAAAGGGTCAACAACAAGGGAGATATCTAGTGCATTGTAGATTCTTATCTAAGACTTGTAGCCTTTGATAATGCCATGTGAATCTCTAGAAACATGTGATGTTTATAGCTAACCCAATAATGAAAGCTTCATAAGTGCACTGGAGTAAGTTACCATGAGACAAAAAATATTCTTTCAAAGAGATTCGACTCAAAACTCTTATATGTCCAAGGTTTCAGTGTTTCGTTTGTTTGACCATTTATATTGCAAAATTAAATTGATCTATTTCCAAACTAAATGATTGTTATCTTTAATCTTCGCAATGAACATGATAGAAATAGTTTTTCTTTTTTATTTTTATTTAAAAAAAAAACACGTGTTGAAGCCAAAGGTTAAGCCAATGGTAACATATATTGCATATAGCTTAAACTAATAATTAATTTTTATGATTTACTTTTTAATCTTTTTTTTTTTTTTTTGTAAGATAAAGATTTTAAGTGCATACTCAACAATAATGTCCTTAATTGTCTACTTATTTTAGCTTTTAGATATTATGGTTATTTAGTTTTGTCAGTCTTCCTTAATTAATCATTAAAAGTTTCATGATGTCATCATTATATGTATTCACTTACATTATTTAATTTTCTGAGCAAAATAAATTCATCTTGACGTACATCTCACGGCTTTTTCGGCTAGTATATGTTTGATATAAGTAATTATTATGAGTAATATGGATCTACAATTACTAATATATAATTACTATAGAAAAACAAACTTAAATACATGGTTAATATTTTATCTATCCTATTAAAAGTATCATATTTTCTATTTTTGGTCGTCTCAAAAATTTTTGTCACCTTTATAAAGTCAAAGCTATCTTTGTTTTTCTTTCCATTAGTTCCCTTCCTTTAATTTTTAATCATGTCATATATTAGATTCAAAATTTGAATATTGAGGGCAAGAATGGAAACACAATTAAAGCACTATTCTTAAAAAGATAGATTCATGAAAAGCAAAGAAAAATTTGGGACATAGGGAATTTGAAATCTATCTACTGAGAGGTTTCCATAGTCATTAAAAATCAAAACTTACAAGGAAAAAGTATTTAATATTTTTCCTTTTCCATACTAAAAGCTCTGCTCTCTTCGTCAGGTGCTCGACGATATAAGTATGGCGCAACCTAGGACCTTAGCTCCGGTGGATCACCCATTGGACCCTTAACATACCTTAACAAAGGAATTCGACAATTTTTCACATCAATAATTCTTATTTTTGTTTATTTCTAAAAGCCATCTTGAGAAATTGTCTTCCCTATATTGTTTTATTCCTAAATCCCATCACTCAAATTCTATTCAAGAAGGAAATTTAATTCTTAATATAAAAATCAAATTTTTTTATTTCATTTTGATTATTTTATGAGCGTTTATCCATGTAGCCTTCACAATAGTAAAAAGGATATTCAAATTTTGGGACATAACTTAGACATTAAATTTTGTATAGAGAGTAATACACATCAATACAATGTGGTAACACATAAGATTTATTCGTAATATGGGGAATTAAGAATAGAATTTATACCAAATTAAGAGGTTTTACATATTCTTTATACATGATCACTTCTTCTTCTTTGAGAAAAAGAATTTATCAATTTTTTTATTAGAGGATGTAACAATAAATTTCGTACATGTAATTAAATATCATGCAAATCATTATACACTTTCTATTGTCATTGATTACTTACACACAATGCTTTTCTTTTTGACTTCGATAATGTTCTGAAATTTCTTTTTGATTATACACAAAACAAGGACAAAGTTGTTCATTATGTGCATAAATTTCAAAAATTCCAAAAACAATGTGTAATTGAATGTATGACACTTTTTCTCCAACTAAATTTTGTTTTTAGTCCTTGTATAATTTCTAAATCCTTCTCATGAAATTTTCCTTCATATTATCATTTATTACTGAAACCCGTCATGAAAACTCTGATTTAGAAAGAAATTTTGTTCAATCAAACTTAATTGCTAACATAATACCTCAAAATTGATATTATTTCTTCTTTTCTTCTTGTAATGTGCTTTTATGCAAGTAGCCTTAATAATACTAAAAAAGGGTACTCAATTTTTGAGACATGATATAGTTATTAAATTTTCTAGATGAGTGTAAATTTGGAAAGAAAATTTAAAACGTCTTATCAAACTCGCACTTTCAATAATATATATGAACAGATAGATATCTTATATCTCAAATATATATATATATATATATATATATATATATATGTATATAAGCTGACTTAGATAAATTCTAGTGGGTTGTCTAATGGTTTTTGAATTTCTGCCCATTTTCCTATTAGGTTCCTAAACTTTCTAAGCATAAAATTATAGTTTTGGTTCTAGATGATCCTTCTAGTACAAAACTTTATTTTGATAATAAAAATGAGTTTATTGAATAGTTTAATCCAAAATTTAAAAGTTATACAAATATTAAACAAGCGCTAACTGGCTAAAAGGTTCTCAAACTTTTAAATTCCAGATTTTGGTTGCTTAAACTATTTTATGGACAAATAGGTCAATGGGACTAATAGAAATGTCAACTTTTACCCCTTCGATATATTTTATCGGTTAAACTCACCGTTAGACAAACATGTGACTGGCACATAACTACTTAAAGGGTAAAATTGGTCAAAGAAAACTGACATTACTTATAATTACCAAATCAAAATAGACCCAAATTTCTAACAAATTAAATTGAGTATCAAATTTCGCTGCTTTACAATCAAATTTTAGAAATTCAAATTTCCAATAAATGACCCCATAAACTGTATCCAAATTTTGTGCTACACAAGTTAATTTATTTAAATACTTAGATAGAACAATAAAAGTAAAACAAGAACTACACAAGATTTTAGGTCTAATATCAAGAATTTAAGAAAAGAAGGCAAACCATCTTGGAAAGCATCAATTTTTTCTTAGTATTCTTCTTTCAGCTGTTATTTACTCACGTGAAATAAATACTAATGCAAATTTCAGCCACTTCCAAAATAAAAAATGCTAATTAATTCTTATTTTCATCCAAATGTTTTGAAAGATATATGTAAAAATAAGCCAAAATAAATTAATAATAAATTTAAAAATTTATCAAAATTAGATTAAAAATGTAAACTTCAAGAAATGGTGACATAAAAGAATATAACTCCATTATTTCTTTTTCTTTGTTTGGTTAAATGCTTCAATACGAAAAGAAAATATTAATTTCTAGAAAAAATTAGGTGCCGACAATATTGAAATGGGGAAGAAGGGGGTGATGTGAAACCTAAAATTAGTAGAAATCGAAGGACATTTTACCTTGAGGAGGTATTTTGAATCTGTGGCACCGACTTGAGGGGGTGGTGTGAATCAGTGGTGGAGGCTTGAGGGGGGAGGGAAGAAAGAAAATGAGGAAGACCAATTGTTTGGGAAGAATGAGGATGGTGATGGAAAGGAATTGAAGGCGAGGATGGTGGTGGATGGAGAAGGAAATAGACGAGAAGCTAGTAGTGGGCGAAGGAGAAGAAATGTTTTTTGGCCAAAAAGGGAATTGGGAGTATAAAGGGTTTGATGGAGTATATCTCAATACCGGTGTTGCGTCTAAAAATACACAACCCATCTAGTTATAAAATAAAAACCTACAAATCAACTAATTTTAACTAAATGATAACCCGAAAGTACACTATGTCAAATAGTAACTAGCGAAAGTAGGGATAATTTCCATTAGGAATGTGTCCAATTATTGATTATTTAGTTGGAATGCTATGAAGGGTTTGATTAGAGAAAGGAATTTAAATAAATTAGGTTTAAAACTAAGAAATGATTAAAAGGGAGTAGACTTCATGTTAGTCAATTTCTCAGGTTTTGCTTAATTAGGACAATTAAGTAATCCTATATGCCGAATTAGAGGTTGATTTGCAATTATAAACTAATCCAGATCCCTCTGTAATTAAGTCTATCAATATAATTAACCTAAGTATAGATCCCTCCTACTACTTAAGCTAACTAAACTTGATTAACTACTCATGGAATTATAGAACCAACTAGGTAAATTAGTCTATTAATAGGTAGGTCCAATTCTAAACCTAATTCAACATTAATATTGGTATATAATAGAAGTTCAATTTCCCTAACCCCTAAAATTAACCCAAATTAATTAAGAAAGTAGCCAATTTTCCTAATTAATCCTTAAACCCATTAATATTGTTTAATTAGTTCATTTTACTACCTAATCAACTTATAATCCTGCATCCATGTGAAATTGGCTTCACTAAACCCTAACACATGCTAAGTTAAAACATATTTTAAAACAAGAAAGAAAACAAAAGCTTGGAAAAACAATTAAATGAACTAGATATTAATTCTAGAAAATTAGTGCAAGAAAATGAAGGCCTTGAAAGATGAAAGCAATAAATGAAGATTTGAAAGCTTAAATGAACATGAAATAAATGCACAAAATAAGTTGATTAAACATAAAGAAAGTCTTACAAATTTACGGAACAAACTTACATGCTTTGGAAGAAAACTAGTCTAAGACCAATGCAAGAAAAAAGCTAAAATTTCTCCCCAAGTAGAGGAGGAAGAAAAGAAGAAGAAAAACAAGTGGTAGAGGCTTCAAATCAGCCTCTAAAACATGTTTTTATATTAGGGTTAGGAGTTGGGAGTTTTAGGATACAATTGTCCTTAAAAAAGTTTCTAAAAATTGGCCAAAATCGTGTCGCCGGATGCCCCTCACCGCCAGAGGGATTGGAGCTCATCGTCGGCGATTTCCCTAAACCTTGGAAGCTCGCCACCAGCAAACTGCCCATATAGCTTCAGCAACCTCAACCGTTTCATGCTTAAAATCCTTATCTGATCTATGATCGATGCACCACTTTTTTCCCATGACCCTAGCATAAAAATACACATGAATATATATGTATACACATAAAAATACACATTTCTACTTTAAAAGGACATGCATAAAAGCTAAAAACTAAAGATAAATAAAGATGATTAACACCTAAATAAACATTAAAATTTTAAATAAACACACTAATACATAAGAATAGAAATAGACAAAAGCACATTACATTAAAGAAGTTTTTCAAAACTAGTACCAAGACTGATATATTTAGAATGCATATAACTCTAGTTTTATAGAGTTATCAACTGGCAACAATTTTTTTAATGGCTAACTTTGTATTTAATATTTTTTTTTTAAACATAGTAACAGAATATCCGTTGCTAATCATTGCTACTCAATATTTTTTCTGAAATAGTCATAGCTTCTGCTAAATCCGTCAGAAAAGTTTTTATTTAATTTTTGAGTTTTGCAATGGAAATTTACGTTGCAATGGTTCTAGGAAATTTTTTTATTAAAATGTATTTTCATTGCTAAAACGTTTTTCTAGTAGTGTTAAAGCCATTTTCATTTACATCATGACTTAACCCAAAGCTGTGAAACCCGAATCTTTTAGCCTAATACCCATTAATCTTATTAATGACCCAAAATAGAGTATTTGGGGTCAAAATATAATTTAGACTAAAGGGAAGAATTATTTGTAATTTTAAGAAGTTATTATTTGTTAAGTATCGATAATCCTCTTTTTCTAATCAAATTCTTTCGGGAATTAGGGTTGCCGAGAGAACCAGAGGATCAACAAGAGTCAGCAAACGGTAAAGAACTTTTCCAATAATTTGCAAGAATTCAAAAGTAATTAATTTAAACCTTGTTATTGGATGATTTAGTATGTGTTCACAAGTAAAATTATGGAGTTAAATCAATGGTGTTCTTGGGATTAGAGTTTGTATTCGAAATTCTTGACATGAGAAATATATTAAATCTTTTATTTAAGATATTGGTAATTATATTGGAAATTGGAAAAAAAAATTAGGAATCAAGCCCGTATTTGAGTAGCTTTGAGTCCGTCAGTTGGCAATAAGTTTACTGCCAAATCAAACTTTCGATTAAAAAAATAATAGAAAGCAAAGTTGCTGTTGTCCATGGATTTGAGATTTGGCAATAAGCGTTTGCCTACTGTAAAATTATGGTAGTTATCTTTAAAAAAATGTCTTAGTAGTTTTATTAGTTTATATTAGTAAACTTTGGGGTTATATGATGCTTTCCTCATCAAGTTTAATTTGGCTATTAAATGATTTCAGTGTATGGTTTAGTGTTGTAGAGTAATTTTATTAGAGTTTGGTTTTATTTCTTTTAGAAATGAATAATTTATTGTGTCTTATTTTATGAGCTTATTTGACATTATTGGGTTGAAATGATATTTCATTGTAATTGTGTTATAGGTGACGACGATTCTTTGAAATCTGAATATTTGAGTTTAGTATAACACTTGGATAAGTCATTGAGGTAAGGGATTCTAACTCTCTTCCATGTTTTTGAAAATTCTTTGTGAAACTCTTGTTTGAAAATTATATTTATGTACTGAACCAGATCGAGTATGGCATATTTTAATGATTTAATTATATAAAATTATTGTAAGTGACAATTTGATATGATAAATTACCCATGTGAGGAATGCTTGATTTTTTGGCTATTGTATTATTTTGACTCTTGGCTATCTTTGATAGAATTAGAAGGAGTTAGTTCCCAATACATCTATATAAGTCTTTGCATAAACCTTTTTCCATCGGTTTATAGTAGTTAGACTTTGTTATAACTTTTTTCCTAGCAGGTTATAGTAGTTAAGACTAGATATCCAGTCTACCAATAAAGCTATAGAGAACTCCTAAGCCTAGTATTGATTATTGCATTGTGACTCTACTTTGTCACGAATATTCTCCTTAGTATTGTATTGTAATTATTTGAATTTTTTATAATGCCACTTGCCTATATCTATACTTCCATCTCGCATGTTTTAAAACATTTGTCTATATATATGCTCGCCCCATTATAAAATATTTCTGCAGGTGTTCATAATTTTTCTACGATAAGTGATTTGAGGTTTGAACTTTTGAGCCTTGTATCCTTATGGGAAGGTGAGCATCCGGCGTGTTATGGCCCCTAGAGTGGGGCGTGACATTTAATGGTATTAGAGCGAAAAGTTGCGACATTTGTGTGTGTCCTAGATTGGATGTTTAGGATTTTCAGACTATGAGGTTTGTATTTATAGTTAGGGGTGAATCTGTAATTTTGACATTAGACTTTGACACTTAAGTTTTTGATATTTGCTTTGTGTTTCAAGTGGTTCTAGTTGAAGCAGATTCGCTTGGTTTGAAAATTTAGGACCGTATATTATCCTTGTATTGGAGTAGTCATGTCATATTTGAATTTTTGTACAAGTACTTGGATTAGAGTATGGGCCATTGAAAGTTATTTTGAGCTAATGAATTTGGCATCCCATATTGAGCATCATTGTATTTTCTTTGAACTAGGTATGAAGGTAGTGATTAGTAAAGTTAAGTGTTTGACAAACCAAAATTCTCATTTAAAGTTTAGAGATTAAAGGGTAAGAATTTATCGACAAAGAATATGGAAATTTTGGGGCATTTGCCAACAGGTAGAAACTTAAGAAAACGAATGATAATTGTACTTTTAAGATTTGATAGTAATGGGTAACTTTTGAGGATTTATTGTGATTGAAGTAAAGGTCTTGTAAAAAGTTTAAGATGTAGACAATTGATAAGTTTTAATAATACTAATAGATTTGGGTAGATACTACCTTAGCTTGAGTTACCTTAGGTAAGAATATGTTATACTTAGTGTGTGGAGGTTTGAATAGTGCAAGTGTCGAGCATTTTGACTTTTGTAATATAGTGTCCACACTTTGATAAAAATAAAAGATAATTAGCCATGAATTCATCCATATATTGAAATTAGTAAAGTAGAAAAAAAAAATCAATATTTTTTTTTATTATTCTTAAATAAATAGTATATTTAGTCCAAAATTATTTACATAAGAATTTTGATTTTAAAAAAATTCACAATTTGAAAACAATCTCACGGCATAAATTTCATCTGTAAAAGTTTGAAATCAAATTCCTGTAATTGTTGATTTTCAAGTGATTTTGAACAATGACTTTCATAAGCTATAATTTTATTTAAAAAACTTCAAATTAATCAGCACATGTTTTAAATTAGACTCTTATATATCTAATTCGATATAAGAATCATGATGATACTTATATACATATAACTCATAATGAGTTTTGAATGTTATTAAAATTAGCCTAAAAGTTAGTGAGGACATAATAATGTTAACTTTGTTTTGAATTTTGAACTATTTTAAATAAGATATGATATGTTCTTTGATATAATTTCTTTATGGGAGTTTTGTTTCATTGAAATATTGTTCCTATATCTATAATGACCATAAAAGAATAAGTTATACAACTCAATATGTGATTATTTGAACATTACTAAATAATACCTATAGCGTGTGTGTGTTTATATATATATATATTAAAACATTTGACTAATTATAGAACTAATTTAAACTCATGTCTAATTTAAATAGAGACTGAGATTTTTATAAATGTTATAGTAACATGAATCTAGCTTTGTTATTTCAAGAATCATATCTATTTTAGATATATATCTCAAGATATATATTGATTTTTAGTGAAAGTATGTAATATGAAAAGTTTCAATGGTATTTACGATAATACTCTTTTTTTTATTTGGGGATAATTTTGAGCACTTTAAGTTGTTGATATTCTAAAAGCACCCAGAACATGAATTTTAGAGTTGTACCACTTAATTTATGATGATTTTTGGGAATTTTGTCAAATTTGAGAAATGAGATTTTACAAGTGATGATTATGTAAATTGAGGTTGTTCATTATAAAAAAAAAAAAGAAAATAAAAAGTAAACAAGGATTTGATAAACTATGAATTTTCTTGATTTATAAATTTCCAAATATGCTTATTCTATCAAACACTATCGAAACTGAAATTGCAGTCACCTGATAGCTCTATTATTTTGAACAAGGTTCATAATTCTACAATAAAATTAATGTTACTCTGTTGTCGTTTGTTACTGGAGTTTCAAAAATAATAATAATAATATAGCTTCTATAGCATGACTTAAAGGTAAAAGTATTGATTACTACTAGATTTATCTTTACTATATAGGAATGGATACTCGAAATTGAATACAGATATTTAATTTTTACCTCCATTTGTTGTAGAAAATAGTGTGTGATGTTTATTGAGGAAAAATTTTGTATATTTGGGACATTAGATAATTAATATTGGAACAAATGAAGCACTATCTTAGTGACTAATGTGGGGTTTCCACATATCTATATACATTTATTGATACATAACAAGACGTTTTGAAGTAAGGTATCAAATTTTTTCATCTAGGAGAATAATATTGCAAATTTAAATAATTGAATTGATTCAAAGGGTGAGTTATTCCGCTTTAGAGATTGTATGGTTATATTCTCTATATCTAGATGTTTCAACTTGGTATTTTAACTTAGATAAATTTGTGGGTAACTGATATAAACTAGGGAAAGGAAAATTGAAATTCAAAATACTACATAGCAGCCATGGTCTCGGAGATTGGATCTTTTGGCAAATATTTGTTTTGTCGTGTCGCCATAACTCCTTCACTAGAATCTTATATTCAATTAACTCATTGAATGGAACAAACACAAAAGGAAGAGAAAATAGGTTATGATCTCTGGTACACGTATGTCCTGGACTAGAGGTTTAGGATGTTAGATCGTGACATTTGTCATAGTTAGGTGTGAATATGTAGTTTTTAAGCTTTTGAGATATGGCTTCTGACATTTGATTGGTATTTTGGAAAGTGATAAGTTAAATTATATCTTTTTGGCTTAAAAAACTTACGACCTTATATGATATATGAGTTGGAACGGCCAACCAATATTTAAATCCTTATGGAACCTTGAATTAGAATACGGACCATTAAAAATTACTTTGAACTAATAGATTTGGGCAATCTAAGTGGTAAACATCAACAATTATAAATTTTAATAAGAGTGCATAGTAGAAGTGTAGTACATGAAGTTTTGAAGACGAAATTTTTCTTAATGGGGTAGAATGTAAAACCCAAAATTTTTAGCCCAATACCCATTAATCTTATTATTGGCCCAAAATAGAGTATTTGGGGGTCAAAACATAATTTAGACTAAAAGAGATAACTTATTTATAATTTTAAGAAGTTATTATATTGTTGTTAAGTATCTCTAGTTTCCTTTTCTGATCAAATAATCATTCTTTGGGAAATTCGGATTGCCGAGAGAATAAGAGGATCAATAAGACATCGGTATTGTGAATAACTATTTCAATAATTCATAAGAATTCGGAGGTAATTACGTTAAACCTTGTTATTAAATGATGTGGTATGTGTTCGCGGGTAAAATTATGTAGTTAATTCAATGGTGTTCTTAGGATTAGAGTTTGTGTTAAGAATTCTTGATATGATAGTTATATTAAATCTTTTATTAAGATATTGGTAATTATATTGGTAATGGATAAAAGAAAAAAAAATTAGGAATCAAGTCGCAGCCGCATTTGCGTAGCTTTGAGTCAGTCAGTTGGCAGTAAGTTTATTGCCAAATCAAGCTTTTGATTAAAAAAATATGATAGAAAAGTAGGCTACTGCCGTCCATGGATTTGAGATTTGGGAATAAGCGTTTGCCTACTGCAAAATTATGCTAGTTATCTTTAAAAAAAAAAAATGCACTTGCTAGTTTTTTTAGTTTATGTTAGTGAACTTTGGGGTATATGATGCTTTCATCATCCAAGTTTTATTCGGCTATTAAATGATTTTAGTGATGTAGAGTAATTTTATTAGAGTTTAGTTTTATTTCTTTTAGAAACGAATAATTCATTGTGTCTTATTTTTAGGAGCTTATTTGATATTATTGGGTTGAAATTAAATTCATTATAATTGTATTATAAGTGACGAGAATTCTTTGAAATCCGAAAATATTTGTGTTAAGTATAATATTTAGATAAGTCGTTGAGGTAAGAGATTCTAACACTCTTCCATATTTTTGAAATTTTTTTGTGAAATTCTTATTTGAAAATTATTTTTAATTTATTGAACCGAATCGAGTATAGCATATTTTATGATCTAATTATATAAAATTATAATAAATGGCTATTTGACATGATAAATTACTCGTGTGATGCATGCTTGATTTTTTGGAGTTGGTAGGAGTTAGTTCTCAATACTCTATATGTCAAAGAAGTCTTTTCATGGCTATTTTTCCAACAGGTTATAGTAATTGGACTTTGTTATGTTTCTTTTCCTAGCGTGTGATAGTAGTTAAGATTGGATATCCAACTTTCTAATAAAGCTATATTGAACTCATGAGTCTAGTATTGATTATTTCATTGTGATTGTACTTTTTCCGTGAATATTCTTCTTAGTATTGTATTATAATTATTTGAATTCTTGATAGTGCCACTTGCCTATATATGTATTTATATTTCACATGTATTAAAATATTTGTAGATATATCTATATGTATGCATGTATACGGTGTGTTTGAGACATATCTCACATGTATTAAAACATTTGTAGATATATCTATATGTATGCATGTATACGGTGTGTTCGAGACATGTACGTGTGTGTATATATATATATATATATATATATATATATATATATATATATATATATTCGTTCCAGTAGAACAGAATATGAATTTCTTACTTAGTATTGTTTATGCTTACCATATTAAGTATAATATTTTTGCAAGTGTTTATAGTCTGTCTAAGACAAGTGATTGAAAGTTTAAACTTTTAAATCTTGTATTCTCGTGAAAATGTGAAGGTGCTGCGTGTTATGACCCAGAGTGAAGCATGACAAAATCCCAAACCCGAAACCAATTAGAGAATGGCTCCGATCGTAAAACCATTTCAACACCACAATTACAGCAAAAAATTGATGTCCCAAATCGTGCCTACCAGATTCAGGCATTGAAAGTGCCTTGCTAGTAAGAAATATTTCTCAATTAGTTCAACCAAGAAATTCCAAATCAATGTCTTCTGGAATGCTACACTTGGATTCCCTTTTTTTTTTTTTTTTTGTTGTTGGTGGGTTTAATTTCACTTTACCTCTTAACGTTTAGAGTCATTATTATTTTAACCCTTAATGTTATTTTTTAAGCACTTAAATCCCTTGATTAATGGTCAATGCCAGCACTGTTAGATTTTCAATCTAAAATGACATTTTTACCCTCAAATTAAAGATTTGTGGACAAATTTTTTCACGAAATTTAAAATGTCTTATTTTCTTACTATAAATAAATTTATAAAATTTGAGATATGGTGATAAATAATAAAAATTATTGAATCATTTTAACAAAATGAGAGAGAGGGAGAGAGAGAAAAAATCAAACAAGTAAAAATAACGAAAAAAAGAAGAGAGAACAAGGGTATTTTTGTCAAAAAGATAATGCATGTTGAGTTGAATTTAATGGCAAGACTTAACTACTTAAAAAATAACTTTAGGAACTAAAGTGATTGTTACCATAAACATTAAGGAGTAAAGTAAAATTAATTCATTTTTTTTAATGATTTTGACCTTGAAGCTGCTGCAATGGTGGAATTTTTTGAGAATATTAAGCTAAAAGGTGAAGTAAAAATACTAAAGAAGTAGAGATTTTTGGAGTCTAGATAGGAATTTGAGACATGGGTATGGAAAAATTTAATGCGAATCGAATTCTTTTTTCCTTGAATCTTTGATTGAAATGTCTAATATTTAGGATTCCCTTTAGAAAAAAAATAAAAAGAAAAATATGGTCTATAAAGATAGATTTTTTTGGATGGAAGATTGGAATAAAGAGAAAATTTTATATTACAACAACAAATTTTGTAACTCATTTTTTGGAAGGTTTGCTAGGGTTTTCAGGGAAGGAGAAGAAAAACAGAGAAAAAGAAAAAAACAGGACAAATTTATCCCTCAAATAAGTCACATGCAAGTTATGTATTTGAATAAATGATGGGTTTAATAGATAAAATGGACTGAATGGTCAAGAATTCATATTTTTAGTAGTATAGTGACTTATTTTGCTATAAAAATAGTTTAGTGATCAACACCCGTATAACTTAAAAATTAAAGAAATTGTACAGTTTCGTTGAGGGAATCATCTCGTTGACCTTAAAGGCTTGTATAATACAAGTTTTGAAATCACTTGATGTTATACTATACAAATTTTAAAGTAAAACGAGATACTGCTCTCAACGACATTATAGAATTTGGTTTCTAAAAATTAAGTAACCTTTTAGACACTTTACTCATTAAACAATTGATAATTAATTTTAATTTTAGCATTTTAGTTCCCCTAATAATTCAATAAGACAATGGCATCATGTATTATACAAAACCATTATAGTATCCTCTTTGGAATTGTTCAGGTCCATTCCATTTCCACTAAGCGGTTGCCCGTGCATTAAGGGTCTTGCCGTGTTGGCTCCACCACTGCGCGCATGCACGATTAAGTACCGAATAAAAAATAAGGAGACTTGGTATTCGATCCTAACAATAAAATGTAGTATAAAATCTTATGGGAAATAGTTGATAGATCTCGTATTTGATTCTATTTATAAATTTTGTGTATGAATTAAAACTTTTAGAATAAATAATATCAATGCATGTAAAAAAAAATTTATAAAATTTAGTTTTGACCAAAATGTTTACATAGAGATTCTAAAATTAGAGTTATCTAAGTATTTTCTAAATTTTAAACTCGGTCCAACTATGTACTATTTTATGTAATTTCCAAGCCGACACTTTCACCGTATTTGACAAGTTATCTTGCCATCAATATTAATTCCCATTTGAATTAATTGAATATAGTTGATCCTTCCGGGTTTCCAAATACAACAAAAATTGTTGTACTATGTACTTACTAGAAGAACTAACAAGATCACTCAAAATCTTGCTTTTGAGAATTCCTTGTTTAAAAGTCCGCCTAGATATTTCGAACTTCAGCCACTTGAATTTTCAAAAGCTAGGTTAGGAACAAAAAAAAAAAAAAAAGATTCAGGTTGTGGACTTTTTTGTCCTACTTACTTAGATCACCATCAGAGATTGCCTTATCAAGAGACAACCTGCAGAAATTGATGTTCAGACCACCACAAGTTAGTCCACCTTTTTTTTTTTCCCTTGTGAAATAAAAGGATGCAATCTTTTGGATGCTTTTCAATGAAATCTGGCAAATGACCATTAAGTTGAGGTTACAGGGTTTTTTGTCCCATTTTCTATATCAATTTTCTGTATCACATCCTATCTATATATATTTGTCATGTGTACTCTGCCATAGTAATACAAATAGCAAACATCCACGATATGAGACAATAGATTGGTACAAGTTAAAGTGGATGCAGGAATGACATCTTGAGGGATAAAACTTAATAGACATATATATATACATATATATATATATATATGTGTGTGTATAACTTATATTTTTTTGAAAATGTTTTAAGGGGACAAAATATGAATTTTATAAGGATACAAATTAAATTTTTTAAAAAAATTAAAAGTAAAATTTATAATTTCTAAAATTTTGAAAGCCTTAAAATTGCCTTGACACAAGTAATAAGAAAGGAGATTGGAGCGTAAATTGACTGTATTATATATTTACTTAATTTCCTTATATTGACGGGTCATTTCGACACCTCCATGTTTCTAATAGCACATGATAAACGGCTTCATTAATTTTACTTAAAGAATTACTACTATCATTAAGACTCATACATACTCAATTTGGATGTGACTGGAGAAAAATAAATTATTAATGACCCACTTGATGTTTACTTGTATCTTATCAATTAGTATAGAGAGAAGTAATATACTCGAAATGTGCTAAGAAAAAAATACAGCGAAAAAATACTATTCAAATTCCGGAAAATAAGAAAGTTTTCCTATTCATCTTTCAATTCAAAGAGAAATCAGTAAGAGCTTTCCAGCATTATTATTCAATTTTAGATAATTTTTTAACATTAACTACAGAAGTTAAGCACTTGAATTATTCTCCAAGATGCTGCTGGATTTCGGATGACTGTTGTAAATTGCATTACCCCTGAAACGAGCCCTAATGATTTCATGAAATTTTCGAAGGAAAATTGTTGACAACATGCATATATAGATTAAAGTTGGTTTCGAAATTGAGTCCTAGTACTATCATTTGGGGTTAGTTTGACGAGTATGCCTATTCCATAGTGAATGACGTTTACTTTCCACCGCCAACTCATATCCTGTTTTTACTTTGCGCCTTTGATTTTGATTTTGATTTTGTTCACTTTGGCACACAAACTCTTAAAATTGTTTCATTTTAGTCATAACACAATAGTGCCACAAGAAATAACATAATTTTTTAATGCATGCACCCAAAATGTTGTGGTATCATTGTCGTACATGTGTTGAATAGATTGTGCATCTACAAAAATTCCATTAATTTTGTAGTAGTGCCAAAAATTGAAATGAAATGAGACGAATTTGAAGATGAGCATACTAAGTATCCAAAAATTAGAATTGATTATACAAAATAAAAATTAGATATAGGTTGGGAATTAGAAAGTTGAACTAGTGCTAAAAGAAATTATAAATGCCAAAGTAGTTATAATATGAAAAATTTTACTTTTCTATTAGGTTAATATACCGTTGGCATGTTTGATATAATATGATGTATACACCATGTTCGTGGTTTTTATTTCTCCGTACCATTGGCTTATGTAGCATTAAATTTATTGTTCTCCACTGGATGTTCTAGTCGGTTGTTTCAACTATAGCCTATAGCTAATATTACGGGATGATCGGCTAAACTAATTGTTTGAATTAAGCAAAAGAGTTTAATAAAACCTAGGGAAAAAAATAAAAAAAGGAAAGGAATTTAGGCATAAAGTTTCAATATATTTTCTGTGTGGATTTTTTTAAAGAATACATGATTTGTGAGGTCAGAGGGGGAATAGTATGACATTTGCATGGGGTACACATAAGTCATGATTAAGATTTTCTCAGAAACTTCAGTGCTCTACATTGTGTACAATTAGTGGCAGAGTCGGGATAAGTGAGGTACAAATGGGAAAAATGCAGTTTTGCCCCAAGGTTTGGGAGGGAGAACTAAAAGTTCCCAAAGTTTCAAAAAAATAAATTTGATCCCTAATATTATTTTGCCGAAAAGGATAATTAACAAAAACTCAGTAATAATTAATAGTCAAAATTAAATTTACTATAGTTAAATGTTTTGACTTCACATTTTTTATCTCCAAAGTTTGGGGTTTGGAGTAATATAGGTATATTTAGGGTTTTAGAGCGATGAAATGAGATACAAAATGAATTAAATATATATCACATATAATCTAGAAACTCTAACAGTACTTTCACATAAGGTGACAAAGGTTACTAACGTGTCACTAGATTCATAAAAGAGTAAATAAAATTCGACTAAATATTTAAAATCATGAATTGGTAATTTAATATGATTTTATCATATGTGTTGGTCTTTGACAGTGTCAAGAAAATGGTTTTCCAAACTCTATTAACTAAAACGTAGAAAAACTAATTGGACGTTCTTTTCCTTCTTTTTATTTCCTTTTTTTTTTTTTTTATGTTTTCATGTCACAAAGTATCTCACATATTTCTTCTTATTTACATGGTTGGAATCAACTCTGTTATTTGTTTATCCTCATTTTCTCAATTTTAGAATAATATTTATAGTTGTTATGTTTTACTATGCACAATTATTTGATAATGAGTTGTAGCATATTTTAACTTATTATGATAATTAAATAATGGCCTAATTTAATTATGTATCTTCAATTTTATACCCAATTCTCACTTTGTATCTCGAATTTTACTTTTAGATACTTTACACCCTAACTCTCAAATTTGTTCCACTTTTTTAACATTGTAAAAAAAAGTTAATGGAATCTTTATTTTTGCACCCAAAACGTTGTTGTAAATCCTGCTAAATTTGACCTACACATAAAAATTTTCGTTAATTTTTGAGACGGCGTTAAAAATGATTGAAGTGGGATGAATTTAAGAGTTCGGGGGCAAAATTTCCAAAACTAAAATTTGAGGTGCAAAGTAAGAATCAAATAAAAATTAAAGGGTGTAAAATGGAATTAGTCCTTAAATAATTGGCTGAATATTTTGTTAATAGTAATATATGTCGGACATGAATTAAGTTGATAATGTATTGAATAATTATTCTAATGTTACAATGGATTATCAACTACCTCCCACAATAATGTATTTTATTAACTTGTCCTTGCTTATTAATACCTATTATGTCTTTCTTATATTTTTTGAAATTAAATAAACAATAAAGTTTCAATTCAATTTCAAAATTGAATTGAAACTTTATGTTTATTTATTAAATAAAAAATAGAAATAGAAATTCTGTTAGAAAGTTGGAGGGACTATCCGTAATAACAAACTTGCAAAATGCATCTATTTATCATAAAGTATTGATAGCACTGTCTTTTGTGAGATTACAAATAGACTTTACAGTTTGGAATTCTATATCATTGATATTTTTTTCTCTTTCTCTCATTTTAAAATGGTAGACTCGTGAGACTCAAAATCTCGTGCATCCTAGATAATTCAGTCTTATGGTTTGTCATTATTTGCATATGGCCTTGTTTTTTCCTGAGTGCTCATTTTGTATAGATTTTTAGTTTAATGTTTCTATTCAGTGGACGTGGTTATTAGCAAGAACTTATTAAATTAATCATTTGGGATCTTCCCACTACTTGAGAGCTTATAGTTTCATGTTCTATTTCACTCTTCAATGGGAATTCTTTTCACCCTTCCCACGGTACTAAAAGTCATATCATTTTGTAATATGGTCTCTCAATGCAAAAGACGAAGAAAAAAAAAAGAAATATTCTAGGTTAAAAATAAAATAAAATAAAAAATTTATAATTTTCCAAGACCCATTTCATTTTTTTTCCTTATGACACGCTAATCAAATCTGGATTGTCAAAAAAAAAAAAATGTGTTTGAGTTCTTTTTTACTATTAATAAATAGATCTCTTTACTTCACATATACGAATTAGATGTGTTGTATTTCTCTATAAAGTGATTCGATAGATGGGATTTGGTATGAGATTTGTTATAAATTATTTGATATATTTATTAAAATTATCAATGTACATGTACACTAAAATAAATAATCTAAAATTTATTATTGAATATATATTTGTAATAGGATGAAAAGAAAATACAATAGAAAAGAATTTTTTTTTTTTAAATTTTCAAAAAAAAATTACTTCACATTGGTACAACTATTTAAAACATACCATCACTAGTTATTGCAATTACAGACCTAAGTACAATCCATTCAAAATTTTATCCACTAGTCATGTAAAAAATTTTGTAGCAGTAGTTATAATAAATTTACACTATTACAACTGGAATTTTCCTCTTTTCTACTAATTTATTTTATTTTATTTTTTTGTTTGCATACTTTACAATTGGAACTAAGTTAATAAGTAATGCACATTTTAGTCATATTGATGTGATGCTCTTTTAGAGGTTTTTTAAGGAATTTTTGAATAAAAAATCCTTTTAAGTATCACTAATATATTAAGTACTTTATCATTAAAAATTCACATTGTTAAATTTTATCTATTAGGTGATATATGTGATCAAAATAAGATTTAATCAAGTTTTCTATATCTTCATTTATTTAGAATTGTTATACAAATGTAACACATCTGCCATATATTTAATTAAATATTCAATTCATTTTCATCTGGAATTGGAGGTATAGCATGAGATGTGCATGGTCAGGTTCTATTCGGATTTTCCAAATCTCTTGAGCAGCAAGCAACGAACTTACAACAAGGAAGATGAGGCTTTGGCATTACTTCACGGACTACAATTGTGTAACGATAAAGGTTTCCAACAAGTTTAATTAGAGACGGACTCGCAACTACTTCATCAAATTGTCACTAACTGTGTTGCAATTCCTTGGTCGATAGATGTAGTAGCGCGGCAAATTCAAGACTTATGTATTCGAGATTATCATACAATTTCTCATGTATTTTGCGAGACAAATATGGTAGCTGATAGTTTAGCCAAGCTAGAGAGTGAATCAACTTGTTTTGATCTTCTTTTCGATACTAATTTCATTCCTCAAACACTAATAGGACTCTTGCAGCTTGATGAATAGCAAGTTCCATCATTAAGACATTGTAATCACTAGCACTTGATGTTAGTCATTGAATTAATAAAATTTACTTTTCTTGAAAATAAAATTCCTAATAATAACTGTCTGAAAAAAAAAAGAACCATTTATACCATACTCCAAACTTTAGGAACCAAAAATACAAACACAAAACGTTTGACTAGACTAGTATTTATTTGATTGTGACTGTTGGTCATTATTAAATTTCTGTCAATTGTCCTCTTGCTTTTGCCATTGAAACATTTGGGACCGAATTTGTTTTTATTGAAATTAGCGACTTTTTGGCCTTCCTTTTAAGCATTGGAGGACCAAAACTCTACATTTTTTTGGGGCATAAATAATAGAAAATTCGTTAGTTTTGTAAATCATAAATGTCATTTTTATCATTTAAAAAGACTAGAAAAACTCCATCTATACCACCATATCATTCTATACCTTATTTACCCTTATTTCATATCTCACTAAACACAATAATTTATTTTTCCCATCTCTTTTTCATATTCATTTTTACTTTGTATGAGTACTAACTAAAGAAAAAAAATCTTTATATATTAAAACACGAACGCAATTCAATTATCAAATTTTCATTTGAAAAAAAAAAAATAAAAAAATCGCATGATCATGATTGTCATTTAAAAGAGTTAGAATCAAATAGTCCCTGCACGTAATGTAATCTATTAGACTAGGTAGAATGAAATAGTTTTTGCATCTTCTTCTTATGATAGATTTGGATATCATTACCTCAAGCAACATTAATTTTCAATTGAAAGAAAAGTAGTAAAAATAAGCCGCACAAAAATCAACAAGTATACTAGAGAAATAGGTTTAACAAAAAATTTCTTAGTACTATTACGCCAAGAAATAAAACAAACATTACCGAAAGGGAAAATCGCCAAAATAGTCCCTCAACTTTTGCACTTTAGCCAGAATAGTCCCTCAACCTTTTTTTAACCAGAATAGTCCTTCAACTTTTTTTTTTAGCCAGAATAGTCCTTTAACTTTTATTGTTTAGCCAAAAAAGTCCTTTTATGGTGTAGTCACCATAAATTTTTTTTTTTTTATAAATTTCAGATGAAAGGACTATTTTGGCTAAAAAATAAAAGTTAGAGGACCATTCTGGCTACAAAAAAAGTTGAGGGACTATTTTGGCTAAAGTGCAAAAGTTGAGGGACTATTTCAGCGATTTTCCCTTACCAAAAATATATAAATATACAGTCTAATTATAAAAAATTTCACTTATAATTTTTTTAAAAAAAAAATTCATTATTGTAGTGTAAAAGATGTGGTATTAGCACAAGGCAAAACATAAGTCTCATAAGATTTGCTCATTAATGTGATTCACAAAATATATATATATATAGATTGCAATTATTTTTGTACTATTTTCAACACATGCAAGAGACATATAAAAATAATAAATATATCAAATAATTTTTAATTATCAAGGAATAATAGAAAGGGAAAATATTTGAAAGAACTTGGGCAATGTAAATAAAATTTAGAACAAGTAATGGTGGAAATGGATGGTTGGGTGGGTCTTGAAATAAGGGTAATTTAGTTACCAAAAAATATGATAGTGTTAATGAAAATGGCTTGTTTTTTTTTTGGTTGTTAATAAAAGATAGGGGTGTGTAAAAAATTTTAAGGTATCCAAATATCATTTGCCTAAAATATCCATGTAGAAAATAATAACAGCAGTATCAAAGTAGCATTGTATGAATTTAAACAATAAAATAAGAGAATTAATTTTTTTTGTATAAAAAGCCACTGGTGTACTACAACTCCTTCAAAAATTGTACGTATACTTGTAATAGTTACATGGGTGACTGTAATAAGAGACAAACTTTTACCAATGTTTTTATTAGTTCGTTGACTTTTAAAAGTATCTACTAGGCCTTTAAACTTTTTTTTTTTTTTTTTTAAATGATCTCTAACGCCAAATCCAACTAGGGTGATTTCAATTTTGCACCCCTTTAAGATTAAGTTAATTGTCAGTTTGCACCTCATCTTAAAGTTTAGGCAAAAATTATTCCTTTTGAATTAGTTTTAGATAAATATTTAATTATTTACCAGCTAAATTTTTAACCCTATATTTTCTCTTGAATTTTCAAAATTATTAGATTGATAAAAGAAAATATTATTATATATTTTTCTTATGAGTTTAGAATGGTAATATTGTCATTTTCCCTTGTCAAATTAATCAATTATTGGGCTCATTTAATGTTGAACTAAAATTATTAAAATGTTAAATGGATTATTTTTTAAACTTAGAGGGGAAATAGATATTAAAGCAAACCTTCAGGGGAAAAATCTAAATTACTATACTTGAATTTGGCAATAAAGGGTTATTTAGAATCATATTTAACAAGTTTTATAAATTTGATAGATACTTTTAAAAGTTAAAAGACTAAATAAGAACATTGTCAAAAGTTCTAGAACGTTGGTGTCATTTACCCTAGAGTATGAT
The DNA here is from genome assembly GCA_025175665.1 of Cinchona pubescens. NCBI lineage: Eukaryota > Viridiplantae > Streptophyta > Magnoliopsida > Gentianales > Rubiaceae > Cinchona > Cinchona pubescens. The sequence continues at coordinate 3,539,239 of JANKKI010000064.1, forward strand.
GATTTACGAAAGGCAAATATTTTGGAGGAGCATACTTACTAAACCTCCTAATAACATCAAGTTATGTGATGCAAATAAGCACAACCTATTTTGTCTATTCTAGACAAAACCTTTTTGCAAATTATGGAATGAGAGGTTTTCGAGTAAAATGTATCAATGATCATCAAATTATTAAATTGTTGCATACAAGATTACTGATTATTTGTTTTATAAATTTGGTCACTTAACAATTTTAAGTGTGTGTTCAAAATGACTCTGAGAGATCTGTAAATTTGATAACTAAACTGCTTTTAGTGTGTATACAATCACCATAAAAATACGAGTGATTCTAAATACACATTTAAAATAGTTTAATAATCAAAATTTATAAAATAAATAGTTAATTAATCTTATACGTAACATCATAATATTTTGCTGACCAGTAATGCATTTTGCACTTATCGAAATGGCTATGACACTTGATGAATGAATATTTACGTGTTGCTAGAGATTGATACGAGGATGCAGGCCAATATTCAGGCCAGTAGTCGCCTTAACTCGACTTGGAGTCTTCTATTACACCCTTTGTCTTACCTTCTCTATTACACGTATTAATAGAGTGGCATGTATCCTCTCGTTAACTCCTATTAAACGTCCAAGTGAAGACCAACTCTAGGCGTTGCTATCCCAACGGAAGAACAGCATCCCCTCAGTTCTTCCCTTTCTTTCTCCCTACACCTCCTTCATCTTTTCTCAATGAAATATGATAAATTATGAAAAATTCTGTCATTAGTCATAATCAAAGGCCCTCAAAGTATCGATTAATGAGTACCTTTTGTGGATCTTAATATTGATTTTCTATGTGATTTGAATTCATTCTAACGTGTCGGAAAGAAAACCAAAAATCTGAAACATGTAAATGAAACCTTGGGCATTTAGATTTATTTTTTTTTCCTGCAATTTTCGCAATTGTAAATGAAAGGAGGTGATTTTCTACTTTTGGTGGAGAATTGCAAGACTGGACAAGGAAAATTATGGAGAAACAGACGAAGGATTTATGTTCCCTTCCCACTAGATGTTGTGATAGAATGTCCAAACAAAACAAAACAAAACATTGGAAAATAGGGATAAATTGCAAGGGGTGACGGACTGGTTTCTGTAAATGAAACCATGTGAATTTCTGCTCTAGGAGAGAGAAGGAAGTGGCCATGGACAGAGGGCGAAAGGACGAAGAACAGTTTTGTGTGGGTGGAGTTCTCTGTCAGGATGGTAACGGCGGATTAACAGAAGTTAGAACCCAAGTTAGGCTTTTAGGAGTTAAAGAGAGGACACTTGTCACTCAACAAATATGTAATCGGGAGTGAAACAAAAATAATGTACATAAGAGCCGAAGCCCCTCAACCCTCTCACCCACTATAATACACATCTAGATGTGTATAAAATCTTATGCCCTTTCGGTACATGTATGTGGAGGAGGAGTGCACTGGAAACAGACTTTAGAGCTAAAATGGAGGGTATCAAAAGCGGAAAATTATTATATGGATCGAATTTTTACAATCTCACATGCAGAAATTATTATTAAAATAAGAGTCATATGAATTAAGTGATACAGGTAAATATAAAAAAATAATAGTACGCCTCTTATTTTAATATTCATAGAAACAAGCTTAATACAATTTCACTTTTCCACAAGGTAGAATCAGCTTACATTTTATTCTTAAGACAAGGTTTTATTGATTCCAACTCACAAACATTCTTGCCTTAAAAAACAAAAAAAAAAAAAAACTCACAAGTCACAAACACTACTTTTATTTATTATGCCGACTACATATGATGCTTGATATCCTAAAATTGTGTTTGGATCGATAGATTTGATGAAAATTTTGAAATTCACTCATTTATTAGAGGGATTTGTAAAGTCAAAATTGATGAATTTCAAATCCACCCAAATTAAAAAGCTATTTGAAATCCTTCATTTTATAATTTTTAGTTTGGATAGATTTAAAATTCATCTATTTGAACCTTGCAAATCCCTCCAATAAATGAATAAATTTTAAATCCTTTTTCAAATCCATCAATCTAAACACGATGTTAATTAATTTGTTTAGAGATTCTGAGCGTCAATACCCTTAGTAAGAGTGACAGCTAAGTCCATAAATCCAGTTGGATCTGAGGTGAGCGGATTTAACTTCAGGTAATTCATGAAGTGTCACGAAGTTCTTTCCATCCTGAGTACCAACTTGAACGGTTACACTTAAAGCACTGTATAACAACAAGAGATCTCCTTCAAGCACTTTATATGTGACTGACTTCGTATTCGCATCTATATAGTGGCATCAATTATCACTTTGGCTGATTTCTTTTCTCCCTCTGAAAAATCGAGAAAATTGTTTTGATTTATTAATAGAACGCGCGTAAATTCAAAGGGAAAAGGCATACACTTCAATGCGAGCAAAATCTAGGACTCGATTTTCCAGTGTTGCTAGACTGCATTGTTCAGATTACCCTCTTATATGCTCTCTTGCTGTTTTGCTACTGTTCAGATTTATCTCTATGATTTATAAATCTATAATTTGTCACTCGTGATTTTTTGTTAAAAAATCGATAGTTATGAAAAAGAAAATTTTTTATTAAAAGGGTTAGTTTAATCATTTAAAATCACTAATCAATGTTAGTTATATATTTTAATACAAAACACAACCCCACCTTTCCAGTGGGTGGTTGTTTTTTGGCATAGAGGAATACTTGATTTAGGAATATTTTGACTTTTTATACAAATCTGTTAAGTTTTAACTTTTCATTTATTTTACTAAAAAATTTAAAACCCAAGGGAGCGCTAATTGTAGGCTTACAGTATAGTGCTCCAGATCAATTTTAAGTTAGAGAAGAAACCAATTTGATCTTGTTTAGAATATCGATTAATTTAGTCTCTTATCTATTAAAAAGGCTAATTTGTTCTCTCATACTTAAAAAATTAACTAATTTGTTACGAAAATTATGAACAAACTAACCGAGTTATTGACAATACATCTACTATAGGTTAACGACCACCTAATTATCATGTAGTTGGTCCATTAATTTGTCCATGATTTTCATCATAGGCTTGTCTAGATGGTTAATTTTTTTTAAGATAAGAGACTAAATTTGTATGTTGTGATAGGGGATAGGCTCCTCTCAAGTAATTGGAGAATATTTCCCTCCATTACACCTTATATATACTTGCTATAAATAAAATTTGAAAATAAATAAATAAATTTTTTCCGTTTAATTAAACGTTTCAATTTTCATCTTGATTTTGACCCATTTTACATCATTCAAATATTTCGTGCAAATTGAATTATAAAACGTTTACGTTTATGAATAAATTTGATTTTAAAATATGTTGATCTACTCATTGAAATAAAGTTATTTACGTAATTCGATAATTTTTATAAATTTTAGTTATTTAAATATAATAGATAATTGTAGGGAATTAGAGAGAAGTGTACTTGAAATGAATTCAACCTGATGTGATAGATATGAGACCAAATTAATTGATACCCCAAAAATAAGAAATTACATTGGTCTTTTCCCTTAAATTATACATAGTATACCCCATTCCTAGCCTGTTTCTTAAAAAAAAAAAAATGGGTTTGGAATTAGCCAAAGCAGCAAGTATCTAACCTATATTCTTGAATAGGAATAATATACATCATTTCAGTCAAAAGCGTGAATATACAAGTAGAACGACTAACCTGAGATTAATATTAACACAATATTATGGTACAACTTTCAAATGAAAGAGTTGAATCTAAGAATCAATTTTGCCTAGGCCAGATTACCAAAGTATTTGCAGAAAAAATAATTCTATGGTAGGTTATACATCTATTGAAAACTTGACTAGCTAGTCACTTGATCAGATGTGTCATATTAGAAATAATTAACAAAATATGAAAAAAATTTGAAATGAAAATAAAATGGAATCATTTGAAATATATAAATTTACCTTGAGTATAATTAACAAAGATGACAGCTCCTAAAATACCCCATACACCTTCTAGCAGGTCACAACTTTGAACTATATCTGGGAAAGAATTGACCAACTGATATGGTTTGTATGCAAAGATATCAAAAAACACATCTGGGCTAGACTTTACCTCTACTTGGGAAACAAGGTTACCAATAAGACTCATTTCTTGTCAGTGTTGTCAACCAAGAAAACAAGTAGGAGATGAAAGCATTGGGGTGAGGAAATGCTGCAAAGGGTATAGGGGTTTATATAGTTGGTGAGTTACCAAAGAATAAATAGGGATTTGGATCAGGCATGTATATTTCTGTATTTATTTGTTCATTTATTTATATTTAAATATTCAAAACCTAAGAAATTTACTGTTTGAATAGATTGTTAATTTTATCTCACTAAATAGACTATCATATCTAAAAATCAATATATTTAGATGAAATTTCACCATTAAATTCAAAAGTCACATTTGAACAGTGAAAGAATATTCAAATTTTGAAGAAACATAAAATTGCTTTAGCAAACTAGAAAATGTCACTATTTTCTTTTGAGTTTTGCAAGTCATTTATATTAAACATGATATTTATGTGTCCCCGGTTTTGATTCTTAATAATATTTTTAAATTTTATTTTTTAAGAATAAATGGCGGTTTTTCTTGTCCAATAAATAGTTTGTCGCGTACAGCTGTGTTTTTTCTTGTTTCGAGTGTTTGTTTCTATTTTGAAATATTTTCTTTCACTTTCCTGTTTGCTTAGCTGAATATCCACATCAAAAGTTTGGGTATACTAGAGGAAGGCCCTGCGTTACGATTCTTTTAGATTTTGAATAGTGCAAATCGAGATGCAAAAAATTATACAATTTGAGATGAATGGTCACTAATGTTAGCCATTTATTTATTTATAGGTAGTAAAATGCAAACCATATTTCACTCATCGTCTTTGCTGCCAAATAAAATCCATGAGCGAATCACATGAAACATCTTCCACAAATTGAGTTGACAAATATATGAAACTCAATATGTGAAACAATTACATATCGAACCGAATTTTCCATGTCTTGTTTCGACTAAACACATTCACTCCCTCGCACAAAAACATTAATGATTGAGATAACTTAGTAATTCAACACAATTATTCTTAGTAATTCAACACAATAATCTTGGATAAGGTTTCTAAAAGGGAAAATGGCTGAAATAGTCCCTCAATTTTTTACTTTAGCCAAAATAGTCCCTCAACCTTTTTTTTTAGTTTAGATAATCCTTCAACTTTTATTTTTTAGGCAAGATAGTCCTTTTGTGGTAGAACCACCAAAAAAACCTCTTTCTTTTTTTGATAAATTTCACATACAACCCCTATGGTTTAGTTATTTTCTACATTAGCTCTAATTTAAAATTTTACAAAACTTTATGGCCAACTTTTAGAATAGAAAACTTAGTGGTTGATTAAAGGGATCTAGCGGTAGGGATAGTGAATGGTGATTGGCGTCTGGTGGGTGGGGGAAGGAGCTTAGGTGGTTCAGGAGTTGGATGGGTAACAGTTTTGGGAGAAGGGAAAGAGGGAAGTATTAGCATTTTATTTTATTTTTTTGTGTTTTTTGTAAAAAATAAAGTTTTCATTTTTTTTAAAATTGTTTTGAAGTTTTTTTTTTCTTTTTTCACCCCTTCAAATTAATTTCTTTCTTATTTTTCCCATTTGTAAACTATATAGGGGTTATGTGAAAAATAAGAAAACCTAAGGGGTGTATGTGGAATTTATTAAAAAAAGAAAAAGATTTTTGTGGTGGCTCCACCATAAAAGGACCATCTTGGCTGAAAAATAAAAGTTGAAGGACTATTCTGGCTAAAAAAAAATTGAGGGACTATTTTAGCTAAAGTAAGAAAGTTGAGGGACTATTTCGACAATTTTTTTTTCCCTTTCTGAAACTTACATCCAAGGAAAATTTTGGCCACACACATCTTCCTAAAATTTCTTAATACTCGAGGGGTTTAAGGAAATATATCATATTGTTTGACAAAAAATAATATTAATTAATCACTTCTTCCAATTTTTAACTGCCATATAATGACTATTTGTTTATCTATACTATATATAAAGTGTGAGGAGAGTTTTTGGTATCTGTCATTTTATGATTTGTTAAATTTACCCTCCTCACACCCCACTCCCTTTATTACGTCTTCATTAATACCCATGACTCCATTCTTCTAACTCCCTTCTACCTTTCACTCTCCACTTATATTATTTCTTTTAATTTTTTGCTAGATTTTAACTACTTATAATTTTTTTTTTCTCTTAAATTGTGTACCTATAAAGTATGCATTTCCTACTAGTATATTTTATGGTTGTGGATAAATGGATTTCATATGATTTGGGCCTTAGTAAGCACCATAGGCTTAATTAAGCTAATATATAAATTCTCTTTAAACTTGGTTCATTTGGTGTAGGAGATTTATAATAGAACATATTGGTCATTAATTGGGCGATTTCTAATTCACTCTGTATTTATGGTTGGTCAATTCTATTTAAAAAAAAAAGGAAAGGAGGGTAAGTTACAGTTACTCCAATGTTGGGGTTAATCATAAGCGGTTCAATATATCTTTGTCACGTAATTTATTGTGGTACTTATACATCATCACCAACGGGATGATGCTATATTTGGTGGGTTTTGACTTCTGTATCATCCAGCCAATCGCGAATTGGGATCACGTGAAAAGTTGTAGCAAAATATTTACTGTTAAAGTTATGTGAGGGGTCTGTACAATTGATCTTTCGGATTACAATTTACAAAAGGTGACAAATTTACACTTTAATAATATCTTTAGCTGGATAATTTCAATAAAAAGCTTCATGGTCAAATTTTAGGACCACAGTAATTTAGTGCAAGTGTGCTCAAGAAATTAATATAGCCCTATAGCCCCTATCGATGTAGAGAATCTAGAGATAAATCAAGTCTTTACCTTCCTACTTTGACGCAGACCAGATCAGTTGAATAACATAACTTTTCATACAAGCAAGCTGAGGATAAATTACTTTACATGATACAATCTTTAGCGATTATGCTAACATTTATTGCAAAGATTTTGTTGGTTGCAACTCACAAATAATCAAAATTTCAGGCTAAACATAATTCTTGATATCCCTTTACTTGAGACTTAAAGGATTCGATGCCGATGGAAGAAAATATATGTCTAGTTACGCCGAAATCAATCATTGCTAAACAACTAGAAATCTATGAAATTAAACATAAATGCCCAAACTTATGCGTACATATATATGTATAAGAAGAGGGATATAAAAACTTTTCTCTAAAAATTCAATAAACATAAATCACTAAACACTAAATTCTACAATACTGAATCTTGCATATGAATCAATTTGGAGGCAAACTACTACTTTCCAATTCTTGCATTAGTCTTTATTTTCTAGTCTAGATTTCTATCAGCGTCAAAGCTGTACCACCATCTTCAAAGCATCCTGTTAAGTATATTTTTCATCTAAAATTCCACCAGTTGCAGTAAAAGTAATTTTCAATGCAACTGTGGACACTAGAAGAGTTACCAAGTCACAAACAAGTTTGTTTAAAATTAGATATCCATGTGCATTTGTTACCACCAACATAGTACATTCAAATATTCTTCAAAAGGAGTTGGCTTTGTGTTTTCGTATCAAAAGTTCACGAAGGGTTGAAAAAAGATTGGCTAGTTTTTAATCTTTTTGCCGTAACATTGGGATGAAGGCTTAAATGTGGAGTAGAAGATCAAATTCTTCATAGAGTGAACTAGATAAGCATATTTGTTCAAATGTGAATTTTGTTCATAAATTTCAAATAAATCATTTATAGTTTTCCTTGCTAATTATATGAGTCGGTCTTGGTCTATATATGTGATTTTCTTCTATTACTAATAAATATGACAAGAAAATTTGCAAAAGTCATGTTAAGTTTTACCGTTGGACCTAGAAAATAAGACAATGTTGCATAGGAATATCAATTTTTTCTTCCATTAGGGTTGCCATAATTACCCAAAAACAGAAAAGATCTCAAGTCTGCGATTTAAAAAAAAAAAAATTGGTTATATAAGGTTTCACTAAATGGATGTTGGTGTACTCCTGGAGGATAAACATTTAGTAGCATGCCCAAAAGCTTTAAAAAATTTAAGAGTTCTACCTCAAGTAAACTCATCATCAATTATAAAGGTACCAGTACTTGTACTGATTTGTGTATCATAAAATCGAATAAATAAAAATTTTCATAACCAGAAATACATTTTAACAGTTGACAACTAGAATTCCTTAGAGTAGGCACATCTAGTTTAAAGTTTTTAAATTTCAGTTTATGTTCCCAATATATGGATTTAATTCTTATTGTCACCAGTTAAACGAATGTATAAAAGGATGGAATATCAAATTAGACAAATAAGCTCCTTAATCCATCTTGAACAACTAGGGAACAAAAAAAATTTTGAATGCATTATATACATATCTATTATGAAATGAAACACTACCTAAATAAATTTAGAAACATCTTTTAACTGAGGAACACAACGAGTACTATTTGATGCATTACAAATACCCATTTTTTTTTTTTCAAAGAATCCAAATTCACGAGTAGTATTTAAAATCTCCTAGAAATGTTACATGCATTGTGTTGGTGCTCAAACCTTTGGAAATTTATAAATCTTTTTTGAAAATGCCCATCTACACCTATCTAATTGCATCATACAAATAGAATGCTCATTTGTCATAGCCCTACAAGAATCACAAGTAATTACAGATACAACAATAGTGCATGAACATCATCCTGTATATCTCCCAGTTAAAAACTCAAAAAATACTCGATTGAGTTGTATCAAGTTGACTCGACTCGGTAAAATTATAGATGACTCGATAAAAAACTCGATAAATATTAAATTTTAGACTAAACTTGATAAACTCACCGAATAATCACGAGTTTTTTTATAATCCGAGTCGAGTTTATTTAATATTAGAAAATAGATAAATTGTTAACAATTTTTTTGAAATTTAATTTTTTTTGAATTAATAATAAATAATATGTAAAAGTAACATAAAATAAATATAAAATATTAATATAGAACCTAATTGTTAGCATAATTGTGTTTCTAATAGATGAAATAATAAATACACATGACTACTAATTTTGAGTTTTTAATTTTTAATTCGATAAACTCAGTCGAGTTTTTGAATATACTCGACTCATTAATTTTTCGTATCAAATTTGAGTTTTGAGTTTTTAAACATTTGTATATCTATGTGCCTTTATGATGTTATCTTTTCACTCGTCGCTTACATTGAAAAGTAACCCGAGGTTTACATATATAGTTTTCATATTGTTATTTCTTTTTTATCATCTTTTTCAAAAATATCCCAAACAACTGTAATTTTATCATTTGAAATGATTATCTAGTTTATTGTGGAGAGATCTCTTTAGTTTAAATTAAAATCAGTTCCTTTATTCAAGTCAACATACAATTTAGGTATGTGGAAACTTCTGGACACTTTATACTAAACAAAAAAAATTTCTAATGAAGGAAACTAATTAAGTAAAAGAAAACAAACTAATTAAGCAAATAAAGCAAGCAAAATAAGCATGAAAGAAAAAAAAAAAAAAAAAAAGGAAAATAAAGAAAACTCATCGAGAAAATAAAGATAACTATTTAAGGAAATCGATTAAATAAGATTAACCAATTTAGCAATTGGCATGTAGAATTCCAAATGGTGCAACTTCACTTGAATCTTGAGATTGTGAAGGATTGTACTTGATTCTTGACAAGCAGAATGATCACTGATAAACATAAATAGGGAATGTATATAGGCAATCCTTCTTTCTGATCAATAGAGGCGTTGCATCATAGATCTGGGTCCAGGTTTGAAAGTGAATTATTCAAGCTGGCTTTATCTGTTACAGTGTATCAAGTGTGGAGGAAGAGAAATGAGGTAGTATTCCAAGGGAAAAATCTTTTGCTACTGCTGCCAAGTAAGGTCAATTGTTTCTAAAGTTCAGTTGGCAACAAAGAAATGGAGAGGTGTCTTCAGGAATGAAACAAATTGGAAGCTGGCTTTGGAATGGAACTTAGATCATGCTATCTTTAACTAGATAATAGTTTGTTTTTTACTTCTGTAAAATGGAGTAGTTGTGAGACTGTAACCCTCAAAATGGTGTAAAATTCCTTCTTTATCTTAATGAAAAACCAATCCTTTTGCTCAAAAAAATAAAAAAAATAAAAAAAAAATAGGGAATGTAGTAGAGTGACAATAGAGAAAATTGATATTATAAATAGATATAACGGAATTAAGAGAGTACAGAAGTTATTATGATTTATAATGAATTTGTTGGAGGTATTTTATGTAAGTTTAGAAGTTTTTTAATTTCAAAAGTTCCCCGAAAAACTAACTAGTATATAACTATTGGGGCAATGTTATTTCCACAGCATAAATCTTAATGCAACAGCAGATTTCTTCTTAATCACTTATGTCCACATTACCCTTGTTAAAAACAACAAAATTCTTCACCCTTTTTATGACCGGACAAAAGCTTCCCGGTTCCTATTCACTTTTTGTCTTTCTCTTCCCCCCTCACCTTCTTTTTTTCTTTTTCTAGTACATATTTGTTTTGAGGTATGAACCTCATACCTTCTTCAGGCCTTCAATGCCCAATTCCTCCATTCAAAACAACCACTCACCTCCTATCTCTCATCCTGAAAGAAGTTTCAAGTAGCCTTTTTTTTCCCTATGACCTCTAGGCTATATTGTTTCTCTTACTCTAAGGCTGTACTGGAATTGGTGTTGCCGCTAATAGCTTACTGGCAACGACAAGGATGAAGCATTGTAGAATTTCCTTCAGATTTTAAAATTAATGAGTCCTACCTGTTGTTTCGATGGTGATAAAACAAAAAAATGAAGCAAGGAGGTAAAATGGAAATATATTTGGAGAGATTAAACTGAGAGATGAATGGAAATATTTTAGAAAGAGAATAATAAAGATATTGGGATTTGGAAAGAGAAAGTGTGAACTATTTTATTTATGGCCAAAGTGGCTAATTTGTGTTGTCATAAATTGATTTACAAATGGGGGTAAATTCTCTATTTATAGGGACCTGGGACAGTGGGAAGGGGGCTTGAGCAGTGGGACATACATCATGTACAACCTACGAATCTACTTGTATCGACCTACTCAAACTCCTCGACCTTATCCTATAAGATTCGAGCTGCTATATGATAAGTAAGTCATTCTTTGTATCATTAGTAGGCCCCACGGCTAGGTCTGTATTGTAGATCAGACTCAACCGACCCTATTCTTTCTGCTCGGTAGACTCCAAACTGTTAAAATGACACTTTTGATGTATTTCGTTTGTCGGTCCCTACGATATGCTCTTTAGTCCCTATTTTGATGAATTTTATTCAGTTGATTGAACTTTAGTATATAAATTGACAGCTTAGTTGATCGGCTTAGCCAAGAAGCCTGCTGTTCAGTTTAGATTCGATTCTTTGTACTGAATCACTTTCTCTCACTTTATTTTGATTTTTTTGGGTTCATCACCTACTTTTAAGCTCAACTTTGTATTTTAGGATCCTAGGCCTTTATAATATTATTTTTTAGGCTCAAACCCTTTATTTTATGTTACTGATGTTTTACTTTTGATTTTCAAGACCAGATCGCCCAGTGCATTTCGGCAGGTCTTTTGGTCTCATCTTTATTTTTTTGGGCCACTAATATTGATCAATATTTTGTCTCATTTTTTTTGACTTTTTGACCATTTAAGCAAATTTGGTAAGTCTGCCTTTATTTTATTATTTGTATATTGTCTTGGCTCCAACATGATTGAGTATTTTGCTTGTAAAATATTGGCACTTAAAGCACTTCAGCAAGCTTTACACTTAATATGTGTATCGATTTAGGGACTTAGAGCCACTTAATGGCCTTATGCGAGCTTGCCCTTATTCGACCTTACCACTTGATGCCCTTTGTCGTGTCGGTTTTTACTCTTTTGAACACATGGATATGTATAATTTTGAAGTAATTTTGGGTTTGTAGTCTTTTTGAGATAATTTTCGAACTTGTAGCCCATTTGAGATCATTTTTTACTACCTTCGTTGAGTAAATTAGCTGTTACAGATCTGCTACTTTTGTTATTAGTCATTGACCTCCTCATTAGTGATCGGGCTGAACTTTTGAATAGGTCGATCATCAAAGGTCAGTCAACTTTTAGTTTTGTTATTGACCGTATTTTTACTGATCGTTCAGAGATCGGACATCATGAGATCGGGAGTAATAATCAACCAAAGATTTGGAGATCTGTCTTTTTCAAACTCTAATTTCATTGACCTTGTTTGGTAACTTGACCGAACATAATTTAAAGATCCTTGGTTGATAGACTTTTGTGCTCGAACAGGAAGTTGTCATCATTACAGGCCGCTCCAGAATCTCACAAGGAAATAGCGAGGATATGAACTTAATTAAGTATTTGTCAGCCGCTTTTGTAATTTCAAGATCTTGGCCAGAGAGTATATTAACTATAGCTTATCCATGAAGACCCATATAAGGAACACTTGGTATAATAAAGCAACTATGACGACCCCACAAGCATAAGCTCCAAGTCCTTGGACTTATCCTGCCGCCAAAAGCTTGACCACATAAGATCTTCAATGCATTTGACATTAAATAATGCACTAGAGCCAACCCATCTGTGGATGTGAAGCCGAGCTTGTCTCATTTGACAAGCGTTTAGGAACGAGCTAATCTGTGAAGTTGAGTTTGGCAAACAAATGGCCTCATTTACTCGCTCTTTGCAGTTTTATTGATCTTGATTATTTGTGTGGCTTTGAGGTTTTTGTCAATAAAGCCTAATCTGCATAGACTGATCATCACAATGCTTTTTGTCCGATCCACATAGTTGATCAGCTGGTTTTTTCTTATCTTTAATTGTGGTTCGGCGGTTCCAAACAGAAATTGGCTCGTTCGATCAAGTGCCAATAAGCCGTAGCTTTCGTGCATGAGCCATATTGTGAGTTCCCTGGTAAGAATTTTTATAACCAGGCGTTGTTCAAGGGAAAATTAGTCAACCAACTTCACACAACAAATGGAGATCGAAGTTCTTTGATCAAGTAAGTTGATCAACAACCTCTTGTACTGATACTGGGCTAATTGACTAGGAACTTTGTTGTTCTTCGCCTAATAGAGATCGGAGTTAGTTTTCCAGACTCTACTTAGATTGATTGTGGTTCAGTAAGCTTTCATAGCTGTTCGGATAACAAAAAAATCGAGTTCTTTATCATTACGTAAAAAAATAAAGGTTGCATTACTCTTTGATCGGTAGTCCGAACCATGGTTTGAAGACTCGGCCGAGTCGGAACCGGAACGGAGCCCACCGGTACGAGTCGGAACCGGGACATATCGGAGACGCCTGAATCGGCATCGGAACGGGAAGACTCGGCCGATTCTTCATGCTTCTGTTGGGTAGGACGCTGACTCGGCCGAGTCGACTCACCGCGACTCAGCCGAGCCTCTGTGGCGTGGTTTGTCTTCATTTAACTTAGGTTCCTGCAGCTTACTGGGGACTCAACATGTACAATGCCAAAACATATCCCTTCTTTTCCTCGCATTTGTTCAATAAACAGGGGCAGCAGTATAATGTATCGGCTATTGTGAATGACAAGTTTGAGATAGACATGGCAGCATATGAACAGCAGGGACATGTAAATCTCACCATGTTCTTTGCTATCACTTATGGGCGCACGGTGGAGGCCTTGTTGGTGTGCGATTTTGCAGTGGTGGGAGTCATCTCAGACATCAAGCCATGGAAGCACCACCATTCGAGCGATGCACATCTTCAAGTCATCAAACAGCACGGCCGGACATTTAGCAAGTTGCCGGCCACTTCTCTCCGACTTCCCTGGTTTGCGCTGCTGAAGGATATGCTGCCATGTCTATCTCCACCTTGCGCCCATAAGTGATAGCAGAACATGGTGAGATTTACATGTCCCTGCTGTTCATATGCTGCCATGTCTATCTCCTGTTCTTGTCCCATGGCATCATCAACGATAACAGCAACAATAATCCTGGCTAAAATAGTGGAGTTATCCAAGGAGTTGGGCACCTAATTTGAGAAAGGTGATTTTTATTTTATTTTTAATAACTAATGTTAATAATTTTTTATTTTTTATTGGTTTTTTTTTTTAAATTACGGTTAAGTAATTTTGTCGATGAAAGTAAAAGTTAAGCAAAACTACCTAAATTACTTTTTGGGTGAAGTATTAATGTAGGAAGGTTATACCAACAATTAGAAAAAAATAAATAAAAAATAGAAGTTGAAAACAAGACTATCTAAACTGTATAATACATATATACATATATATATATATATATACATATATATATATATATATATATATATACATATATACATACATATATATATATATATATATATATACATACATATATATATATATATATATATATATATATATATATATATATATATATATATATATATACATATATACATACATATATATATATATATACATATATACATATATTTATTATATGTATGTATATACATGTATAATATAATATAATATATTTGTACGTAATGATTATATATATATATATATATGTATACACATGTACATATATATTGTGTGTATAAACATGTGTGCATATATTTATATTTATATATATATACGTATATGTATATGTATGTAAATATATATAAATATATTTATATATATTTACGTATATATATTTATATATAAATATATAAATATAATTATATATATCTGTGTGTATATATATAAATATATAAAATTATATTTATATACACATACATATATACACACACACATACATTACAAAATTTTCTTTTTCTACGTGTTTTGAATGTGTGTTTTTTTTAACCTCTATTGTGCATTATATTTCATATTAATATTTTGGTACTAAGTTAAGTCAATCAATCTTTAATTTCAAATTTGAAATGATTAAAAGAAAAATATAATATATGTTTTTAAATATATATATTTTTTGTCAATATTGTAGTTAAATGGCAAGCAAAGATATTGGTTGGGAACATGGTAAACCCGTTGGTGGCAATAGAAAAATTGTAAAGTGTAATTATTGCGGAAAAGTAGTAAATGGTGGAATTACTCGAATGAAACAACATTTGGCCCATGTGTCGGGGCAAGTTGAAGGATGGTTTAGATTGATCCTATATAAGAGAATGTAGAAAAAATATGTAATTCTATTCGACAAGACAATTTGTCTAATATTGAGGATGATGATGATGATGATGATATTTGTGAAATCAATGAAGAGGATATGATAGTTACCCTTAAAAAACAGCTTAAAAGATTTATAAGAGACCACAGGTACATCGAATCTCCTTATACAGCCTTTAGCCTTATGTGTATAAGAGACACTTTGATACATACTTCTTCGTATTTGGTGTTGTGTTTCTATACCAGGACGATAACCATGATCAGTATCCTGAGTAGCATAATAATTGTCGTGTCCCTGAGCATTGACATATTTTAGGAAGTATTGGTATGGGTAGCACAAAACCATCAACCGGAAGTAAAAGAGATTTTTCACATAGTTTTAGTGTCGAGAGGATGGTGGAATGCCAAGTCGGGAACAGATTATTTATTTCCATCTACGAGTTCCAAATTGGAGGAATGTACTTAAATGAGGAGTCCTGTCTCTTGAAGAGTATATTATCTCTATTAAATTGAAATTACCATATTTTGGGTGTACAATAATGTGTGATGGGTGGAGTACTCGTACAAAACATCCAATCATCAATTTTATGATATATTGTGATAGAAATATGATATTTCATAGTTACATTGATTGCACAAATATTAAAAAAACTGGTAAATTTATTTTTTCTTTGATGGATAAGGTTGTAGATGAAATAGGAGAAGAAAATATTGTGCAGATTGTTACTGATAGTGAATCCAATATGAAAGGAGCTGGTGAACTATTAATGCAAAAGAGAAAGCATTTGTTTTGGTCACCATGTGCTGCACATTGCATTGATTTGATGTTAGAAGATATCGGAAAAATAGATTCAATAAAAGACACAATTGCACAAGGGAAAAAAATAACTAGTTTCATATATAACAGTGACAAGATAGTAAATCTCATGAAATCACATACAAAAAATCGAGAATTACTCCGACCAGGTATCACAAGATTTGCTACTGAGTTCATTTCAATGGAAAGTCTTCTCCGACATTGTACTGAGTTGAAAAGAATGTGCACATCTGATGAATGGATAGAGTTCAATAATACTACTAAAAGAAGGATAGAAGCGCGAAATGTGGCTGATTTGATATTAAGTGAGAGTTTTTGGAGCAGTGTTAGAAATATATGTGCAGTGATGGAGCCACTTGTGAAAGTTTTGAAGACTATTGATCAAGACAATAAGCCAACTTTACCAATCATTTATGAGGCAATGGACAGAGCAAAGATGGCAATTAAAAAAATAGTAATCTTGCTCCATCAAACAAATGAAGTTAAGATTGCCTCATGAATAAAAGAAGTCAATCATGCAACTAGAGTCAAATGTCGCGTGCAAGTTGATGCAATCAATGAGGTATTTTGACAATATTGTCTTTATTAATGTGTAAAGGCAGTTCTTAACTAACAATTTCTAAAATTCAACATATGTATTTCTTTTTAATTGTCTCTTATACACATTTAACCCTGTATAAGAGGCTCATTTGGAAATTGCATCTTCTTAAAGCACATCTTCATGTTTACGAGGCTGTTCATTCAGCCCTAACCAACTGTACCAATCATATGTTACAGGTATTGGTTTTTGTGCATTATAACATGCGATTGTATCCTGTTCTTATACACATTGATGTATCAAAGGGATAGTGATGATTTTTACAACCCAATTGATTTAAATCAAATTTTTCATGAAGATGATATATTGGATGAATGGGTTAGGGAAAATGAACAGCCCACACTACCTGAAGACAACTTGAGTTGGTTAGATCAGGAAATTCGTCAAAATGAAGAACAGGAAGAAGATGAAGGTAGAGAAGGCAATGATCATGATAGTGATGATTTTGGTAATACTTTGTCACAAAGATTTATAAAGAAAACTAATATGAAAAGTATTACCAAATCATCTACTATGAAAGATAAGGGTAAAGCAAAAAAAGGAGATAAATATGTACCAATGTCATCTTCTTCAACTAATAGCAATGGTAGTGATGATAATAATGATGATGGAGGGACTAACTCTAGTCAAGGACCAAGTAGAGGTGGTGATTACTATCAGGATAGTCAGTATGCCGGAGG
The DNA here is from genome assembly GCA_025175665.1 of Cinchona pubescens. Lineage (NCBI taxonomy): Eukaryota > Viridiplantae > Streptophyta > Magnoliopsida > Gentianales > Rubiaceae > Cinchona > Cinchona pubescens. The sequence continues at coordinate 3,556,541 of JANKKI010000064.1, forward strand.
CATGTCATGGGCTCAGGGACACGACAATTATTATGCTACTCAGGATACTGATCATGGTTATCGTCCTGGTATAGAAACACAACGCCAATTTTTGAATGAATTAACTGAGTTTCCAAGTGATTCCTTTCACCGCTCACATTCACAAAGAAATAGAACAGTTTATGAGCAGTTACAAAATTTGGATATTGGACATGCCTCTGGTAGAGATGATTTTAATCGAAGCAATCGATGGTTGGGATATGGCTATGATCGATCCTATGGAGTTAGTCTTGGCTCTTATTCGGATATGGAATTTAGTAGTTGTAATATACCTGTCTCTTATACACATCTAGATGTGTATAAGTACTAGATATGGTAGATATTATGATCGGACAATTAAGAGATATCATGAGAGATCTTTATCTGGTTCAAGTTGCGTTAACTATTATGGACAAGGTCATGCTTCATCTACTAGTGTTGGTGATAGTGTTCCATATAGAGGATTTGGATACTATAATCGTGATATGGAACCTTCACGACATTCTCCACCTCCCATACACAATGATTATGGTTCCTCCAGCCAATCATCACAACCAGCAGATGGACAACTAAATTCGTTTTTTCTACCTCATCCAAGTGTCTTGCCATATTGTAACTCCTATTACTTAGTGCACAAGAACAGAATGATTTTGAACCTCATCGTCATTCATCATGGTATTGATAGGTATGACAAAAATTCTAATGACCTTAGTTTTTTTAAGTATTTGTTTTTTTTTTAATATAATGACATATCTTGATTTTTTCCTTTCAGGAAATTGATCGTGAAAGAAGAGAAACCTCTTTTCTTAATACATTGGAGATAATTTGTTGCTTCGTAGCCTTAGGAATTATTGAGTCTCTATTTTTATATGAAATGTGTATCTGACATTCTTATAATATATTTGTAGTATTTTGTGGTTCTACGATTTATCATTCTCTATGTATAATAAACAACTACAGCTAATATGTAGTTGTGATTGTATTTTGCTAATTTAATTTGACAACTTAATTTGTTGTAGTGTTGTATATTTTTTAATTTTCTTTTTAGAATTTTTTAGATTTTGTATATAACCAAATATGCATGGCGCCCGATACGCGACCGATACACCGAGACCGATGTGGAACGATACGTTCCGCGACCGTTACCGCGACCGCGACTTTGAACCATGGTCCGAACTCATCGATCTACCTCGGGCAATTTTAGTTTGGTGATCGAACTTTGAACATTTTGAAAGAGTTTGGCTTGATGATATTTTTGTTGGAGATGGAAGTTCATCCTCATACGAACTTTAGCTCGTCATTTGCCGCTTTGCCAATCGGTGACCGAGGTTCCATCATTTTCCAAACCATGAATTGATGTCAAGAAGTGGTACATTCGGCACAAGTCGATTACATCTTTTGTAGTTTTTGCGACTTTCAATTGCTCCAAGAGATTGGAGCTTGTCCGCTTGCTCTTTTTATATTTTTCAGCTGCTCGGGTGTTTCTTTGTAATGAGCTTGTTTGAAAATTACCAGGTTATTGGTCGGCTTATCCAAACAGAAATTGGAATTAGTTTCCACCCCATATTTTGTGGAGCTAATGTTTTAGTATTGATCTCTCCCTCATCATCCGGCTTCACAAAGTCAATTTGGTGATGAACTTTGCCTATCTATTCAACTTTGCAAAGTTAAGGGAGGTTGGAATTCGTCTTCTTTGATTCAAATAATCTGGGCATCCATTGTAGTTATATCTTGCGATTGGTGGCTTTTATTTTGCTTCTGGAACTACAGGCTGGCAATCGAGACTCCTTCATTTTGAGAGATACACCATGGATTCAGCAAATTTCTTTGAAAATTTGCTTTGATCATATTGATCCAGTCGGTCGACCTGCCATAACTCTCATCGTCTATTGCAAGTCGACCAAGAATCACCTTGGGTGGCTTACTTCAACGATGTCGATTGAGTTGATCGGCCCATATAATTCTCGATTATGTTCAAGCGCATTTAGCTTTTTATTTTCTCACATCCTTGTTGGTCTGCAACTTGACTGAGAAAAGAGATGATTAGAAACATTGCTTTATCTGAGCAACCTTTACATTCAGTAAATAACATAATTCTCACAGGATACAAGCATAGAGCTTCACATATTTATGAATGATCATCAGTTTTGATAATATGCCATTCTTTTTGTAAAAATTTTGACAAACTGACAGGTTGCTTATTGTAATGAAAGAAACGTAGAGATCCTTAAGAATAAGGATTTTTGCCCAAGTTTTTTTTGTTTCAGTCAAGTAGTTATTAGTGACTCATGTGGCCCCACTTTGGTTTTTAATTTTGGAGAGAGCATGCAATTTTATATATATTCTTGCTGTTTGGCCATGCAGTTTTGATTTAAGTCCATGAATTGCATAAATTGCCACCATGAAACAAGCTAGTGTCACGGGCTCACTCTTTTTAGTGCTCCCAACCCGTGCGGTACTTAGGTTTTCACCCTAAGTCAGCCTTTCTCACACTGTCAACAAAAGAAGAGAGAGAATTGAGAGAAAATATAACTCTGTATATTCAATTGCTCAACTTCTGAGGTGTGTTACAAATGAGGGGGTTGGCCCCTTTTTATACTTGTAAGAGAAAATTCTAGAACCTACCAAAATCTACAAGATTCTAGAGAATTCTATACAAAGAATATTCCTTCTAGAGAATATTCCGAATCTACATGATTCTAGAGAATTCTATACAAAGAATATACCTTCTAGAGTATTCTGGAGAATTCTAGAATGCTCCTTTATCTTTTGGGCTAAGCATTTGGACTTACTTTCATTTTGGGCCAAACCTCTTGGTCCAAATAAATGTGCGGACCGTGTCATTCTCCCCCACCTATTCTGGCAACGTCCTCGTTGGTCTGCTTCTTGAACTGCCAAAGGGCTTCGGCCGGCTCCCAACTACCCTTGCTTTCCATCGTACCTTGTATTTGATCCTGGGCTTGCAATATCGTTTGCGTACCATCTTCATACCTCTAGTATGCAATCCACCTCATGATCATACGAGGTCTTTGTTCCCGTAGGTGCCCGTTGGGATAGCCCACGATTGGGGTCCTCCTCGTCCCCGTGGTAGAGCTGAAACAAGCTCATATGGAACATCGGATGAAGTCTTAGTTTCGAAGGGAGATTCACCTTGCACGCCACCTTCCCTACCCGTCTCACTACTTTGAACGAGCCCTCATACCTTCGAGTTTTTCCTTCCTTGGCATATCCGAGAAGGCTCTTAGCAGCTGCATCGTGTTTTAATCCCTCTTTAATTCTGTTGGGCAACAGACTCTCAAGTTGGCTAGTGGCCACAAGCATCATCTTTCGGCTCATCAAGGCGTCAGCAGCAGAGTTGACCCTTCCCAGCTTATACTCCAGTACGTAGTTGAACTTAGCCAAAAAATCTTGCCATCCCACCTGCTTTCTTAACTCTGTGAGCTCCGTAGGGACCATGCGATCGGGGACCATCGCAGGTGGCTTGGTGCTGGGGATCAACTCGATCTCGATCTCGTGGTCTACTTCTCTCTTAGGAGGCAATTCCTTCGGCAGCTCTGCAGGCATCACACTCTTGAACTCCTCCAGTACTGCCGCAACCACTTCGGGCACCTCCCTTTGGTTATCTTCCTCATCTACCTTCAGGGTCGCAAGGAAGGTTGGATCCACTCGCTTCAACCCGCTGCACAGTTGGATGGCAGATAGGTTCTTTTGATTTCTTCCAGACTCCCTCTTTAGGGGTACCACGCATTGGCATTGAGAATCCAAAATGCATATGCAGTCGGCGAAAGGAAGCAGCATGGCACTAATACGATCAAGGAAGTCAAGTCCTATCACAACATCATAATCATCAATAAGAGGAGATTACCTCAAGTGAAGTCTTGCCCTTCCATTGCCCCATGGCTACATCCACGTTGCTTGCCAACCCATGGACAGGGACCTCCTTGGTGTTGACGGTCTTCAAGGTGCCTATGCCTTTCCCCACTTGAAGGTTGAGTTTCTTGGCGGCCTCGATCGAGATGAAGAAGTCAGTAGCTCCAGTGTCCACTAAGCACTAAGGAAGTATTGGATCTATATCCACATCATGGCGCGAGATAAGTCCTGCGAAAGCAAGATTAGCACCCAGGGCCAATTAAGAGGAGAAAGCACCCAATTGGAAAGCAATTGCTTTCTGTCTTCGATGGCCCTGGCTGCTAATTTTGCTTTCGCAGGACATTCTCGCGCCATGTGTGGACCGTTATAGAAAAAGCATTTCATTGGTCGCTTGCCCTTGTCCTTTGCTGTGAACGACTTCCCCTCGTTCTTGGAAGGAGACTTCTCCCTTGCCCCCCCACCAAATTCGTTGTTACTCTCCTTCACAATCTCCATATTCCTTACCCTTTGGTTTGGAGAAATTAGGCCTTTCCTTTGGTGGGGTGGATTTTTCCCGTGGCTTGAACTCCAAGAGAGACTCAGCCACCGTCATTACTTTGGATAGATTATCCACATTCCTTCTTTCCAGCTCCAACCGGGTCCATGGCTTAAGTCCATCCATAAACTAGAAGAAGGCATCTTTCTCGCTCATACTTTTAATTTACAGCATCAATTGGGAGAACTCTTTCACGTACTCCCTGACTTCACCCTTCATCTCCAGTCGGCAAAGTTTTGCACGAGCGTCCCTCTCTGCATATTGAGGGTAGAAGTAGCTGCGAAACTCGTCCACAAATTGATCCCAAGTAGTAATGGCAGTGCCACTACGATTGTCACTCCTGCGCCGCCACCATAGTAAAGCATAATCAGTCAAGTATGATGAGGCAAGATTTACCCTGCATTCCGGAAATACTGCTCCATGGACCATAGAAAGTTGTCCACTACCTTGGCCTCCCTATGTCCACTACATCAGCACATGATTGATGGTTCTCGCCCCTTCCTGTCCTTCTTTGTCTGAGGAATCTCCTCATGGGTCATGTCGGATGAAGTTCCAGCCATAGTGTCTTCTTGCCAAGTACTTGCTACAAAACTCGCTCTGATACCACTCCTGTCACGGGCTCACTCTTTTTAGTGCTCCCAACCCGTGCGGCACTTAGGTTTTCACCCTAAGTCAGCCTTTCTCACACTGTCAACAAAAGAAGAGAGAGAATTGAGAGAAAATATAACTCTGTATATTCAATTGCTCAACTTCTGAGGTGTGTTACAAATGAGGGGGTTGGCCCCTTTTTATACTTGTAAGAGAAAATTCTAGAACCTACCAAAATCTACAAGATTCTAGAGAATTCTATACAAAGAATATTCCTTCTAGAGAATATTCCGAATCTACATGATTCTAGAGAATTCTATACAAAGAATATACCTTCTAGAGTATTCTGGAGAATTCTAGAATGCTCCTTTATCTTCTGGGCTAAGCATTTGGACTTACTTTCATTTTGGGCCAAACCTCTTGGTCCAAATGTGCGGACCGTGTCACTAGCACATAACTAAATTTGTACATGCAATTAAACTAGAGGACTTGGCTTTCTTGTGTAGTGGATCCTTCACAGTTATCAATTCTATCTTTATCCGATCGTCCATTTCTTGGTTTAAAGAAGAACCTAACGTAGCCTTAAAACCTCTCTTTTATTTGGCACGTGATCAAAGCTTTTCGGGTTCTCCATGATTTTGGTTTTCATATTTTTAACAAATTTGACCTACACTTCGGATCGATAGAGCTCAGGCTCTAGCATGTGACGTCTCAATTTCGTAGAATTGAGATCAAAGTTGATGTCGACAATCAAGTTCAACTTCTTTCTAAGCTTAGATTGATGCCGATCCAAGTTCTTGCTGACTGAATTGCTTACGGATAGAGCTCGGCATTCAGTGTGTTAAGAATCACTGACTATTTCAAGAACTCACTAGACAAATTTATCCAAATGCAATTCCAGAAAGTACTAGCAAATCAAGTTGGCAAGTTGCATGTTGTGCTAGAAATTTCTAGTAGCTTTGTTTTGTAGACTCATAACCGACATATCAGTTGTATAAATAGGTGCTATTGGTCATTGAAGACTCAAGCAAGTCCACAACTTTGAGTCTTTGGTCCCTCAAATAGCCGTCTAAGTCTCTAAGTCTCTATGTCCTTGTAGTGTCTAGTATCTTGAAGTGTGAGTCCTTGAATTAAATTGCCAAAGAGTCCTACGGTTGTAATTTTGCTCTTTCAAACATTCAACTAAGTCTTGTTAATACTTTCTAAATTCTTAATTGCAATCAAGGTCCCTCACTTGTGAATTATCAACAAGTGGTATTAGAGCGGGACGATTTGGGGCAGTTTTTTGGTGTGGTTAATTTTGGCAGGTGCAAGTTATTAACCCCGATTTGTGTGGAGGTTGTATCAACTTCGATTTGTTCAAAGTTCATAGATATCCTTATTCATGCATAATTCGAAATTGTGGAGTTGCTCCGTCTGGAATCCGTCTCACTTAGTATTTGAAAAAGAAAATAATACTAAGTCACGATGGCGGATATCACAGTGGGTCATATCAAAAAATTAAACAATACATGGCAGTCATGTTTGGAGTCCTATTTGGAGATAGTCAGGACTTGTTGGAGTACGTAACGGGAAGTGATGCAATACCACTTCCTAGAGCTGATGCCATGGCATTATGTAAATGGAAGGTTAAAGCTGCTAAGGCAATGTTTGCCGTAAAAATGCCAATTGAGAACGAAATGATCGAGCACATTAGGAGAGTCACCACATCAAAAGAAGCATGGGGAACTTTTAGCGAAACTTTTTGCCAAGAAGAACGTTTCATGCCTCCAATTACTAGGAAATGAGTTGATGTCTCTAACTCAAGGAATATGACAATTAGAGATTACATTACAAAAGTAAAATCTCTATGTCATGAAATTTCCGAGCTTGATCCAGACTCTAAAATCGAAGAGTCACGGATGAGGAAAATCCTTATTCATGGGTTAAAACCCGAGTATCGAAGTTTCACTACAGCTATTCAAGGTTGGACTACGCAACCCACCATAGATTAGTTGGAGAATTTGCTAGCAGATCAAGAGTCACTAGCCAAGCAAATGGCAGGTGTGTTACCAGTAGATAACAAAGATGAGGCGCTATATAGTGTTCAAGCCAGACGTCATTCGAGAAAGTCGAGAAATGGAAGACCAAATTGGCCGGAAGATGGCAAAACGAGGAGACAATCAGAGAAAAGTTACCAAAAAGGATGAGCTCAAGAAGGACAACATAGAAAAGATAGATATTTCCTTAATTACAGGTGCTTCAATTATGGTAGAAAGGGGCACTTTGTAAAAATTTGTAAAGACAAGAAAAAGTCAGTTGAAGGGAACGCGGCAATGTCAGGCAGCAATGACGACAACAGTGAAAATGAGTGGGATGTCCATGCATCTTTCTCGGTTTTAAAACACGATGAAGCCGAGATTGACTTTGATAGAACACACATATAGGAGCTAGAGACACAAGTAAGTTGTGTAGCGAAGAAAGAAAAGACAACCTTATTTGCAAAGAAGGCTAATCAAGTAGACTCTCGTAAAGTGTGGATTGTCGACTTAGGAGCAGGCAACCATATGACTGGTGATGGTAGAGAGAAGCTTCACAGCACAACAGAATACAAGGGTGGTCGTGTTATTGTAACAGCAGACAACACGAAGTTGCCAATCAAGCACATTTGAGATACAGTAATCATGCCATGTGTGAATTCTCACCCAGTACAACTACAAAATGTCATGCACGTGGATGGCATGAAGAAGAATCTGTTGTCTGTGTCACAACTTACGGCTCCAAGAAACTACGTATTGTTTAGCCCACACGATGTGAAGGTGTACCGGGATATTAAAATAGTTGGGATGCCAATCATGGAAGGAGAAAATGTGGAGTCTATCCATGTCTTATCAGCGGAGTCAGCATACATTGAGAAGACAAGGAAAAATGACACAGTCAATCTTTGGCATGCACGTCTAGGACATGTAAGTTATAAGAGACTTAACATAATGATGAAGAAATCCATGCTTAAAGATCTTCCACAACTGGAGTATCGAGAAGACACTATTTGTGAAGGATGTCAATATGGTAAAGCACATCAGCTGCACCATTCGTCCAAGGAGTCAAATTATCGAGCCAAGAAACCTCTGGAGCTAATTCACTTAGATGTCTTCGGACCAATAAAGCTGCCTTCAATTAGCAATATGAGGTACATGATCATATTCATTGATGATTTCTCAAGGTATGTTTGGGTGGATTTCATGAAAGAGAAATCAGAAACTCAAGAGAAATTTAAGACTTTCAAAGAAAACATAGAAAAAGAAGTATGTCGTAAGGTTCTGTGTCTTCGAATGGACAACGGAGGTGAATATACATCAAAAGAGTTCTCAGAGTATGTGCGTCAGTATAACATACGGAGGTTGACATGTCCACCCACGCCACAACAAAAAGGTGTAGCTGAAAGGAAAAATCGACATCTGGCGGAGACTTGTCGAAGCATGTTGCATGTCAAGAATGTACCAACTCATTTTTGGGGCTGAATGCATGAAGACCGCAGCTCATATAATTAACAGGCTACCCCAAGCAAAGATCGGGTTTATCTCGCCTTTTCAGTGAGGTTGTGGCGAATGAAGTCAACTGTAAGTCACTTCAAAGTATTTGGATGTGTTTGTGCCAGAAGAATTACAAAGCAAATTTGATAAGAAAGTTTTAGAGATGCATCTTCGTGGGATATGACGAAGAACGGAAAGGTTGGAAGTGTTGTGACCCAACAACTAGGTGTTGTCATCTATCAAGAAATTGGTCTTTGATGAAGCATCTTCTTGGTGGTCATCACAAGAAATAGAGCTCCCAAACACGAAAAATAGAAGAAAATATGTGAGATAAGAATCAAGTGCAAACGTGTACTCAAAAGACAAGAGACATCGATCGAAAAGAAGTACAAGAAGATCGTTAAAGAAGTCCAAGCCCTGAAAGGAGTATTCTTACTCAAGAAGTAAAAAACCCTAATCCACCAGTGGCACTACAAGAAGCTACATAGTCTGAGCAACAACTTCGTAGATCAACTCGCAGAAGAATGCCAAATCCCAAGTATGCTAATATTGTAGTAGTTGAAAATAAGATTGGAGCTAAAGAACCAGTAAGCTTTGAAGAGGCATCTCAAAGTGAGGAATGGATCCAGGCAATGAAGGAAGAAATTCAAGCACCGAAGAAAAATCAAACTTGGAATCTTGTGTCTCTACCAGAAGGAGTAAAACTGATATCTTGTAAATGGGTATATAAAGTCAAGACTCGGCAAGATGGATCAATAAAAAGATACAAAGCTCGATTAGTTGCTTGAGGGTTTTCTCAGCAATACGGCTTGGATTACGATGAGACATTTAGTCCAGTAGCCAAATCACCACGATACGCGTCCTAATAGTACTAGCAGCTAGTAAGTCTTGGAAATTTTGGCAAATGCACGTGAAAAATACTTTCTTACATTGAGAGATCAACCGAGATATACATATAGAGCAACCAAAAGGGTTTGAGAGCAAAACTCACCCTGAGTACGCCTATAATCTCAGAAAGGCACTATATGGGTTAAAACAAGCGCCAAAGGCATGGTACGGGAAGATTGCAGAGTTCTTAACATATTTCATAGTGGTTTCTCATTTGCTCCAGCAGACTCAAGCTTGTTCGTCAAGCATCAGAATGGTAAATTGACGATCATCTTGGTATATGTTTATGATCTTATCATTACTGGCAATGATACGGAAGAAATTCACCGAACTAAAGAAAACTTGTTAGTCCGGTTTCAAATGAAAGAGTTGAGAGAGGTCAAACACTTTCTGGGACTCAAGGTTGAGTACACAAAAGAAAGCCTGCTTTTATGCCGACAAAATTACGCTAAAGAGCTATTGAACAAGAACGAAATGATAGATTGCAAGCCTATCTCAACTCCAATAGAGGTTAATGCCAAACTATGCTCAAATGAATAAAGAGCTGAAGGATTCGACAACATATCGACAATTGGTAGGGAGTTTGATATACCTGACATTGACAAGGCCAGACATTTCTTTTGTAGTTGGAGTTGCAAGCATATTATGCAAAATCCAACAAAGTCACACATAGAATTGGTTCGGAGAACACTAAGGTACGTTAGTAAAAGGCACTTATGACTATGGAATATTTTACAAGAAAGGTATACCGTGTAAATTGGTTGGATATTGTGACGCTGACTATGCCGAAAACCATGACACTCGTCAGTCAACTACTGGATAGGTGTTTATCCTTGGTTCTGGAGCAATTTCTTGGTGCAGCAAAAGAAAACCTACTGTTTCGTTGTCTACTACCGAGGCAGAGTATCGTGCAGCTACTATGGCAACTCAAGAGATCACATGGCTCGTGCAACTAATGAAGGACACTTGCACCAACCAGCTGATTATGCAGTGGATCTATATTGTGATAATCAATCAGTACTTCAACTAGCCGAGAATCCAGTATTCCATGCCAGAACAAAGCCTGTTGAAGTTCATTACCATTTTATCAGAGAGAAAGTTCTTCAAGAAGAAATAAGAATGGTACACGTCAAGACCTATGATCAAATTGCAGATATTTTCAACAAAAGGGTTAAATAATAACAAGCTTGAAGAATTTCGATTCACTCTAGGAAACTGACAGTAAAATCACAAATAAAAGTAGTCAGTGAGGTGGAGTGTTAAGAATCACAGACTATTTCTAACCACTAGGGGTGGGTGCCCCAATGGCGTGGCAAGGAGGATGCTTTTCTAAAGCATCTGACCTGGCCAGGAAGGGTTAACTCACTATTACAACTCAATATATATTATTCCTATATCTTACAGTCTTTTTGAATGCCTTTATTGTACGATATAGAGGGATCTTAAACTAAGAAATAGACCCTAGAAGCTAAAAAAATGTATCCTGAACTATTGCAATAATCGGGTTCATTGATATTCCTGATATAGTAGATGCTATTACACGTACCATCATATTCAATTCAATGGAATTGTTTGATCTTAAAGGAGATCTTCTATAATTTTGCACTTGAGGGGTTATTTCTTGGTTTCGTCCAGTCATTAATTACTTGATTATTTTTAGATAATAGTAGATAGAAATAATGCTTGTAACGTCCTATTAAAACCAAGAAATATAGGCCTAATTGTCTGCCGATACGGTTTCCCGATTGGAGATCCATGGATCACAAACGGTATCTCCCCATGGCCTTTCGCCTCTAAAAGCGTCCCTTATTCTCAATGCCCGGGCATCCATCTTTTGATCTAGTACCTACGGAGAGGTACACTAAACACAAAGAAAATCAGCCTGTTTCTCCGGGCACTATGGTAGGACGTTGATCGATCATGACGAGAATGGACTTCTCTGTAGTAAGACTAACTTTGCAGTAGATTCTATGGCATTGAACACAGAGGCATTCATTTTCTCACAATCATCTGACTCAACAGCTCCGTTCCTGGATCTTACGCTGATCTGAGGTGACCGGCCCTTCGACCCTATTTATTCGAAGCACTACTGAAGGGCCGACTAAGCAGTGAGCCTAATAATTTCTCCCTGCCTTCCTCCGATAGTGAATAATAGGGGACGGACCCCCTTTCTTTCAGGGAAGTTATGAAGCTAAGCTCTTTAACTCCACAAAACGAAATTCAAAATAGTAGGTCACCTTTCTCTGAAAAGTTCCTAGTCTGAGTAGAGGGGCGTGAAAAGGCCGTGAAGACTTTGACCGAATGAATAGGAATAGGGATCAATTGATAGACATTTTGATTGAGGAAGAGAATCCAGGATAAACGCTTTTTTCATTCGCTATGAGCTGACTGGATGTGTACTCGCGCGATCAATCAATGGATTGGGGAATTGCGTGAATGATGAAACCGGCTTAACCTAAAGTAAAGGCTCTTCCTTCTCTTGATGGTGAAGAACTCACTAGACAAATTTATCCAAATGCAATTCTAGAAAGTACTAGCAAATCAAGTTGACAAGTTGCATGTTGTGCTAGAAATTTCTAGTAGTTTTGTTTTGTAGACTCATAACCGACATATCACTAGTATAAATAGGTGCTATTGGTCATTGAAGACTCAAGCAGGACAACTCTGAGTCTTTGGTCCCTCAAATAGCCGTCTAAATCCCTAAGTCCTTGTAGTGTCTAGTATCTTGAAGTGTGAGTCCATCTTTGAGTTAAATTGCCAAAGAATCTTACGGTTGTAATTTTGCTCTTTCAAACATTCAACTAAGTCTTGTTAATACTTTCTAAATTCTTAATTGCAATCAAGGTCCATCACTTGTAAATTATCAACAAACTGGTGCTCGATCACTACTCATGTGCCATTTTCGACTGACATGGGTCTCTAAAGATGACCCCAATGATCATCTGGTGCCATTTTTAACTTTTTACCCGAACTAGTAGTTGAGTGCAATTAAAATAAACTTGGAAATGACCAACGCTATTAATCTTTAGGTATCAACTTTGTCCTTGATTGCCTTAGAGCTCTTATTAATCATTTTCAATTTGACTTGGTTGTCGTTGTAGCTCATTATTTTTGTCTTCTTCCTCAATTGTAATCTATTTGTCATAATGTAGTTAGCTTTCTCCCATTTGATTGGTCTGATATTTCCTTGCCTTGTATACAGTAGCTGGTCGAGGTTGAGAATCCCGATGAACCTCAGCTTACTCGAAATATTCCTCTGGTTTTAGCTTGGCCAAGCTTATGGAGTTCTTCTTAGTCAAGCTTGGTAAAGTTTTCTGATGGTTCATCATGGCTGCTCAGCCATTTTCTTATCTTTGTACTTCATTGGCACAGTAACTTTGAAAAATAAGATCCGATAATCTTTTGCTAATACAGCCCCTTAGCACTCACGGCTGAGTTAACTCATCAATAAGTTTGTTAGTCAAGCTGTGGAATTGGGCACTGAAGTAGATTGGAGTATCTGTTGAGTAGAGCTAGAGCAAAACTCCATGTAATAACCATATCCATGATTGTCACCTAGAAAAAAGTAAAATAAATAAAGCAATGTAGCTATAAAAGTCGTCTTCCAGTAGAGAAGCAGCACAGAAGATGGCCTACCCCAATCTCAAAATTATGCTGGCACTGCTTTCCACTAAATATTATGATAGATAAATGCAGTTGTTCCTGTAGTTTTATAGAATGACGGCTGCACAAAGATCACGTTTTAAAAACGAATGCTTAGATCAAGGGTGGACCTCCACTCTCGTTCTTAAAAAGTTTCTAGATCAGTGGTAGAAAGCAAACGGCATTTTGTATCATTTCCACAGGTGCCAATTGATAAAACAAAAAATGAACCAAAGAGGTAAAATGGAAATATATTTGGAGAGATTAAGTTGAGAGGTGAATGGAAATATTTTAGAAAGACAATAATTTTGGAGAGAGAAAGTCTGTAATATTTTATTTATGGCCAAATAGCTTGTTTGTGTTGTCATCAATTGATTTACAATTGATTTGCAAATAGGGGTAAATCACCTGTTTATACGGAGTTAGGACAATGGGAAGTAGGCTTGAGCAGTGGGCCATACATCATGCCCGATTACTAATCTACTTGTTCCGACCTGCTTGAGCCGATCTACCGAACTCCTCGAACTCATCCTGTAAGATTCGAACTATTATATGATAAGTAGGTCATTCTTTGTATCATCTAACGGGGATGGTCAATTTGCTTTCATGCATTGGATTGAACAGACTGAGCCCTTGCAAAAGACTTAGAAACGATGAAGCATGCTTATCCACAAATTCAAACTAAAAAAGAAAAGGGAAAATAACCTTAATAGTTCCTTACATTTCACGTTTGTATTTTTTTAGTCCCTTATATTTAAAATGATGCATTTTAGTCCCTCACATATATAAAACATACCGTATTGGTCCGTCGACACAACTATGGACATATTTTAGTATGAAATATTCATATGCGTATTGAATTTTACATTTTTCATGGGTAAAAATTCATGGGCAAAATTGACAACACATAAATTTTAAATATTCAATGACATTATCTAAATCCTTATCCACCGCCATCTCAAAATTCTTACGTACCATTATCACCCCTATTCCCGTCCCACGTTGATTTTCCTCTGCTATCCTTACTCCAACAACTCCAATCCTCTTGTTTTTCAGATAATTTAACGTTTAAAGTTATGTATTGTCAATTTTGCCTCGAAATATGTTATATTTGATAAGTATGTAAGTATTTTAGCCCTAAAATATGCCCGTAATTGTATCGAGAGATCAAAATTGTGCGTTTTAAATTTGTGAGAGACTACAATGCATCATTTTGAATGTGAGTGATTAAAAAAATACAATTATAAAATATGAATAATTATTAAATTCATTTTCCCAAAAGAAAAAGATGCAGAGAGGTTGAGGTGCGCCGAAGGTGGGAGTCATAGAAGATAGGAGAAGACAAATGCTTCCCCTTGTAGGACCCGCAAATAAATTAGTGTGCGGAACTTGTTGGGCTGTTAGGACAATATTGGCATTTCAAGCAAATTAGCTGTTGCAATAAGATTATTGCTGTGGCAATATCATTGCCCAGACAAAATGTCAAAAAAGTTTAAAACGTCAGGTTTGGGATGCTGATTGACAGGCACGTGGGACTTCCAACGGTAGGCCCACAAGCTTACCCCCAATATAGGCCTGCTTGTTGGCTGGTATAAAATTAATAAAATTTGTCGTCCAACAAGACAACCCATAAAAATTTAAGTGGCCCAGGCTACAAATTTAAGGATCTAGCAGTTTAGCAATGTGCCGCAACTTTAATGGCCCAACACTTTGGTAATATAGCAATCTTAGCCCAACCTGCTATAAAACCTACCTTGTCCTGTATCGGGCCAGGTCGATCCCACCAACTTGCCTTTTCCAAACTCATATTGTCTCTGTGCAAGGATGTCAAGAAACGGTAGAATTTCGTATAAATTACAAGAAACTCATTGTGATTTAACTAATGTTCATCTTACTCCTTATATTTTTCAAACTTATAATCTACCTTTTGTGGTTTGGATTAAAGTAAAACTATCAAATATTCTATTAAGTGATAGTTAGGAGTCTAGAAATTTTTTAGTTAAAAGGTATTTTAGTCATTTAAAACCTTTAATTAAGGTTAGTTGTATATTTTAATACAAAATACAACTCATCCTTTCAGGCAGAGGAATTTTTTGGGCGGTAGAGGGGTATCAAGGTTAGGGGTATTTTGGGATTTTTTTTACACAACTTAAAGTTTTTAACTTTCTATCTATTTTATAAAAAACTCCAAATTAGAAATGGACGGATTGTAGGTTTGAAAACTATAAAAAGCGTAATGTGAATTTTAGTCAAACTATAATGGAGTTCATTGTAATTTACCCTAAAATTTATATTTGTTATTGAGTAACTACTAAACACTACGGTAGTTGCTAAATAATCATTGAGAATTCTCCATTTGTAATGTGGATCCTACTTTTTCAGTTTTCTACATAATACTGGTACTTGTTTGTTCAATTAATGGGGCCTCCATTATAAATTAAGGATTGCCATTGATTATTATTAGAATGTTTAATACTTATTCAATAACTATCATAAATTTTATTGTCAAAAAACACTTTCCCAGTTCCCACTAGATACCATATCTATTTCGGAAGCATGGTAGGAGAAAGACTCATCTTTTCTCAGTTTTGTTAACCAAGAAAAATAAGGAAATAAATGAAATCAAAGGGGGAACAAATACTGCAAAGGCTTTCACAGCCAGTTTCATTGCTGTGCTTATGAAAACGGATGTAAACAGGCTTCATATTTGATGTGAGTTAATGGTTAAAAGTGCAGTAGTTGTGATTGAAGTGCCTGCAATTTATTGTAGATTTTGTACACAGAAATCGCAGTTGGAAATTAAGGAATCCGTTCATAATTGAATGAAATTCTACATTTCTCTAATTTCTGCCTCTGTTCAGTTTTTACTGTTTTCTAATAGCATTGTCTAAGTACGTAGGATTGTTATATCTTGAGTGAATTCTAGGACTGTAGTTTTGGAGTTCAAATAGCCGCACTTACCGTATATACAAATTTCGGCAACATGGAGCCAACTACATCGAGTCCACTAGTAGTCAAAAAAAATATTTCAATTAAATTTCCACTAAAAAAGCACTGTCCAAGCCAAAAGTTATTTATGCATGATCGCACTTATCATATATGAAATCGAAATTCATTACTTTATATCGGCCAAGTTAGCTAGACTACCAGACTGATGCTATAATGTCTTTTTACCTGCTACATTCTCATCACAATCAGGTACACTACCAGACTGATGCATAATGTCTTTTTACCTGCTACATTCTCATCACAATCAGGTACACGTGTATCCGCAAAATATTTTTGCTTTTCACTAAAATATTACAAGAAATCACAATCCATATCAAGGTTATGTGCGCAAGCACGCACTTATTAGTGCGATGTTGAACAATTTGCAGTTTTATAGTTAAGAGTTTGTAGTTTCTATAACTTTTCGACCAAAAGTTTTCGGCACCATTGGTCCTTTCCGTTCTTCTTAGCACTCATGAATCATGATGCTAATTGATATTCTCCTTTGTCATCTACAAAACTATTCCATCTAAGAGTTTCGTACATGTCAAACAAATATAAATATTTCAGTACACTTAAATATAAATATATAAATAAATAAATATTTTAGTACATACCATCAGTCTCAGGTGGAACCTTTTGCTTGGTGCCATATCGGGAATTTAATACATATAACTGTACTCCTATTTCCTTTAAGGTTAGTGACTAGTGTCATTGTTGCCTTCAAACTAAGCAAAATTCTCCATATGTCTTTCCAAACTGAGATAGGAATATGTGGCACTCTAAGTTAAAAATCTCAATTCAATTCTCCAAACTATAAAAAGTATTCCAATGTGTCTTTCATTTCAATTTCGTATAGGTTATTTTTATATTTTTAGAACTTTGATGCATACATGATAAAAAAATGAATAATTTATTTTATAACATTTATGTCTAAGTCACTATTTTTTGTTTTATAAAAAATAATCAAGTTCTTATTCTCTTTACATCGGGCCTGTGAATGAAATGAAGTTACAGATACACTTCCAAAAATAAAGAAAAAGCTTATACATAGAAAAATAAGAAATAGAGATTTATTTTGATAAATGAAATAAGGGCAATGGTATTTACACACTCCAAAAAATAAAAAATAAAAAACCTTCTTGCACACTCCTATTATGTATTAGCCTAAAATATGTTTTTCTAAGGGTGTACAAAAACATATTAGTGTAGGAAAATTTTGATACTAGTTTAAAAAAGAAATTATTTGGATATTTGTATAAAAAACAATTATTTGGATATTTGTATTAGAAAATAAGTTATCCCTTTGTTCCAACCTAGTAGAAGAATTAGAGTTCTAAACTACAAAAGTATTCCAGATTGAGACTTTTTTTTTTTTTTTTCTGTGGACAGATGGCTATATTAGGAAAAAAATTAAACTCTGTCCAAAATTGTGACTCTTGCAATTTGCTGAGTTGTGTTGGAATCATTCTCATTTTTCTAGGGCCAAATTGAGACTTATACAGATCTGAAGGTTTCATTGAGAATTTTTTTAATTTGGGAGGTCTAAAATAAAATAATCCTTCCCCATATTCCAAATTGATATTCATCTTTGGAGAATTTAACTTTTAAGAATAATATTTAGATTATGATGTTAGTGTTCTTTACATTTTTGTCCTAAAAAAATTTGAATTTTAAATTTGATATATTATCATTTGAAACAGAAAATGATACGGGGTAGTAGGCGAAAGAAATATCAAAAGATTGTTGACTTTTAAACTAAATGTACATATATATAGAGAGAGAGGGGAACATCTTAAAATGAAAAATTTGACACTCTATATGGGATGGAATGCGTAACAAGATTCCCTTCATTACTGCTATTTACTGCTTGTATTAACACATTAATTCATTAAATGATATTATTAGTTGAGTCTTTCTCTAACCTATGCAAAAGCTGTCTTGAATAAGAATCGGTATCTTGCTTTTTGCATTTTCATTTTGCTTTTTCTTACTTGGTTTCTCAGGTCTAAAAATAGCTTTTAACTTTTCAAAACATTTGAAAAAAAAAACATGGTTTCACTTCTTTTCACAAATTAATAAACTACCTTAATAAAAAGAGGAAGATATTGAGAACCACCTTGTAGACCAAACAGTACAATAATACATTTTTTTAGCAGTAAAATAATAAATTTTTTTAGCAGTACAATAATATTATGCCTATAATTCATACAAGCAAGGACAACAATATGGACTTGACCACATGATACAATACAACCACTATTAAAATAAAAAAAAAACTGATTTATTCATTATGCAACATAGATTCTACATATATTGCCGTTGCTATGCAACCACACTTTTTCATGCAACCTATGATACTTGATGCGGCTTCATTTGTGATTTTGATTTTCAATACCCTTTGTGATTGTTAGAGCCAAGTCCATCAATGAATTTGGATCCGGGATCGATGGAGATAGCTTCAAGTACTCCATAGTCCATGTCACGAATTTCTCATCACCATGGGTATCAACCTGGAGGGTTACACTGATAGTTTTGTATAGCTTCATAAGATCTCCTTCAATCACTTTATATGTGATTAACTTCGTACTATCGTCTACGGCATCAATTGTCGCTTTAACCATATTCTTTTTTCCCTCTGGAAAAATAAAGAAGAATTGAAGTAACTGAGAGACGAGCACTAATAAATCCCAAAGAAAAAAATTCAAATTGAAATTAAAAAAAAAAAAATAGTGCAACTGTAAACAGCCTAAGACAAAAGTCTAGGCTATTGTGAATAGAATATTTTGTAATGGGGACTTTTTGGCCAGACAACATTCTAACATTAATTATATATATTATTTCTTATTAATTAAGAACAAATTACAACATAAATATGCTTAGATAATTAATAAAATTCTAAATAATTGTGGAAAGTATTGGAGATGTAACTATTATGTCATCATGAGGGGAAGGGGGACATTAATAACTCTCATCAACAACTATGTTCTTGGTCCCCCGTCAATTCCAATCAAACGTTTGTATATTTACTCATCATTCATTACAAACATAACAAAAAACTAAGGTTGAAATAAATCAAGATATGTAACTTGATTTTATTAATTAAGTTAATGGAAAAGCAAATATTTAGGTAGACCCAATCTTTGACCCCACTTGTAGATCTTGTGGTGTAAATTAAACTTTAAAAAATCTATAACATCAGCTGATGTAAGCAAGATTATTTTAAAATTTAATTTTGACCACAAGTTCTACAGGTGGGATCAAAGATCGGATCTATCTAAATATTTTCCTAATGAAGGACTAATTATGGAGCACTTGATTCGGATCCATAATGAGGGGAACATTCGACCCGATATTATCATATAGCACAGTTGATTGCTCGAAAATTTGCCTTAAGTTCGTGTTTATGATTTACAAGTTTAGGCTAAAATTCCCAGCATGCCTAATAATATTTTGCAGCTTCAATTCAAGGCCATCTCCCAAAATTTATTTTATCCAGGTCTTGGGTCTACCTAAATATTTGCTTTTCCATGTATTATCACTTAACGGGTGACATCTTTCAACTTTGGAGAATTCTGCAGTTCCGTTGAGAGAATCATTCCTTTAATTTTAAAGATTTGTATAGTACAAGTTTTTAAAGTACATAATGTTGTACTGTATAAACTCTTAAAGTGCAAGGAAATGGTTCCCTAAAAGGGATAGTGGAATTTTTCTTTTTTTTATGGGAGTTTTAGTTGGTCCGTTAGAGTACTATACCGTTGTTTTTTAAGTCTTGAACTGTACAATTATTCAAAATATAATATTATAGTACCTGACTATAGAATTTTTCCTTATTTTTTATCATGTGTAAACATAAATAAATAAAAAAATAAATAAAGGTACCAAACTACCCATGACGTATGTATGGCATATCGGTCTTGTATTTTTAACTTCCATGCAAGACTATGCATATGATGTTACAAGAAAATGTAACGATTTGACAGCGAAAGGAGGCGAATTATTTGGAAATAAGTAAAATTTACCAAGAGTATAAGTGCCGAAGACGACAGATCCTACAGTTCCCCATGCACCTTCAAGCAGGGAGAAACTGGAAACAATATCAGGGAACGCATTTGCCAAGTGATGTGGTTTGTATGCGAAGATTTCATGAAACACATCTGCATTGGATTTTACCTCTATTTGGGAAACCAGTCTACCACTAAGACTCATTACTTTTCAGTTTTGTTTGTCAAACAAGAAAAAAATTAGGATATGAAAGCGAAGGGATGAGGAAATGTTGGAAAGGCTTTAGGGGATTATATAGGAGTTGATCTGGTTGTAAAGGTGACCAAAGGCCAACAAAATGTCATTTTTATGAGGCTTGTCTTATGGTTACTGGATACATACGAGTGTCACTGTGAGGTTGGCTGATGTATGCGTTCCATTTCCTATTGGGTGACCTAACTAGGCAATATTAATTATATGATTATGGACTTACTATATTTTTTATCTTTAATTTATATTCGATTCTCATTTTATACCGTATATTTCAAATTTTGATACATTACACTGTAAACTCTCAAATTTATTCTAATTCAATCTAATTTTTAATACGACTACTATAATTGATAGATTACATGCATGTACAAATGACACACATGTTTAAGAGCATATAATTTATACCTAATTCTATTTTTCACCCCTTAACTTATTATCAACTCTTTTGTCAAATTTATTACTCTTGGGGCGGCCCTATGGAATATAGTTGCAGCTGAAGTAGGTAGCATTTTCCGAAATTCTTCAGGAAATTGGATTTTAATTAGGGATTAGTAGAAAGATGTACAACCACGAACAATTTATAAGAATGAGCCATCCGAGGTATGGATTAAAGTTGGAGGTACAAAATAGTTTTAATCATATTATTATAAGGCCGGATTCTCGAGTTATCATCAACAATAATGAGGCCTCTTATTGTCATTGAATTATGGATTTCTCTTCACAAATTGTTCCTTAGCAATGAGAAGATCTACATATTCAAGGATTAATTTTTATCCTAATTTTGCAATTCCTCATCAAAGGGCTATCTATGTAACATTTTTCCACATTCTCTTTTGTTGCAACATGTATAAAAATACCTTTTCATAACATTTATCTGCATCCAATTAATCAATACAAAACACTTCAATTAATTCCCAGGTTTATGAAAACAAGAATATCCAATCTTTCATTACAAAATCAATTAATTGTCCAATATTCGTCCATACAAAGTTCCTAATACTGCCTTCGATGTGATTCTAGTGGTTCCACGGGGGTCTTTGTATCTTCTGTTGTATTATACGGATGAACCACTGTGATAGTGAAATCATTATGTAGTCTTACGATAAGAAGTGCCATTAATAGCCTGTGAGTCCTGACTACAATTTACAAATGGTGAATTCCTATATCTCAATACACTACTTTGTTTTTGTGATTAAAAATTTAAGAAAAGGGCAGGTTGACCCTTTTTCTCTAAGGTTAAAGTAGATTACTATATTTTAGCGGCTTGCGGTAAATCTTTGACCTTTTATTTATTTAATTATCTTACTATCTAAACTAACCTCTGTTAATTAGCACATACGCTACCTGTGCTCCTATTTATCGAGTTATAGATGTAGTTAAATTTAGTTTGCTAGTTAGTGGTTTTTTTTTTTTTAATACTTCTATTCGATTCATAGGTTCATTCATACCTCTAGTATTTCCTAAAGCTATGTTTATAAGGCATTTTTCTACTGTTTATACCTCTTAACTTGTACGTAATTCTTACTTTACACTATATTTATTTTTTTGAACATATTACACCATGAACTATTAGATTTATCCATTTCAATCATTTTTATAACACCGTTACAATAATTAATGGATGTTTCGACTGTGCACATCACACACCTAAAGTAAAATATTCATCAAAAATTTAATACTATTAAAAATTAGACCAAAGTATAATTAGAGAATCTAATAGTTAATTAAGGGTGCAATATGTCCAAAAATAAGAATTGAGGGTGCAAAGTGAGAACCGATCATAAGTTAGGGGATGTGAGCTAGAATTAATCATGATTGCTTCAATTAATGCACTAAGCATCCACACAAGCATGTGTGGTATGTATTTATTTAATATCCGTTAACTTTGAACCGACAATAAAAATTGAAATGGGATAAATTTGAGATAGTTCAAGATGTAATATGTCTAAAAAAAATAAGTATAAAATATAAAATAAGAATCAGATATAAATTAAAAGGGCTTGCAAAATGAAGAAAGGCCTATTCATGAAGATATTTGAGTACAAGTTTTACCCCTTTTTCCAAGTGGCTTCTCCATCTTTGTTACTCTTTCGCTCAATTGGTTCAGTTTCCTCCATTAGTTTGTAAATGGATCGGATCTGGATTGGAATTGTTAGTTCTGAATTCGGATCCGATTAAGGATTCGGACTCGAATCCGATTATTCAATGAATTTTAATTTTGAGATCCATCTCCGAATCCAATTAGATCCGGATCTGAATCGGATATACTTCCTTGAAAATCATTTCAGGAACGCAAAAAAAAATGCAATTCTAAGTTAAGAAAACAATTTTAGGCATTTGTAACTTGTGGAATTGCATGTAAATTGGAGTTTAACCCATTCATTATTGTTTCTACATTAAAAAAAGAGAAAAAATAAAAAGGTTAAGCAAAATCAGGCTCGAGTTAAATGACTGGAAATAAACTATACTCTTTGGATGTTGTTTTGCAGTTTTATTGTTACAGATGCCAATCCTGCTGGTTGCTAGTGTATGGCTTGGCATAATCCCATCTCTTGAATTCAGAACCATACACACTTTGTTTTGAAGCCTTTGGAATTTCTTGCACTGCCATTTTTTGTAGGTTCCAGTTCATACTTTAGAACTCTAGGTTAGTGACGAGATAGCAGCTGGTGATGGCAAGCGATAAACGGCGATGACGGGAAAAGAGAGAGGGAGCTGTTGTATGAAGAAAGGAGTGAGATCGAGAAGAGGTATGAAGTATGAAGAGATTGTGATGAAGGAGAAAAAGAGAAAATGAAAGCAGATCTAAAAATTGGAAAAGAAAGCAGAGAGAAGAAGAGAAAAGGAAGTGGAGGCAGCTGAAGGCTGAAACGTGAAAGAAAGAAAGCCTTCTTTCCCTTTTACCCTACTCAATTTTTTTTTTTTTTTGTATCTTTTTTTTTTATAAAAAAAATCGGATTTGAGTCTTAAACTGATCGAAACACATAAATTCATATCCAGTCCATTTATATAATATCTTACCTACCTAATCGGATCCGGATCAAAAATGGATAAACGAATCTAATCTCAAATCCATATCCGGATAAACGGGACGGAACCGGATCGAATTCGGGTCCAGATCTGATCTTTTGACAGGCCTACCATTAATTCTTCTTCTGCCACCTCTTAAAATTTTTGACCTCTTTGCTTTATTAGGAATGGGCGCGAGGCTTGTTCCTGTCTTGCAAGGCAATTGACTGATTCGATCCAACCTTCCTTATCAGGTCAATCATATTCTACCCTTATCTGACCTACACAGTTACATCAGTGGATATTGCGATGCAAAATCTTTCTTTTTGAATCAGATGGAATCTTCAGAGTATCAAGAAAGCAAGTACTGGTTCAGGAGGCCAAGTACCCATAAAATGATATTAAGTATAACACTATATAATAGGGTGATATTTTTTTTTTCGTTTAATATTTGTTCATAGTGAGAATATACATGTCACCCATCATGCGATTTAGTACATAGTATAATACTAAAATATATAACATGCTGTACAACAACATAAAGCTAGTAAAAAGGTTTTTGGGACCATAATTACACTTTTGGTGTTATACTTATAATATACCATCTAAAAGGATGACATGTATACAGCGACGAAACTAAAGGGAGTTGATGGTAGGCAATTGCACCCCCTCAACTTTGAAAATTTTATAAAATAGTCTAAAAATTTTTAGATTTTTTTTTTTTTTGTATTTTTCTTATAATTGCCTTCCTTCCACCACCCTAAATTTCTTAAATTTATTTTTTTTGTTAAAACATTGGCTCCTAAAAAGTTAAAATATGTGTAATTTGCCCTTTATCACAACACAAGACAAATATTTCATTTACAAAAAATACTAATTTATATCATAATCTAGATTTGAAAATATATAATAACTATAATGAATATTTATTATAACTTGCTTTACTATAAATTTAATTAGGTTTTAGCTTTTTGAATTTATCATTAACATTTTTATTTATTATTAGCATAATTTTTGTCCTTACTCAATGTTAAATTTTTTTAACAAGATATCTCTACTAACCTTGGGGTCCTAGCTTCACCAATATATATATATTAAATATGGAATATATGTCTTTGTATCGAGTGGTATAACGCAAGTGTAATACTAAAAAATATAACAAAAGATTTAAAACTGTTAAAAAATGTATAGATAGTAGCTTTAATACTAAAAAATGATGCAAATACTAGTAACTAGCTTTTATGTAATTTGTTCCCACAAAAGCCCTTAATTACGAAACGACAACCCGGACAATTACATTACTTTTCATGGAAGCAACCACACGACATAATAACTACAATTTCCGAAATAATACAATCTTTATCAAGCACAAGTTTACAAAACATATTTTGTAAATTGTAACTTCCAAACACTCGTATATTTTAATTTCATGCCACAGATGATGCTTGACGTCCCTTTAGTCAATTGGCATGATGAGTATCGATACCCTTAGTCAGAGTGTAAAACATGTCCATCAGTGAATTGGGATCTGGGACGTTTGGTGATTGCTTGACGTCCCATTAGTCCATGATCCATGTCACCGAGTTGTTTCCACCATGAGTATCAACACGGATGGTTACGCTGACTGTCCTGTATAATTGCAAAAGATCTCCTTCAATCACCTTATATGTTATTGACTTCTTAGACGAGTCTACGGCGTCAATTATTGATTTAATCACTTGCTTTCTTCCATCTGACAAAAGGTAAAGAAATTTGTCGGTTCTGAAAACCAGAATTCAAAGCAGCCAAAGTATAGGAAACATTAAGTTTTAGGGTAAACAACTAGAAATATCCTCCAATTTTGAATGAAAATCTTGTTTCGTCCATTAAATTACAAATGATCTTATTGCCTTCCTAATGTGACAGATTTGATACTATCAAGGTGCTATACAAATTTCAGTACAAATTGAAACTAACAACATTAGTTTTATGGGCAATTCATGTGAAGTGGTACAAGGTCTTTAAATAAGTAAGTGTGATTAAAAAGGAAAAAGAGAAAAAGTGTGATATTTTGCTTTGATCCCTCCCCAAGAGCCTTCTCCCAAGTCACATGAATCGTGCATTCTAACCTCTCTTGTTTGAAAAAAAAAATTCACATAATTAGATAATAAGATCAAATGAGTAACATTTGGAAGGAACTATGTTTTTTTTCTTTATTTTTTTTAAAATTCAAGCAACCGAGTATGATCTCTCCCAAGGTTGGGGGACGACGGTGAGCAACGGCGTGAGAATCGAACTATTCTGGATGTTAGTAGAAATACGAATGACATGCAATTCCCTAACTAGGCCTGATAGCAAACTTTTAAGGGAAAAAAATAACTCTGGGGACAATAAAATGAAGTTCATATGATAACACGTTTCCGTATAATTACCATTGATCATGAATTTGAAAGGAATAGGTGAAAATATATTGTAGATCTCTTAAAAAAAACTCTGAAATCTTGTGTTGTTTCAATAATACTTTATCTATATAATCTATCAATCAAACCAATATTAAATCATTTTAGCAACATTTTAAAGACATTGACCACAAGATAGTTTTTACGTTGCATGAAGGCTAAGCAACATATGTTGTAATAAAAAATGGAATGATTTGAAAGGAAAAGAAACAATGAATGATAAGGATTAGTTTTTTAATCAGGACATTTACCAAGAGTATAGCTACCGAACACTACAGATCCAGCAGTTCCCCATGAGCCTTCGACCAACACCACATTTTGAATTATATCAGGGAAACCACTGGCCAAGTGATGTAGTTTGTATGCAAAGATTTCATGAAACACATCTCCAGTGGCCTTTACCTCTACTGAGGAAACCAGCCTACCACTAAGACTCATTTCTTCTCAGTTTTCACAACTAAGAGAATAAGACTGATGAAAGCTAATTGGTCTGGAAATGCTGCAAAGGCCTTAGATTTATATTGTTGATCAGCTTGTCCGCATTTTGATATATAGGCCGAAATGTCATAGTTGCATGGTCCTGCTGTCGTTGTCTTGTTTGAAATATAGTTTGAGTTTATTTCCTTATTTGAATGGATATATATGGTTGATATTTTCGTTTTTTTTTTTTTTTCCCCTTAAAATGAATATGGTTAAAGAGTATTCATTTGAAAGATAAGGACGTATTTGTAACAATACAACCGGAATTATGTATGCACTCATTCATTAATTTACTTTGTCACCTATTTAAAATAAGCACTTTCAAAATTTGTACTTATAATCAATGTCAACCGTCAAAACATCTGGCAGAATCATTTTCGTTGTTACCACACCCTTAACTTGCAAGGAAAATACTTACATAGACTTGATCTTTGGCCTCGTTTATAGATCTTGGGGTCAAAATTAAATTTTATAGAATATTTCTTACGTCAACTGATGTCATAGATTTCATAACTTTTAATTTACACCACAGGGTTTATAGGTGGAGTCAAAAACCAAGTCTACCTAAGTATTTCTCAACTTGCAATACGTTGGAACATTGTTAATTTATTAACATGTAAAAAATTAGAATAAAATAAAATATATTTAAAAATTTGAAGTAAAATATGTCTAACTTTAAACTGAGATATGAGGTGCAAAATAAAGTAAGCCATTTTGAAACAAACTTTTTTTACTTGTCTTCCTCTTTCTCAAATGTTTAAAAAATTGTGAGAGGCGTAATTTTGAGAATGATCAAATTCCACATTATTGCGTCTGGAGAGAGAAGGCATAAATAGGATATTCGTTATGGGAGCTATTACGGAAGCTCCTTCAAATCTTACTAAAAGCTAGTGTAAAATAAGTTAACAGATGTACAATCAAGTCAAAATTTTAAGGAGATATTTCAGCGTAATGTCTGAGGTGAGACTGTCTTTTAGTTATAGGTGCCTCAGGTACCAATTACTATTTCAGAATAAGAATGTAGATAAATATGGATCTACATCTTAATAAACTTCTAAACGTAAATATTACTTAAAATAAGCACTGAAACAAATATTTTTAAATGTGATTTATTTGGAAAAAAAATTACTGGTGAACATATTTTAAAGAATGATTGTATATTGTTATTGGAAAAATAAAATTTAGGTAATGCATACTGAGCTCATAGCAGGAAGTATATTGTTATTGGCAAAATAAAAATGCATACTGAGCTCATAGCAGGATGGCATAAAAAACAACAGGCCTAGTTTAGTAGTTTCCGAGTTAGAAGGGAAAGCATAAATTAGGAAAGAAAAAAAGAAAAGAGAATATAGTGCATTATTGTATATGCTTTCATAATATTGGGAGTTCGGCAGATGGAAAAAGATTACTATTAATACGAGAATTGTGCAAGTTTTTCCTTGTTTAAATATTTCAATATCTATTCTGTGACAAGCAGAAGTGACAATATAATAGGTTTCAAAGAACAAATGTCACTTTCTTTCTATTTCTCTCCACATTGGGAGAGAGAACTTTTTTGTTTTTCATCCTCCTACTTGTCTGCGAATCTCTTTTTTCCATCTCACTAATACCCCCTAACAAGAAACCCCATTGTCTCCCCCTCTCTCTTTTTTTTTTTTCCACTCTATATATCTCAACTCCCAAACTAAGATATTATAACCGTACAATGAAAACATGAGGATGAAAAGCCTATCAACAAATGGAGGGATAATACCGAATCAGATGCCCGAACAGGGTTGGCAGTGTCAACCATTCAAATCAATCTACATCCTTCCCTCTTTTAAAAGTGTACACACTCATTTTGGAGCGGGAGTATCACGTCAATGCCATCCACTTGAAAATTAATATCATACAAAAATATTTATGTAGATCTGATCTTGAGTTCTCCTCGTAAACGTTGTGGTTGGAATTGTGGTTATAACTAAATTTTATAAAATTATGTTCACTTTAACTATATCATTTATTTGATCTATATAATTTAATTTACACTACTAAATTTATAATTAAAATCCAAATCTAAATCTATTATCAAAGACCAGATCTATCTAACGGTTTCATAGTAATATCTTCTAAATGAAAGAATCCTTGCCCTACTTTCCTAACACAATATGCTAAGCATACATGGAGACTGGAAGTGCAAGTTGTTCAACGAGCTTTAAGCAGCCAGCTGGCTAGATATGTGGTGGCTCTCAAGTATGTGCTAATATTTTGTCCCATTGACATGGTGCAAGTTGTCCATTACCTATTGAAGGACAACATAAAAAAATTATTCCCTTGATCACTAAGTAGAAAAATTATTGGATGAGTAAAATTCTGTTTCGATCTTAAACTATGAAAAGTACTTTTAAACCCTCATATTCTTTTGTATGGATCCATTAATTTTGCCCCTCAACTTTGATTATACAGCTGACATAACTCAAGTAACTTTCTTAATAACTTTAAAACTCTTTTAATCATAGTTATTAAACCCAGCCTGGAAAGGAACTTGGCGAAGGAGGTGGATCAACGATTTACTAGTTCAATCGGCGAGTTACTAGTTCAACCAGTAGGTCGCTAAAATATATTTTTTTATTAATTTATAATAAAATTTTAAAATATTAAATACATGAAATATGGTAAAAACATTGAGAAAAATGTTCTATCAAGATTTTATTTATTGTAAATGCATTTAGATCTTTAAGAACTATGAAAAAAATAGTTAATTATAACTTCTTGCACATATTTAGTTATAGAATTAGTTATTATAAGATAAATAATAGTTTAAAACAAACCACAAGAAACTATACTCTTATTATTTCTTACAGAGTTAGTTTGTAATAATAATAATTCATTTAATAATAGTAATTCTATTGAGAAAAAAAATCTTAATGTTATTGGTGCATTTTTTGTCTTAAAGAAATATAACATTAGTGAATGATTTTAGAAATTCTTTTATAAAAACAAAATAATAAATGAATTGTTCTTAAGAATATCATATTACCATTTTACTTAAGTGGAAGAAGAGTTTAATTGATTTATATGACAAAGTTTAATAGTATAAACTAATTAATGGCTTGAAAATTTAACATCTTGAAAAGTGGCTTGGCGGTGCAGCGGTTGTTTCCTTCCAAGATGTCTTAGGTTTGAGCCTTGCACTTAAATTTCAGCAAAAAATTTCCATCCAGCTCACAAAGACTCCTTGTTTGATTCAACCGGATTCAATCGGTCGGATTCCCGGTTATTCTGGTTGAACTGCTCGGTCGTTGACTTTTTAATGGGTTTGTTCCCTATCAGGTCAAAAATGAAACCCAACCCGGTCCAGCGGTCGATTCGCTGGGTTGACCGGTCTAACCGCCGGGTCGGGTCAGGTTTAATAACTATGCTTTTAACATTTCATGTAAGTAATAAGTTAAGAGACGAAAGAGATGTTTGGTTCATATACGAAAATGGAATCAGAATGAATTCATTATATTAATAAATAAATTAATTTAAAATCCAAATCCAAATGAGAATGAAAGTGACAATTTTTAACAATTTTACTTCCGTAAAATGATTCCCATGATGATCAATCAAATAATATATATCATTAACTTTAGGTCTCATTCCTTCCCGTCATATTCAGAAACCAAACAACTCCTAAATGTAATCTAAGATCTTTTACCTATATATTTACTTTTCTAAATAAGAAAGTACTAATTTTATATTGTAATCATGCAATTGATATAATTGTTTGTGACAAGTTTGAGTTTTGAAAATATGCTCCTTACAACTATCTCAGGCTGCTTTGAAAATTATTATTAATTTGTATTTAATTTTTTGTGTCTTATTAGTATAAGTTATAACTTAGAAAAACTAGCTAAATTATTAGTTATTAGACTAAGTTATTATTTATTATATTATTACTCATTATTGCAAGTTATTAATTATTTATTTGAGGTTAGTACTTAGTAGTACAAGATGTTACTCATTTTATTCAAAATTATTATTTATTAGTCCTCGAGGACAAATAAACCAAAACAAATCAAATCTTATTTCCACTAAGTAGAGTCGGTTGTTATTAGTCCAAGGGGGAAGGTATATAAATGTTACTACTTGTTACTACAAATTAATCCAATTTAATGCTTATTACTAGAAATTATTGTTGATTTCTTCAATTTATTACTTTTTACTACAAATTTTATATGTTAATGTGCAAAATAATTTTGTAACAACGCTTAATTATTGAGATGCACATACGTAAGATGTACTACCCAGATTACTAGTTATATATAGGCCAAAATGTCATAGTTTGCAGGGTCCTGCTGTGATTGTCCTGTTTGAAATATGGTTGTGTTTTTTTTCTTATTTAAAAGGATTTGGTTGATCTTTTTGTTCTTTTATTTTCTCCTTATAATGAATATGGTTAAAGATAATTCTTTTGAAAGACAAGGACCTAAAGGATTGTAACAATCCAAGCCGAATTAAGTAATTTACACTCTTCTAGGTAAAATTTTCGCGTTGAAAATTTGTAAATTTACAATCAACATCAACCGCTGAAATATTAATTAGAAGCATTCTCATTGTTTCCGCAATACTTTGATAACAATTTTTTCTACTCCTCTTCCTCTTTCTCAAATTTTTGAAAAATTATGAGGGGTTGATTTCGATAAAAATCAAATTCCACATCCTCAAAACTAGAGATGGCAAACCTTGAATCAGTTTAAGTGGCAAAATTTTTGTAATAGAATGTCCATAGTACCCCCTATCCTATTACTCTTCCTTCTAATTAATAAGGATGTTTTAGTCATTTCATGGTATATTGACATGGCAATGACAATCCTGCTATGGCAATAACTATGAAAAATTCTTGTATGGACCAAGGTGTATATTAGAGCTGTACACCTTGTAGTCCATACTATTCCACATCTACCAACTTCTTTTAAAAAGTTAACAAGTTGGTGGATGTGGAATCATATGGATCACAAGGTGTACAATCCCACGATACACCTTATTCCATACAAGAATTTTCCCAATAACTATAGGTGGCAATGGGTAAGACTGGGCGAAAAGTTTGCAGCTTAAGGTCCCATGGTTTGCCTCCACGAGCTGGGTTGGACAGGGAATTCCTTAGCCCGAACTCGACCCACGGATTAATGGAACGTGTCGGGACGGGTTGGCCCACGGGCTTGCCCATGGACTGACTCACAACGTCTTGTCCACGATAATTATTTTATTTCAAAATAAATCATGTATATTTTATATAGAAAATAATTAATAATTTTAGTTAATAATCGAAGTCCAAAATCCAAACTAACACTTATTCAAAATTGAAATTTGTACTTAATATTCAAAGTTATTACTTATTATTTCAAAACTAATAACTTAAGCTATTTATTTTAAAATTATTACTTATATTCATAAGTAATTCATTAAGTTATAACTTAGTTATAGTACTTTATTATTCCAAATTGGCATTTATCAGACCCAGTTAAAAATTATTAGTATTTATTAGACCAAATTAGTACTTTACTATTCCAAATTAATACTAATTAAAAAAAAAAATAACTACCTTGAGATAGTAGTGAGTTTGGCATAGACCCCTACCATGTATATTAATATTTTCAAAAAAGCACAAAGATGGGGACATTAAACCTTAGCTCTAAACTATTACAAGTTATAAATCTAATCTAAGAATTTAAAATCCTGTATGTGTGCGTGTGTGTATATATATATATATATATGGGACATAGAACCATACTATATATCTCATACCAAACCAATCCTATCTGTACTATACATTAATTTAGAGAACTACTACCTTCATCGTTATCGAAATCTTGCATTATTAATCATTGTTTTCTTTTTTCAGAATCTAACCAATCCTTTAGCTACACCAACATTTCTAAAGTTGTAGGTTTCGTTCGAGTCCTTCCATTTTCTAAAACTCTTTAACGAGTACTAAAAGCACTTTCTAATGCAACTGTAAAAACTGGAGTCGCTAGCAAATCACGAGTAATTTGAGATAAAATAAAATACTCACGTTTATGATTTTACCACCAAGATAGAATATCAAAATCAAGATAGAGACCTTTGCGACATTTAGTAGTGTATCCTTCAAATAAGAAAAACCTTCATTACTATGTTTAGTTCTCGGTCTTTTTGAAGTTAAGAGTTGACGAGAATCAAAATGTGTTCTAACATTTATGTTTGAAAAAATAGATTGTGATTGTGGCGTGGATGAACTAGAAAATGAACCTTGTTGTACATGGGAGTTTTCTTTGTAAATTAAATATAGTTCATAAAATATTTTTTGAATGATTGAACGATATTATCTTTGCCTATATAACAAGTGGTACCAGGATTATTAAAAAAATCAATGAAATCTCTAAACCTTTGAAGTTATTACGTTGATCGACAACACAAGCCAAATAATACAGCAATGGAATATTTTCAAAATGCTTGTCAAATTTTTCTTCCATTGGGCCAACCATATTATCAAAATATAAATTATTTTTATGATTAAAAAGAACAACTTTAATAACAGTTAGTTGAGATAAAACAGCATGAATAGAAAGTTTAAAACTAGTGAAAAAATTATAGTAGCATACTCAAATACATTTAAAATTTCTATTATTATTTTAGCTCGGTTGAAATATTCCTCCGCCAAAAAACTATTAGTATTTGAGCCAATATACTCATTATAAAATACATGACAAAAGATACTTGATAACATTTGACAGGTAAAATCCCATCTAGCAGGTAAAGTAAATTAGCTCGTTCATGTGATTTTCTCTTCAAAGGTGCTTGAATCTTGTTGACATGAAGTAGAACACATAAGTAAATAGCATTTCTAATTGAGATATAATATCATCAACGATTGTAACGGTGTTCAAAAACCTAAAAACTTATAATTCATTTTTTTTAGATACCAATCTACATCTATCCAATGTATGGTGATACAAAAATAATTTTCATTTCTGATTGCTTTCTATGAATCATAAGTAAGAACAACTTTACAATCAGTTGATACAATAATAGTTATCAATTCATATTTTCCCTAAAAATTCTCTTGATGTCACTTTTCAAATTACTTCTAGGAATCCTTTTAAATTATGTGTTCAAGGTATTGTACACGTATTGTTCTAAATTGAAATTTTCATTTATAACGAAAGAGAATTCATCTCTATTTTTTCATTCAGCTATTTCCTCTCTATTTTTTCATATGAATATTAAAACCCATTGCCATACCTTGTGTGGTGTGAATTTGTATTTACAAATCATTTTTTTATTTTCCTTGAGGTTCACTATGTTTCTTAGTTATGTGCCTATTAAGTGTTTCGATTCCGCCCTAAACATAATTTACAAATAGCCATCTCATTTACTTCATCATTTTCAAAAAAATTTCCAAACAAGACTTTTCATTTTAGTAGTAGTAGGTTGTTTAGTAGGAATTACGGTAGCTATCTTGTTTTGGTAATCTAAACCATCTAAATCAACAGTTATTTGGGGACCTTCTAATATGTGAGGTGCTTCCATTTTGTTCTAATGAAAAAATAAAGTGTTTAATCCAAACTAATAATGCAAACTACTAAATTTGCAAGAAAGAGAATACCAAAAACACAATAATAGCGAAAAATAAGCAAAGCAAATGAAGACAATTAATAAATTAAAAAGTACAAAAAAACCAACTTGGATATTGAAATGTTAATTTTAATACACTTGAGTACTTAAACTCCACTTGAGAACATCGCTAATTTTGGATAAACTTCCAAATCTTCTATAAAATTGTGCTCCACTATTTAATATTTGAAGTAAATATTGATTTATAAATGTAGATAGATATAAGAATATATATATATATATATATACACACACATAGTATAAAGAAAATTTAAATAGCACTTGAAGAAATGTGCATAGTAAGAAAAATAGATAAGAGAAAGTATAGAAATTTTTGTTTGATTTGTATTAAAAGTTGTATGGTATTTATATGAATTTTTTTCCGATATTGCTCCTAAGAACTAATCGTTTTATAGCTATTGGGGGTAAAAAATCCATCCAAAGACTTTTTTTTTAAAAAAAATAGCCAAGGTCATCCTATGGGTTGGCAACGGTCGGCCTGGCCCAAACCAGCCCACTTACCGATTAACTGACCGGTTCACTAGTCCAATTATTTACCAGCGAGCCGGTCATGATTAAAATACGAGTCAGATTGGGGCGGCCACTAGCTAACAAATCAAGGCCCTAACTTGTACCTATGGACGATTATAGGCTAGGACTAGCCAGCTACATTATGCATAACTGCCAATATCGATCGGGCTAGCTAGGATGACAAGTTGACCCGACCCACTACCATCTCTAGCAATAACATTTGCCTAAGAAATTAAATAGTATGTCCATTGTGGGGCCCTAAAGAGAAATATTATTTATCACCCGATAAATCTATCACCAAATATCATCACTTACATAAGGGCTTATTCCATTTTGCACTTCCTAATTTGAACCCTATTCTTACTTCGCATCCTATACTTATTTTTTGGACATATATTGCATCTAGAACTTTCAGATTTACCTATTTCAGTTCAATTCTTAACACCATTACATAAGTTTGGGATGTTTCAACCATGCACACCACGCACCTAAAGTGGAATATTTGTCAAATTTTTATTATTATATAAAAATTGAACCAAAGTTAGACAAATCTAAGAGTTAGAGATGCAATGTGTTAGAACTGACAGTGTAAAGTGAGGATTGGTCATAAATTAGGGGGTGCAAAGTGGATTAGTCATGACTATTTCATTGGTGTAATACTACGCCCCTAAATAAATATGTGGTATGCACTTAATTAGCATCTGTTAACTTTGGTGTCAGTGTTAGTAATTGGACTAAAATAGAATAAATATGAGAGTTCAAGGTACAATATATTCAAACAACAAATATAGGGCATAAAGTGAGAATTTGATACATGTTAAAGGGTACAAATTGGGGTAAGTCCCTACTTATATAAGACATGGTATGTGATTTAGTTGTAGGAAATGTTACTATTCAATATTATTCAATAAATTTATCATTTAAATTCTTACAAAAACATCCTTATACTCACCCTCACTCCTCCTTAAATATTATGCATTTTATCATCTCTAATTTTTGGACTCTTTTGAGATCAATAAACTAAAAATTCATCTGACAGAGTTAGAAAAACATGCAATTTTAGCCATCAAAACCTGGGTAATCGTCCATCTTGGTCCCCAAATTTCAGACAAAATGCATTTAATTCTAAAACTTTTCAATTCTTACCAACTCTAGACAAATTTGAAAAATTCTATCAATTACAGACAAAAAAGTCATGTATAATGCATATGATTGTTAAATCTCTAGATATAAATGTTCAAGGATGGGAAAAAAACAATATTAGCCCCTAAAATTTGCGTGTGTTCTATCTTGGTCCCCAACTTCAAGACAAAAATATTTAACTCTCAAATTTTCTAATTTCTATAAAATTAGGATAAATTTAAAAATTCTGTCAATTATAGACCGAAAAGTCACGTGCAAATCATATGACTGCTAAATCTAACCTGAGTTATAATACCTTCCAATCGATTTAAACTCATTTATCCATATTTTCATTTTTTTTCTTTAACTATCAACATCTAACTATTTAACTATCAACTAAATATTTCATCATCCTCATCATCAATCATGCCATAATTAGAGTCAGTTAAGGAAGATCACTCTATAGAACTATTAGATTTGTTGTTACCATTCCTATTTGTGGCATTATCATCCCCACTACAACCCCCAATATCAGACCCATCACTCTCAACACATTCAAAACCAACACTCCCGTATCCAAACCACTATTCCTATTACCTGAATTTTCTATTGATCATAACTTAGCTCTTAAACCCTAAATTCTTGAAAAGACTCCTCTCAAGTATTTGTGAGTGAGAATCTTGTGGAACCCACTTATTTGCACTAGTTGGATGAAGTCTTCCAGAAGTGCTTCTGAATATAACAACTTTACAAAATCATAAGATCATAATTACACAACTATTTTAATGCATATCAAAATATCATGGAATATAACAAGAAAAAATGTAACATTAAAATTTCTCTCACCTCCAACAATTAGTTTCTATTATCTAAAAACTACTATAAGTAGGAGCATTCTCACCACAAATAAACACATCTGATATAATACATACTACGTTAATTCTCTCCTAATTACACTCCATATTATTACAATCACTGTAATAAACTACACTCTACTAAACTATATGTCCAAATAATTGAGTACAGGGAGATAATGGTTCGTGGATAGTATAGTTTTTGCCACATCAAACTTACTAGAGGCTTGGGGAAGGAACACTACATCAACCTAGTATAGTAGGGTGAATATCACTCCTAAGGAAAGCACTAATTGAAGTGCCTTGATTATAAACAGGCTTTTCTAATGCTTGAATTAAATCATTGTTTTAATTTATAGGTGAATTACTATTATGTTATTATTTTATTTTCTTTGGATATAACTTATACAACACCAAGTTAAGTGAGTTTAAATCGGTTGAAAGGTTGTTATAACGCATGTTAGATTTAATAGTCACATGCATTGCACATGACTTTTTTCATCTGTTGACAGAATTTTTGAATTTATCCTTAATCGATAGAAATTAGAAAGTTTGAGGATTAAATGCGTTTTGTCTGGAATATTCGGACCAAGAAGAACCACAAACCAGACTTTAGGGGTTAAAATTGTATTTTTCTCATTCTTGAATGTTTGAATCTTGAGATTTAATAGTTATATGTATTGCACCAATATTTTTGTTTGTAATTGATGCAATCTTGTATAAACAAAATTTTTAAATTTTTCCTAAATTTGAAGAAATTAGAAAGTTTAAATATTAAATTAATTTTGTTTAGAATTTTAAAAACCACGAAAGACCACGACCCAAACTCTAGAGTTAAAATTGAATTTTTCTACTAGAGTTATAACTAATATTTTCTAAATAATTGAGACGACTCATTTTGCATGGCAATATAACTTATGTGGGATTGTTACGCGGACTGTGACTTCAGCAGTGATAAGTTGGTAACAGATTTTGGCCAATGATTTGGCCACTCCAAAATTAACTTTAGGAACTTCATTTTATTTGATTTTTAATCAAAATTACTTAAATATTCATATAAGTCTTTTACTTTATAAGATTACCGTTTCCATTTATAAATATTTTTGCACTTGTGTATTTGAGGTTTTTTTTTTTTTTGGAGGAAATAAATTAATGAATCTGTAAAAAAATTCTCTTTACAAGTTTAGCTAATTTTTGGAAAAGTACTATATTGATGAGAAATTTTAGATGATTAATTGGTGAAAATGAAGTATTTGAAAAATTAAAATTAAAATTTTACTAATACTCTAAAAATAATGTGTTAAGATTTTCAATTATATTTTGGTGTAAAACTTTTGAACTAACTACACATTTTTTTTACGAATATAATGCAATAAAAGTTAATTGAGAACTTAATTAATTCAATTTTTCATGCATTTAGGCTTTAGGTAGTTTTGGTATTTATTTTGTTTGAGAATCCATATTGGGGGTATTTGAGTCATTTTGATTATGAAAAGTAATGATGGGGTATCTAAAGCAAATTATAGAGAGTCAAAATCATTGACCTAGATTTTTTGGTAATATATATCACCACCCATTATTGAATGCTAAATCTCCTTCAAAGCAAAATAAAACCTATAAAATTACAATTCAAAATTTTACTTAAGAAGATATTTTAGAAAAATTTATGAGGTGATACTCATCTTTTAGTCATAGGCAACCATAAGTACCAAGTACTATTATTAGCACATGCGCCTTGGTGTAGATAAATAAAGGAAGGCAAATGACATTTGCACATCTTTAAAAATTTCTTACACACTTTTATCTTCTTTTATCAATTAAAAAATTAAAAGGTTTAAATCTTACACTACCATATTTTCCTCTACCAAATTATCCTTTTGCCATAGCTCACTAACTACACTAATTCATTTTTCATAACCCTTTCTAATATTTATTTTTACTCAAATTATTGCAACAAAAAAATAACAGTCATTGTATATTTAAAAATATAAATTATTCCAATTATCCAAATTTCATTTACAAAAAAGTAAAAATATAATTAACATGTCATACAAAAGATGTTTAATCAAATAATCCATGCACATAACTACTATACAGATATAATGAAATAGTTGTCGAAGATTCTTCTTATGATTATTTGAATATCACAACTTCAAACAATACTATATTTACTATAAAAAATATTAAAAAAATGAGTTGTTCGAAAACCAATAGGTAGACTAAAAAAAGTCAACTCAATAATTTCATGTTATAATACTACTACAACTAGAAATAAGATAGTTATTATAAAAATATGTACTCCAATTATGAAAACTTTTATTCGTGAAAAAGATTTAAAAAATATTATTCATGATTTTAATAATAAAGAGATGATATTAGTACAAGACAAATTATAACTCTTATATGATCTGCTCACTAAACTGAATTTTAAAAAAATTTAAAAATATAAATTCTATTCAAAACTATTCATTTAAAAATATAAATTCCATTCAGAACTTTTCATTGATTTTTCAATACCTACAAAATCCATATAAAAATAATAATAATAAATTTTCAATTCTCGAAGTAAAAGATGGAATCTGTTGGCCACGAAAAAAGGGTAAATTGGTTATAGAAAATTATAGTAATATATATTTAGGCATTTTAGTCTTTTTAGCTAACAAAAGAGGATATGGGTATGTAAGAAACTTTTAGGAGCGTATCAATATCATTTGCCTAATGGAAAAAGGGATTAAGCACCTCAAAAAACTTTTAAAACAAACTATTTTTTTTTGGGAATAAGCATTTTAGCAATTTTGTATATATTAATATAGACCTTACTCTATTTTTTACTTCCTAATTTGCATTTGATTCTCACTTTGCACCTATCTTGAACATTCAAAAATTTATTCTATTTCAATCTAATTATTAACACCATTACCAAAGTTAAC
Source organism: Cinchona pubescens (assembly GCA_025175665.1). Lineage (NCBI taxonomy): Eukaryota > Viridiplantae > Streptophyta > Magnoliopsida > Gentianales > Rubiaceae > Cinchona > Cinchona pubescens. Next base: position 3,595,820 of record JANKKI010000064.1, read on the forward strand.
AGATGCTAAGTGCATAGCACATGCTTGTGTAGACACCTATTTTTGTCCCTTAAGTTCTCCCCCATTTTCCTTTTAATTTGACTCTCAATTTTCTTTTTAATTTCCCTTTTAATTTCTTTTTAACCTGCTTTTTGATTTCCTCTTAATTTATCCTTTAATTCTCTCTTAATTTGTCTTATGGTGTTTAATTATTATGTTTTTTATGCATTTTTGAAATACAAAGAATGAGTTTTAATATTATTAAGTTTTTAGATTTTTCAAAAAAAAAAAAATTAAAAATTTAAAAAAAAAAAAATCAACGCGTGAACTGTCTCTACCGCGCACACTGTTCATGTGTATAAGAACAATCAGCGGATCGACAGAGCTGTTTTGGCCACATTTTTCTCTGCATTTTTTCACCCATTCTTGTAAAAGATTTATGCCCCATACTCCCAACATGACAAGGAATGGTCTTTGACCATTTTTACACTCAATCCACCTCTTTAAAGAGCAAAAAAATCAGTCTAAAGTGGAGGGGACGAAATTTCTGCAGAAAAGAAAAGAGAGAAATTTTTCAAAGTTTGGAAAATTTTTCAGACAGCCAACTTTGAGCAAAAATTCCAAACGATCTAAAAGTAATTAGACTAAACTCAAAAAAGAAAAGTTGTAGAGAGTACCTGGAACTACAATTTATCTTTGTAAATATCAAGCAAAATCATTCATTTGGAGGGTCAAAAACGTGGTAAAATCAGTCAGGTGGCTAAGAAAATCTACAGAAAAAAGAGATTTTCCAAGTTTGGAAAATTTTCCAGACAGCCAACTTTGAGCAAAAATTCCAAATGATCGAAGAGGAATTAGACTAAACTCACAGAAGAAAAGTTGTAACTGAGAGTACCTGGATCTACTTGATTCTCTTTGTAAATCTCAACTTGGTTCATTCATTTTGAGGGTCAAAAACGTGGTAGAATTAGGCTGGTGGCCAAGAAAATCTGCAGAAAAAAAGAGATTTTCTAAGTCTGGAAAATTTTTCAGACAGCCAACTTTGAGCGAAAATTCCAAACGATCGAAGAGGAATTAGGCAAATTCAAAGAAGAAAAGTTGTAGAGGATACCTGGGACTACAACTTCTCTTTGTAAAGTTCAAGCAAAATCGTTCATCTGGTGGGTGAAAAACGTGGTGGAAGAAGGCCGGTTCATCAATCGGAAGCTTGGAGGTGCCAAAAGCAAATTCGGCTCAAACACACTCCAAGCCGAGCATAACCAATTCCACCACATTCCTGAGGCTGAGGTGAGTTAAATGAGCTTTTGAATCGATTGTTTTGGTGACAAAATGCTTATCTTACTATTTTTGCATTATTTATGACTTAATTTTCATTTTTTTTAATTATTTTTTAAAGTTATTTCTTCTAAGTTACATTTTTAATGACAATAACCACCAAACTTTAATTTGATTTTTTTTTGACATTTTAATATGTTTAATTACCCTTTGATTGTGAAATTACCGTTTTGCCCTTATGAGTATTAAATTGTAAATAGGCTCTGATTTTACACTGTCTCTTATACACATCTAGATGTGTATAAGAGACAGGCTATTAAGATATGTTTAAATTGAGTTTAATAAAAATATAGTAAATATAGTATTCGTTGAAGTTGTGATATTCCTGTCTCTTATACACATCTAATATTGACAGGTAAATTTAGCCCGATGTCCAATTTAAAGTTGCACACATTTAGCTAACTGTATCAATAATATAAAATCGGGCTAGAAGTAAACTCTGGCGTGCATGACAAACGACTGTTTTGCCCCTTGGGAGTTAAAGGGCACTACAAGCTAAATGTGTGCAACTTTAAATTGGACATCGGGCTAAATTTACCTGTCAATATTTTTATTTACCATTTATTTTCATTTCCTCATTAATATGTCCCCTATATATTTTTATTACTTTTAAACTATCTTAAGCACACGTACGCTACAAAGTCGGCAATAATGAATACTAAAATTGAAAAGGGAAATGCGATAAAATCATGCAACCGGTCCAACACCGGGTAAAGTGGGTGTCGAGGGAAATTCAAATCTATCCCAAACCTTTCCATTTTACAACAGGATTCCCGAACTCATGTTTTTTGAATTACGTGGACCAGGAGTCAATCTAGACTAGGGTTTATTTTTTTCTTTAAATTTTGATGTATTTTTGTGTCCCGGCGCACCAACACACTGGGTGGCGACTCTAATCCTGTGTTCCCTAGCTTAGATTATTTTTGTACAATTCATAGTCGCATTTAAAGCCCCGTTATGTAATAGTAAATAGGTGATTCATTTAAATTGGTAATAGTAAGTAGGTAATTTATGTTTGTAATAGTAAATAAGACTTTTGCATTTAATCACCTATTTCACGAGCACCACATTGGTGACGGTATTGGTCCAAAAAGGTGCCGGCCAGACCGCGGGTTGTGGGGGGGTGCGACAGCTTGTTTATGGGCGTATTACACCAATAGAAATAATCATGACTACTTCCACTTTGCACCCTTGAGTTACCCAATTCTAAATTTTAGATACATTGCAGCCTAGCTTTTTGATTCGTCTCACTTTGATATAATTTTAATAGTGTTAAAAAATTTGGCGAATGTTCTATTTTAGGTATGTGGTGAACATCCATTAACTTTGGTAATAATATTAAAATTAGACTAAAATAGATAAATCCAAGATTTCATATTGCAATATGTCCAAAACATAAGTATAACATGTAAAGTGAAAAATGAATATAAGTTAGGGGGTACAAATTGGAATAAGCCGTAGATATTATTGTATTGATAACTATTTTTGAGAATGGTTGTAAAATACATTATTGTTTTTAAATAACAGTCCAAACAAAGAAAGTACTATGGAATCCAAAACAATAACACCGGCCGTACAATCAAAATTTGAAGATGATAAACCAATTTCAAATAAAAAAAAATGGTTGGATAATATTGAATCAGATGCTCGAACAAAGATTGTTAGTGTCAACCATTCAAATCAATCTCAATCCCGTCCACTTGAGAATGATTCATCCCCTCTTCCCATATTATAGTATCTAAATGAAAAAATCATGGTAGCTTACTTTCCTATAGCACATTATCCTCAGGAGCACATGGAGTATTAAGTCATTGAACGAAGTTAAAACAGCTAAATAGATATGTTGTAGCTCTCAAGTATTCTGAGCAAATTTTAGACCATTGACGTGGAGCAAGTTGTTCCTTACCAGTTGATATGCAACATTAGAAATAAACCTTGATCACTAATCCCTTAAAAAAAAATGAATTAAATATAGAATGACATGAAATTAGTTATTCAATCTCACATCATCTCATGAACCAAGTATAAAGTGCAAAATGAGAATCAAGTATAAATTAAGGGGAGAAAAGTGACGAATTCCTATCTCATTTAGTATCTCAACTGTGAGTATAAAGTTATCTGATATAACTCATTTAACTTTGTTATATCTCTAAAAACATTCCAAGACATTTCCTGTAAGTTATAAGATAAGAGACTAAAGGAAATTAAAGATCATATCACATAGTTCAGCTGTTATAAATTATTTTTTAAATAAGAAAATAGTGATTAAATATTAATAATATTGATAAGGGTAAATCGCATAAACACCTAAATAGTCTTGCAATTATTTTATTAAAATTGAAATGGTCTTTCAACTTCAATTTTAATTAATTTAGTCTTTCAACTGAATATTTGTAACTAATTTGATTTCTATTTGATTACACAGTCTAAGTTATAAGGGTTTTTTCATTTTTTGTAGTGGTGACCAGGGGTGATCACAAGTGTGCTTAATTTTATGCTTCACCTGATCCCCACTATAGAAAATGCCAAAATCTAATGTTTTGGGTTTTTTTTTAATCAAATAGGGATCACAAGTGTGCTTAATTTAGTTGAGAAATTAAATTTGGTAAAATTTAAATTGATGGACCATTTTGAATTTAAAAAAATAATTGAAAGACTATTTAGGTGATAACCATTTTGATAATAATCAAACCTCGCATCCATGGAGTTGAAAAGAGAAGGTAAGGAATAGGATATTCATTCTGAGGGCAAAAGGACCATTACTAAATGCCAATTCTCCTTCAAAGCTTTCCAAAGGTTGCAAAATACATTATAGATGGGTTTAAGTTTTATACAGATCATCCGAACATGCCTATTGTTCGGATATGCATTATGCATCCACTTAGCATCCTACGTGTAGGATGAACCACTCTTGTATTCTTAAGTGAACATTTGAGTACATTTACAACGCCATGAATCTTTCAACTACACTTCTTACAGAAACCCAGTTTGCATACTTGGTAGAAAAAGATTATTCAAAAAATTCTTTCAGTTCTTTCACTAGAGTTGGTGCTATTTCACAAATCAAAAAATGGGTTTAAAAAATATTATAAAAATAGAGGCTACACCAGAAAATGGAGGGTATGAGAATTACAGAAAGTGTTGTTGCAAAAGTTGATTATGAAGAGAATTCAAAGCCACTCTAGAAGAAGTTGAGAATTCTTGTGGTAGCTAGGTGGTGCGATTTTGGAGGGCTATTTTTGCCTTGGATGAAAAAGAAACAAAAAATGGTGTTTGAGAAGGCTTAAGAATTATTAGAAGGAAGAGACAGTATAAAGGTCCAATTCAAATATATTATCATGGCTAAGGGATTAATGAATTGGTAGATACCTAGATGAAGTGATCAGAAAAGGGTGATCTGAATTTAAAGGAATGGAGAAGGGGAAAGAGAAGAAGATAAAAGGAAGAAAGAAAAAAAAGTAATAAAAGAAAAGAGAAAAGGAAGAAATAGAAGATTCATGTCATAGTTAATCTATGTATCAAATGCTAATTGGTTGAGGATTGCATCCGAACAATAAACTTGTTCGGATTATTCTTACAAAAATTAAACCCTAGATACACAATCAAGTCAAAATTTAAGGGGATATTTTACTTGCATAATGTTTGAGATGTACTCATCTTTGAATATAATTATTTTTTGAAATGGTAAATAATGTCATTCTTGTCTCAATTTCGACCATTGAGTCTATTACATTCCGATATTTTAAAATATCCTATTAAATTTTTTAACTTTGATTTAGGTTTAAAAGGTTCCCAAACTAATTTTGTTAGTTTTGGAGCTGATACGTGTCCGTTATGTGCATCTCATATAACTCAAGTAGGGATGTAAATGAAATTTTTTTTTAGTAAGTCACTCCATCCGTTCCTCAATTTCGGGACTGGATCCTATTTCGTCCTTCATCAATCTTGGAAAAAAAAAACCCTATTAAATTCTCGAGATTACAATATTTGATTTGAAAGATCCTCATGCATAAAAAAACAAAATAATACTCCTTAATTTGTTAAATAACATGATTGACCTCCAATTCCTTAAATAATTAGAACAATGCGTATCTTGCTATTACCCATAAGTTGCCCGCATATGTGATATTTATAGGTAGATCTTCATAGGATTTATCCCGCAACTAAAATCTCGTAATTGCAGGAGCCTGATTTGTCGCGGCCAAAGTGCTCTCGGGTCCTCAAAAGCTTTCATCAGTTTTCTTCTTAGCCGCGGCCAACATATCCTTGCAGCAGCCAAGTGGTGCCAAAAGTTTTCATTCCTGATTCACTCCCAATGGCCAAGGTCCACATGTCGCGGCCGAAGTGTTTGGCGAAAGATGCATAGCTTATCAACCTTCTTGGTAGCCGGCCAAAACAATTCCTGATCTAACAAATTGTGCCTAAACTTCTGGGTCTCCTTCACGGAATCACAGCACATGCTCAACCCTCGACCTAACCTACGCATCAGATAACCAGAATTTTATCAAAAATAAGAATGAAACTTAACAAACTACACTAGTAACAATGAACGACAAAACACAACTCTAAATAGAAATAAACCCTAATGTATAAAGTACTAAACATTACTTAGGAAGTGTTTGGTTCGCATTTAAAAATCAGATTGGGAATCATAAACTCTACTATCGGTATGGATTTATATCATTCCCCTTTATTTGTTTGGTTTAATAAGGAATGAGTTTCATTATATTAATAATTAATAAATTTGAAACCTATATCAAAAGTGGGAAATGAAAGTGGGCATTTTCTAACACTTTCATTTCATTAGAATAATTTCTATAGTGATTAATCAAACAACATTTGTGGGTATCATTAACCTTGATTCTCGTTCATTCCTCTCATACCCATAAACCAAACACCTCCTTAGTCTAAATTAAGGACAAAAATAACTCACTTTTGTGAAGTTGTCACACTTTACGACCTAACTTTTGGTAGTGGCTAGCAAACACTTAAATCGAACATTGGAATACCAATCCATCACAAATAACTTGCATAGTATCATAGTGAGATGGTAACAAATGCTAATATAATTGAATGTAAAAGAAAATATTAAACGAATACATATGTCTATTTGGTCACCGATCCAAATGCAAACAAAAGCAAATTCGACATTATTTTTGAAAAAAGTCACTAAGGCAACTTCAAGGTAACCAAGAGCTATGGTCTTATAACGGACTTAGTAAAAAAAATTTCTCTATCTAACATTTTTTTCTTCCTTCTCTCTAAAAACTCTTTCAATATTATTTACCATAACAGATGGTGATTTTATTGATTTTTCAATGGAAACCACCACCACCACATCTTTTTTCCATTTTTGTTCAATGAGATTTGCTCATTGTGAATTTTGTCTTCCCTAAATAAGTGAGAGTTTTAGTATTCTCTTGAATAAATATTCTATTTTTTTTTCCTCCTTATGAATAAGTGGGAGTTTTTTTCTTTTTATTTTTTATGTATCCTGTCATTAATATTGGTGCATTGCGCCTGTCACATATTTTATACCCGCAACTCTTCTAATCCCTCCTCTAATCACTCCACCGGCTCTATATTCAGTGGACGAGGCGATGAATTCGCAAAAGCAACTCTTTTCGCAAAAGCAACTCTAAGGTCCACATGTCGCGACTAAGTCGAAGTGTTTGGCGAAAGATGCATAGCTTATCAACCCTCGACCTAACCTACGTATCCTAACCCTCGACCTAACCTACGCATCAGATAACCTGAATTTTATTAAAAATAAGAATAAAACCAACAAACTACACTAATAACAATGAACGACAAAACACAACTCTAAATAGAAATAAATCCTAATGTATAAAGGACTAAACATTACTTAGTCCAAAATAAGGACAAGAATAACTCACTTTTGTGAAGTTGTCACACTTCACAAATTTTTATGGATTGCTTATAAAGTTCATGCAGGAATAAAGGGAAGGCCATATAGGAATTACTTCCTTATGAAGTGGCTTCAACTTAGAAGTAATAAAGTGGACAAAAGTCCTATAAAAGCTTCCTTTGTGAAGTGGCTTCGCTTTAGAAGCACTGCAATGGACGAAAATCGTATTCATAGTCTTTTTAAGACTGAGGATTGATTATGGTTTTAATTTGTTACTTTTGCTTGTGGATCAAGTTGAGTCAAATGGCACTACACTTTATTACATAGAATTTATGTTGGTGATGCATCCATATCTGTAATTATAGAGGTCATACATTAATAAATAATGTATTAACATCAACAACTCATTACTGGTATTTTCATTTAATCAAATTCTGTATAGCAATTTTTACAGTAGCCAGTAAAGTTGTGTTTAACTCGAAAATCGTTTTCTTAAATGTTTTTATTGAAAATCTTAAAATCAATTAGTGTTGCCCATGTGGGAGAATGTTGTAAATATTTTCTTATCTGGGTTACAACTAATTTATTTTTGTTTTATAAAAACAAGTTAAATGAAGACCGGTAAATCTCATGTTCTTATGATCCACTTATTTGGGTTTGAGTTTATCTCAATTATTTTATTTGGTGTGATATGTAAGGTATAGGTCTATCTTCTAATCCTATTGGATTTATGATGACCTTATCAGGAGGTCAAATTATGCTATATGGACTAAATCCTTCTCTCTTAACTATAATACCCTATACATCCTGTAGGGTGTTAGGGTTGGTTTGCCCTATTAATGACCACCGTACAAGATTTAGAGAGAGAGAGTGAATGTTAAACGAGGTACGTGAACCACAACGTGACGATTGAAATCTTTGCATCATTTTCAAATATCAATTACTAAGGTAAACAGTATGCAATTTATTTTAAAGTTATATTCAAATATCTGATATTGACACCGGCTCAAATCTAACTTAGATGGCTTAGGTTCAGACTCTTTCATCACTCTACTTCGCACCTACTTGCAAACACAACCTAGTAATAAGGTATACAAAACCTAGCCCACTCTTGGTCCTTTTATTTACAACCACTATTTCTTTGGCTACTGTTTTTCCACGCCTACAGACCTTTCAAATATAATAGAATAAATCATAGGGTTAATTACACTTTGTTCCCTTGTATTTTGAGTTTTGACTGAATTTACCTCTAAAAAAAATTTTAATCATCACTTTACCCTCTTTGACTAACAGTCAACATAAATAGTATTGATGGTTAGTTTAACTATCAGTCAATGATACCAAATGACTAAATGACCTTAATATTTATTTTATGGACTATTTTATCAATTTGAAATAAAAAAAGACATTCTTGTTTTATTATTACCCCTTCATTACAAGCAAAAGTGATATGCTATGACCTATAACTTGAAAAAATATGGAGAAAAAAATAATTTTCTATATAAGAAGGAAAAAAAACTAAAAGTGAAAAAAAAAATCCCCCAAGCATAAATGTAAAAGGGTTTGAAAAGTTTGTGCATAAATGAATTTATGCTTCAAAATACAGAAAAATAGACCTACATATATATGAAAATACCTTCATCATTTTATGCTAAAGTAGCAACAACATGAGTTACATGACAACCAACAATTTAAATTAATTTGAGTTTTTATTTAAAATTTAGAGATTTTTCTTTTATTTAATTTTATGTTTTGTACAATAAATTAAATCTATTTTTCTAATCGTGTCATATGTTGTATTCAAGTTTTTTTTTTTTTCAAGTTTATGTGAAAGGTAATAATAACATAAATGTTCCTTTTGACACCAATATAGTAAAAATAGTTTATCGACTAAATATTGGAAGTTATTTTATTCATTTTATTCCTTGTGACTAATTGTCAAGCTAACTATTCTTTTTGATAGTTAGTCTAAGGGTAAACTGTAAGTGATCATTAAATTTTTCTAGAAGGTCACTTGAGACAAAGTTAATATTATAGGGCACAAAGTGTAGTTAACCCTAAATCATACTACATCTGTTCTTTTTTAAGTGTCACTTTAGAAAAAAAATTTGTTCCATTTTAATGTCACTTTAGAAGTCCAATAAAGGTTTAATTATTTTTTATCAATGTTTCCCTTATCTCTTTCCAACTCCATTATTTACCCAACTTGCAATTAATATCAGGATTCTTTTAATTTATGACTAGTCAAAAGAGCAATCCGTTGTAATAAAAAAGCTAGCAATTTAGTCAAACATGTATTTCCAGCCATTTCTTTCTCATCATGTTTAGTAATGAGAATGGAAGGGACATTTTATATAATTAGAACGATATAGAGAAGACTTTCATGGGCCTCCAATCACAAATCAAGAAATCAGGAAGGCAAAAATTTGTTCCAAAGCACATCTTTCAATTATTTGAAAAGAGAGCAGATGGTAAGTATTTGTCTTCTTTCATAGAGTATTTTGATGATACATATATATATGTTGCTTACGTGGCAAGATATATTTGTACTTTCATCACTTTGAATAAGGCAAAACTTAATTTTTGTACTAAAGGTTAAAGTGACACTTAAAAGAGAATGGAATTAGTATAATCTACTATAAGGTCATAGGTATGGAAGACATTCCTACACAAAATATATCCAAATAGTAGGTTTTAACGTAAAGGCATGCCTTAAAAGCCAAAGGGGGTTACTCGAGGTTCTATATTACGCCCTCTCTATATTTGAGAACTTCTTCTCATTTTCATTTGTAAACTCATCATACTCAGGATTCTCATAGTGAGAGGTTTGCAAGAATCCTATATTAATTAGAAATCGTCTCAGGTTTAAATTCTATTTTCTTTCCCCTCACTTTTACAACGTACATTTTATGATTCTACACTTGTTCAAAAATTTCCCTAACTACTTATATCAGCCCCGCCTCCTGTTGTTTTCCAAAGGGCCGCAACAATCTATTTTTCCTGTACAATCGTTTCTCACCTCATCATATGTTTTTGCAATATGGCATCCATTCAAACTCTATTTTTGGAATTGTAGGCTGAAAAAATCGGGAAGTATACTGCTCAAATACCTATAGGCTAAAGGCTTGTGAATTTCTAATTGTCAAATTTAACTTTTCTTTTTGACGATGGAAAAGGATGCTTCATTGGTTTTTGCCTTTTTCTACCCATGATTCTATGTTCAACTACAAATTAACTGAACAAGCAAACATATTAAATACAATTAATAAAAGTTCAATCTTAAAATAAGATAATTCTTAATATTTTTAAATATTTTTAAAAAATTTCGCGATTTTGGAGTTCGAAAGTATGGTATTATTTCAAATTTTAATTTTTTTTGCACTAATAGAACACTTCTCAAGAATGATATGGTAAGTGGTTTTTCTAATGAAAATTTTCAATTAACAATAACGTATCATAACATAATTATAGTAAAATTTTGTTAAGAAATTATGTCTGTATCTAATTTTATACTGTTTACGTTTTAAGTCAATCAAATACAAATCATACTTGGTGAAATCAAATTGCAAAAGAATCTAAAGATAAGGGACCGAAATGATTTTTTTTTTTAAAAAACTTTAATGTCATCGTGTGCGTTTTTTACGATTAAGTGCGACATTAATATTTTATTTAGAAATCTCATGATCCTTAGACAAATCTTCAAACTTTGATTAAAGCTCTTTGTTGGTAATCATATTTGAAGGTGGAGAAGAAGAAAAATATTACTAGTATTAATTATGTGAGAAAGAATTTGGCTTTGATACCAAACTAATACAGCACAAGATTGCGATAACCTTGTCTATAATAGCGAGCAGAAGAATTGAGAGGATTCAAGCTATTTCTAAGGTTGTGAACAATTCCGTGAGCATTTATCAAGGAAGAAAATCAGAAATAAGAAGAGAATTTAGAGAAATTACAGAGAACAACAAAATAAACTAAACCAGTAACTAAATTCTTTAATTCATCAATCTCTATCTAAAATAATGATTAACAAGGCTATTTATAAGGTCTAAAACTACCTACAATTCATAATTCTATTGAGAATAAAATTTTTACTATATTCTATATAGATAAACAAAATACCTCTAAAACTATTCTTGTAATAACAATAACTCCAAAAATACTACTGATATCATCAGATAACTTAATAGGACGTAATTGCATGTGAAAATTTTGAAAGACCAATTTACCCCTGAGACCTAAATTCAAAATAAACTACTCAAACATATCCCAACTCTAAAACAAGTTCTAATCTTGATTGGATGTCTAACTGATGATTGAGGAAAGGCACAAAAATATATAATCTTAAACTTTCTGTGTGTTAACTGCATCAGAGAGGTTAAACTAGGGTTGTTAAACTTAAAAAAAAAAAACCAACCGAATCATTAGAAATTGAACCAATGTAATTTGAATTGAAATCGACCTACAATACCCACACATTTTCTGTCAATTTGATATTCTTAAGAACATTCATTAATGTTTATTATCCTCTCTAGTTTTTAGTGCAATCCTTGGATCTTTTTCTATTGTTCCACCTTGATTTTTCTAATCATTCCATGTGGATTTTTCCGACCATTCCATGTCTAGCTATCTTTATCTTTATCTTTTAATAACATTTCTAGAAATCTCTTTTTTTAATGTCTAACAATTTTGTCCTTCCTAATTTTCATTGTAGTTTTGGTGTAGCAAGTTAGATAGGGTTATAATTCAGGTACCAAAGTCCAATTTTATGAAACATATCTTCTCGTGTTTATCTCCAAGTTCGTCTCCAAGTTTATCTTCTCGTATTTATCCTCAAACTTTGAAAAATGTAAAACATATCTACTGAAGTTTTGAAAGGCGTGAAGATTATCTTTAAATCTTGAAACACGTGAATCTTAACTCCAAGCCTTAAAAGGCTTGAATCTTAAATTTAATTCTTGAAATACATGAAACTTATCTTTAATCTTTAAAAAGTGTGAACCTTATCCTCTTGCGCTTGTTACCAAATAAGCTAAAACATACCTTCAAGACTTGAAAGATGTGAACCTTGTCTTTAATCTTTGAAAAATTGTGAAGCTTATCCTCTTGTGTTTGCTACCAAGCTTTCTTGTTTTGTAAGTTCTCAAACCTTGAAAAATATGAAGTTTATCTTTAAATGTTGAAAGACGTGAATATGATCTCTAGGTCTTGAATATGCATTGTTTATCTTCAAACATTAAGCAAGTACCTCCCTACCTATTTATATCATATAAACTATTTTCAAACTAGTTTTCCTCTAAAAATTTTCTTACAGCTTCTCTTACTTCAATTTTCCACTCTAATAAGAATTGAAGAACTCCAAAGGATATAAATCTATAGCATAGGAGTATGTCAAGACTAATTTTCCAACTTGATGGGTAAGTTTTGCATGAAATATTGCATGGAGTTTGGTAGTAAACCTTTCAAGTTTTTCTAAGAATTAAACTTGTCAATTCTTGTTATTTGTGATCTTTTTCTTATTACCAAATGTGTTTTTGAGCTTCGAGACCTTGATTTATAGTTTGAAACAAACATTTGAAATGATAAATTTGAATGAGGTTTTGGGACTGGTCATGAACACTTGGTTGCATTCAAGATATTTAGCTCTTGATTTTTGTGGTTGAAACTAGTTTTGGTTTGTCTAGTTTAACCCCTATGTGTTTGTTCTTGTTTCTAGCCTAATTGTTGAGTATTTGGGGACCTTTTTAACCCTTCTAAGTGGATGTTTCGTGGATAGCTTGAGTGACTAGCCAACTTATTTAAAGTTGTCTAGAGAATGCCTAGTATGATAGCACTCCAATAAGCCTATTTTGCAATCCCATGGCTTTCAAAACACATACCCTGTTCCAAATTTTTGTTTTCGTTTTGATCCTTTCTTGGTTCAATAATGTACCTTCAAGCCTGCTCTAATATGTGGAATTACCCTCCTAGGGTGTTGTCATGCCCCGTGCCCGCATATGTCGACACGTGACAGTCACCGTACTCTCAAGAGCCCCTCAAAGGCACAAGGCACCAAAAATAAATAGAATTCAAAATATGTTCATTAGATTATTAAACAATCCACAAAAATTAACATTTCTGGCTAAAGAAAAATAACTATATTATCCAATGGTTCCAAGACAACACAAAATGGAATTCAAAATATCTTAATATTCCTTTAATTCTTAACCATCTAAAAATATTAACTTTTTTTGGAAAGTCAGAAGTCTAACCGTCAGCCCGTACAATCTCTAATTCTGAAAAAAGGTTATAATGGGGTGAGCGGTAAGTCACTCTACAAGCAGCTAACACTACCTTTGCTGGACCAAACAAGGTACATTTATATGTATATATTTTACAAATTTTGTCGTCACACAATCATACATACATATTTCAAAAGTTTTATCATAAATAAAAAAAAATCATATTTCCGATAATGGCAAAAGTTTCTTTCCAAAAGTATATTCGAAATCATACTGACATATATTTAGAGAAAGTGGCATTATAGCAAGGAATTACAAAATAGCTTTCATATATATCACAAGTTCAAAATCAAAATTTGAATGATAATTCAGAATCAAAAGTTCAAAAAAAATGTCGCAATCAAATTAGCAGAATTAGAATTCATAATCTGAGTCTGAAAATTCGGAATTAGAAAGTCAGACTCAAATTCATAATCAAATTTTAAAATCCAAATTCTGGTTCATTATAAGCTCATAAAACAAACATGCTAACATTGGCATACTGAATACTCAATCTAATGCTAAGAGACCCACTAGAAAACTCACGAAAACCATCTTAGCCAGAGTTCAGAATTCGGAGGCCAAAAGTTATCTTATCTAATAGTTCTAAAAGTGCAGAACTTTAACTCCTACTGAATATTTATTCATGATTATTTTAAGAGTCTTGGTCCGTTATTAATTACCGAACAAATATCCCAAACATATACACATACAAAATAATCATACAAAGTTCAAAATAATGTCACTCACATAAATTCATACTTTAAAAAATTTAAGTATCCATGTAAGAGTCCAATTTTAGTAACTAAAATAATATGTTGCCAAAAGTAATATTTAAATAAAATATTTTTGAAATCACAAAAGGGTAATAACCACTTACCTCGAAGTAGCTAAAACATAACAAAATTCTTTAAATTTCCCACACAAAAATTCATCACACAATACTTAAATTCAACTGCTAAACAAACCTACTCGTATATAGTCTATAATGTCACTACAAATTATCCGAGACCCAAAAATATCATAACAAAGTATTAACTCACAATCCATTGATTTTCAAAAATATTATTTCCCAAAAATAATACTAAACCAACCTTTACTTTGTCATAAAATATTTATACTATTTATTCTTACATTAAATATTTTACTACAAAAGTACTATGCTTCTTTATCCCAAAATTTTAGTCTTGTTGATGTTACTAAAATAATTTTTCTCAAAAAATATAAGTTTATAAATATCCTTCTTATAAAATATTCAAGAATATAATATTTCAAAAATATTATGCTTACTACGTAAAATTTTCAAACTATCTTATTTAATTACTACAAAAGTTAAACTTTTAATATCCTATAATTACTTGTGTCAAAAGTATACAAACATATAGTCTAAAAATGATATTATAAGTAACTACATGACTTGTTATATAAATCAACTAAAGTAACTTAATTCCAGGACCTGACTTGTTGTATAAATCAACTAAAATAACTTAATTCCATGACCTAACTACATTTCGTATTCATATTTCATTCTATGTGAAAAATTCCTTTTCCCTTTTTTTTTTTTTTTTTTTTCTTTTCTATCTTCTACTTCCATGCAGTACACCAACCCGTCACCACACTCTAATCACCAAACCAAACAAAAACCTGTGGGAAGGGCGTCGTAGAATCGTAGCAGTCTACCCCTCCGTCCTTTTTTTTTTTTTTTTAATTCTAGAAAAATCTTATTTAAATTAAAATAATAAAAATAATAATTTTCAAAAAAAATATCTCCCTATACCCAACATACTCTTACAGATTTAACAATTCATATTAATCAATAAAAATTACAAATTTAAGATAATAATCCCAACGGAAAAAAATTAAACCTAGACATGATATCCACTATACAAGAAGCATAAATAACTATAAACAAATTTATCGGAAAGAACTAAGGTTAGGAATTTATACTAAATTCGATACACGACGAGCTTCTAATGTGCACGATAACCCTCTCTCTAAAGCTCCAAAATCTCAGCCAAGAAAATAATAATATAACCCTACAAAATCCCCTATTTATACATGTTTCCAAATGTTTCCAACTTCTAACTCCTATATGTTAGCTAAATTTCCACAATTCCTACAATGATTTGGTAACTAGTGGTTGGCTGAAAGTATAGCCGAAAATTCTTGGAATTACGAAAATTAGTAACTAATTGGCAAAAGATTTGTACTTAAAGTGAAAAATATTTTTAGACACTAGGTTAGTCCAAATTAAATAACACAAGACAAATAGGAGACCGTAGCTAATAGGAATCAAATCTTTCCATGTGAACATACCACATAACTAAATTTCATCCAACAATGACAAGTAATTCAAATCCAAATAAAATTTGTAGTATATTAGATATTCTCAAATATTAAATTATATATATATTTGGAAAATGATTGGGGTTTACAGGTGTTAGGTCAAGGAGGTAAGATTTTTGACCATCAAAAGTTATGTTTCCAAGAAGTGAATCTCCAAGGTAAGTACCTTTCAACCTTTTTATTGATTGTATCATATATGACTACTTTTGCAATGATATTTTCTATTAAATGAAGGTAAATTAGAATGGTTATAGTCGTATATGTGGTGATTATGCAATCATATTCTATGTTGTAAGTTAAGTGCTTAAGATTGTTCTTGTTTACTTTATGTTTATGTTGATATAATTTTATGATTAATATTGCATTAATGAGTGTGAAGGTTTAATCATTAGATTGGCCATTCAATTGGAAATTTAGTTGAAGTGCTAAAAAATATAAATGTTATTTGTTCGTGGAAGCACTTTGTTATATCTAACTGTGAGCTAATTGTGTGAAGCATTGCATTATCATTCACTTTGCATGAGCTCAATGGGTCATTAAGTAGACTTGGCTTTTGTGTTTATGTAAATGATTCCATTCAAGTACTCGACTCCATTATTATTATACCAAATTTATCGAGAAGACAAGTGATAGACACTCTATTATGTCTAGTCTATACGGGTAAATAATATATAGACCTTGATCCAGTTGCTAGATGACTTACTTGAACCATGAGCTAAAATGATGTGATTGCATAACATGAGTTTGAGTACATTGCATACTTTGTACCTAAGCACCCTACACTTGTTATATGCCAATATATCAATTATTAGTTTTAAGTACTATAGAAGTTACTAGGTAATGTTTTGCTCATCCCATATTGTTAATATTATTTTGTAGTCAAAATATTGCTTATGTGCTTTCGTTGGGGAGTAGAGTTGGGAAGGTAGTCTTGGTAAACGGCCCTAGCTCTTGGAGCAAGCGTGTTGCTGATTGCATGGTGTGAGGTTTCACCCGTTTGTCTAGCCTGTGTGTCAATGTTGTACACATAGGGTTTGTTTTTGTTATTGAACTGTACACTAGATGCTTTGAACCCCTCTTACCCCTTAGTTGTATATAAGTGTTTTAAAGAATATTATCCTAGTTGTGTATTATGTTTTGTTGGCTGAAATTTGAAGAGTAATTTGGAATTATAGTTATTAGATGCTCTAGTTGTCAAGCTTACACGTTGAGGACAAACTTGGGGTGTGGTGTGTCGTGGTCCAAATCTTGGGGCATGACAGACCTTTGTTGGTTTGATTTTGATTTACAAGATTATAAGCTGAAATATACCAAACGAAACTGAATACATTCGAGTTTTCATCTTTTCCAAGTATTTTTAAAATTTCAAATAATATGCTATATATTCCATGACAATCTCTTCTAGAGTTTAATATCATAATTAATATAATTTATTTAAAAATGAATTTTGATATTTTTTATTTTAAATTTCAAAGATAATATTTGTCTAATGTCTAGTGAAATAATGTTAAATTACTTGTTTTGGTTAAAGATAAATATTAACAAAAGTAAATCTATTGTTTGTGAAGTTGTTATCGCTAAATGAATATTTTTGTCAATGTAATACTTCTCTATGAAGTTGTTATCGCTAAGTGAATATTTATATTAATGTCATACTTCTCTATGTATGTGAGAGAGAACAGTGAGAGATTAATCTTTCTGTAATTAATATAAACAAACAAACCACCTTAATCTTACTAAGTAGGGTTGGTTGCATAAATCCTGTTACACCATTGAATTCTGTCATGGACCATATTCTCCTCAATTCTTAGATGGGCTATATCTTCCTTACAAGTTACTCACCAATCGTCTTTTCCGGTCTTCCCCTACCCCTCTTATGTTGACTACTCTCTCTAAAATCTACTCGCCAAACAGGCGCTTCTACTGGCCGTTTTAACACATGACCTAACCACCTTAAGCGTGTTTCTCTCATCTTCTTATCAA
This sequence comes from Cinchona pubescens, assembly GCA_025175665.1. NCBI lineage: Eukaryota > Viridiplantae > Streptophyta > Magnoliopsida > Gentianales > Rubiaceae > Cinchona > Cinchona pubescens. Next base: position 3,613,592 of record JANKKI010000064.1, read on the forward strand.
TAGATGCAACTCCAATCCTCTAACGAATATGCTCATTGCTGTTCGGTAAGATATTGATTAGGTTTTGAAGACAATGAACAAGTAATAAAAAAAAACCTTAATTATCCTAATCAACTACCACACACTCACAAGTATACGAGGTAAGTTTGTATATAGGATGAGTAAGGATCGTTCCCACGAGGACTATTGGAACAATTAATAGGTTCACAAGTCTATTTACTAGTTAGACAAAATAATTAAGGGTTTTTAAATATATTAAACTAAATAAAAATCACCTGAAATTGAAATAAAGACAAGAACATAAAATTCTAGCCCTACGAAAAGCAATTAAGGATAATTAACTAAATACCCTAATTCAATCTATCCTACTAGTTGTGAGAATTTAATCAAGAACGAGAATTCAAATTAATCTACTCTATGAAAGAGATTAAAAACAATAAAATAAAACCCTAACGACTAAACTTATGGAAGCAACTAATAATTTGAAAGCAATAAAACAAGAATGATAATTGAAAAATAAGAAAGCAATAAGAACGAAGATTAAATTGCATAAAATTAAATCAAACTCATTAATTGAAGCAAGAACGAATGTTGATGATGGTCAAATCTCAAATTCTTGACAAGAGATTTAAATCGTAGTGAAAACAATTGAAAAATCTACCCTATCGATAAATTATTGATTAACTATTGAAAACCTAAAAACTAATGATGGCTGATGATGATCCCCACTTTCTTCCCCTTTTCTTGGCGTATTTATAGATATTTTTAGGGTTTTGGGATTCCGGGATGATAAGTACACGCTTTTTCATGTAACCAGACCCACGGGAGGACTTTTCTTCCAAAATAAGTCACTTAACACAAACTGCCCATCGACATTCGGTGCCTGGGCGCTGGACTTTTGCTGTGCTTGGGCAATGTTTCCAGTGAGCACAAGCTCTCTTATTGGACTTGGCGCCTAGGCACTGCAAAATGGGCGCTGTGTCCATTATGGCGGCTCTATTTTATCTTTATTTTTCTCTATGATGCATGTAGAATTTAGAAAAACTCAAAAAAAAGAACGTTGTAGCCCTATGTCTTATCTTTCCAAAACATTTTGAATCATCTCGATTGGAGTTTGGATACGATTGTTATGCTCAATCTACAAAACTATGTCAAAATCGCTTCTTGCCGGTGTATATTTTCTAACTTTGCAATTTTGAACGAGATGCCTATAGAATCCTTGAAAAATCAAAACATAAAAGTTGTAGAACTCTTCTTATCTTTCCAAATCATCAAAAATAACAAAAATCAAAGCTCGAACAAGAGAGTAATGCTTGATCTTCCAAATTATATCCGATTTGCACCACGCCAGCGAACGTTTTCGTCTAATATTGTGATCCATTTTCTAAACTCATTCTTCACTCAAACCTTACAAGGCTCAAAATAAACTATTTTAGCTCATAATTACTCAATTCATACTTAAATTACATTAAAATAGAGGTAAATGACACATAAAATATAGTATATTTATGAGTTTATCAAATACCCTACACTTAGTTTTTGATCGTCCTCGAGCAAAACATAGAAATAAATCACAAACACACTTAACACATCTTATCAATCATCCACATGAATAACTAAGAATCAAATCATCATAAGGAAAATAGTAAAATGATAATAAACCCTATACACGAATTCCAGTGAAGGTGTGTGCATAGCCATACAAAAATCATGCAAACCCTTTGAATTTTTCTAAACACTCTATAGCTTACTTTTCTTACACTTCTCCACTACTGTAGACAATCGATTCGACTTAAATTAGGTAAGACTTTTATCTTGTAATGTAAGGCTAGGTTATTGGCTAATAAAGAAGGGAAAAATGATAAACAAATAAGAAAAAAAGTTTTAAGATAAATAAATGTGCGCCTCATTAATATAAAATTTCTTTTTGAACCTTAAAACACCCATCCTTTAAAGAAGTAACCCCACACTTAATTCTCCAAACACCCATAAAAATTTTGTGCAACAAACAAAACAAAATTCTAGTTTTTTCAATTTCAACCCTTCTTGCCAACACCGTGTAAAAATATCTCCCTTTTTTTTTTCTTTATTTTCTCCCAAAACGGGTACCAGTGATAGGCACTACCCGCAAAAAATAGCTACGAAGGTACCAGTGATAGGCACCACCTGCTAACACACTAATGTAGGTACCAATAATGGGCACCACCTACTATGGTAAAAAAATTTCTAACACCCCTACATCGTAATTCATTCTAACACTCTCATACAACTACCTTCCCTCCTTATATTCCGTTAACAATTAATGTGGTATTAAAACTCTTAAGGGACATATATGATAGCACAAAAAGATAGATAAAAAATGAGTTAGAAAAAAAATGAATGGGGCTTCTGTCCATTCAAAGCACTCTAAATTAAGGCTCGAATAGGGTTTTTGGGATAAATTTTACAATAATGGTTGGCTTGAAAGGCTCAAATATACAAAGAAATGCCTACCCGCATCTTTACATCAAATCAAATTATCCAAAATTTTGCCTTGAAAATGTAATATAGTAAGTATCTGGAGTGCAACATAAGTGAATTTACAATATTATCTCTTAGTGCGAAAAAGCTATAACATTGTAGGCTATTAGTGCTCAAAAATTAGAAATCATGCTAGAAAAATATTATAATTGACTATCCTCTTCATGAAAACTTAGTTCAAAAATTATCAAGTAGAAAATCAAAGTAAAATGCTTAGCAATTTGGGAACAAAATTTTTTTTAAAATTTGAAAAGCTCTCAAATAAAAAACTAAGCTAGAAATATAAAAGCAAAAATTAAGAAAATGAACAACCAGAACTCCAAATAAATATAAATTAAGAAAACTCCCCACCCTACACTTAAAGTATAGCATTGTCCCCAATGCAAAAATAATGGAGAGTAAAAAGGAAAAAAGGGAAGCTTCTCTATGAACGAACAATAATTAGTGCCGTTTATTTTGAACTAAATACACCGGAGCCAAGGTGGAAAACATCAACTACTAAAACCGAAAACAAAACATAAAAACCCATAAGACATTGGGAAAAACAATAAAATCAAGAAACTAAACAAAAAGATAAACTAAAATTAACAAAAAACATGGGTTGCCTCCCATATAGCGCCCTTATTTATAGTTTTAGTCTCGACTTTGGCTTCCATGAAAAAAGTTTAACACCATTTTTCATCATTCTTGATGCTTGCTTTCTAACATGAACATGAACTTGCACTCGTTTCCAAGCATTTACCAGAGATAGTGCACAAATGATAGCTCAATTCGCTATTTGCACTGCTTTTTCTACTTTTTGCTCATGGTTCTTTTACCCAAACCCTCATCCTTCCACGCTTGTGAAACCAATCCATGAATTCTTCCCCTCTCACTTTCGTCATTCGGTGGTTTATTTACCAAGGATCTGTCAATTTTGGAGTCTTCATTTATTTCATCATCCTTTTTGAATGCATTAGCTTGACCCACCTTGGATACCTCTTCTTCAAACCTATCAATAAATGAACCAAGGGAATAATTAGCATATTTTTTCTCAAATATTTGAACATTATTATCATAATTAAAAACATCAATTACAATAGATTCATTATCAACTCGCAAATTCAACTTCTCTTTACTAACAGCTATTAAAGTATGTTGGTTGATAAAAATGGCCTCCTTAGATTGAGCAAAATTTCATTGTCCTCGCCGATGTCTAACACCAAGAAATCAAAGAGAAACACCAACTTCTCTACTTGCACAAGTACATCCTCCAGCAAGCCATATGGTTTTATCTTGGACAAATCTGTCAATTGGAGTGTAATGTTGGTTGGTTTTGCATTAGTGATTCCTAGGTTGTCATAGATGGCCTTCGGCTTAATGTTGATGCTTGCCCCCAAATCACAAAGTGAACGATTCAACATGTGTCCTCCAATGGTCACCGGTATAGAGAAACTACCGGGAACCTTGAGCTTAAGGGATAACCTCCTTTGAACATTGGCACTGCACTTGGCATTAAGACAAACTATCTCATCATCATCCCATCCCTGCTTCTTGGCCAATAGATCCTTCATGAACCGCGCATAATTGAGCATCTTATTGAGAACATCAACCAAAGGGATATTTACATTTACCCTTTTGAGCATCTCGAGAAACTTCTGGAATTGTCTCTCTTTTTCCTCCTTCTTTGGATCAATGAGTCGGTGAGGAAATGACACTTTTATTGCAGGATCCAATTTAAAAGAATCATCCACTTTCTTCTTCCTCGACTCATTCAATCTTCTTGGTCATCTTCTCGTTGTTATCTTCAATATCAAGTTTTTCTTCAATTGTCTTGGATTTTTGCTTCCTAGCTTCTGTATCAACCTTTATCTTGTCATCTTGTATAACCAATTCCTTTCCAATCCTCAGTGAAATAGCATTACATTGCTCATTTTCGAATCACATGGATTTGGAATTGTGTCACTCAACAATGCTCCAACTGGTCTCTTATTGTTTTGTCAGGCTATTTGTCCCTATTTTAATTCAAGGTTTCTCGTGGTAACCTACAAATTTTCACACTCCCTTTGCAATCTCTCAAAATCTCTTCTCAAATTATCATCGTTGAATGAATCATGATTCACATGTGCGAGATAAATTGAATTTTGAGATGGTGGTCTTTTTGGTGGAGGCTGGTATGAGCTATTTTGTTGATGTGGAAAGTTTTGGGTATACCTTTGATGAGATGGTTGATATGGTCTAGATAATGAGGTTTGGTTGAGAAAATTTTGCTGTGGCTGGTTGGGCTAAAATGAAGGATTTTGGACATTGTTTTGGTTAGTCCAAGAAAAGTTGGGATGGTTCCGTCAAGAAAGGTTGTATATATTGCCATAGTACGTGGACTGATTATATGAGCTAGAATTTTGATTAGAAACGTATTGAGCTTGCTCATTTTGCATCATCGAAGCAGCTTATCACAATAGCCATTTTGGTGATTTCCTCTACAAAAATCACAATTCCAGATCCCTTGGTTTGCCGAACCTATGGAGTTCACTGAGTTTTTTCCCATATTTTCTGTGGCTTTTGTCAAGTTTGTAATAGCACTCATCATCATGTTTTGCTGAGATAAAAAAGAGTCATAACTAGGCATACCTCCTTGTTGTCCAACTGAAGGAGTTATTGCTCCATGATGGTAATGAGTAGATGCCATTCTTTCTAACAATTCATGTGCTTTCTCTGAGTTTTATAGGGGAAAGAACCTCCCACACTTCCATCAACAATTAGTCTTGTCTTTGAAAACAGTCCATTATAGAAGGTTTGGACTTGCAACCACAGAGCTATAGCATGGTGCATACACTTCCTCAACAGCTCCTTGAAACTATCCCATGCTTCACTTGAACTCTTTCTAGTGATTTGCCTAAATGATGTAATCTCATTTCGGAGCTTAGCTGTCCTAGTCGGTGGAAAGTGTTTGGCTAGCATCAGAAGAGCATATTACATACAAATTCTTAAGCAAGTTGGTCCCATGTTGTGAAAGTGCCTTGTCAATATGATTGCAGCCAAAATCTTGCTCTATCACGTAAGGAAAAAAGGAATGCTCTCATCTGGATACAATTGGGATGGACTCTATTTTACCTGAATGTATCAATGACCTCCTCAAATCTGATTAAGTGCACATAGAGATATTCATTGGGCCCTTCTCCAAACATAACATGTGTTTGGAGCATTTGTATCAACGCAAGCTTGATTTCAAAGTTATTTGATTGTGCTAGTAGCCGAGCAATGCTAGAACTTGCCCCCTAGAAATTAGGTATGGCATAATCTCTAAGATTTCGGGGTTTAGTATCAGTATTAACCAAGTTGCCATTGTTGCCTGCAACCTCCTCTTATTCATTGATGGTGGGGTTTGGATTCTCTATTAGATGGTCACGTTGGTTTGAATCTTGTCGTCTAGGCTTGCTACTTATCGTCCGTTCAATCTCCAAGTCAATAGGATGAAGTGGTTTGATTGGATGAACGAGTAATGACAATAAACTACAAGAAAAGAAAACCAAAGATCAAATATTGAAGACAAAATCCAAACAAACTCGAGAGAACAATAAATAATTGTAAATAAATAAATAGCAAAAGAAATAAAAAGTCTAATCTAGTAAGACTCACTACAACTAATATTGTTACCCACAAAAAATAGTCCCCAACAACGGCACCAAAAACTTATTCGGTAAGATATTGATTAGGTTTTGAAGACAATGAACAAGTAATTAAAAAAAAAGCTTAATTATCCTAATCAACTCCTACACACTCGCAAGTATACGAGATGAGTTTGTATATACGATGAGTAAGGACGTTCCCACGAGGACTATTGGAACAATTACTAGGTTCACAAGCCTATTTACAAGTTAGACAAAATAATTAAGGGTTTTCAACTAAATTTAAACTAAATTTAATCAAATGAAATTGAAATAAAGACAAGAACGTAAAATTCTAATCCTACGAAAAACAATTAAAGTTAAGATAATTAACTAAAAACACTAATTCAATCTATCCTACTTGTGAGCATTTAATCAAGAACAAGAATTTAAATTAATCTACTCTATGAAAGCGATTAAAAACAATAAATAAAACCCTAACGACTAAACTTATGGAAGAAACTAATAAGTTTAAAGTAATAAAACAAGAAAGATAATTTAAAAACAAGAAAGCAATAAGAACAAAGATTACATTGCATAAAATTAAATCAAACTCAGTAATTGAAGCAAGAACGAATGTTGATGATTGTCAAATATCGAATTCTTGATAGGAGAATGAAATCCTTGCTCAAACAATAGGAAAATCTACCCTACGGCTAAATTATTGACTAACTATTGAAAACCTAAAAACTAATGATAGCTGATGATGAGCCCTCCTTTCCTCCCATTTTTTGGGTGTATTTATAGATATTTTTAAGATTTTGGGGCTCTGGGATGATAAGAACATGCTTTTCCATGAAACCAAGCCCACGGGATGACATTTCTTGCTTGAAGGCCAAAATAAGTCACTTAACGCTAACTGCAGTCGATCGGTGCAAGGCACTATTTCCAATGAGCATAAGCTCCCTTACTAGACTTGGCGCCTAGGCGCTGTAAAATGGCACTAGGTCTAATATGGTGGCTCTATTTCGTCTTCATTGTTTACCATGCTGCAGGTAGAATTTGGAAAAATTCAAAATATGAAAGTTGTAGCTCTATGTCTTGGCTTTTCCAAACATCTTGAATCACCTCAATTATAGCTCAAACAAAAAAGTTATGCTCAATCTACCAAACTATGTCAGAATCGCTTCTCACCGGTGCATATTTTCTAACTTTGCAACTTTGAATGAGATGCCTATAGAATCTTTGAAAATTCAAAACATAAAAATTGTAGAACTCTTCCTTAGATTTCCAAATCATTCAAAGTCACACTAATCAAAGCTTGAACAAGTGAGTTATTCTTGATCTTCCAAATTATATCTGATTTGCACCACGCTAGTGAACGTTTTTCTCTAATATTGTGATCCATTTTAACTAATTCTTCACTCAAATCCTACAAAGCTAAGAATAAACTATTTTAGCTAATAATTACTCAATTCTTACTCATTATATTAAAATGGAGGTAAACGACGAATAAATTTAGTATATTTATGAGCTTATCAATTGCTTATCCTGTCCATCCTAGTGTACCCACACATCCATCTTAACATTCGCATTTTTGTTACCCTCATCTTTTGTTCATGTGTGTAATTTATTGTCCAACACTCAAACCTATAAATCATCCTGACCTAATTGTCGTTCTATAGAATTTACCCTTAAGTCGTAAAGGAATTTTGCAGTCTCATAATATTCCCGATGCCATTCTTTATTTAGTCCAACCCGCTTGTATCCGATGTGTAACATCTCGATCTATACCACCATCACTCTGAAAAACAAATCGTAAATACTTAAAATTTTCACTTATGGCTATCTCTTGGTCTCCGATACTAACCCTTATTCCATTCCTATATGCATCCTTGCTATAAACTTAAATTTCATATATTCTGTTTTTGATCTACTAATTCTAAAAGTGTCTCTTTCCAAACCTCGAGTTTAGCATTAACCCCATCTTTTGTTTCATCTACTAACACAATGTCATTTGCAAAAATATACACTATGATATTTCCTCCTGTATGTGCCTTAAAAGTTCATCTATGACCAATGCAAATAGAAAAGGATTTAGAGCCGAACCTTGGTGTAAACCTATATTTATAGAGAATTCTCGTGTCAGCCTTCCCGATATTCTCACACTTGTAATCACATCCTTATATATCTCCTTTATTGATTCTATATATGCTATTCTAACTTCTCTTTTTTCTAAAACTCTCCACATAACTTCTCTGGGGACTCTATCGTATGCCTTTTCAAGATCAGTAAAAATCATATAAAATTCTTTTTCTTATCCCGGTATCTCTCGATAAGTCTCCTTAAGAGATGTATGGGTTCAGTAGTCGATCTCCCTAGCATGAAATCAAACTGATTATCTGTCAGACACCTTAGTCTCGTTTCTTGACCTTTTTTCTATCACCCTCTCCCAAAGTTTCATCGTATGACTCATTAACTTAATACCTCTGTAATTCGCACAATTTTGTATATCTCCTTTACTTTTGAATATGGCTATGAGAGCACTCTTCTTCTATTGGTCAGGCATTTTTTTACTCTTCAATATTTTATTGAAAATATTGGTATGCCAACTTATGCCTTTCTTTCCTAAGTATTTTCATATCTGGATTGGAATATCATCGAGACCAACTGCTTTTCCTTTCTTCATCTTCTTCAAAGCCTCCTCTACATTTGATTTCGGAATCTTTCAATAATACATTACATTTCTATACTCCTCTACTTAGCTAACTCTCCTAAAATGATGTTGTCTCTATTACCTTAATTGAATAGATGATGGAAGTATCTCTTCCACCTTTCCTTAATTTCCTCATCTCTTACTAGTACCTTATAATTTTTATCCTTGATGCACTTGACTTGGTTTAAGTCCTTTGTCGGGAGCTATGGGCTCTAGCTTTAGCAATTTTATAAATATCTTGCTCCCCCCCTCCTTAGATTCTAATTTTTGGTAAAAATATTCGAAAGCTCTATCCCTCGCTTTACTTACAACCTTTTTTGCCTCCTTTTTAGCAAGCTTATATTTCTTAATATTTTCGTAACTTCTACAACTATATAAAGTCTTATAGTTAGCCCTCTTAATTTTGATTTTATCTTGTACACCTTCATCCCACCACCAAGATTCCTTGTTCATGGGGGCATAAGATCTTGACTCTCCAAGTATCTTCTTAGCCATTGTTCTCACTCTAGTTGCCATGTCATTCCATAAAGTGTCAGATTCTCCTTGTAAGTCCCAAATACTTTGTCCTAACAAATCTTCCTTAAAAATTTCTTCTTTTTCTTTCTTTAAATTCCTCCACTTAATTCTAGGTGATTTAAGTAGGTTCTTTCACCTAATGTGATGTTTAAGTCTCAATTCCACCACCGAAAGCCTATATTGTGAAGTTTAACATTTCTCCACGTATGATTTTTACAATCTCTACAAACCTTCCTATATCTCTTTCTTGTGAGGAGAAAGTCAATCTATAAATTTGTTGAACCACTTTTAAAGGTAACTAAATGTTCCTCCCTCTTCTTGAAAAAAAGTATTGATAATGCAAAGGTTGAATGCCATTCCAAACTCCAATATTGATTTTGCTTCTTCATTTCTTCCCCCCACAACCATATCCACCATGCACTTCTTCATAACCCTCATTATCTCCAAGATTAGTTAATATAAGATCAAATAAATTCATTTTATATTATTGAAAAAAATTTGATATCCATTTTAAAATACAAAAACAAATTCATAATTAGATACAAAAAAAATATTCATAATTAACTTTATTATATTATATTTTATTAGAAATTCGATCAATTTTATACATATGTGTGTGTGTACGCGTGTGCGTGTGTGTATGTGTGCACATACATTCGTGCTTGTGTGTGGTGTAGATATATGCGCATCTAATTAAGTTTCCTTTACACGAATTAATTATAACTACAAAACCTCAATAATTAGTCTATATTTATCTTAAGATATGGATGATAATATTTGTAATTTTTAATTAGTTTTTGTCAAAATATGTGAAATATTATAGTAGAACTAACTTGAAGTAAACTATAAAACCGATTCAAACTGAATGCAAACTGAGTGAATAGTTTTTACATAAAATGTTTGATTTTGGTTTGAAATTGTGAAAATTGATATAAAAATTGTTGTTAGCAAAGCCTTAAAACCGACCCAAATGGAACCGTGAATACCTCTAGGCTAGACTATAAAATTCAAGTTCGTCTGATGAAGAATGTGAATTTTACCATCACAAAGATAGAGAAGGGATTGGGAAAAAATTCATTGGCTCAACGAAGGTGATCAAAACACTCATTTCTTTCAACACACTCTCTCGCAATGCCAATAGACAAATGCCATTCTCGATTGAAAATGCCCTCTAAAGAATGGACTTTTGACAAACAGATTATTATCATGTAGATTTTGGGACCATTTCTCCACCTTCCATACGTCCACTGCACCACTGTTTACCGTGTGCCTTACCCAACCCTCACCCTTAAATTCTGATCCCCTTCTTGACACCCCATCTATTTCTGAACTCACAAATTCTTTGTTTTCTCTCTTTCGGATAAATATCCAAACTCGAACGGCTATCATCCTAGATTTTATCATAAATATTGGGCCCTTATCGGTGATCAAGTTTGTCTTTTTCTTCAATCTATCTTTGACCAGGCTTGCATACCAAGAGTAGCAATCAAACATTCCTCATACTTATTCCCAAAGTCCTCCAAACAGCACATCCTACATATTATTGACCTATTAGACTTTGGAAAACCGCCTATAAAATTCTAGCCAAAATAATCGTCCAAAGGCTCTGAGCCTTCATTCAATCGCAGCATGTTTCACCTTTTCAGATGGCATTTATTTAGGGTGCAAAAGCTCAGGACAATATCATCATTCCAAACAAACTCCTACATTCCTTCTAAAAATAAGAAAGGCAAGGGTGGCTTCTGAATCTCAATGGTCAATCTTGCAAAAGCCTATGATAAAATTTCCTAGACATTTCTTTTTGACACCCTAACCGTTTTCCTCTTCCCAGTCACTTTGTTATGCTAATCATGTCTTTTGTCACCACCTCTAATTTTGTTGTACTCTGTTGGGGCCAACCTTCCTAATTCTTTCCCCCTTCTTGCAGTCCCTGACAAGGTGACCCGCTATCCCTCTATCTTTCATCTTATGCATGAATGAACTCAGTAATCGCTTACAAGAAGGGATCACTTGTAAGCAACTCCACCTCTTAGGCCAGCTAGAAGTAGGGTTTCTCTCACCTCATGTTTGTCTACAATCACCTTTTATATCTTTACACTGTGACGGCAGTGTATTCCCAACCACTCATATCGCTAGTGTTGCGGGTATCCTTCGAAATGAGCATCGGAGATAACTGGTAGGTTATTGTTGCTGCATTGGCCCCACTTCTGTCCTTGCCTGATAAACTTTGGGCTGCTAGGGATGGCTTAAAAAGCGCCTGGGATTGGGGTTTTCGCCACATTGAGCTTTTAGTGGATGCACTATTGCTTGTACACTATCTTTTGGATTCACAACCCCCTATCCCCTCCCCTACTCTCTCACTCATTATGGATTGCAAGCCCCTCCTCTGGAGACAATGGATCATGCGGATTAAGCACATCTATTGCGAGCAAAATCAAGTAACAGATAGGTTGGCTAAACATGCGGTGCAACAGAGTGACTTCTTTTGTTTTGCTTCATTTAGCACCTCCTTTTGTTTAGCAATAACTATTTTTTGATGTATACTATTGCCCACCCTATGACATGTGGGAGTTACTCTATGTTCGGATTGTACTACTGTTACTACTGTTCCCATGTCTATGTCTATAACCACCACTACTACTTCTTAATGAAGTTCTTTTATTTTTGTAAAAAAAAAAAAAACCAAAAATATCCAACCCAAAGAATTGTACAATCATAGTAAATCACTAGTAATCAAAGAAAAAAGCTTGCCCTTATCTATGCTATAACAATCAATCCAAGTGGACTAAAAATGCTTTGGAGCCCTATTAGAAGCAAAAATAAGGAAAAAAACATTTATGCAAGAAAACATCATAACAAGATTTGTAGTATTCATTAGCTAAAAATTGGAGGAAAGGAATTCCTTGTTCGAAGATCACTTGGAGACGTTTAGTATTAGTATAAAATCAAGTTAGCTTCTTGATGTTTTAAACACCTATAAGCAGACCACAGTAGATTCTTGAAATCAAACTAAGCTCTTTGAAATCAAACTAGTAAACTCTTTGAAACCAAACTAGTAAACACTTGTCTCAGTGTTTAGATATAAGTTTTAAATCGAATTACTAGACATTTTTATATTGGCTTGAAATCATACTACTCTGCCTCAATTTTTTGTTAACAATTCTAGATTGCATTTTTTTTTTCTAAGATCTAAAGTAAGTTGGTATGTGGTATTAGAAAAGAGACCATATACGGCCAAGACCCCAAGGATAAAGGACAATAATTTGCCTAGGAAAAATTACCTCAATATAATTCCAACTATTTCAATAGTCCTCATAGTCCCCTAAGTTAAATTTTAGCCTAATTAGTCCCTCAACTAAATAGTTGTATCCAATTTGGTGCCTAAATGGTATAGCTACCCAAACCATAAGATTTTTTAATTTTGACCGGTGTTGACTAAGGGTAAAAGCATCAATTCATCTAAATCTGATACTTTAAGTGTTAACTCCTTACCCAAATAGTACCCCAACTTTTTTATTAAAACTGAATTAGTCCCTCAACTAAAAATTTAGTCAAATTAGTCCTCAATTAAAAATTTTTACATTGAAGATTACTTAGTATTAAGGGATTTAGGAGTTAGATACGAGAAGTAAAATCATGTCCTTATTACAAATTTAAAGGATAGTCAGAATTTAAATTGTAGTTTTCAAGCTTCAACATCCTTTACTTGGGTTCAGATGATAATCACCATCTACATGTATTCTATGTTCATATAACTTAATGGGGGGTTCAGGATTATTTGGAGAATAACATGCATAAGGAGACAGATAATCATATCTCCTTTGATGTCTGGGACAATTTGACTCAGTAGGCTTGATTTTTCTTTCGATTACCTTTAAATCAGTAGGACTTTTTGTCCCTTTTAAGTTCCAAAAAATCAGAAAAGTTCTTACTTGAAAATTTTTTCACAATGCGAAAATCATCTTATGACTTCCTTTGAAGATAATTGGTTCATAGTTGTACTTCAAATGACTCAAAATTAACCATGAACTTAAAGTAAATCAATCATCCATGTCTGGGTTTGGTGGAGATGGCTAAAGGAATGTTTGCTAGCAGAGTAGGAGGGAGAGGAAGATGGGCTGGTGGTGGTTAGAGTTAGTAAAGAAAGTAATTGTAGGTAGATGAGGAAGGGAGGTTCGAGAGGATGGCAGACGATAGATAGGGAAAGAAAGTATAAGGGGTGGAGGTGGATAGGGTAGGTATTGGAAGTGGTTGTTGGTGAAGAGATTGAAGGGGAGGATAGAAGGGATAGCGGCTGATGGAAGGAGAAGGAGGGGAGGGGAGGGAAGGGTATAAGGTTAGGGTTTTCTTTAGTTGAGGGACAAGTTTGGCTAAGTTTCTAGTCAAGGGGCCAATTCGTTTTTAATAAAAAAGTTAGAGGACTATTTGGGTTATAATTAATACCTAAAGTATCAGATCTAGGTGAATTAACGCTTTTGCCCTTTAGTAAATACCGATCAAAATTCAAAAACTTATCTTTTGGGTGGTGTCGCCCAAACCCTATTCCGATTTTAGTAAAATAGTTGGCGGACTATTGAAATAATTTTCCCGTTTGTCCTATTAAAAACAAGAAATGAAGGTTTTTTCATTTTACTCTTAAAAGATATTTTAGGGCATAAAATCTTCAAAAGAATACTTGTCCTCAAGGGAAGACCTAGGTGTTAAACTTTGGAGAGGGAGACAAAAACTATATTGACATATTGTTGGGAAGATAGTTTTTAGACTTTTCTAAATGCAATTTTAGGGGTAAAATTTAATTTTTTAAAGGTGTTAATGAAATTTTAAAAATTATATCAAGGAAAATATTACATTTTCAAAACTTTTGGGGAATAAAAATTATATAAATACATTCGTAGGGAATAATTTTTTATATTTTCTAAAAAAATTTTGGGGAGAGGAGGCAAAATTTAATTTTTATAATAAAGTAATAATAATTCAAAGAATTTTAAGAAGAGAAAAATATGATTTAGAAATCTTGCAAAAGTAGGTAGGGTTGCCCCTCCATGTCCCTAATTGTCTGCCAGTGCTTGTCCTAATAGTCTCAAATATATTACTATCTTATCAGGAATGCTACAGGAGTTCTTCATATTTCTTTGGTTTAATAACATTTTGATCTCTAAAATAGGTAGATAATTATACTTTGCCACCTAAACTATATTAATATACACTTTACTCTCTATTAACACTATTCATCCATTAACAATTTTACAACCAACAAGATAATATAGTTAAATGACTAAACTACCCTTGGTACTATATTTTAATTTTTATGTATTTAAATTTTGATTGTGATGTGATAAGTATTTCAAAATAAGAAAAAATAATCTACATAATATTTCATATAATCCATAACAATATATTTTTTGGTCAATTTAATTTTTGAATTTCATTTAATATTACTTCAAATTTGATTGTTTAATTATAGTAATAGAACAATCTCGAAATGGGCTTATTTTCTATTTAAAATTTTTTCTTTAAGTATATTGGGTGATAATATATTTTCTGCAAAACTTTTGTGAACTTTTTATCTCTCTTAGTATTATTACAATTTAATATTTGGTATAACTTGTATAAATTACAATGTCAGATATAATTTAATTCTTATATTTTCTCATATTTTCACTTTCTATAGTTAAAAATATCAATTTTTTATTATTTTTTATTATTTTTTATTTTTTAAATTATTTTATAACTATCAAACATCAAAATTAAATACATGAAAAATCAAAATATAATATTAGGGTATTTTTACCGATCATTTAACTATATTTTCTTGATCTTTTAAAATTTTTAAAGGATGAATAATGTGAATAGGAGAGAAAAATGTATGTTTTTTTAGTTTAGAGGAGCAAAGTGTAATTACTCGTCTCGTTTAGAGGGGCAAAGTGTTATTTACCCTATTTCTTTTAAGAAAAAAAAGTGAAAAAAGGGTTTTTTTTTTTTTCTAGTACAGGTTCTACCCACATAAACAATTAAATATTGTTAATTATCAATCACAACATTTTGTAAATGTTTTGTCCACAAACTATTTGATACTGATAATGCCAGTAATTTTTGTTGCCTAACTCCTTTGTTTTCTATTCATGAACTCTCTTCAAATACCTTTATAAGAAATTTAAAGGTTTTGTTCTAGTATTTGGATTCTTAAAATAGGATCTAGTACTTAACAAATCTTGAGTTCAAATTATTTCAAAAAAATTCTTGTTGTTTCTAAGAATTCATTATTTTGCAAGGACTAATTCTACATTGCATCTCCTTCAATTTCAATGTTTGACAAATTGTACCCCATTTAACACTCATATATCTCTTTATTTAGTTCAATTTAACACTATTAAAATAATTGGCGATAGTAGGTGCACGCATAGCAAGTACCCATTTAGGGCGTTTCATGTCAATTGAGGTAGACATGACTAATTTTATGTTGCACCTCCTAACATATTATCAATTGATATTTTGCACTCCTATTCTAAATTTTAGACACATTACACCTTCAACTCTTAGAGGCGCACCTTACTTGGTCCAACCTTTAATAACATTAAAATTTTTGAAAAATGTTTTATTTTATAAATGGTGTTAAAAATTGGACTAAAGTATGAAGCATCTGAGAGTTTTAGTGCAATTTGTCAAAATTTTAATCAAATATATAAAGTGAGAATCGGTTATAAGTTGAAGGGTACAAAATTGAATTAAGTTCAATTCTTAGTTCAGTTGCTACGATGCTCTATATTTCTTTCTAGTCAAAATTGCGAATCAATTTTGTTCGGGTGTTTAGGAAGCAAGGGAAATGTTAGCACCATTTGAACATCAAATTTAAAAATCATTTGGAGAATATCCTTTGGTTAGAGGGAAATCGTGTTTGGTCATATAGCCATTTTAACCAAGTAATTTTTACACCATTCAATATTTACATTATGCATTAATTTCTTATTTATTATTTGCGTTCTTCATTATTTACTTTCTCAATTAATATCACTTTTCATTGTTCTCCATTATTATAATTTTTCACAATAGTGTTCTAAAATCTGGATGATATGGACCGGTTGAACCAGTCTGATGGAATCTGTTCAACTGGTTGAACCGAGCTACTCTAGTTCCATGGTTTTAATCCATTTTTCTTTTTTTCCTTTTTTTATGTTTGTACATCAAATATATTTATTTATTTCAAAATTACACAATCTTTTAAAACCAGAAACTGCACTAAGTGCAAGCTACGTTATATTTGTACTTTGCACCTTACTTGATTGTCCAAGGAGGAAAAAAAAGAGAGAGATCAGAGAACAACCCAACAAATACTTAAATATTTGATACTCTATCATGGACTTTTCTAAAATCCTAGTCTGTGATTCATGTACGAATGATCGATAGGTGCGAATATAATTTTAACCACATGAATTTTCTTTAAATGGTAGAAATACCCTTGTAAAATGAAAGACCAATTTTTTTCCTTCACGCTTTCATTTCCCTACAGTAAAACTTTGTCCCGGTAAGATTTTGGCCTAACTCTACTTTATACATTCAAATTCGTACACGATTCTTTCTTTGCACATTTTCTTTGAATACTTTACAGTTCGAACTGTCTAATTCTTTCTACTTCAGTCTAAAATATAATTTTATCAATAAACTAACGGTTTTAGGGCATGTGAACAACACGAGCTGTTAATGGACAAATCCAATTTAACAGTGCGTGCTGTTCATGTACACAAAAAGTGTTAGGCTTTGTTGATAAATTTAGATTTTAGACTGAAATGGGAAGAATTAGAGAATTAGAAGTACAAAGCTTTTATAAGCATTCCTGTCCAACAAAATAAGGTACAAAATAAAAATCTTGTACAAATTTAAGAATACATAATGGAGTTAAGCCTAAGATTTTTTTCTTCGTTGATGCTTAACTCTCCTCTATCTCATACCTTCAGTCAAAATGAAGAATACTCCCACTCCCCCCTAATCAAAATCAAGAAAAGTTTAGAAAACATCATAACCTATGAAAATATAGCATAAAAAATAAAAATTTGTTCGAAAGAAAAAGAAATCTATAACCTTCAGTAACCATAACATATATTCCTCATGAACCCAAAAAAAAAAAACACAACTGCACTTCCACCTCCAACGGGTTTTCCAGAGACATGCCTGTTGGGTTTTAGACATTACATATTGTGTAATATGTGTTTTCATAATTAATTGACCTAATTTAAAGTGATCTATCAAGGTTTAAGTTAAATGGGTTTAAGTTATTTAAATAGTGTGGGATTTTATGTGTAAATATATTAAAATCTTACTTCCTGTTATATAATTAGCAAAACGAATTAGTTAGGGAATAAGAAAAGTATGTGTATATATAGGTTATGATCCCTAAATTCTTCATATGTTACTTTTCTGACATCCCATCATAAAAGAAAAAAGTGAGAACCCTATTCTCTAGAATACATACATTGTAATTTGGAACATCAATAACACCCGTATCCAAAAATCAAATCCATAGGTTCAATAATCACATTCGTATATTCAATAATCACATATGTGTTTACGGATTTAGGTACGTTTACGCATCTAATCTTTAATTTATATTTTTGATAATTAAACATGAAGGATTGAAGTGAAGATAATATTAATTGTCATAATGATAAAGTTTATTTGGTATCCCAACAAACGGCATTAGAACATCTTCATGTTGAATCATTAACAAATTAATTTTTTATTTGATTTATGATTTTCTTTTATACTGATTTGGTTCTTGAATTTGACAAATTTTTATACGGATCTAATTTGTTGTATTTAAGAAAAATTGTGGTTATATTATGAATTAAGTTCGCTTGTTGAATTCAATAATTTTTTATATTTATTCGGATTTAATTATTGAATTCAAAATTTTAATTTTATATTTATTTTTTTTAATTTTTGGATTTGTTTAATATTTGAATTCAAAAAAAAAATGGAATAAAGTTAATCGGTCATGAACTTGACCAAAAGGAATTTAAGGTCATGAATCGTTCATGACCAAAATGATCCCAGGTCATGAACATGTTTGTGGCCGATACGGATGTAAGGTCATTAACTTTCATGACCAGAAGGACAAGCATGGTCATGAATTCAGGAATCGTATGGTCATTTATGATCAAAAGTGACGACAGGGTATGTTGATGACCAAAAGCCACGTGAGGTCATAGTTCATGACCCGAAGGATTTTTGGATCATGGACGAAACGTTCATGATCATAAAGCATTTGTTTCGGTCACAAACACAATAAGAATAGTTAAAAAATTTTAAAAAATGGATGTGAACGAATTTTGAACAAGAATTATATTTCTTGTCGAGTACAATAATGTACAAGAAATTCCTTGATGCACGAATAGGCTCAAAGTCATCATAAATACCCATGATATATAGCATCAAGAGTTGATTATTTCGAAGGGTGGTACTTTGCAGCATATCCAGAAGTATACCATTTTGGATCCGGAAGCGCCAGTTGATCCCAAAAACTACTAAGAGTAGCGATAAAGGAATGAACAAGTTGATGAGGCTCCTGTTTCATATGATATAAGGCAGTCAAAAGTTGCTATTGACTCGCAAGACCTTTGACAGTGTATCGAAGGGCAGGAAAATCCCATAATTCCTTGGCAGTATTAAAATGCCCAAATTGTTGACGTATGGAATGAATAGTGATGTTGCGGATCCAGGTAATAATTTGATGATTCTTACTGTCCCAATCTTTAAAGCGATCATTGAATTTGGTAATCGATTCGCCTTCTAGTGTTGTTGGAACAACTGTAGATCTATCAACAACACGCCACAATTTTCGACCTTTGAGAAAACTTTGCATATCTTGAGCCCATGATTTCTCCCAAATAAACATAATTAGGTCCATCCAATGTAGTTGAAATAGGATGGGACACATCTGATTGAGCCAAGGTAGGAAAATAACAATTGAAAGAAAAAAAATAAAAAATAAAGTAAGTAACGGTATAAAGAAAGACTACTTTCCCAGAAGAATCACAGAAAACCAAGCACACGGTTGAACTCAGAAGACCGAAAAATGTGGGGAACCGGACAAAATCGGGAGAAAACCGATCAAAAACAGCCTGAACCGGACAAAAAATTGTTGACGAGTGAACTGAACCAAACAACCCAAGGCTGAACTAGGGATTGTAAACCGCTGAAGTGGCAATGTACGCCCACAGAACGTTAGGCAATTCCTCAACCCACGCACCTTTGGCTCGTTCGAGTCGAGTTTTGAGCCCCATCAATGGGGTTCGGTTTCATACTTCTGTCTATCCATTCACTTGTGGATGAGCGACGGAGGTGAAGTACTGTTTGATGCCGATGTTAGTACAGAAGCTATTGAAAGGCTCCTCTAGAGATCGAATTGTTTTCCATTTTCAGAAAAGTGCACAGTAGGGATACCGAACTGACAAACAATAATTTTCCAAAAGAATTTTTCTATTGCTTGTCCCGAAATTGTGGCCAGGGGCTCAGCCTCGATCCACTTGGTGAAGTAGTCAACCGCCACTACCAGGAACTCAAATTTGCCTACCGCTCTGGGAAGTGAGCCCAATAAGTCTATTCCCCACTGAGCAAATGGCCATGGGCTCTGCATAGGGACCATGTCCGAACCGGCCCTTCGGGTGATCGGTGCGTGTATTTGACATTGGTGGCACTCTCGCACCAAGGTGTTAGCGTCCGAATGTAAGGTCGGCCAATAATACCAAGTTAGAAGGACCTTGCGAGCCATGCTCCATGGAACGATGTGACTTCCGCATATGCCCTCGTGTACATCTCGTAGGACATAGTTAGCTTTGGAATGCGTAAGCCACCTCAACAGGGGGCACAAGTATGTTTTTTTATACAGGATTTCGTCAATGAGCGTATACTTATTAGTAGCTCTGTATTTGATCCTTCAGGCCTCGGTCAGATCTTCGGGAAGTTTGCCTTCATTGAGATAACATATTATGGGCTACATCCAACCGAGGTTCGGGTAAATACAAGAGATTCTTTCCGAGAAGTCAACAGACCTGTGCTCTCGTACCCTACCAAAATCTCTTTTGTCAAATGTGAGTATATTGTCAAGGCTAGTTTTGAGAGGATCGGCATGCGTGTTTCTTGTTCGGGCGATCTAAATGACGTCCACCTTTTTAAATTTTTCTATCCAACTATTGACCTGACCTCGGCCAGGTACCTTTTAAGACTACACCTCAAGGCTCGTAATTTCTTAAGCTTTGATTCACAACTAGCTGGAATCAGAATGTATTTTTAAGATCGGAATCCTATCTGGTGGACCATCTCCATCCCACAGATGAAGGTCTCGTATTCAGCTTCATTGTTGGTTGGTGGGAATTCGAACCTCAGGGCATACGTGAGATAGTCTCCTTCTGGGGATCGGATTAGTATTATTCCTGCTCCGACTTCGGATTCACACAAAACTCCGCCAACATGAAGCTCCCAAGTGAGGTTTTCTCTTGTTTGCTGCTCTTTTGCTCGATCAATTACCTTGACGAGGTCAACCTTCTCGGTGTCACAGCTTTCTGCAATGAAATCTGTGAAAGCCTGTGCCTTGATTGCTGTCCAAGGGTTGAATTCCATGTCGAAATCGAGCAGTTCTACAGACCACTTTAGCATTCTTTCCGAGGCATCGGGCTTGCTCAATATATTCTTCAAAGGGAGGTTAGTCAGAATAATTATCTTGTGGCCATGAAAGTAAGCTCTTAGCTTCCGGGCCGACACCACCAATGAGAAAGCTACCTTCTCGATAGGGGTGTTGTTTCTTTCTGGACCTTGAAGCACTTTGTTTACAAAATAGATGGAGAATTGTTTGCCGTGCTCGTCTTGCTTCAGTAGAACCGAGCTGACTGCCAATTCGGTGATTGAGATGCATAGGTATAGAGGTTGCCCTTTTTCCGTTGAGGAGATGCGAGCCTCGGCAAATTGCTCAAGTATTCTTTAAGTTCTTCAAAGGCTTTCTGAGCTTTTTCGATTCATTGAAAACCCTCGGTCTTCTTTATGAGCCGAAAGAACGGTAAGCATCTTTCTGCCGATTTGGACAGAAACCGATTCAGGGCCGTCATTCTACCGGCGAGTCTCTTAACTTCCTTGACCAAGATGGGGGTTTTCATATTGATTATGGCTTGCACCTTTTCAGGATTAGTCTTAATTCCCCGATGAGAGACAATGAATTCCAAGAATTTTTCCGAGGGGACCCTGAATGTATATTTTTTGGGGTTCACCCTCATTCGGATCGATCTCAATGTCTCAAACGTTTCCCTGAGATCTTCCAGGATTTCTTCATAGGTTCGGTTCTTGGCCACCATGTCATCAATGTATACCTCCATGTTTTGTCCCATTTGGGACTTGAAAGTTTTTTTTGATGAGGCGTTATATGTAGCTCCGGCATTTTTGAGCCCGAAAGGCCAATCGTAGTGTATCAGTGCGTGCCTCGGTCAATGATGAAAGAGGTTTTCTCTTTATTTCCTTAGCCATGTATATCTCGTGATAGCCCTTAAATGCATCTAAAAAGTATAAAATGTAAAATCCAACAAATGAATCTACTACCGTATCAATCCGGGGGTACGGGTAACTGTCCTTCGGACAGGCTTTATTGAGGTCGGTAAAATCTTGGCCCATTCGCCAAGACGAATCTTGCTTAGTTACAAGGACTGGATTACAAAACTAAGTTGGATACAATACTTCTCTAATTAGTTTAGCCACTCAGAGTTTATTCACCTCAACTTCAATTACTAAATTGCGCTCCAGACCGAAGAGACGCTTCTTCTGCATGACTAGTTTGTATGCCGGATCCACTCTGAGTTTATGCTCGATTATTTCTTCAGGGACGCACGGCATGTCTTCGACGGTCTAGGCGAACACGTCCTTATACTCAACCAGAAGTCTAAAGATGAGGGCTTTGAATTCCGCTGGGAGGATCGTAGCACAGATCTTTATTTTCCTTTCTAGGAGGCTCAGATCTAGTGGTACCTCCTCAATGGGGACCTCGTCTTGGGGCTCAATTTTTACTTTGCCTTTCCCCTTGGGTACGGGAGACTTAGGGATCTCAGTAGCGTTTTTTCGCAGCCCCATGTTTTCCTCCTCCTTCCTTTGACCTGTCAAAGGCTCTTCAAGGCCATTCCAGGTGTGTGGGACGTCAAAAGTTTGCAGGAAGACCTTGTCTACGACGAACATAGTTTGCAACTGCGATCGCAAAGACATCATGTAGCAGGCTCGGGCCTCCTGCTGGCTTTCAATTTTTGTTCTTTCAGATTCGTCCCTCAACATGAATTTTATTCCGATATGGAACATAGAAGGGAGGATCCTATAGGTATATTGTGTAGGTCGGCCTAAGATCATGTTGTAGGAACTATTTCTTTTTACGATGACGAAATTGGTAATCTCGATTCTGTGCTTCGAGGGAGTCCCGAGGCACAACAGGAGCATTATCGTTCCCTCAGGCATGACCAAATCACCTGTAAAGCCAACCAGTGGAGTTTTAAAAGGCTTTATCAAGGAGGCATCCATGTGCATTTTGACCCAAACGTCCCAGAAGATGATGTTCGTCCAATTTCTCGTATCAACAAACACACGGTGCATTTCGTAGACGGCCACATTAACATGAATTACCATAGGGTCATTGTATGGCATTCGGCTAGAAACAGGGTCCTCGAAAGTGTATCCGAGGCTCATGAATGGCTTGAATCACTTTTCTCGATTTTCGGCTAAAGGAATGTTCCGGGCATATTTTTTCCTGGCATTGTTGGAGTCCCCGGTCGCCGGTTCCCTGGCTATTGTGTTTATCACCCCGACTACACGGATATGCTCGTCTTGGTTTGTTGGGGGATTATTTCTGTTTTGGCCGCCTCGGTTTTGCTGATGAGGCAGGCTAGGCTGTGCTGGGTTTCCTCTGTTGGCGGCGTTTCCTTAGAACTCTTCAGCGGTTCGGCTGATGAACTGCTACAGGTGGTGAGTCCTTCTTGAATGGCCCTCTCAATTTCAACCTTCAGGTGGTTGCAGGCCTCGGTATCATGGCCATGATGGCCATGAAAGACGCAGTACTTTGACCTGCCTCTTTGGTTCGGGGCCGACACCATTGGAAGGGGTGGCTCTAAGAACCCCAAATGTTGTACTTGGAACAAAATTTCCCTCCTGATGTGTTGAGTGGTGTGAAGTCAGCGTCTGGGTGGCTTCTTGTACGCAGGGGTCGATTTCTGACGTTATTGTCGGGTAGACCACCCTGTTCGCCAATGGTCCGGCTCTGGGATAGCTTAGCCTATATATAATTTTTGGCTTTTTAGAGGATGAGGGGTTTGGAGTCTTCGGGATCTTTTTTCTTTTTGTGTGTCATAAAGTTCTCTTTTTGTCCTATTTGACTCCTCGCCCCGTATGAACTTCGATGCTCTCTATAGGAGCTCCTAGGGGCAGGAGCTCGGCATCCTTTTGGCCAGGTTAGCATTGAAGCTCCCGGGTCTGATGCCTCTGCATTTTTGATGGAAGCAACAACCAAAATTCTTTCATCTACATTTTTAATTTTGACCACTTGATAGTTGAAGCAGTCCACAAATTTGTTGACCGATTCGTGGGACCTCTGTCGAATGTTCATGAGGTACGACGTGTGTTTCTACAGTATTGATTTGCTTCGGAAGTGGCAGAGGAAGGACTTTGCCAGGTCATTAAAAGTGGCAATTGAGTTCGTCGGCAGCTCTTGAAACCACTTTTGAGCCTGACCTCGAAGGGTGGTGGCAAATAATTTGTAGCGGGTGGCGTCACTATAGCCATAAAGGCTTGTGACAACTACCACATGTTGGAGATGATCGGTAGGATCACAATCTCCTTTGTAGCGGTCGAGGTCCGGTAACTTGAATTGCATCGAGAGTGGTTCGATCTTGATAGAGATTGTGAATGGATCTCTGTCAATTTCTGTCGGAGCAGGAGTATTCAAAACTAAGTTGTTTTTCCTCAAAATCTCTTGAATTTTATTTTCGAGACTCTGCTTCTCAAGCTATTTTAAAACAGTCGGGGAGGGTCTTCTTGAGTCAGAGTTTTTTGAGGAATGTGCGCTGAGTCTTTCGCGCAGTGGTAATCTTTTTGATTCGCTCGTAGATGAGTATGATTGGTTAGATTGCCCGTCTGAGCGTGACTTTGTTATTTTGTGGCGCAGGTCGGTTGGGCTCATGGCTTCAACCAGTTGTTTTCCAAGTCTTTGGCCGGGAGCGCGTTGTTGTTCGGCTTGTGGAGTGGCCACTCGGATGGAGTTTTTTTCTCACGTTGCTCCACAAATGCTCGGAAGGATTCAAAATGATCGGCTATGTATTTCGAAACATCATTCTACTTCTGTTGGACCTCAGCTGGTGTACCGACGTTTTCTGCCTCATCGGTATGCACCACGTGGTGTTGGTTGCTCGCCTCAGCATCCTTGATAGCGGTTCGGCGTGTTCCTCGGTTCTTCATCCTTCTAGAAGCAAAACAGAGAATTCAGATGATTGAGAATTGATCAAAGGAGATGGAAATCTCTGTCGATTCACACAGACGGCGCCAATTGATGAAGCTAGATTTTAGATAGAGAGAGAAAGTAGAAGAGTTGAGGAAAATTTGTGATTGGTATTATTGTGGAGGGATTAGTACAGTGAGTGTCCCTTTCCTTGGTTCCCAATTGACTTATTTATAGATGTACATGAGCGGGGATGAGGCTACTATTATACTAACTCAATTTGGACTAAATTACATAACTACTCTTTAATGAGCCTGCCACATAGGCACCTCCAGAACATTCTTGGGATGCAAACCATGTGCTCATCCCGAGCATCATCATTGTTGACACCAAACACCTACATAATTAAAATAAGTCGAGCTCTACTTTACGTATACCCAATTTTTGTTGCTTCAGATTCTCTAATTGTTGACATGAGATCGAAAAGTAATTTACGTATACCCAATTATGATTTTTCTTACTTTTACTTTGTTGTGGATATAACATTGTTTTTTTTTTGTTTGTTTTCCCTGCTTATTAGCTTCTTGCCAACCGTAATTCTTGTACTTAAGACCGCAATTGCAAGTTATTTATTTTTGTGAAAACATTCAAAGGCGACAAAAGCAAAATAAATAGTCGGCTAAGTTAAGTTGTGAAATTTCGGTTAATTGGTGATGAAGTTGCGGGATCTTTCATACATGGATTCCTGTGGTTCAAATATTATATATGGGAGTTGATTCTGAGTTAACTCTTCTATGTATACACATGTGATTGGTAAATTATACTCGTGTGTTTGATGACTTTTATTTAAATCATATGGCATATGATCGTACTGAATTTAAGATCTTGGTTTTGTGAAGTAACAAGATCGAATTTATTAAGAATTTGACACTTGAATAAATACGGAGGACAGTAAGACTCGGTTTCTTAATTTATTGAAGCTGTAATCTTTAATTATTATAATATCTTTTAATGTGCCTATTCCTAAAGATTGACATGTGATTAAATTACTTGATTATAATGTTAAGTATTTAAATATGCCTGTAGTTTTGTTTTTTAAAATGATACCAACCAAAATTAGTAGTTTGCATAAGGAAAATTAAGATGAATTATGTTATATAAATGTGCACTTGTCTTATGTAAATAAAGTTACGGATTTGCGGACATATATTTATATCTCAGTTAAATAAATTACAACTTATAATAAATGGTGTTGCTAAAGTGACCATTATTATAATTTTGTAAAATTATTTACTATGGACCATGGAATGTTTATATTTGTTAAAGATATTTATTGGCCGTTAATTTGGTTTTATTTAAAGTTAAGGATGTTTTATGTTATATGAACCTTTATTGTAAGTATACCTACTTTAGTTTATTTGTTACAAAAAGATATCATATTTCTCTAATCTATTCATACTTTTGAAATTATAAATATACAAATTTTGTAGATTGGGAAAAGTTTGGCAATTGTTGTTTTCACCTACATGCTTGTTTGCTAGTGCCTTACTTGATTTTGATGTCGTATCATTGACATAATGTCTCAGTCACATTCGATGTAATTTAATGGATTTTATAATTGTTATCACTGAAGTAGCCATTTTAATATTTATAAAAATTATTCGATAAGGAATTTGATATGTTTGTCTTTTAAAATTCTTATATATAGTTATCTGCACGAAGGAGTTAATTATGCATATTACTTTTGAAAGAGTTAAGTGCATATCATGAAATACTAATGGCATAAAGTACGTTACTTTAGTTATGTAATTTATTGAATTATTATAGTTGGTACATCAAAGTGGCCATTATTATAGGATCCTGAGATGATAGTCTTTAAAAATTACTATAACATATGTACCTGTCAGATGGTGGTAATTATTTATATTATAAAAAATGTTTAATGATCAGTGAGGGTTCATTTATAATCTTTAAATTTTTATTTGTCTGAATGTGATAAATTCTTATATGATTATCTCATTGATTACTTGTGTGGATTTTATATTGGATGCTCTATTTATTCTATCCGAAGGTGAATATCTAACTATACAGTTTACATTCTTGCCATGATTATTTTCATTAATTGTTTACTATATTATATGGTGTTATTTAATTATATATTTAATATATAATTGTTCTATAAGTTTTCAATATTTCTTTGAACAATCTCTTTTATTAAAAATTTGGAGGCAATAATGTTTTGATATGGCAAAGTAATTTTGAGCTAACTTTTGAATTATCTCATTTTGATATATCTGTATTTGATTTTAAGTGCCTAAAACTCACTGTGGACAGATTGACAAAATAAAGACTCACTGTAAAACAAGATAATAATAAAAGTTGAGAATAAAAGTCATAAAGAAATCTACCTTCGATTTGGGAGAAGTTTAGTTTCAATATAAGAGGGTATCGATAAAGAGGGAAGATATTCTAAGTTCATGGTAAACACGTATTGTTGTCTCACATTTATTTGAAAGGAAATAAATTGTACATAATATGCAAGTATGAGTATAACCTTTTACGTTAAACTTATCTTGGACTTCTTTATTTAGCTTTCCGGTATTATTCATTCAATCAAAATTTCTAACAAAGTTTTATAGAGTATTGTGTTGAGTGATACTATTGTCTGTTATTTTTAGACTCTAAAGAAAGTAATTTCAGAAATTTCAAAAATTATTAAATTTAGGATTTTAATGGAAAATCAAGCAACATGGATAATTGTTGGAGTCATGAGAGAGCAATTGTTGTGGAAAATACTAGTTTTAATACCATCTCCTAGACTGTGTTGCAGTACATTTTGTTGTTAATTTTCTTGTTCAATATGCAATAGAGTGGTCTTTTATCATTTTATATGATTGGTCAATTTAAAAGGGAGTTTGAATATTGCATTTTAGTTGCATATAAACAAAGGAAAAAATTATAAATATATTTTCACTACTATCGAAAGAAATTTTCAAGTAACTTAAGATCCTACTCATGAGGTCGTAAACTTGGCATTAATAAGAGGATAATATTTGATGTTTATGTAGTGATAACAGTCTGACAATATTAAAGATAGAACACTTGTTTTTAGTACTATTTTAAAATAATATTAAATATTAATGGATTCATTAGTAAATGAAAGTCAAATAAAGAGGTAAATTGTTTATTTATAAAAATGATGCACTATAGTATATTTCATTTTCCTAAAAAATTATTTCCTTAATTTAAAACTAACTTTTATACCATTTATGAATTGAATTTTGATTTGGTAAATCTGTTTATGATTTTATGAAGAGTGAGTGATTCCCAATTTTGGATTTAACCGTTTTATACTTGCAGTATTTGAATTGGGGAATCAAGTAAGTTTAAAAAGTGGGATTTGAAGTCTTAAATGGTTTTTCTAGTTTGAGTAAATACTAAATATTTTTTAAATTTTGTCACTCGTTTTATGTAATAGAAGATTTATTACTCGTATGAAGAAATACATAATCTTTAAAACACATTTGAAGGAAAAATTTATCTAATTCCTTTGAGGTGGAACATTGTGTAAAAACAATGTACATATTAAAGAATATCAAGTAAAGTTGTTTCAAAACATTTCAATGAGATCTAGAGATTTATAGAAATTTAGCTTCAAACGCTTAGTGTTTGAATTTATTTAGGTTAAGTAAAATCTCTCTTTAGAGGATATTTTGATAGCAACACCATTTATGGTTCTACATAAATGAAATGTTAGAGAGTTTATAAAGTTGTATAGTTTTTATTTCTATGTATTACTGCACAAATTTTTTGGGTGTTAGTTAACTAGAAACACTTTGAATATATTGGATATAAAATATTTCAAGTAAAGTCCATTCTTGATGCATATGGGATTTTTGCTCATTCTCTATGTTGTTCTTTTCTTATTAGCTAGCTGTGATTAAATTATTAAGCATTATTAATTGGATATTTTTGAGATCTTTGGTATGAAAAATTTTGGGATGGCTAGTTTAGTTCAACATACAGATTTGAAGATATAGATGTCTCTTATAATATAAAGAGATAATATAGAGTAAGAGTAAAACCCTAAAATATTTATTCTTCAAAGAATCCCATGAGTAAGGTTGATATCGTAACTATATAATGAATGGTCTTACACATTCTGGTTTACCGAATATTTTCTATATACTAATGATGTGTGAAAAATGTATGGCAAATATCAGTTATGACCATTGGGTAAATATTAATGACATGATAATACGTACAAGAAAATTAAAGATTATGTGCTTGTTTATTGGCATGTTAAGCATTTTGAAGTGATTAGTTACACAAAATACTAATCTTAAAGGTTGTTTGATTCTGTAAATCTATAAAATATAGATGTTTCTATTTATTTTAAAGTAAGGGCTCAATTTAATGACTTGAAATATTTATTTTAAAGTATAGAGATTTTAGTTTTACTCTAGGTCAATTGAGTTTAGTTCTAACTTTTTAGCGGCAATGTTCTCTAAAAGGAACATGAAAATTCAATTGACATTGTTATAGTTATATAAAATTTCTTAAATTTTTGAAATAAGAGAATGGGTTACTATAGGTGATGTGGTTGTATGAACATATTACTGATGATCCACAAACTTTATATTTGATGATGACATATGCATTTACCTCTTAAACCAACCTGTGGAGGTCTGCTATTTTGTTTGTTGGAAATAGTGCTTTCGGACACAGTACAACGTCCGAACAAGTACTACATGTCTCTGACGAGCAGGATCGTCTGATAGAGATTACAACGGACGCAATTCATTGTCCGAACGGATAGACAGGGAACAAAATCTTCATGCACCTACAACGGATATAGAGGCGTGTCTGAAAGAACATCCCTCGGATGTATTCTTCTTCCTTGGACTCCAAGTTCATCAAACGAAAGAAGGAACGTTCATTACACAAATCAAGTACACAAAAGAGCTACTCAAACGATTTGGAATGGAAGATTGCAAACAAGTTGGGACACCAATGTGCACCTCAACCAAACTAGACAAAGATGAAGAAGGTAATAGTGTTAATGAAAAACACTATAGAGGCATGATCGAAAGCCTACTTTACTTAACAGCTAGCATACCGAATATTATGTTTGCTGTTTGTTTGTGGGTGCTAGATTTCAATCTTGTCCTAAACAATCACACTTAATTACTCTAAAAAGAATTTTCAGATATTTAAAGGGTATAATGAATTTTGGTCTTTAGTATTCAAAACCCTTCTCTTTTGATCTAATTAGTTACTCTGATGCTAACTTTACTGGTTGTAAAATTGATAGAAAAAGCACTAGTGGTATGTGTCACTTCTTGGGTAACTATCTAGTGTCTTGGTTTAGCAAGAAGCAAAACTCTATTTCACTTTCTACGACAGAAGCCGAATACATTGCTACTGGAAACTGTTGTGCTCAACTTTTGTGGATGAAACATACTTTAAAAGACTTTGATGTGATTTTTGATTGTGTGCCTATTAGATGTAACAACACTAGCGCAATTAATCTCACAAAAAATCCTGTCTTGCATTCTAGAACCAAACACATCAATGTCAAGCATCATTTTATTAGAGATCTTGTTTCCAAAAAGAAAATTTGTGTTGAGTATGTTTGTACAAAAGATCAACTTGGTTGATATTTTTACTAAACCTCTGGCTTTAGATCGCTTTGAATCTCTCAGAACTCATTTGGGCATCATTAATCTCACTACTGTATAAACTTTGTGTTCAGACACACATGATCGCCCGAACCATATACTCTGTTGGACGCTCTTACACGTCCAAAACTCCCTTCTCTGTTTCGGGCTCTTATAATCATCCGAATTCTCCCTCCTTTTTTTATAAACTCTCTGTAATTCCTATGAACGCTTATTATCGTCCGAAACTTTCTCGAATGTACAATGAAGAGCTTTGGCCGTCTATTCATCTACTTCCGGATGAACCATCGAATCCATACAAATTGTTCGAATGTCCTAACGATTGCTTTTCCCGTTTAAAACTCTTCATTTTCCTCCTATCGGACATTTCTCATCCTCTGAACCCTAGCTCTGGCGAAATTTGTTCCCTCTCAAAATTCTATCAACCCACTCCTTCTCTTGTCAAATTGATTTGCACATTCTCATTTCAAAACCCTCCCTCATTCTCCAGTTTGTATTGACCTTTATTTCACCTTTCTACCATCTCCATTCTTACGATTTTGTCCCAAATCTCCTTAATCCCACTTTTCCTCATTTCTTCTTTTTCTTCTTCAAAAATTACAATGGTTCGATCTTGAGGCGGTTCGATCTTGAGGCGGTTCTTCAACAGCTACTCGTGGACGTAAATCAAAGGGGAAGGCATCGGTGCAGGGGCAATCATCCACAAATTCTCAAACCACAACCGATCCCTCTCTACCTAAATTCATTGATGCCAAGGCATTTGAACGGTACACTTCTCTTCTTAACAAGTCCATCATTGTTCAAAGACCTGTTTCTCAAGGTCTTTTTGATGAATTTAATTTGGCTATCGTAAAAACTTGCATTGAAAAACAAATTTGGGGTCATTTGGTTCACATAGACTTACCAGTCTATCATCATATGGTGCTCCAATTCACTGCCAATCTTAGGAAATGACCCACTATTCGCACTTAGATATCTCGTGTAAATAACAAAACCTCGACATTGAGATTTCATCCAATGTCATAACACTATTTTTAAAGGTGAGGTTACATCACCTAATGATTTTTCTTACTTCTTTTCGTTGAATAAATGGCCTGCTCTAGATACTCTTTTTGACATCAACGAGGTCCGAGCAATTTTTAATGTCAATTTTAAACAGGTTTCGGAAGCCAAAACTACCTTGCTTACTCCTAAACTCAACATTTTCTATACTTTAGTCACTAATTTATTGTTACCAATCGATGGGCATCGCACTGAGCCAGGTAAAATGCAGCTCTATCTTTTTTACTATGTTTTTAAAGGTATTCCACTAGATTTTGGTTATCTCTTCTGCTCTTTTTGGAAACTTTTCTTAACTGACACTAGCCACAACATCCCGTTTGGAAAATTTCTTAGTAATATTTTCAATCATTTTGACATTCCATTTACCGGGAAAAAACAATATCCCCCTTACTTTAACAAAGCATATATTGAACGTAAGGGTTTGAGATTTTTTAATGACCAATGGTTCAAAAAATACCAAAGCAGCTTACGAAATTGAAGAGTCTAGATCTCAAGCTTTCACCTTCGGACTTGCACTTCTACATTCCCTTCCTCCTCAAACACCACCACCATCCCATGATCCCCATACCTCTTCTTCTGAACCTTTCTTTTCTCATATTTGCAGTCTTCTCACTTCTTTGAGTGATCAAATGAGCTCCTTTCATCATCGCACCAATTGCAAATTTAAATGACTTGAAACTCGTCAAACAATTCTTCAAGAGGCGCTTAGCTTGGGAATGTCTGCTTTTGCTCAAATCCAGTTCACCAATAGCCAGTCCCAGTACACTCTCAAATCTTCTTCTAAAAGCGATGACGATGGCACAAATGATAATGATCATTCTATTCCTGAGGAAGACGAACGTGAGGACCCTATTGGCACAACCAATCTTGACAAATTCACTGCCCTGGTGCTGATGATGATGAGGACGAGGATGTTGATGACACTTTAAACTACATTATGCAATGATGAGATACTGATGTCTCATGATAGTGAAGCCACAGATGACGATGTACCCACCAAGAAACGAAAGCTTGAAGAACGCTCCAAGAAGAAAAATGACTCAACTTGGTTTTTCTTGTTTATTCGTACTTCCTATTTGTACTTCTTGTTTACTTTTACTTCTTGTTTATTTGGTTGACATCACTGTACCTCTTACCAAATCATTGTTTATTTGGATTACATCATTGTTACTTTGGTTTGGTTTAATGATATAGTTTGATTCCATTTTCCATTGCAAACGTGAATGGGAGCACCGTCTAAGGGGGAGCCTATTTTGAGGATGTCAAAAAGGGGGAGTAGCAACATGCGTCTATTAAATAATTGTATCTATTGTGATAGAGCTGTTTGTATTTCTTGATTCATGATTTTTCATCATCAAAAAGGGGGAGATTGATGATCCACAAACCTTATTTTGATGATGACATATGCATTTACCTCTTAAACCAAGCTGTGCAGGTTTGCTATTTTGTTTGCTGGAAACAGAGCTTTCAGCAACGCAGTACAACGTTCAAACAAGTACTACATTGTTGGTCCCAAAGCAACCTAAGAGGGGGATGAATTAGGTTTCTTAAAAAATATACTTTCAGAAATATTGAGATTTTCAAATTAAATGCTGATATAATAAAATCAATAGAACAGTAAGGTAAAGAGATAAAAATTCAACCAATACTTCCAAGCTAGCAAGCTTGAAGTATTCAATCACTAGAATGCTTCACACACTTGGTGAGCCAATAATCTTTACAAAGTTGGGAAGTTCTTGCTCACACTAAAACTCTTTTAGTTGAACCAAGAATCTTACTTACAACCATACTTTCATACAAGATTATCACTCCACTCAAAGTTGAATTGCACT
Source organism: Cinchona pubescens (assembly GCA_025175665.1). Taxonomy (NCBI): domain Eukaryota; kingdom Viridiplantae; phylum Streptophyta; class Magnoliopsida; order Gentianales; family Rubiaceae; genus Cinchona; species Cinchona pubescens. The sequence goes on from JANKKI010000064.1 coordinate 3,646,951, forward strand.
CACAACTGCACACTAATACAACAAGGCACTATAGTCAATTTGTACTCAAATTACTCTTTTCTGAGGCTTGTTTTCTAAGGCTTGTATTCAATGTATTAGATGATTTTTTCTGAATGTCAAAGTAGCCATTTATAAGAGCAATAAATTTGGTGGTTGCAACTACTTCCTAACGACTAAATAATAAATGCACAAAAAGTAGCCGTTGGGGTTTCGGACGTCCGAGATATATTGGATGCGTCCGACACAGCGTCCGATCTTTATACAGTTGTTGAAGAGCTTCGTTCGGACGTCCGTGCATGCGTCGTTCCTTCGTCTGATAGAGGCTTCGGACGGTCATGTTCGCCCGAAAAGAGAAGCAGTAGGATCCCATTTCTTTCTGCCTAATTGTTCGAACGGTGCACTGCGTCTGAGAAGTTTTGACCTAGTTCAGACGATTCAGTACTTCCGAAAGCCCTGTCTCTAGCAAAATAGATAACAGTCCTGCAAAAACTTATTTACAGAGTTAAGTGTTTATGTCATCATGAAAATAAGGTTTGAAAAACATCAATCTCCCCCTTTTTGATGATGACAAACCTTCATAGAGTAATTATGTAAAAACAATTGGATATGACTAACATTTTGCAATATAACACAATTGGATATGACTAATCAGGCATTTTGTGCAGTATAGAAGACTACTCTCCCTTTTGACATCATCAAACAAGTTTTTCCCCCTGAGAATATGCAAGTAATTGACAGAATTTCAACAAGCTTCATATATTCAACTTAAAAGTTTAACAGTACTGAATTCAAGGAAATACATGTCCAATTAATAGAGAAAAATAGAGAAAAGTAAATCTACGGGAAGTTCTAAAAACCAAACAAATGCTGAAAACACAACACAGATGTCAAAAGAACTAATGCGAGTCATTTCGCTTTTTGGAGTGCTTTTCAGTCTTTTGACTTTTGGATGGAACACCTTCATCGGTGGCTTCACTGTCTTCCTCTTCGCCGGTGCGACATTGCATGATGAGTCAAACGTGCCGTCAACATCCTCATCGTCGTCTTTCTCGTCATTGGCAACTCCTTAGGCAGCTTCTTCGTTGTCCTCACGAGCATTTTCATCTTCAGGTTCATCACTGTCGGAAGATGATTCTAGTGGATATTGTGACTGAAGATTAGCAAATTGAACCTGAGCCGAGGCAGACATGCCAAGGCTAAGTGCTTCTTGTAGAATCATTTGACGAGTTTTAAGTTGCTTTAACTTTCTATTAGTGCGATGTTGAAAGGAACTAACTTGAATGCTCAAAGAGGTGAGAAGGCCACAGATATGAGAAAATGATGGTTCAGATGTAGATGGAGGAGGAACGTGGAATGGTGGAGGTGGTTGAGGAGAAGGAGAACGGGGAATAGCAAAATCAGAGGTGGAAGAATGGGATTGTGACTATGCACTATCAAAGGCCGCCTTAGTTAACCATTGATCATTGAAAAACCGGAGGCCTTTTCGTTCAATGTAAGATTTGTTAAAATAAGGAGGAAATTGTTTGTTTCCGCTAAAAGGAACATCGAGGAAAACAAAAAATTTGGTGAGAAATTTGCCAAAAGGAATGTTTCTTCGGGTATCAGTAAGAAAGAGTTCCCATAGGGAACAAAAGAGATACCCAAAATCAAGAGGAATGCCCTTGAAAACACAAAACAAAATAAGTAAAGTTGCATTTTACCGGGCTCAGTACGATGCCCGTCAGTTGGCAATAACAGATTTGTGACAAGAATATACAGAATATTGAGTTCAGGAGTGAGCAGTGTAGTTTTGGCTTCCGAGACCTGTTTAAAATTGATTTTGAAAATAGCCCTGACCTCTTCGATGTCAAATCGAGTGTCAACAGCGGGCCATTTATCTAAAGAAAAGAAATAGGAGAAATCATTTGGGTTTGAGACTTCACATTCAAAATCGTGTTAATGATGTTGGATGAAATCTCAAGATTAGTGCTGTTAACCCGAGAAATTAAAGTGCAAATAGTGGGGCCTTTCTGAAGATTGGCAGTGAATTGAAACACCATGTCATGATATACAGGTAAATCAATATGGACTAGGTGACCCCAATTTTGTTTTTCAAAACAGGATTTGACAAGGGGAAGATTATACTCATCAAACAGACTTTGAGATCAGGACGTTGAACAATTATGGATTTACTTAAAAGGGATGTATAGTCCTTCGTTCGGATGCCTTGGCATCGATGAATTTTGGCAAGATTGGATTGGTGGAGACTTGGGGATTAGCAGATGATTCTCCTCGTACTGGAGCTTTCCCTTTAGATTTGCGTCCACGAGTTGCTGTAGACGAACCTCCGCGAGATTTAACCATTTTGAAGGAAGGAAAAGAAAAGAAGGAAAATTTTAAATTTTTGAAGATTGGTGAGAATTTGAGGAAATGAGATGGTAGATGGGGGAAATTAGATGTGATTTAGGTGAGAGAAGCTTTGGAGAGGATAATTTTCCAACCAATTTTGGAATAGAGAGTAGGAATTTGGAGGGGGTGGTGAAGGGACAATTTTCGCCAAAGGGTTTTCGGGAGAGGTGGTGAGTCTGAAATAGGGAAGATGGACGATTTTAATAAATCAGGGAGACCGTTCGGAGGCCGAACGTTTGGTGTGCGTCCGATAAAGCGTCCGAAAGCTGAAGAACGGACGCCCGAAAGAAGAGTCAGTGCGTCCGATGTTCTTTCAGACGATGGTACGCGTTCGAAGGAGTTCCAGAGAGTTTGATGAATAAAATGAATATCGTTCGGACGATTATGAGCGTCCGAGGAAGAAAGGAAGTTTTCGGACGATCCAGAGCGTCCGAAAGGAAGAGCTAGTTCGAACTAAGAACTTATGCCAAATTGATCTGTAAAATACCCAAACATTTTCTGACAGATTCAAAGCGATCTAGAGCTAAGGGTTTTGTAAAAATATCAGCCAATTGATCTGAAGTAGGCACAAAATCAACATGAATTTCCTTTTTACAAACAAGATCTCTAATGAAATGATGCTTAACATCAATGTGTTTGGTTCTAGAGTGCATAACAGGATTTTTTGTGAGATTAATTGCACTAGTGTTGTCACACTTTATAGGCACACAATCAAAAAATACACCAAAATCTTTCAGAGTATGTTTCATCCAAAGAAGTTGAGCACAACAATTTTCAGCAGCAGTGTATTCGGCTTCCGCCGTAGAAAGTGTAATAGAATTTTGTTTTTTAAAAATGCTAAACCAAGACACAAGACAATTTCCCAGAAAATGACACATAGCACTGGTACTTTTTCTATCAATTTTACACCCAGCAAAGTCAGCATCAGAATAACTAATCAAATCAAATGTAGAGGACTTTGGATACCACAGACCAAAATCCATTGTTCCCTTTAGAATCTAAATCGGCATTCTTTTAACAGCTATCAAATGTGATTTTGAAGGGCAAGATTGAAATCTAGCACATAAACAAACAGCAAACATGATATCTGGTCTACTGGCTGTTAAGTAAAGTAGACTTTCGATCATACCTCTATAGTGTTTTTCATCAACACTTTTACCTTCTTCGTCTTTATGAAGTTTGGTTGAAGTGCACATTGGCGTACCAACTTGTTTGCAATCTTCCATTCCAAATCGTTTGAGTAGCTCCTTTGTGTACTTGATTTGCGTAATAAACGTTCCTTCCTTAGTTTGATGAACTTGTAGTCCGAGGAAAAATTGTAACTTGCCCATCATACTCATCTCAAATCTCTTCTTGCATTAAATGTGAAAAGTCCTTGCACAAACTTTCATTAGTTGCTCCAAAAATAATATCATCAATATAAATTTGAACAATTAACAAACCATTTAAATCCGTTTTTGTAAAAATAGTGGTGTCAACTACACCTCTTTTGAAACCATTTTCTATCAAAAAACTACTTAATCTCTCATACCAAGCTCTTGGAGCTTGTTTCAAACCATATAAAGCTTTGGAGAGTTTGAAAACATAATTTGGAAGATTTTTATTTTCAAAGCCCGGAGGTTGTTCAACGAAAACTTCTTGATCAATAAAACCATTTAAAAATGCACTTTTGACATCCATTTGAAATTATTGAAACATGCAAATGCAAGAAACATGCGAATGGATTCTAATCTAGCCACGGGTGCAAAGGTTTCATCAAAGTCAATACCTTCTTCTTGAGCATAACCTTTTGCAACAAGTCTAGCTTTGTTCCTTATGATTTCACCTTTGTCATTTAATTTGTTTCTATAAAACCCATTTAGTACCAATAACGGGATGAGAAGAAGGTCTTTCAACCAAGGTCCATACATTATTTTTCTCAAATTGACTAAGTTCATCTTGCATAGCATTAACCCAAGATTCATCACTCAAAGCAACATCTATATGTTTAGGTTCAATGTGAGAGAGTAATGCACAATTACTATTCAAAGATTTGTGAGAACGAGTAGTTACCCCATCGGATAGATCACCTATGATTAAATCTTGAGGGTGACTAGAGACGAATCTCCAAGCTTTCGGAAGCTCATTTGGAATGTCCTCATTCTTTTCATCATTGATTTGATGGTTGTTGACATTAACGCTTGATGTGATCTCTTGATGATCTTCATGAATAACGAACTTTTCGAGCTCCTTTAAAATATCTACATCTTCATCTTCACATAAATTCTTTGAGATAACATTATTAGTTTCATCAAATGTAACATGCACAACTTCTTCAATCAAAAGCGTTCTTCTATTGTAAACTCGGTAACTATGCTTTCTTGTCACTAGAATATCCTAGAAAAATTCTTTCATCCGATTTTTTGTCAAATTTTCCAAGGTTTTCTTTGATTTTTAAAATAAAACATTTGCAACCAAAAACTTTGAAATAGCTCACAACGGGTTTTCTACAAAAAAAGAGTTCATAAGGAGTTTTATTTAAAGAGTATCTTAATAAAACTCAATTCATGACATAACAAGCCGTGTTAACCGCTTCGGTCCAAAAGTATTGTGGTAAGTCACATTCACTAATCATAGTTCTAGCCGTTTCTTGAAGAGTCCTATTTTTCCTTTCAACAACACCATTTTGTCGAGGGACTCTAACAACCGAAAATTCATGAAAAATACCGTTGTGATCACTTCTAGGTTACAAAAACCTCCAAATTTAAATTCGGCACCATTGTCACTTCTTAAACGAACAATTTTTAGATCCAATAAATTTTGAATTTTGGAAAAGAATTTTACAAAATTTTCAAATGCCTCATTTTCGTGAACAACAAATGTTAAATCAATACCCAAGTAAACCTAGAATAGTCATCTACAATAACAAATGCATATTTGTAACCACCTAGACTAGCATATTGAGTAGGTCCAAATAAGTCTAAATGCAACAATTCTAAAGGTTTATGAGTAGACACAAAATTCTTTGGTTTAAAAGAAACTTTGACTTGTTTACCAAATTGGCATGCATCACAAATTTTAGTTTTCAAAAATTTTAGTTTTGGCAAACCTCTTACCAAATCTTTCTTGGCAAGTTTTTCAATCAAATCCATATTAAAATGACAAAGTCTTCTATGCCAAAGCCAAGGATCATCTATGGAAGCGGTAAGACATTTTACATTGCTATTGCTAATTTTATCAAGATGAATCACATAAACATCATTGTGCCTAGTGCCCTTGAATAAAACAGCATGATTTTTATCAAGGATAAGACATTCATGTTTGGTAAAAAATACATATAATTTTTTGTCACAAAGTTGACTAACACTTAATAAATTATAGTTCAAATTATGTCTTTCGGTTCAACAAGAAGCACATTCTTAATCAAGGTTTCACCATTTTTACCTACATCACCAATGCCGATTGATTTTTCTTTATTGTTATCTCCAAAAGTGACTTTTCCACTGTTTTTGGATGTGAGATTCGTGAAGAGAGAGGCATCTCCCATCATGTGCTTTGAACATCCACTATCTATAAACCACTTAGCATTGTTGGTGATGTTAAGTACCTACACAATAAATCAATTGATAACTTTTGGTACCCACATTTTCTTGGGTCCATTTGAGTTAGTGAAATTGCTTTCGATCCATGTAACTTTCATTCCAAGTTTTTCGTTCTTCTTGACATAACACATATTCTTAACATGTCCATGTTGTTGGAAATATCTACAAATAATGCTTTTATTACCATATAAAGATGATTTTGGTTTTACAATACATAAGTCATCCCTTCTAAACATGACAAAATTTTTGTTGATTGCTACATTTCTATTTCTTTTCATATCAACAACATTTTCTTTCTTTCTAGTTAAGAAAGCATTCAAATCATCCATTCTTTTCTTCAAGGAGGCTTGTTCTTCCTTGACCTTTGATCTCACATGCATTCTTTTCTTCAAATCACGATTTTCTTGTGATAGCCAATTGTTTTCATTCACAAGTTTAGAGTTAGCATTCAATAAAGCATTTGACTTTTTAACTAACTCCTTATTTCTAGCATATGATTCCTTTAAGCTATCATGCAATTTCAAAATGAAAGCTTCAAGATCATCTTCATCATTTTCATCATTAGAGTCGTAGTTAGAATTTACCTCATCATCTCCAATGACCATAAAGGCCATTTGTGCCGACTCCATTTCTTCTTCAACTTCTCCTTCGGAGTTGTAATCATCCTGTGTGATTTGAAAGTTGGTGAAAATCTAGGTTTTCTTCCTTCCTTCTTTTTCTTGGAAGGACATTCATTTGCAAAGTGTCCGAGTTGACCGCATTCAAAGCATTTTTCATTTTGCTTCTTCATTTCAAGCCTTGAGCTCTTCCCTTTGAAATTATTTGAGTTTGTGGCTCCGCCTCTTCTCATTCTTCATTTGTTGATATAATATTTAAGAAATCCTTTGGTAATAAGTGCAAGATCTCCTTCATCAAGTTCTTCATCTTCTAGATAGATGGAGCTGTTTTCATCTTCTTCCTGAGAGGTCTTTAGAGCAATGCTCCTTCTTGGCCTTGCTTTTTCATCATCCACTACCTTGGCCTTTAACTTCAATTCATAAGATGTAAGAGAATTGATTAGCGATTCAATAGGCATTAAATTTAAATTCTTGGCTTCCTCTATAGCAATTATTTTGGCATCCCATTCTTTCGATAGAGCATTTAGGATTTTTTTATTTTTTTCACCCATAGAGTACTCCCTACCCAAGGCTTCAAGATCCTTTATAATGTCATTGAACCTACAATACATTTTGTCAATGTTCTCATGTGGTTCCATCTTGAAGGTCTTATACTTGGCAACAAGTAAGGATTTCTTTTGCTCACGAACATGACATCGCTCCCTTCATGGATTTCCTTCAACTTATCCCATATTTCTTTAGTGGAAATGCAACCCTTGACACGAGTTGATTCATTTGCATCCAAGGCATTATATAACACATTCATAACTTTTGCATTTAACGTCAAGTTTGCCTTGTCTTGTGGAGTTAGCTCATCCCTTGTCTTTTCTCTTCTTCTATTTGTGTGATCATCAATGATAGAAGCTTCAAAAGGACCTTCATTGACAACATACCACAAATCAATGTCAATAGATTGCAAAAATATTTTCATTCTATCTCTCCAACTAATAAAATTTGCCCCATTAAACATAGGAGGCCTGGTAACGGATTGGCCCTCAAAAAACAGAGCATTTTTGGTTGCCATAAAATTTATTTTCTCAAAGGCAGTTTAAGCAATACAATGAGACCAAGCTCTGATACCAATTGTTGGTCCCAAAGCAACCTAAGAAGGGGGTGAATTAGGTTTCTTAAAAAATATACTTTCAGAAATATTGAGATAGATTTCAAATTAAATACTGATATAATAAAATCAATAGAACAGTAAGGTAAAGAGAGAAAAATTAAACAACCAATACTTCCAAGCTAGCAAGCTTGAAGTATTCAATCACTAGAATGCTTCACACACTTGGTGAGCCAATAATCTTTACAAAGTTGAGAAGTTCTTGCTCACACTAAAACTCTTTTAGTTGAACCAAGAATCTTACTTACAACCACACTTTCATACAAGATTATCACTCCACTCAAAGTTGAATTGCACTCACAACTGTACACTAATACAACAAGGCACTATAGTCAATTTGTACTCAAATTACTCTTTTCTAAGGCTTGTATTCAATGTATTAGATGATTTTTTCTGAATGTCAAAGTAGCCATTTATAAGAGCAATAAATGGTAGTTGCAACTACTTCCTAACGGCTAAATAATAAATGCACAAAAAGTAGCCGTTGGGGTTTCGGACGTCCGAGATATATTGGATGCATCCGACACAGCGTCCGATCTTTATGTAAACAGTTGTTGAAGAGCTTCGTTCGGACGTCCGTGCATGCGTCGTTCCTTCGTCTGATAGAGGCTTCGGACGGTCATGTTCGCCCGAAAAGAGAAGCAGTAGGATCCCATTTCTTTCTGCCTAATTGTTCGGACGGTGCAATGCGTCTGAGAAGTTTTGACCTAGTTCGGACGGTTCAGTGCTTCCGAAAGCCCTGTCTCTAGCAAAAAAGATAACAGTCATGCAAAAACTTGTTTTTAGAGTTAAGTGTTTATGTCATCATCAAAATAAGGTTTGGAAAATATCATACATGTCTCGGACAAACAGGATCGTCTAATAGAGATTGCAACGGATTCAATTCATTGTCCGAACAGATAGACAGAGAACAAAATTTTCATGCACCTACAACGAACGCACAGGTGCATCCGAAAGAACATCCCTCGGATGTATTCTTCCGTCTAAAAGAGTGAAGCAGAATCAAGAATCTAAAGCTCTACAATAGACGCATCCAACCATCCGAAAGAAGTTAAAAAATCGGACGAAGAAGATTGTCTGAAGAGATAAATTCCCTAATAAAGCATTAAACCTCTTGGATGAGATATACTATCCGAAGTATGATCGAATGTTGGGTCGGACGCACAACAAAAACATCGGACGTCCAAAACCCATAACGGCTAGTTTTTGAGCATTTATTATTGAGCCGTTGGAAGGTGGTTACAATCCAATTTATTGCTCCTATAAATATCAACACTGATGATATTGTAAAGATCATCTAACACATTGAATACAAGCAAGAAGAAAAGCAATTTGAGTGCAAATTAGCTATTGAGCAATATTGTATTAATGTGTACTTTAGAGTGCTATTCAAAAATATTGAGTGGAGTGATAATCTTGTACAAAAGTGAGGTTGAGAGTAAAATCTTTGGCTAAACTAAAGAGAATTAGTGTGAGCAAGGATTGTCCTACTTTGTGTACATTTGAAGATTATTAGCTCACCAAATTTGAAGGAGCATTCTAGTGGATTAACACTTCAAAATAAGTTTGGTAGCTTGGAAGTGTTGTTTGTCTAATCTCTTTCTTTACCTCTTATATGCTTCATAAGCTTAATTGATTTTATTTCTATCAAAACTATTTGTTAAAGAAAAAGATTTTATAAGTGCATATTTTGTAAAGTAATTTTTTAAGAAACCTAATTCACCCCCTCATAGGTTGCCTTGGGGCCAACAATTACAATAGTAAAATGTTTACTGATTTATTGATCAATTTGTTCGAACCTTAAGGGTTTAAGAAGCATTTGAACATGTGTTAATATATCATATTTGATGTACTTGGTCAGTGGGAGTTATTTATAACTCCTATATATGCAGTCTATAGTTATTTATAGTGAATAAAGTTTCACTCCCTAATTTATGCAGTTATTGATATGATCTATTCATATATGTGCACATCTAAAATTTTTATGGATTTCTTATATAAGTTCATGCATGAATAAGCGGAAGGCTATATAGGAATTACTTCGTTATGAAGTAACTTTAAGTTAGTTATTAAATGAGGTAACAAAGTGAACAAAAGTCCTATAAAAGCTTCGTTTGTGAAGTGGTTTCGCTTTAGAAGCACTGCAATTGACGAAAATCCTATTCATAGAACTTTTAAGACTGAGGACTAATTATGGTTTTGATTTGTTACTTTTACTTGTGAATCAAGTGAGTCAAATCGCATTACACTTTATTACAATGTAGAATTTATGTGGGTGATGCATCCATATTTGTAATTATAAAGGTCATACATTGATAAATAATGTATTGACATCTGCGGTTCGTTACTGGTATTTTCATTTAAACGAATTCTGTAGTGAGATTTTTACAGTAGCTACTAAGGTTGTGTTTAACCTGAGAATCGTTTTCTTAAATGTTTGTATTGAAAATCTTAAAATCAATTAGTGTTGCCCAAGTAGGAGAATATTGGAAATATTTTCTTATTTGGGTTACAACTAATTAATTTTTGTTTTATAAAAACTGGTTAAATTAAGACTGGTAAATCCCATGCTTTTATGACACATGATATCCATTTATTTGGGCCTAAGTCTATCTCAATTATTTTATTTGGTGTGATATATAAGGTATAGGCCTATCATCTAAATCTTATTGGATTTATGATAACCTTATTAGGAGGTCAAATTACACTATTTGGACTAAATTCTTCTCTCCCATCTATAATACTACATCCTATATATAGAGTGTTAGGGTTGATTTGCCCTATTAATTACCACTGTATAGGACTTAGAGAGAGAGAATGCATAGTCGAGATACATGAATCACAACGTGATAATTGAAATCTTTGCATCATTTCCAAATATCAATTAATAAGGTGAACAATATACAATTTTATTTTAAAGTTATATTCAAATATCTGATATTGAGATCCGCTCAAATCTAACTTAGATGGCTTAAGTTTGAACTTTTTCATCACTCCACTTCGCACCAACATGCCAACACAACCTAGTAATAAGGTATACAAAACCTAACTCACTCTTGGTCCACTTATTTACAACCACTCTTTCTCGGTGATCGCGACTGTTTTTCCACGTCCACAAACCTTTCAAATATAATAGAATAAATCATAGGGTTAATTATACTTTGTCCCCTTGTATTTTGAGTTTTGTCTCAATTTACCTCTAATAAAAATTTAATCATCACTTTACCCTCTTTGACTAATAGTCAACATAAATGTTTAGTTTAACTATCAGGTAACGATACCAAATGACTAAAATGACCTTAATATTTATTTTATAGACTATTTATCCTTTTCAAACAAAAAAAAGACATTCTTGTTTTATTATTACCCCTTTATTACTAGCAAAAGTGATGTGCTATGACCTATAATATGAAAAAATAAGGAGAAAAAATTAATTTGCTATATAAAAAGGAAAAAAAATTAAAAGTGAAAAAAAATCTCCCAAGCATAAATGTAAAAGGGTTTGAAAAGTTTGTGCATAAATGAATTTATGCTTCAAAATATAGTAAAATTGACCTACATATTTATGAAAATCCCTTCATCATTTTATGCTAAAGTAGCTTGATAAAGAACAAGAGTTGCATGATAACTAACAATTTAAATTAATTTGAGTTTTTTATTTAAAATTTAGAGTTTTTTCTTTTATTTAATTTCTAGTTTTGTGCAATAAATTAAATCTATTTTTCTGATCATGTCATATGTTGTGTACAAGTTATTTTTTTTTCAAGTCAAATGTAATAATAACATAAATTTTCCTTTTGACACCAATATAGTAAAAATAGTTTATCGACTAAATATTGGAAGTTATTTTAGTCATTTTATTCCTTTTGACTAACTATCAACCTAACTATTCCTTTTGATAGTTAGTCTATGGGTAAACTGTAAAGTGATCATTAAATTTTTCTAGAGGGCAACTTGAGACAAAGTTAATATTATAGGGGGCAAAGTGTAATTAACCCTAAATGATACTACCTCCGTTCCCTTTTAAGTATCAAAAAAAAAAAAAAAAAAAAAAAAAAAGTTGTTCTATTTTAATGTCACTTTAGAAGTCCAAGGAAGCACTAATTATTTTTTAGTACCAATGTTGCCCTTATCTCTTTTCAACTCCATTATTTACCCAACTTGTAATTAATGTTAAAACTCTTTTCATTTATGACTAGTCAAAAGAGCAATCCATTATAATAATAAAAAAAAACAGTAATTTAGTCAAACATGTATTTCCAACCATTTAGTTCCCATCATGTTTAGTAAATGGAGGGGACATTTGATACAATTAGAACGATATAGAGAAGACTTGCATGGGCCTGCAATCACAAATCAAGAAATTGGGAAGGCAAAAAATTTGTTCCACAGCACATCTTTCAATTATTTGAAAATAGTCGACACAACTGCGCTTTGCGCGATGATTAAATATTTCGATGTAAATACCCAATAATATTGAATGTAAATATAAAGTATTTTGGTATTATAATGGAAGTTATTTTGGTAAACTCATCTTACCGGGCGAAAGGGTATATAGAAATTAATAAAATGTGAAAAATAACTTCTTCAATTCATTAACATTTGAATATATCGGGATGTCAGTACATTTATGCTAGCAAGATTTTGAGTGGCCATGATATTATAATAATTTAGCTAGAAATATATAGCAGATTACACCATAACTACATCACACCATCCATTATCTAAATCCCACCAACAATCACGTCAGAAGCCGCATAATGAGTTCCTACAGCATCACATCAGACTTTAGTTGTACATCATCAATAGACTCACTGAAATTAGATTAGTTAAACTTACTCCACTAGCCATTACCTTGTATGTCCATTGTATGCAATAAATAATAATCATCAGTGGCTAAAAATATTTAAGAATATAATAAAAATTATATCCCATTATATTGATAAAAAAAAAGTCGAGACAAATCACATATATAATGCAAGTTTTAGTCACAAAGCAATAAAAGATCAATTAAAATGACATAAATGGATAAAATCAGTTGAAAGTTACTCAAAATCTAGCCATAATAGATGCATTTTCATTATTTTAATATAATAAATTCAAATTAATTCAATCTTGTATGCTATCTGTCCATTTTTCACAATCTGGACAAATTCTCAACCCAGACAATTTTTACCCAATCACAAAACTTAAAATCAAGAATTTTAAATCAATTCAATCATAATTGGGAAGTTTCATAAATGCCCTCCACTATTCCCATTTCCACAAAATTTTGGCAGAAAAAATTGCTAGTATAAACAGTTCACATAATTACAACTTTCTTTGCCCATACAAATTTTACACACTTTTAGTAATAGAGATAGTAATCATAATAAAGTGACAGATAATTCCTAATTGAAGTTATGTTTCATGGAATCGTCATAAACACTTGTATAGTTTCAAAAATAGAAGAATAGATTGTTTCTCAAATAACAGAGCTGGTGAAAAAAGATCTATCTCAAAACGTCCCTAACTAAATTATCATTAAAATTGCTACTGGTCATAAATGTAGGAGTAAAAACGTAATTAAAAATAAAAAGTTAATTAAATGAAGAAAGAATGAAAATGCACAAACATATCTAAAGCATTTCATCAGATTAACACTATATAAAATAGTACAATTACCTTGTGTCTTAAACCAAAAGCTCGTAACTGAAGCCAAGATCCATTGATACTCGGGAAAAAAAAATTCTTGCATTTTTTTTGTGGCATATATAGTCTATGGCAACCATACACACACGGAGACACCTCAATAACATTTTGGACCACTATCTTTGTTCTTTTAGATTATAAAAAATAATATATCTTTGCATACAATAGAAAAAAAAAAAAGAAGGAAACATACAATATTCACATGATAATATTGAACGATGAGTTTTGTCAAAACTTGTAAATGAGAAGAATAAAACTAAACGAAGTAATAGATATAAAAGAAAAATAAAAACAAACTAAAGAAAATACCTGGGCTTGCAACGTGTATCATCTAAACTTTTTATTTAAATTAATGACAAGTTGTAGAGTTTGAGCTATCTGCCAAGGCATCCACCAATAACAGAGTGATCCCAAAAAAACATAATACCTAGAACAATCTAAAAGAGATGTTACATACCTTTTCTAAGACAACATGACTTACAAAAATTCTTGCCACAGTTTGTCATGCCTTGTCATATCAAATATCTAATACACAAACATTAAAACAGAGACAAGCAATGATCTCTAGTTTAATAAGGTATCTAGAAGAATTCTAGTCTATTCGTGAAACAAATTGTATGAATGGAAATCGACAAGGAAACATATTGCAAAGAGTATATGAATTCAGAATTGCACATTGACATCAACCCATCCCTGTCAAAGAAAAAAGAAATTAGATATAGCTCGATCATTTGGAAGTTATGTTAAGAAAAGAATAATACTCAAACAAATGCAAAGGCAGGTACACAACACCTATGTTATTTATACCCATAAAGCTTTGTTCTGTAAAACAATGAAGTCGAAAACTATATAAAAAATTATGATTATGATATTACAATGATGATATTAAGTATAAAATAGTTAGTAATAAATCTTAATTGTCTAACAAATAAATGAAATTTAAACAACTAAAGAATGCAGAAAAGTTGCTAGAATATAGAGAACACGTGAGCTTCAAAATAGAGTGATACAAATTAAACCATCCTAGAATGCAAGCAGTAGAAATTGGCCATAATCTCATCTTGGCTATGAAACTTTGTCCAAATTCTAAAAATTCTAGAAATTTATGACAAACCTTAAAAGACTCAAATCCATAGATTTTTCAAATTACTTGAATCAAGCATCTATCTATGCACAAAATGGTTGCAAAGAAACTTTTCAACTACCGACCAAGGAGTTTACTCTTCTTCTTTTTTTTTTAACATTTTTTGGGAAAACTTCTATATAGAATCATATTTTTGTTTTTCTAAAAGGGATATAAAAATTTTATCAACAAATAAATGTGAAAAATTCTTTTACCTTTAGTTAAGGGAAAATTGTCTAATAGTATAAAAAGATGATCTGTCAACATAATAAAGTTTCTTTAACCCATTTATTTGTTGCTATAAATGGGCAACAATATGCTAAAAACATTTGTTGAAGCTACTATACAGTATTAAAGATGATAAAAACCAATAATTAACAATTTATGCATAACAAAAGAAAACAATAGGCTTACCTTTGAAGATGTTTTTAACTCTTGCAGGTCATTTCTGGTACCACAAAATAAAGGAAAGAGGGAAAAAATAAGCACTCCAAGAATTGAGTGATAAATAAAAGAATATTATTAGAAAAGATTACTTTGTGATCTGAATCTTAGACAGTTACATAAAAATATGAGGGAAGGAAAAAAAAGGAAGAGGAGAAAAATTCATAGACCAAAAAATAAAAGTGGTGATGACCCTTCAAACGAAGATTTGCAGCACCGATGGTTCAAAATTCATTATCTTTAAAAATATACCAGCCAATTGTTTTATTAAAAAAAAAAGATAGAAAGAAGAAAAGAATTCACCTTAGATGTGCTGGACCGAGAAAAGCAAGGATTTTTTTTTTTGGTTAGATACTTGTGATTTTGTTTGTGTGCAAAGATCTCCAGATTTTCCCTGCAATGAAGATAAATTCTTAATAAAATAAAATAACAAACGAAAAATTATACCAAGATCAAAGATAATTTTCATGGTCTCCAACCTTAAGAAAAAATTGAGATGCATCCATTCTTTAAGATCTATATGTGATAGTCTAGTAAAAAATTATACAAGGAATTAAAAATAATAATCCAAACAATAAAAATCTTTTTTTTACGTGAAAAAATGGAAAGAAGTACAAAAACTTTTAAAAAAATGTGGTGGGTAGGGAAGTTATGGTGGGAGGAGAATGGAGACCATGAGATCTCGAAAGGGGAAGCGGATTAAGAATATGAGATGATGAGAAGAAGGAAAATGGAAGGAAGAAGAGATAGAATAAAGAGGCATAGAGATTGCATGAGAAGAGAAGAGAAAAGATACAATTCTGAAGAGTCAGAGACTCAGAACCCACGAGCCCATCGCCCTCAAAGTGAAATTCCAAATTTGTTGTCACCAATAGCCTATCTTTTGTCTATTTTAACCTCAAAAATTTGGCGCCAAAATAGGACAATGACGAAAGTTGATAAATGGTGATTCGCGGTTTATACTAGTATGTTAAAGAGAGCAGATAGTATGTATTTGTCTTCTTTCATAGTGTATTTTGATGGTATATATATATATGTTGCTTACGTGACAAGACATATTTGTACTTTCACCACTTTGGATAAGGCAAAACTTAATTTTTGTACTAAAAATTAAAGTGATACTTAAAAGGGAAGAGTTATTAGAATCCACTCTAAGGTCATATGACTCATATCACTGTATGAAAGGTATGGAAGACATTCCCAAGCAAAATATATCCAAACAGTAGGTTTTAACGAAAAGGCATGCTTTAAAAGCTAAAGGTGGTTACTCGAAGTACTATATTATGCCCTTTCTATATTTGAGAAATTCTTTTCATCTTCATTTTTGAACTCATCGTACCTAGGATTCTCTTACTCAGAGGTTTGCAGGAAATTAATTAGAATTCGTCTCAGGTTTAAATTCTGTTTTCTTTCCTTTCACTTTTACAATGTGAGACTTTTTATGATTCGATACTTGTTCATAAATTTCCCTAACTACTTGTATCAGCCCCGCCTCTTGTTGTTTTCCAAAGTGCCCCAACAGTCTATTTTTTCCCTACGATCGTTTCTCACCTCATCATATTTTTTCCAATGTGGCATCCATTCAAACTCTATTTTTGGAATTGTAGGCTGAAAAAATTGGGAAGTATACTTCTCAAATATCGATAGGCTAAAGGCTTATGAATTTCCACCTGTCAAATATAACTTTTCATTTTGAGGATGGAAAAAGATGCTTCATTGGTTTTTGCCCTTTTCTACCCATGATTCTATGTTCAACTACAAATTAACTGAACAAGCCAACATATTAAATACAATTAACAGTAAAAGTTTCATCTTAAAAGAAGATACTTTTTAGTATTTTAAAAAATTTAGATGATTTTGTAGTTCGTATGGTATTATTTCAAATTTCAACTTTTTTCTTTTTTTGTACTAATAGAACACTTCTCAAGAATGATATGGTACAAGTTGTTTTTCTAATGAAAATTTTCTATTAACAATAACGTATGATAACATAATTATAGTAAAATTTTGTTAATAAATTATGTTTGTATCTAATTTTATATTGTTTACGTTTTAAGTCAATCAAATACAAATCATAATTGGTGAAATCAAATTGCAAAAAAATCTAAAGATAAGGGACCGCAATGATTTTTTTTTTTAAATGTCATCGTGTGCGTTTTTACGATTAAGAATGGCATTAATATTTTATTTAGAAATCTCATGATCCTTAGACAAATCTTCAAACTTTGATTAAAGCTCTTCGGTTGTGAATCATATTTGAAGTGGAGAAGAAGAAAAATATTGCTAGTATTAATTATCTGAGAAAGAATTTGGCTTTGATACCAAACTAATGTAGTACAAGATTGGAATAACCTTGTCTACAATAGCGAGCAGAATAATTGAGAGGATTCGAGCTATTTCTAAGGTTGTGAACAATTCCGTGAACATTTATCAAGGAAGAAAATTAATTAGAAATAAGAAGATAATTTAGAGAAATTAAAGAGAACAACAAAATACACTAAACCAGTAATTAAATTCTTTAATTTATCAATCTCTATCTAAAATAATGAGTAACAAGGCAACTTATAAGGTGGAAACCTACCTACAATTTAGAATTCTATTGAGAATAAAATTCTTACTATATATTCTATATAGATAAACAAACAACCCCTAAAACCATTCTTATAATAACAATAACTCTAAAAATACATCTAATCTAATCAGATAACTTCATAGGACAAAATTGCATGTGAAAATTTAAAAGACAAATTTACCCTGAGACCTAAATTCAAAATAACTACTCATAAACATATTCTCTTGATTGGATGTCTAACTGAGGATTGAGGAAAGGTACAAAAACCTATAATCTTAAACTTTCTAGTTAACTGCATTAGAGAGGTTAAACTAGGGTTATTAAACTTTATAAAAAAAAACCAACCAATATAAATTGAACCAATAAAATGACTTTTTAAGTGAAGGTAAATCGCAATGATGTAATTTGAATTGAAATCAACCTGCAATACCCACACATTTTTTGTCAATTTGATATTCTTACGAACATTCATTAATGTCTATTATTCAATTTAATGCCAACTTATCCTCTCTAGTTTTTCGTGCAATACTTGCATCTTTTTCGATTGTTCCACCTAGAATTTTCTAATCATTCCATGTGAAATTTTCCGACCATAACATGTCTAGCTATCTTTATCTTTATCGTTTAATAACATTTCTAGAAATCTCTTTTTTTTAATGTCTAACAATTTTGTCCTACCTAGTTTTCATTTTAGTTTTGGTGTAGCAAGTTAGATAGGGTTATAATTGAGATACCAAAGTGCAATTTTATGAAACTTATCTTCTCGTGTTTATCTCCAAGTTTGTCACCAAGTTTATCTTCTTGTATTTATCCTCAAACTTTGAAAATGTAAAACTCATACTGAAGTTTTGAAAGGCATGAAGATTATCTTTAAATCTTGAAACACATGTGAATCTTATCTCCAAGCCTTAAAAGGCGTGAAACTTATATTTAAGTCTTGAAATACGTGAAACTTATCTTTAATCTTTAAAAAGTGTGAACCTTATCCTCTTGCGCTTGTTACCAAATAAGCTACAACTCATCTTCAAAACTTGAAATGTGTGAACCTTGTCTTTAATCTTTGAAAAATTGTGAAGCTTATCCTCTCGTGCTTGTTACCAAGCTTATCTTGTTTTGTAAGTTCTCAAACCTTGAAAATTTGAAGTTTATCTTTAAATGTTGAAAGACATGAATCTGATCTCTAGGTCCTAAAAATGCATTGTTTATCCTCAAACATTAAGCAAGCACCTCCCTATCTATTTATATCATATAAACTATTTTCAAACTAGTTTTTCTCTCATAATTTTCTTATAACTTCTCTTATTTCAATTTTCAACTCTACAATAATTGAAGAATTCCAAACTAAATCGATAGCATAGGAGTATTTAAAAACTAATTTTCCAACTTGAGCGAATACTGGGTGGGTTTTTTGCATGGATTTCGGTAGTAAACCTTTCAACTTTTTCTAAGAATTAAACTTGTAAATTCTTGTTATTTGTGTACTTTTTCTTATTACCAAATGTATTTTTGAGCTTCCAGGCCTTGATTTATAGTTTGAAACACTTTTAAAACATTTGAAATGATAAATTTGAATGAGGTTTTGGGCCTGACCATGAACACTTGGTTGCATTCAAGATATTTAGCTTATGATTTTTGTGGTTTAAACTAGTTTTGGTTTGTCTAGTTTAACCCCTATGTGTTTGTTCATGTTCCTAGCCTCATTGTTGAGTGTTCGGGGACCTTTTTAACCCTTCTAAGTGGATGGTTCATGGATATCTTGAGTGACTAGCCAGCTTATTTAAAGTTTCCTAGAGAATGCCTGGTATCACAGCGCTCCAATGAGCCTATTTTGCAATCCCACGGCTTTCCATGCCCTATTCCAAATTTTTGTTTACATTTTGATTCTTTCTTAGTTCAATAATGGGGTACCTCTAAGCCTGCTCTAATATGTGGAATTACCCTCCTAGGGTGTTGTCACGCCTCTCGCCCACATATGTCGACACGTGATAGTTGCCGTACTCTTAAGAGTTACCCTTCAAAGGCACAAGGTACCAAAAATAAAATAGAATTCAAAATATATTCATTAAATTACTAAACAATCCATAACAATTAACGTCTTGAATATGTGGCTAAAGAAATATAACTAAACTATCCAATGGTCCCAAGACAACACAAAATGGAAATCAAAATATCTTAATATTTCTCTAATTTTTAACCATCTAAGAGTACTAACTTTCTCCAGAAAATCAGAAGTCTAACCTTCAGCCCGCACCAACTCTTTGTACACTTGTTTATTCTCGTACAATCTCTAATTCTATAAAAAATATTATAATGGGGTGAGCGGCAAGTCACTCTGCAAGCAGCTAACACCGCCTTTGCTAGACCAAACAAGTTACATCTATATATATTTTACAAAGTTTTGTCACACGTAACTTTGTAGTCATATATAAGCATTTCAAAAAAATTTATCATAAATCAAAGAAAAAATCTTATTTCACATAACGGCAAAAGTTTCTTTCCAAAAGTGTACTTGAAATCATACTTACATATATTTAGACAAAGTGACATTATAGCAAGGAATTACAAAATAGCTTCCACATATATCAGAAGTTCAAAATCAAAATTTGAATGATAATTCAAAATCAAAAGTTCAAAAACAAAGTCGGAATCAAAATAACAGAATCAAAATTCATAATCAGAGTTTGAAAATTCAGAATCAGAAAGTCAGAGTCAAATTCATAATCAAATTTAAAAATCCATATTATGGTTCATTATAAGCTAATAAAACAAACACACTATCATCGGTTTATTGAATACTCAACTTAATGCTAAGAGACCCCACTAGAAAAAGTTGCTAAGGGGTCTCGCGAAAACCATCTTAGCCAGTATTCAGAATTCGGAGGCCATAAGTTATGTTATCTAATAGTTCAAAAAGTGCAGAATTATAGATAGAGTCATTCCTACCAACTATTCATGATTATTTTAAGAGTTTTGGTCCGTTATTAATTACTGAGCAAATATTCCAAACACATACACATACAAAATAATCATACAAAGTTCAAAATAATGTCACTCACATAAATTCATAATTTAAACAATTCAAGTATCCGTGTAAGGTCCAATTTTAATAACTAAAATAATATGTTGCCAAAAGTAATATTTAAACAAAATATTTTTGAAATTACAAAGGGGTAGTAACCACTTAACTCGAAGTAGCCAAAACAAATCAAAATTCAATAAATTTCCTACAAAAGTTCATCTCACAATACTTAAATTCAACCGCTAAACAAACCCACTCGTATATAGAGTATCATGTCACTCCAAATTATCGAAGACCCAAAGATATCATAACCAAAGTATTAACTCACAATCCATTAATTTTCAAGAATATTATTTCCGAAAAATAATACTAAACCAACCTTTACTTTATTATAAAATATTTACACTATTTATTCCTACATTAAATATTACTACAAAAGTACTATGCTGCTTTATCCCAAAATATTTAGTCCTGTCGGTGTTACTAAAATAATTTTGTTTATAAATATCCTTCTTATAAAATATTCAAGAATTTAATATTTCAAAAATATTATCCTTACTACTTAAAATTTTCAAACTATCTTATTTAGTTACTACAAAAGTTAAACTTTTAATATCCTATAATTACTTGTGTCAAAATTATACAAACATATAGTCTAAAAATGATATTATAAGTAACTACATGACTTGTTATATAAATCAACTAAAGTAACTTAATTCCAGGACCTAACTACATTACGTATTCATATTTCATTCTATGTGAAAAATTCCTTTTTCCTTTTTTTTTTTTTTTTCTTTTCTATCTTCTACTTCCATGCACTACACCAACCCGTCACCACACTCTAATCTCCAAACCGAACAAAAACCTGTGGGAACAAAGTTGAATCGTAGCAGTCTACCCCTCCGTCCTTTTTTCTTTTTTTTTCAAAATTCTAGAAAAATCTTATTTAAATTAAAATAATAAAAATAATAATTTTCGGAAAACATCTCCCTATACCCCAACATACTCTTCCAAATTTAACAATTCATATTAATCAATAAAAATTACAAATTTAAGATAATAATCCCAACAAAAAAAAAATTAAACTTAAACATCATATCCAATATACGAGAAGCATAAATAACTATAAACAATATTATCAGAAAGAATTAAAGTTACGAAATTATACTGAATTCGATATACGACAAGCTCTTAATGTGTACGAAAACCCTTCTCTCTAAAACTTCAAAATCTCAGCCAAGAAAATAATGATATAACTCTACGAAGTCCCCTATTTATACATATTTCCAAATGTTTCTAACTTCTAACTCCTATATGTTAACTAAAATTCCCACAATTCCTACAATGATTTGGTAACTAGAGGTTGGTTGAAAATATAGCCTACAATTAATTATGAATATTAGTAAATAATTAGCAAAAGATTTGTACTTAGTCTTAAGTGAAAAACATTTTTAGATACTAGATTAGTCCAAATTAAATAGCACAAGACAAATAAGAGGCCATAATTAATAGGAATCAAATCTTTCCATGTGACCATATCACATAATTTCATCCAACAATGACAAGTAATTCAAATCCAAATAAAATTTCTAGTATATTAGATATTATCAAATATTAAATTATATATATTTTTAGAAAATTACCGGGATTTACAGGTGTTAGCTCAAGGAGGTAAGGTTTTTGACCATCAAAAGTTAATTTTTCAAGAAGTGAATCTTCCTGGTAAGTAGCTCTCAACCCTTTTTATCGATTGTATCGTATATGACTACTTTTCTGGTGATATTTTCAATGAAATGAAGGCAATTAAAAATGGTTATAGTAGTATATGTGGTGATTATGCAATCATATTCTATGTTGCTAGTTAAGTGCTTAAAATTGTTCATGTTTGCTTTATGTTTATGTTAATACTTGATATGATTTTATGATTTATCTTGCATAATAGATCAGATAATGAGTGTGAAGGTTTAATCATTAGATTAGCCATTGAATTGGAAATTTAGTTGAAGCGCTCAAAAATATAAATGTTAACTGTTCGTGGAAGCACTTTGTTATATCTAATTGTGAGCTAATTGTGTGAAGCATTGCATTATCATTCATCACCTTGCATGAGCTCAATGGGTCATTAAGTAGACTTGGCTTTTGTGTTTATGTAAATGATTCCACTCAAGTACTCAACTCTGTTATAGTTATACCAAGTTCATTAGGGAAGACAAGTGATAAACACTCTATTATGTCCAGTCTATACGGGCAAATAATATATAGACCTTGATCCAATAGCCAGACGATTTACTTGAACCATGAACTAAAATGATGTGACTGGATAACATGAGTTTGACTACAGTGCACACTTTTGCACCTAAGCATCCTACAATTGTTATATGCTTATATATCAATAATTAGGTTTAAGTGTTATTTACTGGGTAATGTTTTGCTCATCCCATATTTTTAGAGGGGTGGCGGTGGGTCGGGCCGGGCCAGGCTTATGATAACCTGTTACGGGACGAGTTAAGGCAGGCTTTCGAGCCGGGCCGAAGGACAAAAGGGGTGGCTCATAACCGGCCCCCCAGTTAGCCAGGGCGTGTCGGCCCATAAGCTGGCCCATGAGCTGGCCCATAGGCAGGCCCCAAGCGGGCTAGCCCACGAGCTGGCTCACGTGCTAGCCCTCTAATTTAACTTCTTACTTAAATTTTAAAATTATTTTTTCGAAAAATTTAAATTTTTATTTGTTAATAAGATATAAAATTTTAAATTATTACTTATTAATTATTATTTTAAAATTAATAACTTATTAATTTAAAATCATTTAGTTACTATTCATTAGTAATTTATTAAATTATAACTTATTAATTGTTCAAATTAATACTTACTAGTTAATAGTACTTTATCAATCAAAATTGGTACTTATATATTTGACCAAGTTATTAATAATTAAAGTTCAAAGTCCAAACTAATACTTATTATTCGTGAAACTAAAGTTCTTAGTTAATACTCAAAGACCAAAGTTCGAAATTAGTTATTCATATTTTATTATTCCAAATTAGTACTTATTTGACCAAGTTAGTCCTTGGTTGTATAAGTCAATATTTATTATTATAACTAATTATTTGTTAATCATATAGTAAAAATATTTAATTAGGGAAAAAATCACCTTGAGATGGTGGGGGTTTGGCATAGACCCCTACCATGTATATTAATATTATAAAAAAAGGTACAAGGAGAGGGCATTGAACCTTATCTCCAAATCATTACAAGTTATAAAACTAATCTAAGAATTTAAATAAAATTAATAATCTATTTACTACATATATAAGGATGGGGACATAAAACCTTACCTCCAAACAAAAAGTTATTAAACATTAAAATCCTATGCACACTACATATCAATTTGGTGAACTACTACCTTCATCTTTGTCGATATCTTGCATCATTAATCCTTGTTTTCTTTCTTCAGCATCTAACCAATCCTCACTTAAGTATACCAACATTTCCAAAGTTACAAGTGACATTCGATCCCTTCTATCATCTAAAACTCTTCCACCTACACTAAATGCACTTTCTGATGCAACCATAGAAACTAGAATTGTTAACAAATCCCGAGCAATTTGAGATACAATAGGATATTGACATTTTTGATTTCTCCACCAAGAAAGAATATCAAAATTGGGATTGAACTCGTCGTCTCCTATATGTAGTGGATCACTTAAATATTGAGTTACTTCATTAGTATTTTCAATTCTCGATCTTTTCGAAGGAAAGAGTAGTTGTTGAGGATCAAAATGGGTTTTGACATTTATATGAGGCATAACATATTGTGAATTTGATGAAGATGAACTAGAAGATGCACCTTGTTGCGTGGAGGAGTTTTCTTTGTTATTGGACTAATAATATCTTCAACCATTTTTAAACCATCTTGAACACAAAATTAAGTACATGACATGCACATCTATTATGAAATAATTCACCACCTAAAACACATAGGTTTGAAAACATCTTTTAACACAGGCACGCTTGCAATATTATTTGAGGAATTATCAAAAGAAATTGATATAACTTTTTCAAGCAAACCATATTCACTGGCACAATTAGTAATCAACCTTGTAATTTGGATGGCATTGTGAGGGTGTTCAAAAATTTGAAAACTAATAATTCGGATTTTTAAATGCCAATCTACATCTATCCAATGTGCAGTGATACAAAAATAATCTTCATTTGTGATTACTTTCCAAGAATCGCCAATAAAGGCAAGTTTACAATTAGTCGATGCAATAGTAGCTATCAATTCATTTTTCTTTTCCCTATACATTCTTTTAATATCACTTCTTAAAGTACTTCTAGGAACCTTTTTAAATTGTGGGTTCACGGCTTGGTACATGTATTGTTCTAAATTAGAACTTTCACTCAAAATAAAAGGCAATTCATCTCTAACTATCCATTTAGCTATTTCCTCTCTATTTTTTACATGTGAATATTTAAAATTGCCTGTTACCTACCTTGTGTGGTGTGAATTTGTGTTTGAACCATTTTTAATTTTTCTTGAGCTTCACTATATTTTTTACTAATGTGTCTATTAAGCGTTCCAGTTCCCCCCTTTTTTGTGCTAAAATGATATAGGTGGAACACATAATTTACAAGTAGCAATCTCATTTTCTTCATCTCTTTCAAAAAATTATCAAACGAGACTTTTCATTTTAGCAGTAATGGGTTGTTTAGTAGGTACTTGTTCATTTCGGTTATCTATATCATCTAAATCAACAAATATTCTAAGACCATCCAGTAGGATGTGGGGTGCTTGTGATCCTTGTTCCATTTTCTTGTAATTGAAAAATTTTTTAAATAAAGAAACAAATAAAGTGGTATTATGAAAACTAAAGATTTAAACTACTAAATTTTCAAATAAAAGAATATAACAAAACAATAATAAATAAAAAAAATAAGAGAGTTGATAAAGACAATTAATAAATTAAAAAGTATGAAAAAATCAACTCAATTTGAAAATGGAAATGTTGAATTTCAATTTATACATTTGAGTACTTGAACTCCACTTGAGCACTTCACTAGAATTTTGGATAAATCTCCAAATCTTCAACTACACTCTTAACTTAAGAGTAATTTTAAATTTCTAAAATACTATATGTTATAATTTAAGTAGTATGAAAGAAATTATAATAACACTTGGAGATAGAGTTGGAGAGTAGAAAGAAATAAGAGAAAGTAGAGAGAAATTGTTGTGTGATTTGTTGAGAAAATTGTGTGGTATTTATAGAAAAAATTTTCCAATATTACCTGCAAAAACTAGCCATTTTATAGCTGTTGGAGGGGAAAAATTGTCATTAATAGTTTTTAAAAGAAAAAAATTTAAAAAAAAAGCATTTTCCAATAGGTGGCCCTCAGGCCCCCAATGGTCGGCCCAATGGGTTGACCTACGAGCTGAGCCCATTGAAGTTTCGATTCGGGTCAACGGGTTGAACCGTTGACGGGCCAAACCGTTAACCGCGAGCTAGTCACGGTTCAATCTCCAATCCGAGCCTGGTTGGAACTCCCTGGCCCAGGCCCGGCCCTACTCCCAGTTCTAGGCTAGGGCCAGGTTGCGTAACTAACAGACTGGGCTGGGCCAAGCCGGTTAAAAAATAGGTCGAGCGGGCTGGGTCAATCAGTTGGCCCAGTCCACTGCCACCTCTGCATATTGTTAATATAATTTTGTAGTCGAAATATTGCTTGTGTGTTTTTGTTGGTTTGCGCGTGGACTAGAGTTGGGAAGGTAATCTTGGTAAACGGCCCTAGCTCTGGGAGCAAGGGTGTTGCTGATTACATGGCGTGAGGTTTTACCAATGTTGTACACATAGGGTTTGTTTTTGCTGTTGAACTGTATGTTCCATGCTTTAAACCTCCCTTACCCCTTAGTTGTGTATAAGTGTTTTAAAGAATATTATCCTAGTTCTAGGAATTATAGTTATTAGATGCTCTTGTTGTCGAGCCTTACACACTCAGGACAGACTTGGGGTGTGGTGTATAATGGTTCCAAATCCAAATTTTGGGGCGTGACAGACCTTTGTTAGTTTGATTTTGATTTGTAAGATTATAAACCGAAATAAACCAAACAAAACTGAATACATGTCTTTTCCAAATATTTTTAAAATTTCAAATAATATGCTATATATTCCATGACAATCTCTTCTAGAGTTTAATATCATAATTAAATTTATTTAAAAATGAATTTCATATTTTTTTATTTTAAATTTCAAAGATAATATTTGTCTAATGTCCAGTGAAATGATATTAAATAACTTGTTTTGGTTAAAGATAAAATATTAACAAAAGTAAATCTATTGTTAGTGAAGTTGTTATCATACCTATAGTTATAGCTGGTCTTGTGCCGCTACCGCTATTCCTCTGTGGCATCTACCGCTGTGATGGTCCTGGCCTGGCAGTAGGATAGTCTCTGATCCTGTGCTCAAACTTGCCACAGGCGAAGCATGATCTGGACCTCCACCTACACTCTCTCACGTGATAACGATGACAATAACTACACTCTAGTTGTGAATATGTGGCCGTGCCTGAAGTGGAGTTGGTGCTGATACTGTCCCTCCCCTCTTGTCAATAACCCGAGAGGGTCCAGCGATAGTTAAGGGTGGTCGCGGTCTCACCTGTGGTAGATGGGGTCTGAAACCACGAAACTGTGACAATGGTGGCTGCGGTGGTCGTACACTGCAGACTGGAGGTACTGCAGGTCTATAAATTGGTCTCTACGGAGGAACATATGGACCTCGGTCATCCCTCTCATCCGCTGCCTATCGTCTCAGGTATGTATCTATACGGGCACTAGCATCATACAACTTTTTAAATGTATCTGTGTCTACGGCTGCTATTCTGTCCCAAATATCTTTTAGCAATCCCCTTCGAAAATGATCGCATTTTTTCATCCTGTCACTCATGACCCCCCAGAGCAAACATCCCTAATGCATGAAATATGTGTAAATATTCCACTACAAACATCTCTGGAGTTTGTCTAAATGAATTAAATTCATCTCTCCGCTCAATTATGAGGTGTGAATTCAAAGGATAAAAGTGCTCTAAAAATGCCTCCTTAAAAGTCGTCCATGCAATCTGTCCTATAGGGGCAAGTACAGGTCTTACCTCCTTCCACCATCTTGATGCATGTCCAACCAAATAGGATTTTACGATTAGAAATCTATACTCATCTGGCACTTTCAGTAAATCTAATTTTTTTTTCAATTTGACCCAGCCATTTTTCTGTTTCGTCCGGATCGTGTCTACCCTCAAAAGTAGGAATGTTGATCTTCGTGATTGCTCAATAATAGTAATCAACATTCTTAACCTCTGATTATGGTGGTGGATTAGGTGCAGAAGTCACAAGACTAGTATGAAGGACTGCATGCACCGCTTGCCTTACAATCGCCGCAATTGCGGCATAATCTATCACGGGCACAGGTGTTTGTGATGGTTAAGACTATTGTAATTGCTGTAGCTGCTGGGTTTGTGACTCAGTCTGAATCTGTTCTCTTGCCTCTTGATCTGTTCCAACAGATTCCTCAACCTGTGTTTGCCGCTGGTCCCTATTTCTTGTCCAGGTATCCCCACCTGAGATATAACAATCTGTCTCTGTTTATTCAATTCAAATTCTATTTCCTGGACATTTCATATAAGGTAAGTATCACAGTCAATTCTTAGTCAGACATTAACCATAAAATAACACACTTACACAAATTCAACCATTTCCCACCTAAATATTACGAACAAGGAATCGCAGTAACTCCTAGTTTAGGTTGGCCAGTCCCAAACCCTGAGTTACTTACAAGTCCAAGTCCCCAATACTACATTCATAACAATAACAGTTCAATTTCAACTAGATACATGATTGAATAACCTAGACTCTGATACCACTCAATGTTACGCTCCCAAAACGAGACAATGACACGCCGCACCTCGGGATCACCCCAAACATGCAAGCCACAGTACAAGAGAATATACAAACCATAATACCTGTCATTTGACCTCAAGATCAACCAAAATAAGACCACCAAAAATATATTCAACAGCCATATACATAACAACCGCATGATGACCAAGTCATAGTCATATACAAACAACAAACCACAATCTCACAACAGTCAGAAATTCAATCACAAGATGAATCTAACAAGTCCATAGGCACACATGCCTAAGTATAAAAACCAACCTCACACTAGGATGGTAAATAGAAAAACTCTATCTCGAATAACTGGGTCTGTACTGTATCCCTTCGCTGATCAGCACTCGACTCAGAACCTGCTAACGTCTCCTGTTGGTCCTCAATTGCAAACACAGGAGAAAATAATAACGGAGTAAGTATATCGTGCTTAATAAATAACATTTAAATCCAATTATAGATAACATGTATACAATCAGTACAGGGAACAATATACGAGACATTATCATTATTTAAAATGTAAATGTTAATCAATGAGCTCATGGTTCACAAAAGTCTTCCCAGCGCTGGATCCAGGTCTACCTATTATCCGCTCCAGTAGACAAGGCATAACAGAGTATCTATCACTTGTCTTTCCGATAGATTGGGTATAACATTTACGATTAGCAGAGTACTCAGTAAATCATTTCATTCACTCACTCATAGCCAAATCCACTAAAGTGACCCATTGAGCCCTTCACAGTAATAATTCATTAACACATAACACAATAATGAACAAATAGTACATTATATAACGAACATATAATTTATAAACGTACTTACCTTATAAACATTAATCAAAATAAATATACTTACCTTAATATCAATTATTCAAGGATTACAATGCCAATCATATACAGGGTATCGATAAAAAAGCGTAAACTACTTACCTTAAAAATCAATTTTGTAGACGTATTCTAATTTTGATGGTCTAAAACTCTAATTTCTAATCACTTAAACCAGGACAGTGTTATACCATTAGGATAAAAATCGAGATAGGGTTCACTTTTGGGTATCCCCCATATTCTCAACTTAGACAATAATTGAACACAAACAAGTAAGGGTTGTTTTAAATTCGCGAAAATAAGATAAAAATCTAAAATTAGGGTTCACAATTTCAAATATATCACTCCCATAGGTTAAGAATTGTCAAAACCCTAATTCAAATCTTACAAAAATAATAGTTAAAAAGTCATTTTTCAAATCATAAATCAAGTCCTAATAACTCATAAACATATTTGGTAATCAAATCAATTCATAAACAACAAAATTAAACAAATTAATTTCTTGAGGAACTTGAAATTTAACATGAAAACCATACAAATCTGGAAGTCAAACTTACTTTTAAAGTTGGATTAAAGGTATACGAGGATTCCTGAATCACCAATTTGATTTGGGAGTAAACTTTCCAAACTAAATTTGGGATTTGAGGAATTGGCTGATGGAGTTTAGCAAATGTCTCTGGAAGTCACTTGAAGAATGAAAGTAACATTGAAGCATAAGACTTCGTGACGAAGTTTTAAAAAAATTTTAAGATTTATACTTTAGTCACTCAAGTTTTATAAAATTATACTTTTACTCAAAAATTTTAGAAAATATTTAAAAAGGATAAACCATTATTTAATATTTGAAAGGGATATTCTTTTAATGATTATTTAAAATGATAAGATCAAGTACGAAAATGTAAAAAATGATCAAAAAAATCTGGTATTACAATACACATTTTCGATAAATTGGAACTCCCAATCAGTGATGATGATATTTCTTGCCACAGATGATCTAAGCTTGTTGTGCCTTTAGTTGGGATATTGACGACTCTTAATACCCTTGGTGAGAGTGACGAACATGTCCATCAATGAATTGGGATCTGGGATGTTTGGTGCTAGCTTAACGTACCCTAGGATCCATGTCACCATGTTCTTTCCACCATGGCTATCAACATGGATAATTACATCGAATTTCCTGTATAATTGCATGAGATCTCCTTCAATCACCTTATATGTGATTGACTTCTTATTCGAGTCTACAGCCTCAATTATCGCTTTCGCTACTTTCTTGCTTCCCTCTGACAGAAAGACAAGAATAGAGTCATCAAACCTGGAAATAATAATTAGGAAAATTATTTACATAATCACAAATTCATAGTCACTATACGTGATAAGATTTATCAAATCACTATCTCTTGATTTTAGATTTTCGACCTGATTTTTTTCCTTCTTTTCCGAATCTAGTGACACAACAGTGAGTTTTATTTGTCATTTTGTGTTTATCACTTATAGATGCATTCTCATAATTAATATTAGATCTAAATCCAAAAGACAGAACTGGAAACAGCAAAAGTATTGACACCACCAGTTTTATTTGTGACCAGCTTCCTGAAATTTTCTTTTGTTTGAAGGAGTAATTCAATTTTGCACTCCTCCATTTATGTTCAATTATTATTCGGATCTTAAATTTTAGTTTGGATACCTAACACTTTCAACTCTCAAATATGTCTTACTTCAAACTAATTTTAACACCACCACCAAATTTAATAAACTTTTCACATATATAAAAAATTCAGTAAGATGTACAATAATTTCTTACAATATTTTGGATGTACATGCGAAAATTCTATTAATTTTACTGATGATGTTAAAAATTGAATTGAAATGGGTGGGGTGGATTTAAAAGTTAAAGTTGTAAAGTATCCGAACTAAAATTAAGGATTCAAAGTGAAAAATAAGTATAAGTTAATGTGTAAAATAGAATTAACATTATTTGAAATAAGTAATGGTGGTGAGAATCAATTTGGAAAACATCCACATTACAGGCACACGAGTTTCTTTTAAGTGGTTTGGGTGCCTATAGGTAGGAAGGGTATGGAAAATTCTTATATGAATTCAGTAAATGACTTCAAATTGTGGTTCTGATAGTTAAAACAATAGTTATATGAGTTAAATAATGTATGTTGACGTAAGAAATAATGGCATAGCACATGTTAAATCGCAAGTTCTACAAGTTGTATCATATATCAATCCATATAAGAATTTTGTGGAATACCATGCTAATGCTTGACTAGGCTTACAAGCTAAATTTATTAAGCAAAAACAAATAAATCTAAAATCTTATTTTGGTGCAACAATATTTATCTGGATTCATGATCAATCAACCCACGATGTTGAATCATATCAGCACATTGACCACTATTTTTACGTTGCATGCATGCTATGCAGCATATGTTACCCAATAAAAAGAGTAAATTTTAAAGGGGCGAAAAGAAAGAGCCAATTACTAGAAATTATGAAACGAGAGATTTACCAAGCAACACCACACTTTGAACTATATCAGGGAAAGCACTAACTATGTGATGTGGTTTGTATGCAAAGATTTCATGAAACACGTCTCCATTGGCCTTCACGTCTACTGAGGAAACCAGCCTACCACTAAGACTCATTTCTTCTCAGTTTTGACAACCAAGAGGATAAGACTGACGAAAGCTAATTGATATGGAAATGCTGCATAGGCTTTAGATTTATATTAATTGTTGATCAGCTTGTCCGCATTTGGATATATAGGCCGAAATGTCATAGTTGCATGGTCCAACTGTGGTTGTCGTGTTTGAAATATGGTTGAGTTTTTTTTTTTTTCATTTTTAAATGGATATTGTGCTGATCGATCTTTTTAATTCTATTATTTTCCCTAATTACAGTAATGGTTGGAGTATATTATTTCGAAAGTAAAGGACATGAAGGATTATAACAAGCCAACCTGAATTATAAATGCAGTCTCTCCATAATTGGTAACTTGTGCTGATTGAAAATTTGTAAATTAACCATCAATATCAACCGTTCAAATATTACTTAGAAGCATTCTTGAGTTTTCCCAAAATAATTTTGAGAAGCAATTTTTCTACTTCTCTTCTTCTTCCTCAAATATCTGACAATTGTCAAACTAATTTTATTTTACACCCCTTAATTTATATCTGATTTTCACTTTGTATCTCTAATTTTAATTTTAGATGTTTTGCACCCCTAACTCTTAAATTTATCTCACTTCAATCCAATTTTTAGTACTGTAACCATAATTAACGAAACTTTTTTGTATATATAACAAATTCAAATAGATATACAACAATGTTACCCCAGAACTTTGGCTACAAGCAAAATTTTGTTAATTTTGGTGACAATAGTTAAAAATTGTATTGAAGATGGAGCAACTTAAGAGTTCAGGGTATAAAGTATCCAAAATTAAATTTATGGATTCAAAGAAAGAATTGAGTATAAGTTGAGCGATAAAAATGGAATTAGTTAAAAATTTGTCAGAGAGGCTCATGTTGTTTTTGGATCGATGGATTTGGGAAAGGATTTGAAATCCACCTTTTTTCTGGAGGGATTTGTAATGTTGAAATGGATGAATTTCAAATCAACTCAAATTAAAAAGTATGAATTGAAGAATTTCAAATAACTTTCCAATTTGGGAAGATTTGAAATTTATTCATTTTGGTTTTACAAATCACTCCAACAAATGGATAAATTTCAAATCCATCCCCAAATCTATTGATCCATACAGAACATGATTCTTTTTAACAAAATAGACAAAGAGACAAAGGATGCTGTCCAAATTTCGTCTACCCATCCTTTTGGAGCCAAAATTTGAGGCAAAGTGGACAAAACACAGCTTTGGATGGGGATTGAGTTTGTAATTTCAATCATTTTAGGGTTTCGTGGATTAAGGGTTCAGATGTTTTCACTCGATTCTCTCATTTGTGTGCCGCTTCTTTCATCTATTCTCTCTCTATTTCTCTTTTCTTTTCTACTTCCCTTCTTTCTCTTCCTATTTTCTTCCTCTGCTACTTCTAGTAGCGGATCTTTATCCCAACAACCACTAATCTTCTCTTCTCTCTCTATATCTTTTTCTCTCTATTTGTTCCTTATATATTTTCCCTTTCAATCTAATATGTCCTATCAGAGAGCTACTTCAACAACTAAAATTAAATTAAACAACTAACAATTAATCTGAGTAAAATTGGGATTAATTTTAATAATTTTCATTCAACCACCAAATAACCATTAATCTAAATTTGAAAACTGAGAATAGAAAGTGAAAATTACAAGGAAAAAGAGGAGAAAATGACAGAGAATTGAAGGAACAAAAACAAGAGAGAGAAACAAGAAAATCTTGGCAAAATGATTAGATGATGACTCAATTCTGTTCCCTTCGACTAAATCCCCAATATAGATAAAGGAAAAACGGAGAAACAGAAAGTATTCCCAAATCTTCATCTCCACTCTCTACTCAACACGTGGACAATAAGAACAAAAACAGTTACACCCCAATGGTATCAAAATGATATCATTTGGTTTCCTAGGACCCACCTTCTTCTCACCCCTTTTATTCAATCCCTAACCCCAATTTCTGAAATAAACCCCTAAACTACACCATTTTGCTAATTTTTCCTCCAAATCAATTGTTTCTCCAATTAACGTTTAAAAAAAAACTTTTCAAAAAAATTCCCTTCAAGTCCCTTTTGTTTTCCAACTTCATGGAAATGCCTTCCCCTCAGCAAAACCGTGTCCTCAAGGTTGGAAGGTGGGGTACCAAATTTCTATATCATCTCCAAATTCCGAAGTGGCTTCGTCTCTACCTTGACCTGCCTATTGAATCAGCCATTGAATAGCTGCCTGGTTCCCTTTCTTCACCATCTTCCGATTATCCAGCACAACCACTAGAGCAATTCTCAATTTCCATTGATTATTCATCATTAGCAATATGGAAATAGGTACCACTTTGTCTCCAACCTTCTTCTTCAATAGTGATACATAGAAGATAGGATGTATCTTAGATGCGGATGAAAGCTTCAATTTGTAAGCCACTTTACCAATTTTCTCTTTAATATGGTAAGAGCCATAATACTTGGCACTTAATTTCTTATTGTACCTCGTCTCAACTATCATTTGCCTATATGGTTTCAACTTAAGATATATCCAATCACGCACTTCAAAAGTCCTTTTAGTCCTTTTCCTATCAACATAACTTATTCATTCTGGATCTTGCTTCCTTCATATTCTTTCTTAGTAATTGATCCATAGACTACCTTTCTTGTACAATTTCATCCACATAAGCTACATTGGTCTGTAAATAAGGACCGAGGGCAAGTTGTGGTGGTTTACATCCATACAGTACTTCAAAGGGTGACATCTGGATAGCTATCATGATAGGCAGTATTATACCACCATTCAGCAAGTAAGAGCCATTGATTCCACAGCTTTGGTTTCTGGAAACTATGCTCCTTAAGTACATATCCAATACCTAATTAAGTCTCTCACTCTGTCCATTAGTTTGAGAATGATAGGTTGTGCTAATGTGTAATTCAGTGCCCAGTATTCTAAGAAACTCTGGCCAAAACTCACTCATGAATGTTCTATCCCTATCAATCACAATGATCTGTGGCATCTCATGCAGCTTATGTATATGATCCATAAGCATCCTAACAATGGAAGCAACAATGAAGGGGTGTGACAAATTGAGAAAGTGAGCTGCTTTGGTGAATTTGTCAACTACTACCATAATTACTTCCTTCTTATCTAAAGAGGGTAAGCCTTTAATAAAATCCATGGTAACATGGCTCCAGGAATATTGTGGTTCAGGAAGACGCTGGAATAACCCTGGATATGGGACATTTTCATCTTTACATCTTCTGGGATATCACAATAGAGGATCCAATCTTTTAAATCTTTGTACATTTCAGGCCAAAAAAAAAAAAAAGGTTTTAGCTGTCACATAATTGGCCTGAATCCCAGGATGTCCTCCCAAGTGAGAGGAGTGTAAAGATTCAATAAACTTCCTTCTAATTTCACCATTTGATCCTATAAACATTATGCCTTTTTAATTTAAAATTCCATTCAGATATGTCCAATTAGTTAGCTCACCAGTGAGTAAGCTTTCATTGATAATCCTCTGAGCTAGCTCGTTTCCTTGATAGCTATCAATGATATCCTGCACCCAAACGGGTATGACTTGTGATATCATGGAACAATCTGCAACCTCAGTATTACTTCTTGACAGTGTATCAACAGCCACATTTGAAACTCCAGACTTGTATTGGATCTCATAACTTCACCTAAGCAACATAGTTAACCACTTCTACTACATAGGAGTGGTGATCCTTTGTTCTAGAAGGAACTTTAGGCTTTGATGATTAGTTTTTATGATCAAATAAAATGATATCCCTCCAAGTAAGGTCTCCATTTGCTTACTGCTATAACTAATGCCTATAGCTCCTTTTCATAAATGGACAACCCTAAGTTCTTTTAATTAAAAGATTTACTTAGGTAAGCAATTGGCATCCTATCCTATTTCAATACTGCTCCCATTCCTCCATAGCAAGCATTTGTTTTAATGATTAATGGTTTGAAGAAGTCTGGAACAACCAACACTGGAGTGGTACTCATGGATAGTTTCAATTTCCAAAAAGCCTTTTCAGCTTATACCACTTGAAGTTGTCCTTTTCAAGAAAATATATAAGGGGCTTTGCAGTACTCCCATAACCCCTACAGATCTTGTAATATCCAATTAAACCCAGAAATCCCCTCAACTACTTAACATTCTCAGGTTTTGGCCAATTGACCACTGTTTCAACTTTTCTAGGGTCAACTACCATCCCTTCAGGAGAAATAATATGTCCCAGGTACTCCATTTTGGTCTATCCATAGGAACATGTTTGCTCCTCTTGGCAAACAGTTTCTGTGCTCTTAAAATGCCAAAAGCCTCCCTCAAGTGTTGCTGATGAGATTCAATATTAGGACTTTACACTAGTATATCATCAAAAAATACCAGTACAAACTTTCTGAGCTGATTCTTAAATACACTATTCATTAGCTCTGGAAAGTTTTAGGTGCATTGAAAAGAGCAAAAGGTATGAGTCTAAACTCATAAAGCCCCTCATGAGCTTTGAAAGCAGTCTTACAAACATCCTCCTTCTTCCTTCTGATTTGTTGAGCTTCTTGGAGCTAATACTTTACCAAGATGGGATCCAGCCCTCAAATCCACCTTGGTAAAGTATTTAGCTCCAAGAAGCTCAACAAGCAATTCTTCAATGAGAGACATGGGAAACTTATCCTTTACTATCAACTCATTAAGCTGCCTATGATCTAGACAAAATCTCCGGCATCCATCCTTCTGTTTTACTAACAATACAAGTAAAGAAAAATAACTATTGCTAGATCTCTGTTAAGTAATTCCCACCTATAACATCTCATTTACTAACTTTTCAATTTCTATTTTATGGATAAAAGGACACTTATATGGTCTCACTTTAAAGGGTTGAGCCCCTTCTTTAAGTGGAATATGAGGATCATGTGCCCTTGGTGGAGATAGTTCATGAGGTTTAGCAAAGACATCTTCAAATTCTCCCAACACTTTTGCAACTTCTGCTAGAATTGGTTCTTCCTCAGAGCCATTATCAGTCGCTGAACAAAGCTATGCAGTCACCCTATACTTGTTCTTCTTAAGACACTTCCTTATCCTACTCATTTTAATCAACCTTAGTTGAGGTTCACCATCAATTCCATCAAAATCTACTTGCCTCCCTTCATGTGAAAAGATGACTTTCAGCTTTTAGAAGTCTATCTGTATTGGACTGTATTTTTCTAACCAATCCACTCCAAGGACCATATCACTTCTTCCTAACTTCAAGACTTCACAGAATGTTGGAATTCATAGTTTTGCATTACAATTATCCATTAGGGGATTACAAATTCTTGATGAAACCAGCTTCTCACCATTTGCTACTATTACAAGCATCTCCCTGGTAGGTTCTACTCTCCATTTTAGTTCTTTTATTTTCAACAATAAAACTGTAGGGACTCCCACTATCAATTGAAATAAAAATATTTTTCCTTTCCCACTGATTCTAATAGTTTTGTGTTTAGCCCCAACCCCTAAAGCTTGTAAAGAAATTTTCATGAATTCACCAACATCTTCACTTTCTTTACAATCACTGAACTCCTCTTCCTCATTATTTTCTTTAAGTATGTAATCCTCCCCTCCTTTGGCAAGGAAAAAATTTAAATAGGATTTTTTACACACATGACCAAAGGTATAAGATTTATCACATTTATAACATAATCCCTTCTTTTTTTTCTTAGCAAACTCTGTGAGGAAATTTTTCTGAAATAGTTGGGAAGTTTGATAGGATTCTTGTGGGTATTGGATAGCTTTTTCTGTGGCTTTTGAAAAGGTTTTTCACAACTTAAAGGTTATGATGCTTCTATTTTGGCTTGGATTTTAGTCTTGGAGTAGGTATTTTGGACAGTAATGTCTGGGGAATGATTTTTGTTCATCTATTTAGTAGCAATGATAGTTTTCTCCTGATATTTAGCAGCATTTAATGGAATTTTAGGTTTCACTAACTTAACCATATTCTTAATTTCTTCTTTTAAACCACTCATAAACAATGAAATATAATAATTTTCATTCATAGGAGGTAAAAAGGGCATCACAAGTGCTTTAAGATTTTCAAACCTCTCTTGACACTTTTCTAATGTGCCAGTTTGCATGATTTTATTGAACTCTTCCACAGCCTCTTCTAGATGACCAATTCCAAATCTAACACAAATCTGCTAAGAGAATTCTTGCCAAGGGACCATCACTCTTCTAGAAGTAAAGCCGTGAAACCACACGTCAGCTTTCCCCTTGAGATACGTCTCTGCAACATTAGTTCTCTGATCCCCTTCAATCCCAAGACGAATCTAGAAGTACCTATTAGCTTTCCTTATCCATTCTCTAGTCCATCGCCATCAAACTAAAGAAAGTCAATCTTAGGTGGTCTATTCCCAGCCTATTTTCAATCCTCAAATCATTTGTGGGCTTGTTATTTCTTAAATTTTCTTCACTTCCACTCCCAACAAAACTCAAGTGCTGATTCTTAGATCTTGGGCTTTCCTCCAACTTCTCTTTGCTCAAATTAATCAAGAATTGATTGAGCTGAGCCATATACCCTACAACATAATCATACTTCTCATGCAATTCTTTCACCATTTTTTCCATAGATTCCTATCTATTTCCTATAACTCTCATGGAATTCTCCACTACATCAGATCTAATGGAATACCCTTTTGATCAAACCACTCAATTCTCCTACTTCTTTATCTTCTCTTTTAATACTTTCCGCCATTTTTTGACTTCTAGTTCTGACCATTCATAGTAACAACAAGATCCTAATGAAGAATTGTAGCTGCTCTAAGATCATTAATTCAAGTTTACCACTTATCAGAAAACTACTTCAAGAACTAAAATTAAATTAAACAACTAACAATTAATCTGAGCAAAACTTGGGATTAATTTCAATAATTCTTATTCAACCACCAAATAACCATTAATCTAAACTTGAAAACTAAAAAATAGAAAGTGGAAATTATGGGGAAAAGAGGAGAAAATGATAGAGAAATGAAGGAACAAGAACAAGAGAGGGAAACTCTAACTTGAGAAACAAGAAAATCTTGGCAAAATGATTACAATTCTGCTCCCCTTCGCTGAATCCCCAAAACGGATAAAGGAAAATGGGGAAAAAGAAAGTATTCCCAAATCTTTATCTCATCTCTTTGCTCGACACGTCATCAATATGGACAAAATCAGTTACACCCCAATGGTATCAAAACGACATTGTTTGGCTTCCCAGGACCCATGTTCTTCTCACAGCCTCGTGAATCTGACGTGGACCCCTTTTATTCAATCCCTAACCCGAATCTGAAATACACCCCAAGAACTAAACTGTTTTGCTAATTTTCCCTCCACATCAATTGTTTCTCCAATTAACGTTTAAAAAAACTTTTCAAAAAATTCCCTTCAAGTCCCTTTCATTTTCCAGCTTCATGACATGTCGTGATCTTATATATCGTGTATTTTTCTCTATTTTTTCTTTTTACTTAT
The DNA here is from genome assembly GCA_025175665.1 of Cinchona pubescens. NCBI lineage: Eukaryota > Viridiplantae > Streptophyta > Magnoliopsida > Gentianales > Rubiaceae > Cinchona > Cinchona pubescens. The sequence goes on from JANKKI010000064.1 coordinate 3,686,422, forward strand.
AATCTGAGCGTGAACTCATAGATCTCTCTCTTGTTGAAAAAGTTTGGCCAGACTTTGGTGTATCTGGCCAAGAACTTTTTTGAATATTTTGTGCGAGGAAATGTTTAGAGAAGGACTCTGTTTTTATCATTTTTTGCCTGTTATGTATTTTTTTTATTGTTTTTTCTTTTAAATATTTTTTAATCTTTTTAATATTTCTCTCATAAAGTCTTCTTTTTTTTTCAGGAATGACAACCACTATTCATCTCATTTGTAATTTTTGGGTTGGACTTTTTTGTGTTTTGTTTAGTAGAAAATGGGATTCATTTGGTTAAGGTAATAATTCTCTATTTATAAGTGAGTTTTTAATTCTTTTGTGTGTTGCTTTTTATTTTTTATTTTTTTTGTGTTGAGGTACATTTAGCGGCATAATGAGATAGAGATGTCTACTCTAGGCTTATCAGTAGCTGCAAAGGCTGTTGTTTCTATTCTGATTTTCTTAGTCATGATCCTTCGCAATCTATATCTATTCAAAAGTGTATTTTATGCCTCATTTTATCTTCTCCTTTTCGTATAATTCTATTATTTCGTTTCTTTTGACGGGGTGTTAATCCTTTTCGTGAATCTGACAAGTCAAGATATTATCTTGCGAAGAAAGTTAGATATATTATTGATGGAAAATTTTAGTTTTATTTATAATATGGTACTTAACTGCCTTTTTCTTTTATTTTTTTTCAAGGATTTTATTGAAATGGATAAAAAAAATGAGAGAAAGGAAAGAAGTTAAGACTTAGTACAACCATCAAATTGAAGATTTGTCACGAAATCTTAAAGTAATTGTTGTTATGTTCTTGGAAAGCAATTTTAGGTTGTAAGTCGTAACTTAAAAGAATTTGTTAATTATGTATCTACATTTAATTAGTCATGTTGTATAGGTATGAATTGAATTTGCATGTAAATATTATGTAGATTTGAATATTTGCCTATATTTACATTTAGTCATGCTGTATAGGATGCTACCATTTTTAGAGTAGATTGTGATTATGTGCCATAATAAATACATATATCTCCACTCTTTATTTAAGCTGACATCTTGTTTTTGCTATTCATGTCCTTCAGTGAAATGTTCAAAATAAGATATATTTCATGTTGCATCTGTGCAGTTATACTAGGAATAGATATTGTATTAACTGGGTTTGAAAACTTTTAAAGATCTTTTATAGAACAGGTCACTGGTTACATTAGTTTGTATCTTCCTATTTTATCAAATGGATGTGTAGGACTTTGAAATTTAGTTGCTGTATTATTCTTTCCAGTAGCGATGCATGTATTCCGATTGGGAGTAACTGGTGCAGTCATTTCCACAGTTGAATCTCAGCGGTTTCACTGAGTTCTTTCACCATCATTATTGCTTCTGATTTACATCTAGGAATGACAGTCCTATATTTCAATATCTCAGATACTTCGTGACCCTTTTGATGATATGGCATCTCAATAAGAGAACAACCTTGTTGCAACCGAGCTTGAAAAGTTTACAATTTGGTGATTACGTAAAATCTGGTACGTAATCTTTTCTTGGTTTATGGTTCATACCATTTGGTCACATTGATTAATATTTCTTTTTTGAGCAAACTGATTAAGATCTTTCAGCATTTTTGTTGAGTCTGGTCTTAAAACTGTCATTTGAAGGGCTCATTCTACCATAGTATATAGTGACTTCAACAAGAATTTTAAGCTAGGGTAATCTACTGTTTGCCGCTTAGACTCCAATTTATCTGGTTATTTGGTTAAAACACATTTTATCTAGGAAGTTTGTGAAGTTAGGGGGTTGAATGTTTCGTCCCTGTTGCTTGTAAATCATTGCTAACAATTCCCAATATCATCTTCAAATTTAGAACCGAAGTAAATTTTCTTAAAATTAATTTTTATGTTCAATACAAATAAATCAAGTTTTGCATTTTTAAAAAGATATGATATTATAATTTATGTGGAGGTTAAAATCAAGTTTTGTTACTTTTGGACTTCTGAAACAAATTGTGGATTTTGTCACTAGTTTTTGTGTCCAATATGCCAATTAGAACAATATATATGGAAGGTGTGCAATTTGTGTTAAAGATGTATGATGTGCATGTGATAAACTCATAAATATAGTATAGTTTGTGTATCGTTTACCTCAGTTTTAATATAATTTGAACATGAATTGAGTAATTATGAGATAAAATAGTTTATTTTGAGTAAACAATGAGTTAAAATGGATCACAATATTGGAGAAAAACGTTCATTGGCGTGGAGCAAATTGGATATAGTTTGACAAATCAAGCATAACTCTCTTGTTCGAGTTCCGATTGCTGTGATTCTGGGTGATTTGGAAATCTAAGGAAGAGTTCTACAACTTTCATATTTTTAGTTTTTTAGGATTTTATAGGCATCTTGTTCAAAATTGTAAAGTTATAAAATATGCACCGGCAAGGAATGATTCTAACATAGTTTGGTAGATTGAGAATAAATTTGGTGTCTGAAATCCAGTTGAGGTGATTCAACATATTTTGGAAATATAAGACATAGAGCTACAACTTTTATATTTTGAAGTTTTCCAAATTCTGCATGCATCATAGAGAAAATTGAAGATAAAGTTAAAACACTTACTGGACCCAGCGCCCAGGCACTGCAAAAGTGTAGCACCCAAGCGCCAAGTCCAGAAAGGTTGCTTTCGCTCACTAAAAGCAGCGCCCAGGCACCGACCGATGGATAGGTCATGTAAAATGACTTATTTTACAAGAAAAGTCCTCCCGTGAGTCCGGTTATGTGGAAAAAAGTATACTTATCATCCCGGAGCCCCAAAACCCTAAAAATATCTATAAATAGAGCAAGAGAAGGGGAGAAAATCATCGATCATCATCAGCGCGCAAAATTCGTCATTAGTTTTTAGGTTTTCAATAATTAGGTCAATAATTTAGCCTAGGGTAGATTTTTTCAATTGTTCGTGCAAGAATTTCATTCTCTTGTCAAGAATTAAAGATTTGACGATCATCAACATTAGTTCTTGCTTCAACTACTGAGTTTGATTTATTTTTATGTAATTTAATTTTTGTTTTTACTGCATTCTTATACTTATAATTATCGTTTTTCTTTTATTGGCTTTAAATTCTTAATTACTTTCGTAGTTTATTAGTTAGAGTTTTACTTCATCATTTTTACTTGCTTTCATAGAATAGATTAATTTAAATTTTTGTTTTGAATTAAATTCACACAAATAGGATAGATTGAATTAAGGGTTTTAGTTAATTATCTTTAATTGCTTTTTGTAATGTTAGAATTTTACATTCTTGTCTTTAGTTTAATTTCTTGCAATTAAATTTTGTTTAAGTTTAGTAAAAAAAACCGCTGATTATTTCATATAACTAGTAAATAGGCCTAGTGAACCTAGTAATTGTTCCAATAGTCCTCGTGAAAATGATCCTTACTCATCCAATATACAAACTCATCTCGTATACTTGCGAGTGTATGGGAGTTGATTAGGATAATTAAGGTTTTCTTTTATCATTACTTGTTCATTATCTTCAAAACCCAATCAATATTCTACTGAACAAGTTTTTGGCACCGTCACTTTCCAATTAGCCGATAGAAGTGTAGGGCAACCGGTAGGAGTAGTGGAAGATCTTATTGTCAAAGTTGGGAAAGTATTTCTACCGGAGGATTTCATCGTGCTTGACATGGAAGAAGATGTAGTAACCCTGCTCATCTTGGGAAAAACCTTTCTTGGCTACCAGGCAAACCATCATTGATGTCCAAGCTGGAAACTTGCAATTTAGAGTCAATGATGATATTGTTTTTTTTAATGTTTTTGATTCCTTTAAATTTCCTACTGAATATGATAATGTTATGAATATAGATATCATTGATGATTTAGTTAATGATTTTTCAGGTATTAATGTAGGGAATCCCTAAAAAAGAAGACTGAAGACTTGAACAACATCCATGAAGAAGAGATGGAAGCTAGCAATAAAGAGAGCGTGATGGAAGATCAGATGAAAAAGGCAATTGAGGAGAAAACGTTGAAAAATAAAGGTAAAAGGGGGTATCAAACCAATGAAAACCCCAGGGTTGAGATTAAACCACTGCCTTCTCATCTTGAATATGTTTTTCTAGGAGAAAATGATACATATCCAGTTATTGTAAATGCTTCTCTTTTTGAAATTGAAATGGGCAAATTAATCTTTATGTTGAAGAAGTATCGTGGAGCCATAGCATGGAGTATTGATCATATAAAAGGCATAAGTCCACTATTTGTATGCATAAAATACTCCTTAATGACACTTATAAGCCTATTAAACAACCTCAAAAGCGGATAATCCAACTTTAAAAGAGGTAGTTAAGAAAGAGATTTTAAAATTGTTAAACGCCGGGATCATATATCCCATAAGTGATAGTGAGTGGTTTAGAGCCCAATGCAAATAGTGCCAAAGAAAGGAGGAATGACTGTGGTCGTAAACGCAAAGAATGAATTGATTCCTTCTATATTACTGACGGGGTGGTGAATATGTACTGATTATAGAAAATATAATGAAGCCACTAGGAAAGACCATTTTCCTTTACCCTTCATTGATCAAATACCTATTGACAAAAAATGATGCCAAACCTAGACTTATTCGATAGATTTTACTATTGCAGGAATTTGACTAGGAGGTGGTGGATAAGAAAGGAGCCAAAAATACTGTGGCAGATCACCTTTCACAACTTGAAGGACCCATGACAAGAAAAGGTGATGAAGTGCCCATAAATGAGACATTTTTGGAAGAACATTTGATGAGAATGGAGGACGGGGCACCTTGGTATGCGGATATTGTCAATTTCTTAGATACTAAGATCGTCCCGTCCATCATGGATCTAAATCAAAGAAAAAAATTTCTTTCAGAAATGAGGTATTATATTTGGGATGACCCTTAACCTCCCTCCATTGTCAGTGCAAGGATCAAGTAATCTGCCGGTGCATTCCGGAGAGTGAGGTGCAAAGTGTTTTCTTTCATTGCCACTCTTCACAAGTAGGGGGACATCACGGCTCACAAAGAATGGTTGCAAAAGTGTTGCAAAGTGGCTTGTTTTGGCCAACATTGTTCTGTGATACAAGAGATTTTGTGACCCAATGTGACCAATGTCAACGAGCAGGAAATTTGTCCAAAAAAGATGAAATGCCATTGCAAAACATTCTAATTTGCGAGATTTTTGAGATTTTTGACGTGTGAGGTATTGATTTCATGGGCCTTATTCCATCATCGTATAATAAATAAATATATTCTTGTGGAGGTGGATTATGTGTCCAAGTGGGCTGAAACTACAGCACTACCAACAAATGATGCAAGAGTATTGACAAATTTTGTGAGAAAAAATATTTTCTCACGATTTGGGGTTCCGCGGGCTATTATAAGTGATGGAGGATCACATTTTAGAAATTTCTTGTTTTTGAATCTGTCTTACCTAAATATGGAATCACCCATAGAATTGCCCTACCATACAACCCTTTAAACTTCTGGGCAAGTAGAAGTTTCAAATCTGGAGTTGAAGTGCATACATATTTTTACGTAAACTCGTCGAGAAAGGATTGGTCCAAGAAGCTAGACGACGCACTTTGGGCAAAAAGAACCGCCTTGAAGACCCCAATTAGGATGCCTCTATACCGATTGGTTTATGGTAAAACTTGTCATCTTCCAGTTGAAATTGAGCACAAGGCATATTGGGACAATCAAAACTCTCAATTATGATTTGAAGGAGACCGATGAGAAGAAGTTTCTCGATTTAAATGAATTAGACGAGCTCCAAAAATAAGTGTATGAAAATACATGACTGTACAAGGAAATGACTAAATTGTGGCATGACGAACATATTTTGGAGAAACATTTGAAGGCCAGGGACATGGTTTTATTATATAATTCAAGGCTCAAGTTGTTTCTTGGGAAATTGAAGTTCCAAGATGGTGCAGCCGTTTGAAGTAGTGCAAATATTCCTATATGGTGCAGTAGAACTCAAAGGAAGTCAAGGCAATTTCAAGGTGAATAGCCAACAGGTAAAGCGCTACTACGATGGGATTATTCACGAGGGACGGGAAACCTTCCACCTTGCCAACCATTGGTCAGACAAGCCAAAGTCGAGTCTAAGATTATAAACAAGGGTGCTAAATGGGAAGCAACCCATGTTCCTTTTTTGTTTTTTTTTTTTAATGTTTTTGTTTCATTTTTCTTGCTTTAGTTTCGTTTATGAGTGCATTAAATTAATTTGTGGGAAAATATCAAGAAAAGTGAGTCTTAGGGTCAAAGGAAGAGTATTTTAAAATTTTGAAATTGAAAAAAAATAAAAAAGCACCTGGACCGATTGACCTTCTGGTCATCGCGCCTAGGCACTGCAATTTTGCAGCGCCTAAGCATGACAACCAAAAGGGTTAATTAACTCTACTGGTCCCCAGAAAGGTTATTTAACCCTTTGGAGTAGCCTTCTTCACCATCATGTTTTTTCTTCTCTTTTTCAATTCCTTTCCCAAAACTCTTCCTAAAAACCTTTTTCTACCCCCAAACTCCACACTTCCCAAATTAAATTCAACATCATCTATCATTTAAATTACACATCCACACAACTTCTACAACATCAAATGTATGAATTTTCTTAAATTTGTTCCTTTTATGGGTTTTTCTTACATATCACTAAAGATGAAACTTTTTATGCTTATTTGATTCTAAGTTGTTTAATTTGCATATCTTATGCATGAAATTGTGTTTCTATGTTGTGTGGAGTAATTTTTTATGTAAATTTTTGTTCAACAATTGGAATTATTTTTACGCATGCCATGTGTTCGACAAAAGGTTTGGATTGATTTTATATAGGGATTGATTACTTGAATTATGGAATAATACGATCATAAGGATTGTTTGTGATATTTTTCACCTATTTTGCCTTGTGATTTTGTTATTTTATAATTGTAAGGGTATATGTAAAGCTTGCATTTATATTCAAACATAAAATACATGGTTTTGTGGCATAATTATAATTATGAATTGCATTTTGAATTTCCATTGTGGTGTCTAGTGGTTGCTACTAGGTGATTAGATCATTATTTTTTCAAAGTATAGAGTTATCAGATTATGCATACCAAATGTTTGTCAAAATGTCTCAATGAATGAATATGTTAAAACACTTGGTATAATTGCATAAATTTTCATCCTAAGGCGACTTAGTTCATATTTTGATTACTCGGACTTGGGATAACTTTATTAATTTTGTGTTATTTAGAACAACCACAAATCTTGTGATTTAATTATTTGTGCATAGCATGAGTTATTAAATGTAATTATAGAATTGTGTAAGTGTAGGATTATGGTTATTCTAGCAAGTACTTTTTGTAGGTATGGGGCGTACTCGTGACCCAGCAAAGGGCAAGGCTCCTGCATCATCATCTACAAATCCACAGCAAGAAAAAGAACAGCCTCAGCAACCAGTAGTATACCTGCCCAATTTTTAAATGTCGCTGCCTATAGCAAATACGAGAATGATATATCAAAATGGGCGGCCATCAAGAAAAAAAGTATATATATACCACCCCGTGGAGTACCGGCGTTTCACCAAGTCCTAAGGCAACATGGATGGAATCAATTCATCGCTACCCCTATTGATGCCATTTTACCTATGGTAAGAGAATTCTACTCTAGTTTGGCTCATTATAGTGACCAACGGGTATATGTGCGAGGGCAACATGAGGACATATTGGCAGATGCTATCACTCAGACTTTGAAATTAAATCGGGTCCGATAAAATAAGTGGCCTGAGATTCGCGATGCCAATCTAGAGCATAACACTATTACCAGTGTCTTATGTGATAGGGAAATAGAATGGACTTTAACAACTACTGGTGACGTAGCTCATTTTGCTTTTAATAGACTTATACCTGAATGGCAGGTCTGGTTCAAATTTATATGTTCCTGATTTTTACCAGTGAGTCATCTATCTGATTGTTATTTTGGAACGTGCTAAATTGTTATATTGCATTGCGATTGGGAAATCCATTGATGTCAATTAGTTAATTCATAATGAAATCTGCCATTCAGCGACTACAAAGCAGTCTGGGTTATAGTATCCATATTTGATAACAGCTTTATGCTTAAGAACAGGGGTGCCTATGGATCCGGCGGAGGAACGATTGAAGGCTGGGAAAGAAATTGTTATGGAGGGGGTTGCTAAGCCACCTACAAGAAGGACGCACTCCCAAGTTTCTACTTCTGAACCACACGCTAGTGCAGACGAGTCAATGCCTCAAGAGTAGTTCCTCCAGCAGATTTTACATGAACAACAACGTATGCGACAAAGGTTTGATGCCTATATTATGTACTAGCATACGTAGCAACAAACAATGGAGGCTAGACAATTGGCTAGAGAGCGTGAAGAGAGTCCATCAACATTTCCACCTTTTCCTTCTTTTCCTCAAGGATTAGCTCTAGACGATGAAGATTGATCATATTCAACAGTTTTAATTTTTCCTATTTCCTGTATTTTAATTTAATCGTACTCTTTTCTATTTTCTTTTATTGCGTTAGTTTGTATACCCATAAGGGGTTAGGATATCTTACTTGGTTAGGATAATTTGATTTCTTGGTTTATTTGTTTCATATCATTTTAAATATTTTTGTGTTGTGTTTTTGGTTTTAATGATTTATGTTTTTCACCTCGACTCTGGTGAATGTATTTCAAAATAAATGGCACCAAATATTCTTTAGTAACAGAGAAGCTTCCCTTTTACCCTTTTTACTCTTTATTTTTGCATTGGGGACAATGCTATACTTTAAGTGTGGGTGAGAGTTTTCTTAATTTCTATTGGTTTGGTGTTTTATTTGTTCATTTTGTTCAATTTTTGCTTTCATATTTGTAGCATAGCTTTTGATTTGATAGCTTTTTAAATTTTTGAAAATTTTGTTCCCGAATTGCTTAGCATGTTTCTTTGATTTTCTACTTGATAATTTTTTAGCAAAGTCATGTCATGAGTAGGGTAGTCGATGTCAATATTTTCTTAGCTTGATTTCTAATTTTTGAGCACTACAAACCTAAAATGTTATAGCTTTTAGGCACTAAGAGATAATTGTGTAGATTCACTAATATTACACTCCAACTACTTGCTTTATTACATTTTTTAGGAGAAATTTTAGATAATTTGATTTGATTTAAAGATGAGGGTAGGCATTTCTTGAGACTTTTGAGCCTTTCAAACCAACCATTACTATAAAATATATCCCTAGAACGCTATTTGAGCCTTAAATTATTTTGAATGGATAGAAGTACCAATCATTTTTTTTTTCTAACTCATTTTTTATCTATGTTTGTGAGCTATCCTAAATGTCCCTTAAGAGTTTTAATGTTGCACTAATTTATTAAGGGGATATAAGGATGGGAGGTAGTTGTATGAGAGTGTTAGAATGAATGATGTACAATTAAGGTGTAGGGGTGTCAGAAAAATTTTTGTTGACCATACCAAGTAGTGCCCATCACTGGCACTTGCATTGGAATATTGCAGGTGGTGCCCATCACTGGCACCTGTATTGAGTATTAGCAGGTAGTGCCTATCACTGGTACCTGCATAGCTATTTTTTGAGGGTAGTGCCTACCACTGGTACCCGTTTTGGGAGAAAAAAGAAAAAAAAATGAAGATATTTTCACATGATGTTAGTGAGTAAGGTTGAAATTGAAAAATTAGGATTTTATTTTGCTTATTGCACAAAATTTTTATGAGTGTTTGGAGAATTAAGTGTAGGTTTACTTATTCGAAGGATGGGTGTTTCAATATTCAAAAAAGAAGTTTTATGTTGATGCATGGCCAACATTAATTTAAAGTTCTTTTTCTTATTTGTTTTTCCTTTTTCCCTTCTCCGTTAGCCAAGACTCTAGCCTTACATTACAAGCCAAAAGTCCCACCTAATTTTAGTCGAGTCAAATGTCTACATTAGTAGAGAAATGTAAGAAAAGTAAGTTTTGGAGTGTTCAAAAAAATTTAAAGATGTTTGAATGATGTGATCTTTGTGTTTTAAAAGTTATTTTTTTTGTATGACTATGCACACACCTACACTGGAATTCATGTATAGGGCTTTATTATCATTTGTCTATTTGCTTGTGATGGTTTGGTTCTTGGTTATTCATGTGGATGACTGATGAGATGTGTTAAGTATATTTGTGATTTATTTTTATATTTTGCTCGAGAACGATCAAAACCTGAGTGTGGGATATTTGATAAGCTCATAAATATAGTATAGTTTGTGTGTCGTTTACCTCTGTTTTAATATAATTTGAGCAAGAATTGAGTAATTATGAGCTAAAATAGTTTATTTTCAGTTTTATAGGGTTTGAGTAAAGAATGAGTTAAAATGGATCACAATATTGGAGGAAAACATTCACTGGCTTAGAGTAAATCGGATATAGTTTGGCAGATCAAATATAACTCTCTTGTTCGAGCTCCGATTGCTGTGATTTTAAATGATTTGAAAGCTAAGGAAGAGTTCTACAACCTTTCATGTTTTGAATTTTCCAAGATTCTATAGACATCTCGTTCAAAATTCTAAAGTTGGAAAATATGCACGGGCGAGAAATGATTCTGATATAGTTTGGTAAATTGAGAATAACTTTCGTGTCCAAGCTCCAATTGACTTGATTCAAGATATTTTGGAAAGATAAGACATAGACCTATTTTCCAAATTCTGCCTGCATTATGGAGAAAATGGAAGATGAAGTTAAAACACTTACTGGACCCAGCGCCCAGGAGTTGCAAAAGTGTAGCGCCTAGGCGCCAAGTCCAGTAAGGTTACTTTTTCTCATTGGAAGCAATGCCCAGGTGCCGGTCGATAGATAGGTCGTGTAAGATGACTTATTTTGCAAGAAAAGTTCTCCTGTGGATCCGGTTACATCGAAAAGCATGTACTTATCATTCGGGAGCCCCAAAACCTTAAAAATATCTATAAATACACCAAGAGAAGGGGAAGAAATTATCGACCATCATCAACCGTCATTAGTTTTTTAAAATTTTCAATAGTTAGGTCAATAATTTAGCCCAGGGTAGATTTTTTCAATTGTTCGCGTAAGAATTTCATTCTCTTGTCAAGAATTCAAGATTTGACGATCATCAACATTAGTTCTTACTTCAATTACTCAATTTGATTTATTTTTATGCTATTTAATTTTCATTTTTACTGCATTCTTATTCTTTAATTATCATTCTTCTTTTATTGCCTTCAAATTTTTAATTACTTCTGTAGTTTAGTAGTTAGGGTTTTAGTTCATCGTTTTTTCTTGCTTTCATAGAGTAGATTAATTTAAATTTTCATTTTGAATTAAATTCTCGCAAGTAGGATAGATTGAATTAGGATTTTTAATTAATTATCTTCAATTGTTTTTCGTAGGGTTAGAATTTTACATTCTTGTCTTTAGTTTAATTTTTTACAACTAAATTTCGTTTATGTTTAGTCAAAAAAACCACTGATTATTTCGTCTAACTAGTAAATAGGCTTGTGAACCTAGTAATTGTTACATGGTATAGTGTTGTGAGAATCATCATTACTCATCTTATATACAAACCCACCTCGTATACTTGGGAGTGTGTGAGAATTAATTAGGATAATTAAAGTTTTTTTTTTATTATTAGTTGTTCATTTTCTTTAAAATCTAATCAATATTTTACCGAATTGTATGTCATTCAAATGACCTTATTTAACTTTTGCTTATTACAACGTCTTGTTTCCATCAATGCAGCTATATAGAAGTTTTGTGGGTCAAACGCTAACTTTTTCATAACCAGTAAGTTATGCTTCTTGGTAACCTTCTTTTTGCTCATTTCCTTTTATCTATTTATGAATCTGAAAGCTACTTTTTAATTAATTGCATTTAGTTATGCTAAATAATGTACTTTTTTACTAATGCAGGTCGAAATATTATAGTATAACAGAGTATTATCTAGAATAGGTGCCCCATTTTTTTGGGTTAAGGATGTTGGAGATTTTATCCCAAAATTTTGAGGAAAGAATTTGTTAAAGAAAAGGAGCTTTCTTTAATAAAACTTAACACTAGATGTTTGATTTGATCTGGTTAGTGAACACTTAGTATCATAGCTGATATTCTTCAAATCTTGTATTAATTGGTTAACTAACACTTATCCCGTTTCCTCTTTACCTCTAACTCATGATTTTTATGATAAATTATTGTCATGCAGGACGGCTCCTCATTCTACTCTTTGAACCAAGTTTCGAACTCGTGCACTTTTGTTACTCCACGAGGATGGGGAAAGGTTCTTTTTGGGTTTTTGTTAAGCAACTATGCTTTATTACTCTTTGATTATGAATGAATTACTCAAAAAGGAGCATTCATTCATCATATGTTGTAATTGCAGTTGTTTTCTCAAGCTGTTATATAATACCAAACTACAGTATATTTATAACTATTAAATCTCATTGGGCATCTATGCATAGCTATTTTTTCACCTAGTACAGTTTAAGAAAGTTAATTCCATATTGGATGTACGTTATACAACTATGTCAAAGTTTTAAGAAGATATTATACATTAGGAAAAATGCATTTTTGGTCCCTCTTGATTTGGATATTTAGTAAACTAGTTCCTATAGTTTCGAACAAAACAAATTTATTTCCAATATTCTAGAATTTGAACAAAGTCAAGGCAGTTGAAAAAAATTAAAATTTTTAACAAAAAAATGGCTACGTGCGTGTCACATCTGGTTGTTAAGTTAAAAAAAATATTCAAAACAAAATTATAAATTCTAAAAAAATTGCGTAAAACTGGTCCTCAAAGTTTGTCAAAAATACAAAATAGGTCCCTAAAGACCAAAAGTTAAAAAAAAAATTCTTTTAACATAGAAATTCTAAAAGATTCAATGTAAAAAAGACCAGTGTCATCAGGGATTTGAGGAGAAAGCAAAGGATTTTCTAATGTAAATATTAATCTCAACTAAATAATGATCACATCCAATAAGTGTTAATTTTGTTGATTGATTAATTGGACTTGAAGTGAAAATCTGAATACAGATTGATAAAGTTTGAATTTTTAAATTATAAAGTCCATACATACTTGTTAAGAAACTAACCTTATACATCTGCTGTAAAATATTATTCTAAGAAACTACATTTGCATAGGATTTATTATAGTAGTGATATAAAACATATCTTAATATTATTAGAGCGATAAAAAAAAAAAGTGAATAAACATGTCGATATTAATTAAATTTTGCTAAACATTATAATTTACAAAGTAAATGACCTCCAATTATCAAATTTAATGAACTAATATCAACAATAAATATATTAAATCATCATATTCCTAGGTTGAAATGAGATTTTAGACAATAAACTATCTTCTTAGATAGAAATTAATTACACATGTGATATAATTGTCTTACCATTTTATATATTAATATTTCTTTGATGGGGTAAAACAAATATTATAAGGAAATATTGGAAAGAACTGGTAATAGGAAACTTGATACTCTTAATTTCTTAGAATTTGTGTCACCAAAACATTAATGTTTCATATTGTGCAATAAAATAATGATAATAATACTAAAGACCTTAAATTTATAATGTCACTATAATATTGTGAAAATTTAATTTCTAAGGATAAAATTTTACGGCAAGTGTTTGCAATTAGTTTCTTAAGAAATGTGTATTTTATCATTTGAGAAATTCAAACGTTATATGTTCAACTTTTATTTCAAATCTAATCATTTAGTACAACCAACCCTTAAGTTCTATTTTACACAATGATTCTTGGATTTGATCATTAATTAGTTAAAATTATTTTTGACAATATAAGATCATTTTCTTTCTGCCCAAGTGGCGCCGATTGATTTGACATTGAAACTTTTAGTATTTTGCATTAAAAGAAATTCATTATTACTTTTTTTGTATTTGGGACCTATTTTACATTTCCTACAAATTTGACCAATTTTATACAATTCTCTTAGCTTTTATAATTTTATTTTGATTCCTTTTCTAAACTTAATGGCCAAGTGATGCGCACGTGGCTATTTTCTATTCAAAATTTTATTTTTTGTTAATTATACCAACTTTGTTAATCAAATTCTAAAACATTTAAGATTAAATTTATTTTATCCGAGACTCCAAAGACTAATTTATTAACTACCCAAAATAAGAAGAACCAAAAATGCATTTTTTTCAGATATTTTATTAGCAAATTGTTTGAGTGATACTCATCTTTTTGTTATAGGTACCCCAATTGCCAACTAGAAAAGTAAAGGGAGAATGGAACTTGCATCTCAAGAAACTTTTAAGTCAAACATTATTTTTACACAAGTAATGTATCCCAACCTCTGATCAAAGGAACATTAGTTAATATAGGGAAAAGCAGTAGGTGCGTGGACTTTAAATATGAACACTGTTCAGACTTCTGTTATAACTGTGGGATCATAGGACACAACAAAAGAAGCTGTGCTATGAAAGGTACTAGGAAGGAGGTACCTTTGTGCCACAATTTGGGGGTTGGTTGAAAGCAAACTCTAATAGGAATGTGATCAATAAAGCACTGAATAGTCCCTCTGAAGATGAGGGAAAGGATACCTATCATAGGGGAGAATTTTATTAGACATAGTAAATGAGAATAAAATGGAGCAATCAGAAAATCAGGTATAGGTGGAGGGAAAGATGCTGTTGAATGAAGATAAGGGACTAGAAGTGAACATGTTAGTTTGCCAAGAGGTCAATTCTGGTGTTGCAAAGAGAGATCATATTTCGAAAGAGATGACTATTGCCATGAATAATCAGGATATGACAACAATGAAGGATAATGATTTAGATTTGAAAAACCCAATGACAATAAAACTGATATGGTTCCTATAGAAAGAATTCAAAATTGTGCTGCACTTCCTAGAGCAAGTTTTCAAGAGGGACATATAGACTTAGTTTGCAATGCGGACAGGGAGGGAAAGCTGACAGGCAAGGAAATGGACTGCGATTCAGGGATGGGGAAGATGGAGGGTAAAGAAAACCGTAAGGAAAGTGTTAAAAAATGCAAAAGGGGAAGATTCTAGAAGAGAATAGTACGAGTCGTGGGTAGAAAAAAGGCCTATTTAGCCGTTATTGATGACAATGCAATGAATGTGGACATAACTGCTCATTCCGAAACTAGAGTTAGCAGAGAAATTGCGGAACATCTGAAAGAGGAGATTGGTATTCTGAAGAAATGTAAGGTTATTTAAGAGTTGTAGTAACAAATTTGTGGTGAAAAAGTGATAGAGTCCTACCTCAATGGGGCCTACATGGATAAATGAAAGTATTGGTGTAGAATTATTGAGGTGCAGGAAACTCCTTGAGAATCTCCCATGGCAAGGAGACTATTGGGCTCAACTCTCCTAGTATGGTGTTTTTTAGTAAAGCTAAGAACAATATATATATATATATATATATATATATATATATATATATATTCTTGAATAAAGTTAAGAAGAAAATTAAATTTAACGATTTTTTTGTGGTAGATCCTGTCGGGATTGTAGGAGGATTAGTTGTTTTCTGGAAGAAAGAAGTGGTAGTGGAGAAGTTTTTGTTACAAATTTGACATTAGGAGTGTTGATTGATGATAATAAGTGTGGAAAGAAATGGTGGAACATTTTTGTTTATGCTAGTGTAGAAGTTTAGACTAGAAAAAGATAGTGGAACATCATCAATGATAGGAAATCTTTGTGGGGCAAGTATTGGATTATTAATGGAAATTTCAATAATATTGTCTCTAATGAGGAAAAGTGCGGAGGTAATAGAAGAGATGCTTGGTCTTTAAAAGACTTTGGGAATTTCATTTTGAACAATTAGTTAGTGGATTTGGGGTTTGAGGGAGTTTCTTGGACTTGGTGTAAAAGTTTGGATTTTGAGAGAGAAATCAAAGAAAGACTTCATAGGATGCTAAGTACTATAGAATGGAGGTGCCTTTTTGAGAAAGCTAATTGTCTACGCATTGAAGTTGAGGCCTCTAATTGTAAGTTATTTTTAGACACTTTCTGTGAGGAGAAGGTTTAAAAAGTTTTTTTTTTTTTTTACCAGAACCGGTTATATAGTAAAAATGCAAGGTTATTAAGGAAATTTGTTAAGTGAAAAGCAGGTGGGCTCTAGATTCTACAAAGTTCATCAGAAGATTAGGTCGTGCAGGTTTAAACTTCTCAAGTGAAATAGATCAATGAAGGTGAATACAAACAGAGATATCACGAGTGCAGTGATAAGATGACCATTCTGGCAGGTCTAAAACGAAACCTTATTGCAGCCTATGAGAAGAGGAAATTTTTTGGAGTCAAAAGCTAGAGTGAAGTGACCGGTAGAAGGGGACAGAAACACTTAGTAATTTCATGGTTGTGTGGCTGAAAGAAGAAAGAAGAATAAGATTTCTATGTTGCAAAGAGTGATGGTAGTTGGTCTGAGTTTGATCAGGAGGTTCAATTGGAAACGAGAATTTTCAGCAAAATTTTCACTACTCTCAGAGATTTTGGTAAAATACTCCAGGGATTCCAAAAACTATAACAGATCAAATGAATAATGAGATCATTTAACCTGTCACTGAAAAAGAACTTCAAGAGGCTAGTTTCTCTGTGCATCCATAATAAATCTCCGGTTACTGACATGGTTCAAAGACTCGGGCAAGTTTTAGTTGACTCGGCCGAGTCATCACGGGAACAGGAGAGGTCGTTCCGAATTCGCACCGGGATATGTCAGAAACGCTAGAATCGGAGGCGACTCGTAGTGACTCGGGCGATCCATGGCAATTTGACTGAACGAGTCAAAAAATCGACAAGAATCGTCCGAGTTACTCTGAGTTGACTCGGACGACTCAGTTAAATCTGAGATTTTTTGTTGTTTGATGACCGTCAGATCTATCTCCGGTGCTTTTGCTTTCAAACTCTAAGACAATAAACCTTTGATCATGATCAATTCTCCTTCAAACTACATTATTTATATAATTTTGGAGGTTGAAAAGAGAGAGTTTGGGAGTAAGAAAATTAAGAGCTTGAAAAGAGAGTTTGGGGGCAAGAACATTAAGAGAGAAGAAGTACGAAGAAGTACAGAAGACATGAGAAAAACCATTTAATGTGTTTTATCTCAATTAAAAGAATGAACAAAATATGAATGTAATTAATCTAGTAGTATCAATTTTACAGTTTAGCAAACTTTTTCCTTTTAAATCTGGACGAAAAAACTCAAGAATATTTCAAAGTTGAAGAGATCTCGGACTGACCCACCTACTGCTCAAGCGAATATACAATTCTGGTGATGTTGATGAGGAGGAGGAGGAGGAGGAGGGGGGACGGGGAGGACGGAGTGGTGCTGGACTGGACAGAGAAGCCCTGCGATGATGCGGCTAACAAGACTTGGAATTAGAGGGTAATTTGGTCACTTAATTAAGATATTTGCGCAATGTCATTGTCCCTTTTTTTAGGGTAAGTGCTTGTTGAACTCCAGTTATGATAATCATGTTTTGATGATGACCAAATCATACTAATGGTTTGCAAACAAGTGTGCAGAAAAACAAGAAGGATCGGATGAAAATGATCATCCAAACACAATCAAGAAAAACAACCAAAAGTTGAACAACACCTTTCGAACGATGAAGAGAGTCCCAGAAAGAAAAGAGATCGGACGCAAGGAAGCGTCCGAAAAAAGGAGCTTAAATGAAGTAAGTTTCTGTCAAGCTGTAGGACGCATATGACCGTCTGAGACACTGTTCATCAAGCTGTAGGATGCATATGACCATCCGAGACACTGTTCATCAAGCTGTAGGACACATATGACCGTCCGAGACACTGTTCATCAAGCTGTAGGACGCATGAACGGACGTCCGAACCCACCATCTGAACCCCTAACGGCTAGTTTTTAACAGCTAGTTTTTTGACCGTTAGAACTCAAATTTCAGCACATCTTTCATCTATAAATAGCCCAAGGACTTCCAAATAATGTGAGGAACTACTACATTCAATACAAACACTTGTAAGAGCTATTTGGAGATAAATAGGCTAAAATATTGTGGGTAGTATTGGTTTGAGTAATATAGTTCTCTTGGCTCAACTAGTGAGAATTAGTGTGAGCAAGAGTAGACTAGTGAGTGATCTTCAAGTGCAAGAGTGGAGTGGATAACAAGTGTACAAAAGTGAGGTTGTAGTGTAAAACCCTTTGGCTCAACTAGAGGAATTTAGTTGGTGCAAGGGTGAGCCTACTTTGTGTACAAGAAGGTTATTGCCTCACCTTCTTTGAAGAGGCACTATTAGTGGATGTACTCCAACCTTGAGAAGTTTGGGAGTTCAGTTTAATATTCTTTATCTCAATCTTTTATTTGTTCTTTAAGCTTTAATTGCTAAATTTTATCTTTGATCATTTGTGCTTAAGTATTCATTTGTTGCACAAAGTTTGTATTTTCATTAAGCACTTCAAAAGGTTTGTTTTTTGAGACAACCTAATTCACCCCCCCTCTTAGGTTGCTTTGGGGCCAACAGTGCTGATAAAAGTACATTAAAAATTCCATTATTACTACTACGTTTGTTATATTACTACTACTATATAAATTTTTTATTTATTTAATCACAAATTTTTTGTTCAATTGGGATTGGGTGGGGACAGGCAAGCAGTGGAAATTGAGTCAAAGTGGGAAAAGAGGTGTTTCTATTATGTGAGCCCTAATAAATTAGTATGGATTTAGAACCCAATAATACAATATTTGGCACTGGAAATGCCTTTCTTTTTTAAGGTGCATTTTTTCTGTAAATCCAAGATTTAAATTTTCAGCTATAACTCTACAATTCTGTAACAATTGCAAACAAGAAACTATTATGCTCGTAAAAGGTGAAAATATGTATATATCTCCACATAAAATATTAGTACTACTAAAAACTACTTAGATCTTTGAACATAATATACCCCAAACAAATTAGCATACATTTTAATTTATAAATAAATATATGCATAAACAAATTTAATTATGTTTAACACATTTATTCTTCTTTTCAAAAAAAAAAAACATTTATTCTTTACTTGATGCTTCTTTTTTTTTTTTTTTTTTTTGTGGAATTGATCACAAAAGAAAAATAGGCAGTAGAAAGATGGTAGTTTTGAAAAATTAATAAACATTCAACAGAAAAATAACATCCTATTTAAATTTTTAAATCCATTATATATGTGTATATTTTTTTCTAAGAATATAAACGATCTGATACGCGACCAATAGGGAACGATACGTTCTGCGACTGTCACCGCAACCGCGACTTTGAGCCAGGGTTACTGATGGAATGTCCCAATTTTTTCCCAAAAATTCTGGGACAATATTAAGTTGGATGTTATTGATCCTATCCGAACTTTTTTTCCATTCTAGTTACCTTCTTAAAGCTGTTAATGAGACTTTGATCTCTCTCATTTCTAAAATTGACCATTCTCTTAGTAGTCTCAGTTTAGACGTATTATTTGTGCAATGTTCATTACAAAATCATTTTTAATCTTAGTTGCCAGAATGAAACCTTTTTTGCATCATTGCATTAGTTCAAATTAGTCAGCAGTCATTAAAGACAGACATAGTTTAGATAACATCTTAATTGCATATGAGTTCATTCATTTTCTAAATAGAAATAAGAATGGTGAAAAAGGGTACATGGCTTTAAAGTTTGATAGGATAGAGCCAGAGATGGCCTTTCCTTCTAGGTATTATGTCTATAATGGTTTTTTGTAGTACCTAGGTCAATTGGATTTATCAATGTACCTCTACTATTACCTACTCTGTGACTATCTATGGTGAAAAGTGTAGGTATATTAAGCCTACTAGACGAATTAGACAGGGAGACCATCTCTCTCCCTATATATTCCTTGTGTGCTCAGAAGGCTTTACTAGTGAAGAAGTTAGAATTAGATTCTAAGATGAGAGAGAAAGTGGAAGAATTGAGTATCAAGAGTATGTTTGATTATCTAAGTTTCGATCCCCTTTTAGTAGCACCCAAATCCCTTATTTATAGATATACATGAGGAGGCATGAGGCTATCACTATGCTAGCTCAACTGAGGCTAAATTACATAATTGCCCTTAATGAGGCTGCCATATAGGCACTTCTAGAATAATCTAGGGAAGATGCTATGTGTCACTAATTAACATCATCAATAGTCCCCTGGGTTTGGTGCCGAGCCTCGCGGCAGGGCCGATTGCCAAAAATGACTGTTCGCAGTCCCTAGACGATGACAACCAAACCTTTTATACTGAGCCAAAGTGCAAAACTTCGGAACACTCTCGTACTTGCCCTTGCCGATACGAGGCCGTAACAACCCTTGGGATCCTTTGCAAGGCCCAACTGCAACATTAACTCGTGGGTGATGTTTTCGCTGAGTCCCCATGCACTGAATTTTTATTTATTGTACTGCATTATTTGCTCTGATTTTGCTGCAAAATGCCTCATTTTTCGCATCATAACGCCCGTAAAACGCCTTATTTTTCACGCCGTAATGCCTCAGTTTTCACGCCATAACGCCTAGCTTTCCCTGCCTAGACGCCTTTTTTCATTTCAAAATAGTCAGTTTTTCCCCCAGAACCATTGAACATTCTGGAAGATTGCCTCCTATTTATACCCCCATTCTCTCCCAAATCTTTTTTCTTTCCCTTACTTATTTTACCTCATTCCTCCAACTTATTACTACTTCCTTTCTTCAACTCCTCCTTCACCTCTTCCACACTATCTTTCACTCTTTTACTCCCTAAAATCTCACATACTCTCCTTCCTTCACCATCATCCTCCTGCTCCCCTTTCCTCCGACTTCAACCATTGCTGACTTCCGACCGCTGCTCAATGCCACCACCGGACACCACTAGAAGTCCCCCAAAAATTCCACTCGCCAACCAAATAGAATACCATGGCCGGTATGTTCACTCCCACCTCTCTCATTAGCACGCCGGTTCCCCCTTCCCCCGTAAACGCCATTAAAAGAATGTTAAATACTTTTGACAAAGCTCTTCTGGCAGCAGTGCCACTAAATTTTCTCCCCGATCCTCTCTTTGCCGAACCTCCTCAAAACGACCACCATAACCTCCAAACACAAAATGTATCAAACTCTCTCGACCCCGAGGATATCAAATTACTTAGGGATAATGCCGTTTTCCTAAGAACGTGCACATCAAACTCCCTGCCCTCGAGGATCGAGGCCACCTGCCACCCCTTGGTTACGTAACAGTTTACCAAAGGAGTAGCTTGAGGCGGGGTTGAGGCTCCCAATAGCACCGCTCCTCGTCCACCTATCCGACCACTGGGATATCAGCATATCCCAGCTGACCCTAAACGCACTCCGGCTTATTGCCGGCTTTTCTTTTCTATGTAAATTACACAACATCTCCCTTTCTTTAGACACCTTTAGGATGATGTTAAAATTATCCCCTACAAAGGGATTCTTTTACATCTCTAACCTAACCGCGGGCAAACAACTCACTTCAGGTAACCCTTCATCCATTCACGATTGGAAAAAGTCATTCTTCTTTATCCGATACCTTGACCCGCCAATGCCTCAGGGCCCATGGAACCTTATCAAAGAATACCTTAAAACCAAAAATGCCTATCCCCTAGATTCCATACATGCCCGGAGGTTGTTGAATCCAACCACAGAATAAACTTCAACAACCAACCTGCCATCCTATCAAACAACATTCTTGCCTAGGCGGGACTGTTCCCTACCCATGACATCCTCCCGAGCTACGACCCTCAACAAGGTCATCATCATTATTTTTTCATCATCATTTTTTTTCCTGATCTTTTGTCTTATGCAGAGCTCGGAGCATTTCTTAGGGCGCTAGTGTCTACCACACTAGCCACTGTTGCAGGCACTTTCAACCAGCCCATCTCATCGACAAGCGAATCCTCATTCGCCACCACAAACACGCCTTCGGGGAGTGCTGAAGCTACACCCTCAACTTCTGCACCCCTAAATCAAACCGAGGTCGGTAGCTCCCTTAAGAGACCAGTCGGTGAGGTAACTCTAGGTCTTCGGCCCATCGAACCCAAGCTGACTCGGGTTACAAGGAAGAAGACAAGAGAGGCTACTGACCTCAGGGAGGGTCCCTCCTCGGCAATGACCCTCTCCTCTGCATCATCGCCCTCTAGGCCCTCCGTTCTAGTAGCAAGGGTAAGGACCCCAGGGACAGCTTCTGGAAATGTTCTTTTATCAAAACAACCTATCACCTCTTACGGTAAGGACTGTCGAGTCTCATTCTAGATTCCCATTCCTTATTCTTTCTTCCTAGTCGAGAGCTGACACTTTACTTTTTTCAGGTGATAGAAAATACACTCCTGAGAAGGAAAGAAAATCTACAGGGTCACAGGATATGCCCTGGGGTCGACTGTCCGTTGACCTTCTTCCAGTTCCTCTTACCTTCGGGAGCACTGATCTCCGACCCACCCCGCCGATTGACATAAACGATCGGGCTCAATTCTCGAGAATGGCTCTTGAGCAGGCGAAGATTGTGGCTTTGCCTCGGGATGTAGCCTACGTTAAGAGGCTCACCCCTCAACAGAGGTTGGACGAGCTTCACGTCAGCCTGATGAACGTAAGTCTGACTAACCCTTCTTGAAATTTCAATTTTTTGCACCTCATACTTCAACTCAAACTTTTGCTCTTTTGCAGGCTATAACAATCTTGCCCGCCATTGCCGATCGGGAGTCCTCCTTCAACTCCGCCGTTAACTCCATGAAGCAGGAGTTGGCTCAAGCCAAATTCGGCGTGGATGAATCAGGCAGTGAAGGAGGCTATTAAAGCTAACGAGATGAAATGCAATATCGAGGTGGGCAAAAAATACGATGAGCGGAAGGCCGAGCTGATCGAGGTGAGGAACAAGCTTCGCCAAGCCGAGCTAGAAAAAAAGACCCTCGGAGTGGACGTCGGCGATCGTGACAAGAAGATCGCAAATCTGGAGCAAAGGGTTCTTCAAATTCAAGAAGAAACTCAGCTAGCCGAGGCGAAGTTCGCTTCTCGAGAGGTAGAGCTGCGGATCGAAAGAATAAACCAGTTTGTGACTTCAATCAAAGCAGATGAGATGTTGAAGGAGTTTGCAAAGAAAGTATTCTCCATGGGGTTCACATTGGCTTGTGACCACTTGGTAAAGAATCCTGATTTATACGAGGGGCTGTCATATGACGCTTCCGTTACCGAGGAGGTCATCAATGGCCTAGAGGCTCAATTCAAAGCCTCCGTACAGATTTCCAGAACTTCTGAAGTAACTCTTTTGATTCAAGGTGTAGATCGCGGAGCCCGAAGCCGAGTCTGAACCTGTGAATCAAGCTTCCACCTTCTCCGCCGAGCCTTCCACTTCTACTGCTCAGGCTGGTGTAATTTTGTTGTAATAGCTAGGAGCTCCTCATGTAATAATTAGAACTTTTCAATGAAATACCTAAATTTTGATAACTTTGTCTTCTTGATAAGAGCCTCGACTTTTCTTTACTTCTGGCCTTTTACCTGCTTTTCAATTTCTTTATTTCCTGTATTCAAAGCAAAAGTTTTCATGATAAAACAAATAATAAGTTTTTAACACTTAGAAATATCAGCATAAAATATTGTCTAAGTTTCCCTTTTATTTTGAACTCAGGCCCTGTTTAGACCCTTCCGAGCTGAGGCAAAAGAAGTAAGCTTAGCTCCTTATATTTGCCTTAACCATTTAATTTGAATCAGACCTTCCAAGGTCAAGTCTCTAATACACATTAGATGTGTGGGCAAGGCTATCAAGCCTCTTTGAGGATCGGATCCTCTCAAATTCATTTTACTTGGAGAAGGCCGCCAAGTCTCTGCCATTTAGAGGGTACTGCTAAGCCTCGACTCCCAATATTTGCTTTTCGTTGCATTGGATCCGAACCTCTGAGGGTTGGAACAGCTCAGACTCCTTTTGTGCTTGAAGCGAACCTCGAGGGTTGGTGCACCTTTGTTTTTGCAGGGGCTACTAAGCCTCTGCCCTTGAGGGGAGATTGTTAAGCCTCAGCCCTCAATCATTTGCTTCTCTGTTGAACTGGATCCTAACCTTTGAGGGTTGGAGCAGCTCGAACATCTGTCTTTTGAGAAAGGACTTTCATTACATTCCTTGATAATATTTCTTCAAATTTATAATGTTCCACATTTTGGGAACAGGATCCCCTTTTATGTCAACCAACTTGTAATAACTCGAGGTGTAAGCTTTTGTTACACGATAGGGTCCTTCCCAGTTTGGGTCTAACTTTTTAGTTCCTTCTACACGGCTTGCTTCATTCTTTCGAAGCACCAAGTCTCCGGGGCGCAGATACCGATGCTTGACCCCAGCTTGGCGTTGTAATGTTTAGCCATGACTTTCTTGTACTTGGCTTCCCGAATGGATGCATCCAATCTCTTTTCCTCAAGTAGATCCAGGTTAGCTCGCAGAGTCTCATCGTTGAATTCCAAAGCCACAAGGATACTCGAGCTGAGGGTAGTCCAATCTCCGCAGGGATAACAGCCTCCGAGTGTTTCCGTTAGCCGTTCGAGGTGTGGTCCTGTATGTCCATAAGACACTAGGTAATTTCTCAACCTAAGCACCCTTGGCTCGTTCAAGTCGAATCTTGAGTCTCGTCAGTAGGGTTCGGTTGCATACGTCAGTCTATCCATTTGCCTGAGAATAAGCGACCGAGGTGAAGTACTGCTTGATGCCGAGGTCAGCGCAGAACCTCCTGAAAGTCTCACCTTCAAATTGCTTCCATTATCAAATATGAGCATGGCAGGGATACCAAACTGGTAAGAAAAGCTTTTCCAAAATAATTTTTCTATTACTTTTCTGGATATTGTAGCCAGGGGTTCGGATCCTCAATCCACTTGGTGAAGTAGTCAACCGCCACTACTAAGAACTCAAGCTTGCCTATCCTTTTGGAAAGTGGGCCCAAAATGTCAATTACCCACTGAGCAAATGGCCATGGCTCTGAATAGGAACCATGTCCGAGCCGGGTCTTTGGGGTATTGGCGCTTGTATTTGACATTGATGACACCCCCGTACTAAAGTGTTTGCTTCAGAGTGTAAGGTCGGCCAGTAGTACCGAGTTAACAAGACTTTACCAGATAAACTTCGAGGACCGAAGTGACTTCTGCATATGCTCTCCTGCACCTCTCGTAAAACATAGTTAGCTGAGAAGGTGTGAGGCATCTCAACAGGGGGCACAAGTATTCTTTTTTTAAACAAGATTCCATCAATAAGCGTATACTTGGTGGCTCTGTACTTGATCTTTCTAGTTTCGGCCGGATCCTCGGGGAGCTTCTCATTATTCAAATAATTTATTATCGGTTCCATCCAACCGAGTTCTGGTTGGACACAAGAGATTTTTTTCAGAGAAGTCAACAGACCTGCGCTCTCGCAGTTCTATCAAAAATTCTTTCGTTAAATGCGAGTATATTACTGAGGCTAGTTTTGACAGAGCATTAGTATGCGTGTTTTTGAGCAATCTTAATGATGTCCACATTTTTAAATTTTTCAATCCAGCTTTTGACCTCAGTTAGGTACCTTTTCAAAATCATGCCTCGAGCCTCATAATTTCACAGCCTTTGATTCACAACCAGCTGAGAATCTGAATGTATCTTTAAGGTTCGGGCTCCCATCTGGTAAGCCATTTCCATCCCACAGATGAGGGTCTCATACTCAATTTTGTTGTTGTTACTTTGAATCCGAACCTCAGGGCATAAGTAAGATTGTCCCCTTCTGGGAATAGGATTATTATCCCAGCCCCGGCTCCAAATTTGCACGAAACTCCGTTAACATGAAGCTCTCATGCGAGATCATCCCTCATTTTTTTTCTTTTGCTTGATCAGTCGCCGTGATGAGGTCAACCTCTCTCGATGTCACAGCTTTCTGCAATAAAATCTGCGAAAGCCTGAGCTTTGATTGCTGTCCGAGGCCTGAATTCTATGTCAAACTCGAACAGCTCCACAGACCACTTTAGCATTCTGCCCGAAGCATCTGGCTTGCTTAAGATATTTTTCAAATGAAGGTTGGTCAAAATAATTATCCTGCGACCATGAAAATAAGGCCTTAACTTCCGAGCCGACACCACCAATGAGAAGGCTGCCTTCTCAATAGAGGTATAGTTCCTTTCAGGATCTTGAAACACTTTACTTACAAAATATACAGGGCATTGGTTGCCTTGTTCATCCTGCCTCAATAGAACCGAGCTGAATGCCAATTTAGTGATTGAAATGTACAGGTATAGCGGTTCTTCTTTTTGTGGAGATTCGAGTTTTGGCAAGTTGCCCAAGTATTCTTTAAACTCTTCAAAGGCTTTACGACCTTCTTCAATCCATTGAAAGCCCTCAATCTTCTTTATGAGCAGGAAGAACAACATCAAGCCTTTTTCTGTTGATTTGGATAGGAATCAATTTAGGGCCGTCATTCTACCGGTGAGTCTCTGAACCTCCTTTACTGAGGTGAGAGTTTTCATATTAATTATGGCATGCACCTTTTCAGGATTCGCCTCAATTCTCCGGTGAGAGACAATGAATCCCAAGAATTTTTTCGAAGGGACCCCAAATGTACATTTTTTGAGATTCAGCCTCATTTTGATAGATCTTAATGTCTCAAATATTTTCCTGAGATCTTCTAGGATTTTCTCATAGGTTCGGCTCTTGACCACCATGTCATCAATATATACCTCCATATTTCATCCTATTTGGGACTTGAAGGTTTTATTGACGAGGCGTTGATATGTAGCTCTGACGTTTTTGAGTCCGAAGGGCATCGTAGTGTAGCAGTACGTGCCTCGGTCAGTGATGAAAGAGGTTTTCTCTTCATCTTCTCTGGCCATGTATATTTGATGGTAGCCCTTGAATGCATCTAAAAAGTGTAAAATATAAAAGCCATCCACAAGTATTGAACAAATGAATTTACTACCGTATCGATCCGAAAATACGGGTAACTGTCCTTTGGAAGGCTTTATTAAGATCGGTAAAATCTTGACACATTCTCCAAGAAGAATCCTATTTAGTTACAAGGACTGGATTACAAAGTCAGGTGGGATACAATACTTCTCTAATCAATCTTGCCACTAAGAGTTTATCCACCTCCGATTTCGATTATTAAACTGCGCTCTGGATCGAAGAGACGCTGCTTCTGCTTCACTGGTTTATATGCCGGGTCCACTCTGAGTTTGTACTCGATTATTTCCCGAGGGACGCACGGCATGTCTTCGACGATCCAAGCGAACACGTCCTTGTACTCAGCTAAAAGCCTGAAGAGAAGGGCTTTGAACTCCGCTGGGAGGGTAGCACAGATCTTAATTTTTCGATCGGGGAGGCTCGAATCTGTGGTACCTCTTCAATGGGAACCTCGTCTTGGGGCTTAATCTTTGCTTTGCCCTTTCCCTTTGGTTTGGGAGGCTTAGTCTCCCATTCTCGGGGATCTCAGTATCGCTTCTCTGAGGCTCCACATTTTCTTCCCCCTCTATTTGACTTGTCAAAGGCTCTTTGAGGCCATCCCAGGTGGATGAGGCATCAAAAGTTTGCAAGTAAGCCTTGTCAGCAATGGACATCGTTTGCGATTGGGACCGCAAGGACATCATATAGCAGGCTCAAGCCTCCTGCTAGCTGCCAATGACTGTTCCTTCAGATTCATCCTCAACATAAATTTTATCCCAATAAGAAACACTGATGAAAGGATTCTGTAGGTGTATTGCTTTGGTCGGCCCAAGATCATATTGTAAGAGCTGTCCGTTTTGACGATGACGAAATTGGTCATCTCAATTCTGTGCTTCGGGAGTGCTCCAAGACACAATAGGAGCATTATCTGTCCCTCAGGCACGATCGAGTTTTCAGTGAAGCCAACCAAAGGGGTTTTAAAAGGCTTTATCAAAGACGAATTCATGTGCATTTTGACCCAGGCATCCCAAAAAATTATGTCCGTCGAGCTTTCCGATTAGGAACGGGGTCCTCAGAAATGTATCCGAGACTCATGAATGGCTTCAGTCTCTTTTCTCGATCCTCCTTGAGAGAATGTTTCGGGCATATTTTTTCCAAGAATTGTTAGAGTCTCCAGTCACCGGCCCTCCGGCTATTGTGTTTATCACCCCGGCTACACGAATCTATTCGTCTTGGTTTGCCGGGAGATTGTTCCTGTTTTGGCCGCCTCGGTTCTGTTGACGAGGCGGGGGAGGTTGTGCCAGATTTTCTCGATTGGCAGCATTTCTATGGAACTCTACAGCAGCTCGACTGATGAACTGCTGCAGGTGTCCTTCTTGAATGGTCCTCTCGATTTCAATCTTCAGATGGTTGCAGGCCTCGATATCTTGGCCGTATTGACCATGAAAAGCGCAGTACTTTGCCTGTCTCTTTTATCCAAGGCTGACAACATTCGAGGGGATGGCTTTAAGAGGCCCAGATATTATACTTGGTATACGATTTTCCTCCTCGATGTATTGAGAGGTGTGAACAGCAGTTAGCATCTGGATGGTTCCTTATTCTAGGGGGTCAGTTCTCGATATTGTTGCCCGGGTAGACCACCCGGTTTGCCAATGGTGTGGCTCTAGAATAGCTCAACCTATCAGTGACCCTCAACTTTTTAGAGGATGAGAGGTTCGGAGTTTTCAAGACCTTTTATCTTTGTGTATCGTAAAGTTATCTTTTTGTCCTGTATGACTCTTTACCCCTATTAAATCGGTTGCTCTTTCGAGGAGTTCTGAATTGGAGCTCGGCATCCTTTTGGCCAGCTTAGCGTTGAAGGTACCTGGTCGGATGCCGCTGCAGAAAGCAGCCACCAGAATTTTTTCATCAATATTTTTTATTTGGACCACCTCATCATTGAAGCGGTCCACAAATTTATTAAGTGACTCATCGGAGCTCTGCCTAATGTTCATGAGGTGCGATGTGTCCTTTTGCAACATTGATTTGCTCCTGAAGTGGTCAACGAAGGACTTCGCTAGGTCATTGAAAGGGGCTATTGAGTTCAATAATGTAGCTTTCGACAGCTCCTGGAACCACTTTTGCACCGGATCTCGAAGAGTGGTGGCAAACAACTTGCAGCGAGTCGCGTCACTGTAGCCATAAAGGCTAGTGATCGCTACCAGGTGCTGAAGGTGATCTGACAGATCAGATTCTCTCTTGTGGCGGTCTAGGTCCGGTAGCTTGAATTGCATTGGAAGAGGTTCAATCTTGATAGAGATTGTGAACGGATCTCTATCAATCTCTGCCGTAGCAGGAGTATTCAGAAGTAAATTGTTTTTTCTCAAAATCTCTTGAATCTTATTTTTGAGACTCTACTCCTCGAGCTGTTTTAAAACAGCCGAGGAAGGTCCTCTTGCATTAGATTTTTTTGAGGAATGTGCACCGAGTCTCCCGCACATCGACAATTTCTTTGATCCGCTCGTCGATGAGTGTGACTCATCAGATTGTTCATCCAAATATGACTTTGTCAATTTATGACGCAGGTCGGTTGGGGTCATGGCATCAATCGGCTGTTTCTCAGGCCGTCGGTCGGGGGTGCGTGGCATTCGGCTTGTGGAGTGGCTGCTCGATTCGAGCGCTCGGATGGAGTTTGGCTCTTGCGCTGCTCCATAAATGCTCGAAATGATCAGCAATGTATTTCAGGACATCATCCTGCTTTTGTTAAGACTCAGCTAGTGTACCTACGTTTTCTGGCTCGTCGATATGCACCACGAGGTGTTGATTGCTCGTCTTTGCTTCCTTGATAGCGGTTCGGCATGTTCCACGATTCTTCATCCTCATCAAAGCAAAAACAAACAATTCAGACGATTGAGAATTGATTTAAAGAGATAGAAATCTGTCGATTACCTTAGACGGTGCCAATTAAAGAAGCTAGAATTAGATTCTAAGAGGAGAAAGAAAGTAGAAGAACTGAGTATCAAGAGTATTTTTGATTATCTAAGTTTTGATCCCCTTTTATTAACACCTAAACCCCTTATTTATAGATGTACATGATGAGGCATGAGGCTATCACTATGCTAGCTCAACTGAGAGATTGCTAAATTACATAATTTTCCTTAATGAAGATGCCACGTAGGCACTTCTACAATAATTTAGGAAAGATGCTATGTGTCACTAATCAACATCATCAACTAGAATCTTAAGTCTAGTTGTTAGAAGGAATCAAATTGCTGGGTTGAAAATTGCCGAGAATGGTCCCTCTACCTCCCATTTGTTTTTTTGCTGATGACTCATTAATCTCTTGGAAACCCATAGGGTTGGAAGTAGGAAGTATTTTGTAGGTTTTAAGGAAGTATGAAGCAGCTTCTGGACAACTGATAAACACTAATAGTGTTTTTTAGCAAAAACACCAACCAGGAGGACATTGAACAAATTGTTCAGCAATTGAGAAACATGAAGCATTTCAAGTAGAGAAAATATTAGAGTTTACAATTATTAATATGGAGATCCAAGGGTAAGGTGTTTGATTTTGTCAAGCAAAGTGCAAATTCAAGATTGAACAGCTGGAAGGGGAAACTGTTGAACCAGGCAGGTAAAGAAGTGGATGCTTTAACTCTGTAATTCTTGCTATGCCTTGCTATACAATGTCCTATTTTAAAATCCCCAAGAAGCTCTATAAGGAACTGTTTGCTAGAATGGCTTTCTTCTGGTGGGTGAGGGATCAACAAGAAAGAAAAACACAATGGTTAAGTTGGAAAAAAACTATCTAAAGTTGAGATGCCCAAGGATCAGAAGTCTAGAAAATGCGATGGGTTGAGAAATTGAAACACAAGCTAAAACACTTTTTATAAAAATGTCTACATAACATTTTACCAGTGAATTCAGTCATAGAAAGAAGAGTTGGGAAAGGTGATTTAATTTGTATTTGTTGCGGTGAAGATGTGGAAACTCTTGAGCACATGTTTTTCTTTTGCACAAATGCACAACAAATATGGAGATTTGCTCCCATTCAATGGGAAAGAACTAGTGGGCTGAGCTAGGAGGAGCAGCTACTAGAATGGATGGAGACAAACATATTGCAATAGCTGTCAATATGCACTGGCAGGATCTGGAAAAGTAGAAATGATTGGTGCTTCAGCAAAAAAAAAAAAAAATAGAGTGAAGGAATACAAAAGGTAAGAAGAGCTCTAGATGAATGGTTGGAATTAGATGAAACTTCAAGCAAAGTGTCTATGGCTAATCGAGGTAATGCAGTGGTTACCAGTGATACTTAGGAACTCCCTCCAATTGGCTGCTTGAAAATTTACACTGATGCTGCTGTCTGGCAATTGAAAAACAAAGCAGGACTTGGAGCAGTGGCTAGGGATGACAAAGGACAGTTTATTGCTTCTTGGGCTGGAAGGAAGGACTTCTGTGGCCAAGCTGTTGTCGTGGAGGCTTTGGCTGTTAGGATGTCTTTGTCTAAAGCCAAGAATGAAGGTTGGAAATGTATAGAAATTCAGTCTGATAGTAAATTTGTCATAGACTCTATAAGCAATTGTTCTAACGGTAAATTGCTGCTTGCTGTGATTTAGAGGATATTTTTAGGCTTAAATCCTCTTTTTGTATAATAAGTTTCCTTCTGCTTTGTAAAGAGGAAAGGCAACTCTGTGGGGCATTTGTTAGCAAAGTTTGCTAAATCTCTTTGTAATGTTATTGATTGGAAAGTTAACTTTCCAATTTGGCAGCTGAATGCAACCCAACAAGACTTAAAGCAGCTGCCTTGATGTAATTTTGGGAAGATTTATGAAAGCTGGTGATATTTCTGTTAAAAAAAAAATAAAGTAATGTATCAATTTTTTCAAAGCTAATACATTGGAAATTACACTATATCCAGTAAACTAACTAGTCCTTGACTAGTTACAGTTTACTCCACTTAACCAATTTTATAGGCACATTTCCGTCATTTAAAATTTCCATTTGTATACCTGAATGTAAAAAGCTAACGTGTTCTTTTCTTGGACACCAATGCCCTCCCCTCTATAATATTTCTGGAGAAAATTGCCTAATTTATTTCAAGAAATGCATTCGATACCTTAAGTTTTTCAAGTGCGCCAACTGGAATGCAAGTTGGAAAGATTCTAGTTATGAACAAAAACCAATTAAATCTCCATTATGATTTTGCTTTTTGTGAAATACTTGCAATAAAATTTCTTCAAAACTCTCTCCAGGCGGCACTTTTTTGGTTCTATATATATACACCCATACTAAAAAATAAATAAAAAAGGTGATACATTTGTAATTTTTCTAAATACTCTTATATAAAAATTCAATCTAAGATTTCACAATTTGAAAATGGGAAACAGCAAGTGGCCATGGTATCTTTCACTTGGTGTTTACAATAATTGTAAGGGATACTATTTTATTTGCCCATCACATTATTCATTTGTATTTATTTATTTACTCACTTTTAAAATGATGGTTTTTAATCTCTTACATTACCTATTTGTATTTATTTAGTCCCTCACTTTTAAAATGATAATTTTTAGTCCTCACAAATATAAAATATCGAATTTCGATACCTAGACTAAATCCCAAACACTTTTTGGCCTGAATTAGTCGTGTGTTATTCGTATGATATAAGTTTTTAAATAATATTTAGGAACTCGCTTTTCCTTTCCAACACAAAGATCGAGCATCGGATTGGGTCATTAATTTTGGAAAAAAATACCAAAAAATCCGTTATTGAAATAATTTTAAATATAAACAAATTACTAATCAATCACTTACTTCATATCATTCACACTCATAGAACATTCTATTCAGATGAATTTATGAATTTATTCTCGAAAAATATGTCATGTAAACAACACATGACAAATTTAAGCAAAAAATGCTCGAGATTTTATTCATAGGTCAAATTCAACATTTTACGTATGTGAGGGACATGACAAATTTATGCTAGAACGTTAGGGATTTAATTCAGGAACCAAAATTCAACATTTTACATTTGTCAGAAACTAAAAATCATCATTTTAAAAGTAAAAAACTAAATAAATATAATTGTCTAATGTGAGGGACTAAAAATTACCATTTTAAAAGCGAGATACTAAATAAATACAAATGTGTAATGTGATTGACTAATATAGTGATGTTTTCTGTAATTGTAAATAGAAAGTGGCCCTGCAATCTTGAACATAATGTTTATTTGGCAAATTATATTTGCGCTCTTAAAATCTATTATAAATTCTTATTCATTTTTATCAATAAAAAAGACTAAAAAATCTTTATTTAAATAACCATATTTTTCCATACATAAACTACCTTTATCATTACTCACAAAATACAGTAATTCATTTCTAGGCGTAATGAGGATGATAAGCCTATCAATAATTTATGGATAATATTGAATCAGATGCTCAAACAAGATTGTTTGTATCAAGGATTCAAATCAATCTATATCCTTCCCACTTCAAAAACTCTACACACTCATTTGGAGCGGCAGCATGTCAATACCGTCCACTTGAGAATTATTCCTTCCCCTCTTCAAAGTATCATTGCTATCTAAATGATTTTTCTTTCCAATTTTTCCTTCAAGGAATTTTTTAGAAAAATTCATTGCTATCTAAATGGAAAAAATCGTGGCATTACTTTCCTGACAAGCACAATATGATGAGCATGATGGAGTACAAAATTATTGAAACGAGATTGATAGTCATCTATGTGAGAAAAAAAGCAATTTTAACTCTCAAAATTTGGATTGTGATCCATGTTAGTTTCCAAAGATTTAGACAAAATGCATTTAATTTTCAAACTTTTTGATTTCTACTAATTTAGGATAAATTTGAAAACTCTATCAATTAATGACGGAAAAAATAACGTGCAAGGTATGTTAAATCTCAAGGTTCAAACATTTAAAGAATTGAAAATTTGTAATTTTAACCCCTAAAGTTTAGATCATGGTCAATCTTGGTTCCCAAAGTTTTCGACAAAATATATTTAATCCTCAAATTTTTTAATTTTTAACAATTTAGGAAAATTTTGAAAATTTTGTCAATTAGTGATTATTAAATCTAATATAAGTTATAACACCCTCCCAACCGATTTCAACTCATTTAACCTGGTGTTGAAAAAGTTATATTCAAAAAAAAAAACAAAATAATAAGCAATTAATACAATAATAATTTACAATATATTCAAACATTAATTTAATTCAAGGATTAGAAAAACTTCTTTATGTTCGAGGCACGCTTGTTAGTGCATTCCTTAGGAGTAATATGCCCCCTATTATACTGGGTTGATGCGGTATTCCTTCTCCAAA
Source organism: Cinchona pubescens (assembly GCA_025175665.1). Taxonomy (NCBI): domain Eukaryota; kingdom Viridiplantae; phylum Streptophyta; class Magnoliopsida; order Gentianales; family Rubiaceae; genus Cinchona; species Cinchona pubescens. The sequence continues at coordinate 3,720,586 of JANKKI010000064.1, forward strand.
GTACAATGACCTCCAAGTAAATTTTGATGTAGTAAAACATTAGTCGTGAACCGATATTGCCCTGTACTCAATTATTTGGATATTAGGGATTACAAGTAACCAAGTATGTATTGTATCAGATGTATTTATTTATGGTGGAGAAGACTCCTATTTATGGTGGTTTTTACACAATACAAATAGTTTTTGTAGGTGTGAGAAATTTTAATGTTACTTATTCCCATTAAATTCTATGATATTCTAATATACGCTAGAGTAGTTATATATATAGTTAATTATTATCTCCTAATTTTGTGAAATTGTTATATTAAGAAGAGTTTCTTAAATAATTAGTTGGAAGACTTCTTCTAACTAGTGTATCAATAATTTAATTAAGTGGGTGGGTTCCACAAGAGTCCCACTTATAAGTAAATTTTTAATTATAATTAACACAATCGGGAGGAGTCTTTTCATGAAACCTGGATTCAGGAGTTAGGCCATGATTCCTTAGATAATCTATATGATAGGAGTGGTAGTTCTAAAAATATGAGTGCTAGTTTTGAAAATAATAGTAATACTTCTGTGGATGCTAGTTTTGAACGTATGAGAATGATGGGTGTGATAATAAGAGTAGTATTGAGGATGATGATGTCACAAATAACAATAGTAACAATGAATCTAATGATTCTGTAGAATAGTATTCCTTAATTGACTCTAATTATGATGTGAGTGATAACAAGGATGTGAAGTGTTTCTGGATAATGTAGACAAGAATAATGAATGGTTAGGTTTTTGATAGTCAGAGAAAAAAGTAGAATTATGATTAAATGGGTTAAAATCCGCATTAGATGTAACAGTCGTGTGCATTGCAAATGACTTTTTCTAGTTGTAATTGACTTATAGAATTTTTAAATTTATCCTAAATTAATAGAAAATAGAAAGTTTGAAAATTAAATACTTTTTGTCTAGAATTTTGGGGAATAAGATAGACACTGACCCAAAATTTGGAGGGTTAAAATTGCATTTAGATCTTGAGATTTAAAGATCATGTGCCTTGCAATTGACTTATCTCGTATGTAATTGATGAAATTTTTAAATTTATTCTAAATTGATAGAAATTAAAAAATTCGAGGATTAAATGCATTATGTGTAAACCTCTTTGAAAACTAAGATAGATTACAATCTAAATTTTGAGAGCTAAAATTATATATATATATATATTTTTCCTTTATATGTGAGGTAGCTCTCAAGTATTCTTAGCCAATTTTTAACCCATTGACATGGAGCAAGTTGCTCACTACTGTTGAATTACAAAATCAGAAATATTCCTTGACCACTAACACTAACAATAACACGACAAGGATCTATAATTCTGCATTTACTGAAAATTTTAAGCAAACACCTTATTATGATTAAAATGTCAAATCCTCGATTATGTTAAGTATAACTTAAGAAAACAATATTTCTGGTTTTGGATAATTTAAGCTTAAAATATTTGGATCATCACAGTTCGAATTACAACATCTTTATTGTACATACTTTCACCTAGTTGCACAAACCAAACCAAAACCAAAAGAAAAAAAATGGAGGTATCTAATTAAAAAGTAATCCAAGAAAAACATATTACGATAGTCTAAATTAGGAAGCCACCCACGAAATGAAATACATTAAAGTGCCAACAAAATAAGAGGCATAGTCTCTTGTGCCCTTAATTAGAACAAGACATAATCAGACTTAGATGATTTTAGTTAATTTTGTGATTTGAGAAGGTATGCATCCACATCTCTTGAGCAATTTATAAGAAAATCAAGATGAGAATGCGGGGTGGGAACATCATCATTTGCTTTCTCGTACTCTAGAGTCCATTTCACAATATTTATACCACCTTGGACAATTGCCTGAAGAGTGTGGCTTTGAAACTCTTGAAATAGTTTGTTACTTCTCCTCCAATAAGACCAAATGTTATGGTTTTATTTTCCTCGTCAATAGCATCAATTTTGTCTTTTGCAATTACAGGAGTGCCTGTTCCACCAAAATATAAGTCCAATATTTAACAAGAAATCGAAAATTCAAGAAAATGTTAATGGTGGAAATTAAAACAAGCATGTATAAGCTATAAGGTGGAAATAAGGACGGAATCACTTCGGCAAATCTGAAACAGGTCGTGGAAAAAATAATGATCTCAAAATTAATGAAGAAATTCCTATACAGAATCTCAAGATGATCAACAAGCTGGAATTCGTCCACCAAAAGAAAGGTTTAGGATAATATCACTTAACATTCCTTAATTTTTAAAACCTTACTTATCTCTAGTCTGTTGTAAGTGGGATCCAATTCATCATGAAATGACATCTATACCTTTTTACTTTGATAAAATAACAGAAAGGGATATCTCAATAACCTCCCCTAACTAGTTTTTAATAATTTTACCTGATACCCTTTAAGTTTCTAATAATTATTTTAACAACTAGTTTGAGAAAATACGCACGACTTTAATGTGCTTATATTTGTCTGGTTAGAAAATAAATTGCATTATATTATAATAAAATAAATATGATTGATATTTTATATAAGGAATCAAAAACTCTTAAAAACTAACAAGATTAAAATACAGATAAAGATTTTTGCCATCTCATTATGAATGTGTGAGTGTGTTAATTTATGTGAATTTGAATAAATAATTAGAAGACATAAAAATAAACTGTATATTATATAATAAATGTGATTGGTATTTATTTTGGAGAATTGCAAATTCGTAAACTAAAAAAAATTAAAATGTACTTTGTTTCATTAATTTCTTTGCTTAGTTGGTTATGAAAATGTGTGCGCGTATTAATGTACCTGTATGAGTCAAAATTTTAGAAAATATAGAAAAATAATACATAGTATAATAAAATAAATATGATTAATATTTTCGAATTGACAAATACAAACTCATAAACAAACAAAGAATAACATGTATTTTTCGGTATTAAATGGTGAATAACGTGAAAACTTGCTTAGTATTAACCCTTAATTTTTTTTCTTTTTGTCAAACATTATAATAAATTGAATTATGTTACTAGGTGTAATAATGATAGAAGAAAAATTGCTTCTCTCTCTCCTTAGATAACATTTTAATCATTTGGGTTAAAATTGGCACAACAAATATAAAGTTAGGGAAGGTTTGTGAGGTTTTCAAAAGTTTAGGAGTGCTAAGTGACATTAGTATAAACCTTAGGGATATTTGTGAAACTATCCCAAAAAATAATTGAAGAGGTTAATTTGCTAAGGACAAGTAGTAATTTAAAAGGCAAGAAAATTATTTTCATCTTAGTTTGGTCATTGACCATTTTGGAGTCTGAAATAGTCCGGCAAAAAATCTTATACTTTTCAGTCAAATGTGAACATTATTTTCATTGTCTAAGAATTTAGCGAGTCAAAATTGGATATATTTTTTTCTAAAAAAAAAAGTGAGGTTTTAATGTTTATTTTTTAATATCTCCCTATCCCAAAAAAAAAAAACAGTCTTCTCAAGTGCTATCATACGTATGTTTTTTTCTCTAAAGATTAATTAGTAAAATGTGTATGGTTCTACTGTAAATTAACGAGTCAATGTGAAGGCAACGCGAAGGCTTAGATGTATAGCACAAAAGATCTCGAGTGGCTGTATGCTGAATAGTTGACGAAATTAGACGAGATTGTTTGCAGTCACAACAATTAGCAGTTCTAATCGACTCGTAACCTGTATAATTAATAATAGCAGTTCAAATCTAATAGTAATGTGATTCCCCAAATCCGACATTCTCCTAACAATTAGTTAAACTGGGAAGATATAGTATTTTTCTTAATAATAAAAACTGCATACAAACAGGTCTTTCTTTAGGCACATACAAACATATATATGTCGCTAAGTCATGCAATTTCAACATGGACAAAGAAAATATATCAAGAATCTGATAGATATTAAGTCCTACCCTGCGACAAACACAACAAGGGAGGTAGATCAATGGATTACTAGTTCAACCGGTGTGTCACTAAAAAATTATTTTTATTAATATATAATAAATTCAAAGTAATAAATAAAAGACATATGGTAAAAATATTGATAAAAATGCTATATCAAACTTTTAATTGTTGTAAATGAATCCTAAAATATTTAATTTCTTTAAAAACTATGATGAAAAAAGATTGAAATAATTAATTTTAAATTCTTATGGATATGTAGTTCTAAAAGTAATTACAATAAAATATATAAAATGTATATCTAACACATAAGAAATTATTTTTTCACTACTTACCTTAGTTATTTTGTAATGAGTATACTTAATAATAATAATAATAAATGTTTAGGAAAAAAAATTTGTAATGTTAATGATTACATTTTTGTTAGAAAATATAATAATAGTAAATGCTTTCGGCAATTTATTTCTAAAAAACAACATAAATGAATTTTGAAAAATGAAATATGATTTTAAAATTTATGTTTACAAAAGTAGAGGGAAAATGAAAGAATTTATAGGGTGAAAAGAATAAAATATTAAAAATACTTTAAGAATCACGTAACAAAGGGGTCATCTGATGGTATTGTAGCTTTTGGGCTATGCAGGTGACCCAGGTTCGAACCCTTGTGGCTAGAGTGCCTTACTTAATCGGTTCATCGGTTTGCCTGCTTAATAGGGTTGGTTGCCGATTTATCCAATTAAACTGCCCTGTCCTTGAAAAGGCTATTGATTACTTAATCGGTTCATCGGTTTGGCTGCTTAATAGGGTTGGTTGCCGATTTATCCAATTAAACTGCCCTGTCCTTGAAAAGGCTATTGATTACTTAATCGGTTCATCGGTTTGGCTGCTTAATCAGGTTGGTTACCGATTTATCCAATTAAACTGCCCAGTCGTTGAAAAGTCTATTGATTACTTAATCGGATGTGAATTTAATAACTATGTCAAGAAACCAAATGTACTTATATTGGGTGGTTAGTTGTATTCTTTTAGAAATCAGATGCCTTTCACGAAATTGGAGAGCTCAATCTAATTTACCAGAAAATTTAGATTTTTTAAGAAAGTTTTAGTACATCTTATCCAGGGGAAAATGCATTTTTGGATCCTTCTGATTATAAACTAGTCCCTAAAGTTTCGGATAAAATAAATTTAGTCCTCAATATTCTTGAATTTGAATAAAGTTAGGATAATTGATGAAAATTTAAAATTTTTTACCAGAAAATTAAGTTTAAAAAAATTAATTTCGAAGAGAATTGTACAAAATTAGTCCACAAAATTTATCAAAAATACAAAATTAGTCCCCAAAGAAAAAAATAATAAATTTTTCTTTTAACGCAAAATTTTTTAAAGTTTTAATGTCAAACAACTCGCACCATCATGAAGACTAGTGCTAATAAGATTAGTTCTTACCCATAACATAGGTCCATAGTCTGATAGAGCCAACACTCTTTCCATCTCCCTCAAGTACTTGAATGCTTTGTAGATTTACCAGGACTGATCTTGGGCATGAGGTCGGTTTTGTTCTTGTAGATGTCAAACAATCTATCAGGAGATGATTTTATTATTGTTTGGAGCGCAAGCTTACAAATTTGAGCCATAGTTTGTATTTGCTTTTTTTTTTTTTCTTAAGGTTTTTGGCTATATAAAGGAAAAATTTTTGCTAGCTTGATGTCAAAATGTGTAGAATATGGGCTATTTATAATGTGAAAACAAAGAGTAATTTTCATTATATTCTTGTGCATTTGCATAACATTTAACTTTTGCTCTGCTAATGATTTACATGAATTATTCCTTACTGTTTTTGGGTTCCAAAAGAAGCTATAAAGTAGACACTATTATCAAAATTTAGAAAGCATCTTACTTATGCGAAGCATTGACTACTGTGGAGAATAATGCCATCGTTTAAAAAAAAATAAAATAGAATAAATTAAATAAAAAAATTGGAAAAGCTACCAACCCACAAAATGTGGGGAAGAAATCACACACATAATTACAATAGTGGAATTAGAGACAATTTGCAACATGTCTGATCTCTAAGCTCTATGAGGTTAATGCCACTTACCATCAAGAATAAAGCCCCAATAATACGATTGACATAAGTAACACAGGAAATATTTGATATTTGACCCCATTTATATATTTTATAATGTGATTAAATTTTATAGAATAAATAATATCAATTAATACAATTTAATATAATATTTTATAAAATTTAATTTTGACCACAAGGTCTACTGATAGAGGTACAAAACTAGGATCCAAGTCTTTTGTGACACTATTTGTGTTACACTTCTTGTTACACATGTTAATAATGTGACGTATATCCTCTCTTTAACTACAGCTAAAATTTCTAACTAACTCTAACTCTTGTTGATCCATAAACATTACCGTCATTTACAATCCTAACACAGAAGAAAACTCTTTTTGTACTTTCCTTTCCCTCCATCCATGGCCCCTTCTCTCTCATAAAACTGAAAAATGGTTATTTCATAGGCAATACTGCAGGGAAGAGATTGCATACAAAATTACATCTTTTTTTTTCTTTTTTTTTTTTTTTTGTGACTTCAACTGGATGACACTCAAAAAGAGAAGAAGAAAAGACACAAAATTAGTATGTTTACCTCTTACAATTCTCCCTAATTTTCATATTTTGTTTTGTTTGGACTGACATTCTATCAAACAATTTAGCGGGCATATAAATCCATCGCAAGTTTTTCCAAATTTTCCTTATTCACTACCATAAAATTATACACCAAAAAGTCGTCATTCTATATCACCAACTAGCAAAAAGTTGCAGGAAATATTAAAACTAAATGCTCAAGGTTTCATCTACAATTGTTAATCTAGCTTTCTTTCCAACACATTAGAATGATTCAAATCACACGAAAAAACCAATATTAAGATCAAAAAAATATTTTTAATTAACCAATACTCCGTGGGCAGATTTTTCATATTTGGGAAAAGAGGAAGAAGGTGGCGTTGGGAGTGATAGAGGTGGACAGAAGAACGAAGGGAGGCTTTTTTGTGGATGGAGTTTTCTCCATTAGAACAGTAACGATGCTAGGTTTGGGGATCAGCACAAGTTAGGCTTAATTGAGACTTTTAATAAGGACATGTGTAATAAAGAGTGTAATTTAAAAGGTGTTATAAAATATCCTAAGATATAAAATTGTATTTATCTAAGTATTTTCAATAACCCTAAACTCATTTATGTGTTCCTATTTGCCGGTTCACCAATCAAATATCAAATGTGAAACCAAAAAAAATAAATAAATAAATTTACTTATTTCCAATTATTTTAACATTTCCTCCATCATTAATATATAAATATACACGGTCACTCACGAAATTTGGTGAGGACTATTCTGCTAATTCCTGTTCTACTCCCTCGTATAGGGCAAAACTGAGAACATAACAAATAGTGTATTACTCATCAAGTACCAAATCTTTTCTCCCGACTATATTTGGATTAGAACTTTAGAAGATAGTTGGCCATTAAAGAAGCGACACAATTCTAGATAATTTTATAGAAAGATGAAAACGACAAACTGCCTTTTCCTACTGGTAAAAGGTTGATGGAATTTATTTTTTTTTTTTTTTTTTGAAGGAGCTGCAATGAATATAATGAGGGATGTGGGAACCTCGAGGGTTCAACAAACAAAAATTCCCCAAAAAGTTCTCTTTTTGTTTTGAAAAAGCAATTCCATAATTGAGCAACTGTATTAAGTTTGAATAATAGGGGACTAGAACAGCCAAGGACGTTGGTGCCTTGGGTATATGCATATCCACTATTCTTTTTATCATCTGCTTTAATAAAATACTTCAACACAAAGAATCACTTTGAGAATTGATCCTCCAACCAAGTGGGAAAGTATATTGGTGTTGGGGAGAACAAACCACGAGAGAACTCGTCAGGTTCAATACATAAATTAGAACACTCAAAAGGTTAAGTTAGTAGGTCCAGAACCTAACTTATATATTGAGTACTTTTTATTCATCATTCAAACCAATGTGGGGGACAAATTAAACCTATTTACTTATGAACCCAATAATCTCTCCTTTTAAGGTCATACTTCCCCCACATTGGAACTAAATTTATATCTCAAGCCCGTCTTAATATTCCTTACAAAGCCAAATTCTTCATTAACCAATTCACGGTCCCATTCTTTTTAATTTCACTCCTACTGTGAACAAACCGAACCCCTGGCCAAACCCCTGGTCCATGATCTAATAGACCACTTTTCTTAACTCATAGCCCGACACTAAGAAAGAACGATTACTGTCCAACCCAAGAAGAGAATATTTACTAGTTCAACAATGAGAAGACATAATCATTTACAAACGATTAACCTAGGCTCATGACGATAAGCTCTAATACCAATATTGGGAAAAAAACAGGAATAACGAAAGTGAAATAATCAACCAGGAAAATTTGTCCACCACTTGAATAAATCATAAGACAACAAACAATAAATATACCAACACATAAAATCAACAAGTACAGAACACAAAGGATTTTTATGCAAAAAAAAAAAGCCTTCAATATAAAGAGTAACTATGGGATTTAGTCCAGAAATATTCCACTATCAACGGATCAATGAGTATAGTAAAACAAGTATCCAATAAACACCTAAAATTCAAACACGCCCTTGTGCACTATCAAAAGTGAAATAAACAAAGCAGTAGTAAAAACAATCTAAATCACAGGTATAAAAATCCAATCAATAGACAAGAGAAAATAACAATCTGTCCGTACAAAATGTAACCCATATTATCCAAAATATTATACTGAAATCTTACTGTAAACCAAGCAAAATTCACTGTCAAATCGAAGCACAAATCTACTGATTTTCTCCCTAGCAGTTGAACATGCTGCTACTGCCAACTAAGAAAACTTTGATGCATTTTCTTAACCCAAAAGCACGCACATCAAGACTATCTAGCTAGCCTTATATACTTCTCCTTGAAGCTTTTTGTTTGGTCACGTGCTTGATTAAACAAAATAAATTACTAATACTACTAACAGTGTCCCAAACAAAACACACACACACGACACTTTTCCTTTTTGTTTTTGGATTTGACTTCTTATGACATGTAAATCCCACTTGGAGAAGGACTATACAACAATTGGTACAGGCCCGTCTTCGCAAACTAGTAGATCACATCGATGCTAGGGCAGCAAATTGTGTTGTATGCCTGTACGTATGCTTTTTTTGATGAAGACATTTTAGCATACTTAACATACTGCGCCCTAACAATGCGTTTGGGAGTGAGGAATTTGGGAAGAAAAGAATATCAAATCTACTCTCTTCCCTTCTTTTTTCTTCTTTTCTCTTATAACGTAAAATCTTCCCTCCCCTTCCTTTTTATCCTAAACTCCAAAACTCACCCTAAAATTTTTTTTTCTGTTCTCTTACTTCAGGCTAAATTTTAACAGAACTAAGAGAAGTAATGAATCTTGGTTCTTAACAATGCATGCAGCACACTTGCCAAACTTCTGTCACTTATCTAACTTTGGTTTAAATTAAAAGATAATATAGGTACAAAGAATATAATATTGAAGACAAATTCAATTAAGGGATAATTTCAAAAAGCTCCCCTAAGATTTGTCTTAATATCACTTGACACTCTCTAACTTTTAAAAAAACACTTACCTTCCTTGTTTTCATTTTTTGTGTAAAATTGTCATCCGAACTTCAAAAAGAATTAGGGTGCTTAGTTTGTGTTCTAATATCAAAATTGCAATTGGAATCATATGCAAAATAATAATAATAATAATAATAATAATAATAGTTTGAGTTTTGTTGGTTGGAATCATTCAAAGAATTAGTGTTTGATAAATATACTTTGGATTAAGATTTAAAAATAAATTTTCTTTAGCAAAAAAAAAGTGTTTCTTTTACACCCCTCCTTGTCCCCAACCTTTCCAGCAACCAGCCACCATTTCCTTGAATGACAATTACTTCTTGCCCGCAATCCACCCAGCATCATCAAAAACCTAAAATCTGCACCAGCAAACAACATCATAAATTTTAACTATATCATTGTTCTTTTTTTCTTTTTTTCTTTTTTTCTTTTTTTTTCACTGTTTCTTTCTTCTTAATTCCTCTTCTTCACTTACCCATCTTCAACTCCAAGTTCTCCTCAAACTTATCACTTTCATTATCAGTATCCTTAATTAGAAAAAGAAGCTGATTTATTACTAGTGCTACTACCTTGATAAGCTAAAATCGTTCTGCAGTTGTTTTGTGAGGAGGAGATTGGGAAGAGAATGAAGTTGAGGTGGGAGGAGGCAACTAGCAGCTAGGCTGGGGAAGGGGTAATGGGAGGGGATGGGCAGAGGAGCGAAGGAGAAAGGGGTGGGATGGGTGTTAGTGTATGCCCTAAAGCCAATTAATTTTAGGGATAAATTACGCTTTTATATTTATGTATATTTTGTAATATGGCATTTAACGAATAAAATATTTATATGTAAAATCATAAGGAGTTATGATGTAATTATATTTTATTCGTGTATATCCCTAATCGTAGTGTATGACACTAGTATATTTTACTATTAGAGCACATAAGAGTATGTGGATGCTTATTAAGAATAAGTGCATCGGATTGACTCGCTAAGAGTATTTCACACGGATTATTATTTAAATGCCAGTGGATTAATCTCTTTGTGATAGTAGTGTAATGGTCCTTTGACTTGAGGTCATGAGTTTATCTTGACTGTGGATTATTATTCTTTGGCTCTATTAGTCGTTACTCTTAATGAGTCGCACATACTTGTAGAGTTCGGGTTCAATTGTATTAAGGCTGTCTCTTATACACCAATAGAGGATTCACCACTCCTTATAATAGGAGAGTATATCCCAAGATGGCCACTTCTTGAAATACGATTCGGAAATCTTTAAAGTGGAAATAGATAGATGTGTATAAGAGACAGCCCTTTGATAGCACATCATATGTGACTCCTAACCTTTGCCTCAAAGACATATAACCTTTGGCATTACATCCGTATTAGGTGACATTACTCGTGTCATACACCTGTGATCTTATACACATCTCATATTCTACAAGTCAAAATGTCTGATGTCGAACTACTTGACATATCTCAACACTGGGGTGGTCATGATGCTTTGCTAGAAGCCAATCTTGATCTATAAGTGTAAATTAATTAATTGGAGAATTAATGATAAATTAAAGGTGTTTAATTTATCTAATCCTAATTAATTTAGGATTATAATTTATACTTATTACCAACGTGATTGGGAACCTAAAGGGTCACACACTTAAGGATAATTAATTCAGGATTAAAATGATTTGATAAGTATGAGATACTTATGGGTTAATTTATGAGATAAATTAACTTTTGGGTTTAATTATAATAAGTTATAAATATTAGGAGTTAATATGTAAGACATATTAGGAGTCCTAATGGTTTTATAATTATTGATATACCCATAACCTAAACTGATTAGAATTTCTAATTCCCTAAACCCAATTTGATTGGGATTATATATTATTATATATATGATATATTATAATATATATATAAGAGAAAGTAGTACTACTGACATTATACGGCTTGGTCAAAAAAAAAAAGAAAAAAAGGACTAGTACTTTTTCGGCCATAAGAAAAGAAAAGCCGTCAAATCCTTTTTGGGGAAAAACGTGATTGTCACGGTTTTAAGAAAAGAAAATAATTTAGGAGCTAGCACCCGTGGTTTGGGTTAATCAATCTTGTGAAGATTCTTGATTTAATTATCTGTGTGGATACCATTAGAGGCCGGACACCTGTGCGGCTTGTGGATCGACGTCCCAAACATATTGGAGATTTTACTGCAATTTTAAGGTACAATCTCTATACTTTTCTTGTACTACGTGTAAATTAATCAAGGTGATCCGTGATAGGAAAGTAAAAATTAAATTCATTGCGTTATATCGATGTGTATAAGAGACAGGTATCTAATACCCAGAAATTTAATTTAGAAGTAGAAATATTGATCTTGTCATAAACATACCTGAAGTATACAAGCTTCATTAAGCCTCTTCTGCTTCAAAGTATCAATATAAGCATCCTGTAGGTGGGACACCGTGAATTTGATCACGGGTCAGGCAATCAAGATGACATCATCTTGAATTCAAGATGACGTCATCTTGAATTGAAGGACCCGTGAATTTGATTCACGCAAATTCACGGGTATTCAATTGAAGAAGATTGCATTAGTCACTTTTAGTGACACATGTGGATTTTGTCGCTAAAAGTATTTAATAAGTTAAATTATTTTTAGCGACAGTTATTTAATATTTTCATACAACCCACTCCTATAATGCAAAGCTTTTCAAATTCACGGGTCCTTCAATTCAAGATCTGTCTCTTATACACATCTAGATGTGTATAAGAGACAGGGCTAATGCAATTCTAATATTTAAAGGATTATTTTCTAATACGATTAGGAAATAATAATTTTTCTCCATAAAATATTTTTTATAAATAATTCAAAATTGATAATTTCAATTAGATTGAAATTATGAAATATAGTGATTCATGATTAGATACTAAATACGGATTTATGCTTTTATTTAATTATTGAATTATTTAATTGCATGATGGATGATTATGGACTTAAGATCAATTTGATTGTGTTTGAAAATATTTCTTATACACATCTGAATTTGAACCATATAAATCCTCGATCTGATCGTCTGCCTTTCTCTATTAAGAATGTAATTCTTTTCTCATCTCAATCCCCTCGAATGTAACTCGAGATTTCTTAACCAATCATGTAATGTACATAGATGTAGGTTAGGGATAGGATTGAATATCTAAAATGTTTAGATAGAATTACATTTGTAATGTACAAGATGATGGAGACGGCGGAAAAGTGCAACCTAGAAGGAAATTTTCAAGAGTTGAAGACTCACATTACCCTTAGAATTTGACCACCTAGTTTCCTTCGTGACTCAAGGAAACTAGTTTAGTAAAAGTTCATAATCATCCATGGTTTTATGCATGTTTTATTTATTATATGATGATATGATAATATTGCATGAAAAATGATGAGACCTAATAAAATAAATAAAAGAAAATCCCTCAAATTAATATTAAGTCAATCTACTAGTTGCCTTACATTATTATAGCAACAAACGAGAGTTCTTCTTAGATTTAACTTGTTGGGCTAATCCAAGGTTACTCTACGTTGGACATGTTTGAGCTATGAGATGAGATCTCTGAATAATGGGCATGACTTAACGGAGGCATATAATTTGTTGGGTAAACTCAAGGTTATATGTCTTTGAGGCAAAGGTTAGGAGTCACGTATGATGTGCTATCAAAGAGTTGATACCTAACTATCTAGGAATTACAAAGAGTTGTAATTGGTAAGAGTTACCTACCTTTCGAAATTATTTTGGTTTGTTGGGTAAATCATCCCAAGATCAAAATAATTAGATGGGATCCTAGCCCACTAGGGGTTATGTGATAGCTCCGAATCATAGCAGTCATAGGTTATTGATTTGAATTAAAATAGTGGGAGCAAAACCAAATTAAAAGAAAGTCCATATTATATTTTGGTTTTGTTAATGCATAAATAACAAATACTTATACTATCTTTATTTATGTGTTGTAGAATATGAGTAATAACGTCAATTTACGTCCCATTTTATATGATAACAAACTCAAAAATTATACACCTTTAGATGTTATCCAGTAATCAAGATTGGCTTCTAGCAAAGCATCTTGACCATCCAGTGTTGAGATATGTCCCATATTCCTGATGTCCCAGCGGATGATGCTAATGAAGCAGCTCAGAATGCTTATCGTAAGCACATAGAGGATAATGATACTGCCTCTTGTATCATGTTGGCCTCTATGAGTTCTGAATTGCAGAAACAGCATGACAATATGGATGCTCACTCTATGATTATTCATCTCAAGGAGTTGTTTGATGAAGAATCTAGGAATGAGAGGTATGAGACCTCTAAAGAGCTATTCGTTGTAGACCATACAGTTACATCTTCTTCAGTAGCAATTCATGTATTGAAGATTATCGGACTAATTGAAAAATTAGAACGATTGGGATTTAAGCAAAATCATGAGTTAAATGTTGACTTAATTTTGCACATCTCTGCCTGATAGCTTTTCACAGTTCGTGATGAATTACAATATGAATAAATTTCCACAACTCCACTGAACTGTTGAATATGCTAAAAACTTCTGAGGTCTCTTATTAAAAAGGAAAGGAAACAAGTGATGGTTGTTGATTCTTCTATTAAGAAGAAAAAGAAATCCAAGATTGGTTTTGTGAAAGCCAAGTCTGGGTTAAAACCAACACATGTGATCAAGAAGGATAAAGCCAAGGGTAATTGTTACTATTGTGGAAACGAAGGGCACTGGAAAAGGAACTGTAAGGCTTATATTGATACTTTGAAGCAGAAGAGGCTTAATGAAGCTTCTACTTCAGGTATGTTTATGATTGAGATCAATATTTCTACTTCTAAATCAGATTCCTGGGTATTAGATACCGGATCTGCATCTCATATTTGTAAAAATATGCAGGGACTAAAGAGAAGTAGAATGTTGGCCAAAGGAGAAGTAGACCTACGCGTGGGAAATGGAGCAAATGTTGCTGCATTAGCCGTAGGGACTTATTGTCTTTCTTTGCCTAGTGGTCTTGTTTTAGAACTTAAAGACTGTTATTATGTTCCATCTCTTATTAGAAATATTATTTCTATTTCGTGTTTAGACAATGATGGTTTTGTCATTATGCAAAAGAATAAATGTTGTTCTTTTTCACGTGATGGCATTGTGTATGGAACTGCTATTTTAAATAATGGTCTTTATATTCTAGACATGGAAAATCCAATTCTCAACATAAATTCAAAAAGGTCCAAAATTGATAATTTGAAACAATCTTTCCTTTGGCATTGTAGACTTGGTCATATAAATGAGAATGTTAATACGCATTTCCAAATTACATAACAATGGTTATTTGGGATCATTTGATTATGAATCATATGACATATGTGAATCTTCACATACTTCATAATTTCAGAAAAGATTTATTCTTGTGTATAAGAGACAGATATTGGACCACAAACATCAGATGTATACTGATTCTTGTGGTCCTATGTCAATTCATGCTAGAGGAGGTTTTTCATACTTCGTTACTTTTACGGATGATCACTCAAGATATGGTTATGTATACTTATTGAAGTATAAGTCTGAAGCCTTTGAAAAGTTCAAAGAATTCAGGAATGAAGTTGAAAAACAACTTGGTAAATGTATTAAAATACTTCGATCAGATCGAGGTACATTACACATCTAGATGTGTATAAGAGACAGCCTATTTTGGAGAAAAATTATTATTTCCTAATCCTCCTTATACACCACAGCTAAATGGTGTATCTGAGAGACGTAATCGAACTCTATTAGATATGGTTCGATCAATGATGAGTTTTGCATGATTGATAAACTATAAGACCTCCCAAAATCGTTTTGGGGCTATGCTCTTAATACTGCCTCCCATTTACTAAATCATGTTCCATCAAAAGTTGTTGATTCCACTCCGTATGAGATATGGTTTGGAAAGAAACCTAAACTTTCATACTTGAAGGTTTGGGGTTGCCCTACTTTTGTGAAAAGGGTAGAATCTGATAAAATTGAACCTAAATTCTATACATGCCTATTAGTGGGGGATCCAAAGGAAACGTTTGGATATTATTTCTATAATCCCATTGAGCAAAAGGTGTTTGTCTCAAAACATGCCGTCTTTCTAGAAAAAGAGTTTATTCTTGAAAGGACAAGTGGGAGCAAAATAGATCTTGAAGAAGTTCAAGAAACACAATATGGTATTGATCAACAAATGGAACAAGAGCTTCAATCACATGATGATGTAATTGAGGATGAAGCTATTGATACACAAACTCTTCGTAGGACTACTAGGATACGTCGTGCTCCAAAGAAATTTGAATTTCTTGTAGATCGCAAGTGGGTACAATGATGTATTAATCATTACGAATGATGAACCTATATCTTATTATTTAATTAAAGGGATAAGGACTCTCGAAGTGGCTAGTTAGATATCAACTCTTTGATAGCACATCATATTCAACTCTTAAGGTTTCCTTCTTAGTTGCATCCACCCGAAGGGATTAAACCCATAGGGTGCAAATGGGTCTTTAAGAGAAAGACCGACATGGATGGTAATGTGATTACCTATAAGGCGCGATTGGTCGCAAAAGGTTATACACAAAGACAAGGAGTTGACTTTGATGAAACTTTTTCACCAGTTGCAATGCTGAAATCTATTCGAATTTTACTTGCGATAGCTGCATATTATGATTATGAGATTTGGCAAATGGATGTAAAAACTGCTTTCCTTAATGGAAATTTACAGGAAGAGGTGTATATGATACAACCTGAAGGGTTTACATCCACAGATCCTAACAAAGTGTGCAAGTTACAAAGGTCTATTTATGGACTAAAGCAGGCTTCCTCTAGGAGTTGGAACATCCGTTTTGATGAGATAATCAAAGTGTTTGATTTTATCAAAAATGAGGATGAACCATGTGTATACAAGAAGGTGAGTGGGAGCGCCATTATTTTCTTGATACTTTATGTGGATGACATATTGTTGATAGGAAACGACATACCTATGCTTCAAAGTGTAAAGGTATGGTTGTCCAGAAATTTTTCTATGAAAGATTTAGGAGAGGCAACCTATAGATCAAGAATAGCAATATTTATTTGCCCTAAGAAGTAAATAGGTTGCTTGGTCTTACTCAATCAACGTACATAGATAAGATGCTAAAGAGGTTTAGCATGGATCAATCAAAGAAAGGTTACTTACCAATGTCTCATGGTGTGTACCTTTCTAAAGACATGTGTCCTAAGACAGATGTCGAAAGAGATAGCATGAAAATGATCCCATATGCTTCGGCTATAGGTTCTATAATGTATGCTATGCTATGTACTAGACCCGATGTCTCCTATGCTCTAAGTGGTACAGACACCACGGCTGATTCTACAACTGAAGCCGAATACATTGCAGCTTCAGAAGCAGCAAAAGTAACAGTTTGGATCAGGAAGTTTGTGGCTGAACTTGGAGTGGTTCCTTCCATTAGTGATCCTATACTCTTGTATTGTGATAACAATGGAGCTATTGCACAAGCAAAGGAACCCAGGTCTCATCAGCGATCTAAACATGTATTACGGCGTTATCATTTGATTAGAGAGATCATTGATAGAAATGAAGTAAAGATAGAGAAGATCCCCACGGATGATAACATTGCTGATCCGTTCACTAAAGCCTTGTCCCAGAAGAAACATGAGAGTCATGTTAACTCATTCGGTCTTAAGCACATGAATGATTGGCTTTAGTGCAAGTGGGAGTTTGTTAGTGTATGCCCTAAAGCCAATTAATTTTAGGGATAAATTACGCTTTTATATTTATGTATATTTTGTAATATGGCATTTAACGAATAAAATATTTATATGTAAAATCATAAGGAGTTATGATGTAATTATATTTTATTCGTGTATATCCCTAATCGTAGTGTATGACACTAGTATATTAGCACATAAGAGTATGTGGATGCTTATTAAGAATAAGTGCATCGGATTGACTCGCTAAGAGTATTTCACACGGATTATTATTTAAATGCCAGTCCCAAAGACATACTTGTAGAGTTCGGGTATAATATGAATCATGAGAAGATAAGATATGACCAATAGAGGATTCACCACTCCTTATAATAGGAGAGTATATCCCAGAATGGCCACTTCTTGAAATACGATTCAGAAATCTTTGCGCAAAGTGGAAATAGATTTAAGAGTGTCTTAAAATCTATTTCAAGTGAGTTGTATTTTGGTAAGAAGTAAAATTTGATTAATTCGATAAGAGTTGGCATTACATCTGTATTCTTGAATTAATCGGGATATAGGTTGGTGAAAGGATATTAATTACAGGAGAACTAGTCACGGATGGGTGATGTCGAACCACTTGACATATCTCAACACTGGGGTGGTCATGATGCTTTGCTAGAAGCCAATCTTGATCTATAAGTGTAAATTAATTAATTGGAGAATTAATGATAAATTAAAGGTGTTTAATTTATCTAATCCTAATTAATTTAGGATTATAATTTATACTTATTACCAACGTGATTGGGAACCTAAAGGGTCACACACTTAAGGATAATTAATTCAGATTAAATTAAGTTCTCATAAGTATGAGATACTTATGTCTCTTATATTTATGAGATAAATTAACTTTTGGGTTTAATTATAATAAGTTATAAATATTAGGAGTTAATATGTAAGACATATTAGGAGTCCTAATAGTTTTATAATTATTGATATACCCATAACCTAAACTGATTAGAATTTCTAATTCCCTAAACCCAATTTGATTGGGATTATATATTATTATATATATGATATATTATAATATATATATAAGAGAAAGTAGTACTACTTACGGCTTGGTCAAAAAAAAAAAAAAAAGGACTAGTACTTTTTTCGGCCATAAGAAAAGAAAAGCCGTCAAATCCTTTTTGGGGAAAAACGTGATTGTCACGGTTTTAAGAAAAGAAAATAATTTAGGAGCTAGCACTCCGTGGTTTGGGTTAATCAATCTTGTGAAGATTCCTGATTTAATTATCTGTGTGGATACCATTAGAGGCCGATTATACACCTGTGCGGCTTGTGGATCGACGTCCCAAACATATTGGAGATTTTACTGCAATTTTAAGGTACAATCTCTATACTTTTCTTGTACTACGTATAAATTAATCAAGGTGATCCGTGATAGGAAAGTAAAAATTTTAAATTCCGCTGCGTTATATCTGATTTACTTTCTTACAATGGGAAGGGTAGCAGAGGTAACGTTAGGAGGAATTGTGCGGAAGAGAGAAAGGGAAGGAGAAAGGAAAGTTAGAATTATTTTACAATTTTCTTTTTAAATTTGGGGATCAAATTTGTGTTTCCATGAAACTCACCAAAATGGTAAAGATTCACCAAACCCAACTTTTATGAATGATTCCACAATTTTCATTCCAATACCAGTGTATCAAGAACCATATAACGGAATTCCAAACCCAAAACCCTATAAAAAAGCACCCCTTTAGTAAAAAAAACTATCAAGAAGAGGGAAGGTATTTAATTTCCAGTATTGCCTTTTGTTGTCCAATATAATACACATTTAGTAGAATAGCTAGAAGAAAAAGAGAGAGAAAGTAGGATAGATAATGTGCAATTTCTGGTCCAAAGCAGCACAAGTACTACTATTTCAACTAATGGTTACAAACAGCTCCCTCTGTTGCTGCCGGAAGACGATTTAAAAGCCCAGAAAGGAACCAATTATGTTTCTCAACTAAAATGTGTAGCACTACTAAACAAAGCAAGCAGCAGCTAATGTGGAGGTAATAAACTACATTTCAGCAGCACAACTATGGCATCTACAAGATTTGGGGGAAATCATTCAACTCGCCAACTGATTTAAGCATCAAGAACAAATTTGTGGCTATAAAAGAAAGACCACAATCAGTATTGCTAAGATCCTCAACAACACGGACAAAATCGTACTTATGTTGTTCAAAGTGCAACTTTTTCAACATTGTCTGCCAGAAGTCAAGTTCATTGGCTTAGCTAAGATTGTACAAAGAGCCAAGGAAACGGCCAGTCAATACATGAAAAGATTCAAGACGGCACCGAATGAGGTGCAATTCAAGGATCCCAGAAGAGGAGTTTTTAGCCACTACACTGGTAGGCATACGAAATTTCGAGCTGGTAAAACTTTTCAAAGCAAAATGTTCAGGGATTTATTTGAGTTGGCTAGCAAATTTAACTTTAAGAAGATTCAGCAACAAGAGGTTGAGATAAAGGCCATGTAGAGAAATGATCTATTGTACAAGGAATACGATCATAAAATCTCCTACATGCAAGGAAGCAAGGTGAGCCTGCACAGTTCGAGGAGGTTGACGTAGCTGAAATTGTAAGGATGAACCCATTTACTTGTAAACCACTTATACTGCCGAAATCCCAATAACTAGTGATATAGTCTATAGCAGTGGCCCTAAAAAAATAGCCTACTAAAAGGGATCGAAGATATAGCTTCAATATTACTCAACTGGAAGCCATTTGTGAATATTTGAGAGGCAATGTAGACTAAAGTTGCAAAAAAAATTATAAACGTTCATCGGGGCTAGAGTTACTGGTGATAGAGTTCTGCAAGCACCATGGCAGTTGGTCACACTCGACAAATAACTGTGTGGTATTCAGAAATTTTGTACAAAGTGCTATTGAAAAAGGTTTGTTTCGGTTTGGAGAGGAGAAGAAGAAGGATACCGAAGTGGAGAGGAATCCTTTTCAACACATGGTGGTGATTAAGAAGTAGTAAAGCTGGTTACACCCAAAAACTGACAGAAGGATCTAAGCTTACCCGTGCCATTAAACAAAGGTCCTCAGACAAGTACATATATCATCATTGCCGTTCTCCCTTGGAATGAGTACTGTATTCCATATCTAAAGTAAATAATTGCAATAATAATGAGGTTGTTTTAAATGATGATCAACTGGAAGAATTTGAAGCAGTTACACTAGTCATCGATGTTAAATCTAAAATGTGGTTCAGGAAGGAGCAGGAATGAGAAGCAGACCGTGATAAGGGCAGTGATCCAGTTTGCAGAAGTGCAGATTCTACCGAATCATCAACCTTTAAAGAGAATGGCTGCACAAATAGTTAATGCGGCTGTTGTGGGATTACTAGTCGGCCGAATATGCATTCAACGCTAGGTGATTGTGACTAGAAGTTTGACGATTATGACTCAAGATATGGAGGGAGACCCCCATTGAGGAGTTATCGATGAGGTCAAAACTAGTTAACTATATAGGAGAGCAATGTGTATGAAAATTTTGGGGGACTAGGTTATGTAGAATATAGAAAGGTCTGTGTTAAAAAAAGTTGTTGTCCAATATTACAACGACAACATAGAGATGAAAGTTTGGACAGGCAATAGGGCATACACTGAGAATAGTTAAGCCGGCTAGTCCTAGAAGGGATAGATGGTCAACGGCTCAATATCCAAAGTTTCCAAAGGATATTGACCATCGAACAATGAGAAAACACAGAGACGTAGTTACCAAAGATGGAAGCAATATAGGAAAATGATAGAAAGAGAAGCAAAGGAGACAAGGAGTAAGTAGGTCTATTGAAGGAAAGAAAAGCCAGTCTGACCAAGAAAGGAAAAGAGAAACCAACTAAGGGGTTAAAAGAGGCTAGTGAAATAGGGACAAACGGCAAAGTTTGGACCGTGGTAAAGACTGACGGCTTAGAGCCGATAGTGGTAAGCATGGTGATGGCACTACCTAGGAGTTATCATGCCAAGCGAGGAACAACCATATTGCGTAGGTGAGCAGGAAGAATTGAAAATTTGGTCAGGTATAGCAGAAATATTATTAATCGAGAAAGAGAAAATGTCAAACACCCCCGAACCATTAGATGCAAATGAGATAGAAAGTAATGTCCAAATTATAAAAGGGCCACATATGGCTAATAAGGTGTTATTCACTAAGCTAAACACAGAAATGGCTTATCATTTGAAGTCGTTCTTCGTGTAAGACCATCTGAACAGAATACCAGTCCCAAGGATAATGGTAGACAGTAGAGCTATAGTGAACATCCTGCCAGCAAACATGTTGAAGAAATTAAGGAAGACTATGAAAGGCATGGTGCCACCAGCCATCATATTGTTGTGAGCAATTTCACAGGAAGAGCTACAGATACTTAGGGCATACTACTCGTGGATGTAACTGTTGGGTCCCTAGGTAACATCAGTAGCCTTCTTTGTAGTTGAAACTTCATCCTATAATGCCTTGTTAGGTAGGTATTGGATTCATGCTGCTAGTTGTATACCATCTTTATTGCATCAAATGTTATTATTCAGGAATAGAGATGAGGTAAAAGTGGTGAAGGCAGATCCAAAGCCTTTTGTGGCTGAAGTACGTGCTGCTAATGTAGTGTATTATTATGGAAACATCGGCCCTCACTGGATTGTTAAGAATAGATTGAACGGGGAACTTGAAGTGGCAAAAATGATATTGTCGATTGCGGCAAAGAAATGGAAAGTTGTAAACAAGGAACTATGTCGGCCAGCAAACATAGGCCAAAGGTTGGAAGAAATAGAAGTAAGTTCATCTAATGAACATGAAAGTTGAAGGATTGGGAATGACATTTCGGAAGGATGAAAAAGCACAAGCTTAAGCTGAGCCTTTGAAATGCATATTATGGGTCTCAATCGGGAATTTTTTTGGATATTTGGTGCATCAAAAAGGAATGGATATGGGAGAAGACAAGTCAAAAGCCATAACGAAAACACAGCCGTCGAAAAGCAGGAAAGACCTTCAACAATTCCTAGAAAAAGTGAACTTCTTTCGACGATTTATTTCTAACTTGGATTACCAAACCAAAGCATTCTTATCATTGTTATGGCTGAAGTCGACCGAACCCTTTGTTTGGGAAACACAGCACCAAAAGGCTTTTGATGGATTAAAAGCATATTTGATCGAGCCACTAGTCATGATGTCACCTCATTGGTCAAAACCATTGAAATTGTACATATTAGCCACCGATGATACACTTGGCCACTTTCTAGCTCAAGATGATGAAGAGTCATGAGAAGAGCAATGTACTACTTAAGCAGAATTCTGACTCCCATAGAATAGCGATATAAATCTGCAGAAAAAATGTGCTTAGCATTGTATTTGGCCTGCTGCACAACAGCTTTGGCATTACATGTTATTGATTGTCATTTATGTAATTTAAAAAAATAATCTAATCAAATACATGATCTATTGGCCCACTCTTAGAGGCCGAATTGACAAGTGGGCATTGTGTCTTATAAAGTACCAATTTATGCATGTAAATCAAACTACTGTTAACGGGTAGGCATCAGCTGATTTTTTAACACAATACACACCACATTTGAATGAAAAACTTGTCAAATTATATAGAGATATCAATCTAATCGGCAACATAACCACGAAAATGAATTTTGATGGCTCCAGCATAGATTTTTGTGGTGGTGCTAGTATAGTAATCACAAATGACCGAACTATAGAAAGAAAATATTCGTTCAAACTTATGTTTGATTGTTTGAATAATCAGACCGAATATGAAACACTAATAATTTCTTTGGAAATATTGGCAGAAATTCAAGTTAAAGAGGTGAAAGTACAAAGAGACTCACAGTTAGTCAAAAACCATGTCAATGTGTGATTGCCAATGTAAACATCCTATTCTGATCGAGTATTTAATGGTGGTATGCAAGCTAGTGAAATTATTCAATGAGGCAGCCTTTGAACATGTACCTAGGGAAAGGAACGAATAGACCATTGAGTTAGCCCAAATTGCATCTAAACTATCAGTTCCTGATTAGTAGAGATGCACTGAACTCAAAGTGATTAAGAGGCTCATACCTTCTTATGTAGATCGACAATCAGAATATAGTTTCAATGTCTTCAAAATTGGTATTGAAGCCGACTGGCAGGATGCTATCATTCGATACTGGGAAAAACATAATGGTCATGCACCCCGAAAAGTGAAAAGGTAGGCAACCCATTAAATATTATTAGATGGAGTAACATATCAACGAAGGAATTTGTGGGTCACATCCAAGGGGCAAGAAGATGATGTGGATGTTGCGA
The DNA here is from genome assembly GCA_025175665.1 of Cinchona pubescens. Classification (NCBI taxonomy): domain Eukaryota; kingdom Viridiplantae; phylum Streptophyta; class Magnoliopsida; order Gentianales; family Rubiaceae; genus Cinchona; species Cinchona pubescens. Next base: position 3,744,239 of record JANKKI010000064.1, read on the forward strand.
AGGCATGGCTTTATTTTGGCCGACCATGATGGACAATTGCATAAAATTTGCAAGAATGCGTAAAAGTGCCAGAACACGCACCCATACAGAGGGCACCAGCTAGAGAGATGGAGATTATCATAAATTCATGGCCTTTCAGATGCTAGGGAATAGATATAATCAACATGATTTTACCATCGTTATCTCAACAACATAGCTCCATCATAACGGCCACAGATTATTTTACAAAATGGGTTGAGGCTATGCCGATTAGAGACCCAGATAACAGTAATAGGATATGTTAGGGAATACATCATTCATCGTTTAAATTTGTCCAAAACAATTGTGAAAAATCAGTCATTATGCTTCACTAGAGCACTTATCAACTTGCAAAAGACATGGGATTTAAGATCACACATTTGACACTATATTTTGTGCAAGGCAATGGAAAGTCAAATCGATGAATAAGACCATAAAGAACATTATCGAAAAAATGATTAAACATTACTCAAGACTTTAGCATGAATTACTGTTAGAAGCCTTATGGGCTTATAGAGTTTCATGTCGGACTAGCACAAGTGTGTCTCCTTACGCATCTATTTAGTCTGTGGTCACGATGCCATTTTACCTGCCGAAGTTACTCTTGGTGCTTTATGGTTGCCTCATCAACATGGCTTGTTGACCGATGCATATAGCCAAGATTTGTTAGACGAGTTGCTAGAATTAGATAAAGAAAGATTAACGGCCTTGGATCAACTAGAAGCCAATAAAAAGAAAGTGGTCAATTTGTACAATAAAAGGATGCACAATAAGTTTTTTGAATCAGATGACTGAGTTTGGAGCTCTATCTTCCCAATAGGTAAAATGGATACAAGTTGATACATCCCAAGGACTTGATGGTGATCAATTGTCCACAAAGGCTCGATATAGGCTCACGGAATCCGCACTTCAAGTTCCACAAGGTCCAATTACGAGATTAAGAGCTAAGAACCTCAATGAAGCTATGTTGGGCTTAGTTGAAGTTGTTGAAGATCAAGAAGAGCTCACAAACCTTTTGGAGATGAAGTCCACTAAAGAGTCTAAGATGTTCTTAGTAATGGACAGATATAAGTCCAAGTCATTGAAGATCAAGCCTAGGATGAGAAGCTGAAGGGCCGAAATTTAGCCTCATTATTTCGGCCATGGAATATTCTTTTTATTTAGTTGTCTAGTCTTTTATTTTGAGCCCAATTGTTTTAAGTGTTAGTGTGTTTAATTGGGCTGGTTTCAAGACGTAATTATTTGTTTTTGGGCCATGTATTTCGGCCATTAGTTAAGTGTACAAGAATTGGGTTTAAAAGCTAATGAGCTGTAGGATCCTAGAACTAACTATTAAAACTAGCTATCCCACATTAGAATAATTTAGTTCTAGAATCCTCCACCCTCAACTATAAATACAGGGGTCTTGTACACAATTGAGGAATGAATTTTGGCAATAAGATTTCAGTTTTTTTTTTTTTTTTTTTTTTTTGTTGTTGGCAGCCTTTTTTTTTTTTTTTTTTTTTTGGCAGCAACAACAAAGAGAATAATCAAGAAAATTAACAAAGTAGCAACACTAGATCTTTTTTTTTTCAATGAACAGTACCGGCGGTGCAACAGTACACAATGAACAGTATAACCGGTGAACAGTACACGATAAACAGTATATGAACAGTGTGATGAACTTACAATTTGAGTTTGACCAAAATTCTAGCCAAAGCTCTGATACCACGATGATACGGGTTGATGCCCAGGGTATGTAAAACTTGGTCACAAACGTAGGGTTTATATGCACAAGCGAAAGGTAGTTGTTAATAGACCTCCTTGATTAGCCACAAGGCAATCTTTTAACTATGAGCAAGGAATTGATCGAAAGCCTAATTGGCAAAAAATCAATACCTGGTGTTGGTTATAACCTCAAGTGCTCAATCTTGAAGCCCCAACTAGATTCCTAGTCTAGACAAGACTAAAGAGAATCTAAAATTCTAATTCACTCGTATGAGAGGAAAAAGAAAAACTGAAATCTTATTGCCAAAATTCATTCCTCAATTGTGTACAAGACCCCTCTATTTATAGTTGAGGGTGGAGGATTCTAGGACTAAATTATTCAATGTGGGATACGGCTAGTTTTAATAGTTGGGCTGGATCCTACAGCCCATTAGCTTTTAAACCCAATTCTTGTACACTTAACTAATGGCCGAAATACATGGCCCAAAAACAAATAATTACGTCTTGAAACCAGCCCAATTAAACACACTAACACTTAAAACAATTGGGTTCAAAATAAAAGACTAGACAACTAAATAAAAAGAATATTCCATGGCCGAAATAATGAGGCTAAATTTTGGCCCTTCAGCTTCTCATCCTAGGCTTGATCTTCAATGACTTGGACGTCCATTACTAAGAACATCTTAGACTCTTTAGTGGACTTCATCTCCAAAAGGTTTGTGAGCTCTTCTTGATCTTCAACAACTTCAACTAAGCCCAACATAGCTTCATTGAGGTTCTTAGCTCTTGATCTCGTAATTGGACCTTGTGGAACTTGAAGTGCGGATTCCGTGAGCCTATATCGAGCCTTTGTGGACAATTGATCACCATCAAGTCCTTGGGATGTATCACAAGTGCATCTAGATCTCTCCTGGCAAATGGAGTTTGAATTGGGAAGGGCCGTTTGTTGTGAAAGAAGTATTGCGTGAATGAGCATACTTGCTTGTTGATTTGGATGGCAGTGTACACAAAAAGCCAATTAATGGGATACATTGAAAAGAATTTAACATTTCAGCGTGGGAATGCATGACCAAAAAAGAGCAAATGACAGTTTACACATCAAACATATTAGAGTGTCTGTCAGAAAATAACAAGTACATGACTAAATCAGTCTCGGCTAAGCCAAAAGAGTTATAAAATTCAAAATAGGCATCAAACAAAAGTAATAGTTGAGAACAATACGAAAGTTGGCCGAAATAACAAAGATTCTTCAGTATTAGCTTTATAGCCGTTTCAAAATAGAAGACCAGGATAAATCGGTTACCTATAAAGTATACAAAGGTATCTGATGGTGTCAAACACCTGAGTAGAAAAAGGTTAGGGTAGAGTAATCTGAGCTCCAGAAGAGCCGTTACCTATAGGAGAGGCAGCGCCTGACACATCATCAGCCTAACTTTGTGTTTGAGAAACAAGGTCTGACTTGGTTCATCAGTCCCCAAGATATTAAGACACTGCTGCAGAAAGATGTATACGCATCCGTCTTGCAATTGGCCTTGGCATCTATACTTATCTTGTTAAGCTCTACTTTGAAAAATTGGCCTTGAAGTGTTTCAAATTCCATCAAAATAGGGTTGAAATTCTCTTCAAATTCATCCTGCATGGTTAGAGATGCCTCCTTCAACTACCAAATCTCATTCAATTGCTGAAAGATGGATTCTTCTTTTTTATTAAGCTCATCAACAGATCTGTTGAATTTTTCTATCTCAACAAGGGCTAGTGTCACTTTATTGGTCAAGGTGTTGAACTACTCTCGAATAGATGAATAAGAGGCCAGAACAGAGTTGGTTTGTCTATAGTCTTCAAATCGAGGAGCTAAGGAGGCAATGTATGAGTCTAACAATTGTCGATCGCCAACTGACAGTTGATCCTCGGCAGCATGTCTGTAGCTCTGCCTACGTTGATAAAAACTTGATCAGTTCATTGGACTTGTTAAGTAGAACCTCATCGACAAATATGGTGATAAGCTCAACCAGAGAGTGCCGAAGTCCAACCATTCATGTTAGGTTTGCTTCTAACTATCTTGAAATGTTACATGAGGTCGAAGGAGCATTGGTCTTTCTTTTGATTCTGCTTAATAATGAACACAAACCCATTAGATGGAGAAAAGTAAGGTCGAAGATGGCCTGAAAAGAAACCAAAATTAGAATAGGATCGAATCAAAAAATATAAAAAGAGTATAAGGCACAAGTGCATACTAGAACAATCTAGACGGAGACTTTAGGTTTTGGTACCTCCACAGCAAGGGGAATGCTAGTACTCAAAGAATCAGTTGGTTCACTGGTTTCACCCACAACTAGAATAATCCTTATTAGTTGTACCAATTTTGTAGGGATAGATGTGACCGAAGTTCAAGTTGGGCCACTGCTCACCACTGAGGAAGATTTAAAGGATGAGGACCTTCGCTTGAAGACCTCTTGGAAGAGCCGATCAGGAGTTTCTTTGACTCACTCAAGGCAGGCTTTGATTGAACGCTAGTATCCTATAGGAACAATAGAAAACAGTGTCAGCATCAATAAAGATCAAGATGAATGAATTAAGAATGGAGTAAGAAAGCAACTTTTCTAGGTGAATTAGTTTCCTACGGGGACAAGTTAAATTTCTTCTTCTTCACTCTCTTTAGAAGAGCCGATCTCAAAAAATTGTGGCTCTATTGCTTCAGCCTCTACAAGTGAAAGAAAGTTAAGAGATTAGAGCTGAAAGTGAATAGAATGAGGTGGAAACAATTGATACCTAAATATGTAGGAACATCTCCGACAACTAAAACTATGCAGGCAGAGAGGCTTCAATCCCTAGGATGAGTATGGAACCCTGTAAGTTCATGGTTTCACCATCTGAGGTGGAAATAGTAGAATGATGCAACTCATTCAGGATAGCAAAGCCAGTCGAAAGAAGCTTTGGAGCTTCACGAAGGATTCAGCTCTAAAAGAACTCTTCAAAAGCCGGGCAATTGGATCCATCTTTAGTCCAAATCTGAAACAATTCCCTCAAGTAATGATCTCAACGAACCTCATGTTTTTGAGGAGCACATTATTAGCCTCGGCATTGACTTCAGTTAGCCAAAAGGGATTCCACTTGATGTTGTAATATCACTCGAAAACCTAGATCTTCCTTATCAACTCACCTTTGCAAGCCTTCTTTCTCTTCTTAGGGGGCTTGATCTCCTACAAGACTGATGATCAATTAGAGGCGGAGGTATGAAATAAACAGAGTTTATCAAAAAAGTTAGTAAAAGATTAGTTGTAGTGGCATTGTTTAAAGGAGTTCCGTCGAGAATTATAAGTGGATAGAAATTCAAGGTAAAATAACATGAAGTTAAATTGGTCAATATGAGACTGATTTTGGGCTTGAAGTTCATCAAGTTTGACTTTTTCACTAAAGACGTGTCACCGACATCCTGACTAGTTAATGGTATCAGGAAACTATTAAAGCAGGAAATGACTGAATTAACCCAAATTGACCAACCACAAAATAGGCTGGGTAAAATTCAATATCATTATTTTCCATAGCAGTACTTTTGCATGGCACAAGTTTGCAGCCGAAAGGTAAATTGTGAGTAACGGCACAAGAAGCCCAGATTGCAACCCGTTCAACCTTATAACCATCACTCTCATAGGCTGAGTGGGTAAGACATTTTTGAGTCAGGAGATAGACAGTTTTGCTGTGACAACGGAATAGCAATGGAAGATTTAAAGTTGAGACTATCACGGTAAAAGAGATTAATGTAGTCAGAGAATCTCTTGCATCCAGGATCAGAAGGGAGATTAAGACAAATGAAGTGCATCCCAAAAATAGAGAAACGAGGTTGATTTATATTTAAAAAGGTTAGACCGGTGAAGGAACAGGGTTCGTCGAATAGGAAATGGAGTGGAAAACGGTCAAGAAGATGTTTAGAGAAACTCTCATATCGAGGCCTAACACACAACATTAGGAAGACAATCTTGTCACTCATAGTGAAGGGAGTCAATACCTATATGACGATTGGAATAGCTCCGGTCACATCCACCGATTCAATCTCACTCGGATCTTTGGAAGAGGATGGGTTGGTGGCCATGAGTGTAGAAATGAGAACTAAAAGGAAGCAAAAAATATAGAGCAAGAAGAAGATTTAGTGGAAAGGTGAAAAAGCACTAAGGCACAGACGAGTTGATAAGTGCAAAATTTTGGCTAAAAGGGGGCTTAAAAGAGGTTTTGAAAATTTAAGCCTATGAGGAGCCCTTATCAGCTAAGGACTTCCAAATTTCGAAAAGATGAAAATTAGGGTTGGGTTAGCCGTGATAAATGCGGCGTAATCAAGTAGAATTAAGGGCATTAGAGTTCCCAAGTTTTTCAGTAACACAAAAACCTAGCACGATAATAATGAATTGTGCCAGCTCGATATTGGGGAAACGAATGGAAAATCGGTTAAAATGACTTTGAGCTTATCACATTAATTCAACCGCATCATACATTGTCAGTCATTAAACCTAGCCAATGAAGAGCGTGTGAAGGAGCAGTTGTTGGGCCAAATTAGTACTTGAGAGCCAATGACAATCTGTAGTCAAAATAAGGAGAAGAGTCGAAGTAGAATAGGGTTGAGATCCGATAGTTGAAGAAGAGATCATGGATCACATATCTACACCAAAATAAGTGAAAATCACCTCGAAATGCACAATATGGGCAATGTACTACAAGGAAAGAAAGAAATTGGAGAGAATGATTGCAAGGGAATTCAAATGGTAACTGCTCTAAGCGGTTACGAAGGAGAACAAAATGAAACAGAGGGATCCAAAAAGAGCACACAAGAATCACCCAACAAAAAGGACAGAAAAGAACTACCCAAAATTACTCTCTACTTAGGAACATAGTTATTTGGAATTCTACTTTCTACGATAGAAATAGCAGGGTTGTTGGTCGTGAAATCCTCATTGATTATGGCAGTAGTTGTGTTAGGAATTGTAAATTAGTACATTTTAGTGAATCACTCTATCTGTTTAAGAAAATTTCTATCAAGTTTAGCAAAGTGTGTTGTCATTTCTCTATTGTAATTATTAATCAATGAAATCCTTGTTCTTAATCCCAAGTTTTCAGTTCATTCAGTTAGCATTGTTCAATTTCAACCACCAATTTTATATCCTTAACCTCATTTAAGGTAGATGAGTAGCTATCATTGATAAGTCAGATTACAACAACATACTTCAGAATTTATTATAAGATAATGGCATGCTCTACAATATTTGGGAACAAGGAAATTGGCTTATTTGTCACTTTCAGTCTAGATAGCTGAAAATTTTCATGAACAATGAGAATAGACAAGACAACTAGATAAGTATTAGGGTCTATGCAGGGTGATGGTGCAAAAGCACATTTTTCTTTTCCTTGTTTTTTTCTGTTAGCTTAGACAACTTGAGGTCATAGTTTTGCTCTTTTTTCAGGCAACCTAAAACTTCAGTGAAAGTGTTTGAGACACTGGCAATTATGTCATCTCATTCTACTGGCAATTATGTCACCTCATACTCATAGCATGTAAAATGGCCATCATCCAAGAACAACAAAACAGCAAAGCTAAAACATTTATTATTCCTTTTCTATGTATACTAGTATGGAAGTACGTGTTTTCCATGTTTAGAAATACTAATTATTTAATTTTTATTGCTATGAATTAAAAAGTATGCATGTTTGGAGATATCAACTATTTAATTTTTTTTGATTCACTTAATCTTACACCTATATAATTTTTGTTTCAATGTTTAACTAAGACAAAGAATTTTTTTTTTTTTTTTAGTTCGTACGAGTATAGAGAAATATTTGTTCATAGGTGATTTTTATATAATTTCTTTAGATATACTTTGTTGGAAATATAAGGGATTTATTTAATTTAATAGTTAAAGTGATTTCATTAAATCTAAATAACTGTGTCTTGTGAATAACACATCTACCTTACAATTTTAAAATTGAAGTCTGTTTCCTCAATTGAGAATTATGAAACATTCTACAGAGAATAATAAGCTCATTTGTACTATATTTAACTTCAAAAATAGAAAATTTTAAAATATCATCAAATTGGAGAACAGTGTATGACCTGAAACATACTAAAGTTTATTAGTATATCCATTCTATAAGTTTAGAAATTAAAGAGAGTAGCGTAGTTTTGAAAAATATTGACAATTTATAGTGTTTATTGGAACCCTTATTCTCTTTAATAATTTAAGTTTTATCCAGAAAACTTTGGATTTATCAAGCACATTAAAATATTTGATTATTCTTGAGTCCGTATTCTATCTTGGAACCAGCTTAAGGAACTATTTGTGAGCAAATACTCAATAGTAATTTCTAGTTCAGGAAACATAATATCTCTTAAATATATAGTCTCCACAACTAAAGGAATTACATCATGAAAATAGGCAAAAAAGTGAAAAATAGTCTACAATCATTTAACAATTTACGGGGGTGAAATTTAGTGATTAATTTATTATGTTAAAACTATGAATATGTATAGTAGAAAACGTTAAAAGATAGATATTCAATATTATAAATTTATTTGATAGAAAAAGATAAATAACATATAGCTAGCTTCAGTGGCTATCAAATTGTATAGTAATAATTCAAAAGTAATAATAAACATTTAATATTTAGCTTTTATTAGACAAAGTACACTGTAGTTAAAATTTAATTAGTAATTAATTTGACATCCTTATTTTCTAGTATGTAATTTGTGGTTACGAATATTTGGCAATAGATATTTACATGTCCAAAGACAATAACAGTAATTTTTTGTAAGAGGATAATAATTATCTATTAAGAATTTTAGTTAATACTCCATCCGTCTCATTTATATTATCACACTTCCTATATTGGAATGCCTCAATAAAAATGTCACATCACTTAAAATGGATTATTTGCATTGTTTAAATTTCAAATTTATCCTTCCCAAGCATCCAAAATATTCCAAACTCTAATAACTAATGGGCCTAATAATCAATTCATTATCTCACTCTCCTGTGTTCTCTCAGATCCTCTCTCCTCCCATTTCAAATATTTATCCTTTAGTGATATGAAGTCAATTAAAATTAATAAGAGCATTTGTGGACATTTGATAGAAATCTACAGTACCTAAAATTTTATGTAAATATGTAAGGTGAAAATTATATTGGGATGGAGAGAGTATAATTTAGGAACTAATTTTTTACTACAGGAAAAGCGTAACTTAGATTAAATATGTATTAATTATTAAATGCATGAAAATGAACTTAAAGTTATGTAAGACTGTAAGATAATGATTATATTCTTTTAAGAAAAATAAAATAGGTATGGATCATAGTATTTACCCCCTTTTTTACTCATCCAATCTGTTTAATAATAATCGAAAAGATAGATTCTATATTATATTTGTTTTTAGTACACCACATAGAAGCCAACTTCTTTTCGTATTTTGGACAATGAATCTCTTTCATCATTGTAAAGTGTAGACAATAACATTAGAGACAAAATAAATGGCAGTGGCGAAAAGAAGGTGTATAGACACCTATTTTTGTCCCTTAAGTTGTCCCCTATTTTCCTTTTAATTTGTCTCTCAATTTTCTTTTAATTTTTCTTTTTAATGTCTTTTTAACCTGTTCTTTGATTTTCTTTTAATTTACCCTTTAATTCCTTCTTAATTTATGTTATGATGTTTAATTATTCTTATGCGTTTTATGCTTTTGAAATACTAAGAATGAGTTCTAATATTATTGAATTTTTAGATTTTAAAAAAAAATTAATTAAATTATTATTAATTAATTAATTATTAATTAAATTAGAAATTAAATTAATTAATTGGTTTAAATTTTAATTAAAAAAAAAAAGTTCAGCGCGTGAACAGTACCACGCGTACTGTTCACACGCCGAACAGTCAACTCGACAGAGCTGTTTTGGCCACATTTTCTCTGCGTTTTTCACCCATTTTTCACCAAAAATTTCAGATGCCCATACTCCCCACATGACAAGGAATGGTCTTTGACCATTTTTACACTCAATCCAATTCATTACGTTAAAGCACAAAAAATCAGTCTAAAGAGAGAAAAAAAATTCTGCAGAGAAAAAATTTTCTTAAGCCTAAAAAATCTGCCAAACAGCCGATTTTGAGCCAAAATTCCATACGATCAAAGAGGAATTAGACTAAATTCAAAGAAAAAAAATTGTAGAGGGTTCCTGGGGCTACAACTTCCCTTTGTAAATCTTAAGCAAAATCGTCCATTTGGAGGGTCAAAAACTTGGTAGAAAAAGGCTGTTGGTCTAGAGGATCGGCAGAAAAATTTCTAAGTCTGGAAAATTTTCCAGACAACCAACTTTGAGCCAAGATTTCAAGTGATGGAGGAGGAACTGGAGTAAACTCAAACAATAAAAGTTGTAGACAGTTCTTGGAGCTACAACTTCTCTTTTCAAACCCGCAGAAAAATCGTTCATCTGGTGGGTCAAAAGCGTGGTGGAAGAAGGCTGGTAGCCCACAAAAATCTGTAAAAAAAAAAAAAAGGAAAGGGTAGAAAAATTTTATTTCCAGATTATTTCACTCCTCCAGATATCAATTTTTTTATTTTAGCCCGAGAATATTGTCTTAAATTACATTTAGGCCCATCTGATAGGGCCCACTTGATGCCATGTCATCGATGACGTGGCCCACCAGATTGCGCCACGTACACGATGACGTGGCACCACCAGATTGCGCCACGTGCTCGATGGCGTGGCACCACCAGATTGCATCACGTCAGCGATGGCGTGGCATTGCAAAAAAAAAAAAAAATTCCAAAATTTCAGAAAAAATTTTTATTTGCGTTTTGGCCCTCCAGATTTCAGATTTCTGCATTTTTAGCCCTCAAATAATTTTTTTAAATTACATTTAGGCCCTTAAGGAATTTTCTTTAATATTACTATTTTTTCTCTTCAAATTTCTTCCAAATTACATGTTTTGTGTCAATAACCACCAAGTTTTACTTGGATTTCTGTTCTGGCATTTTATATACGTTTTAATTACCCTTTGATTGTGAAAGTACTGTTTTGCCCTTATGAGTATTAAATTGTAATTAATAGACTTTGATCTTTGCACATATTTTTTGATTAATTGCTTTTGTGATGATTGGTGCTTTTATTTTAATGTTTATTGGTCTCAATATAATATTTATGCCTTATCTTACTTGTTAAATTATGTGAATTTACTCTTTTGCCCTCAAATTTTGGATTAGTTGCACAACTAGACGTTAAATATTTGAATCAAATTCAATTTAGCCCAGGACTTAATAATTGTATCAATAATATAAAATTTGGCTAGAGATAAACTCCGGCGTGCATGATAAATGACTATTTTGCCCCTTGGGAGTTAAATGGCACTACAAGCTCAATGTGTGCGACTTTTAATTGGACCCGGGCTAAATCTACCTGTCAATGTTAATATTTACCATTCATTTTCGTTTCCTCATTAACATGTACATATTTTATTACTTTTAAACTATCTCAAAGCACACGTATGCTACAAAGCCGGCAATAATGAATACTAAAATTGAAAAGGGAAACGCGATAAAATCACACAACCGCATCAATGTCCAACGCCGGGTAAAGTGGGTGCCGAGGGAAATTCAAATCCATCCCAAACCTTCCCATTTTACAACAGGATTACCGAACTCATTTTCTTGAGTTACGTGGACCAGGAGTCAATCTAAACTAGTGTTTATTTTCTTTTTAAATTTTGATGTATTTTTTGTGTCCCGGCGCACCAACACACCGGGTGGCGACTCCAAGTCTTGTTTTCCCTAGTTTAGATTGTTTTTATACAATTCATAGTCGCATTAAAAGCCCCATTATGTAATAGTAAATAGGTGATTCATTTAAATTTGTAATAGTAAGTAGGTAATTTATGTTTGTAAATTGTAAGTAGGATTTTTGCATTCAATCACCGATTTCACGAGCACCACACGTGGCGACGGTGCCGGTCCCACCGATGCTGCCAGCCGCGGGTCGGTAAGCGCGCGGGCGGGGGGCGCGACAGAAGGTTATGATGTTGACAATATCTATCAAGGATCATGTTTTCGTTAATTCAAATTTATATGACCTTGAGGCTTTTAAGCAATTTTATGTCTCATTTGTTATTTTGTTTTTTTCCCTTTTTTGTATCAAAAATAGAAAAAAGATTTAAGAATTATTCTCTCAAAAGAGTCCAAAAGTTTTACACGTGATAATTCATACTTTTTTTGTTTAAAGATAATTCCTACTATTATTTAACTTAATTCCTAATCCTAAAAAAAAAAAATTATTTGTATACTTCATAATTTCTAAATTCATCCTTGAAAAATAGATACCAGATGGAACTCTCTATTTTGCACAAAACATTATTCTAAAAGTAAAGTAATCAATAAAATTGAAAGTAAATTTTAAATTGTGTGCTTTTAAAAGTTAATGGTACTTTTTTGTATCAAAATATAGTCTGGAGGGCAAATTAGAATAGATTCTCAGTTTGAAGGGTTGAATTCATAATCATTCAATTTTGGAGGCCATATAGGATGTTTTAGTCTTGAGGACCAAATTGAGATTCTTTGAATTTGAAGGACTATATTGTAGTATTTTTTCGAAATTTGGAGGGTTAAATAGACCTTTTCAATTTAAAAGGTCATATTGAGATTTTTGCTTATTTTGAATAGCCAAAATAGTATATAACTCCTTGAAAATTAAAATAACCTTGTTTTAGGTTATAGGAGAAATGTCTTACTACCTGAGGTACACTTCGTCGTAAAAAATTATTAGTTTCTTTTAATAGTTGTTAATAAACTATTAATTTCTTATAAATGTTGTCCAGTCTATTTATGTATCCACAACCTATATATGTTGATAACATATTCATAATTATATTTAATGAGAAATTTTATTCCATTAAGTTATTTTTATAACTTTATTTAATATTCATCTTCAATTTCTAAATCTATCCCAGAATTCTAATCTATGATAAAATATACTTCAATCAAATTTAATTCAAAATGGACTCTGAAAAAATTAGTTTTATTTCATGTGTACCTTTGTAGGATTATTTTCTCTTTAAGGCTCTAAAAATATAAGTGAAATATGTAAATTTATTTTTCAAGTTAATTTTTATATCTTTATTATTGCTTGATTTCTAAAACGCATCCCAAAAAAATATTTCCTACTCTGTTTTAATTTCTAAAACTCATTCTTAATATTCTACTACATAAGAAAATTTATTTCAATTAAATTTATTTTCTAATATGAAGTCTTAAAAGTAGTTTTTCTTTTTCTTTTACTCTTTGAGGAGTATTTACATAAATAGCCTAAATAATTATAAATAAAAAAAAAAAACACATTCAAGTTGGGAACATAAAAAAGTTATTAAATTTTAAAGTAAGGATAACTTCAGAAAGAAAATCAAAAACTAAATCAAATTTCTTCATTTATTACAGTATATATTCAATTTATTTTTTTAATAACTTTATTATATTTATCATTTATTTCTAAATCTATCCCAAAATTCTACTCTATGAGGAAATTTGCTTCAATTGAACTCAATTCAACATATAAGTCTAACGAATTTAGTTTTATTTACTGTGTATCTTTTAGAATTTTTTCCAGTTAAAGGCAATCCCAAAATATAAACGAAATATGTAAATTTATTTTTCAAGTAAATTTTATTATTTTATTATTACCTGATTTCTAAAATCCATCCCAATAAAATTATTCCCTACTATTCTTTAATTTCTAAAACTCCTTCCTAATATTCTATTACATAAGGAAATTTACTTCAATTAAATTTATTTCTTAATATGAAGTCTTAAAAATAGTTTTTATTTCCTCTTTTACTCTTTGAAGAGTATTTACATAAATAGCCTAAAATTTAGTTTGACATGCTCTAAAAAACTAAATATTTATCTAAGATATATATAATCTAGAATAATATACACATATATAGGAAATATTAATAGTCCCCTCAAGTTGAAGCATGAAGATTTCGAATGTCTAACTTGCCAATAAAATGTTAAAAGTGTCAAATGCAAACGCTTTGGTAAAAATATCAACTATTTGATGTTAACAGGAGTGCCATTTGATGAGTACAAATATTACCATTAAAAACATGATTATGAACAAAAGTAATAATCCACCTTAACATGTTTAGTGCGCTCATGGAAGACTGGATTATTAGCAATGCAAAATGCAACTTGATTGTCACAATATAATAACATGGGTTGCAAATGGTCGATTATAAGATCAAGAAGAAGTGCTCACAGTCAAAGCAACTTAGTAACTATCAAAGCTACGGGACGATATTAGCCTCAGCAGAAGATTGAGAAATAGTAACCTACTTCCTTATTTTCCACTATAGCTCCCCAAACCCATCTTTGTTAGATGGAGCTGAGATTCTTGTTTTTTGATGTTTACTTTTGTGCAATTCGTAGTTTCAATACTCGTTCTTATTCAATATTTCAAAAATGTAAACTTCTACCCGCTATCCTGAACATCATTTTTGCACTCTTATTTTCAATGTGTATAGGGCTAAGGTCCCTATCATCATCAAAGACATAACCTCAACTTGTGGGATAGAAGGAAAAATGACTTGTTCATTCCCAGAAACTTCACCAGAATGATTGCGTAGTATTAGACTCCTTCAGAATCTTGATTGGTTTCTTGGTTGGTTTTGCATTAGATAGGTCAAATGTTCGCATTTGACTTGTCGTGTGTTCCTACAATCGCAGGATTGTGGAATATGTACTGCAGTTACAGGAGAAGTAACAGTTACAGTTGGGTGATTGGTGGAGGTCAGTGTGCTGCTAGAGGTGAGAGCCACGGTAGTAACACTCAAATCCATAAAAGTGGATACTGGAATAGCATCTACCATGGGGGTTATTAACATCTTCTCAACACAATACTGACTTCACCTCATAATGATTCCAATAGAAATTTAGGATACTAACTACCTACCAAAAAGGGAAGAAAATAATTTCTTTAAACTTACTTCTTTCTGCCTATACATGAAAAAGCCAAAGATAATCTTGTATCATCCAGCTTAAAGAAGTAGTAAGAAATTCTGATTCCATTCAAGAAGCCAACTCAACGTCATACTTGTAATCCCTAATGTCCAATTCAGTGAAAATGGTAATGCTAAAGATGGCCACATCGCCATGAATCTAAAATTGTTGCCCTATCTGCAGACTATATTACCCGGACTCTTCATTCGACCCCACCGTACCCTTGTTGATACAACACAACATGGGTGTGGGTTTGGAATCCATACAGGATCTGGCAAATTCAAAATGTGTATGTTAACTCCATTGACTCATGGATTTGTTGCAGATGAAAAGAAAAGATAGGAGTGAGGAATGGACTAGCCAAGGATGGTCAAAAGTGACTCAAGAAAGAGAAAAGATATGAGAACTAGTGAAGAAGATGAGGGGAGAAGGAGAACTAGAGGAAAAGATCGTGTTCCATTCAAAATGGGTACGTTAACTTGTCGTGCATTCCTCATCTTCTTCTCTAGACTCTATTGACTTATCGTGCATTCCTACCATCGCAGATTTGTTGAACATATATAAGGAATGGACTCGCCAAAGAAAGCTCAACAAAGTAGCAACACATGGTGATTCCATTCAAGATGCCCAATTCGACGACTTAAGTTTAAGTATACTTCTCCTAATCCAATGAAAATGGTCTTGCGAGAAATGGTGCTGAAAATGATGGTTGCCATGAATTTAAAACTGTTGAGCCATCTACAGGAAATGGTGTTGAAAATGATGGTGGAAATCATGCTAAAAATGATGTCGGCATGAATATGTAATTTTTTGAGATATCTTCAGGAATTGGTGCTGAAAATGATGGTCCCTATGAATCTGAAATTTATAAACTATCTAAACGAAATGGTGCTGAAAATAAGTGGTGGTCAAATGTGATTCATTCTTGAAGGAGTTGAAAGATTTTCGTTAGAGTGCTATGATAGTCATCTTACTATGATAGTGATCATGCCTTGAAGGCAACAAGTTATCCAGGATTACTGCTTGCTAAAAAGTATGAACAGCCATCGAATCCTCAACATCCCTTACATCCTTGATATCAGCTACTCGAATATCAATACTGATTCTATTATATGGTTGTTGATGATATTAAGTGTTTGTTTTACTAATTACACACGCACAATGGCACACACACATATATATATACTAGTATGAGAGAATGTACTTTGCACATTTAGAGAGACTAATTATTTAATTTTTATTGTTATGAATTAAAAAGTAAAGAATGATTAGAGATATCAACTATTTGATTTTCTTAATTCACTTAATTTTTACCTTATATAATTTCTACTTCAACGTTTGACTAAGCCAAAAAAAATTTTATAGTTCGTATGAGTTTAGAGAAATATTTATTTATCGATGATTTTTATGCATTTTTTTTAGATATACTTTTTTAGAAATATAAGAGATTTGTTTAGTTTAATAGTTCATCCAATTTCATAAAAGCTAAATAATTGTATCTTGTGAATAACACATCTACCTTACAATTTTTAAAATAAAAATTCATTTCTTCGATTAAGAATTATTGAAGCATTGTACAATGTGTTCATTGGTACTCTATTTAACTTCAAAAATAGAACAATTTAAAGTATCATCAAATTGAAGCATAGTGTATGACATGAAATATACCTGTCATTATTAAAGTTTGTTATTATATCCATTTCCTAAGTTTAGTAATCAAAGAGGGTAGTGTAGTTTTGAAAAATGTTGACAATTTAGAGTGTTTATTGGAACCTTTTGTTCTCTTCAATTATTTAATTTCTATCCTGACAACTTTGGATTTATCAAGCGTATTAAGGTATTTGATTATTCTTGAATCTCTATTTCTCTCTTAGAACCAGCTTGATTAAAGAATCATTCATATACAAATACTAAATAGCAATTTCTAATTTAGGAAACAGAATCTCTCTTAAATATATAATTTGCATAACTATAAGAATTATATCATGCAAATAGGAGAAAAAGTGAAAAATAGTCTATCACCATTTAGCAATTTATAGTCCAAAATTTAGTGATTAATTCATTATGTTAAAACTATCAATCTATACAATAGTAAATTAAAAGATAGATATTCAAAATTGTAAATTTTATTTGATGGAATAAGATCACCACCAACAAACAATTAGCTGTAGTGGCTATCATCAACTTGTATAGCAATAATTCAAAAGTAACAATAAATATTTAATATTTAGGTGTTATTAGACAAAGTATACTTTAGTTAGAATCTAATTAGTAACTGATTTGACGTCCTTACTTTTTAGTATGTAATTTAAACGATTATTAATATTCAACATTAGATATTTATAGGTCCAAAGAAATAAAAATAATTTTTTTGTAAAAGAATAATAATTATCTATTAAAAATTAGGAAAAACTATTCTATTAGTCCATCACATTACCCATTTGTATTTATTTAGTCCCTCATTTTTAAAATGAATATTTTTAGTCCCTTATATTACCCATTTGTATTTATTTAGTCCCTCACTTTTACAATGATGATTTTTAGTCCCTCACAAATGTAAAATGTCGAATTTCGGTACCTAGACTAAATCCCGAACACTTTTTGGTCTGAATTAATCGTGTGTTGTTCACATGACATATTTTTTGAGTAAAATTTAGGAACTAGTTTTTCCTTTCCAACACAAATACTCGAGGATTGGATTATAAATTTTGGAAAAAAAAAATACAAGTCAGATATTGAAATAATCTGAAATACAAATAAATTGCTAATCAATCACTTACTTCATATCCTTCGCACTCATAAAACATTCTACTTAGATGAATTTATAAATTTGTCCTCGAAAAATATGTCATGTGAACAATACATGACAAATTTAGGCAAAAAATACTCGAGATTTGATTTAGGGACCAAAATTCAACGTTTTATATATGTGAGGGACATGACAAATTTAGGCCAAAATGTTTGGGATTTGATTCAAGGACCAAAATTCAACATTTTACATTTGGCAGGGACTAAAAATCATCATTTTAAAAGTAAAGGACTAAATAAATACAAATGTGTGATGTAAGGGACTAAAAATTATCATTTTAAAAGAGAGTGACTACATAAATACAAATGCATAATGTGAGGGACTGATATAGCGGTTTTCCCTTTTTAAAATAGAACTTCATTTCCTTAATTGAGAATTATTGAGTTAGTATTTTATAATAAGCTTATTGGTACTCTATCTAACTTAAAAATAAGAAAGTTTAAATTATCATTTGTCTGGAGCACAATATATGACAAAAAATATATTAGAGTTTATTATTATATCCATTCTATAAGTTTTGTAATCAAAGAGGGTTTTGTAGTCTTGAAAAATATTGACAATTTATAAAGTTTATTAGAACCCTTTATTCTCTTCAATTATTCAAATTATATCCTAATAACTTAGGATTATTTGATTTTTGTTGAATCTTTATATCTCTCTTGGAACAAACTTGATAAAGGAACCATTCATATGCAAATACTAAATAGAAATTTCTATTTAGTATATCTTTTAATATATAATTTGCACAAATATAGAAATTATATCATGAAAATAGAAAAAACTGAAAAATAGTATACCATTATTTAGCAATTTACAGAGTGTAATTTAGTGATTAATTCATTATGTTAAAACTATTAATCAGTATAGTAATAAATTAAAAGGTAGATATTCAACATTATAAATTTTAATTGATATAATAAGATCAATAACATATAATTGCAGTAGCTATCAACTTGTATAGTAATAATTCAAAAGTAGCAATAAACATTTATTATTTAGATTTTATTAGACAAAGTGCACTTTAATTAAAATCTAATTAGTAACTGATTTGATATTCTGAAATTTCAGTATGCAATTTATACGGTCATTAATATTAAATATTAGATATTTATAGGTCCAAAGATAATAACAATAATTTTTTGTAAGAGGAAAATAATTATCTATCAAAAATTTTAGCTAATATAATTTAGGAACTAATTTTTTATTACTGGAAAAGCGTAACTTAGATTAAATATGTGCTAATTATTCAATGCATGAAAAGTGAATAAAAGCAAAGTAAGAATTGCAAGATAAGGATTGTGTTCTTTTAAGAGAAATAAAATAGATATAGATCACATTTTTCACCTACTTTTCTATTCACCCAACTAGTTTAACAATAATCGAAAACTTATAGATTCTACATTTTTTTTTTTTTACTATACCACACGGAAACCAAATTCTTTTCATATTCTAAACTACAAATCTCTTTCATCATTACGAAATTTAGACAATAACGTTAGTAACAAAGTAAATGGCATTGGCTGAAGGAAGGTGAAAATGTTGACAATATCTATGAATGATAATGTCTTTATTAATTCAACTTTAGATGGCCATGAGTAGGGGTATTCATGGTTTAGGTTATTGGGTTAGCAGGTTTTTAGGTTTTTGTGTTGAAAAAATAAAATCCAACCCAAGTCAAATAATATCAAAACCTAAGTAAACCCAACTCAAGTATTACTCGGGCAGGATACTTGAGTTCTCGGGTTACTTGGGTTAAAAAATTTTCAAAAATAATATTAATATAAGATTATCCACTACAAATTATGTTTTATTAAAAAATAAATGGTTAACTCAAGAATGAAAATGAAAAAATAATAGAACATGTTAAATAAATGTTAGGTGAAGAATGAAAAGAAAATAAAAGTGTAAGTTATATAAAACGGTTAGGAAAATAATAAAATAAAAATTATAAGTAAATTATATGAGGTTATCGGGTTATTGGGTTGTGTTGGATTTTGAAAAACAAAACCCAACCCAACCCAAATAACCTGAAACTCAATTAACCCAACCCATTTAGTCTCAAATTCATTTGAGTTTGGTTGGGTTTGAATACCCCTAGCCTTGAGGCTTTTAAGCAGTTTTATGTCTTTTTTTTTTTTTTTTTTTTTTTTTATTTGTATCAAAAATAGAAAAAAAATTCAAAATTATTCTCTTAAAACAATCCAAAGTTTTATATGTGATAAGTCCTACTTTTTTTTTTTAAAGATAATTCCTTTTATTATTGAACTTAATTCCTACTCTTAAAAAAAGTTCTATTTGAATACTTGTATAATTTCTAAAATTCATTAGGGAAAAATGGACACTATACGAAACTCTCTGTTCTATACAAAAATCTTATTCTAACAGTAATGTATTCATTAAGCTTAAAATAGTATATTTTTAAATTATGTGCTTTTAAAAGATTAATGGTATTTATTGTATCGGAATACAGTTTGGAGGGCAAATTAGAACATATTTTCTGTTTAGAGGGTCGAATTGATAATCTTTTAGTTTTGGGGCGTAAATTAGAATATATTTTCTATTTAGAGGGTCAAATTGATAATCTTTAGTTTTGTAGACTAAATTAAGAATCTTTGAATTTGGGGGACTATATTAAAATAATTTTTAATTTAGATGGTCTTATCAAGACCTCTTCAATTTAAAATGTCATATTGAGATTTTTTGTTTAGTTTAAATTTCCAAAATAGTATTTAACTCTTCCAAACTAAAATAACCATGTTTTCTTCTTTTACTTTATTTATCAAACGAATTTTTCTTTTTCTTTTAATAGTTTTTAATAAATTATTAGTTTCTTTAATTGCATAGAAATGTTGTCCAGTCCATTAATGTATCCATAGCCTATGTATGTTAATATTAACCATATGCATAATTCTCTATTTAGTGAGAAATTTTATTTCATTAAATTTTTTTTTTTGATAATTTTATTTAGTATTTATTTTCAATTTCTAAATCTATCCCAGAGTTCTACTCTATGAGAAATTTATTTCAATCAAATTTAATTCTAAACAAAGTCTCCAACAAGTTATTTTTATTTCATGTGTACCGTTTTAGAATTTTTTTGTTTTCTCTTTAAAAGTCTAAAGGTATATAGAGGTGAAATATGTAAATTTATTTTCTAAGTAAATTTTACAATTTTATTATTGCTTGATGTCTAAAACTCGTCCCAAGAAAATATTTCCTCTGCTTATTTAATTTTTAAAACTTATTTCTAATATTCTATTACATAAGAAAATTTATTTCAATCAAAATTATTTTCTAATATGAAGTTTTAAAAGTAAGTTTTATTTCTTTTTTTACTCTTTGAGCACTATTTATTTAAATAGTCTAAAAATTATTATAAAAAAAACAGGCATTGAAATTGGGAACATAACAAAGCCATTAAAATTTTATATTATATCCCCTAACTTGAATGCCTTTTTTATAATTATTTAGGTTATTTATGTAAATAATAGTAGGAATTAACTTTAAACAAAAAAAAAGTAGGATTTTTGCTTGAAAAAAAGTTTATTTGCACATTTTATAATTTTGTAATTCAATAAAAATAGATACCAAATAGAACTATTTATTATGTACAAAAATTTTATTCTAAAAGTAAAGTAATCAATAAAATTGAAAGTATATTTTAAAATTGTGTGCTTTTAACAGTTAAGGGTATTTTTTTTTGGTATTGGAATATAGTTTGGAGGGCGAATTAGAACAGATTTTTAGTTTGGAAGGTCAAAGTCATAATCATTCAATTTCGAAGGCCATATTGGAACATTTGTTTTAGTTTTGAAAACTAAATTACGATTCTTTGAATTTGGAGGACTATATTGTAATATTTTTTCAATTTAAACACTCAAATATAGACCTTTTCAAATTAAAAGGTCATATTGAGATTTTTACTTAGGTTTGAATGGCCAAAATGATATTTAACTTTTAAAAATTAAAATAATCTTGTTTTAGGCTTCACGGGAAACGTCTTACCCCCTAAACTGCATTTCATCGTAAAAAATTATTAGTTTCTTTTAATAATTGTTCATAAACTATTAGTTTCTTTAATTGGTAATAAATGTTACCTAATCTATTAATGTATCCACATCCTATATATATTGATAACATATATATAATTATATTTAATGAGAAATTTTATTCCGTTAAGCTATTTTTATTACTTTATTTAATATGTATCTTCAATTTCTAAATCTATCCCCAAATTCTACTCTATGACAAAATTTATTTCAATCAAATTTAATTCTAAATGAAGTCTAAAAAAGTGAATTTAGTTTCACATGTACCTATATAGGATTTTTTTTTTTTTTTTCTTTTGAAGGGTCCAAAAGTATAGGTGAAACATCTAAATTTATTTTTCAAATAAATTTTATATTTTTATTATTGCTTGATTTCTAAAACACATCTCAAAAAAAAAATATTTCCTACTCTTTTTTAATTTCTAAAACTCAATCCTATTATTCTATTACATAAGGAAATTTATTTCAATCAAATTTATTTTCTAATATGAAATCTTAAAAGTAGATTTTATTTTTCTTTTACTCTTTGAGGAGTATTTACATAAAAAGAAAAAAAATTATAAAAAAAAACATTCAAGTTGGGAACATAAAAGTCATTAAATTCTATAGTGAGGGAACTTGGGAAAGAAAATCAAAAACTAAATCAAACTTCTTTATTTATCACGGTATATATTCAATTAATTTTTTTAATAACTTTATTATATTAATCTTTTTTTCCTAAATCTATCACAAAATTCTACTATTTCAATTAAACTTAATTCTACCCATAAGTCTAAAGAATTTAGTTTTATTTCCTATGTATCTTTTAGGATTTTTTCTGGTTAAGCTTACAAAATAATGAATGAAATATATAAATTTATTTTTTACATAAATTTAAAGGTATGTATAGGGATGTAATATACAATACAAGTGTGAGACCACTAAGAGGGTTGATACGGGAGTTCACTATAAATATAGGTTTACACCAAAATTCAACTCTAACTCCTTATCTATTTGTATTGGTTATAGATGAACTTATAAGACACATACAAGTGGTAATACTATGGTATATATTATTTGTAGATGACATTGTGTTAGTAGATGAAACAAAAAATAGGGTTAATGCTAAACTCAAAATTTGGAGAGAGACACTTGAAGCAAAAGGGTTTAGAAGTAGTCGATCAAAAACAGAATATATGAAATTTAAGTTTAGCAAGGGTGGAAGTCGGAATGGAATATGAGTTAGTATCGAAGATCAATAGATACCTATACGTGATAAGTATTTAGGATCAATTCTTCAGGGTGATGGTAGTATAGATCGAGATACTACACATCGGATACAAGCGGGTTGGACTAAATGGAGAATGGCATCGGAAATATTATACGGCCGCAAAATTCCTTTATGATTTAAGGGTAAATTCTATAGAAACAGCAATTAGGCCAGCTATGCTTTATGGGTCTGAGTGTTGGGTAGTAAATTACACACATGCAAAAGATGAGAGTAGCAGAAATGTGAATGTTAAAATGGATGTGTAGGTACACTAGAATGGACAAGATACGCAATAAGCATATTCGTGAGAAGATTTGAGTAGCATCTATTAATGAGAAGATGAGAGAAACACATTTAAGGTGGTTAGGTCATGTGTTAAGACGACCAGTAGAAGCGCATGTCAGGCGAGTAGATTTTAAAGAGAGTAGTCAACAGAGAAGGGATAGGGAAAGACCGAAAAAGACTTGGTAGGTAATTTGTAAGAAAGATATAGCCAATCTAGGAATTGAGGAGGATATTGTCCAGGATAGAGCGCAATAGTGTAGTAAGATTCATTCAGCCGACCCTATTTAGTAGGATTAAGGATTTGTTTGTTTGTTTGCTTGTTTGTTATTTTTTACGTAATTTTTATTTTTTATTATTATTTGATTTCTAAAATCCATCCCAAATATATAATAAAATTATTTCCAACTCTTTTTTAATTTTTAAAACTCATTCCTAATATTCTACTATTATATAAGGAAATGTACTTCAATTAATTTATTTCTTAATATGAAGCCATAAAAATATGTTTATTTCCTTTTTTACTCTTTAAGGAGTATTTACATAAATACACTAAATAATTATAAAAAAAAAATAAACATTCAAGTTAGGGAACATAACAAAGTACTTAAATTTTATAGTAATGGTAATTTCAGAAAAAAAAACCTAAATTAGTAAATCATATTGGCCATTTTAATATAGCATAGATATTATCTATTTATCATATATTACTTTCATTCCCTTTTAAATGTCACTTTAACAAAAAAATTGTGTTCCATTTTAAGTGTCACTTTAGAAATCCAATAAATCATTAATTATTTTTTTTACTAATTGTACCCTTACATCTCCAACTCCATTAATTACTCAACTTGTAATTAATGTTAATACTCTTTTTATTTATTACTAGTAAAACAAGCAATCATTAATCATATAAGATCAACTTTGTCTAAAATTTAAATTGTAATAATTTTAATTTTTTTCGTAAAGGTTAAAATGATACTTAAAAGAGAATGAAGGTAATATGATATATGATCATTTGAATGGACACAACTCGATGCAACGTGGCCTCTAGGACATGCTAAATATTGTCGTGCAAATGTGGAAAGAAAAATGGTGTATATCCTTAGTGTGAAGTTACAACTTCAAAACTTGCGTTGGTGCTACTTCAAAAAAAAATAAAAAAATAAAAAAATAAAACTCGCGTTGGTGCATATTGAAGTACCAGCATCTGCAACTATGAGTCTCACTTTTTTACAAAGGTACGTGAATCATTGCTAGAATTGACAAGATCTGAAATTAACGGGTCATCGCTTTTCTTGATACATCTTTCATCTCTTTGCATCGTAGTGGAAGATGATGCTCCATGTAATTGTACTGTTAAACTTCCACCTGAAAGAAAACGGTCCAGATATGATAAGCATCATCGCCACATTGGACTGTGTGGAAAAGGGGAGAGCACAAATGCAGGTGACTTTAAGTTTCCATGCAGCAGTTGAGAAAATATTCTATATTAAAGATTGAAGGTCTAACAAGTTAAAAATCAAACCATCAGATTTGGTTATTTCTAGCCTTGGACTTTGTAATCTTGGTGAACTTCTTAAACTGTAGAAAGTTATGATCGTTTCAAGAACTAGTTGATGTTCTTAGTTAATCTACTTGTCCATGTATCAATAGTTCAACTGAACAGATGCAACCTGGACGAGTGTGAAAGAAGAGGGAGAATACGAGACAAACCAAAAGTGGAAAGTAATAGAAACAACAGGATCAACTTGTCCAAAACATTAGATTTAAGTTAGTATTGTAACATCATTAGGAACAGATAATCTATTCTGACATGTACAATGCACAAGGACAACCACGCTACAATAAGCCATGTCAGGAATAGTAATCACGAAGAGCAGCAAAAAGGAAAAAACGGCTTATCTAAATCTACAATGCCATGGAATCAACATGTCCGTTAACAGCTAGACAGCCTACACGATAACATATTATGAATGTTAGAACAGTTTCAAAATTTGTTCCTCTTTTCTTTCTTATATATCTATATGTGAAAACTTTGTGGAACGTTGAAGTGATAAACAAGTTATTGGCTAGAAATCCATTGCCTACAGTTTTCTAGAATGAATGGAGAAAATCAACGAGCAGATGGAAAATGTTTTACCTAGCACAAGAGCAGCTCCAATCCATCCATTGACACCCCATCTCTCTCCAAGAAGAAACCATGCAAATGCAGCACCCCAGAGTGGCTCCAATCCATAGATTATTGCAGTTTCTGTGGCCGAAACATCCCGCATGGCTGCCATCTGTATAATACTTCACAGTGATTAGAGAAAGCTTGATAACAAAACTAGCTGAGAGTAGAGAAGAACAATGATCTTTGTTCAAATACAATTACAAATACCAGCTCATCGTTCATTGGTTAATCTTGTTTGAACATCAAATTGCTGAACAGGAGTTTTAGAAATTTTGGTCAAGAACAAAAAATATAATACAGCATTTGTAGCTCTTGAGTAATGTCTTTCTTCTAAAATGATGAGCATCAACATTTGAGACAGTTAAACAAAATTCCTTGCTTATTATTATGGTCTTATACTGCAGTAGCACAGATAAAGTATCAAAATATGTGTCATTTACTTTTCTTGTTCACCAAAATTAGGTCAATCCATAGTGCATAAAGATAGTAAGATGAATTATTAAAAGAAGAAAAAAATGACTATTTTTCTAACGATGGGACTGACATCATATTAATGCAGGGTAGTTAGAATCATCTACTTTTGGAGTGAAAGGGAGAGTACTTGTTCTATATTCAAGACAACATATATGAAACTATAAATACGAAAAAGATGAAATAGGATACTGTCATCAGGTCATGGACTTAAGGGCCAAAACAGGAAAATTATCACAAACAAGTTACAAACTTATTCCAACATTCCGGGCAAAATGCTTGATTTAAACAACCTTAGCAGGCCATGGAATAGCCAAATCCTCTGAATTCTAAAATAATCCAATTCGGGTTTTTAGAACTAGACTTTTGCTTTAGTTTTGGCTTTATTTATTATTTGTCTATGTCATTTCAGCAGTTAGTTTCCCCATGTCATGAAATCATCATATGATCAAACATCTAGTTCCTATATTTAAAGTGTACGAAACTTCCATTGCTGTGGCTATTGTGAAACGGAATTCTTTGATAATATTACGGGATAAATTCATGTCAAGCAGCACTTAATTTTTAGTTCAACAGAAGAACTTTAGACAGCAACTAATAGATCAATTGAACTCAATACATGTCACAGTAATTGAACTCAATCAACAAGGATAAGATTGCACAAATGGAAATCATATGGAAAGTTGCTTAAATCATGAGCACAAGAAGTACGATTTTGTAAAGAACTTTCAGAAGTAAAAGCACATGGTAGAAACCAAGAACATTAAGGTAACCATACCTCTACCCATAAGCATAACCCAGTGGAGACAATGCCAGTGTAAATTGCAGGTACCCATGGAAATGCTACCATCCAATTTGCAAATTTTGCCCATGTCCAGGATGATGGATTTAATGCTTGAGTGCTACCAGAACAAACTCCAATGATATACCACAACGTTGATAAAAAAGCAACCACACATACCTAAAGGAACAATACATGAAAGCTGAAATTACAAAAGCATTAACAAAGATTTGGATGATAAGAATAGTTTAGTGTTTCTTAAACTAACCTCGTACCCAAGGAGAGGTAAGAAGTTCTCTCTGGTAGTACTTCTAGATATATGTTCAGTTCTTAGCATGTGAACCCCAAAAAATACCGCACTTAAGAAGTTCAACAAGTCTCCAAAATGAATGGTCAGAACAAATCAGCCAGTACTTTTGCATGTTTGTCGTCTGTTTTGTGATAAACAATGGTCTACATTGAACATATTCATCCCAAAACCCGAATTAACTTCCTTGCAATCATGTATGCTGTTAGAATTTTGCACAAGGAAAAAACCAGGAATTGTAGAAGATACTTACACAAGGAGGTGAACCGCTAGATTCCAGCATTCCAACCCCTACGATAGACATGAGGGCTCCAAACCACGTACGAGCAGGGATTCTGGATCCTAACATACCATCAAGCAGAGGAACCACAATAACCTGAAGAATTTTAACAAAAATGATGCAAGTCAGAGGAAAATAATATTAGCTACAGAAGTATGAAATTAATGGGAACCTTGCAGATCCTCTTACGGTGAACATTGTAAGAAAAGATGCCCGCCCAGCACCGGATGTTTGTAAACCAAGAGCTTGCATAAGGTAGCCTAGGCTGACCCAAAATCCCAATTCGATCCCAGCATTACGAGTCTGAACATCATCTCCTGCTTTTAATATAAATGGCGAGAACGCAATTGCAGATAAAACAAATCTCACAATAGTGAATGCTCCTGGATCCACAAAAGCTTCCACTTCTTTCACTATAGGACTTTATATATTGCTAGCTGCAGATCAGGATAACAATATTAATTAACCGCAATTATTAAAGGCAAAAATAGAATATATTGCCACAGAACAATTAGGCTATTATTTGAGTCTTAGAAACTATCACACGGTAGCCACCACAAGGCTTGCAAAGAAATCAGATATTGCATATGCATATTATCATCCATTCACTTGCAGCACATTAAGAAAAAGTTTCAAGACCAGCTATGGTTATTTCTCATTATTCAAAGTAGCTTAGAAGAGTATCTCCACATTATTTCCATCAACCTCTCTTCTTCACTACGTTATTTTATACAAGTGATGCAATAAATTCAAGAGAACTACTTAAGTGAAAGGTATTTATTTGAGTGGCTTTCAGCAACTAAAAATGATAGAATTGCTAAGACAGCCAAATAAAAGCTTTAATAGGAAAAAAAAAAAAAAATTTTCCTTTCTCAAGCATATCTTGTTTTCTTGCTATCAAATATTTACTGTGGTTAGTGTTTCCAGTATACTCTCATGTTACCTCAGTCAATGCTTTCCCATATACTGTCATGAACACAAAAAGTAAGCTGCCTGCAAATATTTTAGGTAAAGATTTAGATAGATTTGATTTTTGTTTCTACTCGTAAATTTTGGAACGTAGATTAAATCGTAGAAAATATATGACATCAACTTATGTGTAAAATTTTTTAAAATTTAATTCTAACACATAATCTACGGTAAAAAAAATCAAATTTATTTAAATATTTTCTAATATTTTATATCAGCTCTAGAAGAAGCTGCTACAGCCATTTCCCTATTCCGTTAGGTGTCCATTTGGTTTAACAAATCACATGATTAATTAATCTCCTACCTAAATCAACCATTAAAAAGAAAACTCAATAAAATTAAGAACTTAAAAAATAAAACATAAAACGATTAAATAAACTCACCGTAAATAATAGTAATGACATTTAGCAAAAGTATACTCCTCAGTTTCTTCGGTGCGAATAAAATCCTTCTCCACAACGCTATCGCCCTCAAATCCTTCAAACTCGCTCTCCTCATTATTTGAGAAATCGTAACGACTTCGATATTTAACTGCGATTTTCGGGGGGTCAAATGATTTTCTTATGGGTTCAATTCTAATGGATATGCTCTTTTGGGACGGCGACGTTTTATTGTTAGGTGAAGAAGTGGAATTACTACAACAGTAGCAAGTAAGACGACGTCGGTTTGGATTAGAGTAATAGAAGGGGGGAAATGCAGAGGGATTTGAAGAGAGGTTGATTGCTGCTGCTGCTGCAGAAGAAGAAGAATTGCTATGAATGGGAGATGAAGGTGCAGCCATGGTCTGGTGGAGCTCAGCCGCAGCTGAACACAGCTTTCTCGATCTCTCATTTTTGCTCTCGTTAAATTGGCGATTGTGTAAAAATTAGACGAGTGCTTTCTTGACACGTATACAGATTTTTGGATTGGGTTGAAGCTATTAAAGGACTATAACACCCTTATGTTTTAACGTGTCAGAGTTTAATTGGCCCATAATTACTTGTTAATATTTTTTTTTTTTGCTATATTTATCGGATAGATAAGAATAGGATAAGACAAAAGTGGTAGCGAGATTATCAAAGAAGCTCGGTGTCATTCAAAGATTCGGTAGTTGTTTTTGTTTTTTCTATGTTTTTTATGAGTACTACGTGTATATGATGTTGAACAACAAGATTAGGATATCTTTGTTTGTAATGAACGGTGCATCAATATTTTTGGGGAAAATTACACCAAGTGCCGCGTTTTAGTTTTTAGGGTTAATGACAATTTACCGCCAGAATTAGGGGATAATTATATTTTATCCTATTAAATTATAAAAAAAAAAATTTTATCTCATTCATATTATTTATTATTTAAAAATTATAAAATATCAAAAAAATTTAATTAAATGACTGAAATATCCTTATTATTATGTTTTGATTTTTCATGTATTTTTAATTTTGATGATGTTATAAAATAATTAGGAAAAATAAACTAAAATAACAAATTTATACTTTGACTTTAGGAGTGAAAATGTAAGAAATATTGATTTAAATTATATGCGATATTGTAATTTGCGCAAGTTAAGTTAAATATTAAAAGTGTAAAATATTAAAAAATGTCAAAAAAATAGCAAAAGTTTTATAAAAAATATATCGTCACACAATACCCTTAAAAAAATTTAATAGAAAATAAGTCAATCTGAAAATTATCCTATCAATATAGTTAAACATTTAAATTCGAAATAATATCAAATGAAATCCAAAAATTAAAAAAAAAAAAATTGACCAAAAAATATATTGAAATATTGTATAGTTTGTTTTTCTTTATTTTTAAATAATTATCACATCACTATTAAAATTTAAATATATAAAAAATCAAAGTATATTACCAAGGGTATTTAGTCATTTAATTAGATTATCTTAATTTTTTTAGAAATTGTTAATAGAAGAATAATGTCAATGGAGCAAAGTACATATTTTGTTTCTTCAAGAAGCAAAGTGTAAAGTGTAATTATCCACCCAGTTCAAAGGATAAAGTGTTATTAACCCTGGCTTTTATTATTGGAAATTTTTAAAATTAGTTATGTATCATACCGTTGTATTTTAAGTGTTTGTATAATACAACACTATTTGTTTTAATACTTGTACGGTATAAATTTTAAAGTACAATAATATCATACCCTAACGATAGTATAAAATTTCACTTTATTATTTTTGAAACACAACATTCTAATTTCAAAACAAAAGCAATATATATACATAGGTGGGTAAATGTAAATCATCTTCTGCAACAAATTTAGACTCTAAGCAGAATTATAGGTAAACCTAAACAAAATTCCTCCATTGGAGTCCCCAATCAATGCGATCTTATGCCTATTCTCTCTTTTCCCTACTTTAAATTCTACACTTGCAATTAATATACATAAAAAAGAAATCAAATATAATCATAAAATAGAGTACCATAGATGAGTGATTGACAATGCTGATGAGAAGAAAAAATTGGGAGAAAGAAAAGGATAACCAAAAATACTGATATTCTAGCAACCTGATCATACAAATTTATGAACTTAGTTGATAAGGATTATTTTAACTTTTTGAATTTTGAATTGAAAACGATTAGCATAAACAACAAATTTGAGAGTTAGAAGTTTAAAAAGTTTAGGATAGATACCAATAGGATTACGTGAAGGAAGGAAGAGAATGGGAGGAATGAGAGAGAAATTTGTAGAAGGCTTTAGAGAGTAAGTGTAACACACCTTCCAATCAGATTGTGCCAGCTAGGGGAAAGAATTGGAGAGAGAATGAATGCATCAACTTTATTATATAGGGAGATTCTACAGTTCCGTCTAAAGTACTATTGCTCAGCTCAATATTTTCTGTTAGATATATAGGAGAATTTTGGACTCTTGAATTACATCAACTCAATATTTACTGTTAGATATATAGGAGAATTTTGGACTCTTGAATTACATTAGGTGTAACTAACTTATTTTTAAAAGTTTCACACACAAACTTTTTCTTTTAGATAAGGAACTTAGTTAAATTTTGAGGATTGAGTTTCTTTTTATCATACTTATATTTTATACAAATTCTCCTCAACCTCTACTACTAGTCTTTTTACCTTATATATTAATATATTTCATTATTAATTGCCAATTTTTTTTTTATTCATGACAGAATATTACATTTTTCATTTTTATTTTTCTTAATTTCATATTTAAGATTTTGCAATAATGAAATAATTTTTTTTATCTTGTTTTGTTTTATCTTGACTAACTAGAAAATAATTGTTATATTTTAATTTTCTTATAAAATTCTATGATTAATAATATTTTATATTTTTATATTATTTTACCTATTAATTAAAATGATGAGAAGTAGTATCTTTTATGATATTTGAAGATACTATTTTTATTTCCCATAGTGCTTATTTCACAATTTAAGAGTACTATTCAATTGACTTATTTGTTTTCATAAGTGGGGAAATTTGAACAACATTTTATAAATTTACTTGTAAACTCATCTTTTATAGTTAAATTTTTGTCAATCAAAATAGTTTTAACATTAATAAAAATAAAATTCAAAATATTTTAATTACTAATAAAAGGAGAACATCATTTGGTTTAGTGATCTTTCCGTTTTTTAAAATTGGCTTACAAGTATTAAAGTTTGTAAGAAAATACGCATAATTGTATGTAACTATTATATAATTACTCCATATTTTTATTTCATAAAATTATCCATATTTATATTATAATGTTATTATATATAAAAATATTATTTTAATTTTTATTAGTTGAACAAAGTAGATTGTACCTTAAGCACTAGGTTAGGTAATGAAGTATCATATATATTATTTAAATAATAGTACTATAGTGACATGTGGATAGTAATAATTCATTATATAAAATACTACATTTATATTATTTATTACATTTTTACACATTATTAGCGAGCATAATATATAACTTATAAGTTGATTTTTTATTCCGTTTCTTTTTTTTCTTTTTTGCTTTTGTGTACAATTTTGCATTAATAACCATATAATGCGTTTGTAACTTTTATAATATTTGATAGTACTATTTTTGTTTGTCGAAGTACTTTTTAATTTTACATTTAATTTTTAGTTTTATTACAATAACTTATTCATTTTTGGAATGTTATGAGTTTTAAATAACAATTTATACTATTGTTACCATGAAATTTGACTTCTATAAATATTTCATGATCATTCATATAATCAAATAGGATGAAATTTTTAAATACTATTCAGAAAAGGGAGAGCATAATATAGTTATTTTAGATAGTACTATACTAATAGTTTGATGGTAGGTTTCTTTACACTTCATCCTACTATTTATTATTTGTTATAATTTTGTTGAAATGTTAAATTTAATAAAATCTAGTACAAGTTTTCTCATTTCTTGTTTGTGAAATTGTCTATATTCATCTATGCTTTGATTTTTTTAATTGAGTTGATATAATAGACTTATAATATTTTTTTACTATACAAGAGAATAGTATTTAGATACCTAATAGTACTTCTTTTTATATGTATATTTCCTTAATACCATCAAAAAAATTTTCTTCACAAAAAATTAATAATGAAATATATGTTTTATTACCAAAAGTAATTTTGATATGATACAGATAATCTATCAATATCATTAATTTAGTGTCTCATAAATATTGGATAGATTTCTCATAAGATTTAGAATTAATTAAGTTGATATAATGGAGTCAATGGTACTTTTTATTATACGAGAGAATACTATTTACCTATCTCATAGTACTTTCTTCCATATTCTCTACTACTATTGTATTATTTGTTTCATTACCAACCATCCTAGTATCTCTTTCATTACAAAAATTCATTTGGTTTCAATATAAATAATCTAACACTACATTTACTTTAATTCAAAAATTTTAAGTTCTCACATAAGAGATAGTACATTGTATACAATAATACTATATTGATATTTTGATAGTAGATTTCTTTATTTTACATAGTACAATTTTATTATTTGTTACTATTTTAGTTGATAGTTTCACGTGATTAATGATCTAATTATAATGTAGTTGTATCCATCTTTTATTTATTTTTTGTTAATGTTTAATTATTCATCAACTTTCTTAATCAATTTGATACAATCAAAATAGTAGTACTTTTTAGTGTACAAGATAATACTATTTAGAGAATACTATTTAGATATCTCATAACACTTTCTTTCATATTTTATAGTACTATCGAATTATTTTTTGCTTCGCAAAATTACTATTTAATATCTATTTTATAACAAAATTTTATTTTTTGATGATACAGATTATGTAATAGTACGTATAATACTACTTTAGATAAGGAATAGTTCATTTTAATTCTTTTGGACAATAGTAGATTGGTATTTTAATAGTAAGTTTCTTTGCTTTATAGTGCTATTTTATTATTTATTAGTATAATTTCACTTCAAGTCTTATAAATAATTCACATTATCAATTATTTGAGACTTTAATAGAGGTTATTTATTTCTCTTAATTTTAAAATTATCATTCATTTGATTTTAGACTAGGTTAACATTTCTTTTAAAAAATGTACAAAATAGAAAAAAATAAGATTACCTGTTATAACAGGTTTTTACAAGTAAATGATAGAATTGTGACCAAGTAACAATCCTTACCCTTATTTAATAAGGTGTCAACTACTCATTGGATAACAATTAAGGGAATGATTCCCTCAAAAACATTAAAGAGGATATAGAATTTTCCTATTATATATATATATATATATGAATAATAAGAACATTGCCAATTTAAACCTTGTATAACAGATAAGAATAGTGATCAAGTTGTGGACCCGAGATTAAAACAAAGCCTTGGTCATGAGCATTTTTCTATCTGTAGCATGTAAGCCATATGAACATTTTGTTGATTTGTATTGGCCCCTAGAAAAACACAACCAATATTACTTAACAATTATTTTTAAGCATTATTCATATCAAGTTGCTTAGATACATTAGAAATTTTGGGCTAAAGAATGTAGAAGCTTAGAAATTAGTCTTAACAAATATTTATTAATTTCACCGGTCTGGCCCTACTTTCAAGTGCAGCTTTCTAACGAGGGTCTCTGTGATTGTACATCTACAATACATAAAACAACTGAAATCTCATCGTCATCATTGAAACAAAAGGTTAAAGAACCCAAATGGTACTTCAAAAAATATTCAAAAGTACAATGTAACCAAAAGAACAAGAAAAGTAGAGTCTAAAAACTAAATAGAAAGTAAAATTACCTTCAAGATGGTAGTCTTATAGTTCTCTGCATACTTTGAGGACAATTTGTATTCATTTTATTTAAAGAGGAATAAATCATTTTGCACCTAACGTAAAAGGAAAAATATTAGTTATCATAAAGACAATAACAAATTTGTCATTTGTTAGTCATTCTCACAGAAAAAGCTGATATAATTTACCATATTTTATTAGATTGTCACATAAAGAAGCATAATTGGATTTACTTCTTTGGTGAAGAAATCTTTTTACATGGAATGAAGCTTAGTTAAAAAAGCATGCAGTGGAACTTCTTCATATCAAAATGAAGCAAAATACAGAATAGGTAATCACCACAAACTGTTTAAAGACTATCAAATCAAAAAAACAGAACATGGATTATGAAAATAGACTCTATCATCATCAAAAGCAACTACTAAAGGTGAAAAACCATTTTCAAACTTACAAGAAAAATATCTCAGGAAGGGAACTAATTTTGCATTCCATAGCTTTTTGAACTAAGCCTATCTTTTTTCTTTCTTTGTTAATTCCTGATACAAACTGTTAAAAGTTAATTCATATACATATCCGAAGTTTAATAATTTTTATGTCTCAACCTGAACTATGTATAGAATATATAAGTACAAAACTCCCCACCTCTTTCAAAAATTTCAGTAGTAAAACATGCCAAGGTAAGTAACAAGTAAAATTAAGAGGAAGAAAAAAAGCCAACTTCCAATTGTTGAAGATCTTACCATTCCATACATGTAAGAATGTGAATCTAAGACACGCTAAATTGTAAACAACAAATTGCCTAAGTGACATGAGTTTTGAAAACCATGCAAATGCCTTTAGAAAGACGTGAATACTAAATTCAAATAAAACTGCCATGCTTACCTCTTCACTGTTATGAAAAGCACCATGACTTTTTTAGGTCTCACCTCCCTTTCTTTGTCCTGAAAATTTTGAGAAGAAAAGCACCAATGCTATATCAACTAATAGGAAAAAATAAATAGAAAAATATAGGGAAAAGAATGGAAAGATTATAAATTTAGATTCTGACATACAAATACCTTGAATAGAATGTGCTTCAAAGCTTCTTCCTAATATCACAACCTCACCCTTTTCGTCAAATTGCAAGTTCAGATTTCTACATCTAATAGTAGAAAATGATAATTAAATTAAAGCACAGAATTCAAAAGTATAAAAAAAAAAATCTCTAATAATTTGGACAGAAACCTACATGGATGGCACAAAATTACACATAGTTTCAAAATGGCAGCAATGTATAGATTATCTCTAAGATTATTCGCTATTTTGGTAGGTGAAAATATTAGTATCTTAATCTGCAAATAAAAAATATTTCAGCACCAAGTGCTAATTGATATACCATTGTAATTACTTTCATATGTTTCATATTCTTAAAATCTGAATAAACTTACTTGTCCACTCATATGTACTTCATAAAATAGTTACAATAGAACTCATATTACAGACTTCCAAGTACACATTATCAACATAAATCCATTTAGATTTAAGCAACCACAACATGAATTCAATAAGCATTTGGACTTTTGAAGCAAACATCTTAAAAGCCATTACTCCATCACTATCCCAGTCAAATTGCTCGTTATTGAAGTGCCTAAACCAATGGGTGATGTTTTTGTTCCTCAAATTTACTTTTCAACCATGTCAATTGTTCTAGTTCCATGAATTATCTTAGGATTAGCTCATGTTAAGTAATACTCTTTCAAATCTAATGAACAAATACCACCATCACAATCTTATATACAAATTTAAATTTTCAAAGGGCGTAGATTTTTCCACAAACCTATGAAAAAAGGTTGATGGCATCTATGGTTTGGCGTCAAATAGTATCATGGGATACTTATGAATCTCTTGGGACTTCAACTTCTTCAACTAACTTAAACCAAAGCCAGTGAGCAAATATTCATTAAACTAAAACAAGTCCATTCATCTACCAAATAAAACCCATAAAATTCAAAACTTTTCCAAAAAAAAAAAAATCATAGTTGCACATCACATTAGAAGCAAAAAAAAAAAAAAAAATTTGGGTAAAAGGTTTACCTTAGTACACTTATTTATGGTGTAGTGTAATCATAAGGGCCTCCAATAGTTATGGAGGCTTAGATGCTTTATCTAGTACTGCTTCCCAAATACAACCTTCTATTTAACAACAAAAATAGCACAAAAAAATAATGAAAAGTGCATTAAACATAAACTGCAAATGGATCTAAAATTTCTGAGAAATAAACTGTAAATTGCTCAAATAAAAAGCACATAGGAAGACCTTACAATTGTATTTTCTTGATGATTTTGGTGGTGGTCGTAAGGTCTTTAATTGTTTTTGTAATTTTTCTCTTTCGTTTTTTTTTTTTTTTTCCAGCTTCCTTTTGCACTTCATTTTTAGTCGTAAGATCACCAATCACCCTTGGATCACCGTAAGGGTCATATGAAAACAAGAGATCGAGAAAAGAAAGAAAAAAGTAGGCAAAATATGCAAAGAAAATGAACTGAATGAGAGAAGGACAGATCTGTCAATGGATATCGTGAGAGAGAATATCAAATCCACCGATCAACTTAGATGATTCTTCGGAAGCATTAGAGAAAACCAAATCACTTGCAAAATCAAGATGAGGAATTATCAACGCACAAATGAAACATAGAGCAAAAATCATGAAAGAGGAAAAAATGTTACTATTTAGAGAAGAGAGAAGAAATATAAAATTAAGGAAAGCATCTAAAAAATTAAAAAAAGCTTCCCTATTTTCCTTCTTTGTTTGTTGATCGATGGGAAGGCGGAAAATTACAAGAAATATTTTGTCAATCCCAGAAGATCAGGGGAATGGGTGTAGAAAATCTAGGATGAAGGAGATTCTTTTGAACCACATATTACATATCAATCCCTTCACAGTTGGGGACTATTTGAGGCTGCGATTTTATTTGGCAGGGCGCAAAAGTAATTTAGACGTTTCAAGCTTTTGAGAGATCAAATGTACAGAGAAATTTTGATCATTGCAATCCAACAAAGTTGCTTATTTACCAAAATGACCCCCAATAGCAGATAACTATTTGGACCCATTGACCATACCAAAAGTCAATTCACACACAAAAGACGACAATGAAGAAAACAAATTCACAAATTTCTCTGCCATTCCTAATGTTTGGAATGTCCACGTGGCTTGAATATGCATGAAGGTATAGCAGAAGTAGTCATTCTTTTATCTAATTCGTAGATATAGTATAGTAAAGGGTTCCTTTGGTGAGAAGATCTAATACATCAACATGTATCACATCAAAAGTATAGGATCTGACATGATAAATACTAAAAGTAAAAAAAATAAATACTTAATTAATAATTATAATCTAAATTAAATATGTAAATCTTATCTTAACTGCTTTAATTTTTTAAAAATCCTCATTTTAACCAAACATATCTCCTATTTTCTCAAAAGAGTTACAAAACTAATTGTATATTATGGATTATTATATAATTATTAGTTTATAAGAACATGTCAAATATAAAATTATATTGTTTATAATAAGTTGAGAAGCAATTATTTATTTACTTGAAAAAAAACTTTAGGTATGCATATAATATTTAAAGCATTATTCATAATAAATTGAAAGATGTATAACATAATCTTGTGATCTAATTATATCATGGTAAGAAATTGATTAGTGAAAAATTATAAATTTAGTCCCTAAACTATTTTCACAATCTCATAGAGAACCCTCAAATTATTTTTTAAATTTTTTTTATCGTCAACTATTTTTAATCCCATAGATTTCTTCCATTTTTTGTAAACTTTTTTGTTGTATCAAGTATTAGCATAAATCCACAGAGGTCTACTACATTTTTTTTCTTATTTAACTCTTTTGTCTCTCAATTTTTTTTTATGTTTTTGGTAACATAATTGTATGACTACTTTGATAAGAAACACATACACACACATTTTCAAGGACATCCATGGATCACGAAAATAGTTTAGGGACGAAAAAGTGTAAATAAAACTTGATTATGGACCTTTCCCCATAACTTATAAGTCCTGGGTTCAAGTTATCAAAAGAGTATGTGGATATCCACTCTACATCGTCTTTGATTTTTTTTTTTTTTGTTGAGCTACCTTCTTTAGATTACAGAAAAAACCTAAGGGACTTCTGTAGTATAAAAAAAAGTTGAGAGGCTGAAAATTTTAAAAATTATAAAACCTCTAGTATTTTTTTTAAAAAAGGGTTAATTACACTATACCCCTACGAACTCAAACCCCAGTTGTACTTTACTTTATGAACCCAAAAAATATATTGTTTGCTCCCTCTAAAAGATTCCCCCACTAATATAAGTAGCATAAAAGAATGATGGGGAAATTTGTTTTTGCCAAAACTACCCTTCAAAATTTGTGGAGAAAGTTACTTTCCATTTATTTTCTTTTTCTTTTTTACAAAAATTTTTTATGCATTTTTATTTTACATAACTAAACATTAAAAATAAATTAGTAAATAAAATATTTACTTACTAATTTTTTTACCAATATTTATTTTCCATATTAAAAATATTTTTCTTCTTAATTTTATTTTTAATATGTTTACTTACTATAAAAAAATTACTACATATAACAATTTAAAAAATTATTGTGGAATGATAAAAAATTAAATAAATGCAAAGTAACTTTTTTCATAAATTTTTGGAGGTCATTTTTGTCAAAATAAAATTCTACTTCATGCTTTGTTATTACTTATATTAGAGAATTCTTCAAAAAGTACAAAGTGTACATTGTTTTGGTTTAGAGGGCAAAATGTAATTGGAGTTTGAGTCCAGGGAGTAAAGTGTAATTAACCCTGGAAGATTATCATTAGAGAACCTTAAAAATGGTTGATGGACTAAATTTGCAATTCTCCCAATTGATAATTGATTCTATAAAAGGGAAACAAAATATAAAATTAATTTGTTCTTTGCATTTTCATTCGACATTATGTTTTTTAATAATTAAATACATCCAATGTTGATAGACGTTATTCATAACCAAGGAAGTACATATTATGTTCTCTCTACTTTTTTGGTATTTTTTATATCATTTTATTTAAAAATATGCTATTTATGCTGAGACTTAAAATCAATGGTTAGAAATTTTTTTTCCCCTTTTATCTACATGATAAGTCATACTTTCTTTATATTTGAAATAAATGTCACATCTTTATTATTATTATTTTTTTTGTAATTTGATGGAATTAAATATTTATTGATATTTTGATCCAAAAATATTTTTAAATACTTACTTTTATATTTCAAAGAGGTATGGCATCCTTATTTTTTGTAATCTGATGAAATTAAGTACTTACAAATATTTTGATTACATAGTCTAACTTAGAACTCTTTCTTTTTATGTAATTAATTACGTATTTAATATTTTAAAAATTATTTTTTTAAACAAATATGAATTTTTATACCATTTGTGATTAAGTAATATAATCGCAATCATAACAATTAACGTTCAACAATTTCTATAAGCCACTAACTTTGTAATTTTATTATGCGTCCAACTGTCATATTTGTTTAGCTTATAATGTTATATAACTTACTAATATAATTAGTTTCTTTTGTTCGTATTTATTTAGTTAATTATTCAAAGTTTCAAGCAACCATCATTTAACTAATATTATTAATTTATAAGTTTAATATTTTCATTTTCCTATACATAACACGGGTTATCAACGAGTATAAATTGTAATTACCGGCCATGTATTTACCAAAACTTCACTTGACCAAACTTCTGAGATTTTTCCTCCCAAATTCCCAATTCCTTCGCACAGCCCTATCCCTTGTTTAGTTATTTTTTGGTATGGGCTTAATTTTATTTAAAAGTCTAAATCTTTTAGATATGAGATACAATAAATCCGTGGATTAATTTTATACAATATATTTGAGATACAATAAGTCCTTGTTTAAGAGTGTAGGACAAAATAACAAAATATCCTGAAACTAGTGTTGGACGGTATCAATGTGAAACTCGTTAATTTACCCATCAAAATGCATATACATCAATAGTATCATTTGTTTTAGTTTTGTACTTATCATCATTTCACTGAGGCAAGTTGTCCTACAAATCTAAGTACACAGGAATGGCGCTAAATAAAAATATTTCAAACAAAATATGTTTATACCTAAAACAGGTAGGAATGTTTATTTTCATCTCACTCTTTGGTAATTTAAATTACAATGGAATGTTTATATTTTTCATTTTTAGTATAATTTTTTTAAACATGAAAATAGAAAGGATTTCAAATAAAATTTTTATCTTTTTTGTTTTTATTCATATTGTGTAATACTTCAATAAATATCACCAAGTTTAAGTATTTTGCATCAAAGATTAAAAAAACTACATTGTATATATATACACACACACACACACACACAAATATTTAGTTACTTTCAAATAATTAAATATTACTATTTAATTATTTGAATGTAAATTTAAATTTAGCATGTAACTTTATAATTTTTAACCTTATATCGAGCAATTTTACTAATTTACTAAAGATAAAAATTAAAAATAATTATATTATACAATCAAATATTGATATTGCACAATTTAACTAATTGATCGTAATGATGAATAATTTACAAACATATTAAATTTTGTTTACATTTAGATAGTTAAAATTATATGTAACATATTTGATTTTAAAAATGTGTGTATTTATTTGCAATAACATTGTTACACCAAAAACATAAGTTTTTTAATAAGTTTGAAAAAAAAAAGATAAACTTAATAGCCAATAATTTTCTCTTCTCAAAATAAAGTTGGAAGGATTTTTCTCAAGTTTTATGTGAAATCTAGGATCAAGTTGGAATAAACTTTCATTGTGAAATAGCATTTTCAATTTAAACAGTTCTCATACCAAACATGAAATTAAAACAAAATAAATTAAAATTACCTTTCTATTTCATGCTATTCCAGCGTATCAAAATGTAAGGTTAGTGATAAGCTCGTAAATACCGTATATTTTATGTATCGTTTACCTCATTTTTAGTCATGTATAAGCAAGAATTGAGTAATTATGAGCTAAAATGGGTTATTTTGAGTTTTGTAGGGTTTAAGTGAAGCAAGAGTTAAAATTGATCACAAAATTGGAAGAAACTCGTAAAATTGGAATTCACGTGCACCAGCGAGCAGCAATGCAGACGCAGTTTGGCGGAAATGGCATAACTTTCTTGTCCGAACTTTGATTGAAGTGATTTTGGACGCATTGGAAACCTAAGACAAAGATCTACAATTTTGATGTTTTGAGCTTTGTCAAGATTCCTACAGCATCAGGATCAAAATCACAGAAGAAGTGGAGATTCCTTACTGGATGTCGTGCAATTTGCGAGGCCCAGGCACAAACTCCAGTAGCTCCAGTATAAGAGACAATCTTTGTTTCTGGAAGTGGCGCTCAAGCGTGACATTTATGCAGCACCCAAGAGTGTGTCATCAGACAAGTTTCATGGGCTTGCTTATTTTGCAAGAAACGTTATCCTGTGGGCCTGTTTATGGGAGAATTCGTGTACTTATCATTCCATAGCCCCAAAACCCTAGTTTTACATATAAATACACCAAAACAAGGGGAGGAAAGAAGAATCCATCATTGGCCATCATTAGTTTTTAATTTTCAATGATTAGAATAATAACTTAGACGTGGGGTAGATTTTCACAAGTGTTCCAGCTAGAATTGTTCTCTTGTCAAGAATTCAAGATTCGACGATCATCAACATTGATTTTCGCTACAATTACTGAGTTTGATATACCTTTATGCATTTTAATTTTTATTTTTATTGCATTCTTTTTCTTTAATTATCGCTCTTGTCTAATTGCGTTTAGATTCTTGATTGCTTCCGTAGTTGAGTAGTTCGGGTTTTATTTCATCGTTCTTAAACGAAATCACTTTTATAGGAGTAGATTAATTTAAATTCTTGTTCTTGATTAAATTCTTGCAAGTAGAGTAGATTGATTTAGGGTTTTGATCAATTATATTTAATTGCTTTTTGTATGATTAGTATTCTACATTCTTGTCTTTATTTTAATTTCTCATGATCAGATTTAGTTACGTTTAGTCAAAAACTCTTGATTATTTCGTCTAACTAGTAAATAGGTTTGTGAATCTAGTACTAGTTTCAATAGTTCTCGTGAGAACGATCCTTACTCATCCTGTATACAGACTCACCTCGTATACTTGCGAGTGTATGGGAGTTGTTAGGAGAATTAAGGTGTTTTTTTATTATTACTTGTTCATTGTTTTCAAAAACCTAATCAACATTTCGCCGAACAATTAGTGTAAAGTGTAAACCAATGCAAGACTAGCACTTTAAAGAGGACCAAGAATTGTAGTTCAAACATTATTTATCTTAGGATCACTGACATCTAATTATAAATCAAATAGGGCTTTTCATATTTTTTTTTTAATTTTGACTGTATGGTATTGTGATTGTGCATTCATATTGATTCATATTATCTTTAAACTAAAGTATTATTTTTAGATTAATTACACTTTATCTCCTTAAATTTTAATATCGCTAACACTTAGTTCCTGACATTTTTTTGATCACTAAAGTCCCTGAACTAGCGAATTTTGGCTAAATAGACAAATATACCCCTTGATTATTCACACTTTATCTCCTTAAACTTTAGTGTCACTAACACTTTAATTTCAAACGTTTTGTTTTGTATACTTAACCCCTATGTTCTGTCAACACCAGTATTTGACTATTTTATTCCTATTTTATTCTATTTTTTACCTTCATTTTCTTTTTATCCCTCTAATAACTACTACTAGTCTACTACCACCACTACGAACAAAAATAATGGATTTTGTTTTTTCTTCTTAAAAAAATTTCTTTTATTCCGATTGACAAAAATATTTTAAAACAAAACAATTCAAAATTTCTAAACTCAGGAGTATGGGTTTTTCTAAAATTCCAAGTTAATGATTTCATTCTAATCAAGAGACATGAATTACAATTAATTGTCGATAAGATTTTATCATCTTCTTCAATTTATCCCGGCCAACAATATAAAAATTGTTGAATTCTACTCCTTACCATCTCTTCATATGATACTTTGCATGAATCAAGTATAATGTTTAAGAAGATTTGATTTATCAGACAAAATAAATAAATAAAAGAGAAGATTAGAATAGAATAGAGGTAAAATGATCAAAAAATTTAGTTGGCAAAATGAAAGTATTTAAATACTCAAAAAAAAAAAAAAGTTAGGGACTCAAGTGTTACTGTCGCCAAAGTTTAAAGGGGCTAAGTGTAATTAATCCTCATTTTTATTTTGTTATGGGGTAAATTATCTATCTATTCTATATAATAAAGGAAAATCCCTATTTGTGAGAAATCGCAAGAGAATAACATATGTCATGTTATTTTTAATTTTTATCTATCACTAATTAATTAACAAACTTAATAACAAACTTTTAATATACAACAAACTAGATAAGGATTCAAAGTAAAAAAATAAAATAATAATAATAATAAAAATAAATAAAAAAACTCAATCCATCTTTCTACCATCTATCTATTCTTTAATTCAAAAGATTTTTTTGTCAAAGATTAAATTCTTTCATTCCTCCCATTTTCTTCAGTTTTGCATCTTTTCTCTTAGCTTATAGAGTAACTATTTAAATGAATTTTTGATTTTGCAAAAGAGAGTTGCTCCTGTGTCGTGATTTTACAAAATCATGACTTGTTTTCCCCTTTTC
Organism: Cinchona pubescens; assembly: GCA_025175665.1. Lineage (NCBI taxonomy): Eukaryota > Viridiplantae > Streptophyta > Magnoliopsida > Gentianales > Rubiaceae > Cinchona > Cinchona pubescens. Next base: position 3,788,333 of record JANKKI010000064.1, read on the forward strand.
TTCCTTATCCATAAAGGTGACTTTTTATTCTTTTGGTTTGGTATTCTTTTGAACTATCATTTTTGTTTTTTCCATTTAGTGGGTTTTTATTTATTTTAATTTTTTTTGTTCAGATTGCTCAAGTCGATCATAATTGTGATATACTTCCCTTTCTCCTTCGTCCATGAAGGTAATTTTTTTTTTTTTTTTTGGTTTGGTATTCTCTTGAATTCTAATATCATTTTTTTTTCCTAATTTTTAGTTTTTTTTTAAAAAAAAAAAAAAAAAAAGCTCAAGTGGATTGAGATCGTGTTATACTTCTCTTTCATTTTCATCCATAAATATAAATTCTTATTTTGGTTTGGTATTCTTTCAAGGTTTAATTTTTCTATTTTTTGTGGTTTCTTTTCTGGACTAGATTAGCTCTCCTGGTGTCATTTTAGCTTTCCTAATACGTGAGGTTTCTAGGAAAAATTAGCTAAATAGCTTTTTGATAGAATTTTGGTTGTTGCTTTTCTTGGATTTATTCATCAGAAAGATGTATTTTTAACTCTAGTCCAGATTCTTTTTCTTTATTCCTAATTGAATATCAATCGGATTCTGTTAGTGGATGGTGGGACATGATTCTACCAAGTAGAATCTTGGCAGTAGATGCATCAATGGGTGACATTGTACATTTTTTTTTCCTTTTTGGTTGTTCGTGACCCCAATGGCAGCCAAGCCTTTTATACATTTTTTTAGTTTCACTTATTTTCAACTTTCTTGCAACTCTTTTTTTTTTTAATTTTTGTTGGAGATGCGTTTTTTCTTTAGATAGTAATTTTGGGTTAGTTTAAACACAAATTATGATGAACACTTGATTTAGTTTTAATACCCACAAGTTTGTTGAATTTCCTATTAAAATCAATGGGGGAAGGACTGTTGAAAGTGCAACTTTTTAGTTACTCTTTTCCTTTATTCTCTGTCTTCTTTTTTTTATTATTATTTTTGCTAACCTTTTCTTATTCTATAGGCTTTTGCATATGGGTTTTATGGAATTGTGTTTGTAATTTATGTCCATACAGAAATTTATTCTACTTATTTTGACTGTTTATTGGATGCACGGTTAAAACAGTAGTAACCTATAAAATCATTATTTTCATTATTCAATAGAAAAATTCTTTTAATTATGTTAGGACTTTTCTTTCCCTTTTTCTCTATTTTTTTTTAGATTATTCCAAACTCCTTAATGCACAAGGCCAAATCTTTCTTGGATTATATAACTGTTCTCAAAATCATTATTTCAAAAGACATGATAGCTTCTAGAATATTTAGAGATAAATTAGATCTTGCTTTGGTGTTAATTAAAGTTTCAAATTCCTTTGGTGTCAGAATCTTAACTAATCATTTCTACGTGAAATTTGTGCTATTTGCAATAGATTCTAGGGAGGATGCGGATCAATTATATGGTATGTCTTTTGATGAGAGTGGAAAATTAAATGTAGAGAGAGAAAGTGGAAAGAAAAGGCTCTTATATTATTGAGGGTGAAAGATATAATAACAAGGATAGGACTTCTCCCTATTTATAGATTCAGATGGGGCGTCTAAACAGCCTAGCATATTTTACACTACTTGGGTGATTTACATATTTGCCTTAATCAGTTATGCCATGTGGACAGCTTCACACAATGACTGGTGTCACGTGAGCATCCTAATTCTACTATCATCATCCTTGGATGTTAAGCTATACACTAAAAACACATGCGAATAGCAACGAAAATTTTTTATTGCTATCGGATTATTAGCAAGAAATTTTGCCACGTATCAGGCTGGGGTCAATAATTCGTTGCTAAATTAATGACTAACAGGTAGATGAAAGTTGCAACGATGAATTCGTGGCTACACACGTGGCTGAATCAGCAATGAAAAACTTTCGTTGGAAAAGCTGTTGGAATGGACGTAATCTGTTTTCATTGCAATTTTTGTTGGAAAATTTTTGCAATTTTTGTTGGAAAATTTAGCAATGATTCAGATATTCGTGGCTATGAACGTTGGATAGCTCGTGTACCACGTGGGTAACGAACATCGAATTTCGTGGCTATTTTGGTTCCAATGTTTAGCAACGAATGTTTTTCATCAGTAAAAACGTTGTAAAACTCGTGTACCACATGGGTGGGATGGGTACAGCTACGAATTTGCTTTTCAATGCAAATTTTGATGGTTCTAGGCACAGCAAGCTATGAATTTGCTTTTTGTTGCAATTTTTGTTGGTTCTAGGCACAACAATCAATACTTTCATTGCTAAATTATGGTAATGTTTGTGTCTCAACTATATAGTAAGTTCCTCTACATTTTTCTTTTCGATTCAAACTTATTCAATGAATTTTGTCATATCTAAAAAGTTTGTTTTGTATGAAATATAAATATCAAGAGTTGAGTCAAGTTGGTTGCGATGGTGTAAAGTAGCCTTTAGCGATAAAATTTTTTTTGTGGAGATCTGATTTTGGTCAAGTGAGCTTAAATTTGAAATTTTTTTAATATTTGACTTTTACATTTAGTAAAGTAGTTAGATCTTGATTTTTGCATTATTAAAGTTGTACATGTGGCTAATACAATTAATCTATAATTATATTAATTTAACATTATAATATATGTTATAATTTAATTCTGATAATTATTTGCTGTGTGGATATGTACAACACAAATTAAGAATCAAAGAAAATAGGCAATGGATGTATAATTAGAATTTACCAGGTCATCGGGGATGTATGTTAGGGTTTCGCACGAGTTTGGAAGAATTTTTGACATTTGCAAACGCCAAGGTGTAATTGCAGTACATGGACAGAAACAATATTAGGTGTCCAAGTTCAAAGTGTAGGAATTTTAAATTTCAAACCTTGGACAAAGTAAGAGAGCACCCGTCCAGGTATGGATTCATGTCCGACTATAACAATTGGACTTGTCACGATGAAATTTTTTAAGAATATGTGAATTACAATAACATGCAAGTTCCTGTCACTCAGTCATTTGATGATTACAACCAATTTAATCCCTATCAAAGAATGGTCTTTGATGTTGTAGGACAGAATACTGGTCCAAACTGGGGACAGGATAGTACTAATTACGAGCACTCAGTACGAGCCACTTAATGTTCCAACAAGATCCATTAATAGGTATAGGACATGAAGAAGCTTTCTGTAAGCGGTTTTGGGATGCAATGAACGTTACAAATCAGCCTTTTTGGGATGGCTGCCATAATCATTCTTAATTATCAATGATTTCAAGGATCCTAATATTAAGGTTGAGAATAATATGTCTAAAAACTACTTCACAAATGATTCAATGGTGCAATTGATGCGTGAGATGATGCTGGAGGACAACATATTGCCCAACGACTTCAATGAGGTAAAGAATTTGGTCAAAACCTTAGGTCTTACAATTAGGAGAATAGATGTAATCCCCAATGGATGCATGTCGTCCTGGAAGGACAATGAGGATGCAATTTTTTGCAAGTGGTGTGAACTTCTAAGATACGAGGCCAAAAGGGGCAGCAATGAGTGATGCCTATTTAGAAAAATATCTAGTTAAATCATTTATAAAATATCTGAATCCTAATACTAATTAGGCGGCATCTCGCAAGTAAACGGTTGTCAACTAATAGTAAAAGGAAGTAGGAATCGAACCCACAAGGATTGGTTGGTGATTATCGATTATTTGCTTGGATTATTAGTTGAAGTGATTGAATTTAAAGTGATTTAACTAAAACTAGATTTTAAAACACTAAGAAAGAAATTTAAAGGATAGAAAAACAATTTAAAAGTAAACATTAACACTAAAGAAAGCATGTAAAACAAAAGCATTTTTAGAGAGCAATTGAGGGTGCAAGTAAGAAGGAAAGCATTTTAAGGAAGTAATTTACTAAAGAAGCATAATTAAAGAAATTTCATTAATTAATCTACCCATTTACTACTAAGAAAATAAGTAAAGAATGCAATTAAACAAAGAAAATTCAACTAGACTACTATAATTATCTAATCTAAATTATAAATTATCACTAAAAAAGTATTTTTTAAGGAAGTCCATAAACATTTAAAAATTACACTAAGAAATCAAGTAAAAAAAGCATTTGAATGAAAATCTCATGAACTAATTCTACCAACTAAACTAAGAAATCAAGTAAAGGAAACAATTAGATGAAAGTAACTAAACTAAAATACTCTAAAAAAAGACAAAGTAAATGAGTAAAATAAACATAAAGAGTTCTTGTACCAGGAGTCTTTAATCTACAATTAGGAACTTGCAAATTACACTACACTACATCTATTCTAAGAAAATCCCCCTCAAGACATAAAATAGGAAGGAAAATGAAAGATAACTCTAGCCTGCTTCTACACCTACTAACACACCCTAACTATATGAAAAAGAGGTTTAAATGTGCTATTTATAGTGCTAGGGTTGGGGAAGAAGTTTCAATCACAAAATAGCTTCGTTCAGGACATTTTAACTTTCTAGAACTTCGACTGCGGTTGTTAATTCAGCTTCAGCACTTCTTTACTATTTTGCTCCAAAAATCCTCATTGATGTCCGATTGATTTACTACTTTTTTCATGTGATCCTAACACACAAGAGCATATTATTAGCTATAATAAATACTTGATTCTTAAACACTAAAACAAAAAATTCACAATAGAGACAAAAAACAAAAGACGAACAAACAGTAATGAAAATCGACTCCTAATGGAATTAGGTTAAATAAAAGATACAAATTCTAAACACCAGAACCTACTAAAATATGGCAATTAATACCTAATTAGGAATTAGGTATTAACCTATTCTCACACATAAACATAAAAATATTCGTTGTACTAAACAAAAACACGCACTAAATCACTAAGAATACTCGAAACTAGGGGCAAAACACTCAACATTAGAATATATATAACTCTAATTTCCTATAGTTATCAATAGGAAGCCAAGACCCTTCAAGAAATTATTCTATTTCCCACTAACACCTAGATTCTAGAGATCATTGTACACATCTCAACTGACAACTTTACATATGATGTGGCATGCAAATCATAAAACAAAAGATGATCTTATGTGTCATTCTTCGAAGAGCAAGGTGTGGAAGCACTTTGACAAGACTCATCCTGATTTTGCATTGGAAACCTGTAATTTTGGCATAAGGTTGTGTGTTGACGGATTTGCCCCTTTGGTAAATTTGGAAAGACATAATCATGTTGACCTAGTATCATAACTCCTTACAATCTACCGCCAAAAAGGTGCATGAAGGCACTATACATGTTTTTAACACCAATTATACTTGCTCCCAAAATCCAAAGAAATTTATTGACATGTGTGTGCAACATCCATTGATAAAAGAATTGCGACAATTGTGGTACCAAGCAGTTCCTACTAGGGACATCATGACAGTGGACGTATTTCGCATGAAGGTTGCCCTTTTATGGACAGTGAACAATTTCCCTGCATATGGGATGCTGTCTAAATAGAGTAATGCTGACCTTCTTGGGTGTCCTATATGCATGAAGAGGTCAAAGGTATTCAGGTTGAATCACAGTAGGAAAGCTTGTTATTTGATTTTTATAAGCAATTTTTGCCTTGGAATCATTCTTATAGAAGGAAGAAGAAGGATTTTACCACAAAAAAAGTAGAAAAAACTCCTCCAATATTGAGGTTGTCAAGGGTCAAAATTTTTGCTCGAGTCAGTTGAATAGAGCACACGATGATCCCCAATACATACCTAATAGATACGAGAAATATCACAAGTAGGAGAAAAGAAGCATATTTTGGATTTGCCATACTGGAGTACAAATCTTATTCCCATAATGCAGACATTGTACACATTCAGAGTAGAACATGCTTGACAATATCTTCAATACCATAATAGAAGTCATTGGGAAGACAAAGTATAACTTGAACACAAGAAAAGACTTGCCAGATATTTGTTATCATCCAACACTAGAAGCAGATGTGAGGGGCACTGGTCCGAAATCGAAAGTAGTGTACACATTTACCAAGAACGAGAAATGGGTGGTCTGCGAATGGTTGAAGGATTTAAAATTCCTAGATGGCTATGTCTTAAACATTAGTGGGTGCGTTGATTTGAACAAATGCAAGTTGACGGGAATGAAGAACCATGACTGCCACGTATTTATGGAAAGGCTACTCCCCATTACCTTTAAGGGGCTTCTATCACAGTTTGTGTGGTTAGCCTTAATAGAGGTTAGTCTATTATTTCGAAACCAATGCTCCACATTGTTAACCTCAACAAACATGCAAAAACTTGAAAATGATGCTCTCGTAATCCTCTGCAACCTAGAGAGGGTATTTCCTACAGCCTTCTTCGACTCTATGAGCAGTATATGATAATTTGCTTGCCTTTCAAAGCAAGAGTTACGGGTCCGGTGCAATATCGGTAGATGTACCCATTTGAAAGGTACAATGGTTTGGTTTTAATAATTATATATTTTTTAATGTGTTTGTATTGAAAGATATTTAATTTGTCTGTGGATTTTTATTTCACCTGAAAAGGAAGATTAAGAATAAGGCGTGCATTGAAACCTCAATTTGTAATACATACATTGTGGAAGAGGTAACAACCTTTGCACTGTACTATTTCAAGCCGCATATTTAGTCGAAGAGGGAAAGAGCCTATAGGAATGATGAAGGGTTTGTCGATCCTAATGTACCTTCGTTCTCTATTTTAAACTATTTAGGTAGATCCGATGGCATTTGAAAACAAGGCTACTTACTTGACGACGAAAGACGAGTAGCCCACATATATCTTGCTATATTGCCCTAAAGTGGGGGCATATGTTCGGTGAGATTTTGTAATATTTTAATTTTGTACTTGGGTTTTGATGTTTGTTCATGTTTATTAAAATAAATTAATGTTTCTAATACGTTTGCATATATAGTATTTTTTAATCTTCAAGTTACGACGTACCTGACCATATAATTGATCAGATGTGTAATAACTAGTTTGTAGAGTGGTTCAAACAGATTATAAGATATGGGATAAATGCATTATATATAGAGTAATATTCTTATGACATAGTATTCGTCAAATGACAAGTGATATGTTTTTGTCCCGTACAGATACTAAGTGAAAATGACAAGATCATGGAAAAGGGATTACTGTACCATTTTGCCTGGGGACCGAACATGCAAGTTAGAAGCTGGCTGGCATATTTCGTGAACAAGTATAAATTTTAGACTTGTGCCCACGGATCTGACAAGGGAACCATGAACAGTGGTGTTTGTTTTGAGAGTGCTTCTAATGACTTCTGCAGGCTACTTGAAAATATCACAGAGGTGGAATATTTCAGACTTGCCATGCATGCAATACTATTAAAATGTCTTTGGTATGAATATTGTAACCCTCGTTAGAGGGAAAATATGCATCACAAGTACAACTTAGTAGAAATAAAACATAAAAAGCGCTACAGGAGTTACAATCCATTCAGCCTTACTCAATAAGTAGTTCAGGTGTACAATGCATCATATCCAAGTCTAAAGCGAGATCGTGCTTATTGGTTAGCTATTTGCAAGACAAGAGTTCATTCCAAAATTGAAGAATATTGGAACGATACGGTGTACCAACAAGATAGAATCCCAGCACCAACTAAGCCATAATTGCATGATATCGCAATATTGTGGGATCCAAGCGGTGAAGTGGTATTCGTTGATGAAATTGAAATGCATTTACCCGACTTAGGTACTACTGGTAATGAAGAAGAAGATGATGATGCATCATAGGATGAAGAAGACGATGACGTTGATAATGACGAAGCCAACGAATTTGATTTTGACTAGTTTACCTTAAGTAATTTTTACGTTATGCTAAAATTTAAATATCTTTGGTATGAACCAACTGCAAAGTTCTTTTAAAAAAATTGAAAAAAGTATCTTTGCGACTGATATATATGTTGCATAAATAGCGTAAGTTTTTATTTATTCAAAACAAATTACAAGTGGTAATTGTTTAAAAGTTAAAAAAAATTCAGATAATTTAGCAACCGAAATATCTTATTTTTTTTTAAAAAATAGAGATAATCGGTTGGTAGGTTATCTAAAAAAGTAATAATTCAAAGTAGATCGGTATTAGGAAGTTGCAACAGAATAATCCATCTATATATTAATTTTTTTTAAAAGAAAAATTAAATTTTCGTTACTTAGTAGCTGATAATTCTATTGCCAATTAAAGTGCAAAACAATAAGGTAAATTATTTTGACAAGTGGTTTTAAAATTGTGTATTTATAAATCATTTTCCTATTTATGAATATAAAATTCTAAAATAATTAGATCTTGAAATTCTTGGACAAATATATTGTTTTGAAGATATACCTTCATAAGGAAAAAAATATTGTACAAATAAATAAGTGTCACTATAATTATATATATGTACACAACTAAATTAGAACATGAACTGCTTAAAAAAATTAGAACGAAAATTTCAAACTTCCTCCTTTTTACAGAAAATTTATAGCGCAAATCAAATTTAAAGGGGAATTCCACACCCTCCCCTTTTCTATTTTCCTCTCTGCCCAATCACCCTTCTTCCTTATCGACAAAACTCCTCTACCCCCACCCTCTTCCTCTCACGATCTCTTTCTCTCTCCCTCATAACCCGTACTTTTGTTTTTTTGTTTTTTTTCTTTCTTTTTCACTAGCACCAACGCACACATCACCACCATCATCATCTATCTCCTCCGTCACCACCACTAAAACTGCCCCACCCAAACACCTGCACAAACGACTTCACAGCCCAAGCATCACCTCGTAATTCTCTACTCGAAGCTCAGACTGTCGCCATTCTTAAGCCGCTGTGGAGTCATTGCAAGGAGGAAAGTAATCTTTTCTTTTGTCTTTTAAAAATTTTTTTTTTTTTTTGAAGATTCATTCAGTCTATGTTAATTGAGTTCTGAACTGGCATGTTGGATTTGGTATGATTGTTGAAATACTGGCACAAATTACATATGGATTAAGTGAGAATGTGCTAAATTCAATTTCAAACAATATTAGAATGTATAAACGAAGCTAAATTCAATTTCAAACATTATTAGAATGTATGAACGAACCCTAATGTGGAATTTTAAATTACAATATAGTTGTTTGTTGCTTTCTTGGTCTGATAATTATTCTTGCATGGATTATTGGATTGTTGTCTTTAATTTGAGTTACTTTCTCAAAGTAGAGACTTTTCGGCTAGAAATTGGTCAAATCACAATAATTTTACATACATGAATTTTAATTTGGGTTAAATGCAAAAAAATCTCTTGAACTTACAATTCAATTGCACTTTGCTCACCTCAACTTATTTAATAAGCAATTTGCCCCCTATCCCTTACTTCTTTATGTTTTGAGACAAAATTGCCCTTACTATTTTAATATTTTTTCATTTTTTTCTTCTTATTACCAATTTAATTATTTTCTCTCTCATATTTTTCCTTTTATCTTTTTATCCATTCTTTCTAACTACTGTTAAATTATTATATTAAAAGTAATTGATTAGTTAAAAGCTCTTATTTTTTTAGATATTTATAAATAATTTATAGATTAAATAAGTTTTTTAATACAAGCAACATATATTAAATAGTATAATATAGATTTTGTGAGTTTTTCAAATGTTATATTAACAAATAAATAAACTATAAAAGGATAAAATAATATTTAAAAAATTAAAATATATATTCTAAGTATGCAAACGAATTTTTTTTTTGTGCCATATCATTCACGGGTTATATTTTAGTTGAATTTACCGTAATTTCAAAATCCCTTATTTTAGACAGCCGTAATATTTTCTTACTATATTTTTTTCGTTATTACATCGTAAATAAAATGTTGTACATATGTTTTCATTCTATAATTTTATTTGTATACTATAAATTTTTTAATTTCCTCTAGCTCAAAAATTTTAATTTTTTATTTATTAATCTTATTATTAATAGTTAATAAAAATTTTTATATTATAACAAGGTATATTTATTATATTATATTTATTGCATTAGAGGATGATTAATCTATAAATTAAATTATTTAGACACGTGTGAAAATTTAGAACTTTACTTAATTAATTATTAAAAGCAAAGTAATTATTTAGTAGTAGCAAGAGAGAATAATGAAAAGAAAAAAGAAAAAAAAAAACAAGATAGAGAAAATAAAAAAAAGGAAAAAAGAAGAAAAAAAGAAAAACAATAATAATTAAAATAATAGGGGTAATTTTGTCTCAAAACATAAAAATGGTGTAAAGTACTTATTAAATAAGTTGGGGGGGGACAAAGTGCAACTAAAGTTAAGTTTAGGACATCTATTTTGCATTTAACCCTTTTAATTTTCTGCCATTTTTCCCTCTTTTCTACGAAATCTAAATTCATAACCGTGTTCTATGCAGAAAATCGAGTCTAGGGTTTAAATTTCATGTGATTTGAAGGTTGTTTGAGAAATGAATAAAAATCAAGAAAAAAACAAGAAAAGGAGGAAAAAACATAAAGTTGAAGGTAGAAGACGATGTACAGTCACCTGACCTTCCAATATTTTTAAAAATTATTGTTTAGTCCCTCAATTTCACCCTCTACTGGTTTTGACCCCTAAAATTTTGTAAATTACATTTTTTGATTTCATAGCGATTGGTTTTCAATTTCATAAATATATTTATCTACTTATCATTGATTGCCCTAGCTGCATGTTTCTTGCACTACAAACATTGATAAGTACCTTTATGTAATGTACATAATACAATAAAGTTAACAATATCATTTTGTGTCTTAGTATGCTTCTGAATTAAAATCTAGCACCACTATAGTATATTAGGAAATTCTTTGGCTATACTAGAGCGTGTGGACTCTAGCACCCCTTTTTTTTTATTGGGATTGGTGAAGAAGCCTCTCTGTAATGAGGCAAGGACTAAAATGATAAGTTTATTGTTTTAGTTACATTTTAGTCCTTACACTAGTTTTGTGTCAAATGACCCACTTTAATCATAAGAGAAGATTTTGTCCATCAAGCGGGAAAGAGTACAATCGAAAATTTTTTATATGGATCCGATTCACGGGGTGAGATGGACATCTTGGTCCATATTCCTCCGAATCACCCTGAAGATGTTTATTTTTAGTGAGTTGGAGTGATGTGGATAAATATAAATTAAAGGATTCATCCCACCTACCATGGATCGAATCCATATAAAATTTTTCCGAATATAACCCGTAAGTGGGGGGTCCATATCATCTGTCCAGATACTTTTGTTGTCAAAATAACTAAAATAATAAGAGTACTTTTTGCATATTGTGATTTGAGTACAGTGGGCAATTTTTAAGATCTTTGCAGATAACATAACGATGATTTGAGGAGGAGGATTTTCATTGAACTTTGTGCTTGACATTGAACTACTGGTTTGGTTGAAATCTTAAATTCTGCAGAATTGTGTGTTATGAATTTTGTAGAATATTGAGTTATGCCAATGTGTATTTCATAAGTGTCGTTCCCTGTTCATTTGAAATCGAGTTTTGACTTATTATATTTATTTTTGTTGACTACTATCTGCAGTGACATATCATATATATTTTCATTTTGATCATTTGGAGTTTGATTTGGGTATAGATACTTGCTATTTATTGTTGAGAAAGGAGCTAGAACCTCCAACATCATCAACTGAGATTTTCTCTGCAATATTCTCTCATCCATCTATGCTATATTGGTTATTTATTCTGTTATTTTTTTGTCCATTTACTGTCCTTTTGTATTTTATACAATGTGACATATTCTATGTTCTATTAGTCCTATTCTTTCTTTTGAAGCATACTTTCAATTTAATTTCAAATGAAGACTTTTTTAATGTTGCATACTTGTATGTTACACTTGATTTCGTCAAAGTTATATCTGTCAAATTGAGGGTTTGAAGGCACTGCCTTAGGAAATTGAGAGATATTTGGATGAAAGAACTTTATCTCAATTTACATAATAGTGATAATTAAGAATGCTTGGATATTTGTTTAGATTTTGTGTGATATGATGATAAAAGACTTTGAGTTTTTCTAAGGTATCAGTTTTACTTTTAATCACACACAATTCTCTTCGCTAGTTAAGGTATCACCTTCCATTATGTTGGCTGGAATTTCACCGTACCTTAACTCAAAATTCATATGTTATAAATTTGTGAAATATTGGGAAAAGCACAGGAATGGGAAGATTTTTCGAATTGTCAAAATATAGGAGATACTCTGTTAGAATTTATTAAAAATTGTTGTATACTAAGAATTAATTGAATATTAACAATTGAAGATAATTTAGTGGCTAATTAGTGGAATTTAAACTTGGTTATTTTATTATTTTTTGTATTGGAATAGGCTCATTTGCACTTTACTACTAGTATGGGAGACTCGATTAGCACGAATCATATTTGGATTGACAGTTCATTTGAGACCCCGTGTATACTACAGTTTAAGCACCGATCATAATTTGTTAGGCTACACATCACTCCTGACAACGATGTGTGAGTACTATGTTACTAGTTTTAGGCCTATTTTATCTATTGCTATTTTATTACTTGTTTTATTTGGAACGACAAACCACTGCAGGTATTCAGACTCCAGTAAGAGAGTCAGAGATCTCAACAGTATCATCAAGTCCCGTTGGCATGAGCAGTTTATCAGTTAAACGGCTGCACCACAAAATATACGCGATTTAGGTAGAATGAGTTCAAGATAAAAATTCAAATTATTTGTTGATTATCCTTCTTTATTGACTGAAATTGTTGTTTATTAATTTTTTTCTAAACTTTCGTAGCGCCGCTTCTCATGGGATGACGTGGACAATTTTGAGATCTTTTGGATCTTCAAGAAAAAATTGGAAATTATTTGCGCGCCACCATGATAAAGGTCAAGAAACTCATACGAAGAAGTCGGATTTCATAGCCGAGGTGGTTTGGCTCCAAATTGTGGTCGACTGAGACGATCCAAAGAAACCCGTAAAAAGGGATACAACAAACAAGAAGAACAAGATTTCCCCATACACCGGCAGATCAATCAACATTTGGGAACACCAAAAAAGGCTAGTATATTTAGTAAAAATTAATTCTTCACTTTCTAATTACGGTTTAGGATTAACTTTTATAAACTCATAGGGTACTAACTTATTATATATATATATATATTACACACAGAAGAATTAGGTGATACCCCTATTAGGATAGACTCTTCAAAAGGTATTATCTAAAAAAGGATAAAACTTGGATTGGATCGCGGGTTCAGTCCGTATACGAGTACTACAACCTTTGGACAGCTTGTACTAAGCAAACAGAATCTCCAACCATTGGCGAGTCCTCCCAACCATCAGCCAATCCAACGAAAATGTGGATGGAGGCTGCTAGCAGAGTCAAGTTTGGGAGGGTGTTCGATATGGTCCACTAGCCAGAGAGTACATATCTTCTATCCGTGTCAGTGTTGTATGTTCATCTGCACCGCCTCTACGGTCTCTCTACCTCTACCTCCTCCTAAAAAGTGTTAGCCAGTTCGAGTTAATACAAGTCAAGGAGAAGTTTCAATGGAGGAATGACGCACTGGAGAACGCATTTCACAAAATGGACAAGGAGTTGAAAGATATGTGCAGGTGGTTGGCTCAAATGGTTGGGGTTGTGAAGAAACTACAGCGAGTTTTGGGTCTTGACTAGATCAGCAGTTTGGGCGGGCCTCCAAATGGAAATCATGGTCCATTTGGACCGTCTATCAGCTATCTTTTTCTTTTTTATTTATTCTAAACATTACTTTTATACATGAATCTTTGTCCTTTCATTGTTGAACACTATTTTTTGTTCAATTTTATTGCACATTTGTTATATTTTTGTATAGTTTTGGATTTAAGCAAATTGGTAAACATAACTATTTTGTATATTTATACAATAAATTTGTTGGTAAATTCGTTGCCAAATTTTAAAAAATAAATTACTTTTTAAATTTTTCGTTACTAAATTTGTTGGAAGTAATCAGAATAAATATATAAATTTGAAAGAAAAATTTCATTACTATTTGTAGTAATTTTTGCTACCAATCCGCCACGACATTTTTCATTGCAAAATCTAATGCAAACAATTCGTTGCTAATTCATGGCTAAAAACACTGCAAATTTTCCTTAGCAAGTTTGAGCCTAATGTACGTTGGAAAATACATGGATTTTTTTGTTGCTAATTTCAACGTTTCTATACAAAGTCAACTTTGAAGGCAATCGCCACGAATATTTCGTTGATAAATTCGTTGCTATTTCTAACGAAAATAGTATCGAATTTATTTTGTTGCAAATTAGCAACGAAATTTAGTTTTCGCTGTTATTTCGGTTATCCATTATCAAAATTACTACGAATAATTATTCGTTGCTAAATTCATGATTGTCCAAATTAGTAATGAATTTTTGTTATTTTTTCTTTGCTAAAAACATTGCTCTTCGCATCTTTTTTTTTTTTTTTTTTTCTTCAGTGATAGCTCTAATTACGCTATGCATCGATTCCTGTAAATAAATAGAATTAATATTTTATCATTTGAGAATCAAGTTAATTGTCCCAATCATAACTTGCATGTCATTTAAAGAATAACCGTATAATATTGACTTCTATGTAAATTTCTTGATACAGGTTCTAGAGGTTCAATGAAAATATTTGTGCTCAAGCCTTGGAATTTTCTTTGAATTTCATCATTTTGGTTTCAAGGCAAAAACTTATACTTGAGGTCTTGGAATTTTTTAGAATTTATTGGAGTTCGTCATCTGATTTTGATATTTCAAATATTGTACATTGTACTATTTCTTCCCTTTCCTAATAAGAAAAATCATTTTATTTTCCGCATTTATATTTAGGTATTTCTTTTAAGTTTTTTTTTTAATTTTAGTTGTTATATTATTTCCTCTTCTTTTTGTAAATATATTATCTGTTTATATGAAAAAATTAAAAGTGGATTGCTAATTTTCAGTTTCTCCCTAGTTGATGTTTGTTCTTTGGGTTAAAAATAAGCAAAATGCCCCCTCTAACTATTATCTTAGTTGCAAAATACCCCCTAAATAATTTTAATAGGCATTTTGCACCCTTGACATGTGGTCAACTATCTAAAATATCATTTTTGGTAGAAATTGACTATTTTACCCCCAATACATTAGTTAAGTGAAATGTCATTTTCTTCTTTTCCTTTATTATTTTCTAATCCTTTTTCCCATTGTTAAAAAATTATATTACTTTTAATATTTTATTAACTATAACATCTAATATTACATGCATCTTAAAATTTAATTTTTAAATTAAAATATATTATAATAAATAATATATATTTTATTGTAATACAGAATTTGCAATGAATTATTAATACTAAAATTAACGAATAAAAAATGTAGAACAAATATAGCCTAAAAAAACTTAAAAAGTTTATTCTAAGTATACAAATAAAAATTATGCATGTAGAGTCCTTCGATTGACATATTTTGGCCAAATTTATTGTACCTTATATTTGCTAGTTATAATATGGGAGTTTTATTATACTTTATTATCATTAAGCCAAAAATAAATTTTTTTGCATGAATTCTCATTCTATAATTTATGTGTATGTTAAGAGTATTTTTTTAAAAATTTTTGTACTCGATACATTATTTTTTTGTAATTGGTTTATTTGTAGAAGTATATCAGTAATAAATGCACAAATTGTACATTGAAATAAAAATATGTTACTTGTAATATAAAGTATATTTGATTAAATTATCTAGGCACATAAAAATTAGCACTTGTAATTCATGTATACCTAAAATTATTTAGTAGCATGGGGATTATATGGACCCTTCTAAGCCATTATTTTTTTTCTAAAAAAAAATTGAGTATTTGCCTATTAAAATTAATGGGGTCCATTTTGCAATTTTTGTAAAAGTTAAGGGGGCATTTTGCTTGTAGCTGAAAGGGCATTTTTGTCCAAATAATTTAAATATTAGAAAAAATTGTTACTTTTTGGATAGAAAATAGTTGGAGGGTGAAAAATGCCTATTATCAATTTGTTGAAGGGGCATCTTGCAACTTGAGTGAAAGTTGAAGGGGGCATTTTGCTTTTAACCCTTGTTGTTTTTTGCTGAAAGAAGGAAAAGAGGATGAGAGGGTAGAGAGTAAAGATTTTATTTTTCTCATACTATCAATAAACTTTAAATTGGAGTAATAGATTAAATATCATCATTGTTATTCTAATTGTCGATATTAAATATATATAGACATTTATCCTCCAGTACATAGTACATGATATTCCGCTAGTATATAGTAAACAATACTCCCTCCGTCCAATTTTATACGTCACTCTTTATATTTTAATTTATCCTAAATTATTTGTCACTATTTAAAATGACAAATTTTTAAAGTTTATTTTACACATTTTGCCCTTCATGCAAGTCCCAAAATATAGCATTAAATTCTTAGCTCAATATTAATTGCTCTCACAAGCCATTTCAAAATTTAAAGTACCAAAATCAACTAACAAAATTCGTATCTTAATTGAAAGATAATTTTATGGAAAAAGCATCTTATTTTGGGGGTCAAACACCAAATTTTCTTAAATTATGTGTAAATTTGACTATGTCAAATAAAATGTGACGGAAGAAATACTATAATAAGGGTCCATAGGAGATGGCAAAGTAGTTTAGGATTGGATAAGAATGCAATCATGCAAGAGAAGTCCCATAATTAACATCCGTTAACCAACTATTTCCCGTTGAACATTCCCTTGTGTGGTACCAATGCCAATTTAAAGCATACTTGAACCAAACTATGAGGGCTACCGTGACCACGTTAATTAAGATGATGTAGAAGCCTTTTGGTTGTCAATCACGCTATAAATCTAGCCTTCCAAATGGTTAGCTTATCAATTATTGCATGAACATTTTTTTAATAAATAAAAAGAGGAAGATAGGTAATTTATTTAAGGAATATTCACAATTTAAGACATTACAATCATACCACATTATCTTGTACTCTGATAAAAATTAATTGAACGTATGTCCAAGTGGAAAAAAACAAAAATGTGTATGGACTGGACCTTTTCCTCACGACCACTATAGCTTTTTCCAATTGGTGACATGAACGTTGATGAATATATATATATGCAATGAAGGTGATGGATTTGAATATACCAATAAATTACGAGC
The DNA here is from genome assembly GCA_025175665.1 of Cinchona pubescens. Classification (NCBI taxonomy): domain Eukaryota; kingdom Viridiplantae; phylum Streptophyta; class Magnoliopsida; order Gentianales; family Rubiaceae; genus Cinchona; species Cinchona pubescens. The sequence continues at coordinate 3,805,464 of JANKKI010000064.1, forward strand.
CAGCTAGCCAGCAAAGATGGCAATGACTTGGGTGGGTGGCAGCAATAAAGATTTGTATTAAGTAATTTGGCAAATGGAAGGATGAAGTTGTTGGGCCAATATACAATCTAATTTAACTCGCTATTGTACAGAGTGCCTAATATCTTCAAGCAAGCATTCATTTTGTGGAAGAAACCATTTTCTTGGCTTTGGCAGTTGGCACAAATTAAGGGACGGCCTACTTGGCATATTTTTTGAAAAATTCTTTGTTACTCATTTATTATTACAGAGTGAGTATTGCAGGTCACTGAAAAGTAACGAAACTTTCTTATTTTTCAGTCATCTCAACGACTGTCATATCTATTTTACACTGCGGAATGAATAATCCAGACTTGTTCTTTTTGTCTTTCACCCCAAGAATCTTTTGAACTATGCAAAACTCATGTTTTAAGAAAAAAACTTTCACTTTTCTAATTGTTTCAAGGAAAATTTTTAATGACATTGGTTGAAGAAACTCATCCCAAAGAAAGTTCTATGGATCTCACCTTGAGAACAAGGAAATTGTTAAAAAATATAAGAAGTGGTAACATTGAAAGAATAAAACAAAATATTAATCTGCTTGGCTTTCTGGAGGCAACAATACGCATATCAATGTTCACATTGTACATATAAACAAGTACACTACGTACGTATTCTACAGTTTGTGTAAAATAAGCACATCAGCTCCTAAGAGGAAATGATAGTAAAAAAAAAACACGAAAGGTTTCTGTAAATCAAGCTAGCAATAGTAGGATCCTACATTGTATTAAACCAACTTCATTAATTTCTGGATTTATTTTATTAATATGGAGAAAATAATTAATTTAGTCAAGTTGGATTATACAAACGATATTAATTATTAACTAATTCTCAATAAACCTCAATTTCATTTTAATTATCGTTTTCGGTTGGTGAACAAAGATTAAAAAACTATAAAATTACATCAATTTTTTTTTATAAAAAAAAACTAGTTATAATCCGTACATGAGCACTGGTATAGTTTTAGTCTTTTCAATTGAAGGAAATAAAAGTATTTTTCACAAATTTTTCATATTGTGATCTAAATAATAATGTTTTCTACAGATTTTGAGATTAATTTTTTTAATTGAATATATTGGATATATTATTATGTGAAATATATTAAAGACGAAAATTTAGAATATTCGTACAATCTTTAATTAAATGTACCTGAGTTATAATCCTTCAGTGTAAAGAAAAAATAATAATTTAATGTTACATTTCAAATAACTTTGAAGATATTATAGTTATAAATCATAATAATTTGCATGTGAAAAAGGATGCCTAAAGAGAAACATCAACTAATTACATGATTCTTCCTTTTTTAATATGATACGAACAGTAAAATTTAAAAACATGTAATAGATAGATTTTGTACAAGACATATTTATTTAAACGATATATAAAATGAAATAGTGGGAGTGCTAGTAAGCAATTTCTAGTTAAATCAAATACATGTATATCAACGGGATAAATTCTATATATAAAACTAATACGAAATGACATGGACACAAAAATAATAGTAAAGCAAGGAGCAATTAATGTATATGCTGTGGTGCAGGGTCCTAAACCTTGAGAATGCGCGTTGGCCCAGCGAGGACAGGCATCCCCATTGAGAAAGATGGAGCATTTAAGTGACATAAAACCGATGGGACTTATGACTTCTAGGAATAATCAATCAGTACCCACTTTCCAGCTCACAGTCCAAATGTAATTCCAAACAAACTTGCTATCTGTTAGTATCATTTCTAATTTCTTGTGGTTGACTCAATCGAGTAGCATGCAAAATTGGTAGGTGGTAGATAACATGTTCAAAATCACTTTCCTTAGTTCGTTATGATCAATCATTCAAAATCATATATCAAATAGAGATTTATGAAAGAGCTATGACATGATAGATATATTGTGAAACATTAGGCCTCAATCTCAATACAAGTGCAAGGAGATTTTCTATTGTGTAAGGCCAACACGATATTAAAAAAAAATTTATTTACAAGATTAAAATTCAATATTATTTGTTAATATTAATTTGCATTGTAAAATCTTATTAAATTATAAATTTTTTATTTTAGATATTTTGTTTAATTCGATTCTTTCTCACTAATCTTGTCAAGTGGTTTTGACTTTTGATTTTTTTAGTATTATGTAGATCCTGTGATTAAGATACGTTTACGTGTCCTCTCAATTATTTTCTTGAACGGAAACAAATTTTGAAAAAACATATAACAGAAAATTAGCCCCAATTTCAGTGAAATATAATTTGCCCAATTTACACCATAAGTAGATTTGATTTTTCTTTTTCCTATTTTGCGAACTGAACCATAGAAATAACTTCATATCTAAAGAATCTCCATGCATGTGCCCGCCTGGACTTTTCCATGTTCCACTTCATCATCTAGGTTTGCCTTTTCTGGTTCTGACTACTGATTACTGAATCCAATAAAAGGGTTGCCAGTAAAACTGTTCATAGGTATATATTATGCAGATTTAAACAAAGAAGAACCTGGGAACCCTTTAGTCCTGAAATTAATTACTAATTTTTTATACTTCATGACCATATATAGTGAAAAATCAGAATGTTCCCTCATTCCATATAACTGTGTATCTATTTTTCAAAAAATTATTTGCTATTCACTCCGCAATTATTGCAGACAGTTGGATAATTAAAAAGTAATAGGACCCATTGCTTTTCAGTTATTTTAAAGACTATCAAACCAACTCTTCATCATAGAGTGAGTAGCCAAGACTTACGTCTGTTTTTCAGTACTTAATTCGGCTTATTAGCAAAACAGTGATTTGCAGCACTGTGTTAAAAACTGGCTAAAGGGTTTTCTCAATCGGTCACTGGTTAATGTATAATGTATTATGTTACATTTGATATGAGTGATCAAGAACACATTCGTTGCCAAAAAAAAAAAAAAATGAAAAGATTCAGAAAGAATATAAAGTAGATGAACAAGAGTAACTACAGCAATTAATACAAAGGACAGAAATTTTAGCAGAAGGTACAGGAGGAGGAGAAGAAACAAGAGCATTAATACCATTTACCATCTAGCTCTTGCATTATCATCCCTTTAATTTCATGACTGAAAAAGCTAAAGCTTTGCTACCATTAATTCTAATTCAGAAAATCTAAATAATAATAATAATAACTAATGGAGAGAAACTTTCAGTCTTTTTCTTTTTTTTCCAAACTCAATATTAATGTAAAACTAAATTAATTAACTGACCCTTAGAATCAATTGTAGCAAAGCTCTTGATTTTTTGTGTCACTAATTGTGAAGAGGGTTCGGACCCGTCTGCACTAATCTCTTATAGTCTTCGTACATGGTATCAGAGTTGACTGCATTCTGATAATTTTGAAATGGTGATCCCTTGTTGAAAAAAACGTGCTTTTCTTGCTGGTGACCAATGAGAAGGAGCAACAATATCATGTTTACTCTCAGCTGAAGATAAACATAACTGACTAAAAATTAATAGTAATCCGCAAAACAAAGCTGCTGTTTTCGCCATTAATTGTCGTCCTCTTGCTCTTCTTCTTTGTCTTTCAGCTTCAATATTTGGAACTCCCATTGCATAGCCTCCAGACGGATTTTTTCTTTTTTTTTTGTGGGCACTTTCTAGGTGAAAATGACCATCTGAAAGTTGGAACTTGGGAGAGATCTCAGACTGAAATTTGGTAGTGTTATGGAACAAATTAAGAAACTTTTGACCTTTGGAAGAATGTGTTAATTTAGTGTTTGTTGTGTGTGTTGGAGAATTGAGAATTTGAGAGAGGGACAGAGATTGTGACAAAGGAAGAAAAAAGACAAGGGGAGAGAGTTCTATACTCCTTATCTTGTGCATTTAGTCACATGATCTTGACCCTTGATTCCTGGAACCATCTTCGTATATATAGTAATAGTAGTATATATATTTTCTCTTTAGAGTTCTGAATCTTCGAACTGTGTACCCTTTTAGTTAAAAACTAAATGGCTAATGGTTTTGGTATTTATTTTGGTGATTTGTGTATGGAAATATATACATCTTTGTGCTTGGAAGTGTGGAGTCGAATGGGACTGTCCAGTATAAATAGCCGTTGTCTGCGGAATATTTCAACTTTTATATATACTATATATATATATATGTTAAATATTATGATCTTTTTTATGAACTATTCCGTTATACTTTGAATGTTTGTACAGTACAATACTATGTGTTTTAAAAATTTGTATAGTACAAATTTTTAAAACTAAGATAATAGTTTCCTAAAAAGAATTGTAGAATTTCCATATATATATATATATATATATATATATATATATAAAGAGATTTAGATAGTTGATTATATAGTTCGTTAATCACCTAAAACAAAAAAGAAATCTTAGTTAACCTTTCTGCGTCCATGTGTGAGAGGAATTGTGTTGTTTATGGTCTTACTAAATTGTTTTTTCTTTGTTTTCATAACCTATCACATAGTGACTAGTGACTAGTGAATAATTGGCTTTGCAGTTAGCTTCTATAACTATAAATTAATCAGTCAATCCACAAAACTCTGAATTGACTTATTCATGAAAGACCTATGTTCAAATTCAACTGTTTGGTGCGTCTCCTTGTAAATATTGTTTATATATATATATATATATATATATCATATATATATATATATATATATATATATATATAAAATTAAATGGGGGTAAGAGATTTGAATATGACAATTCTCGTACCCAGTTCAATATTTTTACCTACCCCGTTACATGACTTAGACAATCTAAAGATTATCTACTGTAATGACTTATGACTTTGATACGTTATGTTCAAGCAAAAAAGGGAAAAAAAAAAAAAAAAAGACTTATACGTTAATTAGTGCCAAAATTGTAAAGGGAAAGTAATTTATACCAGGCCTAGTTTGGGAGTAGAGTATACAGAAAAAAGTAACTAAGAGAAACTTAAGTTACCCGAGGAAAATTCCCGAGGAAAATTAATAGGAAAATAGGAGGGTAAAAATGTACTAAGAATTTTTTATCTCACACTTTATTTTATTTATTATCCCACAATCAAATAAATTATTAAAATTATTTTATTAAATATCTCAATACAAACAAATCCCAATCACACAATAATTTCAATATCTCAATACACTACATGCTACAGTTACCGACTAGACCGGTTACGTTCATCCTACATGCACACCTTTCATAGGTAATCCTCTCCGTCTCTAATCGTCTTCCTCAGCTCTCTGCTTCCCCCTCCCCTCATTCCCATCTTAACCCCTATTCTTTCCGGGCTATTCTTGGTTAGATTTGATTCAAAACATTATATTTTAAACTCCATAATTCAAATTAATATGCCTCACTCTAATTTCAATGCCATTGAGCAATTAAGAAACCATGTGATTCCTTTGGTCCCTGTGTGGATTGTTCTTTTTCTCACTTTTTTTTCAATTATTTATTTTACTATCCACATTATTTTCTACTGTAATCTAAAAAGCTTTTTAGTCAGCCTTGCATTTTTCAGTCAATTTTTCCGTTTTGCACTATTCATTATTTCAACTATTCAAACTAATATTATGACTATCCATTATTTAGATTATTCATCTATACACATATTTTACTATTCACACATGCATTATTTTTTTGGACTATTCATTACCATCCATTGGTCTGAATTTTTTTTTCTAGCAAAGAAAAATAGAAATATAGATTCGAACTTCCAAACCTAGGGTAGGAAATCTGAATTATAGGCGAGAAAGTAGAGTTTAAAAAGATATACGGTTTCGGACATCTAAACTTAGGTTAGGAAGTCCGAATTATAGGCCAGAAAGTGGAGTATAAAAATGTACATAAGGTTCGAACTTCCGAACCTAAGTTAGGAACTCCGAACTATGGGTAGGAATGTGGAATTATTAAACGGTTATAAGGTTCAAACTGTCAAATCTACGTTGCAGGGAGTCCAAACTATAAGCTAAAAAATTGTAATTTTTGAATTGTATTTTTTAATGTTTGTTAAGGAAATACATATGTAGTACATGTATAAGGGTATATCTCACTTTTTGAGCTTTGAAATTTAAACGACAATGACGTAACTACCTTTGTGTATAATTTTTAGTACTTTAATTAATAGTGCAAAAAAATAAAAATAAAAAGTGCATGGAATTGTGGATTTTGATATTAGTAATTTCGTCCGACTTTCATATACGTATTTTTTATTTTGTGCAAAAAAGACTATACAAACACTTATTTGCTAATAATTATTTGCATTATTCACTATCTAAATACTTATTTAAATTTTTTGTTATTTGCTAAATAACTCAAATAATAACTTGAATAATGTGTCAAAATAATACTCCAAATAATGCAATTGCGGCCATAATCCTTCCTTTCTGCCAAACTAGAAGTGCTTAAATTTCCTTCCCTCCTCGAATTCGATTCTCACCCAATAAAGTTTTACACTAAACAGATATAGAAAAATTGATATTTAGCCAAATGTGTATTTTAGTCATTTGTTGATAAAATTTATATTATTCGTGTTCTAAAAACTTCACGCATAGTACTCATTTTTATGGCCCATTTAAGCTCACGGTCTTAATTTATTTTCTTTTCCTTTAATTTCTTACTAATAATGAAACTCTCAAATTAAGCGTAAGACTAGGAGGTTAAAAATGTAAATAAACTTTAGTTTGTAACTTGGGTAAATTATCATAAATTTCCATGTGCTATATACCATTCTAACCCATAACCCTATGTGTTTTAAAAATCTACCTTAAACTCTTATGTGCTTTAGACTAAATGATAGAATGGATGAAAATCATCCAAAGTAACAGCTTGTTACATGAAGACTATCCAACCCTAAAAGTACAAAATAGTTTGTTTTAAAATTTTTGTTTCTTTTTCCCCTTCTTCCCTGTTACGGTATATATCACCATGATAAGCTCATAATGCCTTATATTTTATCTATCATTTACTTACCATGTTTTTATGTGATGCAAGTAATATTCAAGTTAATTATAAGCTTAATTGTTATTTTTAGTTTATGTAGGTTTGGAATGGAAAAGGAGTAAAAAAGGATCAAGAAGTTGGAGACAAATCACAAGGATGAAAAATGTATATCGGCAAGGAGTCAATTTGGATACTATTTGGAAGTTTTATCATAACTTTATTGTCTGAGCTCTCATCGAGTAGATTCAAGACTCATTAGAAAGTAAAGAGAGAGAGCTACAACTTTTATGTTTTTTTCAAATTCCATCGGCATCAAGATTAAAATCAAGGTGGAAGTCGAAATAGGTGCACTGTAATTTGTGCACATGCGTGAGAAATTCCTTGCACGTGTGAAAACTCCAAAGAAGAAATTTTAGAAGCCTATTTCTCTAACATGCGCAAGGTTTTTTGTGCATGTGCACACGACGCAGCGTACTCCAACAGAATTTGTTATTTTGGCAACCTTTTTTGTTCGGTTGGACTCTTTTTTGAGGGCTTGTTCTCTCATGTTTCTATCATTGGATAGGGGATTTAACCCTAATATCCTCTATAAATACCCTATTGTAGAGAGAAGTTGAAAATCAATCAATCATTAGTTAGAGTAGACATTAGATCATTAGATTAAGTTTTTATTTTTCTTGTAAAAACTTCAAACTTCATCAACTCTCATTCCGGCTAAGGCTACAATTACTGAGTTTGCTTTCTTTATTCATATTCAATTCAATTCTAGTTCTTTATTGCAATTCGTAATTTTAAATTTAATCTTATTACATTTACTCTTCTTATTTATTAACTAAAGTTTGCTTTTGTTAAGGTTAATCACTTTCTTTAGCTTTAATTGGATTGGTAATTGTTCTTATTTTCTAAGTGATTAGAATTAATTTAGTAGGTAGAAAAAAAAATTTAATTAATTTTTCTAACTGGTGAAAATGTTTGTGAACCCTAATAATTGTTCCATAGTCCTTGTGGGCACTCAATCTACAAACTTACCTCGTATCCTTGCAAGCGTGTGACCGTTGATTAAGGTTACTAAGACTTTGATTATTACTTATTTGTGAACTAATAGACCTAATCAATTATTTACCCGAACAAGTTTTTGCCTCCATTGCTAGAAATTATTCTTGGTGGCAATATTAGGTTTAGCTAGCCTTACTAGATTAGATATTTTATTTTCTTTTAAATATTTACAATTACTTTTTGTTTTTAATTTTTCTTTTGGATCTTGCATTGATATTTGAACTTTGGTCTCTTTCTTATAATTTATGGTAAATACTCATTCTTCCAAACAACCACTACATCCTGGTGATTTGGAGATTGAGCAAATTCTAGCCAAAAATCACAGGAAACAACAAGAATCAAACCAAGGAGAGAATACAATGAAGAATCCGAACCACTATGTTGAGGAACAAGATGAGGTAGCGGGTAACAATGGCAATAGAGGTAATGCTAATCCTCGATCCCTTAGGGATTATGCTACTTCAAATTCTGAGGGGGTGACTTCTAACATTGCAGCCGAATGTCCGTACAAGCCAATAACATTGAGAATAAGCTTGCCTTGATCCAAATGCTTCAAACTCATATTATTTTTGAAAGTGGCCCAAATGAGGATCCATATGCACATTTGGTAAATTTTGAGAAAGTTATTAACATATTCAAGTACAATGGAGTGCATCCTGATTGTATTAGAATGAGAGCTTTTCCGTTTTCTCATCAAGATAGGGCAAAGGCTTGGTTACAATCTTTTGAACAGGGTACTTTTACTACATGACATCAATTGGCTCAAGAATTTTTAGTCAAGTACTTTCCACCATCGAGGATCACAAAGTTCCACAATGACATTACTTCATTTAAACAAATTACTAGGGAGAGCCAAAGTGAAGCATGGGAGCGCTTTAAAGAATTGCTTAGAAAGTGTTCACACCATGCTATTCCATTGTGGCTATAAGGACAAACATTCTATAATGGATTCTTTCCGAAGAGATTGATTGTCGATGCAAGTGCAAGAGGCATTTTCAGATATTCCTCTTAAAACTCCAGAAGAAACACAAGAACTGTTAGAAAGAATGGCGTCAACTCACTAATACCATGGCACAATCATTCCTTCAACTAGGCAACAACAATAACAACAGATGCATCAAGTGCATGCCCAACAAGGAGGTATGATAAATTTCAATGATACTTTCTTAGCTCAATAAGGTATGATGTTGAACATGATGACAAAGCTGACAAAGGCCCTAGAAAATATGCTAAGAAGTTCGGTGAACTCCATTGATTCAACATCTCAAGGGATTATAAATTGTGACTTTTGTGGAGAAAATCATCAAAATGGCCTTTGTGAAGCACCCATGGTGCAAGGTGAGCAAATTCAGTTTATTTCAAATCAAAATTCAAGGTCAAGGAATCAGCCTAATTCATATGAAAATACCTATAACCCATCTTGGCATAACCGTTCAAATTTTTCTTGAAGTAATTAGAATAATGTTCAAAATCTATCTTTCCAATCTAACTAGCCACAACAAAAAGGCCATTTTCTAACCAAGTTTCATTATTTAGACCATATCAACCACCTCACCAAAGAAATATCCAAAACTTTCTACCTTAACAAAATAACTCATACCAGCTACCACCACCAAAACCCCTGCCTCAAAATTCCAATTATTTTCACATGTATCCCATGATTAATCTAACGAAGATAATTTGAGGAGGGAATTGGAAACTTTGTAGAGGGAGTATGATAATTTGTGAGCTTCTACAAGGAACATGGAGCTTTAATTAGGACAATTAGCTCTGCATAATAATGAAAGACTATGGGAATCTTGACAAGTGATACCATTCCAAATCCAAAGGAACAATGCAATGCTATTTCACTGAGGAATAGAACAGAATTGGTTGTGCAAAATGACAAGAAAAAGGTTGATAAAGAACTTGAGAAGCAAAAATCCAAGATAATTGAAGATAAACTTGAAGTTGAAGGCGATGATGAGAAGATGACAAAAGAGAATGAAATTAAGGAGTCAAAGAAAAAACAAGCATGTTAGAGACTGTCTTATACACATGGAGGAACCCTTGAAATTGAATACATCGGTGAAAGTTCCATTTCCTGAACGACTCATTGATCCAAGAAAGGAGGAACAAGAGAAATAATTCCATAAATTCCTTGATATGTTTAAAAAACTTAATGTAAACATACCTTTGGTTGATGTTCCCAACAGGATGCCCAATTTTGCTTGGTTTATGAAGGATTTCTTTGCTAAGAAGCAGAAATGGGATGATGATGAGAAAGTTAGCCTTTATGCCCAGTGTTGTGCTATTGTTCAACAGAGATTACCCCCTACATTCAAGGATCCCGGTAGTTTTTCTATACTTGAAATTTATTCACCTTGTCATTATTGTAAAAAGATAAATCATTCTTAGCAAAAGTGTTGGTGGAGATTAGATATCAAATGCAACAATTGTGATCAACAGGACCATATAAAAAGGGTACGCAAGACTCAAAAACAACAAGGAGAAGTCAACGTTGTAGTTGAACAATATCTGGAGGAACAATTATTTGTAGCAACATAGCTTTGCAAGCAAGAACACCCTTGATAGCTGGCTTATAGATAATGGTTGTACAAACCGCATGACCAATGATGAAGAACTCTTTAGGGAATTTGACAAAACAATCATTTCTAAAGTCAAAATTGGAAATAGAGAGCTTATTGAGATAAAAAGCAAAGATAATGTGACTATTGAGTATAGTTCAAAAGGTAAGATTATTACTGACGGTTTATATCAATTAAAAATTGATCAAAATTTATTGAGTATTGGGCAGTTATTTGAAAAGAATTTTTCTGTAATTTTCAAGAATAAAAGATGTATTATTTATGATTCTGCTAGAAATGAATATATTTCGGTGAATATAAAAGCAAATTTTTTTTCTTTAGATCCATTACAGGAAAATTTTATAGAAGGAAGGAATGAAGAAAAGCATTTAAAAAAAAAAAAAAAAAAAGAAGGCTCAAAGGAGCATGAAACGGCTACAGTACAAGGATTTGAGCAAAAATTCAACAATAAGAGCAGCATTCACCAGTGTCATTATTGCAAGAAATTTGGACATAAGAAAGCTGATTGTTAGTTCAAATATAAGGTATTCTTACAAAAATTTTCCAACAACCAAGCAACAATCCTATGAATAAGCTAAAGCAGAGTATGTGATTTTGAATTAAGGGGGAGTGTTGGTAGGGGTGTATACATCTTTAACATATATGCCATAAAAAGGATTCATTGTGGGCTCAAATACCTGTGTTTTATTCCTAGGATCTTTGTAATAGGTTGCCTGGTTTGAATTCTGAAATGTAGTGGATGCTTTGTATTGGGGATTCCCCACACTTGTAAAAACTTATTTGATGTTTCTCTTTAACAAAACTTTAGGCACTTACAGGCATAGTTATTAAATCCGGTCCGGCGAGAAACCCGATGAGGGAGGTGAATCAACGGGTTACTGATTCTATCGTTAGGTCACTTAAATATATTTTTTATTCATATATAATATCTGTAAATTATTCAATACAAGATATATAGTGAAAATATTGATAAAAACATTTTTTATTAAAAAAATTTAAGTATAAATGTAACTTTTCATTACATAGCCTTTTCACATAAAGAGTTAAAGTATAGAATGGAGTTTGGAGAGTATATAAAGACACATGTTGTATCGTTCACTTTGTGATTTGGGGGCAAACATCAATATGATGTTGAAAGCCATCTATAATAAGCTAGGGATCACCAATGCCAAAAGAACCAACATTACACTCCAATTGGCAGATTTTTCCGAGAGAAAACAATATGGATTGTTCTAGTAGAAAAGTTAGTATTTTCCATTGATTTCTTGGTATTGGACATCGGTGAAGATAATGAGATCCGTTGATTCTAGGGAGGCCGTTTTTATTAACCGCACATGCTTTAATTGATGTTAACAAAAGGAAGGTGGTTTTTTCTCCAACTCAATTTTGGAACCTTCCTTTGTTTCAACATCTGTTTGAGTACATGGCTTTTACCCACTCTAGTTGCCTCTTCATCAGAAAAAAAAATTATAATGATAATGTAGCCCAATATTTGAAGAAAAATGTGCTAATTATCTTGGTTCACTTGTTGATAGGTTTGATGAAGAGGCAACTAGAGTGGGTAAAAGCAATGTACTCAAAGAGGTGTTGAAACAAAGAAAGGTTCCAAAATTGAGTTGGAGAAAAAACCACCTAATGATGAAAGTGAAATGGTTTCATAAGAGCGGAAAAGTGAGGGTATAAGCAAAGTGACCATGAGCAGAAAGTAGAAAAGGCGATTCAAGAAGCAACTTGATGCGATAATTGGTGCACTAACTTTGGCAAATGCATGGAGAAAAGGACAAGTTCAAGTTAGATCCGGGAATCAAGCTTTAATGGTAGATAAAAATGGTGTCAAACTTTTCCCGTGCAAGCCAAAAGGAAAATGATGGCCTACCATCCTGAAATGCTTGGAATGATCTAACATGCCAAAATCGAGCCTAAAATTATAAATGAGGGCACTTCTTGGGAGGCAACTCATGCTTTTATTGCTTTCTTGTTATTATTGCACCAAGTTTCTTCATTTAGTTACTTAAATATGTTAGATTGTGTTTTTTTCTTTTTTCTTTTCTTAATTTCTTGAAGGGTTTAATGTTTTGTTTTTATTCTAGTATTAATGACGCATTTCAACTCAACTCGCGGATATTTATTTCGGGATGCACTGCACCAAACATTCTTCACTGCAAGAGAAGCTTTCCCTTTCCCTCTTTATGTTTTTATTTTCTTTAACATTGGAAACAATGTTTGTTTCTAAGTGTGAGGTAGAGAGTTACCTGAATTTACAGTTGTTTGCTATAGTTTGCTCAATTAATATTTTAGCTTTTCTTTTGATCTGAGAGTTTTTCAAGATTTCTAAAAAAATTTCTGCAAATTGGCTAATTTTTTTTGAAATTTTTGGGGATTTTGCAATCACTTAGAATATCTCTTTGATTTTTTGCATGATAATTTTGAGCTAAACTATCATGAGCGAGTTGTCGATATTAATATTTTGCTTATATGATTTCTTAGAATTATTGAGCATTTAGCACACAAAATATTTTATTTAATTATGTAGATTCACTTATATTGTATCCCAAAAACTTGCTTTCTTACATTTTCAAGGCAAAGTCTTATAGACTACTTGATTCGGTTTAAATATGAGGGTAGAGTGTTTCTTGGATGTTTGAGTTTCTTAAGCCAACCCTTTTAAAATTTTTATCCATAGTACCCTATTTGGGCCTTAATTTGTCATGAATGGAGACTAACACCATTCGCTTTCTCTTATTGAAACTCATTTTACCTACCTGTATGATCCCAATGATTTCTTTTATTTTTTCTATGAAAATATCCCTAAAGAGTTTTACTACTCAAAATTATTTGTTAAGGAGATATAAGGGTAGAAGGTAGCTGAATGAGAGTGGGAAGTTGTATGGGTGAGTTGTGTACTTTTATAGGGCAAGAGAAGGGTACTGGAAAAAATTTTGGAATAAATTTCTTGAGGATTGCTGGTAGTTCTTATCATTGGTACCTATATTGATTTGATTGTAGGTAGTGACACTGGTAACTGCAATGGCTTGTTTGCGGGTAGTGCCTATTACTAGTACCTATATTGGGAGTGAACGTGAACAATATCAAATATATGTCCGAAAATATGATGGCATGTTGGGTTAATTTTGAAGAAGGAAGACTTTTTGTTTGTTGTATGAAATTGTTATGGGTGTTTTCTGATTAAGTGTGGGGTTATTTTTGTAAAGGATTGGTATATAATATTGTAGAGAAGTAGTTTTATTTTGATGTCTGGCCAACATAATTTAAAGCTCTTTCTTTTATTTTTGTAATGTCCTTGTCGCTTCTCTAATTAACCAATACCCTAACCTAACGTTACAAACTAAAAAGTCCTACTTAATTTAAATTAAGTTGGTTGTCTACATTAATGGAGAGGTATAAGAACAGTGAGCTATGGGGTATTTAGAAAAATTCTAAGAGTTTGCATGATTTGATTTGAGTGTCTTAAAAATTGAGTTTTTATTGAATGGTTATATACACACATACCGGTATTAAAATTTCATGTCTAGGATTGTATTGACATTTGAACACCTGAGTTCTTTGATTATTTCTAATGGTAGAATGGTTCTTGATTATTTACGTGGACAGTTGTTGAGATTTGTTGAGTGTAATTTTGATGAACTTATCTGTTATAATTTTATTTTTGCTCAAGCACGATCAAAAATTAAGTGTAGGGTATTTGATAAGCTCATAAATTTCTCATATTTTATGTATCATTTAATGCATTTTTATGTGATGCAAGCAATATTTGAGTTAATTATGAGGTTAACTATTTATTTTTAGTTTGTGTGGGTTTGTAATGAAAAATGAGTAAAAAAGGATCAAGAAGTTGGAGAAAAGTCACAAGGATGAAAAACGTATACCAACAAGGAGCGAATTCAGATACTATTTGGTAGTTTTATCCTAACTTTCTTGTTCAAGGCTGATTGAATTGATTGAAGATGCATAAGAAAGCTAAGACAGAGAGATACAACTTTTTTGCTTTGATTTTTTCCAAATTCCATCACCATCAAGGTCAAAATTGAGGTGGAAATCGAAACAGGTGCACTAGAATTCACACACATGTGCGAGAAATTCCTTTCTGCGCATGTGCACAATGTCCAAAGAGGAAATTTCAGAATCCCTGTTTTGCCAAAATACACGAGGTTTTGTGTGCATGTGTGCACAACGCAACAGCATCAATCATAATTTGTTATTTTGGCAGCTATTTTCGTTCGGTTGGACTCCTTTTCGTGGGCTCTCACGTTTCTATAATTGACAGGGGATTTAACCCTAATATTCCCTATAAATACCCTATTGTAGAGAGGAGTTGAAAAATCAATCAATCATTAGGGTTTTATTTTTCTTGTCAAGACTTCAAACTTTATCAATACTTGTTCCGGCAAAGACTACAATTACTGAGTTTGATTTCTTTATTTATATTCAATTCAATTCTAGTTCTTTATTGCAATTTGTAGTTTTAAATTTAATCTTATTGCGTTTACTCTTTTAGTTATTTAATTAAAGTTTGCAATATTTCGTTATAGTTAATCGTTTTCTTTAGTTTTAATTAGATTGGAATTGTTCTTATTTTCTTAGTGGTCAGATTTAATTTAGTAGGTAGAAACAAAATTTTTTAATTAATTTGTCTAACTAACTAGTACAAAGGTTTGTGAACCCTAGTAATTGTTCCATAGTCCTCTTGGGAAAGATCCTTACCTCATATCCTTGCGAGCGTGTGAGTGTTGATTAGGGTTACTAAAACTTTGATTATTACTTGTTTGTGAACTAAAAGATCTAATCAATTATTTACCCAAACACGTCACCACTACCATCTCTTTATCCGTCACCCTATATCCACGTTCAAACAAAACAAACTTGGTTTTTTTCAAAAGTAAACCAGAAAATTCATTTGGATTATCCTGCAAATAGAATCATTGGTGGTTCCACCAGACTGCCACTATCCAAACTCATAACAAAATTTCTCTGCCATTCTTTCTTCCTGCTCCACCAGCTCCGACATTGATTTTTACTAACTGAACGTTTCTCTCTCTTGTGGTGCTTGAGTAGTGGATCTAGGTGACTTATTTATGTTGATGGTCGTGACGGTGTTGGCAACGGTTGGGCTAGTTGGAGTCAATTTCCTCTCCCATCCCATTCCCTTCCCAAATCCCATGATTTTTTGAGCTTTGACAGCAAATCCTATGTGCTTTCAATGCTTGTGAATCGGAAAGATCTCTAGTGATTTCACTAAATCTTAAAACTTAATCAAAGACTAATGTCGTCTTCTTCCCTGTTGTCTTTGTCTTTGGCTAATTCGGTAGATCAGATAATCATTGGAAGCTAGCGATATCAATATCATCATAGATTTCTTGAGCCTCCACGTATCTTTTACTCGCGACGATCACTGACTCATTTTTCATTTGAAGAAGCAAATAAAATTTATTTTCTTGGAACTAAAATTTTGCACAAAATATTTGGCAAGATTTTTGTTTATTGTGTTTTGCAAAGTATTTGGTTGTTTGTGGAAGGAGTTACTTGGAGAAGATTGGAAAGGCAAAATAATTATGGATTCTCATTGGCAACTCTTATTCATTGAAACAACCAAAACAATTGAAGTTCATCGGACATTTTCGATGGTATGAGAGCTGTAAGAGAGGAAGTATAGCTAGCGTTAGGTGAGAGATGGGGGTGAAGGTTGGGGCAAGATGAGTGGGTGGGAGGAAGGAGGAATTAATGGTGGTGGTGGATGGTTTGTTAAAGTCATTTTTATATAAAATAAGGTGTTTTAGTCATAAAAATTAGACTTTTTATGGAAATTTTTTTTAGGGGTTAAATACTCACATTTCAAGTGCGTATACTCCAAGTACTATTAATTTGGATGATTTCCATCACTTTACCATTTGAAACAAACCAAACGGGTGTTTAAGGTGTATTTTCAAAACATATGAGGGCTACGAGTCTAAAGGCCATAACATATCAGGGTTTATGATAATTTACCCTTGTAACATTGTATAAAAATGAGTGCACGTGTACGGTTGTTACAACCACACGCGGGCACACACACATATATATACTTGTTACACATTAGTTGGTGTTATTGTGTTAATCAACTTAGTTATGATTTTTAGAACTACCTAAGTTTCAGTCTCGGCATGATAACCAAGTAGATGTATAAAAGGTTTGAACACTTCGTTAGAATATTTTAATTGGTTGATTTGATGACCACAAAATATTTTAAATAATAATTAATATAAAATCTCACATTAAATAATGACACATTACTATATGGATATATTTGTATAATTTTTCTATTCAAGATAATATTAGAGTAAGATAGAGATCCATTATTAGATTTATTGGTAAGGGGAGACTCCATGATGGGAAGAATTTCGACAAATAGGGTTCTTGGTCTACCGTCTACCCCGACCTATATTTTTTTCGTTAACCCATCAGTAATACAAACATAGTAGGAAGTTAGGATAGAGAAGTTCAAGTTGTGTTGTTTGATATTGATCAAATAATCTTGGAATATCATTGGATTATCTTCTTTTATATATTCACTCATCATCGATTTAAGGTACGTCTTATTTTCGTCTTCTATGATTTACAAATCCAAATTCAAGATGCTATCATGTCTAATATGTGATCAGAGCTTATGGATGAAGTTTACGGTTTGTAGATAGATAATGCCATATTTTATTCTTGATTAATTTGTCCATTAAGTTTAGGCAAAGTAATTGAAATCGATAATTGCACTTAAAGTAATAGTAACTTTTTGAATTTCATGGTCTGACAGAGACCGAGTGCCAAATTTCTTATATATAATTGAAGACAGTCTACTAGCATTAGAGAAAATTAATTTTTTTTTTTTTAAAAAAGAAATAAATTTGTTGCAGAAGAGTTTGTACTTGCTTTTGATTTTAAATCTCATGATCACTTAGATAAAAGCTACACGATACTTGGATGGATTATTATGAATAGTATTTCGGATTTGTACAAGCATGTCTGATTTAGATTGGATTTATAAAACCGATAAAAGTTCTGTAAAGATAGATTCCATTTCTAACAGGTTCTAACTTACTAGAATATTATATTCTAGTATGGACTATCTATTGGTTGATAGGATAAATGATTCACTATTGAATTCATCAATCCAGTAATTTTACAGTAGACTTGATTTAACTGAAATGAAAAGATATTAGAGAATCATGTTAATTGATTCCAGGGCTAATGGGTTTTTGGAACTGTTGTAAGTTATACTTGTTAGTTCCATGCTTACATCACCATTAGTACTAGTGGTTCTTCTGAATCAGTTTTAGTTAATTGTCTATATTATCATTCTCATGATCCATAAGATTTTTGCATTTTATATTTTGTATCCATCAAGTGATTAACGGGATTCGATCATATTTCATTTGTATGGACTTTGTACATTGTTATCATAAGTCATTAGTTGTTAACATTAAACTATACAGTTACGGCGTTTTGACTTGAAAAATTATTTGAGGCATCTATTAATGTTTTGTAGCTTATATACATATACGGTTATAATAATATAGAGTTCTATTAATGCATAAAATTTTGAATTATTATAAATATGGTCCGAAAGTCAAGGAAAATTTCCAGTATGACGTTTTGGCAAAATATATTTCAAGTTTCATTCAAAAAATTGATATGTCATATTTTCTTTGATAATTAATTGTAAGTGCAAATTTTGAGTTAATTGTATGTTCAAATGATAAGTGCTACAATTGATTTATAAAAGTCTCAAATTGTATAGACCTCATATAAATATCTATTTCAAAAATTTGAGATAAAAGTAATCTCGATTGTAAATAATGAAAGACTCAAATTATTTCATATACATGTGTGTGTATGTGCACATTTGAGCTATTTGAGATAAAATTATTCTCCATGAAAAATTCAAAATTATTCCATATGGAGCTATATAAACGGTTTTGGGCAATCTAAATTAAATAACTTGCATAAATATAAAAGTGATGGTTAATTAGTTGTCACCAAAGTGACATAATTCTGACGAAATTTATTATATGAGTTATGTACTTTTATAGGTAATCATGACTATAGAATTATAATTTGCCCAAAAGTATTATATTTTCTATAATCATGAATGAGTTGTTATATTTGCTCAAAGGTATATAACTTCTCTCTTAAAGTTGTAAGTGAATTATTGTTATTCACGGATAGAGTTGCCCAAATGAACATAGTTCTCCCTTATAGTTTTAAGTGAATAATTGCTCGTCATTTTTAAAGTAAATCACTAGCATGTCATTATTCAACCTAAATGTGGAATATGATGATACAATAGATTACTCACCTAACGATGTAATTTTAAAAAATTACTTATAGAGTAAATCACTGATATGTCGTTATTCAACCCAAAGATGGGATATGATGATGCAATAGATTGCTCGTCTATTGATATTATTTTGGTAAAAGTACTTGAATTCGTTTGGCAAATAAGATAATAAACTGGAAAATTTTTCCTATGCCCAAAAGTGAGAATTATTTCTTTGATTTATTGTTTTAGTTTACTAGGTTGAATAATTTAATGTTTAAATTCATAATATTTTGATTCAAATTTCATAATATGTGATTAGCACATTATGTTTTGATCTTTGTTATACAAGTTTTGTTTATCCTTTTACTTGTATTTCAATGATTATTGTTTATACTAATGATGACTAAATGTATAGGTTCTCTTCATAATTAGGGTGCACATTTTCAAATTAGTATATTTTGAGAATGATTATATATTCTCATTAAAGTTTAAATATTTTGTGTTAATATGTTGGATGAATACGTAGGACAAGTGAGGGTACTTTATTTTTATATAATGCTCATTAAATCTTGTATTCTCATTAATGCTAAGATCCGAATATTGCTAAATCAAAATTCTCATGATATTAGTAGAGAAATTATTGTGGATTTTTATGTAGCACCTTTGATAGATTTTAAGTTTGACACTTAATTATTAATGGAGTGTGTATAATCTTATTTATTAAAATAAGAGACAAATTATTGATATCATTTTGAAATCCTATAAATGTCGTGATTTTGAGTAATTTCTTATGCATTTCATTAGTAAGTCTCTCTTCGGAGTATTAACCATTCTAATTTTACGATACACATTAAAAAAATAAATTATTTGTTATTGTTAAATATTAATATTAATCATGTGTATCGAAAGAGGATGAAGAGGTTAAAAAAGAAAGATTAGACTCATAAATTTCACGTTGTGATTCAGTAAAGTATAAATGGGAATAAGGATAATTATCAATAAAAAAGAAATACGACCATAAGGACAAGTATCGTTAAAATTTACGAGAATCTTGTGTCAAGAAATAACTCAAAGCCTTTTTGTGCATGTTATGACTTTTATAATGTTAGATGAATTGATTCTTGTCTACATATATATATGTAGTTTCCAAATTCAAATGAAATATATTAATGTTAAAGAAAGCATCTATCAAATGAAAATGATGCACTTAAAAATAGATAAATTATGAGTTATTATTCATCAAAAGATTGGGTGAATATGACACTTAGAAGCCTTGTATGAATATATTGGCATTACATATGTATATAATAAAACTCTTTATATTTTGGCATATGAGATTGAAAGATAGCTCCATAAGAAAAATACTATGTCGGTAAATTGTAAAGAGCTAAAGGTTTTGACCTTTACCAATTATATAATTCTTGTATAGACTACTTTTAAGAAAGTAGACTAAACAAAAATATGAACTTATGCCAAAAGAGTTTTGTATACTTGTTGTCTTAACATAAAATTATGTACATTATTCTTTATCTTTCAGATTTGGTTAAGAGATATTTATCTCAATACTTGATAACTATGTAAAATTGTTTTATCTTTATTCTTGGTTAATAAAGTAAAAGCACTTTTTATTTTTGAAAAAAAAAATTCATACAAGAGATAGAGATATATAAAGTGGAAGAGGTAGATGATATAATGAAAATTTGTACAGAATGGGATGATTCAAGTGTCCTTAATGAGCATGATTCCTTGATTAAGAAGCATCGATAATAATGCTTATCAACCCTGGCACATTTTGGTGGACTAGTTGTAACAAGGAAAACTTATGGACATAAATGAATTATGACTTAAAGTATAAATTGATCGTTATAGAGTAATGTTTGAAAAATACGTTGTGTATATTTTGAACATGATTCCATTCATAATTGTTTAAAATTCTATTAATGTTATCGAATGGATAGACATCAAGTTCAAAATTTAAGATTCAACCAATGTGAAGGTATAGTACCTACACCTAAGGAAGTTGTATAAAATGTAATAAACAATTATTTTTCAAACTTATTAACTCGAAGGGATTAAATTTTACACTTTATTAAACTCTAAATTTGTTGATCCTAGAAATATTTTTATTTTAAGAATATGGTGTAAGTAAGTTAACTCAAATTGTGAAGTTGAAAGGTAAATAGAATCACTTAGGCTATCTTTACTTATTGAGATATAAATTTATCTAATAATAATAATAAACTTGACATTTTGATAATTATTTCAATATAACTTTATGAATTTGAGAGATCACATGAAAAGGCGCTCTATTATGGTTAAACTCACTAAACTAAGTTGTTAAGTGAATAGTGGGAGTTAGAAAATTGTAAAGAAAATAATGTAATTTCTAGTTTCATTATTGTATACTTACATAAGTCTAATTATATATTTAGACATAAAGATGACTTTACCATATTTTCACAAGTCATGAGTAGAGGGAAACTCCACATTTTAGTATTATGCCATAAATGAATACATATTGAGTTAATAGCCAAAAATAAAGCTAAAATCTCATTAATATTACCTAAAATAGTCTCTATTGTACGATTCATATAAATCATAAAAGAAAAATGAGAGACACACTGTAATATTGAATGATAAGGAGATAAGATTTTGGTGAATTGTTTAATTTAAATGAAAGGTATTAAATTAGCATAAAATATTTGTAGTATTCAAAAGATTCAATTGCTAATAGTCATTGATGTTAATAGCTTATTTTGTTTAAGGGTTATATTAAGTGAATGTATTTTGGAAAATAACTGTTAAAAGCAAAGTATAGATGTGTCAATCTTATTATTGGAGAAGGCAACTTAAATTTTGGTTGCAAGTTGAAGAATTTTATATTTACACTCATTTGATATTCCCATTAATAGTGTGTATTTCCCTGACATCATTCTTCATTTTTGTTTAAGAAGAAAAAAGTTGGTCAATTAATGTACGTCAAGATTGGTGAGAGTATATATTTGGTCAGTTAGTATACAATAGATTTTTTTGCAAACTTATGGTGAATAAAAAATTCTGGTAAAAAAATACTAAGTAAAGAATACATGTAATACTGCTCATATAATTGGTATTTATAGAGATAGAGATAGGATATAAATGATAATTGAATATCTCATAAGATCTTCACTAAAGGAGTTCTTGAAAATTTAAGGATGACATGGAACTTATTTTTGTGGAATTATTTGTTCATAATATGCATTGGAATTACATCGATCTATGGATGTATTAATTGTAGCACATACATTTATTATTAATCACCTAAAATTTTGTCAGTTTTGATTTATTATCTATTTAAAATTCTTATCTTTACTTCAATACTTTTCATTAAGAATGTTAGAAAAAGTGGGAGTTAAAATAAAAAAATCGACATAAAGTTTCAATAGTTGAAAATAACATTCAAGTAGCAATAGTAGTTAATGAGTATTTAATATTTGAGTTATAATTATTGATGTTACAATTTAAGAATATTGGCTAAGTTGTATTTGATTATATAACTCATAAGAGACTCATTAACTCATTTTAAAGTTGTTGTTATTTTCTAATTACTTAACCAAATTTGGGTTCATAATGTTATGTTAGGATTTTTCACTGCAGTTAAGTGCTCTTATTGATTTAAGCATAATGAATTGAATACTACATTCTTCTCTAAAGAATTCTGAATTATAAGATGTCCATGTGAGTAATACCCATTAATGAAAGCATTAGCGCCAAAGAAATTATGCAAACTTATAGTTCATGAGGTTTTTGCTACTATTGAAGATTGAACTTTTGACACATTAGTATTGAAACATTATTTCCTATTTTTTTGTGCACATTATTATGGGATGTAATATTGGATTAATATATTGGATTGTTATGGATATAATTGTTACCGTTCATTACTTTTTTATTAAATTTATCTACATTAAGTTATTAAAATTGTGGTACATAGAAGGAAATATGTTCATCAAATTAGCATATAAACAATATGATCCATTCTGGAGACTTCCTAAAATAGATATAGTCGAAAATTTCTGTAGCCACTCTTTGAATCTATTCTGTCAATTTTATGTAGTCATTAGTCTAAGTATAAGAATGTTAAAATATTTTAATTTGTGGACTTCATGACCACGTAAATATTCTAAATAATAACAATATAATGTCCCACATTAAATAATGACAAATTATTATATAAATATATTTGTATAATTATGGAATTCAAAATAATATTGGAGAAATATAGAAACCTATTCTATATGTATCAGACTTATCAGTAGGACGAGACTCTCTATGATGAGAAAGAGTCTCTAAGGACTCCTGCAAATAGGAATCTTGATCCCTCTGTCTATTCCAACCTACGTTTTATCGTTAACCCATCACTAATACAAACACAACACGGAGTTAGGATAGGAAAGATCAACATATGTTATTTGATATTGATCAAATAATTTTGGAGTATTAATATCTTCTATAAATTCACCCATCATTATTGTAAGTTACATCTCATTTTTGGCTTTTATAATTTACAAATATAAATTTAAAATCCCATTATGTCTAATACACTTAACTGCAGAAAGCACAAATACGGAATAAGAATGTGGTGTATGCCAAAAATTAATTAGTACATGCACATTTAAGCATCCGAAAAATTTTGAAACGTGCCAGATCTGTCAACTGTGTTTGATATCTCGAGCTGTGCGCAATTACTGTTGCACTAGCTACAATCTCATGAGGACACAGAGACTACACAGATTACATGGTACCTAGTACAATATAGAGTTAGTTGAATAAAGATACATGTCTCTAAGTTGAAATTTTCATCACCTGATATGTTTGCGGAAAGGTAACTCAATCTTGAACCTATCTCCAACTATATTTGTTGGGCAAGGGCTAGAAGTATCTTCTAGCTTGTAGCCTATCTGCCCATGTTTCCTCTGGTGACGAAACATTTTTGTTTTTAGGTAAATATCTGGTCACAAAACATGAGGATAAAGAAAGTCTCTCAAATTAATCATCTTACTATTCAAGTGTTTAGTTTATGGATACGAAACGTAAAAAATAAAAATAAAAATTAATAATATTATTTGGTTAAATATTATAAAAATTATAAGTATTAAAAAAATATAAGTTTTCATTTCTTATTTATAATTTTTATTTTAAATTAATTAATTTATTACATAACAAAATACATTTTGGTTCAAATCAAAAAATTAAGGGACAATATAATATTTAGACCTTATCAATATGGGTCAGGAGTTTATGATTCATTCTAATTTCGATCTCTAAATACGAAATACATAAACAACTTCTAACATAATTAAGTACCATATGCATGGAATTTTAACCAAGCAAACTCACATTGAGAATTTTCTTTCAAAAAATAGATTTCAGACTTTGTTTCAGCTCTGGTAGATACTTGACGGAAGAAAGCCAAAGGACCAAAGCCTAATTAAGTTAAGGGCTTTTTCCGATAAAATTTTAACAATTTATTAAATAGTGTGATAAGAAGTGATACAAAATATGAAATAAAGATCTTATACCATGAATTATAAGTGGCAAATTTTGCCACAACAGTCCAATTCTATCACTATGAATAAACGACAATCAGATACAGAAAACAAACTACTAGTTTTTCCTAGACACGGAATTTCCTAGCAGGAGAGGAGAAAAAAAAAGGGATAGAATGGTGTTAATAAGACGACCAATGAAAGAATGACAGCTTGAGATGCGTTGGTAAATAAATGCAGTCACAGATTATAATGCGCTTTCCTGTAATAATTAATAAAGTCCATTAATTGTACTGCATTGTACATTACACTGCTAATGAAGTGCATGATCTCACAATAAATTAGTTTTGATTTGACTTGAAAACCTAAAAAGAAAATAATAGACATTTATGCACAAATTTATATTCCATTTCATAAACATGGAGTGTATCAACTCCCAAACTCTCTGGTCTGTACAATGCAGTGATGCACCTTTTGACATTCAGAAGCAAATCTTGGGGCCCGGGGAGGGGAGTAAAAGCAAGTTATTGACATATTTTACAATCACTATAATTTCTAGGATTCGGTGTTCTTTTTTTAATAATAAATGTAAGAACTTCAATCATATAACAAGATTCATTTAATCGATATTATTTAATAAAATTAAATCTTGTTTGTTTATTTGAATAAATGCAAGAATTTTAATTAAAAAAGAATTGAATTAGTCTCCAAGACTTCAGAGAGAAAATCTGGCTTATCAAGCCACACACTGATAGGAACAATTTTTAACTGTTGTGCTAGAGAATGGATTATACCATTATTTTTCCTACTAAGTTCTCTATTGTAAGTCAAACTCTTTGCAATCCTTGGGAGGAATTTCGTGTCTTCTATAAGATGGTCAGTGCTTAACAAATCCACTGGCTCTTCCATCACGGTTTTGATAATTGACAGAGAATCATCTTTGTTTTAGGAGTTTTAGGCCTCCCTGTGTCGACATGATTTCAACGACAGATGCATTAAATAGTTCGTGGTACAAATTAGAAATTCCTGAAATGAACTTTCCTTCGTGGTTTTGAATAGCCGCTCCAATGCGGATTGCTTCAAACTCATCAAAAGTAGCTCCATCAAAATTAAGTTTGAGCCAATAATAAGGTGGAGGAGCCCGACCTAAATATGAAATTGATTGTTTCGCAATGACTTGTGTTGTGATAGCACTGCTGTAATCCTGCAAGTATGACATAGCAAATTTGATTATGCGAAGAGGGTCAGTTATCTTGCCTTCCTAAAAACATAGGTTCTTGCAGTGCCATATCTGCCACATAATAACTGCTGTTAATAAGTCCATATCTTAGCTAGACAAATTGCAAATCAAGTCTAGAATTCACATTATGAAATCTGTAGACCTTTGACGTGAGCTGGCTAAGAGCCCACGTCTGCTTTGACAAGTGACAACTGAATAGGACATGACGTAAGCACTCAAGTTCTGTATGGCATCAGGTACAAATATTCTGGATTTGCATACGCCTCTGTAAATGCTCACATGTTGGCAAGATATTCAGGCAAACCTTCCAAAGAAATATTTTAATCTTATTCGGCAATTTTAAACTCCAAAGCTTCTTCCATACTGGGTTTTCATTCCGACTTGAACTAGCATGGGCCGGTGGATCTTCATCTTCAAAAATATTAAGATGCATAGCCAATTTGTATCCCAAATTAACTGTATATATACCTTTTGGAGTATAATGCCAAATAATTATATCCCTGCTAGAAGCCGAAGCCAAAGGGATATTCTTTATTAGGACTGCCTCTTCCTCCCAAAAATAAGCAGACAGTAGATCAGCGATTCTCCATATAACATATCTTCAGTCAATGAGTTCTGAGCCAGTCTAGGATTTGGTTGAGGTGAAACAACTTTGAATGAGAGGTTTGGGCAGCCATTTATCTGTTCATATGCCAATAGATTCACCTTTTGCTATTCTTCATCGAGTTCCAAGTGACAGAAGTTTTCTTGCCCATAGGATACCTTTCCAGGTAAAAGGTGGTTTTGAGCTATCGGTGGCTTGAAAAAAAGACGAGTTGGGAAGTACTTGGCTTTGTCGATTTTGGACAACAAAGAATCTGGGTTTGTTAAAATTCGCCAACCTTGCTTGGCAAGCATAGCGTAGTTGAAATCTTTTAGGTTTCTAAACCCAATCCCACCATCTTTTTTAGGTCTACAAAGTTTGTTCCAAGCTATCCAATGAATTCTCCTTTTCCCGTCTTTTTCTTCCCACTAGAACCCACTAATGATTGATTGAAGCTCAGCTATTAGGTAATCCAGTAGTTGAAAGCATGTCATCATATAGGAACAAAGGTATTGCTTGAAGAACCGCCTTAATCATTACTTCTTTTTCCCGCAATTGACAGTTGCTTTTCCTTCCAACCTTGTACTCTGCTCCAGACTTTATCGAGTTGTATACCACCCATTTGCTCTTGCCAATAACTGTTGATAGTCAAAGGTATTTGTCATGAGCATGAACTTCCTTGATTCCAAGAATGTCCAGGATAGAAGCCCGTATCGGAGAAGGGGTATTTTTGCTGAAAACCACTATTGACTTATCCATGTTAATTTGTTAGCTTGTGGCTGCCTCATACAAGTTGAGAATGGTTTTTGTCTCCTCAATTGTGGCATTTCCATACAAGAGTGTGTCATCCGCAATCACTGGGCCGTCCTTTCTAACTCTTATTCCCTCTAGAGATCCACAACGACCTGCTTCCTGTACTAAGCATGAAAAAGTTTCGGCACCTATGAGAAAAAGGAACGGTGAAAGGCGATCTCCTTTGTCTTATATCCCGTTTAAGAATCAAGTTCGCCAAAAGGGGTGCCATTAATCATAAAACAGTAAGAAACAGTAGAAATGCAGTCAATTATTCTACCTTTAAAACCTAGGCGCACAAGCATATTAATAAGAAAATTCCATTCTTCCCTATCAAAAGTTTTGCTCATGTCTAATTTGATAGACATGAGAGCTCTTGCACCAAAAGACTTTGTCTTGATTAAATGCGAGATTTCATAGGCAAAGTAGAACATTATTTGTAATGAGCCTATTAGAAATAAAAGCAGATTGAGACTTTAAAATAATTTGAGATGAAAACCGACGCAATCTATTAGCAACTACCTTGGAAGCAATATGATAGATAACATTACAAAGACTGTCGAGACGAAATTGTGTTACATCAGTTGGGTTTTGGCATTTTGGCATTTTGGCATTTTGGAATTAAAATAATATGAGTTGAATTAAGGTTTCTGTGACCCTCCGACTACAAAGTCAAAAACCCTTTATTTCTCTGAGTAACTTTGAACTCATTATCAATCATAAAAGTAAAACGTCTTACTATTTAAATTTCACTTCTTTGACTGTCACAAAATTCTTTACGACTTGCAAATGAAAATCATAATATCATTTTTAACCTTAAAACTTATTATTTTTTGTGACTTGTATTTAAATGTAGTGTTACAAAATTATTGTATTTGTATAGCTTCCTTAATGTATGTGTCACAGAAGTAGATTTTTCTTGTAGTTCTTGTGCTTTTAGCTAAAAGCTTTTGCTTTAGAATTGGGCCAATATATTTATTTAGCAGCTCTACCTAGACAAAATAAAGGAATCTTATTTCAATGATGCTCGGATTCACCCTGCCAAAAAAAAAAAAAAAAAAACCTGTTATGCACTTTTTACACTATAAATCTTGGGTTACCGAAGTCTTATGATACAAAGGATCATAAGATTGGACCTTTTTTTGCATGTTTCACTTCTACATAATTTTCCAGTTGTGTAGGATATAAAACAAGCTTCTTTCAACGATTTGTTTTCAACTTTTCAGCCGAATATATTCAGCTAAAAAGGTTATGGACTAGGAAACTATTTTTACTTTATTAGTCCAAACGAGAAATACCCATACTTACTAAAAGTGGTCTAAAAAGAACCGGCAATTGTAACTAAAATTTGTTTCGAGCTATATAGTTTGTGAACACTACCCTTGCCAGCTAGCTTCGCATATATAAACATCCAAAGCAGTGGGACCAATCATCAATTCAAGCCATGCCAAAGCTCAGAACTTGTCCCTAATTAGAAGTCTTCCCTCCTCCGTCTGTCATGCGTTTGTACAACAACAAAATTTGTCCCCATGCAAAAATGACAAAATGCCGACATTTCATTTTTTGAGATTCACTGGTAGAACAGTGTTGTTCGGACGAACAAATTGAGAACGACAGCTAAATGTGCGTCGATTAATTAATGCAATCAAAAATACGTAATTTTTTTTTTTTTTGTTTGTAATTAATCAATATCTTGATACTGTTAGAACAGTACCGTTTAAGTTTTTAGTCACGTTGTGATAATAAATATAAATTATAATTCTAAATTAATTAAAATTAAATAATTTTAATTATCATTAATTTACTAAGTAATTAATTCATACTTACAGATCAAGATTACCTTCTAACAAAATATTATGACCACTCAAATATTAAGGCATATCAAATAGTTCGACTTTACCTATCAATAATTTAGTCACTGTATAATTATTACACTTTCACCACCTTATATCCCAATTAGTTTAAAAGTACAAATATAATGCCAACTCTTATTAAGCTAATCAATTTGTTTCTTTCTGAAATATGACTTACTTGAAATAGAACATGAGAATGAAGTATGAAAAAACTCCTCTAACATGAATTGATATAGTACCACAAATATCAGTATGTATTAGCCTTAACAATTCGCTAGATCTATCACTCTTTCTAGTAAAAGGTGATTTGGTCATTCTACCAAGTAAACAAGACTCACAATTATCATATGATTCATAGTCAAATGATCTCAAATAACCATTATTATGTATTGATATGTGGTAATACTTTTTCATTTATATGACCAAATCTACAATGTCAAAAGAAATATTGTTTCACATTATCAGTTTTAAGCATTTTAGGATTTATGTTGAGAATTAGATTTTTCATGTCTAGAATATAAATACCATTAATCATAATAGCAATTCCATGCAAAATACCATCATGTGAAAAAGAATATTTATTCTTTTGTATAATTTCAAACCATCAGTGTCTAAATATAACATAGAAATAATGTTTCTAATAAGAGTTAGAACATAATAATAGTTTTTATTTAAGATCTAAAACAAGGTCACTAGGCAAAGAAAGATAATAAGTCCTTACGGCTAAAGCAGCAATACTTGTTCCATTTCCCAAGCACAAGTCCACTTCTCCCTTAGCCAATATTCTATTTCTCTTTAGTCTCTACATATTTTTACAAATATGAGATGCAGATCCGATATCTAATACCCAAAAATCTAATTTAGAAGTAGAAATGTTAATTTCAATCATAAACATATTGCTTAAGTAAAAGTTTCACCAAACATATTTTGCTTTAGGTATCCAGGTAATCCTTGTAATTTCTCTTCCATTATCCACCCTTTCGACAATAGAATAAGTGCCCTTAACCTTGTCCTTTTTTTATCACAAGTGTTAGTTTCACCCCAGACTTGGCTTTATTAAAGCCAACCTTAAATTTCTTTTACTTCATATTAGAAGAATCAATAACCAACACTTGTTTCCTTTCCTTTGTGATGGTTGTCTAAGTAGTCTTAAGCGTATTCAATAATTCAGAAAAAGTTGTTTTCAACTTATTCATGTTATAATTTTTCATGAACTCTGAAAAACTTTCAAGTAGAGATTGCGATATCAAGTTAATATTTAACTCATGATTTTGCACAAATCTCAATCGTTCCAATTTTTCAATCAGTCTGATTTTCTTCAATACATGAATAGCTATTGAAATACCCTCTATCATTTTACAACAAAAGATCTCCTTAGAGGTCTTACACCTCTTATTCCTTGACTTGAAACTAAATCTTCATCAAACAATTCTTTGAGATGAATAATCAGAGAAGGAGCATGCATCTTTTCATACTGTTTCTGCAATTCAAAATTCATAGTGGCCAACACGATACAAGTGGCGGCATGTGCTTATGATAAGCATTCTGAATTGCTTGATCAGCAATATCTACAAGCGTATCAAGAATAAGCTAATCAAGGATATAACCAATTTTCTCATTCTTGACAACAATTCTCAAGTTAAATTGCCAATTCGAAAAATTTGACCCAGTGAGTTTGTTATCATTTAAAATAGGACGTAGATTGACGTTGTTACTTATATTCTACAATATGTAAATAAAGACAATAAGAATTTGTTATTTATGCATAAACAAAACTAAAATATAATATGGATTTCATTTAATTTTATTTTGTTCCCATTATTTTAATTCAAATACCCACTTCTATTGATTGAGGAGTTTTCATAGAATCCCTAGCGGGTTAGGATTCTATCTAATTATTTTGATCTTAGGTGTATCCAACAATAATATGAGACCAAAACAATTTCGAGAGGTAGGTGACTCTTACAGATTACAACACTTTCTAATTCTTAGATAGTTAGGTATCAACTCTTGATAGTACAACTTATGTGACTTCTAACTTTTTCCTCAAAGACATACAATTTCGAGTGTGCTCAACAAATTATATACTTCCAGTAAGTCATACCCATTATTCTGAAATCTTATCTCATAGCTTAAACATATTTAACATAGAGTAATTTTGGATTAGCCCACAAAGTTAATGTCTAAGAAGAACTTTCGTTTCTTGCTATAATAATGGAAGGTGACTTATTTATCGACGTAATATTGATTTGAGAGATTTTTGCTTTTCAATTATTTATTAGGTCTCTTCAAATTGCATGCAATATTATCATATCAACATATAATAAATATAACATGCACAAAACACGGATGATTATGAACTTTTACTACACTAGTTTTCTTGAGTCACAAAGAAAACTAGGTAATCAAATCCTAAGGGCAATCTTCAACACTTGGGAAAATTTTCTCCATGGTTACGTCTTTGTGCCGTCTCCATCATCTTTGTATATTACAAATGTAATTCTATCTAAATATTTTAGATATTCAATCCTAACCCTAACCTTCCTCTATATACATTACATGCTTGATCAAGAAAGCTCGAGTTACATTTGAGACGATTGAGATGAGAAAAGATTTATATTTAGAATAATCGAGAAAGACAGGACACACATGCTCTATTTAAAATTTAAGACCATTGAATATGAACAAAGTAAACTATACACAATTATATTGGTCTTAAGTCCATAATTATCCATCATGCTATTATTTAATTTAATAATTAAACAAAAGAAAAAAAAATCGCATTTAGTATCTAATCATGAATCATTATGCATCACAATCTTAACCTCATTGAAATTATCATTCTTGAATTATTTTTTAAAACATTTTACGAAGAAATATTATTTTTCAATCTCATTAGAAAATAGGTATTTTAAATAATAGAACTTCAAAATTAATTCAAACCTATAAGAGATAATAACCTTAGAAACAATTTCCAAAATTTTTGAACATTTATTAAATTTCAATCTCAATGAAAAAATAAATTTCTAAAATTTAAATAAATTGTCAATTCTAATATTATTAGAATTAAACAAATATTTTCAAGGGTTTTGTACTTTCTAAATCAAATTAAATAAAGATGGTTTCTAAATATTAATAATTAATTTTAAACAACATTTGTCAAAAATTAATTGGTGGTTTTAAAAACCAAATTTAGAAAAAACATTTTATTTGAAAATATCAAATTAAGTGTCAATAAAAAGGGTTTAACTTATTAACCACTTTTAGTGACAGAAAGCAAATTGTCACTAAAAGTTGCAATGGATGATGGCGTCATCATCTTCTCCAACAATTTGCTTCAGGTAGGTAAGAAACCAAAATTTCGATGAGTTTGAACATGTATGAAACGGCCACAAAAACTCAAATCGAAAACACAAAACAATATATCCATCATCATGGATCTATTTGGCTTGATTTTCCTTGCCTTCCATGCTCAATTTTGCACCACCATTACTGCCATAAACCCGCAAGCCATCACCCTAAAATTAATTTTTTTTTTTTGGTCGATTCAACCTCCAAAAAGCGACAAATCTTAGTCTATAAAACACCTAGAACAATTCTGAATGTTTTATTGACTCGATCTGACCCAAAAAGGCAAAGAACAACTCCAGCAACGTGCAGTGGTAGCGAGGATGATAGCTCGGTGCTGGCCAGCCATCAGCCTGATACTGACCCAGTCTTGGTCTAGTCAATCTAACCCTAAATTTAATAATTAGATTTAAATTTGATCAGATCAAATAGTCCAAAACATTTCAGAATCAATATTCCTTTTGAAACAATTTCAAAATCAAATTAATTTCTTCAATATTTAAAAAAATAACATCAAAAATTCATATAACTTGAATAAATTTAATATTCATGACAACTAAACACATATGCTTCATAAATTAATCAAGGGTGGCTCGGATACCACTTTCAGAAAGTAAATCATGCAAAACACAGTAAAAATTCAAAGTTTTTATTTCCTTCCATAGATCACCTTGATTAATTCATTCGTAGTAACATAAGAGTATAGAGTTGTACCTAAGAAATGTGGTAAAAGCTCCAATCTGTTAGGGACGTCCGGCCTCTAATAGTATCCACACAGATAATTAATCCGAGATTTTCACAAGATTGATTAACCCAAGCCGCAGAGTACTAGCTCCTCAATATTTTTTCTCCTTTTCTACACATTTTTTTCTTATTTTTTTAACGTGTTTTTTCTTGTGTTTTAGGCATATATATATATATATATATATATATATATATATATATATATATATATATATAACTTAAACCCTTGGAATTTCTTGATATTACACATGAGTTGCTAAGATTGATGACTTATTTTAATTTATCCCCAAAAGTTAATTTATCTCATAAATTAAACAATAAATATCTTATACTTATCATATAATCAGTTTAATCCCAAATTAATCTTCTTAAAGTGTGTGACCCTTTAGATTCTCAGTCTATATTGGCAATAAGTATAAATTATAATTCTAAATTAATTAGGATTAGATAGATTAAACAACTTTAATTTATCATTTATTAACTTATTAATTAATTCACACTTATAGATCAAGATTGGCTTCTAGCAAAGCATCATAACCACCCAAGCTTGAGAAATGTCAAGTGGTGCGACTTTACCTATCAGTAATTTAGTTGTCGTGTAATTATTACCTTTCATCACACTATATCCCAATTAGTTCAAAAGTACAGATATAATGCCAACTCTTATTGAACTAATCAATTTATTTCTTTCCGAAATACAACTTACTTGAAATGGAACTTGAGACACTTTCAATTCTATTTTCACTTTGCGTAAAGATTTTTGAGTCCTATTTCAAGAAGTGGCTATGCTGGGATGTAATTTCCTATTAAGAAGTGGTGAATCCTATACTGGTCATATCTTATCTTCTCATGATTCACACTATATCCGATCTCTATAGTATGTGCGACTTCTTAAGAGTCTAACAACTAATAGAACCAAAGTATAGTAATTCACAATCAAGATAAACTCATGACCACAAGTCTAAGAATCATTACACTACTATCACAAAGAGACTAATCCACTAGTTTGAATAAAAATCAGTGTAGAATATTCTTGTTGTGTCAATCCGATACATTTATTCTCAATAAGCATCCACATATAACTATGTGCTAATATATCCGAGTAAAATACTACGATTAGGGATATTTACGAATCAAAAAAAATTACGTAAAGTATCTCATCATCTTAAATAGTTATGATTTTTTCTCATATATTTTATTCGAAAGACTTTATCATATCAAATGGATAAAGAATGCCATATTATAAAAATGCATAAATATAAAAGTATAATTTGTCTCTAAAACAAATTGATTTTAGGGCATATACTAACAAGTATGTTATCCCTAGGGATGTAAGACATTGTTAGAACTATATTCTTCAAAATCCTTCAAGTTTAAAACTTCGGTATTGCACAACATCATCAGATAATTAACCTAATTTGTTAGATTTGTGGGAAAAAATGAAAACAAAAGAAATGTATGAACATCGAGCTAGGGTATGTAAACCTTATCGAATCACCTGAAGGGAAATATATATGAAATTTATGGAATTGATTTTTTTTAATTTTACATAATAAATCAACATCATAATACGATTTTCCTCATACCTTTGTGTTCCTTTTGTTTTTATATTTCTCTTTATTTTTTTCGTTATAGTCTCTAAGTACTTGTTAAGTAATTTCGACAAAATCCCGTAGTTTCATTCTTAACACTTATCTAGGCCTTACAACATTTAAATAATTTATTATTAAGGAGCATTACACTACATTAGAACCCTAGAGATGCAAGACATTATTAGGACAATATTCTTCAATAGACTTCGAATTTAAATCTTCAGTATTGTGTGTTGAATTTTACCTCCAAAATACAAGTTCAATAAAATTTGATTTTCCTCCATTTTTGTTCTCTCCTTTTTTGAAACCATTTGTCCCACGAATACTAGAAATTTATGTTGGATTTCTTCGTCTTGTATATGTTTGGTGTTTTGCTATAGAGCAACACTAATTGGTTGTCTAGACTATGCATGATTGATGGTTTGGGGAATTATCCTATTTCATGCACGCGCCCGTGAACTGAGGTGGTGTGGTATGGTGCGTGTGATCTGTTAGAATTTTACTCCTTGTACAAGTTTTTTCCTATATTTTTGGTCTGTCTATAAAAATTGAGTTTCTATCTGTCTTCGTTACCAATTTCGTGTAAAACTTTACTTGTTAATCTCTATCTGGTTTTAGTGTTCACACAAGAGTTGGTTATTCACTTGCATTCGGAGACTAATTTCACTCTTATCTTTTCTCCCAAGTCAAATCAATTGCACTCAACCTCTTGCCGAACTACTCACTATAAATACAGGCCTTGAGGGCCTCTCCAAAGCACACCCAAAAGCTTTCTTCTTTTGCTTTTTTTTCTTTTCCTCTTCCATGGTACTGAATGGACCTATGTTGATCACATGCTGTTCAAAACCTTGCTTGCGACAGCATGTGACCAAAGCTAACATTGTATCTTGAAGAGTGATCGTTTGGTGACCCATTTGCACCAGTGGATTACGATCCTGTGAGGGGCAAAATTACTTTCAAGGACAATGATTATATGTCTCGGCTTCTATTATTCCAATTTCAATTGT
Organism: Cinchona pubescens; assembly: GCA_025175665.1. Classification (NCBI taxonomy): domain Eukaryota; kingdom Viridiplantae; phylum Streptophyta; class Magnoliopsida; order Gentianales; family Rubiaceae; genus Cinchona; species Cinchona pubescens. Next base: position 3,841,059 of record JANKKI010000064.1, read on the forward strand.
TGTTCTGTCTAGTTTATCTAACAATCTTGAAAGTGATTTTTCTGTATTGCTATAATGGCCAACGTGGTGTTCCTAATATGTTGAAATTGCAACTGTTTGACTACAAGAACTACAAATGCTGGTCCAAGAAGATTCTGTTTTATATACATACCCTCAAGATGGATTATGTCCTTTTCAGAGATGATGCATTTTTTGAATCCAATAGGGTTTATGCTGATGATAACTGAACCCTTAGGGGTCATGTCATGAGTTTCATGATGGAAGCCCTATTTTATCTGTACCACTCATGTAAGTCTACCAAAGAAATATAGGCAGCCTTGGAGAAGAAGTACAACTATCTAAAGATGCTGGAAAGAAGAAGTACATGGTTGGCATGTTCCTAGATTTCAAGATGGTGAAGGAAAAACCTGACACTGAACAAATCCATGCATACCAGAATATTGTTTTGGACATCACTCAAGAAGGCATGAAAGTTGATAATGCCTTCCAGGCTGTTGCACTAATCGAGAAACTGCTACCATCTTAGGAGTACAGGACTATATTGAAACATGACAAGACTGCCATAACACTTGATGAGGTGATATCTCGATCCAAATTGAGGAAAGCAATTGTATGAAGGACAAATCTAATTGGCTCGTAAGTTTACAACCAATGTGAATTTGGTGGATACCAGGCCTGAAGGAGCTTCTCAAAGGTTTAAAGGCAAAAATTATGGATCCAAAAAGGGCTGGAACCACAACAACAGGCATAACCAGTACAGCCATCACAAGTAGTCTGGTAAGTTCAAAAATTTTGGTAAGATTAATAAAAAACCTAAAGAACCATGCTATGTCTGTGAAGTTGTATCTGTCACAAGACAAACAAATGTAAGTTTCACAAGGGACAAAATAGCAACTAGTCAATCAAGTGAACCTTACTGCAAGCGATAAGGCAGAGCGAACTTGGCTCACAATGTGATGAATGGATTGTCGATACCGAGGCCATAAAGCATATCGCTATTGACAAAAGTCACTTCCTTGAGTATGAAGGAGTGAGCAATGGAGAGCAAGTACTCATTGGAGATGCTCGTGCTGCTCCAGTTTTAGGCAAGGAAAAGTCCTTCTGACACTTACTTTTGGAAAATCTATTACTTTAACCAATGTGCTGCATGTTTGATCGATGAGAAAAAATTTAATTTCTGGTTCTTTGCTTAATAAGGCTGGAATTTTAATAAATATAGAAAAGAGAAGGTTGGAATTTTAATAGATGATTATGAGTATTGTTTTAAATTAAATTCAACATATATTCTGGTGTTATTTTCTTTACTTTCAAAATGAAATTTGTTTTTACATGAAATAAAATATTATGAAAAATAAAAATACTAGTGATAGTTTTAGGAAATTTTTTTATTTAAAATTATTTTCACAAGTGTTAAAAAATTGCTAGTGTTGGTGGACATCTTTATGTTTTAGTTATTTTGAAATATTTTTATATCAATTAATGACTAAAACTTATTTTGATAATATTTTTATATTTTTAGTAGTTAATTGACATAAAACTTAAGTTAAGGACTATAATGACAAATACGATAAACTTTAAGGGATTAATTATATATTTTCTTATAGTGTCTGGGGGTAAAAATATCATTTTTGATTTTTTAATGGTCAAATTACTGATGTGTACTAACAGAAGGTGCAAAATGAGAAAAAAAATGTTAAGAGGTTCATTACAAAATAGCCTGAACCTTGAAAGGATTTACTGTATTTAGCCCAGAACTATACTAGTTCATGCAACTTAAAATGATTCAGATAAAAACTTAAAATGTTCGAGTATTTCACTATTGGTATTACTGGTAATGGATTACAAAATATTGGGTAGTATCAGGGGCAAATATAGCTAGGTAGAGTTGAAGGTGGGCAATTGTCTCTCTCTTCCTCAACTTTGGAAAAATTGTAAAATAGCTTAGAAAATTTTAAATCTTTTATAATTATCTTACAACTACCCCTTAATTTTTTTTTTTAAAATTGATTGCTTTCTAAACATTGCCCCCTAAAAGTTAAAATATGTATAATTCTCACTTTATCGCAGAACAACTATAAATATTTTATATATGGAAAATGGTAATTGATCATAAAATATATTCATAATACATAATTACCATAACGGATATTTATTATAACTTGTTTTGCAGTAAATTTAATTAAGTTCTAATTATCAAATTTATTTTTTTGTATTTTCATTTATCATTAGCATAATTATTTATCCTTATTCTACACTTCAATTTTTTTGCCTCCACTGATATTGGGATTGGTGATGTAAGGTAGAGGAGGCAAAGATCACACATTGGTTGACAACTAAGAAAGATTCTAGCTTATAAGGTAGAAGGCTGAGACTCCAGTTAGTTTAAGCGGACAATACTTCACATGAGCGCACAATAAATTCTAATATCAGCATAATGGTGCTATCCACGAGACCTTGGACTATACACAAAACTCTTCCTTAGTTGGGGGACTTGTGGTGATGTAAGGTTGATGGATTAAAGATCTCACATTAGTTGATAGCTAAGCAAGAGTCTAACTTATAAGGCAGGGGATCAACCCTCCCATGTGAGGTGCTTTTTGAAAGGTAAAACAAAACCGTGAACCTCCGGTCAAAACGGACAATACCTCATATGGGCACACATGGGAAGGATGGCCCCCTGCTTTATAAGTTAGACTCTTTCTTAATTATCAACTAATGTGGGATCTTTGGCCCCTCCACCTTACATCATCACAAGCCTCCCAATTAAGAAAAATCTTGTGTACGATCTGAGAGTCTCGTAGACGGCGTCATTATATTAATGTTAGAAATCCGTTAGGTTATAAGTTAGACTCTTTCTTAACTATCAATTAATGTGAGATCTTTGCTTGTCTCCACTTTACATCACGAGGGAACTTGACCTTCCCTGCCTCGTGATAGTGTAACATGATCACAAGATCCTATCACGAGGGACCTTGATTTTCAACACCCTTCCCGTGTTTTGCTCTAAAAAACACTCTAAACTTACAACATTGAACATTGTTCATTGTTAAGATCTAAATCTACATGAGAATCTAAATGAAAAATAGAAGAATAATAAATTGAACATTGGATAAGACAATAAGTAATAGGGGAATTCTACAATCTCGTTGAGAGACCTATTCCCTTGGTTTTAAGGACTTGTACAGTATAAGTTTTTAAAGCACATAGTGTTGTACTGTATAAGCCCTTACAACACAAAGGAATGGTTCCCTAAAAGGGATTGTAAAATTTTCCTAAGTTATATCACTCCTTTTTCACACTAATAGGGATAATCGTAAAACTTCAAAGTCATATTTTAGGAAAATTCTATGGTGCATTTTAGAAAATCATTCTTTTATAATTTATATGTTTGTACAATAATATAATATTATGTGTTTTAAAACCTTATATTGTATAAACTTTTAAAACTAAGGAAATGGTTCCCCTAAAAGAGACGCTAGAATTCTCTAATATTTTAATGTGTAAATTACAATGAACCCCCTGGTGATTTGGTTAATATTTACGTTACCCTATTATGATTTTTAAACCTACAATCTCCTTCCTTGTGGTTTAAGTTTTTTGTAAAATTGTGATTTAGGGTTTTAGTAAAATGGATAGGAAGTTAAAAACTTAATGAATTTGTGCAAAAAATTCAAAATACCCCCCCTAACACTAATACCCCTCTACTATCCTAAAAACCTCTCTACTAGAAGGGAGGGGTTGTATTTTACATTAAAATACATAACTAGCCTTGATTAAAGGATTTAAATAACTAAAATAACTTTTTAAATAAAAAATTTTCATCATCCTTACTATCACTTAACGGAATATTTAATGATTTCACTTTTACCCAACTTACAAAATGGTAGACTGTAAGTTTGAAAATCACAATGGGATTCCTTGTAATCTACCCTATTTTAAAATAAATTATTGGATTATATGCGTAATTCCGAAAACATTGTACCTAGTTAATTTCAATCTAATTTCAAAGACAACTCCTCTTTTGTGTGTGTGTGTTCGCCCCTATGTAATTTTTAGGGGAAAATGCTAAATATAAAGTGGTATGTTGATTTAACTACAGCAGGCGTAAAACAAAAAAATTGTAGCATAAAAAGAATTCTACAGTATTGGGGTGTTCTTTACAGCCCATAGTTGTGGGCTTACACTTAGACTGCTGTCCTTTAGAGTAGTTACACAGTACTTCAAGTCTCCTTTCTGGGTCCAAGAAGATCAGTCCGGTATGACTTGGGCTTCACTTCGGCAAGATCTAATGATACGTGGTAGAATTCTCAATTTTTAATCTGGTTTTGGTCTCCAAGTCACCAGAGAAAAAGGGTAAATCACCTAAATCAAAATCCTTCTAGACTATTTTAAAGTTTTATGGACCATCGGAGTCTTTTAAATAGCTTTTTCTAATGCAAAATTTGCTACTAATTACTATATTTGTACAAATAGTTGTAATAATTTTGTGTCCTTCGGATAAAACCTCTTTTTCTAATTTATTCACTAATTTCATTGGAGTTTGGTTTTATAATACGATCAACACCCATCAGTTAGAGAAAAATATTATGCAGGATAGTATGACATTTTAAACCAACTAGTTTACACTTGCATTAAAAGTGTCATTTAAGGCTTCAAAGAGTATACATGTGTAAAATGGATAAGGATTTTCTCTATTTAAGGGTAAATGGAGAAGTCTCTATTTATCACTAAAAATAAAGTTTGAAAAATATTTTTAAAAGTTAAAATCTGTTACAAATTCAATTAGGTGTGGATATCCACACATGTATTTTAATTTTGATAAATTATGGTAGAAGTCTATCTATATCTAAGTATTTGATAATTATAGATATAAGTTACGTTATTTACATTACGTAACTTATGGGTCATTGCTCTACTCTTATAAATAGATGTATTACATGAGGAATAAGAGTACAGACTATCAAATCTTACATTTTTCTGTTCTCTCTTTCCTCAATTCCATACATTTTTATATTTTGTTTAACTTTTATAACACGTTATCAGTACGATCAATCCAGCAAAATTAGCAAAACTTGAAGATATTTAGGTATTTTCTTATACCAATACCTATTTGTTATTTATTTCAATTATTATTTTGAATCATGTCAAATCTTATCAAACTCAAATTTACGGCCCTTGATATAACGGGCAAGAATTATATTTCATTGATTTTGGATACTGAAATTCATTTAGATTTTATGAGTCTTGAAGACACCATTAAATAAGAAATTACTGCATCCAATCAGGACAAGGCAAAATCAATGATTTTCCTTCGTCATCACATCCATGAAGGATTAAAAAGTGAGTATATCAAACGTAAAAGATTCTGCAGATTTATGGGGAAGTCTGAAAGATTGATTTGATCACCAGAAAACAGTAAGTTCTTCTCAAAACTCGTTATGAGTGGATGCATTTAAGATTGCAAGATTTTAAATCTGTAAGTGATTATAACTCAACAATGTTTAGAATCAGTTCCTAATTAAAATTATGTGGAAAAAATATTACTTATGAAAATATGATGGAAAAAATATTTTTTACTTTTCACGCTTCGTATGTGCTATTGCAGCAACAATATCGTGAAAAAGGTTTTACGAGATATTCTCAACTAATTTCATATCTTCTTGTAGTTGAGTTAAATTACGAATTATTGATGAAAAATCATGAATCTCGTCTCACTGGAACTGCTCCATTCTCTAACGTGAATACAAATATGTCTGGAAGTACTTGATTCCCTGAAGTGAATACAGCTATGCATAACAATTCTAAAAATAATTATAGTTATGGCCGTGGCCATACCAGTGGACGCGGACGTGGTCGTGGAAAAGGCAGTAATAATTATCTATACCACTAGAAGTGGATTAATCCTAAAGACAATAAGAAAAGAAAACGAAGAAAAAGTTGGTCAAAATAATCTTACCAAAATTACTGAAAATTTGTGTTATCGATGTGGCATGAAAGAACATTGATCACGTCTTGTTGTACTGCTGAGCATCTTGTTAAACTTTATCAAGTATCTATCAAAGGAAAAGAGAAAAATGTTAAAGCAAATATGACTTATCAAGGTGATAGCGTTATAAAGTTGATGACTCAAACTATTATGCTGATGACTTCAATGACCTAACCAATATAACACATTTGGATACATCAGATTCTTTAGAGTTATGATTAAATTGTTGAGAATGAATAAAACTATGGATTTTTTTAGTTTATTCAGAAGTTTTTTTTTTTAGTTTAGTTTAAATTGCAATATTTATTTTAATGTAGTATGTTTTTTTTTTTTTTTGCAATATTTATTTTAATTAAGTCATTTTTTTAAATAAAGAATATGAGTATTTCTCATTCAATGATTGGATTCAAGAACAGTGAAGACTTATGTCTTACTGATAGTGCAACAACATATATGCGTATATTAAAAAATAAGAAATATTTTTCTCATTTAATAAAGGGTAATGCCAATGTTAATATAATATCGGATAGTATTGAATTAATTGATGGTTTCGAAAGAGCCACTATATTATTACCCGAAGGAACAAAATTCATTATAAATAATGCATTATTTTCTGCTAAATTTCAAAGAAATTTATTAAGTTTTAAAGATATCCGTCGAAATGGATATCATATTGAGATTGCAAATGAGAAAAGTATTGAGTATCTATATATCACAAAAATAATATTTGGAAAGAAATGTGTCTTGGAAAAATTGTCTACTTTTTCTTCTGGTTTGTACTATACATATATTAGTACAATTGTATCACTTGTTACACTAAATCAGAAGTTTACTGATCCAAATATTTTTATTATTTGGCATGACCAGTTAGGCCATTATGTGAACAATATGATGCATAGAATAATTGCAAATTTACATAGACATTTATTAAAGAACCTGAAGATTCCTTAATTTACTGAATTTTTTGACATTGTGCTGCTTGTTCTCAAGAAAAATTAATTATTAAACCGTCACCAATTAAAATCGGGATTGAATTCCCAGCATTTCTGGAACGTGTTCAGGGTGATATCTGTGGGACCATTCACCCGTCATGTGGACCATTTAGATATTTCATGGTTTTGATAGATGTATCTACTAGATGGTCTCATATGTGTTTATTATCTTCTCCTAACTTAGCATTTGCAAGATTACTTGCTCAAATAATTTTATTAAGAGCACAATTTCCAAATTATGCAATTAAGAAAATCCGTCTTGATAATGCTGGCGAATTTACATCTTAGACATTTAATGATTTTTGTATGTCAATTGGTATAACTATCGAACATCTTGTAGCACATGTTCATACTCAAAATGGTCTACCAAAATCATTCTTAAAGCGCCTCCAATTAATTGGTAGACCATTACTTATGAGAACAAAATTGCCTACTTCTGCGTAGAGACATGCTATTTTGCATGCAACAGCACTTGTACTTGGTATCAAGCCAACAAGTTATTTAAAATTCTATCCGTTACAATTGGCTTTTGGTCAAGAGTTTAATATATCCCATCTAAAAAATTTTGGTTGTGTGATATATGATCCAATTGCTTCCCTACAACGTACAAAGATGGGTTCTAAAAGAATCTTGGAAATATATGTTGGATATGTGTCCCCCTCTATAATTAAATATCTTGAACCATTAACAGGGAATTTATTTACGTCACACTTTGTTGATTGTCATTTTGATGAAAATATTTTTCCAACATTAGAGGGAGAAGATAAACAATTGGATAGAAAAATTGAATGGAATGAATTATCATTATCACACTTTGATTATTGTACAAAACAATGTGAATTTGAAATTCAAAAGAAAATTCATTTGCAAAATATTGCGAATCAACTATCAGATTCATTTATTGACCTAAAACGAGTTACTAAATCTCATATACCAGCTGAAAATACTCCAAATAGAATTGAAGTTCCAGTAGAACAACCTATCAGTGAGTAAATGATAGTAAATTATGCTTAAACCGTGGTAGACCAATCGGTTCCAAAGATAAGAATTCTCGAAAGAGGAAATGAGCAACTATTCAAGATGGTCATATAATGGAGGTAGGTGCTCCCGAAAAGACCCTAGACATAACTAATAATAGAATCCCAAAAGTAGCACAGGTGTTTGAATCAAATAAAAATGAAGAGATCTCGATAAGTTATGTCTCAACTAGAAAAATACGGAACCAAAAAGATATTGTTGTCGACAACAACTTTCTTTATAACATAGTTACTGATTTGAATGAAAATGAGGATCTTGAACCTAAATCTATCGAAGAATGTCGACACAGAGATGATTGGCCAAAATGGAAAGATGCAATTCAAGTAGAATTAAATTCACTTTCAAAACGTGAGGTTTTTCATTTGTAGTCCAAACAGCTAACTAATTTGTAAAGTCGATGGGGGTACAAATGAGTATTTGTGCGAAAACGAAATGAGAAAAATGAAATTGTACGATACATAAGTAGGCCTTTTCACACAATGATTTTCACAAAGACTTGGCATTGATTATGAAGAAACATATTCTCCTGTGGTGGATGCAATCACCTTTAGATATTTTATTAGTTTGGCAGTTCATGAAAAATTTGAAATGTGTCTAATGGATGTTGTGACAACCTATTTATATGGCTCGTTTAATACAAAGATCTATATGAAAATCCCTGAAGGATTTAACATGCCCGACGCATATAAAGTTTTTCGGGAAAATTGTTCAATAAAATTACATAAATTCTTATATGGATTAAAGCAATCTGGGCGTATGTGGTATAATCGGCTCAGTGAGTATCTCTTGAAAAAGGGTTACGAAAATGATCCAATTTGCCCATGTGTTTTTATAAAAAAAACTAGATCAAAATTTGTGATAATTACTGTATATGTTGATGATATAAATATTATTGGAACTGCTAAAGAGCTTCAAAATGTAATGAATTGTTTAAAGAAAGAATTTGAAAAGAAAGACCTGAGTATAAACTAAATTTTGTATAGGTCTACAATTTGAGTACTTAATGCATGGAATTTTTATTCATCAATCAACTTATATAGAAAAAGTATTAAAGTGATTTTATATAGATAAAGCACGTCCATTGAGTACCCCAATGGTTATAAGATCGCTTGATGTGAGAAAGGATCATTTCCATCCTCAAGAGAATGATGAAAAACTTCTTAGTCCCGAAGTACCATATCTAAGTGCTATACGAGCATTAATGTATCTTGCTAACAATACACGGCCTGATATAACATTTCCTGTAAGTTTGTTAGCAAGATTTAGTTCTTCTCCAACACGAAAACATTGGAATGTTGTTAAACATATATTTAGGTACCTTCGAGGAACTATTGATATGGGTTTACTTTATTCAACTGAATCTAAATTACAATTAATTAGTTATGCAAATACTGGATATTTATCTGACCCACGTAAAGTTTGATCTCAAATGGGTTATTTATTCACATATGGAGATACAACTATATCATTCTATGGAGTTCAACAAAATAAATTTTAGCCACTCCTTCTTAAAAATCATGCAAAATTAATTGCTATACATGGGCAAGTAGAGAATGTGTTTGGCTAAAGTCATTAACCCAATATATCTAGAAGATATATGGTTTAACGTTAGAAGAAAAGTAGCCAACAATATTATATGAAAATAATGCAGCATGCATAGCCCAGTTAAATGGAGGTTATATCAAAGGAGATAGAACGAAACATATTTCTCTAAAAATTTTCTACACTCATGATCTTTAGAAGAATGGTGACATTTATATCCAACAGATTCACTCATGTGATAACCTAACTGATTTATTCACAAAGGCGCTACCAACATCAACATTCGAGAACATAGTTTGCAATATCGGAATGCGCCGTCTCAAGGATATTAAAATACATGATTTCATCTTAATGGGTTTTCTAAGCAAGGTTTTTAATGAGGCAGTATGTAAAAATGTACTACAAATTTTGTGTACTCTTTTTCCTTCACTAATTGAAAGGTTTTTGTCCTACTGGATTTTTCTAGTAAGGTTTTAACGAGGCACATGATTTAGTCATTAGATATCCAATGGGGAATGTTACAAATTCTATTAGTTGTGGATGTCTACACATGTTTTTTAATTTTGATAAATTATAGTGAAAATCTATCTATATCTAAGTATTTGATAACTATAGATATAAGTTATGTTATTTATATTACGTAACTTATGAGTCATTGTACTCTTATAAATAGATGTACTACATGAGGAATAAGAGTACAGACTATCAAATCTTCCATTTTTCTGTTCTCTCTTTCTCTCTCAATTCCATACATTTTTATATTTTGTTTAACTTTTATAATAAAATTATTCATAATTCAAACCATGTTTTCTATAATTGGCTTGCAAAAAATAAAAAAAATAAAAATTTACTGTTTGATTATGCAATTCTAGTTTTTATCAAAATTTAAAAATTTCTTACTAAATGTTATATAAATCAACCGTGAAATTTTTTCTGAATGAATTAAGTCAATTTTATATATAATGATCCATTCAATGAAATAAAACTAATAGTATGTTAATATTATTTTCTTAACATTTAATTTTTAGATATAAATAAATAGATAAAGAAATAGAGAGAATCCAAATTCGTGTAAAGTATATTCTTGTTAATAGTTGCGATTATTTAAGGAGTACTCCTACACAAAGCCGAATTTAAAAAATCAAATGTCTTTTTACCCTTACATCATTAAATCACTACTACTGCCAACAAATACCGCCACTATTAATTACCACCACCAACCGCCGTCACCACCATTTGAACCACCATTTTCATTACCAAAAATACAAAAATAAAAAATAAAAAAAATCACCATTTTTATCAAGATAGCACAAATCCACCATCAATATAAAATACTACTGCAATAAAATTAGTTAGGATCAAGGAAAGAGAGGATGAGAATACTACCATCAATATAATACACAACAATTACCACACATCACAAAACCCATCCTAACCAACTCACTTTAGGTGATCCGTTGGCGACCAAGCACTCTGTTTGAGTGCAAGGTCAGAGTTCAAATCTCAATCTTGCATTCTTAAAGATAGAGATCAGGTCTCTTATCCCTTAAACCGTTCCCTTCTCCTTAGTAGTAGATATAGTTAAATAGTAATAGGTTAAACTATTGCCATTTGAAAAAAAAAAATCCATTTTCAACATAAAATACCATTACAATGAAATCAATCAAGATCAAGGGAAGAGATAAGAGAAAGCAAGAAGAGACAACACACACACACACACACACACACACACACACACATATATATATATATTCAAGTTCCATACAAGTAGGGGAAGGGTAGGGACTGGCAAGAGCAGGTGAGAGGAAATGAGATGAAGAGTGGTAAGAGAAGAGGTCAAAAAAGGAAAGATGAGTGAGGTGGTAGAGGTTGTGAGATTGGCTCAAATTTGAGGGGATGGAGTTATGAATGGGAGGAGAGAAAATGTTGGTATATAAACCAAGACTATGTAGGATTTTAGATAAATTTTAATGTAATTGATTTAAGAAATTAGTAATTAGAGTTTGTAGAGATTTATTCCCTAATTTATTTGGTTCCATGATTAGATTATGAATTGATTTAGTGCGGGAATACATTCCAAGTGTATTAGTTGAATTCAATAAAGATTTAGATTAGATTGATATATATTTAAAAATCTTGTGGTTAGTTATTTTAATTGAGGTAAATTGCATTGAAAAGTTGATTAGTAAATCTAGTTAATTATCCTCCCACAAAATTGCATCGTCTTCAATCTGTTTGTTTTTCCTTTCTGTTTACATTTTATGTGCAGACACCAAGCTTTGGCTTGTATTATCAAAAAATTGATTGTTGGTTTGAGAGAAATGCCTCACATCTTCCTTCTTAATTTTATATATTGTATTCATGGTTCTCTTGATTAAATTAAATATATTTTATTTTTAACTCCTTCAAAATGCTATCGAAGTTTTAAGTTCAAGAGTTTGATTTTGGAATATTTGTCAAAATTAGTTCAGAAAAAGATAATTATGGTAGAGTACTCGACTTTTGAAAATTTGAACCACAAGAAGTTGGTTTTAGAGTATTCATTTGAGAATTAGAGTATAACGAAATTGATCCTAGTTGGAACAATGATCAAAAGAAGAATCATGTCGTGATTCTTTTGTTGGTTTTAGACAAGGATAGAAAAAAGGTCATGTCAAATTATTAGTTATTTATGAAATTTGATCAAGACATAAGTTAGGGAGGCCAAGAAATTCAAGAATGGTGAAAAGAATTTTTTCTCAAGATATGTAAATAAATTTTTAGTTGCCATAATGAAAAGAGAACTTATTAATGGTGACAAATTTGAACTTTTGCACATGTTTATCGGTAGTGAAGAAAGATTTGAATTGGTCAAAATTATGGAAGAATATTTCAAAATATGTTGGTTTAAATGATGCCATAGAGTTAAAAATATCCAACCCTTTATCAAAAGAAATTCAAAAGAAGTAGGTAAGATTAATTTTTAAAATTATGTGTAAATCAGTGGTTGGAAAATTTTACAAAAGTCTTATTGTTGATGCATAATCACTTTCGATTTTTGGTAAGATATTTTATATATTTTAATGGAATTTGTAGATGATGATTTTGATTGCAAATCTAAATTTGAATTGGAATGGAAAGTTAATTTTGAATAGAATATGTATGTTGATGATGACATAATTTATGAAAATTTTTATTAGGTTGATAATTTTGATTTGTATTCATTATTTGGGGATGAGGAATATGTCCATAAAAAAGATAAAATTACTAAATTGGATAGGGTGAAAATTTTGTGATTTGGTTAGGAAAGAAAAAAAAAGAATTTGAAAAAGAAGCCATTAATGTTTTTGAAAGTATTTCTAAGAAAAAATAATATGGTGGATGAAATTGAATTTCTTGGTATAGATGAATTATTTGATGAAAAGAATATTTTGAAAAATTTTGTTCAAGATCATGCTGGGGTGGACTGATTAATTCACAATTGTGGTGTTAGTATTCTTCTATTGAAAAATTTGGTAGTTCAAATTGTCAAAAAGAAAAATATGATATTATGGTCTTTGAAAATTTTGTGGATGAACATTGTGTGAGAGAAAATTATTTTGCCCTAAAAAATGAATGGGTAAGTATGGATGAATTCTTTGATCAAGAAGAATCAGTCACCAAATTGTATGCAAAGTACAAATTTCATCTATTACCATATGTGAAAATGAAGATGAAGACCAATTATAAGTTAGAGTTCTACATGATCTTTATGACAACCAAAATTTTAAATTCATAAACCTTTCTATTTTTGTAAATTTTATGTGGGACTTTTCGACCGTTTCAATTATTGGATCCAGATTTCTTTATTTTCTTTAGTCACTAGGCTAAGTAATTTTGGATTCTTCATACTAGAGGTGGGCAAAACTTTCTGCCAACCCACAAACAAAGTCATTGAATGGGCCTAATGAGGGTAGGCACCAACAAAATGAGGGTCAGACACAGGTTACACTTTCAAAGCCCACAGTCATGTGTATTTACTCGACTCGACCTGCATATAGGATAGATATATCACTTTTTTGATAAATTCTTACCCTATATGTGAGAACCCACCCCACATGAAAGGATTGAAAAGAAGGTGGTTAGTATAGAACATCTTTAGTTATGAGCTATTAACAATTTGATTTAAGTATTTTAATCTTGTTGTTTATATTCAAAAGTTATTGGGGGAGTTTAGGCCTAGGGTGTTACAGTTGTTATTGAAGCGAATTTCGTGTAATCTCTACACGGCATAAGACTAGACCAATAGTATTAGACCACGATTATGCAAGGGAGTTCAAGAGCTAAGTGTTGTGTGGGACTAAGTGCAACATCAACCTAAGGATGGGAGCTATCTCTATAGTTCGTATGAGCCATCTCTAGAGTTCTGCATAACCAAATGTGATCCAATATGGGCCTTGCAAGAATGCAAGGTTTCAAGGAAGGCTGAATATGAAACTCCATCCCATATAGAAAGATTGAGAGGAAACTGACTAGTATACGAATATCTTGGGTCATAGATTAATAACAATTTACTTTAAACATTTCGAATTCATTCTTTACGCTTAAAAGTTATTGAGTTAGTTCAAACCCAAGGTGTAACACTATATGACAAAATTGTTTTATTACTCGTTAGTGTGTGTGAGTGAGTCTACATTAACCCATTATTGTTAGAATGGAAACTTTTTCTATTGATGTAATTTTATCGAGATTAGTTGAACTAGTAGATAAATAATTGTTTTTTAATATTGTTTGAATAATTCCTTAAAAAAAAATACCATAAACTTACTAAATATTTTTGTCATTTTCTTTTCATTTGTTTTAATGGGTGAGGACATAGAACGTGAATCTCTCCGTACGAATACTCACTAATTAGGTACGCAATGACTTGAAGCGCAAGTAATGGTCAGAAAATGACTAACCCGGCATGTGAGGTTAAGTCAACCAAATCTCTTGTGGGGCATGTTTCTAACCCGTACCCATCTCTAATTACAAAATAGTTAAGACTTTGAATTTTAAGAGTTCTAGACAACATTTCTCTAGGAACAGATTAAGCTTATACTTTCTAGAAATTTTATAGTCCCATCATGTCACTATATCCACATGGTTTGATATTCTTTACACTCTAATATTATAGGTTTTGAAAGCCTAACTGTAAAACTTTCAAAAGCATATAATACAGTTCTACAATGAGGTTGTATTCTGAGTAAAACATGATGAAAGACTCCTAACCTTACCACAATAGACACAAAGCAAGAATGTCACTGACAAAAGAGAAAGGAACTCAAAGAGAGGGCAAGTATGAGAAAGCATTCCTGAACCCCACTTAAGGACCTTTCAAGCAATGGAGGTGAGAGGTAGAAATCTCCCTATTTATTACCTAGAAAGGTTCTCGCTTCTTGCTTTCCTATAACTCTAACCAAGAGGGTTTCCAATTCTCACTCAGAATATAAGTCAGTTTTGGAGCGCCAACAAAACTAAAAAGGTAGCAAGACTGACTGCAATTGTAGATCAATGAATAGGTTGAATTTGTTTTATTTTGATTATGGAAAGTAAAAGTCATTTCAGTTAGGACGAGATCACTTCAAACCTCTTGGTACTTACACCTCTCGCCTATCAAAATTCTATTCAAAAACCTCATTTAAGAACTTGTATAGAGAAAGATTCCTACGGTTCAACAGTTCTTCCATACCAACTTTGCTGCCCTGTGGTATGAGCAGATCAATGACTACTGGACTCGATGACCTCCTCGAAATTAGATAGGAAAAGGATAATGTTATCGTGATAATGAATCCGATTTCTTTCTCGTGGTACACCACCTAAGGTATCTTTCTAGAAATTACTATAGAAAATAAATAAGAGAGGTTTGTGATTATTTTTCAATCTTTTCTACTAGGTAACCCAGTATCCTTATGCATAAAGATATTCAATTCGGTCATTGTTGTCGGACTCTATTATGGATTTCTGATCATATTCTCTAGAGGGCCTTCCTATATCTTGCTTCTTTGAGCTCAGGTTCAAAAAGGAAGAAGGAACTCTTATAACGTATCAGCACAACTAGTTTTATTACGAGACAGCTCATGATGTTCATATCGATATATTATGCGCATCTACATCCAGCCCTTTCTTAAAACATCATCCCTTCCTCTTAGTTTAGTTAGATGCTTTCCCGAAGCAACCTTCCTTTGAACTATATTTTCTCTCTCTCTGTGTCTTTGTCTTTTACTCTAACAATACAGTTGCCTTCTCATCTTTTTGGAAACTACTAGAGTGTGACTTGAGCGCACCAAGAAAATAAGGATCGATGAATCAAGCCCTATCCAATGCTCTCTTTCTATCTATTTTGCATCTCCTATGAACGAAACAAAGTGACGCTCAATCAAACTTTGAAATACGGATCTCAAGAATCTACACCTTCTAAATTTCAACAACAGTAAAAAAAGATATTCACTACTAAATAGTTGTTTACAAAGACAAACCATACTGAGATGGATAAGAACTGGAATGAGCTCTATGGGGAGCTAGCACCTACACTTTGGAATAGGATAACTTGAGATGATAAAACTTCTGGATTGGTATCCTACAACTAAACCAAATTCTTATTAGTTAAAGAATCTCTTTATAGATTAATAGAAGAAATATAGGGTTCTACTTTTGGCGAAAACATGCTTGGTCCTGCTTATGGGATTAAATCAATACATTCTAGGAAGAAATATTTGAATATCCATCTCGTTGATAACGTTGATCTTGTACAAATCCCATTCATTGATTCACTTTCGAGAAATACAAAACATCTAAGTTATACACATAAAGAGATCTATTCATTGATAAGAAAAAAGAAAAAATGTGAGTGACGCTAAACTCGAAGAAAATAGACAATATGGCTGTTGGTTGAGAATGTTGGGTGCTATCAATTAATAGTATTTGACACTCCAACTCTCTCCATAGCCCAAAGATAGAGGAATGCCGAGGTGAAGAAGGTGGCTCTGCACTGGCGAAAAGCTCTTTATGGGTTCTTATTCTCATACATGCATAACAGTACACCAATAGCGGAAGAGAGGGTTACCGTATATTCAAGAGTCTTCCAATTCTTACAGAAGTTCTCTTTCAATACAAAAATCCGAATCCTTTTCATAATAATAAAGGTAAGTTTGAAGTCATAGCTTGCTAGGTTCCATCATCCAATCTACAACAAATTGGATGAAACCTGACAAAAAATAAGTGAACACAAAGTTGAAAAACTAAGTAGCTCACCGAAAAAGAGAGAAACGATGCTTCGTGTCCCTCTAAGGAAAAGGAGGTAGAGTTCTAGCACTTGTATCAAAAGCAATTATTCTTATTATTCCTCTATGAAAACAACTCATGGGCGAAAATGGTGAACAATTTTGTGTTGTATTCTGAGTAAAAAATGATGGGGTCATAGAATTCATCAAAAAAAATTTATTAGGTTTTTCTAGTTAGTTCCCTAGCTAAATTTCAAGAAAAAAATTCCAACATGGAAGTCTAAAAATAAATAAAAGAACAAAGGAAAATATTTAAGTAAGTTGTTCGAGCTTATTCGTTTTGTGGAGGAGATACAAGAAATGTGATGTCATAACATCAGAATAACCGTACGAGTAGTATTATATGCAATCACATTTCGATATAATTTCTTTAATGACTACAAAATTTACAAATAGAACACTTAACCAAGCCTAAGTGTTTCCCAAAAGACAAAAGGCAAGAAAACCGCCACCATAATAACAACTTTCATAATCAAGAATTTTGTACTAAAGATCTTTGGAACTTTCAAATAGGTTGCTGTTTTGATTGCCACTGTTGTGTCGATAAAGCTACAAATTCAACCAAATATCTAAAATTATGTGTTCGTCATTTAATATCTTGTTGTTACGTGAATTAATTTTAATAAATAATATAAATTTACGATTTTATAAATTATTTTCGAACATAAAAAGAGTCCAATAATGAAGTCCAAAATTAAACGAAAAGACCAAAGGCAAGAAAACAGCCATCCAAATAATAACTTCCAAAAAAAAAAAAAAAAAACAAACAAAAAAACAACTTCCACCGTACTACCGATTTTTGGAAGTTTCAAGTAAGATCTAGATGTGTGCTCAGAAAACACCCCGAATATGCGGTGCTATGTAAGTATTTTTGGGAAGATTCTCCTTTTCATTCGCATCTCCTATTTCCATTAATACCCTTCCCTCTTTCTTCAATTTCCCTTGCCACCATTTTCCTCTATCTTCAGACCAAAATCTCCAGCTTCAACCAATTAACCAAAACATCAAACTAGTATTAAAAAAAAAAAAAAATCCCAGATAACTTCAGAGGCATAGCTGCAATCCCTTTTCTACAGGTTCTTTAATTTTACATATTTATAAATTTTTAGGCTACCCTTTTCATTCGAGTAGCTGATTTTTTTTTTTTTTTTAATTTTCTGTTGATTCTGCGTTTTTTTTTTTTTGCTTCTAATTGAGAACCCAGACGGGGATCTCCATTTCTTTTTGTGTTAATTATCTGCTCATTGGTGAAAAAGTTGAAGACTTTACTGTTTCAAGATTAGTTTAAAGATAGTGGTTGAGGGATTTACTGCATGGTTGAAGCTCTTGATAGGATGTGGATTTTACTTTCTTATACTTGTGTAAAGAAAATATGAAGAATTAATTTTTGTTTTGGAATCTTTGAATTCAACCTTTGAAAAGCTTTAGTACAATCTAGAGGAAGAATACTATTTGTTTTGGTAATTTTTTAAGTTTTTTTCCCAATAAGGAATATTTAGAGCAAATATTGTTTTGGATTATACATGTCTGATCAGGTGGATATGTATTGATTTTAGATTGGTAATTTTGAACTAGATGGAAAGCTTGTAGCATTAGTTGAAAATGGAATTGAGAAAGAAGATAGTACAAGTTTCAATCGATTTTCTTTTTTTGAGAAGGGGGTGAGAATTGGTGAGAGTTTATATGCAATTCTGCTGGTCCAAAGTAGATATGATATGAAGGTAATTTTTGCATAATAAGCCTTTGCTTAGAGGAGAATGAGACTTTTGTTGTTGGCTGAGCTTTTTAACAAATGTACCACGGGCAATAATTCCAATATATTGTGTAGGAAATAGTTTCGTTGGATTAAAGTTGGTACCCTTTGACTTGTCCAAAAATTTTCTATAACTGCAGTGAATAAGGATTTCTATCGAGGGTAGATATACAGAAATAGAGCAAAATTGCTTTATTTGAGATTTGAAGCTCTTGATGCTGCATGCCATATGCTTTTACAGTGAAGAAATTAGGCCACTAGGACCCTCAATGTAATAGTGCGTTCTTTGAAAAATAGAACTAGCTGGTACATGTGCCAAATACCGACTTTTAAGGTGGTTTTTTTTTCCTGATTCTCTGAAGGCTCTTCTATGCTATATAAGATCAGCATTTTTGTTTTGACCTCTATATGTGACGATTCTCCAACATTTATAATTGTAATGGCTTGACGATTCCTTTCAACTTTGTCTTCTATATTCTTCCTGTTTGATCTTTATCCTTTACATTGAAATGTAAGACCTTCTTGTGTTACAGGGATTGAACAATAGATTGCATATTGTTTTTTTGTTGCATCCTTAGTCCTCTGTTTACCAGGACTCCGTGCTCTTGCTGGCAATCAGTCAACTGACTGATTGCCAACAGAGCACATGAGTAACCAGAGTGCATTAAAGCCTAGTAAAGTCTTAGAGGGTGTACATGGAGTACGTCTGGTTCCTCATTCACCTTTAACATTCGAAGAGATAAAACACGGGGATTTACATCAGTCAACTTGCGAAAGTTTGGCTGTTGGGACTAGCCAACTGCTAATATTACAGTGAGTAAAGAAGAACTCGTGTTCTGCAGTAATTATGTACTTCTATTTTCAATTCAACTTCAAAGTTCAAATGCTTAGTTGATGAATGCATTTTTACAAGTATTATGTAGCTAACAATACCAATCTGTTTATCAGAAGAGCATGGCAGCAAAGGCCTCCTTGTCTTAGGCCCATCCACTCTTGTGTATCTGGTATTATAAAGCACTTCATGTGCATTCCGGAATCAATCTGTCTTGTGGTGCATGCTTCTCTTTGAAATTTCATTTTTTTTCCCCTAAGATTTTAATTTCTTTCTATTAGGTGATAAGACTGTTGCAGAGACTATAGCTAATGTGCTTACTTCACTTCCTTTTATTGCTCTTGGACTCCAGGCCCCAAGGTAGAGTTTTGCTTAATCCTCCATTTATCCTTTGAATATCTGTGTAGTACTTGATCATATGTGATGCTCCTTTGCTTTTTGGAGGTTTCAACCACCCCCATTCCTCAGACCAACAAAATGCGAGATTGATGAAAAGGTGAGGTTGAAGATAATGGTTGAGGTCTGAATCCTTGCTTTGCTGATGATGTAGGAAGAACCTGAACTGCAAACTTTATGCTAATTCATTAATTGGAGTAGGGATTACCTCCAGTTTGTACCATGCTTCGAGAGGAAAATTAAGAAAGTATCTGAGATGGGCTGACTACACAATGATAGCGACAGCAACATTGGTATGCCATGAACGTTTAGTAGTCATTGAATGTTCGGAATCTGCGAATAATTTCTAAGGATTAGTAATTTGAGTCGAGCACAATAATTTGTCATTCTGCTTTAGACTACAAGTTTTTTAATTTTAGAAATTTTCATTAGGCATGAAAAACTACTAGGCAAGTACCTGCTAATGTGGTAGACTGATTTTGTATTTAATCCATCCAAAAATAATAGCTGGACATGGAGATCTTGGGAGTCTATTTGGAAATTTTCTGTCTTCATGCGGTCATGCCCTCTCATCTTCAAGAATTAGGACAGGTCACCTTTCTAGAATTCAGGGCATTCTTTAGTTTTGGCTACATTACATGTCTTTCACTGTTCTTTCTCAATAAAATTCAGAAGTTCTGTTGCATGAAATACCATCAATGCTGCTATTTCTTCTACGTTTATGACTTTTGTCTTTTTCATTTACTATTTACTTTAAGACAGCCTTTTTCCACTTCACTTATAAATAGTTAAATGTTTTAAACATCCATTTCTGGATATCTGTGGGTTCAATACATTAGTAGGCTTCAATTTATTTGAGATTCTGATCTCGTATTTTTTAAATCACAAGCCTGTATCTTGGGATGATGATGTAAGTGGGCAAGGGGATAATTTGAAAAGATAATCCTTTCTAAATATGAAGCAACTGTTTTCGTGTGTCCCTATTAGAATAAGAAGCTTTCGGCTGGGGCACCTCAGCACTTGTCTAGCAGCTATCGAGTTTAAGCTACATGCTTGATAGGGGAAGGGGAAAAAAAATAAAACAGCTCTAATAATTGATTCAAAGGCCCTTTTCCATATTCAAGAGATCTAGGTTCAGTGACAGAAAAGGAGAGCCTTTGCTTTTAGGTGTAGATTATGTCCAAGCCCACAGAGCTTGATGCTTTAATGCTGCACAGCTTATTTTGTTGAATTTGTTGCATTTAACTCTAGCTTTCCGTTAAACCTTCATATGTAGTAATCGTGAGCTGGATTACATTGTTCTTTGTTAGTTTTCTAATTGACATTTATCACTTATTCTTTTGTAGTGACATACAATCTGTCAAGGGCTCTGCGTAACGAGAACCCAAAGTTCCTTATGGCAGCCTCTGCTGTCTTCCTGCCAATCCAGCCTCTGATGGTTTCTGCTGTTCATACTGGGATGATGGAGGTAATACTTACATATGTCTATTTACGTCGTGATCGTAAAGCGAAATCCACTCTGTTCCGAGTCTTATCTTTACATTTATTCCTTGGCTGGCTGAATATCTTCTAGCATTTGGTTTTAATTTCTGGTTACAATATTGGCCAATTTGATAAAGCTAGAACTAGGTACCTTATCAATTGGTTGGGATAGAGCAACGACAGTTGAACATGCTCATTGTCATTTTGATGTGGAATCTATGATATGAAATATGGTACATGGTCAAAGCAACAGTGAGACCTCTGAAACTGTTTTAAGGGAAAATTCCTTCCAACTCTACTATCTGAAAAAGTTGCTAGCTGGAAGGTCAACAAATATAAAAGGAAATAGCAGAACTCTTCATTATAGAAACAGACATTATATAGCACCTTTCTCATGGAGTACTTTTGCAATCTCTAGTGTGCTTAAGGATATCTTTTTGTTGTCAGAACCCATATCATATTGTATTGTAAATCGATTCCGAATATATGTCTCAATATGTGCAATTTTTTCTTTCCTGTTTATTGCCTATTCAGTGACCATGTCAGAGTTCTCCATTTCAACTGCCCTCTTATCGTTTTTGCTGCATTTGCTATACCAATTTCCCGTTAGGTAGATTAGGCCATGGTTATTCCTTATGTACGTATATCGTTTTTTTTCCTTCTCCTAGTTTTTTGGCAATTTCTAGCTTAAACCTGGGAAGATGCTTCCTTCACAAGTCTACTATTACCAGTTAGGCTTTCAAGATTGAAGTTTTTTCCTTGATGCAGACAATCAATCGGAACTCTAGTCAGCATAATTGTTTTGCCGAAATTAGTGAAAACTCAAGCACAAAGCATCTACTACATAACTTAGTGCTAATGTTCTTGGTCATTTGTGCTCATGTCCATCGTTTAGTTTGGAATGAAATGTTCTTTTGTTACTCTTGTGGTGGTAGGAGGAGAGGAGTGGATAGATGGAATGTTGCTTGTCTGTCAGCTTGGCTTAAAGTGGCACACATTTAACTGGAATTTAATATTCTCCGAAGTAGGTTGTTTTTGCCTTTTCAGAATTGAACATGATAAGTTAGAGAATATCGCCATAAGTAAAAGATCATTGGTAAGTTCATGGATTTGGCTGAACATCAGTACTGACTTCCACTTCATTTTAAGAACCTAAAAAGTAAAAATGGAAGCCAAGTTAGCAGCCTAAGTGATCCGTCAAATGTGTTTCTTAGTCCTACTGGTGCAGCACTTGAGAAATATATATATCTGTTGTTAATTGTTATCCACGCTTGACCTTCCTTGGACCTACTCAGGTGCTGCATGCACATTTTCTTGTAAACATTGAGATTCCAAAGCTTGCAACATCTGGATTAAAACATACCAAGAACATTGATAAACACTTGCTCACAGCTACTTTACAAGGTGTAGCATAAAACACGTGAACTACTTCAGATCCCATCCCATATTAGAAGTGGAAGGGGAAATGGTATTGGATAAAATACCAGGGGACATGGCTAATAAAATTTTACTTAATTATTTAAGTATTTTGGCTCAATGGTTTAGGGCAAAAGATTATTCGGCTACATTAGGTTCGGGGTGTTACACTTGGTATTAGAGAGATCTTTGCACGTGGTGAGCCTGGGGTAGCCAATGGTACTGGGTGCGGATATTGGACTCTGCCTATGCACCGACCTAAATTGGAATTGGGAGGGAAATTGTACAGTATTTATTTCCAAGGATCATTGGATCAGTAATAACTTGGAAGGGTTTAAGCATTTTTGGTCAAGTTATTTTGGCTCAAGCATTTTCGTGCAGTGGTTTAGGGTCAAAACTTAATAGGTTATCCTAGCTTAGTCTCTACACTTGCTGTCACTGCAGATTCCTAGCAAACCATTCGTTTATCTGAATTGGTGCAATCTCATCTATTCAAATCCTGAATTTTCTGAGATGATTTGCTTTTTACAATTTTTTTTTTTTTTAATTTTATTATTATTATTATTATTTTCTTTTTGACATGTCCAGGTAGCTTTTGCAAAAAGAGCATTTCAAGATCCAGAACTCAGGGTGGCACACAATGTGCACAAGATGTCGTCACTTTTAGGCGGTGCACTTTTCATTGCTGATGATGTCTTCCCTGAAACTCCCTTCCTTCATGCTGGTTGGCATCTAGCAGCTGCTATTGGAGTTGGCACCTGTAACAAGCTCTTAGAGTAACCTCGAATTCATGAAACAATTAATTTGTCGAAAATGCGTCAACCCTTCAACTCCTAATATAAAACTTCTGAATCGAGAAATTGTTCTTCATTGATCAGAATGCTGCTACTATGGTGGGATCCCCATAATTCTTTCAGCTTATAATGTAGAAGTACAGTTGGTTTGGGTTATGTAGTATCTAATATGCTCCCATAGTCTAAAGTAAACTGTGGCAATTTCCGTTGCCTTGTACCATATGGCTCGGTGGAATCACAGAAGCGAAGAATTATTTGTACTCGCTCTTCTATTTGTATTGTGCACAAGGGATTGTCCAATTTTTTTTTGAAAATCAGCTATTTTTGTATTCAATGTAAAACTGATGTAGTGAAACTCATCAGAATATTATAAATACGTTTATCTGTGCGTCTCTGGGAGTTTTCTTTTTCTATTCAAATATGAAAATTTGAATTAAAGAATTAAAAACGAGCATAAACTTCATTGGGTTTTTCCTTTGTTTCTCGTTAACAGTTAATTAATAACACAAAACGTAATTAAGGTAGATAATAAGCCTGTCCAAATGGGAAACTGTTAAAAACACTGTTTTAACAATTTTTTTCTACAACCCAAGGAGATGAGTTTAAGCTAGTAGCCAATAATAACTAGAGCATTAAACTTGATAATGAAGTACAGGTTAGATAGTAAGACATTTTCTCTATTATTTATTGATTATTTGAAGACACTGGGTTCAAGTCACTAAGTGAAGGAGAAAGGTGAATTTTTTTTTTTTTTTTTTTTGAACTTATGAAAATGAAAAAAGTATTAATTGAGATTGTTGAGTAATTAAGGAGATATAATGGGGGCAGTTTTAGAATTAAAGTGTGAAAGGCAGTGGATAGGTAGTAAAAGAGGAGTGTATTGCATGGAGTGGTATAGTGTGTGATGATATCAAATTAATACACTCACTAAAAGTATTATATGTGACTCCGGGGTCAAGTTTATGAGGGATCTTTTAGTAATTTTACCCTTATAGTTCAAATAGGTTTAGATGGATCAAGTATAAAATATTCGATCCACAGATTAATTCGACCCAACAATTGCAGATTAAACATCAAAATAGTAGATCAGGTAATGGAATCCTTTTTCCTAATTTTTTAAACTCTGTATTTTTATCAAATTTACCCTTTGATCGAAGTATTGACTTCAGCGTCAGAGTTTACCCTGGGGGACAAAGCCTCGCTCTTTTCTCTTCAACTTTTTCGACTAATGACGTGGGTATTACATACTTGGTAATAGCCAGCTTAATTTTTGTATCAACATTTGACACCGTCTATGAAAAATTGAACTAAAAGTTATCATAAATCCTGGAACCTAGCATGCTTAACACTCATTGAAACAATACCAACAAAAGTAAAGAAGTAGTTTCTTAACATCACTTCTACCCTCCAGGGTCACACCTTGCACACACTCACAATGGTCGCTCCCACTTATATAATATATTCTAAAAATAAAATAAAACTAAACTAATCCCATTTTGAACACGAAACTTTTAATAATTTTTAGAAGTGACAAGTTGATTAACAAATATTCTATATAAATTGAGAAGAATAAAGGAAAAATCCAATATTAGATTGTCAAAAAAGTGTTAACAAAATTCAATTTAAAAATCACATAATTTCTTCAAACTAAAAGTCTCTTATACTAATATCCAAGTTTTCCAAGAAAAATTAGATAAAATCAATACTACTATAAATCAAGACTTTAAAAAGCAGGGTTGAGCACTTCTGACATTATCCTCGGTTGCTTCGTTTTCACGCCTTCCGGGGTAGAAGACTTACTCACACCCTTTAGGGTTGAGCACTGCTGACACCCTCTAGGATCACTTCCTACTTACTTTGGGGTAGAAGATCTACTCACGTCTTCTGGGGTTGAGCCCTATTAACACCTTTTGAGGTTCAGCTTTAGTTGCACCTTCTGAGGTTCTCTTTATTCACACCCTCTTTGGTGGAAGACTTACTTACACCTTCTAGGGTTGAGTCCAGATGACACTGTTCATGGTCAAACCTTACTTGTGCCTTCTAGGGTTGTCTCACTCTACACCTTCTAGGGTGAAAGACTTGCTCATATCCTCAGGGGTTGAGAACACCCTCTGGGATCATGCCTTACCTGTACTTTCCAAGTTTGCCTCTTACTTTATACCTTTGCAGCTGGAAGACTTAGACTTCTTGAGGTTCAACCAAATTGACACCTTCGGGTTTAAGCCTTACTTATGCCTTCCGGGGTTGATCTCCACTCACACCCTTCGGGATAGAAGACTTGCTCACATTTCTTGGGGTTGAGCTATACTGACACCCTCCGGGGCCATGCAATACTCAGACCTTCTGAGGTTGCTTTTTGCTCACCCTTCTGAGAGTCAAAAATCTCTTCCTCTAGGATCACCTTCTTCCTTTGAGGATCAAAAACAAAAGTCAATCCCCAGAATTAGCAATAACACATCACGTAGTGGCCATCTGATTGACTATTCATTGACACACACCACCTAAGCAGTGAGGTCAGACGTCGCGCTGGTGCTGAAGGGTTCAGCCATGCTGCTCATCAACTGGTAGTCGTGTATTGCTCTTTTTCCAACACTGCCATGGTGGTTGAGTTGACACCATGAATGCTCCCGTGGTTCAAGCTGCAGCCAAGATGGATGATGGCCGCTCAAACGACGGATCAATTTGATGGAGAAGATACCATGCGCTTTGGTTGTGGTGCTTGAAGTGGCAGTCATGCTACCCTTCCTGTTTATGGGGCTGTTAATGCTCTGGCCACTGCTCCTGTTTCCTTCAACCGAGTTGCTGCCACAAGAGAAAAAGATAAAGAAATAGTGTCGAACACTACAAGGAGACTTCTTTCTTCCTGCGGTATTGTGTACAGGGATAGCCATGGTGCTACTCAATTGTATGGCTTGCCTGATCGATCATATATTGCTTCAACCGTTGTTGTCCGTGGTGCTAATAGGGAGAAAAAGGGTTGGATATTATAGCTTCAAGTTGGAGAGGGCACTTTCAACATAAGCCATAGAGTTGGTGGGATTTATCCACGTAGGACAAGTTAAATTTTTCTTATCTCACGCTTCAACTAATATTCTTAAATATACGATTATCAATGTAGTAGGGCGAATAAGGGTGGATCGCACGAGGATTGGTATAAGTACCGAGATTCCATGACAGCACAATTTCTATCTAGATGATTGGTTTGCAAAGAATTTGGATTTTAAAAATAAAATTATAGAAATAATTAAAAGACTAAAAATTAAAGAGTAATTAAATTAGGTTGAAGTTGCAGTAGAAGATAAAAATTGGTCGAATGCAAGGCTTGCAACTATCTTGGGTTAATCAAACCTTGGCTTAATCGATCAATTAAATTATAATTAATAGAGATTTTATTCCTATATTTCAACACAATCCCGAAGCAATCGGTAATTGAATCCTATCAAATTAATTAATTAGGATTCGAGAAACCATCTCTAACATACTTGACCAATTTGAGTCATTAACCTCCTAGAATTCGAGTTTCTTTTCAGGAACACTCGGTGAATGAACTAATTAATTCTATCAATCTAAACTAGAATGATTAGCCTAACAACTTAATATTGGTCTATGATTGAGGTTTAAAAGCCTTATCCCCTCAGCCAATCTAATCACAACTAAGGTTAGCTACTCCTTATAATTGTCTATTACATGTTATGTTAATTATTAGCCTATCATATAATTTATTGATTAGCCCTTAATTAAATTTTTCCATGATTGATTGCGTCACCTGCATTGAACCCTTATTAATTTAGTAATTCATGATGTTCGAGAACAAAAACAAATTCACTGCAACCATATTAAATTGACAAATAGAATTAAGAAGTGTAATTGGAATTAAAATAAATAAAGACAAATTATTGGAATTGAAATAATCGTAAAATACTTGAATTGAATGCCTTGAACAATCAACAAGTTGAAAAATTAATCCAAGGAATTAAAAAACTAATTAACCCTAAAAGTAGTTCAATACTCTAGACAAAAGTTGTAAATGAAAAGTCTCAGAATCCCTCTCTTTTAACGTACAAAAATATCCTAATTATAATTAAATGACATAGGCTCAGGTCCATTTCACCTCAACTGCTATCAGCAATTGAATTCCTGCTGATCAGTCGTTCTTAGAGGCTTAACCGCTGATAGTAGACAAATAACCTTCATCAGCCGCTGCTAATAGCGCCGCGGTCCAGCCACTTTCTAGAAATTCTTTTCTTCTTTGCTCTGCCATTTTTAGCTCCTTGCTCTACTGCCAATTGACCGTTTCCCCCCTAATTCACTTGCACAAAATACAAAACCACATAAATAGATAATAATACCAATAAAAATATTTAACTATAAAAATGACTTAAAACAACATAATGACTATAACCTCCTAAACATAACCGAACTAACCCAAAACACAACAAACGGGATTATATATATTAAAGCTTTGCAACAAAAGACGCATAAAAGTAACTCTAAATTTAGAGTTATCAACTCCCCCCAACTTACATTTTGCTAGTCCCAAGTAAAATTCACTAGACACAACCCTACACAAAACACAAAATAAGAACAAGAATAGCAATAGCAATACTAGATTCTGATTGATCTAATTGACTTACCAACCTAGTCCACATCCTACCAATCACATAAAATCATGTTCTAGTTTTACTCACACCAAAAAGTCCACTCAAACATTTCAATGTCAAAAATACTTTCTCAACTATAAATGCTAGAACCTATATTTATCAATATGGGCCACATCACGTAATAAATTTCTCTACCCACAACTAATTCAAAGATGTACAAAATTGAATCTCTATAATCTTCAATAAGGTAAAGAAGGATGAATAGACCTTAATATGTGAGCACACAAATGTCAAATAATAGCAAAGCATTAGAGAACCATTACAACTGTTTAACTTAAAAATGGCAATATAACCTTTCGCAGTTCCTTTGTGACCACCTTTTATTGACTCTTTATTTTTTTTTTTTTCTTAAGCTTAGCAACATGCATTTTTATGTAAGCCACCTTATGATTTTTTTACTATGCTTAAGTTTTTTACATAAAGTAAGAAGTTTTTTTTTTTCTTTCTTTCATAAGCTCATTGGAGAACTTAAAGCACTAAGAAACTAGCCACGAAAAAATGAGTTATATTAACATAATTGAATTAAACAAATATAATGAAGCCTAATACCTTGCCATGCAAAAAACTGCTGACAGGCTAGCACACAAATGAAATACAAAGGTCCATGTCATGTCCCACTCTATCCTACCTAACAACTACAAGGAAACAACTCCAACAACTTAAAATTAGCATGGGTCTCAAAATAAATTAAGTGACTCCTCTCTAATAGCAATAATGTCAAACATTTATAACCAAGAGAACTTATCCACATAAGCTTGAACTGCCACCCATTTTGAACAAAATCATGAAACATGAAAAGCATGTGAACTTAGAATACTAGGTTTTCAAATCATTGACAATTAGAACTTAGAATACTAGGTTTTCAAAACATATGAATTAACAAATTTATATCACAAAGAAAAATACTAAACACAAAAATAACTAAACATAGACGACTTAACCAAAACACCACTTGCCAATCACAACATTAAACATAAACAACCAAACTAGGCAAGTGTAGAGCAACAAAAACTAAAAACATAAAATGAAATGAGAAGAAAAATAAACAACACTCCCTTGTCAATATTGTCTAGATTATTAGAATATTCAAGGTCCAGCAGCCCCAGATGGCCCGGCATCATCTCTTTTTTTCCTCGTCCTCGGTCCCTTTCTTTCCACACCATCTAAGAGTCCATAATGCCACTTCAGTGGTAGAGTGGTCCTTGGCCAGTGACATACATCAAAATTCCCAAGGTGAGCGAGTTGTCATAGCAGGAAATTTATCTTTTGCCTCATCTTCTCAAAACATTGTCTATGATAAACGAGGAGTTCTCTTTGCGTCTTAACATTCAAAGGAGGATGAAAAACATAATCAGAATTAGGTCTACATGGAGGTACAAGAAACAATCCCTGATGTCTCTCTTGTTGATCTCTTTGGCCTTCCTCATCTACTTGCTCTCCTTGTGCCTCAATTAGCACAAGACAAATGTCGATTTATATTGTTGGACAATCAACTACAGATCCCTATTATCAGCTAGTATATGCATGTCCCATCTCTTTGTTGTTGTGATCCGTAAACCTGCAAACTGGCACAACTGTGCAATCAAACGAGAGTTCTGTTTGGAGAGAACAATGTCTTATGCTTCCTATTCCCATGCCTCAAAATTTCTACAAAAATCTCTCAGCTATATCAATAGTCATCCCCACCATGATGGCAAAAATAGGCAAGACCGGTCAGGATTCACGTCGATTGTATGGGAATAGGTAAAATACAGGTACACACCAATTTCATCCAAATTCTAGCCTTTACATTCAAATACTTCAACCTAATCCACTTCTGCTAATCTTCCTCCATATCCCAATGTCTTTAGCCATCAGTTAATCGACTGCAAATCTCGCCATAATTAATGTCGCCCTCGAGAAACTGAGTAAATTGGTTGCTGGAATTGGTTGGTAAATGGTATAACTCATTGATGACCTTTAGGCTGTAACTCACCAAAATATTCCTAACCTTCACAATATAATCCCTTGCCTTCAAGATATTACTTATGAATCACAAACCATATTTTTATTAGTCACCACAGTTGGAATTTTGACAAAATCTTTCCACCCCTTGCTTGATATATCTTGTTTAAGATTGTTCGTCGCAATTTATCGACATCGTAGTTATTTTTAATCCTTATGTGACTTAAGTCTACCCCCTGTTCATAAAGGACTTACTAGATTTTGCAATTTTTTATATAGTTTCTTTGCCTCAAGGGGCACAAGAACATTATCATCAAAGGAATGCTCATCGGATTGCTTTCGTTTCTTCCCCATTTATCAATTTAAACAATTCACCACAATAATTTTTTTTGCCCAACTTGTTCAAAAAATAATCCAAACAATTGCTTCAATAAATTAAATCAAAATTTAACTACCACACCAAGGAAAAATAATCACAAAAAAAATTCTACCAACAACCTAAGAATTAACACAAAAGTGAATAGGAACAATCTTACTTGAACTCTCGGGTTATGCACTACCTCTTTGTGTTCCAAAGTATTCCTTTTCAATCCATGTGGCTGTTCTCCAACTTTCAAAGCAATTATATTGATAAAATAGGAAAAAAAAATTAGCCAATGATATGTAATGAAAAAATTTTATGGAGAAGAAGGAAAAAGTTTTTGATGAGAAAGATAGTAGAAGAAAATTTGAAGAATTAAAATTGAACAGAAAGAAAAGAAGAGAAAATAGGGTTTTTTTCCCTTTTTATTTGCTCTTGGTCAATTGAAGGAGAAAAAAAGAAGGAAAGTTCTTGTTTGGCAAAAGAAGCTTATTCAAAGGGTTTTTAAAAGCTTTTTTGCCTGCCTAGACCAGCCGTTGTTAGGGAGTGGTCACCTTCTTTTCAATTGCTAACTGTGGTTGGCTTTCTGTTTCAGCAGCAGTCAATGGTTGATACATTTGATTTACCCGCTATTAGCTTGTATCATTATGTTTTACCGGCTGTCAGCGGGTAATTCATCTTGGATCAACTGATGTTAGATGCTAACCTTTTCCAGCCAACATACCAAATGCTCATTCGCCAAGTTCTTTTCCTTTACAATCACTCTTTTTATTCTATAAAACAACAAAGAAAACCTTATATTAGCAATTCTCAGCTTTTTATTCCGAACCAATATAAACATTAAAATGAAAATTTAGACTAAAAAGTAAATAATTGAATTAAAATTGCTTGGGTTACCTCCTAAGAAGCGCTTTTCTAAAGTTTTTAGCTTGACTTTGTTACTCTTTGCGGCCATCTATTTGACAACATGGACTTCTTGAATTCCATTGTCAAAAGCACCCCGGTGATCAGCCTAATCTACTACACTCTTTCCGACCATCAGTTTGATCACAAGCAAATTGCTAGAGAAGTATGCCCCTTATTCTTCCATCATATTAAACACAACTGATTCTTCACTATCTCTTAAGGTTACTTGCTCTTTGTCAACATCAATTAATGCATTCGCAGTAGCAAGGAAAAGTCTTCTAAAAATAATAGAAATGCCATCCTCATCCTTCTTATCCATGCTCATTACCACAAAATCAACCGAATATTTACGTTTTCCCACTTTGACCAATACATTATGTATTTCTCCTAGTGGTTCCACTTTACTTTGGTCTGCTAACTGGATGAACTGAACTTGATTACTCTCTTCAAGACCTCTCAATCGTATGTTATCATAAACCAGTAAAGGCATCATATTTATTCTTGCACCTAGATCACATAAGGTTTTGTCAAAATAAACATTGCAAATGAGGCAAGATAAGGTGAAGCTTCCAGGATCTTTCTTCTTCTTAGGCAATATACTTAAAAGTTGTTCGTTTAAAAATTATACATCAAGCATCATTTTAGCAGTATTCTATTACCTAAGTTTCTGTTTCATTTGAGTGCATTCCTCGGCTTCCTATTGAATTTCGGCCTTTGATATCTCCCCATTTTCATCTTCTAACCACTTGGTATATTTATTTCATCCAAACACTTTCAATAGATCATGGATTTTTGAGTATTGGATATGATTACCATATCTATTAAGAGTATGGGCTTTGACGAAAAAGAACCACCCCTTGATTTCTCTCCAAGGTGTTTCCTCATACATAAGTCGTGTTTCCATGTGTATTGGCCCTTTTACTCGCTTGAACTTATTTTGTAATTCCTATTAAATCTACCCAATTTCTAGTGGGCATTGACTTAATAGTGCTTCTTCCGACCATCTTGAATACCTCCTCCTTCATCCATTCTGTCCACTCATAAGTTAGGATCTCTTTTTCTTCTTTCAGGCCATCAAATGGAGTTT
The DNA here is from genome assembly GCA_025175665.1 of Cinchona pubescens. Lineage (NCBI taxonomy): Eukaryota > Viridiplantae > Streptophyta > Magnoliopsida > Gentianales > Rubiaceae > Cinchona > Cinchona pubescens. The sequence goes on from JANKKI010000064.1 coordinate 3,873,529, forward strand.
CTTTAGCTATTTTGGTCATTGCCAACTGCCTTGACAAATCATTGTCTAGTGGATTACAAGGGTCTTCTCGCCTGCAAAAACCATTAGTATCATTATTAACTGTGATAATTACCATCACTTCATCGTAAATAGAAGAAAGTTTAAAAGAGTTAAAAACAGAAAAATTGATAGTTTGATCATTGAGTTTCAATTGTAATTGCCCCACTTGGACATCTATTAATGCTTGTCTCAAAGCTAAGAACGGTCTGCCAATAATTAAGGACATTTCTTTATCTTCTTCCATGTCTAGGATAATGAAGTCTACAGGCAAGTAACACTTTCCCACCTTAACAAATACATCTTCTATAATTTTTTCGAGGTATACTTGAGATTTGCCTTCACACTTCGATCAACAAATTGGGAGATACATTTGTGGGCTTCATCCATCTACTGTTGAGTTTCTTATAAGTGGATAAAGGCATTAAATTGATAAACACCTCAAGGTCACATAAAGTTCTCTTAAGTTCAACTCCCCCAATAGTGCATGGAATTGAGAATGAACCAGGATTCTTAAGCTTTAGAGGTAGTATCTTTTGGATGATTGCAGTACATACCTCAATCAAGCATAAGAACTCATTTCCCAGTAGTTTTGTCTTGTTAGTCAACATTTGCTTCATTAATTTGGCATATTTAGGCACGTTTTACAGTACTTCTATGAAGGATATGTTGATTTCTACATTTTTTGATAATCTCGAGGAATCTCTTGAATTTTTTTTAGTCATCCTCACCTTTGAGTCTGCTTGGAATTGGAATTCAAACTGATGGATAGGTAATTTGGACTTCAGGTTCCTTCTTAGAAGGAATTTTATATTTGGATGCTCCATTATCCCTTACCTTGGCATCATCCATTATTACCTTCCTTTTTCTTATTTTGCTCACTTCCTGAATCAACATCTTTCTCATCCCCTTTTTCCGCTCCAACAGCTTTACTACTCCTCAATATGATCGCCTTTGCATGCTCTCTAGGGTAAGCAACAGTGTCACTTGGCAATGCTCCAAGTGCTCTCTCAGCCAAGCTCCTTGCTACTTGCCTCACTTGATTCCCCAGATTTTTAAATGAAGCTGCCAAATTTCTGACTACATCTTCTAGGCCCTTCACTTTCTCATCATTAGATTTCATGTATTAAGCAAAAGTGTTATCCATATTATTAGATGCTTGAAATGGAGTTGCATGCATTTGTTAGTATGGTTGCTGGTACTGTTGAAATAGAGGTCGAACATTAGAATTTTTATTCTACTGATTACTCCAAGATAAGTTCGGGTGATTCCTCCATCCCGAATTATATGTGTTGCTCAAGGCATTGTTTTGATTACTATACTGATTTTGGTTTTGGCCACCTTGACTCCCCATATTCTAGTTCACTTGCACCTGATCTGCAAAAGTAGAATTAGATAATGTTAGTATACTACATTAGTCATTAAGGTGGTCATTTGAACAAAAGTCACAGACGAGTGGCTATGTCGTGGACACTGCTTTGACTGTTATCTCCTCCCATTGCTTAGTCAATGTCTCCATCTGTCTGATTATTGTCTTTTCCTTAGCCACCAATGTATCCCATTCACAAAGCTTACACACTCATCTTCTTTGCTCTTGGGCTTCTGCTGCTAAAGACTTGAAATAATTATGGACTTTTATCCAATAGCTCTTGAGTTTCCTCCAGAGTCTTTTTCAATATCAGAGACCCACTTCTCGAAGCATCTAGCGATTCACAGGTTTCTTGAGGCATCCCATTATAGAATATCTCCATTTGTATCCATAGAGATAACCCATGATGTGGACACTTATTAGCAAGTCATTATAACTCTACCAAGCTCCTAAGATTTTCTCTATAATGTTGATTGAAAGAAGTTATATCATTTCTTCAATGAAGCTCAGCTGTCTTAGATGGGAAAAAATATTTTGACATGAAGGCTTGTGCTAATCTGTCCCATGTCATAAAGTCTTCTACTTATAACCTTGCAGCCACAATTTTGCCTTATTCCTCGAAGAAAAAGGAAATAAACAAAATTTAAAGGCATACTGCGACACACTATTCTATTTGAAAGTATCACAAACTACTTCAGAATTGATTAAATGGTGTTTCGGATCCTCACTATGTAATCATAAAAACATCGCTTGTTGCTAAAGCTTGGATATCAAACCTGGCTTGATCTCGAAGTTATTTGCCTGAATAAGAGGTAGTACGATGCTAGACTGTGATTCTCCAAAAGTAGGTTGGGTGTAATCTCCTAACAGTTTATTATTTTGTGGAGGTAAGTCTTGATCATTATTTTCAAACTCTCCATCATTCTCTACTCGACAAAGGTTAACTGGTGGTACCACTTGCTGTCCTACAATTTGAGAATCCTTTCATCAGCCATATCAACGTGTTGCTACTAAGTTAGCCTTGTCTCCTTATTTGCTTAGAAGTTCAGTCAATTTTCGGATCAAACTCGACAAGAGTTCGATCAAACCTGCGCATATACTATCAAGCACAAGGAAACCGTTACGAGTGCCACTTTAAATAACAATGACTAATAAAGAAAAAATGGAATAATGGCTAGCAAAAAAGTAATAGAATAATAAACAAAAAGTAAAAATCTAAGGTAAAAATTGTTTTAGCGTCCCGATGTTGCCACTACAGTCGCTAACAATGGTGCTCAAAACTTGATCCATGCTGGACAAGTTAAAATTTCATTATCCCACGTTTTCACTAATATCTACAAGTACACGGTTATCAATGTAGTAGGGTGAAAAGGGTCGATCCTATGAGGACTAGTACAAGTACCAAGATTCCAGGACCATTCTATCTAGATGATTTGTTTGCAAAGAATTTGGATTTTAAAAATAAAATGTAGAAATAATTAAAAGACTAAAAATTAAAGAGCAATTAAATTAGGTTATTGAATTTGCAGCAGAAGACAAAAGTGGGTCAAATACAAGGCTAGCAATTATCTTGGGCCAATCAAACCTTGGGTTAATCGATCAATTAAGTTATAATTAATGGAGATTCCCATATTTCAACACAACTTTGAAGCAATCGGTAATTGAATCTGATCAAATTAATTAACTAGGATTTGAGAAACCATCACTAACCTACCTGACCAATTTGAGTCATTAACCTCTTGGAATTCGAGTTTCTTTTAGGAACGCTTGGCGAATCAACTAATTAATTCCGTCAACCTGAACTAGAATAATTAACCTATTAACTTAACATTGGTCTGTGACTGAGGTTCAAAATCCTTATTCCCTCAGCTAACCTAACCAAAACAAAGGTTAGCTACTCCTTAGAATTGTCTTTTTATGTTAATTATTATCCTATTAATATAATTTTTTGATTAACACTTGATTAGATTTTTCCATGTTGATTGAATCTCTTGTACTGAACCCTAATTAATTTAGCAATTCATGCCTTGCATGTGCGAGAACGAAAAAAATTGTTTGAATTTATTGCAACGATATTAAATTGATAAACGGAATTAAAAAGTGCAATTGGAATTAAAATAAATAAAAGACAAAATACCAAAATTGAAATAATCGGAAAAATATTTGAATTGAATGCCTTGAACGATCCACAAGTTGAAAAATTAATCCGAAGAATTGAAAAAGTAATTAACCCTAAAAGTAATTCAAAACCCTAGACAAAAGTTGGAAAAAAAAGGGTCTCACTGTCTTTTAGCGTACAAAAATATCCTATTTATAATTAACGTGATGTAAGGCCAAGCCCAATTCACCTAAACCACTGCCAGCGGTTGAATTTGTGCTAATCACTTACTATCAGTGGCTAAACCATAACAGCAAACAAATAATCTTCATTAGCCGCTGACCGTAGCTAGCATTCTGTTTCAACCGCTAACTAGTTGTGGTCCAGCCACTGTTAATGGCTAGACATTTCCAGAAATTCTTCTCTTCTTTGGTCTGACCGTTTTCAGCTCCTTGCTCCACTACCAATTTACCGTTTTGCACTAATTCATCTCCACAAAACACGAAACCACTTAAATAGGTAATAATACGAATAAAACATACATTTAACTATAAAAAATGAATTAAAACGACATAACGACTATAACCTCCTAAACATAACAGAACTAACCCAAAACACGACAAACGAAACTAAATACATCAAAAATTTGCAACAAAAAGACACATCAAAATAACTCTAAACATAGAGTTATCAGGATTGGCCTCCGTGCTCGGCAATTCATCACAGCTAGACTTGACGCCATGGCGGCTTCTGTTGCTACAACGAAAGATAGAGGCACTGTTGCTCTACTTCCCACCTCCCATACTAATGCCATGGCTGCGCATGGGGGAGAGAGATGAGGAACTCCTTGCCACGTTGAAGCCACAACGTTCACTACTAATGCCTCTACTGAGGGGCTATGCACTCCTCCAACAAGCTATTACCACCTTTATCAATGGCTAGTAGAAAGAAGCGCATTTGCTTTGAAGTATGTTGTTCATGGGATGAACATAACTATTGGTGAAGTTTGTACCTCTGTCTTGCACTTCGCTGGAGGCTGGAGCCAATCTCACAGATAATGCTGGTGCCATTGAAGTAGCTACTTCTCCTTACTTCTAATGACAAGTTGAGATTGCTGCCATGTGATCACTTATGGGCGCAGAGGCCTTGTTGGTGTGCGATTTTGGGCATCTCGGACATTGGAAGACCACCATGCGATTCTTCAAGGGTCTTGATCAATAAACTCACGTGTGTTTGATGCGTCCCTGGTGGACTTAAAAATTATGCCCATTTGCCAATGGTATAAGAATATCTATATCTATGCCTTATCTCACATTATTATTATTATTATTATTATTATTATATAAAAATACCACTTACTTTTGTGTTTTTGATTTTTTTTACACCCAAAATACCCTTACTCTAAATTCTTGATATCCACACAACATGGAGCATTATACAATAAATAAATAGGAATAATTGAAAATAAGTTATATTAGTATTAAAGCAATGGACGATTTAATTGTTGATGTTTATTCAATTCTCACCAAATAAGTAGCTGTAGGATATTAACTAACTCTTTAACAAATATCTTGTTAAAAAAAATGTGATTTTCAATGACAATATGAATAGTTACTTTTTTATTTTGAACATACTCCAAATGTTTGTTACTGTTAAGTGTAAATAAAATGTCATGTAATATAATGACTTCTAACACAATAATTACATTTATTCTTGATAATCAAATTTTTTATTCCATTTTTTTATCTCTGATGGAAGCCATAAAGTTTGATAGGAAAAAGTAAATCATATTAGTATTTGAATAATTAATCACTTAATCATTGATATTAATTATATTCTCATCAAATTACTTATTACAACTAACCCTTTAGTATTCAACTAATGGCCCTTTTTCATTCTATTTCTTAATGGAGTTATCTTTTTCTTTAACAAATACATGGTTAAAAATAGTGTGATTTCAATGTCATTTTGTATACACACTTTTTTGCTTTCAAAATATTTCAAAAGTTTGTTACCCTTAAGGTAAAACAAAATGTCACTAATCCTTATATTAGGATGACTTATGACACAATTTTGGTAACCTAATTTCCTATATCATTCTTCATTTAGGATGGAAAACAAAAGGTTTGACGGGAAAAAATAAATATTGGAACTCCAAATATTAATAACCACATAGTTATTAAACTTATTCTTTTGTGTATTCTAAGATGTTCAATACTAAAAGTTGGAATGTTTAAGAAATGAAAGTAAATCTTAAAATGCAAGAAGTTTTAAAAGTAAGTCTATATTATATATAATATAATATTCAATAACCATAAAGTTATTGATCTTTTTTTTTTTTATTTTTTTCCCGCATACTATAACATGATCAGTACTAAAAGTTGCAAATTTTAAAAAAGGAAGCAAGTCTTACAAGTTAAGAAGTTTTGCCTTTAACTTTTGTTAAATTAGCAATTCATAACTTTTTTGTTTTTTTTGTTTCTAAGCAATCACCATCTCTCTAGGCCACTTTAGAATAACACTTGTATAAATGTATATTAACTATTAGATATATTCGCTACAATCACTTGCGAAGATATTTTAATAGTCCATAAATTGTGTTATTTTATCACACTTTCCGTCTTAGTTATAACTCCTCATGTGAAATTTAGAAATTAAAGAATTTTATATGACATATTCAACATTTGAACACATTTAGGATAGAAATCAATACTTGGTTTTTAATTTATTTTTTAGTTCAAATAAAAAATAATGAATAAGCATTTAAGATAACCATATGCTGAGTACCCAAATTTTTTTACCCAATCAATCACAGTGGAAAATTTTTAAATAATTCAATAACTTTAATAATTTTTTCTCTAATATCTTAGGCCAACCATTGGATGATGAATAATATTGGGAAAAAAATATTTGTTGAAAGTCAATGATTCTCTCTAACAAATACAGCCTTGTTAGAATAATTTTATTGAGAATTTTGGAATCACAATCCCTAAGAAGTTTCATAATTTCTGAATAGAGAAAATAGGGCTTGTTAGCTAAATTTCAAACTCAGTCAATAATAATCTAGAAAAACCAAGATACTATTTTTGTTTTATTCTTTGATGATGTTGGGAATCTTTCAATTACTACCTTTAGACCACACATATCAAGTAAACATACATATACACAATGGCTCAAACTTCAAACTTAGATAATATATTTATTACCTTAAAAACCACACAGAGACAAAATAATACAAATAAACCACAGATATTTATGCAAAGCAACCTATATATATGGAATAGATACAAATAAATAACTACATCTATAACAATATAAAGGATAAATATTAAAGTGTATTTTTTTTAAGTAAAAGGATAAGGGAAAATACTTTTTGAGTGGTATACATGATTTTCAAGAAATAAAAACAACAAAATATTTGTTTTTATTTATCAAATCCAAACCGACCTTTACATGTTTTTAATTCTAGCTTGATTAGTGTCTTTTTAGATTTCATATCAATTTGAAAATGTTAGTCAAATACAATAGTGATAAAGTTATTATATGTATAACTCTTCAATAGCAAGACCATCTAAGCAAGTTTATTAGAGACCAAGAAAGAGAATAGAAGCACATGTAATATGACTAGAAAATACAACAAATTAAATACGTTAGTTGAATCCTATAACTTAAAATTTTACTCCCCACATATATGAAAAATGATAGAATTGATATTTAACTTATTACATTCATGTGTGCTTATTTTGGAATATAAAAGTTATATTATAATATGTGAAACTCCACACATATGAAGATGGTACAATTGTTCTTTTACTTAATATATTCATGTGTGCTTATTTTAGAATAGAAAATTTGCAGTACAATCTACAAAAGGCTAATTCAAAACGTAAACAAAAAGAGTTAATCATTAAATATTTTGTAGGTTTATTTAAGGTCCTGTATGTATTTCTCTCTCAACTCATTAAGGATATATTATCATGAGTTTATTACAGTATATAATTTCATGTGACTAATTCAAATCGATATGACCAACTTGTGACAAAGAAACTAGCTAAATAAAATAATTTGCTATTTGGTATCTATATTTTCTTATCATATCACGTGTAAAGCACGTATACAACTCCTAGTGAACGGAAAATGGCATACAAAGTTAAAATGCTTTTGCCATAATAAACTATAATCATTTTTACCTTATGCAATCAAAGACATCTAGCATGCATTTGGTTTTTTAACCACATGGATGAGCAAACTACTAGACACTTAAGTGTCAATTGATAGTCAAATAAAGAATAAGGCATTAGATGGCTATCATTTAATTATCCAATGGCTTGTTGTCTTTCACCCTCAATTACTTACAATAACAACTATGGACGTCCAAAGCAGAGTATTCTCAATTTTATTTTTATTTTTTTTGAAAATGATTTTTGAAAAGTTAGAAAACTTCTAACGTGTGTTTCGGATCGGAGTCTCGGGCATTAAAAAATCTTACCAAGATATACCTCAAGTGAGGAAAATAAACTAGAAGTATTCTCAAAGGGGATATTTTTATCTCAAAAATTCATTTAAATACCTGGACACTTCCAAAATGGTAGGCAAGCAAGGCGCAACCTCAGAAGGTGCAAGCAAGGCATGGTCCTATAAGGTATTAGTAGAGCTCAACTACGGAGGGTGTGAAGTGAGATCGACCACAGTAGGTGCAAGTAAGGCCTGACACGGAGGGTGTCAACCAGTCTTAACCTCAGAGGGTATGAGCAAGTCTTCTACCTTGGAAGGCATGCTTAGTAGGGAGTGATCGCAGAGAGTACAAGTAAGGCATGATTCCCGAGGGTGTCAGTGAACTACAACCCTAGAAAGTGTGAGCAAGTCTTCTACCTTGGAAGGCATGCTTAGTAGGGAGTGATCGCAGAGAGTACAAGTAAGGCATGATTCCCTAGGGTGTCAGTAAACTACAACCTTGGAAGGTGTGAGCAACTATTCTACCTCGGAGGGTGTGAGTAGAGGACGACCTAGGAAGATATTGCCCCCACAATGGTGAGATGATCCAGGAAAAGGATGAGTCTCACTCTTGGGGGTGAGACATAGTTTGTAGAAAGCTTCACTTAAGAAGACTTATGCCTGCCTCGGAAAGGTGAGGTGATCCCGAAGAAAAAGAATTTTGATTGTCAGGAGTGTCAGTGTTACTCTTGGGGCAAGACTTCGTTTGTAGAATCCTTCATTTAGACAGACTTGACTTATTCCTGGAGGGTTGAGTGGATCCCAAAGAATAAGAGTTTTGACCCTTCGAAAGATTAGTCTTACTTTTGGGGGTGAGACTAAGCATGTGGAAGACTTCACTTAGGAAGGCTTAGGCTTGCCCCTATAAGGGTAAGGTGATCTCAGAGAATGAGACTTTTGACTCTCGAAAGGATAAGTCTCACTCTTGGCATGAAACTTAGTTTGTAGAAGCCTTCACTTAGGAAGACTTAAGACTTTTCCCTAGAAGGGTGAGGTGATCCTGGAGGATAAGATTTTTGACTATTGGTAGGGTGAGTCTTACTCTTAGGGTGAGACCTAGTTTGTAAAAGCCTTGACTTAAGAAGACTTAGACTCAAAGTGCCCTCAGAGGGTTAAGCCTTTCCCTTGGAAGAAAACTTATTTTAGGTACTCATCTCCAATTTAAGCATGTTTTTACCCCCAGAGAGACAAACCTTGGTTTTGGGACCAACTTTGGTCTCGACACTACTCTCCTAGGTAAGCATATCTTCACCCTAGAAGGGCAAGCCTTGGTCTTGGGACCAAGATTGGCCTATGCACAACTCTTCTAGGTAAGCTTATCTTCGCTCCCAGAGGGATAACCATTGATCTTGAGACTAAACTCAGCCTATGCAGTCGGCACAACTCTCCTAGGTAAAATTTATTTTCTATCCCAGATGGGTAATCCATGGTCATGGGACAAAGCTTAGCTAGGCACAACTCTCTTAGATAAAATTATTTTCCTTCCCAGATGGGTAAGTCTTGGTTTTGGGATCAACCTAAGCTTAAACACAACTCTCCTAGGTAAGCTTATTTTCACCCCAAAAGGATAAGCCTTGCCAATAGGAAAACTTTGTTTTTTACCCTCGAAAGGTTATTGCTTACTATTTGGTGAGCGACTTTTGTTTTTGTTCCTTGAAGGGATAAGATAATCCTAGAGGATGAGATTTTTTACCTTTAGAAAGGTAAGAAGAAAGTGGCCTCGGAAGGCGTGAATATTGTGTGACTCCAGAAAGTTTTAGCAGGGCTCAACCTGGATGGTATGAGAAAGTCTTCTATCCCAAAGGTGTGAGTAGTGAACGACAGGAGAGGGCATCAAGAGGGCTCAACTCCTACAGGGTATGAGCAAGTCTTTTACCTAGAAGGCGTGAGCAGGAGCGATCTAAGGGATGTCAATAGTGCTTAACCCCGGAGAGTGTGAGAAGTAGGGAGGGACTCTAGAGAGTGTCAGTAGTGCTCATTCTTGGGCGAGTCTTCTACCCTGGATGGCATGAGTATGGTGCAACCTCGAAAGGCGCGAGCAAGGTATAACCCCAAAGGGTAAAAGCAATGATGAGAAACTACTTCTTTGCCTTTGTCAGTGTTGATCTAGTGAGTGTTACACGTGTTAGGTGCCATGATTTATGAAAACGAGTGTTACACGTGTTAGGTGCCATGATTTATGAAAACTTTTAGTTCAATTTCCCACAGGGAATGCCAAATATTGATATAAAAAATAAGTTGAGCTATTACCAAACGTGTAGTACCCACGTCTGGAACACCTTAAAAGAAAAGAATGGGGCTCTATCCCTCGGGATAGACTCCATCGCTAAAGTCAGTACTTTGGCCAAAGTGTAAATTCAATAAGAATACACAGGTTAAGAAATTAGAAAAAAGATTCATTAATCTGACCTGCTATTTTGTTATTTGTACCCGTGACTGATGGGTCGGATCGACCCATGAGTTAATAATCAATATTTAATCAATTTGGGCATACTTTTTCCGCGAGGATAAAATTACTAAATACCCCTATTGGATTTGGGTCTGGAGTCATGTCTAATATTTTTAGTGAGCATATTATTTTGGCATCATTATTAGCCCTTCATTCTCGAGTCAAATTTTTCCTCAGGTTGAGAGCAAAAAAAATTTTATGCAATAACCACCCCAGCCAATGCTGTAGAACTGACCACAACCAATTTCAATACTTCGAAAAATATTTCCATGGGGGAAAATTTTTTTGAGCTTCACCAAGGCTTGTACGAAATTTCGTCAACCTAAGTATAAATTTTTTCTGTACCATTGACCGTTTGAGTAGATGCTTGAAATTCTCCCTTCTAGAACCTCAGTAATGCTTCTTTACTTCCATTATAGATGGATTATTGCAGACCTCGGTTGGATCACTACTCAACCAAGAGACCTCGGTCATACTGTTGCTCAACCAAAAGACCTCGGCAGGGTCGATGCTTAACCAAGAGACCTCTTTGAACTGTTGCAGACCTTAGCGGACTGCTGCTTAACCAAGAGACCTCGGCCAAACTACTTCAAAATAAGAGACCTTAGTCGGAATCTGAAATTGACCAGAATCAACTTCAATACTTCGAAAATTATTTTCCTATCTTTTGGAATTCACAAAAGCTTGTAAAAATAAATTTATCCATCAGAGTCGAAAAATGCACAAACTAACTTGTACTTGTCCACAGCCTAAGTAGTGTTTGAAATTTTACCTCGGACTTGTAACTACTTGGAATAAGGCTTCATGGACATACCACTATACCAAACTACATCAATACCTCTTTCATGGACTTCTCATTTTTTATTTTTTATTTTATTTTTTGTTTTTGTTTTTGAACCTTGCCATGTTGTCTATCCAAACAAGCCCTAGGGTTTGATTTCATGAACATGGCTACTGTCTTCATGCATTCATAATCTTAGGTATTGAAGCATAACTTTCTAATCTCAGATTTAGCTCTTAGGTTTGGATTTGATGATGACTATGGTGAGAATAGGAAAAAGGGATAGAGTAGAGAGAGTATGAGGGAAAAGAGAAAGAAAGAGATATTGACTGGGGCAAGTAGACAAGGAAAATGGTCCAGAGAACCACATCTACCTTCCGGTCGACATTCCTGACATCGGCGCGAACCAAAGAGGCAATACTCTAGCTTCCCTTCATCCGTGCTACTAACAGGCATAGCCGTGCTGTCTGACAACCTGAACATGGTTGTTGTTGCTTGACCATTTGCTGAGACGAGATCTAATGCCAAGGCTACTACTATTCCAAGGAAAGATAAAAGTGTTGTTGTTACGCTTCATGCTTCTTATGCCAAAATTTGACACTTCAATGATTTGTTGCTGCCCAAGGAATCCAAGAATTGTTGTCCCCGTTGTTAATATCAATACCACTGCTACTTGAGGAGTTGGAACTGCTGCTACCACTACTCCTGTTGATACATATAAGAGGTACTTAACCAACATAGCCAAGGGGTTCAAATCCATGGCATTCTCCGAAATTGGTGATAAGGAATTTCTGGCAGTGGAGTGCCAATTAATAACTTTGTTATAAATTGTGATTTGGTCATCGTTGGCTTGGGTAGGTTGATTGATCATTAAAGTCGATGTCCATTGCAATGTTTGTTGGAGGCAAGTCAGAATACTTGATATTCCATTTGTCTACATCAATTACTCCAGTTTGAAGTCTTTTTTACTTTGGTTACGTACGAAGAAATTTTGACAAAAAAAGTCAACAAACATTAGATTTAACTAAACAATTCATTCCAAAGCCACATAAGTTGGCACTTGCTAATTCAATTCAATCTTTATTTCTTTATTATTATTAAATAGTTCTTGTTTTTTGAGATATGAAGATTATCCCGTGTGTATTCTATTCCGGAGTCCTAAGCTTGAAATAAAATGATGATTTGAAACCTTAAGTTTTTCAAACTTAAAAGAGATATGTCTATTATAAGGAAAATGAATTGAAAGGTATTCCAAGAGGGAATATCCCAATCTCAAAAAATTTTATAAGTACCTGAGTACTCAAAATTAAGTAACTGGTAAGTGAGTGGGGGTTTTAACTAAAGCGCTGCCCCACAGAACTCGAGTACGGTTTAACACTAGAAGGTGTTAGCAGGGATCAACTCCAAGGTCACAATCTTGTATTCTTACACTAGAAGATGTAAGTTAGAGAGTGACCCTGGAAGATGTGAGCATGGCATGTCCTCAAAGGGTGTGAGCTAACCCTAGGGCTTGAGTAGGGAGTGACTTTGGAAGGCGTGTGTACAGTGTGACCCTAAAGTATTTTAGCAGGGCTCAACCCGAGAAAGAGTCGGTAAGTGTTCCACTCCATAAGGCGTGATCAAAGAGCGACCATGGAAATCCAAGTAAGGTGTGACCCCAAAGGGTGTGAGTTGCAACCTCGAAAGGTGTAAGCAGGTTTCAACCTAGAAGGTATCAGCTGAGCTCAACCCCAAATAGTGTGAGAAAGGTGTGACCTCAGAGAGTGTGAGAAAAGTGTGACCCAGTAGGGTATTAAAAAGGCTCAATCCCAGAAAGTGCGAGCATGTGTATTACTTCAGAGGGTGTGAGTAGTGAGCAACACGGGAGGGCGTCAGCAATGCTCAACTCCCGAAAGGTGTGACCAAGTCTTCTTCTAGAAAAGGCGACAAGTGTTGATAAAAAATTTGTAAGGTATCATGCCTTATACCCTAAGTCCAATTATAGTCTCTTGTGACGATAGAGTTTGGCTACTCACATCCGTATCACCTGTTTGGCTATCCACGTCTATATCACCTGAAAAGGAAAGGGGGACTTTGTCTCCCTAGATAGGTTTTGACGCTCAAATTAGTATTTAGGCTAGAAAGTAAATTCAATAAGAATACAAAACTGATGTAATTAGGAAAGTAGTTGATTAATTTGACCTGCAATTTTACTATTTATACCGGAGGTTCATATGTCAAATCAATCCATGGATCAGTAACTAATATTTTACCAATTTGGGCATATTTTGTCTGCGAGGGTAAAATTACTAAAATACTCTTGGTGGATATGAGCATGGAGCCACGTGTAATACTTTTGGTGACCGTATTATTCTAACATTATCATTTGTCCCCCAATCTCAAGTCGAGTATTCTTGGGTTGAGACTTACAATTTCTTAATATGGTAATAAAACCACAAACAAAGCCGTAGAATTGACCGGAGCTAATTTCAAAATAACTGTGAAAATTCCCTGAGTTGTGTCTTGAACTGTTGTTGGAAATTTTTCCCAAGCTAAGGTATATTCCAAGCTTATTTTGACACCACAACTTTGCTCACTAAATCCTTTCAACCCTTTACTCCATGGAATTTATTTTTCTCGAAAGTTGTTCTTTTTTTTTCTACACTTGCCAAACGGGTCATAGGGTTTTGAGTGCCAAAACATGCACTCTGCTACTGTCATGCATGGGTCTTTGTGTATTGTTAGGTAATTTTTAATCTCAAAACCATTTTTCTGATTTTGTAATTTCCACGGAAAAAGTGAGAAATAGGGAAGAAGAATAGAGTAAGAGTAGGAGGAAAGAAAAAGATATGAGAGAGAGAGAGGGACGCAGACGAGCATGGAGGTAGGAATAGTTGGCTGGAAAACCTCCATTACCTGCCATCCAAGAAGTCTTTCATCAGCGCATGAATCAGATTCAATAGTGTCGTCGTGCTACTAGTACTTTTTGTCGTATTGATTTCAGACAGTAGTACCCATCACAAAGAAGCAATTGCAAGTGGCTATAGCCGAAGTCCAAGCTGGTACTTCCTCTACTTGGAGAAGAACGAGCCTACACTCGCTATGTTGGCACCATGCCTCTTGCTACTACGGATGTTAGTGCCAAGGAAAAGGTTGCCAATGCCAAGGACAGGTATAACATGGTTGTCCTTGCTATCCGTGAAACTACTATGGAAAGAGAGGTTCGGATAGTACACAGTCTCAAATTGATGAGAGAATTCCAAGAGTGGTGGAGAAGGTTGGACAGTGGAGCAAGGTTTTAAAATGGCATCACCTGACACTAGCACTGGCGCTGGCATGTCTTGCCCTGCTGCTCTTTGTCGTCCTGAAGACTCTTGCTTATTTCAAACTGCTGGAGCTATTGTTGCTGCTGTTGCTTTTGGTATGGCCGCTACTTTGGTTCAACAAAATTTGACAGTTGTTTATAATTTTTGCTAAGGCAAGAAGTACTAGTCTTGGGGTTAGACTTAGTCAACCAAGTTCAACAATTATGATGCCTTGGTCCACTTGGCTTGCTACTTGCGTTGGTGACTTGGTTCACTTGGGCAAGTGCTTGGCACTTGACTGCCAATGCTAGTTAGCATGCAGAAGCATGCAATTTCAATTTTTTTTTTTAACATTAGATTGGTCAAAATAAGAAATCCAATACCATGTATAACATGTGAGGCATATGACTAAATTAAGCATTTTGTTTATTCATGTGTGAAGGTTTTGCCAAAGTAAAATCAACAAGAAATTCACAATGTCACCTTTTCCACGTTAGTAAGAGTCATATGCCATTAGCTTTAGCCGATCAATGACTTTGGTGGGCAACAAATGTTTTACCCTAGTAGTCATGGTTAAAGAGCGACCTTGGAGGGGACGGGCAATGTGTAATCTTGGAGGGTATAAATAGAACTCAACCTCAAAGGGTGTGAGTAGGTGCTCCACCCTGGAAGGTATAACTACGAAGTTAACATAGAGGGTGGGAGTAAGGCGTAAGACACTAGAGGATGTCAACAGGGCTCAACCTTGGAGAGTGTAAGCATGTGTTTTACCCCAAAAAACATGACTAGAAAGCGACTCCAAAGGGTTTGAGTAAGGCATTGCCTCAAAGGATATGTGATGGAAGGAATTTTGCAGGGATTGTCTCTGGAGCTTGTATATCAGAAATCCTTTGCATGGAAAAAGGCATAACATTTTGGTAAAAATAAAGTCCAAGAACCAAGCAAGCCACGTGAATACTAATGGAAAATGGCTTGCAAAATCACATGCTTTTGATACAAAAATGTAATCAAATTCTTTTTTGTCACTTATATAATAAGGTCAAGTCATGAATTGGTCACTTAGTCATTTAGTTGGGATTGTCTCTTTTCTTGATTATGTCTTTCTTCTTGCCACTTTGTATTTTTTTTTTTTTTTTTTGACTTGAGAGTTCTTCCACAACCCTTTGTCTCCCTTAATAACTTGATATTGTTTCAAGTGACCAAAAATATTGTTTTAGCTCCCCAAGAAGGTTATGTTGCTTGATTCTCTGACTTTCTTCGCCATAATTTGTGCCTTGTTATTGTCCTTGGGAGATAATACTCACTCTTTGTTGTGGACTTAGCTTTGGAAATAACTTGGAATTTCACCATCGGAAGGGTAAGTCATGAGTTTCATAATATACTTGTCTTAGGTAATCTTTGTTTGGAAGATTTAAATATTTTCCCTCAAGAGGCCAACTTGTGCTTCTGGGAGAAACTTAGATATTTTTTTAATAGTTTCGGTGCTCAAACTAGGTGTTGAGGTTAGATGATGCCCGAGTTAGGTGTGGAAGTACTCCTACACTTTGGTGCAAAGTTGTATCCAAGCAAAGCTACATTCATGTAGAGCTATTCTTAGTTTTGGTAGTTCTCTTTTAGAAATGCTTGTTTTTGCCTCAAGAAGGGGTAAACCTTGTCATTATGATTAAATTTAGCCTAGGCACACCTTCTCCTAGGTAAGCTTATATTCATGCCTAGACGGTAAGACCAGCTTGGTCTTATACTAAATTTAGCCTAGGCACAACTTCTCCTAGGTAAGCTAATTTTTGCCCTCGGATGAGTAAGTCTTGGTCTATGGACTAAACCTAGCCTAGGCACAACTTCTACTGGGTAAGGGTAAACCTTAGTCTTGGAACCAAACTTAGCGTAGGCACATATTCTTCCAGGTAATGTTATTTTCACCTTGGAGAGGTAAGCCTTGATCTTAGGACTAAACTAAACTTAGGCACAACTTTTCTTAGGTAAGCTAATTTTTGCCTCTGGAGGGTTAAGCCTTGTACATAAGAAGAATGTTTTTTTCCATTGAAAGGGTTATTGCATACACTGGGGAGTGACCTTTGATTTTGTTCCTCGGAAGAAGGAGGTGATTCTAGAGGACGAGATTTTTGACCCTTGGAAGGGCGAGTCTCACTCTTGGGGAAAGACTTTATTTAGCAATGCTTTTTCTTGAGAAGACTTAGGCTTGTTGTCAAAGAAAATGAGATGACCCCAGAATGTATCAGCTTCAAAACGTGAGTAGAAAGTGACCTTGGAAGGCAAAAAAATTGCGTGATCCCAGAAGGTTTCAGCAAGGCTCAACCCTGGAAGGCATAAGTAGGGAGCAACTCTGAAGGGTGTTTACAGGGCCCTATCTCCGAGGGCATATGTAGGATCGATCTTGGAAGATGTGAACAAGGCAAAAGAGTATCAATAGGGCTCAATCTTGGAGGCCGTGAGTAAGGAGCGACCTCAAAAAGTGTAAGAAATGCATGACCCAAAAGCGTATTAGTAGGGCTCAATCCCAAAAGCCGTGAGTAGGGACGACCTCAAAAGGCATAAGAAAGGCATGACCCGAAAGGGTATCTGCGAAGCTCAACCCCAAAGATGAGTAGGGAGTAACCTCAGAAGGCACGAGCAAGGAATGACCTCTGAAGGTGTCAATAGGATTCAACCTCGGAGGGCGTGAGTATGAACGACTTCAGAAGGCACGAGCAAGACATGAATCCAAAGGGAATCAGCAAACTTGAGCAGGGAGTGATCTTGGAAAGCGCGAGCAAGGCAATGATCCCAGAGGGCGTGAGTAGGGGTGACCTTAGAAGACGTGAGCAAGGAACAACCCCGAAGGGTATTAGTAAGACTCAATCCAAGAGAGCGTGAGAAAGGAGCAACCTGGAAAAGAGCGTGTTAGACAATGAGCTCGCAGGGCGTGAGTAGGGATGACTTCGGAAGGCATAAGCAAGGAATGACCTTGAAAAGTATCAATAGGGTTCAACCCAGGAGAATGTGCAAAGAGAGCAACCTTAGAAAGCGCGATAAAGGCATGACCCCAAAAGATATCAGCATAGGTCAACCCTAGAGGGTATGAGCAAGTGTTCTACCTAGAAGACGTGAATAGGGAATAACTTCGGAAGGAACGAGCAAGGCATTACCCTGGTAGGTATTAGCAAGGCTCAACCACGGAAGGCATGAGCAAGAAATGACCTCGAAAGGTGCAAAGTAGTGAGGGACCTCGGAAAGCGCGAGCAAGGCATAACCTCACAGGTGGGTTTAGAAACAATAAGGTTTAACAATAGAAGGCGAGCAGGGAACAGCCTCAGAAGGTGCAAAATAAGGAGCGACCTTGAAAGGCATGAGCAAAGCATGACCCGAAGGGCAGAAGCAATACTTAGAAACTACTTCACTACCTTTGTTGGTGTTATGCGTGTTAGATGCCATGACTTGTGATGACTATTAGTTCAGTTTCCCACAAATAGTGCCAAGTGTTGATGCTGAAATTTGTTAAGGTTAAAGTCCAAGCGTATCTAGTCCAAAGTATGGTTAGTCACCATGCGTAGAACTCATGTCCGACACACCTAAAAAAAGGACGGGGTTTAGTCTTCCGGAGTAGACTCTGACGCTCAAGTCAGCGACCATAGAGTAAATTCAATACGAATGCTTGACCAACTAGTAAAACACATTTTCTATAATTGTCCCACAATTCAAATTCAAAATTTGTTAGTTGATTGAGGAATTTCAAATTTTGAAATAGTTTATAAGAGTAATTAATATTGAAACATGAATTATAATGTTGTTTTTTGGGACTTGCATGAAGGGTAAAATAATCTTAATGTATTTGTCATATTAAGGAGAGACAAATAATTTGGAACAAACAAAAATAGAAAGAGTGACATGCAAAATGGGACGGAGGAAGTAATTTTTTTAAATCACCTCTCCCCCTATCTCTTTAGGACTTGAACCCATGACCAATAAGTCATAGGAGAAGCATCTTACCATCTAAATTGAATTTCGTCATCATATGTTGCACATTCAGACAAGAAAAATTATATAAAATCTTATCATGTTTCAAGATGCAGAAAGACTAGAATTTCATAAAAAAAAAATTGCTGGTAAAGATAAATTTTGACACACACACATATAAATACATATATATGTGTGTATATGCTCATGCAGATGTCTTAGCCTAAAAAATAATATTCCTCCAAGCATTTTTATACTTAATAAATATGGAATTGATACTCTAAGAAAACGTGTCATAATTATGAATACAGAGTTAGGAACCTGCAAATTTACTCTTTTTTTCCATGACATTAATGATTGATCCTTTATTATTATTTTACTTATTATACAATGTCAATAATATAGAATGTAGCCAATCAAATTCATATTATGGGGGACAACTAAAAATGAAGGTTATCTTCTATAGCAAATAGTGGATGAAATACCAATTATTGCAGTATTAAGATTCACCTGCTCGACATATCAAAGTAATACATATAGCTTATTATTATTATTATTATTATATCCAATAATTCTAATATAATTTCAAATGTTGACCACAATTACATCCATAATCCAATATTCTTAAATAAGTACTATATATCTAATATTTATATTAGAAGAATTTTAAATGTCAAACACAATAATATCCACAGTTCAATTAAATCTTGATAGTGCTAAAGAAGAACAAATAAAATTGGCGAGTAGAAAACAAAAAACTTATATACTAAAAGCTTACTGTAAAGTTAATTAGCTAAAGGATACTTAACAATGGATAATAGTAAATATCTATCACTTACTCTTCGATCTGTCTCTTTTATTTTATGTCTACATGCTCAAAATATCAAAAAGTCTTAAACCAAATTCACTGACACACACGGAATGCACGTGCACGAAACCTAGTTGTGTACATAAGTGTATCTGTATTTGCCTGTACATATATAATATCATTTGTGTGACCATACATATATTTTATAAGTAAAATTATTTGTGAGACCATAGTATATAGAAAGTATATTTACTTAAAAAGAAGATGTAACATTGTAAGTTATTAACTTACTCTAGCGACAAATATTAAAGATTTTTCTTGAGGGTCTTGAGTTCGTCAAATACTGAATTGAATTTGAAAATTAGTTAATTTTGAATTCAAAATTAATTCCGATTTCTTAACCAATTTCCGATTTTAAAATTTGATCAGACTAATTTATTAACTGAATGCCGATTAACTAGTTTCAAAATTTCAATTTGAAAGTAAAAACATCCATGAAATCGTGCTCACCCCAAGTTTAGTCTATCATTAAGGAAAAATTACAAATCAAACAATCTAGAACTTGTAGAGACCTATTATCAGAAAAGGGAATTAAAGATCACTGCAAAAATTGCTAGAATTCCTAGGACAGATGAATAAATAAGTGCACGAATTTTACTGATCTAATAACTCATGTAATTTACTAGAACATAAAATAATCTAATATAATCCAACCAATGAGTTCAAGGTAGCGATAATTGGTTCAGGTTATGTAAGAATTTTCTGATAAATGTTCATAATCAATTAATGATGCTATCATATGGGAGAGAAATAGAGTACTTTAGGTGTAAACCTCTTCTAACATTTATGTTAATATCACTTGATATTCTTGAATTTTCAAAAATTTAAAATTTCAAAAACCTCTTCTGAGGTTTATGCTAATATCACTTGACATTCTCGAACTTTCAAAAATTTAAAATTTCAAAAACCTCTTCTGAGGTTTATGCTAATATCACTTGACACTTCTGAACTTTCAAAAATCTCACAAACCCTTTAGATATGTCAGCCCAACTTAAGAAATAAATTATAGTAAACGAATTCATTTGACAATTTTACCCTTATTACTTTAGTCATATAAGGAAATGTATTACTACATATGTGTTTACTCATTTGTATTCATTAGTTATTTTCTCTATTATTTTTTTTTTTTTTTTTTTTTTGCCTTTTGGAATTCTTGGTTTGTTGTGTACAAAATAAATAGTGAAGTTTAAAGTGCCAATTTTAAATTAATTTAAAGAGTGTTTAGTCCATTAACTTGGTCAGCAAAGAAATTATTTAATTGTATACAAAATTTTGGGCTCCAATTACAATTTTAATTTATGTATTCTTTTTATTAATTAGATACAAATAGCCTGAAAGTAAAATCCTCCCAAATTTATATATAAAAAGATCCTTTACCAAATTTTCAAATTTGGAATGCTAAATCTGTTTTCAAATCCTATTAGATTAAAATTTAATTTGCAAAGTATTATAAATACAACAAACATAGAATTAAAGTTTGGTCGCATTTTAACAAATTGTTGTTTGTTAATCAATTATAAGAGTAATATAGAATTTCTTTTCTAGAATTATCTAATAAGTAAATTTTGATAGTAAATTAACTAATGCGTCCAAAGGGTAAAATTGGAATTAAATTAACTTATCTATCACAAATTGCATTGTTTAATATTTTTTTTTTTTTTTTTTTTTTTTTGTAAATTGAGATGACATGTTACAACAAAGCGATAATTAGGGAAGGTTTGTGAAATTTTTAAAAGTTTAGGGTATCAAGTGATATTATAATAAACATCTAAATAGGTTTTCAAAATTATCCTTATTAAAAATGTGAAACTTTTTTCTCACATCTATAATTTTTATAATATACAAGACATTTACATTAAAAAAAATATGTATAAGACATTTCTTACTCACCCTAGAAGGATGAATGAGAGATGTAATTCGGGTTAATAAACATCATACCCTGTACTGAAGAGTAAAAAAAATCTTTCTGAAGTGAATAATGATGCTGTTTGTGCAAATAAAACTATTGACTAATCGATCAAGTCATAAGGCAGTATACTACATTGAATTGAAATTTACAACCCAGCATAAGCTATATAGAATTCTTAATCATCTTTTCCTCAGCAATGTTAATCACTACGCATAACCTAGCATTCATACGTGCATTTTAGGAACTCTGAAGAGTAAAAGCAGGCAACTTAAAAAGTGAAAACCATCAATGTCAAGATATGAGCCGTGCAATGCAAATTCAATACAAGAAAAGCAGTATGTCAAAAACCAAAACGAGTCCCATGGTAAAAAGGGCATCCAAAATGAAAATGTTGGAAACCCCAATTTTATAAATAGAGTTCTCATCCTGATTCTAAGGTCTTACAATGCTAATAAATCTAATTAATGTACAAGATACAAAGATTAGAAAAGACTGCGAATGTATGTTATGTCGATGTACATCCTGCTATAGATACAGCAGCTGCAAGACGAATTGATGTTAAGTCAATGCCCTGGGAACTCGTGCAGTGGAAAGATCTGTCATATTTTGGCATCATGTACAAACTTATTTGTTGCACTTACCTCAATACGTGCCCAGGAAATAATAAGATCGACCAGTCATTCAACAATCCCAAGAGCGGCTCGAAAAATCAAAGTTCATCCCACTCCCAATTTGAGAGGGGGAAAAAAATGAAAGAATCACAACCAAGACGTCAGCAGCAAGGGGTGCAGACAAATTACAACAAACAGGCACATTCAACTGTTTTTCTGGGAGATATCACGTTGCTGATGACAATTTTGGATCTTCTGCTGTTCTATTTGGTCGGCACATGCAATCTGGGCATGGAAACGAATATGGAGAGTCATTTGGTCTTTTGAGCTCGATCCCTTTGGAATCACTATGACTTCGCATACTTAGCATTTGCCTCTTGAAGCTTCTCCACCTGTAGACAAAGCCGCAAAATCATATAATTACATAGATAAAGATTAAATTAGTAATACATAATCAAAAACAAGCATAAACCTAGACAAGGATTGAACATCCAATAATGTGATTATGTAGTGAGGTGATTCACAGAAAGCATATCATGATTTGCCTCAAAACTTTAGTTCCAGTGACTACTATCACTGAGTCTATGAAAATCAATCAGAATCAAAAGCCTCTGTTCTGTTCTCCAGGAAGTGCAATATGGTTCTCTCTTCATCGCATCAAAGATCCAGCAAACATAGCTTCACAACAAAAGAACATAAGGGTAATAGGGGAACCTATTAAAATCCATGTGCCTTTAAAAGCACTTTCACATTGTGCGGATATATTTAACTAGGCTCTCTCCATCCCAAGTATGCTATTAAATCAATTAAAACTCCCCTCTCGATCTCAACCAGATTTAAATATGTAGTAGTCCCTGCATATGTGAACTATGAAATTTATGTAACTAAAGGCAAAAACAAAGCTAGGAGAAGACTTCATACCCAATATTTGGGTTATCAAAGATTAATGCCAACTTTCGCTTGTCAGGCTTGATTGTCTGGGAATGCCCCCCATACAAAAATCTTCTATGGCCCAAAAGAAAAATATGGGGAAAGTTTCCACCTTGAGTCGTCACAAATACTTCGCTGTGAAGACAAACAGTGTAGTCTATAGCAGCCATCCTGGTAGAGTAGTTCTAGAAGCAATAACTCGAATTAAAATTTGCTCTGCAATAAAGCAAGTACTAGAAAGCAATTTTAATAACTAAAGTCAAATCATTCCAACCTGAAATGGTGCTAGCTCCTCCGCAGATGCGAGCATTTCTTTTGTTTGTAAAAGCGGAAACATTTCTAGCAGAGGAGCCATATACCTCTCAGAGTTATATATCTTTCCAGATGCTAAAAATATAGCTGTATTTTTGTCAAAACCCATCCCTCTTAGCATCAAACCAACCTGATTATACACATAATAGTACAGACTCAAACAAGTGGATGAACAATTTAGAATAAATATTCACAATTTAAAAAATCAAAATTTCTTTTTTAAATTGAAAAAAATCCAAAAATTTCTAATCATAGCAAGACATGGAAATGACAATAATCCAAGCTAGAATCAGATGCATGCCTGAAAAGATTTGACGGGTAAAAGGTAATGTTGAACAAGACCCTCAAGGTCATTAATTTGCTTAATTGTCTTGGGAGAATATAACAAGAAGAGAATAGAAAGCTAGATGATCCACCTACATTTAAAATAGTACCCACATACTCCCTTCGACCCATAGTCAAGTTAATTTACTTGAATGGGGAACCATTGCAACTAAATATGGTGGTGAAGAGTACTTCCTAGAATTTGTGGTAATTAATGACTTCAGACCTTTGATAGTGGACAATTCTTTTTCAACAAAAGTGCTTGAGCTTTCTATACACCCAATGTACAATTGGTAACGATACCAGGTAATATTTTGATTTTTTGAAGTCTTGCATGTATTATGATTTATACTATTTGTATTAGACTCCTAAGGACCCAAAACAACATGGTTACACTAAAAAATACTTCTTAATGTGTAACTTATAATTCCATGTGCAGTTTTGGTGGAAAATATTACACCCAAAATCACTAGGAAATTATCTTCAGACAAAACAAACCTTAATCGGCCATGACATTTGAAGCAAAGAAGGGTTTTCCAACTTGACATCGTTTTTTGTCCATTCAACGTCCTTGGAAGTTATTAAAAGTTATGTGAAAACTGTATACCTTAAGTTGTCCTCTAAAACTTTATTTGGTTCGTATCATTTTCTTTTGTTCCTTGTTAGAAATGACACTTTCCTTTCAAGATAATTCTGATTCCCATGTGAAATTGTATTTTTGATTTCTCTATAAACTTCATTGATTGGGTTCATGTGTAGAATTTTTGATGCTGTCTGGACAGCAGATTTTGGACATGGGCAATTTTGTATCAACTTTTTTCCCAAAACTTTGATCCTGAAGCCTAGGATTCATTTATTAACTAAACAATTTGATGCAGGATCTTTGATCGGCAACACAAAACTAGGTTAGATTAACAGTTTTCAGTTTTCTAAGGAGCTTTAAAGCTTCAGGGAATTGCTGATGTTGAAGATGGCAGATATGTACTCATAAAGAAGTAAACAAAACCAACTTCCGACAACATGATTTGAGTTATTTGAGGAACCAAGAAATGAGCAAAGGGAACACTAAAGGAGAACAAAAATAGTACCTCTAAAGGAGTTAATGGACATTTTCCATTAACCCTGATTGCTCCGGGACTGATTACTCGACCAGGTTTGGTAAACTTCCCTTTCCAACCTCTTTCCCTAGCAGCATCCATATCTCTTTTTTCACTATCTCCACCATCATATACACAACAAGAAAAGGCTACCATATCCTGCAGGAGATCACTGTGACTGGTCATACAAACTTCCCAAAATCTTATATTTTTTAGCAGTAAGAGTGAAAATAACTTCCTACAGTTTAACCAACCTCCTCAAAGCGAAGATGCACAGAAATGTACTTGCCACCATTTTTTGCACTGCGTTCTTTCATTCTTGTAACCAAAGTTTCACCCATAGTCAAAATAGGATTGGAAAATCTCAAAGCCTGATTAATTTGCCAAGCATCTAAGCCGTTGAACTGCTGGAGGAGCATCAAAAGACAATCGATTTGCAAAAGGAGAAATCCTTATGAGCCTGAATTCATAATGTGAAATGAGAGCAAAATGGTTAACAGTGACTGGAAACCAACAAGAAAAAGAAAAAAAAAGCGTTACAGCTCCTAACCTAAAACATTTCACACAAACTCAGATATTGCAGTTCGTGAAATAGGAAGAAAACAAACTCTAAGAGATTTCACTGTTTTAAGATTATTTATAAAAATCAGATAGGTTTACTGGACCAAGAATTTGCATATTTTACTAGATCGGTTTTCATATGAATAACTCCTTAAACGGAAGAATGATGCACTTTAAACAAAATTTTGAGTTCTTCCAATGATTTTAAATGGCTTTCAAAGGTCCCTAAACTACCAGCACACTAGCAAATCCATCCCAAAAGAAACGTAAAAGACATAAAGGTGATACCTATAAAAACTACATGAAAGTAAAACACATAATAACTTATCATCAATGACTAAAGACCACTTAGAGACAAGGATTTCCAAAAGAAAATACAGAAAATATAGCTGCTCACTTTTCTTCAAGTAACTTTGGCAGAACAGTATCTCTGTAGAACTGGATCGATGACCATGCTTTTATCCTAAAGTTGTACACATTGCTCATATTGTAGTCAAACCTCTCCATTATATAACCAGGAATCTTATCCACCACTCTTACATCAGTTTCCAGGGTTTTAACAAAATAGTCTTCATCAAAAATGTCTCCAAATTTGCTGCACATGACAAGCCAACATCAAAATATTATCTATGGTATCCATCTAATAAAAGTAATTACACAGCTACCTGCTGCCATCAGAACAATAACCAAACAAGTAAGTAATACAAATTCTGACTTCCTCCAAAAGTTTACATGAGTAATCCCAGAATTGTTTTTGCCAATAATTAGGAACTGTATCAATACAAAGACATGTTTACTATTCACGCACTCAACAATGTAGTGTAAGTAAAAGTGCTATATATGCAAATATAAACTGCAATGATTACTATTCATAATACGCATACATATGTACATACATATATATACTTATACTTACCTACATAAGACATATATACATATATACACACACAGACACATACATACATACATACATACATACATACACACGTGTATACACACACGCATTCCAAGTTCAAGAAAAAAACATGTTTCATATGTATTGTCATTCTAGACACTTCACTATCAACATGTATGGTCAGATGTGTGTATACCTTGTGATGTTTGCACATGTCTATGCGTGTGCTTGTGTCTATATGTACATGTTTTGATGATTATTGATTTACCTAGAAGTAAAAGTTCCACATTACAACAAGTGAGGCAGATTAAGCTGATTTTTTTTTTTCCTTTTGTTTAATCTAACAGTTCCAAAGAGCCCAAGTATGCGATTTCATCAGTTAGTCCACTAAGCATCAAGTTTTAGCCCATTCCGAAATATAATCATAGCCATAGTGTGCAGTGCAACTTTCAAGGTTAGTGACACCCTACGAGTTATTTCAATCACAAGGAAGCATTGATTAAAAAACCAGTAAAGAACATTACAGCTAACCCACCTAGGGTCTCTCCAAATACTGTGAAAATGGAAGTGTGGAATTACAAGGGTTGCATTAAGATAACCAGCCACAGCAACAGCATTGCATATCTGGAAGAGTGAAACCAACAACTGAGAAAGCAAGTGACATATATTGCAATACAAAGCCTCAATTCTCGTTAATTAAGAATAAACAAATAACAACAGTCAACAGGAATGCGCATTACCGATCCTCTCTGTTGATTCAAACCACCATTCGCCTCAATAAAAATGTACCCATTGGACTCGGGTAAGCCTAAAATAACAAATTGTAAGACACTTCATCAAAATATACCAAAGCAATGTATAAACATGACATTGGGGGAGAAAAGTTTTCAGATTCCGCATATACAAACCTGGGAAGACCAAAGAAAATACATTATGCATGTTTGTATCTAAATGAGTAAGGAAGAATAATAATAAAATGTCAAACATAACACTACATGGAACCTTGAGATCAAACATGTGCATGCCATACGTACAGCAAAAACATAAGTTCTCTTTCCTAAAGTTGATTGCAACGAAGTTAAAGCCCATTCCACCCAAGGACTGTCCCTAATATTCATGTGACTTCTTGTGAACCAATGGATTTACAGCAGGTAGGTTGCAAGTCATGTAAAGCTTCTAAGAGCAGTGCATTGATAGTAAACTATTGTATTCAAAACCTTAATCATTCAAACTAATCCATCATTCTAAATATACAATGACCAAGGTTTTATACTCTTTACATCTTACTTCTCAAGAGTAATTTGGATATTATTTGTAACCTTTACTAACCAACGACTACCAATGTTGTAAGAGGAAAAAACCTTCCCCAAAAGGATGTTTAACTCAAGTCACCAAAAGTGGTAACAACGTTGAGGCATCAGGTTGAACATGCGAGCCAAGTCAAACCTTGGGGATGTTAAACAAAAGACTAGGAAGGAAGAAGTGTTCTGAAGCAAATCATGTGAGCCCTCTAACAGTTACCAAAACGAGAAGTTCTGCAAAATGTCTTTGAACAATCAGATGTTTAAACAACAGCTAACACAAAGGAAATGAAAGAAAATCAAAGCAAGAATATCGGTGCAATGCATATAGCAGACTGCAGCTTCATTTAAGGCATAAGAACATCCAAAGACAATACACCTAACTGCACAAAGGACCTCCAACAGATCCAACTTTAAAAGAATAAGCAGGTCATTTGCATAATCGTGGACAGAAAAGGAAAAAAAAAAAAACACAAATCTAATAGGGTGGAAGGGAGGAGATAACAATCATTGTTTTGTTTAGCGCTATCGCATTTGCTTACCTCCTGAAGACACGTTAATGCATGGTCTCCACTCACCGGCTTTGTAAGAGTGCTTCCATATTGTTGATATCTGAAATAAAATATAAAATATTCAGCAGACAGGGAGAAAGTTCTTAATTTCATATGCATTACCAATTGCAAAGAAAAAGTACAACACAGCAACTGCAAATAATAAATACTCCCTCCGTTCCCTTTTAAGTGTCACTTTAGACTATAGCACAAAGATTAAGATTGCTATTAAATAGCATAAATTTAAGGCAAAGTTGATCTTATATGACTAAATTACCCCTTTTGACCAGTAATAAATTAAAAGAGTCCGAACATTATTTACAAGTTGATTAATTAATGGAGTTGGAAAGAAATAAGGGCAAAATTGGCAAAAAAAATAATTAATGCTTCATTGGACTTCTAAAGTGACATTTAAAATGGAAAAAAAAAAAATTTCTAAAGTGACACTTAAAAAGGAACGGAGGGAGTACTTGAAATCACAAAGTATATTTTAGCATTCTCCAACGGCAATAAACTTGCACCTCATGAAAAGTCATCTTGAAACATTTACATGAGTAGACATGCATGATCTTTCACGTATTTGAGTCTGTGATAAAATTGTATTAATTATAGTCAAGAAAGGTTACTCAATATCTTGCGTGGTGTTATAGTGATACTATAGTCAATCAATCTCAAATGAGCAATTGTAGTGAATCTTTCTCTGATCAACAAAAACCATCACAATCTCTGCCTAGGGGTGCAACAGGGAAGGCTACCCGCCCATTTAGGTGACCCCAACCCCAACCCCGTTTAAAATTTTATTACCCATGCCCATCCCACAACTCTATAGGGTTTAGGTAGTTTACCCCGAGCCCATCCCGTTTAAAGTTTCGGGTATCCATTGTGCACCGGGTAGTCTATTAATGAACATTTCAAAATGTAATAAATAAATATTTTTCTATAGTACGTAAGGTAATCCAATTCAAAACATTCTTCCTAAAACAATTAAATCCATAAATAAATGATAACATAATGTTCAATGATAACGATAAAATAAAACATAAAATTTAAACAAATTTATATGCATTAATCAACCTCATGCACATCCCTTGCATTTCTACAAACACAATAAATAAAATATTAATTTACCTTTTATGATAGTCAACTCTTCATTACACTGTAAGTTGCTACTACAAATAAACCAATACTTGTCTTACAAAATATATAATAATAGAATAATATATGACACTATACCATATATATAAACATGAAATGGGCAACAATACTTATCAAACTGGCTTTGGTTAGCGTGCACCTTAGATTTAACCCCAAACCTAAAGGGTAACCCATCTAGAGTTTACCTTTGACCCCAAATCTGTCAAAACCCTAACAGGGTCTATGATCGGGTAGACTTTCACCTCCATGGAAAGATTTAACTCCTAAACTTTAAAAATATATGTTCAATATGCACGCATATCTAATTTTATCAACTCACCTTTCAATGTGTATAGCACGAAAAGAAAAACAATTCCCTGCTAACATCTTTGTTTTACGGAGAAATTGGTCGATTACTAACCTGCTAAATACATCCCCTTGATATTGGTTGGGAAAAGAATGCACTACACTAACAGATTATAGAGATCGGATTATACACTTTACAATCCATCCACATACTTGCAATACATTGACTAGTATCACTTGCAATCTTATCTTATTCCAAAGCTAATACTGCAATATCAATGTCAATGGCAGGATTTGCAACCTTTTAGCATACCAAACAACTCATTACCAACTCCTACACTTCTTGTTATCCAACTGCATGCTTCAAGTTCTACTTCCTACAACCAAGTTTACATCAACAGACTATGTGCACCGGTCAAAGTTTCTTACTTTGCAATACAAGATTGCTGCTCCTCACACATTAGATCCTTTGCAGTAAATTATCAAACCAGATTATTTTCACTAAAAAGGCATAAAGATATGGAAACTAGCCTGCTTTTCTTTCACAAAGTAATACAACAAAACAAGGGCAACCAGCCTTTCATAAAAAGCCAGCCAACATTCTGATGACAATCAAACGCAGAAGCAATAAACTTACAGTGTAAACAAGCCTAATCGAACAGAACACACTTGTTTGTTTATTTTAACAAGTTTGAAATTGTGTTCAAACTTGGCTTGTTTATTTTTTGAGCCGAACTAAAACAAGCTTTTATCAAGCCGAGCTCAAGTAGCTAAAGTGTTTTACATATAAATTTTAAATTTTGTGCTTATCGAGCCAAACTCAAACCAATCTTAAAAATTTAACAAACATTAAATCTTTATACTTGGATTGATTATTTGATTAACCAAGCTTGGACGATTGATTATTTGATTAACCAAGCTTGGACGAACTCTTATCCAGCCGACCTCAATTCAAGTATTGAGTAACTTGGTTCATCTTTCAGCCCAAAGTAAACCACAAGTGGAAAACACCATACCAAAGAATTCACACAACCAAAGAATTCACGCATTAATCGAGCTTCCGAGGATTCCCCACTCAATATTTAGAAACAACACCACACTTTACACAGTCCCGGGAGCTCATTTCTAAAATCCAAACCAGCACTCAAACTCGCTCACCGATCCCATCAGCATTTCACGCGCTTTACCACTTCGCACAACTAAAAGATTCTATACTTATCTTGCAAGTAATTATATGATTCTTTCAACAAAGCCAATCTAACTTTACCACCAACCCATGTTTTAATATCAATCCAGATCTACCCTCATATATCTCTGCCCTCTAACACAAAATTTTAAACTCTTAATTCTTATTAAATTACAGTCTTTATATTAACATCCAAAATAAGCAAACATAAACAACTCTTATAAAAAACCATTAAAAAAAAGCAAAAAAATACTAAAAAAAAAATAAACAAGAGATCCCAAAAGGGTTTTGAAAATTGAAGCAACTAACCGCATCAACTGAAGAGTTATCGGATTCAAGTTCGGGTTTGAGCTTAGCATAAAGCTGGGGGCTACGGTAAACGGAGCCGGGAGCGGCCCGGTGATGAATAACGGGGACAACATCAAACGACACCGTACCCATGTAAAACAGCATGCCGGATATGTAAAGCAAAGGGGCAAAGAGGAAAATCCCTTGACGACGGAGGAGAAGAGAGAGAAAATAAGCCACGCAATCCGCTGGGCGAATAGAATCGGGCCGGGTTGACCCGGAGTAAAACGACCCACAATCTTCGTCACCGTTAAATTTCTGTGAAATATAAAAATTGTGGAGGCGATGGGCTGCTGTGTCCGCTACTTGGGATCCTAATTTTTGCGTGCATCTCTTTTTTCCTTCACATTATACAAATTTTTCCCCCCCAAAAAATTAAATAAAATTCCCAATTTTTGTTTCTTTTTTGGTATTTTTGAACGGAGGGAAAATGTGAAGGAGGATTATGTGTTTTTTGTGTGTGTTTTTGGTGAGGAAGTGGGGAAGAAGAAGAAGAGGGAGAGAAGGAGGGGGGAAGACAGAAGGGCGCACGTGACCTGAAAAGTTGGGGGTATGTAATGAAGGAAGGAGAGCACGTGCAGGGAACAGTGGCAGAGGATGAATCAGGAAGTTTGGGGAGATATCATATGTGGGTTGATTATTTGGGGGGGATATGGATAATTATTGCTTTGTGGGGAGGTTGTGCTAATGTTTGGGACAAAGAATAATTTGGGAAAATTTTCTATTTTGGAAAGAAAATAATATAGGAGGGATGTTTCGTTGGGAGAATTGGAATTAGTATAAGAATTAGATTGTTGTTCTTTTTAGACAATAGTTATTTAGAATTATTATTTATAATATTATTTGAAATATATTAATTTTTTGAAATATGATGTGTACCAGATAAAATATAATTGAAAAATATATTTTAGAAATGATGGAAAAGGAGTTATTTTTTTTAACTTTATACAATTGAATAATAGCTAAATTGTTATTGAATAAAATCTAAATTATAAGATAATTTTAATATCATTGCTTCGTTGAGGGAATTTGTATTGGTCTTAAAATGGAATGTATTTTAACACTACACGACCGTACAAAAACATCTCAATTCTGTTGGATAATAAATTCCAATTTCTATATTAATACACCAAATTTAATGACTAGAAATGTGTTCAGAATTAGCTTTAATATTATTCCAGCTATAAACTACTTTTACTATTTTTGAAACGAAAATAGTGCTCAAGTTACATGTAAGTAGCTTAATGTTCTTATAAATAATCCACAGGGGAAAATGAGTTTGTAAGTTACTAAAAAACAAAAAGATTATTGCTAACAAAACAATCTCAAGTGAGCAATTATGAGTTTTTTTTTCCTTTATTTTTTTGAGAAAATATAGAGTTCGAACTTGACAAATTAAAAATAAATTTTTTCGTAGATTAAGATTTATGATTCCGTTAGATACAGAATTTACAAATTCTATATGGACGATGTATATGGAATTCATATGAAGATCACACACTCTAAATCTAGTACGTTCATAGGACTTGATTCAATTAACAATTTATTCAAATTAAATAGTTCCATTCAATTTTGCATGCTAGGAAAGAATATTGGAGATTCTTACCAAAAAAGAAAAAGAATATTGGAGATTTTCCATGCAACATTAGGATATTGGAGATTTTCCATGCAACATTAGGATATTGGAGATTTTCAAGCCCCATGCAACATTAGGATTTTTTGTATTGCAAGGTAGGGGCCTAGTGTGAGGTTGGTTAACATGTACTCAGGCCTCCGGGACAGGGGTGGGTCTGAGGTGTTTTAGTACTAGAGAGTACAATTCTTTTTAGCCAAGGTGAGAATGACAATGACAATTGACAAGAATAAAAAACATTTTTTTAAAAAAATAAAAATGAAATTGGATTTATAAATTAATCAAAGCAATGTTAAATTTCAGGTAAAAGGAGATGAAAGTGTTAAAAAGGATGGAAATTAATTTTGTAAAAGAGGTAATATACAGACAGTTACAAATTGTAGTTAGATGAATTTTTGAAAAAATTTAGTCAAAGACTACTCATTAGAAAATCTGACAAGAAGTTATAGATGTACATGCACATTCAACTCTCACATGTTCATAATTAGAATTACAGTACAAAATAATTTTGTATCATATTTCTAATATTGAATTAAATATGTGAAGGATCTAACCAATTCCAATTCTTCTAGTCTTAGATAACCATAACAATATCAATTAGGAGAGAATTAGAATTCTATTTACCAATTAGATAAAGAAAGGTTTTCTTCTACTATTCTTTCTTGCATTTAGTTACCATGTGG
This sequence comes from Cinchona pubescens, assembly GCA_025175665.1. Lineage (NCBI taxonomy): Eukaryota > Viridiplantae > Streptophyta > Magnoliopsida > Gentianales > Rubiaceae > Cinchona > Cinchona pubescens. The sequence continues at coordinate 3,906,643 of JANKKI010000064.1, forward strand.
CTGGGATTTAATATGGAAGATTGCATTTGAATGGGTAAAATGACTATTAGGCACAAAGAGATTCAACATCATTTAAAAACAGTGTAGGACTATTTAAGGGTTTTAATGTAAATAACTATTTAAATTTAGTTTGCAAAATTTAATTTACTTTATAAATTTACTTTTTGACCATATTATCCTTGAAAAAAATAACTATTGGAGTGAACAGTGTGAAACTATTTATGGGCTTCCTGTTGGAATTTTTGTAATTATCCCATGTGATTTTATTTTTGAAATTCTAAATATTTGATCCAATATTTAATTCTGATATTTATCAATTTGACTTAATAAATATCTTGTGATAATTATCACATTGTGATAATTATTACACTTGTGATAACTACTTATTCTTACCAATTCAGAATTACGTTTTCTGATGGGGAAAAACGTTATAAGTATACAGAGTATTTTGGGTCCCTAGGCCTGACATTCTATCAAAATACACCATTGTATCAGATTGTCTAGGTTTAGAAGTATCCAGAAAATTATTTTTCTATTTCTCTTTTATTTAACAGTGACCCAAATTAATTCCAAACTCCTCTTGGCTCCCTTTTTCGACATGTTGGTCTGCTTAGCCATTGATGTTGCTTATGCACTGATTAAATTCATTTTTATAGATTGAGAAATTCTATCATTTGGTATCAGAGCATTTATGCCTCTGCCTTGATTTGCATATATGTATATGTTGATTTGGGTTTACTGTTGACATGTTATTGAAAAAATCTAGAATTATAATATATTTGAAATTGATTCTATGATTTTTTTCCTTGATTAAAAACATCTATTGGTGTTATTTATTGCTGAGTTATGGTCATATATATTTTTATATACGGATTATGGATCATGGACATGGGTTTATGATTTTGATGTTATTTTATTGAAAACTAAAGTTAGAAATCATTAGGAAATTATATTTCTATATTTTTTGTGATTAAAACGCAATTTTTTGATGCCCAAATGGATGGGAATATGTGCGGGTTGCATTCGGGTCGCACATACCCGTTTTTGTCCAAACGGGTGAAGAAGAAGATGTAAAAAAAAAAAATGCGAATTTTCCTTGGGAAGATTCGAACTGGTGACCATCACCAGGCCCATGTTCTGACCAATGGGCCACCTTGGAGTTTGTGTGTTTTGTTAGTAGAATTTTTAATATAGTATTTCTATTTTAAAAAAAACAAAGGTTGTCTGGGGTAAGATTCAAACTTGTGCAAGCACACCTTTGGACCACTGGACTACTTTGTGGTTTATGGAAATTTTGAATAAGATAATTCTATAAACTAGTTCTCTTTATTAAAATAAAAACAAAAAGGGTGGTTGGAACTCGTGACCATGTGGTAGTGGGTCACGCGTTCTGACCATCAAACCATATAAACTACTTGGGTGTTAAACTTGAGACCTTCAGGTTAAAAGTTAGGTAGTCTAATCAATTGAACTACTCAAACTGTTTAGTTGTGGAATGTATTATTTATATATATGATACTTCCAGTTTGTTATTTGCAGATATATACATATATATTTGTGACTTTTCTGTAATTATTAATGTCTGTGATCTGTATAAATATGTATATATATTTTTTAATTATAGAGTAGCCGCAGCATCTTTAATTAAACATATATATATGTATATGTGTGTGTGTGTGTGTGTGTGTTTGTGTGTACAGTAATTCTGTAATTTTGAGATCACCTATAATATAAGACATTAATTGTTAATTATAGCACTTCTAATATAATAAATTTTATCCCACAGGAATTTTTATTATATTATATTGTGTGATTAAAGGGGTGAAATATTAAATTATATTCTTTAATTTACCCACAGGAATTAAGGAAAGGAACATGATTTAATAGTTTCGTCATTTTGATTATATGAATTTATTTGAATTAGGAATTTAGCCTACAGGCACAATTTCTATGTCATGTAATTCATATTATTACTATGTTTTGCATTGGTAAAACATAATAAATGTTAATTTGCCTCAAATTTTGATATAAGCGTGTATGTAATTATTTGTGCAGTTTTTCAACCTATGAATTTTCGTGATATGAAATGTGACATTCCCGAGCTCAAGGGTGACAACTATACGTTGTGAAAAGAGATGATTCTCCTTCATTTGGGGTGGATGGACATTGATTATGCTATAAGGAAAGACGAACCACCTCCGATTACTGAGAATAGCCAACCTAATGATGTTGAGCTTTATGAAACGTGGGAGCGATCTAATCGTCTCAGCGTGATGTTCATAAAGACCAACATCTCAACTGGCATTCGGGGTTCTGTCGATCAGTATAATAATGTCCGAGAACTATTGAAGGCCATTAATGAGCAGTTTGAGTCTTCAGATAAGGTTTTAGCAAGCACCCTAATCATGAAATTCTCTACCATGAAGCTCACAGTATCAAAGGATGTGCGTGAACACATCATGCACATGAGGGACATAGCGGCTCAACTAAAAAATCCTGAGGTTACAATGTCTGATTCTTTTCTTGTGCACTATATTCTGAACTCTCTACCACAGCAGTATGAGCCTTTCAAGATCTCTTACAACACACATAAGGACAAATGGTCGATCAATGAGTTGATGACCATGTGTGTGCAAGAGGAAGGAAGGCTGCTTATGGAAACTAGAGAGAGTGTGCATCTGGCAACTCAAGGAAAGAACAAGTACAACCAAGCCAAGAAGAAAAGAAAGGAAAATATGTCTCCTCAAGGAGATATTAAGAAAGAATCCAAGTGCTTCTTCTGTAAGAAAAAGGGGCACACGAAGAAGCATTGCCCCAAATTTCATAACTGGCTTGAGAAGAAAGGTAACCTAATCTCATTTGTATGTTATGAATCTAATATCATAGATGTTAATCATAACACATGGTGGATTGATTCTGGTTCTACAATCCATATTACGAATTTCTTGGTTGCAAGTCAGGGATTGCGAAACCTAAGGAAGCCAATGGAAAGTGAGGAGTAGATCTATTCAGGAAATAAGATGCAGTCTCACGTGCCTCTTATACAAGAAACGAACTCAAGTAGTAGTGGCTTTGTTTTAGATTTGGAAAGGACATTTTATGTTCTAAATTTCTCTAGAAATTTAATTTCATTGTCAAAACTTGTACCTTTGGGATATTCCTGGTATTGTTCAAATGTTGGATTTGGTTTGTTTTATAAATCTGACCTTATCGGGAATGGTATTTTGTTTGATGGTCTTTTTCAAATTAATTTGCAAAACAATGCTACATTAAGTAATTTGCATGTTCAAAATAATGCTGGTATTAAAATATGTGTTATGAATGAGGATTCCTCTATATTGTTGCACCGGAGATTGGGACACATCTCCATTCAGAGAATCAAAAGATTAGTGGATGATGGAGTACTTAGTACTCTAGATTTTACTGATTTTGAGACTTGTGTGGCCTGCATAAAAGGTAAGCAGACCAACATGTCGAAAAAGGGAGCCAAGAGGAGTTTGGAATTATTAGAAATCATACATACTGACATATGTTGTTCGAATATGGACACATATTGTCAAAAGTTTTTCATAACCTTCATAGATGATTTCTCACGATACATGTATCTCTACTTGCTTAATAACAAAATTGAAGCACTAGACGCCTTTAAGGTGTTTAAGGCAGAAGTAGAGAAACAATGTGAAAAACAAATTAAAATTGTGAGATCTGATAGAAGTGGTGAGTACTATGGCAGATACACCGAAGATGGACAAGCACCTGGTCCTTTTGCAAAATTTCTTGCTAAGCATGGGATTGTTGCCCAATACACTACACCTGGTTCTCCGAGCCAAAATGGTGTAGCAGAAAGAAGAAATCGAACATTATTGGACATGGTGCGGAGCATGCAAGCATGCTCAAAACTTCCAGAATCTTTGTGGAGTGAAGCTCTCAAGACGGCTGTGTACATATTAAATCGAGTTCCAACCGCAAAAGCTGTCCCAAAGACACCATTTAAATTATTTAAAGGTTGGAAACCGAGTTTGCGACATGTACGCATTTGGGGATGCCTATCTGAAGTGAGAGTTTATAATCCACAAGAAAAGAAGTTGGACCCAAGGACCATTAGTGGGTATTTTATTGGATATGCTGAAAGGTCTAAGGGATATAGATTTTACTGTCCATCTAATAGTACAAGGATTGTGGAGTCAGGAAACGCAAAGTTTCTTGAGAATGACCTAATTAGTGGGAGCGATAGATCATTGGGTATTAGATCTGAGACAGAATATTCTGTTCCACAATCTTCCACTTCTAGTCATGGACGGATATTGTTATTCATGACACTCCCCGAGATCAAGTATGTGTTGAACAACCAGTCCTTGAAACTCCACAAACTGCTGATAATGATCCAATAGATCCTGTTCAACCAATACCTGAAATTGTTGAACAACCAGTTGAACAAAATATTCCTCTGGATAATGTTGGAACAACATTGAACAAAGATCTACTAGAGTAAGGAAAACAGCAATTCCTGATGACTATATGATATATCTGCAAGAGTTTGAGTATAATATTGGAGCCAAAAATGATCCTGAAACGTTTTCACAAGCCATAAAATGTAATAAATCTAACTTGTCGTACAATGCCATGAAAGAGGAGATAGAATCGATGGCATCGAATGGAGTCTGGGATCTTGTCGAGTTGCCTATTGGTGCAAAAATCATAGGATGTAAATGGGTTTTCAAAAGAAAGACTCATTAGGCAACATCGAAAGATATAAAGCGAGACTTGTTGCCAAAGGATTCACTCAAAAAGAAGGAATCGATTATACAGAAACCTTTTCTCCTGTATCTAAGAAAGATTCTCTTCGAATTATTATGGCATTGGTTGCCCATTTTGATTTGGATTTGCATCAAATGAATGTGAAAACGGCGTTCCTTAATGGAGATCTAGAGGAAGATGTTTATATGAAACAACCTGAAGGATTTTCCAAGTGCATGGTGTAACATTGATTTGCAAGCTTCTTCTCTATCATATGGATTGAAGCAAGCCTTGAGTCAATGCTATTTAAAATTTCATGGTGTGATCTCTTCATTTGATTTTGAAGAGAATATCATGGATCAATGTATATGCCAGAAGGTCAGTGGGAGTAAGATTTATTTTCTTGTTCTGTATGTAGACGACATCTTACTTGCAAGTAACGATAAAGGATTGCTACATGAGGTGAAACAATTTCTCTCTAGAAACTTTGATATGAAAGACATGGGTGAGGCATCTTATGTCATTGGCATAAAGATCCATAGAGATAGAACTCGGTGCATTTTGGATTTGTCTCAAGAAACCTATATAAACAAAGTTTTAGAGAAGTTTCGGATGAAAGATTGTTCACCAAGTGTGGCACCTATTGTGAAGCGTGACAGGTTCAATTTGGACCAATGTCCGAAAAATGACTTTGAGCGGGAACAAATGAAAAACATTCCATATGCTTCTACTGTAGGAAGCCTCCACCTCAATGTATGCTGAGGTCTGCACAAGGCCTGACATTGCATTTGCTGTAGGAATGTTGGGAGTTTATCAGAGTAATCCAGGTATCAACCACTGGAGAGCTACAAAGAAGGTAATGACATCCGGCAGATCAATTGGAGATTCATTTGCGGAGTATCCAGACGGATGATAAACTAGAGGTGTTTGGCTACTCGGATTCGGACTATCTGGCTGCATTGATTCTCAAAATCGACATCGATTATGTCTTTATGCTAGCCGGTGGAGCTGTGTCTTGGAGAAGTGCTAAAGAAATTTTGATTGCAACCTCTACTATGGAAGCTGACAGTTCATTTCTTGTTTTGAGGCAACTTTGCATGGTGTATGGTTGAAGAGTTTCATGTCTGGGCTTAGAATTGTGGATTCTATTTCTAGGCCATTGAGGTTATTTTGTGACAATTCAGAATGTTTTAATGGCTAAGAACAATACGAGTGGTAGTCGAAGTAAACACGTCGACATCAAGTACTTAGCCATTCGTGTCAATGTGTCGAGAACGTGTTAAAGAAAATAAAGTGGTCATTGAACACGTTAACACTGAATTGATGATTGCCGATCCCTTGACTAAAGGCATGCCACCAAAGATTTTTAGGGATCATATAGTTAGAATGGGACTTGGTTCCATGATATGACCTCATTTTACATGTACGTACATTTGATATTTCCATTGAAACTCTTATTCAATTGTGTTTTTCATATTCACTTCGCATACTTATTTAGTTATTTGAGAAAACACACTTAAGTTGGACCTATAATAAGCATAAGGCTTTTTTATTAAGGTATGTTATCACATAAAAGTTAGTGTTGAAGAGACATAATGCATAGTAATACATGGAAGACAATACTTGTTTCTTAGAGGACTTGTTGCCATGATTCATGTATTTTGGATCTTACTTGTGAGACCCTTAGTGTGATATAGAAACACGCATTGTGGATCAAGTGGGACTAATGTTGGAATTTTTGTAATTATCCCATGTGATTTTATTTTTGAAACTTCCAAATATTTGATCTAATATTTAATTCTGATATTTATCAATTTGACTTAATAAATATCTTGTGATAATTATCACATTGTGATAATTATTACACTTGTGATAACTACTTATTCTTACAGCTTACGTTTTCTGATGGGAAAAAACGTTATAAGTATACAGAGTATTTTGGATCCCTAGGCCTGACATTCTATCAAAATACACCATTGTATCAGATTGTCTAGGTTTAGAAGTATCTAGAAAATTATTTTTCTATTTCTCTTTTATTTAACAGTGACCCAACAACATCAATGAAAATTATTTTTCTATTTCTCTTTTATTTAACAGTGACCCAACAACATCAATGGCTGGAGGTACGTTCCTCGATTCTATTCCGTATTTGATATTCTGTGATATTATTTATGCACAGATTAAATTCGTTTTTATAGATTGAGAAATTCTATCACTTCCCTGTAAATAATTTGTACTTTTGTGTAGAAAAAATAAATTAAATTGGATTTATCTTACTTTGGACCCGTTAGCCAAGAGAAGGCATATGGACTACAATTAAGCGAAAGCTTCCTTCTATCTAGTCAAAGCAAATAGTGGTCCATTCAAACATAAGTCATGGTCATTGTCTTTTAGGTACAGGCCTAATATAAAACCTATTTTATAGTTTGCAGATTTATTTTTTTGGAAAATTCTACAGTTCCTTTCAGGGAATCATTCTTTTGTATTTTAAGAGTTTATACAGTACAATATTATATATTTTAAAAAATTATACTGTACAAATTCTTAAAGTCAGGAGAATAATTTCCTCAACGAGACTGTAAAATTCCCTTCTTTTTTATATGTTGGATCAATTTAGGTTTAAGAGTGCGTTTGGGAATGAGAGATTCAGAAAGAAAAGAAAATAAAAAAAGGGGAAGGTGGGGTTTTCATTCATTTGGAAGTTTTTTAGAGGAAGAAAGGGAATAAAACAGACGGAAATGAAGGGATGAAATTTGCAACTACCGTGTCCAAATTTTTTCCTTCCATATTGGGTCGGAAACAGACAGAAACTCGCTTGGCTGCTTATTAAATTTTTTTAAAATGTCCAAAGTGTCCCTTGCACAATAAGAAACGAAATTTTATTTTCATCTATATCCAAAATCATTCCACTTATTTTCTCAAACTTCCAAACAACATTAAAATCTCTTCCTTTCTCTCATAACTTAAGTTTTTCTCTTCTTTTCCCTTTCTTCCTAAACTCCCAAACTCAACCTAAAAGTTCTCTACCATAGCCGTTGGATGTGACATTCTACAGTTCCACAGATTTAGTTTCAAATTTCCATGTTGACAATGGCTCTAACTTCTGTTTCTTTTTTTCAAAATTTTTGTGAACGTCATTCTTTCTCAGAGGATTGTTTGCTTTTTTACTTAAAATGAGGATAAATTTGTACTTGATATTTTTTTTTTTTTTTTTGAGCATACTTAATATCTTTGAATCATATAAAATCATGATTGCAATCATTTTTTTTTTAAATAAAAAAGCCCATACCAAAAAATAAAAAACATCCAATAAAAGAAATCAGGACCATATAAAGCAAGCTTGCTCTTCTTTTTTTCCTTCTAAACATTTTGCTTTTGTTACTACTAATGCAATTGGTAAGCTGCATTATTTTCCCCTTATGTTCTTATATATTATCTTTATTAATACCTTTTTTTGTTATTGATGTGTTTAATCTTTTTGCAAGTTTGAACAAGTCATTCAAAACGAGTGTATCTTATTGCTGTGAGGTATGCAAATGAATTTTCATGATTAATGTTGTTTTCATGTTTTGTCTATGATAGATTCGTGCTTGTTCTGCTTTTTGGAACATTAAAGTTTCTCTTTAATGTTTATGATTTATATTATTTTGTTAAGAAATATATAGCAGCTTCTAAGTTGTGTATTTCTTAGAAGGTTTTTAGGATATTTGTATTATTAAGCCTTTGCTTGTGTTACCATCTTTTTCTTTACAAAAAAAAAAAAATGAAAAGAAAACAAAATGTCAATCAGAAATCTAATATGCTTGATGAGTTGTTTAGTGTGAAACAATCACATTCTGCTAAAAAGAGTTGTATCATAACAAGGAATTCTATTGAAATATTTGTTTCTGTAACATTGAAAAATTATTGTCCTATGATGATGGCTTATAATGTTACACATGAAACTTCTAAAAATTATGGTCTCACTTAGTTGAAAGTCATGTTAGTAGCCTTGACAAAAGAGCTATTTGTTATGAAATGTCCTTTTTAGATAGACGAATTTCAAATAAACAAAATCTAAGTTCTTGTAGACAAGAAAGTAGAGGTTACTCTGATATGAAAAATATAAGAGAACCTATTTTTTTTTAATTTTTTTGGTAGCTACTGACAAGCTTTACTTCATACCAATGGTTTCTCAACCTTTAGAATTATATGGTATTCATAATGTTCTTTTAGAAAGAAAAATATAGAGGAAGCAAGTATTTCTGATTTCGAAATTTAAAAGGTTAAACATTAATGCTTTGTGTATGAAAAAGATCCAAAAAGAGAAAAGTAACAATGCAAAGAACTTTAACTAATCTAGAATAGCCTAATATGGTTGTCAAACAAAGTTCAATTAATATCTTATAACAAAGCTATTAGTACCTAATATAAATGCATTTACCTTAGCTAACAAATTTTAAATTTTATATTCTACTTATTGTTACAAATGGTGAAACTATTCACACATGTGATACAACCCAGCCTTCACCAACATTTAAAAGAAAGCATTCAGGTTCATATTTTACATCATACTATTTAAGCATTGTTTTAACTATCTCATATATATCTATATTTTTATTTTATATAAATATATTGGTTTGTCTTAAGAAAACTTCCTACGAAAGAAAGATCTGTTTTGGAATTAGTTGCTTAAGAAAGAAGTGTCCTCCAAAGGCAAAAATATTGTGCTCATTGTGGTACAGAAAATTCTATTCTAAGACAATTAATTTTTGCTGCTCTAATGATGATATCAGTTTAGCTCATAACAAAATTTTAGATATTTTAAAAGAACTCTTGACCTTATCATCAGAAGAAGTTGAGTTGTTTTTAGGGCATTTATAAGAACATGCAACAATCAGTTTGGCTTTACTTTTTTTGGAGTTAGAAGTGATAAGAACTTGTCTTGGAGAAATAATGGGATTTATACTTTTAGAGTTCAGGGACAAATTTATCATTTTCTAAATAATTTGATACCAATTGATGGTTTATCAAGTAATCTTTAGTTGTATTTTCATGACACTGAACATGAGTTATCTGATCGTTTGGCAGTATGTCCTAGATTATCGGAGAGTTTGATAAAATAAAAAAACTATATATATTCTTGAACAAAATCCACATGCCCAATTCTTTAGGAGTTTAAAACAAGTTCCTAACTTAGATATTTATCAAATTGTTTTGAGAGCTCTTCTTAATGTTGATCAAAGGATATACAATAAGCCCATAGCTTCACAAGTCGCAACTTTGTGGGTAGAAGGGGAAGAAAATGGTAAAACAAGGTGACATGATGTTAAAGTTTTCACAAATAGAGGTAACTTCATAAATATTTATTTGTACTATTATGGCTGTTATGATCCGCTTCAATATCCCTTGTTTTTTCTATTTGGGGATTTTGGTTGGCATCAAAGGATTCCAAAGTATGGATTAAAAGCACGAAGTAGAAAAAAGTGCAAGGGAAAAAGATGCAGTAGATTCAATTTGTCTAGAAAATGCTTCAACTGTTGATCAACTATTGCAGCATGAAGAAGATGGTTAGTATAATAGTAATTACTAATAAGCTTTTAATATGCATCTTATTTATTGAAACTGATATTAACTTATTCACTTGAAAGTGATGTCTCGGTTGGAATAAGATCCAAATTTTGTTTCGCTTATAGAATATTATGCTTACAGGCTGCAAATCGGAGACAACGATCAATCATTCTTGCTGCATTTGGTCAATTATTACAACAATACATCGTTGATATGTATGTCAATCTTGAGTCACAAAGGCTTGACTTTTTTAGATCACAGAGACAATGATGAATCATTCTTGTTGCATTTTGGTTGATTATTGCAGCACGTATGTCGTTGATATGTATGCCAAGCTTGAGTCACAAAAGGCTTGACTTTTTTAGATCATAACAAGAAGAGATTCGGAACGAGTTCCTTCAAGGCCTTATAGATGTTGTGATGACTGAGGAGACACAAGGATCAAATGTTGGTCAGAGAGTCATATGGCCACCTAGCTTTATTAGAGGTCCAAGAAACATGAGAAGGAAATATATGGATGCAATGGCATTAGTTTAGAAATATGGCAAACTTGATTTTTTTTAACCATAACATGTAATCCTAATTAGCCAGAGATAAAAGAACACTTAATAGAGAAAGAATAAGCGCAAAATAGGCTAGATTTGCTTGCAAGAGTTTTTCATGCTTAACTTAAACCGTTAAAAAATAAATTGTTCAAAAAGTGCATTTTTGGGAAAGTTGCTGCTTACTCTGATGTGATTGAGTATCAAAAGAGGGGCCTTCCCTGTGTACAGTTTTTGTTAATATTAAATTTTAAATTTTAAATGTATAGTGTAGAGGCTGAGATAGAAATGATAACATTGTCTGCACTGAGATTCCAGATAAGGAAAAGTATCCACATCTACACAAAATGGTTATAAAACTTATCTTACATAGTCCTTATGGTTCGCTTAATCCATCAAATCCTTACATGGAAAAAGTGGAATATGCAAAAACTCATATCCTAACTATTTTTGTAAGGAAACAATTCAAACAGCTAATGCACATCCTTTGTATAGAAAAAGAAATAATGGCATTAAGGTAACAGTGAGAAGAGCTATATTAGAAAATAGACTGATTGTACCTTATAATCCTTATTTTCTTGCCAAATTTGATTGCCATATTAATGTTAAAATATGCTCTATTGTCAAAGCAGTCAAATACATATATAGGTATATTTGCAAAGGACATGATAGGACTAGTTTTTGTGTTTTTAATGAAAATGCTGATGTGGAAAATGATGAAATAAAAAAATATATTTCGGCTAGATGGGTATCTCCATCTGAAGCAGCATGGAAACTAATTAGATTTCCACTTTTTAAGTGAAATTAAACCTGAAGTTATTCACTTGCAATTGCATTTGGAAAGCTAATAGCGAATGAATTTTTTTAAAAAAAAATCCAATATGTCTAGCATTGTTAACAATAAACACTTGAGAAAAGCAAAGTTGGCAGATTTCTTCCATATGAATAAGGTAGATACAGGTGCACAAGAATTGAATTGTACTTACTCAGAGTTTCCAACTTACTTTGTTTGGAAAGCTAATAAAAGATTTTGAAAAGTTAGGGAACAAGGTGAATTTGTAGATAGAATAATGATAGCTCATCCAACTGAAGGTGAAAGATACTACTTGAGACTTCTATTATCGAAGGTTAAATGTCCAACCTCTTTTTCTGATCTAAGAACCTATAATGGAACTCAAGTAGATACTTTCTGTTAGGCAACTTTGTTAATAGGACTGTTACAAGATGATAACAGTCATGAACTTTGTTTGGAAGAAGCCTCATTGTTCCACATGCCTTATGAAATGAGAAGTCTTTTCTATGCTATGCTCTTAGTTTACTCCTGTCCTAATGATCCCATGCAATTGTGGTCAAAATTTGAAAATCACATGTCTGAATACTTCCTTAGGTGTTCTACATTAACAATCAGAGAAGTGAGGAAAAAAGTCTTACAGGAGATAAATGGTTTCCTATAGTCCATGGGAAACGATATAAATTCTTATAATTTAATACTCATGGGTTTATTTTCCCTTGACATAGAGAATCAGACAAGAGGACTAAGAGCAGAAAAAAGCATAAATGTTTCAAAAATGACTTGAATGCAGTTCATATGCTTAATGATAAACAAAAAGAAGTATTCAATATTATTTGTGATAGAATTTATGCAAATAAATCTGGTACTTTTTCATTGATGGACTTAGAAGAACTGGAAAGACTTTCTTATATAGAGCTTTGTTAGCTGATGTGAGGTCTAAAGGCTTTATTGTATTAGCAATAGCTACATCAGGTATAGCAGCCTCAATTTCACTAGGACGAAGAGCTACATACGATGTTCGAGGTTTAAAATTCCAATAGACATTTCAGAAGGCGCTACTTGTAGAATTAGCAAGCAAAATTCATTAGCAACTTTGATCAAAGAATGTAAGCTGATAATTTGGGATGAAGCTCCAATGTCAAAAAGAACTTATTGAAGCATTGAATGATCTACTAAGGGATCTAATAAGCACAGATCAACTTTTTGGAGGGAAAATAGTTGTTTTTGGAGGAGATTTTAGACAAACACTTCCTGATGTTCAGAAGGGAACAAAAAATGAAACTATAAATGCATGTTTAATAAATTCTCCTTTGTGGCCACAGCTTCAGAAGCTGAGATTTATAGAAAACATGAGAGCTAGGCTTGATCCCTCATTTACTGAACTCCTATTAAGAATTGGAGATGGAACAGAAAAAAAAAAAAGATGACGATAATGACATAAAAATTCTTTCTTCAATTTTGCTTAACAGTGATAGTCAGAATAATGCACTCAGTAAACTCATAAATGCAGTTTATCCCAACATTGACCTAAAAGCATCAGAAAATGTTCTCTCTTTGAATAGAGCAATTTTAACTTCAAAAAATAATTTTTTAGATGAAATAAATGATGTCCTCACAGAAAAATTCCCAGGAGAAATTACTGAGTGTTTGAGTTTTGATGAGACATTAAATCCAAATGATCAAGGTTAGCACATTGATATTTTGAATATCCTTGCACCTAATGGACTACTTCCACATAGACTAACTTTTGAAATCTAATGCACTAATAATTCTGATGATCCACAAACCCTATTTTGATAATGACAAATGCATTTAACCTCTTAACCTAAGCTGTGCAGGACTACTATTATATTTGCTGAAAACAGAGCTTTCGGACGCAGTACACCGTCCGAACAGTACTACATTTCTCGGACGCACAAGCTCGTTCAATCAAGGATACCACGGACGCAATTCACTGTCCGATCAGTCAGACAAAGAGCAAGTTTTCTGAGCATCTACAACGGATGCACAGGCGCGTCCGAAAGATTGTTCCTCGGACGTAGTTTCTCCGTTTGAAAAAGCAAGGCAGAATCAAGAATTTCAAGCATTTGCAACGGACGCATCCAACCATCCGAAAGAAGCTTCATCGGACGCAAGTTCGGCCGTCCGAACAGCATCCACTACTCACTTATATTTAAGATCGGAAGATGGGTCGGACGCACAACAATTACATCGGACGTCCGAAACTTATAACAGTTAGTTTTTTGAGCATTTATTATTGAGCCGTTGGGGGGTGGTTACAACCCAATTTATTGCACCTATAAATACCAACTCAGATTATAATGTATAGGCAATCTTACATATTGAATACAAGCAAGAAAATGAGCAATTTGAGTACAAATTGGCTATTGAGCAATATTGTATTAGTGTGTACTTTAGAGTGCTATTCAAAAATTATTGAGTGGAGTGATAATCTTGTACAAAATTGAGATTGATAGTAAAATCCTTGGCTCAACTAAAGAGAATTAGTGTGAGCAAGGATTGTCCTACTTTGTGTACTTTTGAGAGGTTATCAAATATTATTGGCTCACCAATTTTTGCAGCATTCTAGTGGATTAATACTTCAAGTTTGGTAGTTTGGAAGTGTTGTTTGTTTAATCTCTCTCTTAATTTATTCCATTCATTTTACACTCAATTGCTTATATTTTTATCATCTTACTTGTCAAGTTCAAGAAATTTGAATTGAGCATTATTTGCAAATTAATTTTAAAAAACCTAATTCACCCCCTCTTAGGTTGTTTGGGACCAACAAATTCTCCTTAGAAGTCTAGATCCTATCGAGGGATTATGTAATGGGACAAAGCTGATATACAAAACTTTGAGTCAAAATGTTATCTATGTTGAAATAGCAGTAGGAGATTTTGTTGGTAAGGAAGTTTTATCATAGAATTCCTTTATAGCCTCCTAATAATAAGTAATATCCAATGCCATACAAGCGAACACAATTTCTAGTTTGTTTACATTTTCCAATGACCATAAACAAAGCTCAAGGATAGACACTAGATTTTGTTGGAATATATGAAATAAAAGAACCTATTGTTTCACATACACAGTTATACATTGCACTATCATATGCAAAGACATATGCAGCTGCGAAATTGCTCATCAAGTCAATATATTTTTATGATGCTAGAACTGACAATACCAAAAATAATGTATATAAAGAAGTTTTAGATGCTTCACAAACATTAACGCCAAGTAATGTTTAGAACTTTTAATACATATGATTCTTTTATTTCATTATTTCACTCTATGATATGCTTTATTGCTCTGAAACTGTTTCTGCATATTTAAAATTACAGGTCAAAATGCCTAGATACATTTCTTTAGTGTTGGATGTTAACAAGGATCTCAAGGGTGGACTGTTCTTGTGCAAGTTATTGAATGGGGTCATGTTTATACCAGCCTAGGAAATCAAATCAAAAAATTGAGGCGATTTCTGCTTACCGACTCTCAGATTTAATTTTCATTGAAAAGAATATAAATGAATCAGATATTTATACATCCTTTACTTGTAAATGCATGGACTAAGGGACCATATGCACCAAAACAGGGAACAAAAGTCTCAGCTATAATCTTACGACAACTGCATCAAATTCTTCTACAATATTTTATGGCCATTTAAGATATATTACATCTCCAAAGCAGCACTTTCAAAAATGCTACTTGCATTTAGAGTCAGCGAATATCCGTTAACCCAAGTTATCAATTCAACTACATTGATTGAACCACATGCTGAGCCTATTCCACCAACTTTGCCATGCACTTTTGACATTGCACATTTCAGTGACCTTTACAAAGTTGCTGATACTGATCTTGTGCAAAGTAAGCATACTATTAAAATACTACTACATTTACAAATAACCAATAGTCATCTAAAAGCTTGCATATAAAGAATTCTAATAAATGTTTGATTATACCATATGTCAGACCTTTTGTGGTTCATGCTTTCCTACGAAAAGTTCAAGCCACTATTGCAACAACAAGAGAGTTTGTGATTGTTAATGAAGAGTGAGTTATGCCATCAGTGAAATGTTTTTCTTGTCACATAATAAAACTGCTTAACTTCTATCTTTCTGCAGGAAAAGACTAATGTTGTTGACAATGTCGAATGACTTTGAAAAACTGAAGGAAACAAGATAGCAAACTCAATTGTTGCTCCACCAATGATCATTGCAATGAGAGTGAAATGACTACATTTAACTATAAGAACCAAATAAACCTTCATTTAGGTTCTAATTCAAGTTTTACATTCAATCAACAAAATTGACATTTCAAGCTTTGTCCACCATATGCACAACATTATCTTTAACTTCAAGGATATCATCTGCAATCCTAATCAGCCTTCCCACACTAGAAGAGCCGCAGCTTAGAGAATGGTACATACATTAAAAACACATACCTTTAATATTCAGAACTCCAGTAATATTTAGCATTATATGATATAATTAATTCATCCAACCATGTACTTTAGAAATCTATATAAACGTTTAATGTAAATATTTCCATGAGAAAATTTACTAAAACTGATGTAACATATTTTTACAGGTACATTGAAAACAAAGATGAAATCAAGGCTTTGTTTGAAGCCAAAACTTATAAGGATACATTCTTTCTCTTGCCACCTCCCAAAGAAGAAGACATTGTTGATATAAATACAGCGACAAGATCTTTTGAAAGTGTAAGACTTTTAACTGTTATAGTAATTTAAACTGTGAATATACCTTCTGCAACAATTGAATAATTAAATTTCTAAATGTTTTATATTAACAAAATCTATTATCAACAAGCAAAAAACTGCATGGGTGAAAGGAACTGCAAAACTCAGTCGTGGTTAGGCAAAATATTGGTACATAGCATGTGCTAATTGTCTGAAAGCAACACTGAAATTGATTGGAATATAACCTGTCCTGCTTGTAAAGAAACCACTGATGTTCAACTCAGGTGAAACATACATCTGTATTTTGTTTTTAATATGCAAATATATACAGCTACTATTCTAACATAATAACTTTGTGTTATTGGTGCCCACCTGGCATTGCCATTGTTCTAACTAATACCACAGATCTCTTAACACCTATCATTGCTGGTGAAGATGCTTTAAAGATTATACCATTTACTACAGCTTAACTTAAAGAGGCATACGACAAGATAAGGAAGGCTTCATCATTGTACTCGTGTGCTTACAATGTTTACTTTTCAGCAACCAAATCTCTAATATAAAATTTCTCATGATAGGACACACTACTTGATCAATAACTTGCAAACAGCATCAGCAATCACACCATGATATGCTTCATATGATTTTATGATGTTGATTATCAAGGGCAGACAACAACAAAAATCATTATTGTCAATGCTTATACTGTTGCAGAAATAATGCAGATTCTACCAACACTGACAACTCCAAAGACAACTGGATCTTCTAAACCAATTGCAACATGAACTCTAAATCATGAGAAGAAGAATTCAAAAGAATAGATGTTCACCCCTACAACAAAGAAAGTCATTGAAAAAATTGCTGAACCCACTGCTTGTTCTACATCTGCAGCTGGTGTTAAGAGAACACTTGTCTTTAATCAAGAAGACATTACCATTGCAGCTGATTCTATTGAAGCTATCACAACACCTCTGGAATATCCAAGTTTTGAGTAGCCAACTAAACTCAACCCTCCACGAACAAAGACTTACGAGTCAAGTGCACAACCAAGTCCATCCAAAAAGATGAAAGGCAAATTGAAGAACTACCGAAACATGTTGTAGCTCTATTTCTTTTGATATATGTAATAGTGAAATTGCATTGCTTAAACATATCTTTTGGCAACATATTATAGTCCATTATTTTTATTATTTCTACGAAAATATATTGGAATATAATTTGTGATGTAAATAGGTGAAGTATAGCTACCATGTAAAACAATTACGGTTGTTAAACTTTCTTTTATGACTTATATGCTACTTCTCCACTTAACTGCTCCTGAAAGAAGCCAACACTGAAGAAGTTGTACTAAGAACATGGATTGAAGTCTTGGCATTGCGTTATTAATCTGGACTTAACTTGGTTCAATTGGCCTTTTTTAGGTAATCATGCCACCACTAGTTTCTTGTATATATATTCATTCTGAATCTTGTAGAAAGAGTTGAGAAAGGTCCCCATTCAGGCTTATTAACTTCCTGCCAAATCCCACCAAATCCATTTTTCTATTCTTTTGGCATTCCAAAATCCAGCCCGCAGATCTCATCGACTCAATCTCAAGAACACACCTAAATCGAATCACAACACTTGTAGTAGTAACTTTTATATGTACTGATCTTTTTGTCTCTGTACAATCTTAAATTGAATCACTAAAGAATGGTACTAATACTCATTTTATATATGTCATTACTTGACATTGGATTAGCTTCACAATTACATCAAAAAATAACCAAACCGTTTAAAGTGTTAAGCAGGAACAAAAGTTTAATAGTGCTAAAACAGCAAACAAACTTAACTAAACATATAGTAACATTTCATAGGATACAATATTTAATAATTATTTATGGCTTTTAGCACTTAATCCAATAGATCCTCCATTATCTAATCTAATATCAAACATATAAAAGAAAACTAACAAACCAAATTACACAACATCCACAAATATTACAACTTTAACTAAGAAAATCACATCTTCAATTGCTTGAACCAGCTGCAAAATCAAAGACACGGAATATAGTGAGTTTCAGTACCACACCAGAAGGTTGAATTAGTTCGAACACACAATTGTTTCCCAGTACAAGCTGGTTATCATGCTCAACTTTCTTCTATCCACTGCCCAAACTTACCACTTTATCATTCTTCAAAATAGTACTCACATTCCAATAATCCTCAAAATCTCAAGTACCAATAAAATCACAACAATCATTCAAATGTGTAACATACACTATGTGGCTGTGCAAAAGACCGTGAGAGTGCATTGATGCAATGAAATATGGATAATAAGAATCTCTTCACAAGAATTTCATGCTCCTTATCCTTACTTGCAGATCTCATCTTCTTTCTACTGTGATCCCCACATTTTCATTACAGCACCTCTATTAGAAGTTGCCTTGCAAAAAGATTTGGCTGCAGCTTTCTTAATAGATTCTCTAACCATTTTCTCCTCAGAGCTACTGCCTGAATCAGCTAAAATTATTACAGTATCTTCACTTTTTTCCACATTAAAAATTTCAGTAAGATGCTCAAAATCTATTTCACATTTTTACCAGTCAAGCTTGGACATAAAGCCTCAATGCCATGACCCTCAAATATGCAGACATCAAACTCGGTGTTACGCTTTTATTTGAAAAGAAAAACATATGTAGAGAAAATGTTATAATAATCCGCAAATTTATCCCAACCATCATAAAATTAAATAAGTCAAAATCGTTTCTATTATTTTGTTTTTTCGAATCCTATTGCTCAACAATCGCCAGAAGGAACATACAACTTGATAGCATTAGAAATCTTATCCTCATAATCACCCACGAAACTCATAGGAAATTTAACTTTCCTATCATCAACTACAACTTGTGTGATTTTTAATGATGAACCGCAGAAGCTTGGCAACAATTGAATTATCCATTGGTAGATATTCAATTCTTACTGATTAAAAAAATTCATAAATATCCATAAAAAGTGTTACAAACGTAAATATTTTACCTAAAAACATCAGTATATAAAATGAAATATCAAAGTTTTTACATAAACTACCAACCAAATAGAACAATATGTAAGCCTTCATTTATAAACTAAAATTCATCCAACAACAATCTTCATCAAGTGTACTTGTCAACAAAATACTTCTACACTTGAAACGTCTACAAAAATAAAATCTATAAATTATATACTTAAAAAAACACATATAATATCTCATTCTGAACACAATGTATATACAAATATCAAAGAATATACAATGAAATAAAAATACCAGTAACCTTTTTAAATAAAAATTTTAACAGATCAAATAAATTATAGCAAACTAACACTAAGCATGACAATCTAATGCATACATATTATACGAACAACATTCACATATCAGATCGATCCAACAAAAAATTTACAAGAAATAAGAAGTTGCTAAAACAAAAAATACCAAAAAAAAAAAGAGGCGTACCTGTAGCCGATAAGAACACTTGGAAAAAGCTTTAAACTTCGATAAAACCAAACCTCAACTAAAGCTTTCCTAAAACACTTGGGCTTAAGTGATACTGTACAATTTAAATACTAATTCAATATATGGACCGAACACACTCAACCATGGGCCTCTAAGTTTCAATCATCTACAAAAGATGCATTAAGCCTAGGTTGTGCCTTACACAACAGTCATTCCATCTAGTCCATTTTAGACGTAAAAACTCGTATTATTGAGAATTGTTATATGCAAAATTGGAAGAGAAAGAGAGATAAAAAAAATGTGTCAAACAAAGAGTGAGATAAGAAATTAGTTACCGAAATAAAAAAAAAAAAAAGGAATGAGCCAAATAAAAAGGTGGTCATAAAGGAATAACAAAAGATTGTGTCACCGTATTTGGGTTAAAACGAACAAAGAAATAGATGTTTGGGAAGCACCTCTACATATCATTTTCTTCTCATTGGATCTTCAATTAATATTCTTGAATTCTTTAAAGTTCATTCTGCAAATGCCCGCACACTGCCTTTGCCGACGGAACAGTCTGTCTAGCCGACGGGCAGGCTAGTTGGGCTAGTGGCCTTAAAGAGGCCATGAAAGGCATGGCTAGCCTTATTTGTTGGGTTTCAAATTGGGCCCGAGTCTGGATGACACCTGTTTTAAAGCCAGTTTGACGATTCAAATTACCAAAATCAGAAGGGAGGGAAAAAAGAGTTCAAAAACATGTGTTGGAATATTGCAGGTGGTGCTCATCACTGGCACCTGCATTGGAGTGTTAGCAGGTAGTGACTCTACATGATGGCCAATCATCTAAAGGCATTAAGATTAATTCAAATAAGCAAACACATATATGTAGAATCAAAATGAATAAATTTCTTGATTGTCTTAAAAAATAGTAGTAGTAAGTATCGTTCACATGGAGATTGGTGTAGGGCATTGTCCTCCTTATCAAATTTTGTAATAGGCAACAAGCTAAAATTATCCTCTCTTGTGTTTGAATTGGAAAAAAGGCTGGTGATGAACTTGTTGTAAATATTACGCTATTAAAGATGGAAATACTATGAACAAACACACAAAAACACAAATGCACTTACAAATTAATTTTCATGTAATTTGAGCAATAATTAATTATGAGTTTAATTGATTTATTGCTAGTTTGTTTAGGTCT
Organism: Cinchona pubescens; assembly: GCA_025175665.1. Taxonomy (NCBI): domain Eukaryota; kingdom Viridiplantae; phylum Streptophyta; class Magnoliopsida; order Gentianales; family Rubiaceae; genus Cinchona; species Cinchona pubescens. Next base: position 3,927,619 of record JANKKI010000064.1, read on the forward strand.
TGAATGAAAAAAGGAGCCAAAATGATCAAAATGCCGTTTTGTAATTTTATGCCATGGTGTATGTTTATAGATTTAGGCTTTGTATTTCTGTATTTTAAAATATTTTCAGAATAGTCAATTACTTGCACATGTTAATTCAAATATAAAAATTGTAAAATGTTAAGAGATGTCAAAAAAATCACAAATTTTATAAAAAAAAAATATATATATTGTCACACAATATCTTTAAAGAATATGGTTCTCAATCTAGTCTAACTAAGTCACGTATTAGGGGCAACTTATCATCCGTTATTAGATATTTTTTTCTTTTCAACATGTATGTCGATTAGAACACCTTTCTAGTTAATTGGTAGATTAGTTAGTGGGCTTTCCTTAATTATGCTTTATTAGTGTTAATTTGACTTTTGATATTTTTCGAGTTTGTTGTAGGAAGTCGAAATCTTTTACGTAACATGGCTCACATTATTACACTTGAATTCTTGAATTTGTCTTTGGGGAAGTCTATTTGATATTTATTCGTGTGAATTTTTTATGTGTGTAATCGTGTTATATGAATTTTGTGTGGATTATTGGATTTTGAACTGGGTTTATGTGTCAATTATCTCAATCTAATTTTAATGTTGCCATTCCTATTTTGTTATGTGTGTTTTGTTTTAGTTTTGTTGTCATTTTATTTTACTCGAAACTAGCAAAAAACTATGTTGGGGGAGTTAGTAACTCTATAATTAGAGTTATTTTTACATCTTCTTTTTATGAATTTAAGTGACTTTAATCCCGTTTGCAAGGATTATTTTTTGTGTTATTAGTATTTAGAAATCTATACGTTTTTGTGTTGTTTTCGTGGTTAATTATGTGTTTAAGGAGTAAAGATGTTTATTATCGTGTTTCGTATTGTGTACAAGTGTTGGAGGGATAGAATGGTCATTTTACATGTGCGGACCAAGGACTGAAATGTGGATTGCCAAGTCTTGTTGGAAGGTGAAAAAGTTCAATCACAGATTGCGGTTAAATTGTGAAAAACAGTCGCTGGCTGCAAGCAAAATAGAAGGTCTATTGCAGACTACGATAGGTTCTGAGCATTTTACTCACAAGAACGAGATTACACGCAAATTGCAATTGGCCAGGCAAAATCACTCGTAGTCTGCGACTGTCCGATATTGACCTGAGCTTTTCCTACAATTTTATAAATAGAGAGCTTAATTGTAACAATAAAAAACACAGCTCTTTTAGTTTTTATTCTAGGGTTTTATTAATGTTTATAGACTTTCAAACTTCGATATTATTCTTTACTTTTATTTATTGCATTATTGGCTTTGGTTTTATGCATTCTTCAATTCACATTTGAATTTTCGTCAACTTTAATTCCGATAAATTTATTCTTTTTAATTTTCCTTGTTTAATTGAAATTGCATTAATTTTAATCTTTAGTTCAACCATGAATTATTGCCAATTAATTAATTATTGTTTTTCCATCCAAATCATGAGTCACTAAATTTGCTAGGGTTCGGGTGCGGGTGACGCAATCCTTCATGGATTAATTAAATCGAAGGTCAATTTGGACGTTATATTAGTTGGATAATAATTAACACACAAAGACAATTTTAGATAGCAATTAACTCTGAATTTTGTTAAGTTGACTGAGATGATACATCTCATTGATTTTTCGTCATAAACCCATGTTAATTATTTGATTAATTTAATCTGAGACTAAGGTGACGGAATTAATTAATTGGTTCACAGTAATTTCATATAGATAATACTGAAATTAATTCAATTAGGACAAAGAGAAATCTGCCTCTAATTGATGTATAAGTTAATTTGATAGGATTCAACTACGCAAGGAATAGGGATTGGATTAATAATCGAGAATTGAACTTCTAGAAGATATAATTAAACCAACTGACCTAAAATTCGATTAACCCGTGAAAAATTGTGAGCCTAACACTTGATCTATCTTTTTCAGTACTTGATAATTATTTTTAATAATTTGCTTGCTTTCTTTCTTTTATTCTTTAATTTTCGGTTATTTTATTTTGAATTACAACTCTAAAATCCAAAAATATCTCGTTTCGAACGTCTAAATAAAAGTTGGTTTAGAATTTTAGTACTTGCTTGCACAATCTCCGTGAAAACGATTTTGGTCATTCTATTACCTCGATATTGTACACTTGCAGATGTTAATGAAAAATTATTAAAAAAAAAAGGTTATTTAACTTTTCCTGCATGGCTGTGAAAGCGCAAGGAGATAATCGCTTAAAATGCAATAATAGGAATATTTCTTTCTTTCATCTTCATCCTTTTAACACAAAGTTACTATTCAATTGCAAGTATGTTTGGTAGTAATGGACAACTGAAGCAGGCACATGAGATGCATGACAGCACACAATATGTTCACCAATCCAACACAAAACCCCCTTTCACAGCGAGTAGGCAACAAGTGCAACAGATCAATGCTTAAACATGGTTTGTACTCCAAAACAGAAATGGTACGGTTTCTGATACATCAGAAACAGAAGGGGATTGTGACACGTATGTGCTTGCTGAGTTGTATGTGTTTTTTATGTCGAATTGGAAGACCGGTGGAAACATTAGAGGTAAGGGCAGCAACCGGCAAAGTGTGTTGGGACCCACCATAATGATGAAATACCACATTTTATTGCAAATGAAGCCCCTCGCTCTCTCACGTGTAGACTAGGATTGATAATTTTTGGCTCAACACAAAAATATAATGCACATACAATATGAAATTAACACATTATACACTGATTCAAATTTTATCTAGTTATTATTGTATGACGCAAGTAAACGTGTTAGATTGGATTATTTAATACCTTTAGATTAATAATATAACCCATTTAATTAATGTATAAATAGATTTTACTAAAATATTACATCGATTATAATTTAATATAGTATATTTAATATTTTAAATAATAGTTTTAATGAAGCATTACTAAATCAAATATAATAATTACTTTAAATACTATCTAAAATTTTTTAAAAATTTTAATAATGTGTTCTAAGTTGCTATGAGAATAAAGTTGGTATTAATAACTATTTAAGTTATTAAAAAAATTAAAATTTGGGATTTTAATTCAAATGAGTCGTAAGTTATTTAATTTGACAAATAAGATGATACATCTCTGATAGAAGTAAACTACTAACATGAACACAATATAAAAGTAAATGGGTTAGATACAAACACGACATGATAAAAAACGTGTTTCATAATATTTTAATTAACCATAATCTTCTTAATCTTAATAATTAATATCTCAATAACTATTGAAATATCTATAAATCTATACATACATGTTTTGATGTTTATATAGACTAATTACAGTTAAGTAATTATATACGCTTTAATACCTGTAATCTTTGAATTAATTTCTATTTATAGTATGTCATATTTTGAATTTGTGAAATGATAGTATATTATATTTTGTATTTATACTAAATTTTAGAATTAGAATACAGATTTTGTGGGATGATATTATACTAAATTTTGAAATTAAAATATAGAATGCAAGAGGATTTTTGTTTGACTTATTTGATTTAATTACAGATAGAATAAGTCCAATTTAAACGATTTGATTTTAATTGATTGTGGATTTATATGACTTGATTTTGACTTTAAAATTTTCAAGTACAAAAAAGAAAAGGTTAGAAAGTCGACACTGGTCAAACAAACATCCCTACATATATACTGTGTAAATTGGTAGTGTAATTTATATTTTACTGCAGAATATACTTATAAATATTAATTACAAACAAAATACTTTTCTAAAATTAATTTTCGATAGCTTGTAAAACTTTTATATAAAATTTAAAATTTATAAGAAATAATATTAAGATTTGGATCTAAATCTAACAAGATCCAACGAATTCGAGTTTGAATATATTTTTATAGACTTGTAAGGAGATTTGAATCAAGAATAGAATCTATTTATACTAATCATATTTGGGATTGAATATGTTAGATCCGATTGAGAAATGATTTGTTTATAGGCCTAGTCACGTGACATAGGAAGTTGGAATGAATAAATTGGAAAAAGAAAATGATCAAGTAAATTTGATTTTGGACCTCGCTTATATATTTTGTGGTCAAAATTAAATTTTATAAAATTTTGATTACATTATCTATTGTTAGCAATTATTATTTATTCTATACGATTTAATTTACATTACAAAATTTACAAATGAAATCATACATCTTGTCTACCGAACTATTTCCCAACTAAAAATTGTTGATATGATTATTGGTAATTACATGAATTAAAGAGGGGAAAAAAAAAAGAAAAAAAAAGGTGGACAACAAGCAACCAATACACGGGTTTTCATGTTGAAATTTTTATCATTTTTGGTTTTCATATAAGAAACATCATTTTTTGATTTGTATTGTCTTTGGGTAATAGTCTAGATGACGTGATCTAGACAGGTTACCGTCAATTTCTATAGGCTGCCTTAATGTGCCTTAATGTTTCATGAAATTCTAGCTCAGTCTATTTCGTCACCCATGGACGGACGAGTTTACGTTTCTGCCGTATAAGAAAAGGTCAGTTTTCTGTCTTGTAAAACTATCCAAACATTTCTATTTTTTGTATAAGAGACAGGTTTTGAATTTTTTCTGGAAAAAATTCTAAGAATATGCCTCTTTTCAGATTTATTTGATTTGTGTGCCTATTTGAAAGTGGTGTTCCGAAACAGTGCGAGTTCCAGAAAATTTTTTAAGGTTAGTCAAGAACAAATAAATAAATTTATTTGTTCTTATTTTTTTATTTTTTTTTTGATCTCCTAGTTAATTTGTAGTATAAAAATGCGTTGTAATGAATTTTTCATCTGTCTCTTATACACATATATTATATATATTGTCTCTTATACACATCGTGATCTGTATAGTCAGACAGAAAACTTATATTCTGTATCGTGTTACAATTATAGTTTTATAAGTTATGTTATTAACGAATTTTTAGGATTTTTGTGAATAGTAAACCTATTTTATCCTAAATCATATACTATAACATTAACGAAATAGCGAATGAAATGTATAAACCGTTAATTTATTAATTTATCGTATTTTGATAAAATTTTTGAATCTCCTATTTTACAAACATTCTCCCTATTTATTAATTGGGGAATTTGGGGACTTATCTTCTGCGAGGCCTGAAGGCCTCACAGAAGATAAGTGATTGCCGACCTCGCATTCCTCGAATGCGAGGTCAGTCAACACTAACATAGAACACATTTGACAAATCTATTATAATAATAGAAATTTTCAGATAGATTTCTGACACACATTTCGCCCCATGTCACGTAGGCATGTGAATGGGTCGGGTCTAGACCCGGATCCGACCCGATCTGGACTAGATCCGACCTGACTCGATTTGGATCCATTTATCTGGGTTTGGATCTATAATAAATTTCAATTATCCGAATTCGATCTGAATCCGTTTAGTTATTATAATAAACAGGTCGAATCTGAATCTTAGTGTTCCGACCCGATTAAGATCCGAATCCGATTAAAATATTTAATATATAATAAAATTTTTATATGTATATATACATATATGTTGTGTAAATTGCCCAGGTAATTTCTATTTAATATAGAATACATGCATAAATATTAATTATGAACTCAATACTTTTGTATAATTAAAAAAAGAGAGAAAATTCGATACATTGTAATAGTTTTATATCATAATTTTAAAAGTTATAAAAAAATTATTAAGACTCGGATCCAGGTATGAATCTACTTTTGTAGACCCGTTGGAGATCCGTATACTAATCTGGATCCGATTATATTAATCGAATTTGGGTCTAGATATGCTAGATCAAATTCGGATCCGAACCATTTACAGGCCTAATGTCACGCACTGTCCAAATCCATTTTTTAATCCCTCTAATTCTAGAAAAATTCTATGCCCATGACATTCGGTATTATTTTAAAAGTTTATATAATACAATACTAATATCATATAATAGCGCAATCCACCCCCTTCCATTTTAGAAAAATTAGGAATTTTATATAATAAGTTAAGGTATATATATATATATATTTATTTATTTCATCCCCTGAAGTTTTGAAAATTTTGCACTACTGTCCTTACATTAAAAATTCTAGCTCCACTACTCTATTTTAAATATTTATATAATACAAATCTTAATTTACAAGGATATGATACGGATTATAAAATTTTCCCTAATGATTTATTCTGAACTACCCCTATTTCTTCTCTTCTCAGAAAAATGGAGGATTGGCATTTGCCAGAAAACTCGTTGAAACACATTCACTCCTCTTAAGTCCCTAGTGTAGCAAATAGCTTTGTAATGGAGGACCCTCCGGGACAACTGTAGTTTGGAACTTTGGATCTAGGCCCTTTCATGGTTCCTCGACTCCAGGAGTCGTTAGAAAAACTTAATTTTGCTGAAGACAAGCTCACTAAACATCTCAATATTTTGAATCTTGATGCAAGAGCTACTTAAATGTTTGCATTTTCTGTTGTTTTAATAGTTTCCTGCACCACTATCAAAAATCCAATCCAGACTTTCATACAGTGTGCTCTTGGATGCAAATGCAATAACCACATAGAAAACAATAGAACGGGCAAGATATGTGCTCAATCACTCAAGTGGAAAATCATCTCTTCCCATATTCAAGTTAAACATAGTAACAGATACTACAAATTAACTAGAGATCAAATTCAGAGGTAGTTTGTATATAAGGTAAGGGAACCATGTCCAAGGCTCCAAATATTGAGTTCCAAAACAACACACACCACAAAAAAAAAAAAAAAAAAAAAAAAACCTACTCCACATCATTCTTGGTCCTTCATTTTCTTCTGCTCTGTTTCTTTTCTTTCCCCTCCTTTTTCTAATTACACATACATAAGAGGTTCTATAAGGCTAACACAAATGCAAAATCAGAAAAATTCTTAACGCCCTCATCTTGAGACGTACACACAAGACATCCACCTTCAATTTACACTGGCTATTTCTGGAATTGGCAATTAGCCATCAAAGCTTTTATTCCCTCAAAATATAGTCAATTTGTGATTCGTGCTATTTTTCAACTGCCACTGGCATTGTCAGATATAAAAGCCATAAATCAAAGCTTTAGTTGTCTATCCATTGAGCAAAATCAGAAAATCACTAGTTGTTAGCGTCACTTCTCCCAGAAAGCCCGAACATTCTCAATCTGCTCCATTGTACCATAGATCTTCCTACTCTCCTAAAGTCAAACTAACTCTACTCAAACTTTTACTTCCACAATAAATCAGTTTCCAGGTCACAGTTCTACAATTTAAACATGAATAAGAATACAAGAAAATGGAAAAATGCAGCAATACATATCTCATCCACCACTCAAATAATTATCTTGAACCAATTCACATCATTATTAGAGGTTAGAAAGTACCCAAATTTCTGTAATCCCCATACTCATCCTAAATTCCATCCTACATCTCTTTCTAGAATTGATATTTGCCACATCCAAGAACAATTCAGTTTTTGAATTGATAACTGATCTATCTAATTAAAAAAAATGAGACAGAAAACACACACATATAGATGTGTAATGCTAAAAATCAAAGCTCTTAGTGGTCTATCCTTTAAGAAAATCAGAAAATCACTAGTTCATGAATAACAGGAGACGTTCTCCTCTCCTAAATTCAAACTCTACTTGAGCTAGTTTAATTCCACAATAAAACAATTTCCAGGTATGCACCATTCTACAATTTAAGCATGGCACAAATACAAGAAACAGAAAAGGCAGCTGTACATATCAAATCCTTGTTTTGGGGGAATCCCATCCACCACTCAAACAATTTTCTTAAAATCAACCAATTCCAAAAGAGCTTAGAAAGCGGCCAAGATTTTACAATTCCCATACTCATCCTAAATATCATCCCACATACTTTTCTATTATTGAAATTTTCAGCATCCAAGAACAATTTAGTTTCATGATTTTTTTTTTTTTTTTGGTTCTATCAATCAAAATAACAATAAAGGAACACACATATATCAATGTGAAGTGCTAAACAATATAGAAGTACTAAACATATATCAAGTGAAGTGCTAAACAATTTCATGTGTTACAATTATCCTGCTCCTTCCTAACTCTCCCCTTCTAAAATCTTAAAACTAGAACAGCTACATAAGTTTCCCAAAACCAGTTCATCAAACACAAACTATAATTTCATAAGAAAGACAGAAAAAAAAAAACACATAAACTACCTATTCAATCTCTGACTTGAACCAATATTAAGCTACTAATCCTAGCAAACTAATTGCTTGAAGTACATTTCTCTACTAAGTATTGTGGCATTATTATGATAATCAATTCCACAAATGATGTAGTTCAAAGAGTATAAAGCAGAAACACATAAAGCAAATTTCAACTAAACTTCAAAATCCACCAATAAATAAATATGGAACACTTAATCTATAGCAGTTGAAATCCAATACCCTTTACTTAATCCCTGGACTAGTAATCACAATAACATAGTCAAACTCCAACAACCACATAATTAAAGAGTTACACTTGGAAAAACTAAACTGAACTCATAAAAATCCTTCCAATTCAGTTACCCTCGATCAATCAAGATTTGTTAATTAATCCCTCACTAATCATTCATGAAGTGTCCCCAGGATATCCTCATCTCTATATAAATGATACCTGCAAACACCACACAAAACACAAAACCAAGAATACTATAACTAAACAAAACGTATAGTATTCAAATCACAATTTCTTTAATAATAAAAAAAAAGAAGTAAGAAAAATTACGGAACTTACTCTTTTTCACCTAATTTGACTTGAGTGCCACCATATTCAGGCAAAAGCACAGTATCACCTTCTTTAACAGCAACTGGGATTGTATTCCCGGCCTTATCCCTCAGCCCTGGGCCCACAGCCACCACTTTTCCTGAGTTAAGCTGCACCATATTTCCAACAAAACCCAACAAAAATCCAGCAAATATCAGCAAAAACATGACCAGAAAAGGACTTTTCCTTCTACTTATTATCAAAAACCCAAAAAAAACAAAAAAAACACAGCTTAACAAAATCAACAAGAATGTGACAAAAAGACAATTTTTTTTTTACTTTTTTTTTGCTTACCTGGGCTGATTTTTCTGGGAGAAGAATACCAGCAGTGGTTTTCGAGGGTTGAACAATTTTTTGAATTAGAACTCTGTTGAAAGTTGGGATCAAACGCTTAGCCATTTTTTATGATTTTCTTTTTGTAGGTGAATAAAAAGAGACGCAGAAAATAATGGGGTTTGGGTGGTTGAAGCTTGAAGGGGTTTAATATGGAAATGGGTAAGAAGGATTTGAAGAGGGTACTAGAAGGTTCTAGGCTTCTTGGTGAGGGGTTTAGGGTTTTACAAGCGGTTTTATTTAGGATAGTATCCTACTTACTAAATGTTACTGTAAGACTTATTGGGCTTTTTAGAAGAAATGACCCAGAATGAAAATTTTCTTATTGTTCTCTCTAAGCACATTGATTAATTAAATTATATGATAGGTTTATTGATCCGTGATTTATATATCATATTTAACATTTATTCATTAATCTCATATCTTATAATTGTATAAATAGGATATTTTGGTACTTCATTTAGAAGGTTAACGAAAGCTGAAAATATAGAGTATTAAAGAATTTCCTACCATCTCTGTCTTCTTTTCTTTGTCAAGATTTACTATATTTCATATTTTAGTTAGTTTTATAGTCAAGTTTAATAATTTTAACTTATCTTATTTTACAATACGTTATCGGCACGGCTTTACCTTTGTGAAATATAGTGAAATAGAAGACCCTATTATTGAAGTGATATTTAGATAAGTTTGTTTATTAATTTATTTTCTTATGACTAACCTTACTAAATTTGAATTTGTACTTCTTGACATTGCTGAAAAGAATTATTTATTATGGCTTTTTGATACCAAGATGCATCTTAATGCAATGGGTTTCGAGACACCATTATGGAAGCAAATGACGCTATTGCCCAAAATCGTGCCAAAATCATCATATTGGTGAAAGTTTGAAAGTTGAATATCTTACAGTTAAAGATCTTCTTGACATGTGGAATAATTTAAAGGAAAGATATGACCACCTGAAGTTGGTTGTTCTTTCTAAAACCCGATATGATTGGTTACAATTGACGCTACAAGATTTTAATAAGTGAGTATAATTTTACAATATTTAACATCACATCCCAATTGAAATTATGTAGAGAAATTATTAAGGACGAAGATATGCAGGTTATAAAAAATTTTCTCCACTTTTCATGCCTCGAATTTGCTACCGCAATAATAATATCAAGAAAAGGGATTTAAATAGTATTCTAAATTGATCTCATGTTTTCTTGTAATTGAACAATATAATGCATTATTAATGAAAAATTATGAGACCTTCAACTGATACTAGTGTATTACCTGAAGCAAAAGTGACTAAATCTTCTAATTATAAACGTGGAAGAGGTCGAGGCCGTAGTCATTGATAACTCTAAAATTTTGGAGATAATTAATTTATTATGAACCCTAATTTGATGTTTTATAACCCTAATTTTATGTGTTTTGTGTTTGATTTAGGGTTATCAGGTTAAAATTTAGTTTTGTGTGTTTTAATGTATTTTGGTAATTTTTAGTGTTAAATTTGTGTTAAAATAATGTTAGTAATGTTAGTTAGTTTGTGTTATGCAGGAAAGGGTAATTTTGGAAGTTTAAAAATAGAGATTTGCATTCCTGAATAAAGAAGAACAAAAAAGCTTAAATTTAAAAGGAAGCCTAGCCAAGTTCACTACGGCAGAGGAATTTTTTGCTACAGCAAGGATTTCACTTGCTACAGCAAAGGCTTAAGCAAAGGCAGCAAGGATTTTACTTGACTGCAGCAAAGTTGCAAGGACAAGAAAGATTCTAACATGGAAAAGGATTCCAACATGTAAAGAAATTTGAAAGGTATAGTATGCTGCAGAAAGGAAATAAAAAAGAATCAAACATGCAAGTTAGTAAGTCAACAGGGCAGCAGTCAAATGTGAAGAAGAGTTCAAACATGGGCCATAATTTATTTATTAACAAAAGCCCAGATAGACTTTTTTCCCGTCATTAGGTCAGGAGTTAGAATTAGAATTAGGTTTTTTAAGTATTTTTGACAGTAGCCGCTAGGGTTCTCTCTGGACAATTTTATACTTCTCGCATTAATTTCTTTAGCAATTTTCAAATTCCGATTTCAAAATTTGTTCGTAAATTTCAAACAATTCGTGACTTTGGATTCGTGAATTCTTTAGAAAACGTGTGAAACAATTTTCGGAGGGTTTGAGTACGTTTCACTATTTACAGTTAATTATTTTTACTTTAATTTTGCTATTTAATTATTTAATTACTTTTACCTAGTTTAGTTAATTTTAATTTAGGATTAATTCTTACTTTAATTTCTTTATTTATTTTATTTTGCTTTCATTAGATCTTCAATTAATTTTAGTTATGATTTCTGTCAATTAATTATTTCATAGTTAAATTAGTTTTTCCGTCATTTAATTCACGCAAATTTATTTCTCATAATTTTTTAGGGTTAGTTCATTATTTAATTTATTTTTATAAAAAAATCAAAAAACATTTCCTTTCAATTTGTAATTGTCTAAATAGTAATCAATACTAAGTATTCAGTAATTGACCCAATTTGATCCTCGTGGGAACGATCTTTATTACCTATGTACTACTACGCTACCTGTGCACTTGTGGAGACGTGTGTTACTACGTAATTAATTTGTGAATTTAGATTTGACACGTATCAAGTTTTTTGGTGCCGCACTTGCTAGGGATCAAATATTTAGACAATATCGAGCTGCTTAGTAATATTGCTAATTTAGATTTTTCTCTTTATTTTCTGTTTAATTTCTTCTCATTTTCTTTCTGTGATTTTATTTTATTCCTTGTTCATTTAAATTTTTTACAGTGATACGTTTGACTTGTGTTCTAGTGTTGTTTTATAGTTTATGACCCTTGGTGATAAGAAGCTACTTCTACTTGATTTGAAAATAGAAAGAACTCTACGAGGGTTACAGAAATAAAAGAAACGACAAGAGGACCAAGAAAAATTTGCCACGCCCAATTTGAATGCACCAAGGAATGAGGATATTCCCAAGAATGAAGTGAATAGAAAACTGTGAATGGGAATGGGAACGGAAACGGTAATAGACAGCGATTGTTGAGGATTATACTAGACCTACCTTTGATGGTCTAATTCTAGTATTACTAGACCCGCTATCCAAGCAAATAATTTTGAAATCAGGCCATCTCTAATTCAAATGCTTCAGACTGGGCATCATGCCATGTTTGGAGGTGGACAAATTGAAGATCCACACGCCTATTTGAGAAATTTTGAAGAGATTATTAGCACTTTCAGATATAATGGGGTTTTACCAGATGTAGTCCGAATGATGGCTTTTCCTTTCTCTTTAAGGGATAAAACCAAATGGTGGTTACAAAGTTGCGATGAAGGAACATTCACGACTTTCTATGGAACTTGCTCAAGGTTTTATAACTAAATTCTTCCTTACCTCCAAAACTACAAAGTTGAGGAATGAAATCACGTCATTCAAACAAGATATTGGAGAAGGCCTCGGCAAAGCTTAGGAAAGATATAGGACCTATTGAAACGTTGCCTACATATCGCATTCTATTGTGGATGCAAGTGCAAACCTTCTACAATGGGTTACATCTTGAAACCAAAACAATGTGGGACGCTTCCGTAGAAGGATCTTTATCCTACAAAACACTCGAAGAGGCCCAAAGAATGCTGCATATGATGGCCTCTAATTACTATGCAAGGTAGAAGCGGTTCAACCAATTCAAAAAGATAGAAGGGGAGTGTCAAATCTTGATCAAACTGATGCCATCTTAGCTCAAAACAAAATGTTGACATCCTTGGTGGAAAACTTGACAAAAACTATTGGTAATTTGAATGTAAATTCGGTAGCTTCATTCTCTTCAACTCATAATATTTGTGAACGATGTGGAGGAAATCATGAGACTAATCATCGTGGATTTGTAGAGTCATTCTGCCAAGAACAAGTCCAATTTATCAACAACCCATAGTTTAATCCAAAGCCTCAAAATAATCTATATTCCAATACCTACAGTCCAAGGTGGAGGAATTATCCCAATTTTTCTTAAAGTGGTAACAATAATCAAGCCAACCATCAGCAAAACAACTTTTTTTTTTCAACCTAATCACCCACAAGCTCAAATCTCACAACCTAGACCACCATCTTATCCTAACCCTCAATTTCAATCATACCAACCATTTCGGCCACATCAAAACCAACCTCAACTTCAATCCAAATCAAACCCCAAATCAATATCCAAACCAACCCTTTAACCCCCTACAACCAAACCAAGGTCAAAGTTCCCAGAGTATAGAAGATATGTTTGCACAATTCATGAGGACTCGTGAAACATCAATGAGAACTTAGGACGCATCAATGAGAAACCATGAAGCATCAATTAGAAACTTGAAGAACCATATGGGACAAATAGCTAGGCAATTGACTAAGAGACCGCAAGGTACCATGCCAAGTGATACTATCTCGAATCCAAGAAATCAGTACACAAGAGAGCAACGTCCACCGGAGCAATGTAATACCATCACCTCTAGAATTGAATGAGAACTAGTTGTGAAAGATGGGCAGCATGATAAAAAGGGCCGGTGGAAAAGCTCAATCTCCAAGTAGATAACATCCCAAGTAAAGCCAAGAGTCATGAAAAGGTTGAGCATGAAAAGAATGAGGTCAAGTCTCAATGCAAGAAGAAGAGAAAACTTGAGAAATGGCAAAAGAACTTTTGGAGTTACATCATCGGTGAAAATTCCTTACCCACAAAGGTTGATTGATCCTATAAAGGTGGAGAAGGACAACCAATTCACCAAATTCCTTGAAATGTTAAAAAAGCTTCACGTGAATATTCTCCTAGTTGATGCACTCACCAAAATGCCTCACTATTCCAAATTAATGAGAGAAATTTTGACCAAGAAAAAAAATTGGAATGATGGAGAAATGGTGTGCTTAAGTGAGAATTCTAGTGCTATTGTGCAATGAAGATTGCCACCAAAGCTTAAGGACCTTGGGAATCTCAATTCCAATTAACATTGGGAGTCATACTTTAGATCGATCATTGTGTGATTTAGGGACAAGCATGAATGTTATGCCAAAGGCAGTTTATGATAAATTGGTAATCATAAATGTCAAGCCTATACAACTTGTTCTTCAATTGGCGGATAAAATTGAAAGGCGACCTTATGGCATATTGGAAGATTTGTTGGAACATCAAGTGGATAAATTGATCTTTCAGGTGGACTTTTCCATGCTTGATATGGGAGATTCTACTGATATTCCATTAACATTGGGAAACCCTTTTTGGCCATTACTCATGTCATGATTGATGTCAATCAAAAAAGTTGACATCGCAAGTTGAAAATGAGATTGTTGAATTTAATGTATTTGAATCATATGAAAATGCTTCAAATTTGAAAGAAAGTTATGTTGTCAACTCATTGGATTCTTTTGTTGATAGGTTGCATGAACACGCGTCAAAAGTGAATGAAATCAAGTGCTCTAAGATGAAGGACAAATGAAAGGATTTCTCCAAGGATAAACCACCAAACATTTATGTTAACAGGAATGAGATTCAAGTGATGTATACCGACCACAGTAAATTTTATGTGGAAGCTAAGGTGAAGAAGAAAAAGAAACATTGGTATAAAATTGGTTGGTGCAGTCCCTTGACTATTGAAAATGCTATGAAGAAGAAAGGACATATCCGCTCGATAAATGATGGAAGCAAGAGTGCTTAGTGGAAAAAAAAGGAGTAAAACTCTATCCATGGATGCCTAAAGGAACTGCTGGCCATGCTCATTCTTTGTTATACCACATAATCGTCCCATTCACAAGTCTAGCTAAGACTATAAATGGCGCTTCTTGGGAGGCAACCCAAATTTATTTATTTTTCTGCTCTAGTACTTAGTAGTTTAGTTTAATATTACAGTTTTAATTGAGTTATATGATATTAATTAAGTGTATGTTGATTTTTAGGTTCAAAGTAGAAATAGAAGTGTAAATAAAAAATAAAAAAAAAAAATAGTGGCTAAGCTTGTTACTGTTTTTAATTAAAAGTAGTGGCAAAGTTATTGTTTTTAATTAAAAAAAAAAAATTCCCCCTTTCTTTTCTTCTTCTTCTTTTTCTTCTCCTTTCTCTTTCTCTCTATGTCTCTCTCTCTCTCTTATTTCTTCTCTTTGTCTATCTTTTCTTCTCTGTCCCTTTTTCCACTATAAACCCCACCACCCATATCTTCTTATACATATCATCCTATTTGTCTGATACCATTATCACAATCTTTTCTTCTCCATCCCCACCCTACTCTTCTCTCTCTTATATCTTTCTCACTCTTCCACTATCAACCCCATCACAACCACCACTTTCTTCTCTCTATATTTTTCTTCTTCTTCTTTTCGTTAATTTGTCCACCCTATCACAATCTTTTTTTTTTCCTTACCATAAACCTCTATCCCTTGTATGGACTCTTCTCCATCCAATCAAGGGTTTCTAATGAAATTGGGGAAAGGTTATTCTACTTCACCAAAGGAGTTTTTCAACACCAATTATTTTTTCCATTGGGGATCTTTCCACTATAATAGTTTTTATTTTTATTTTTTACAATTGATGGTTTGAGTAAGAATCAATGTTTTCTTGTTAATTATTATTTTGATTCTTACCTAGTGCTTACATTGAGGGAAAGTAATTTTACTTGTAAAGTTTTTGCCCTTGCTTTTTAAGTATTTATTTTGTTGACATTTGTTATGATTTTTGTGGTGCTTACATTGGTTGTGGTGTTGTGGTGATATTTGTGTGTTAGTTTTTATTCTTTTCCTACTTTAGTGGAAACATCGAGGACAGTTTTTTGCTCAAGTTGAGGAGAGAGGTCTATGGTATAGTGTGTATTTTTGTCGTCTAGGTTGTTTTGGATTGTTTTAGGTATTTTGTGTTATGTGTTTGTTTGTTTGCTAAAGTGTGCCTTAGGATAATTTCTATACTTAATTGACTCTTTTCTGTATCAATAGTTTTTGGAAAAAATTTTGAATTATTAAATCCACATGTGTATAGGAATCTTTGTTCTTTAACCATATTGATTCATGGAATGTAACATCACCTTTATATGACAATGTGTGAGTATGTGTGGCAATTTTGTTAATTTTTAAATGAGAGATATCCTTGATCACTTATTGCAACTTGGATTTAACTTGTGACATATTAGTAGGGGTCATTTCATAATTGTGAAGTACGAATGAGACACAAGTTTGGACTAACGAAATGATTTAGGGTCAACCGTTTGAACTTAAAAGCCTACCTTTTTATGATTGTCTCTAGTGTCCCTTTTTAAGCCTATAAGCCTATTATTCATTGATAACCACATTATTTAGCTGTTTTATCTTTTTGTTTTATTTTCCCATCTTTCTATCCATCACCTTAGTTAGTGTTGATGATATCGATACTATGAAGTCATTTTTGGTGGAAGATTGAGATATATTGTTTATTGGGATTGAAAATTGAAGAGAATATTTTGATTACTTGAAGTCCTTATTTGTTATAAAGGATTGTGAATGTTAGTTGGTATTGTTAGAATTGTGGTTATTAAAAAAAAAAAAGTGAGAAAGAAAAAAAAGAGTTTGATGAAAAAAGAAAAAAATGAGAAAAAAAAATTGTTGGTATTGAAGTTCAAGTATTGTTTTGTATTTGTGAATAAGAGGGCATGTGGTAACCTTCTATTATTGGTTAAATAATGATGTCGGTTCGGACATGTGTTTGGGGATTTCAGTTCGATGTCGGGGATGTAACTAAAGTGATTTGAGCTATTTTACGTAAATTTATCCTATCCATGTCCCTTAGCCTACATTACAATCCCAAAAGTCTTATTTGATTTTTGGTCTGAATTAATTTATAGTAGTAATTATGTGATGAAAACATTCTTTTGAATGTCTGACTGCATTGTCACTTGTTAAATTGTGATTAATATAAGTCTTGTCAAGATGGGTTTGGAAGTGATTCTGCTTTCCATACTTTTTCTTTGTGAGTAGAGTGGTAGCATTGTCACATCTGATGAATGATCAAGTTTTCTTATGTGTGTATGGAATTCAATTGAATTTTTTGTTCAAAAAAATTATTATTGATATATGGGAAGAGTTAGTTTTGTGTGGATTTTTCTTTTGTTAGTAGCCGTGTTATTGTGTTAGTCTTTTTTTTTTCTTTTTTTACCCGGGACGTACAAAATGTTAAGTTGGGGGGAGTAAATGATAACTCTAAAAATTTGGAGATAATTTATTTATTATGAACCCTAATTTGATATTTTGTAACCCTAATTTTATGTGTTTTGTGTGTGCTTTAGGGTAATCAGGTTAAAATTTAGTTTTGTGTGTTTTAATGTATTTTGGTAATCTTTAGTGTTAAATTTGTGTTAAAATTATGTTAGTAATGTTAGTTTGTTTTTGTTATGTAGGAAAGGGTAATTTTGGAAGTTTAAAAGTGGAGATTTGCATTCTTGAATAAAGAAGAAAAAAAATTTTAAAATGAAGCCTGGCCAAGTTCACTTTGGCAGAGGAATTCTTTGCTACAACATGAATTTCACTTGCTGCAGCAAAGGATGCAAGGATTTTACTTGCTGCAACAAAGTTGCAAGGACAAGAATGATTCCAACATGTAAAGAAATTCAAAAGGTATAGTATGCTGTAGCAAGGACATCAAAAAGGAATCAAACATGCATGTTAGTAAGTCAACGTGGCCAGGAGTCAAACATGTGAAGAAGAGTTCAAACACGGGCCACAATTTATTTATTAACAAAAGCCTACATACTTTTATAAATAGGCATTTTCCGCCTCATTAGGTCTTGTATTAGAGTTAGAATTAGAATTAAATTTTAGGTATTTTTGAGAGTAGCCACTAGGGTTCTCTCTAGACAATTTTATACTTCTCTCATTATTTTTTTAGCAATTTTCAAATTTTGATTTCAAGAATTTGTTCGTGGATTTATTACAATTCATGATTTTGGATTCGTGAATTTTTCAGAAGAACCTACGGCAATCTTCGGAGGGTTTGAGTACGCTTCATTATTTACTAGTTAATTATTTTTATTTTTATTTTTCTATTTAATTGTTTAATTGCTTTTTACGTAGTTTAGTTAATTTTAATTTAGGATTAATTCTTAGTTTAATTTTGTTATTTATTTTATTTTTCTTTCATTAGATATTTAATTAATTTTAGTTAGGATTTCTGCCAATTTTCGTAGTCGGTTTAAATTAGTTATTTTGTCGTTCAATTCACACAAATTTATTTTTTTTAAAAAAATTCAAAAACAATTCCTTTCAATTTGTGATTGTCTAAATAGTAATCAGTACTAAGTATTTGGTAATTGACCCAATTTGATCCTCGTGGGAACGATTCTTATTACCTATATACTACTACGCAACCCGTGCACTTGTGGAGATGTGCGTTAGTACGTAGTTAATTTGTGAATTTAGATTTGACACGTATCAATCGTGGCCATGACTGTGGTTGTGGTTGTGGACATTGCTGTGTTCGAAATGACTATCATAATTATGATACTCGTAACCAAGGGTCATCAAATCATTAGGGCAAATATCCCAACTAGAAGTAGGATAATAATGATGAGAAAGGACAAGAGAAATTTTCAAAAGATTCTAATAATTTATGCCATTGGAGGCAATGCTAAGGGACATTGGTCTCATACTTGTAGAACTCCAAAACATATGTATCTAGTTGAACTGTATCAAGCATTATTAAAAAAAAAAGAAAAGACAAAGCTGCTGAGGTGAATTTCACTAATCCAAATGATGATTTTGACAATAATGATGATGTTGATATAATGCACCTTGATGTGGCTGATTTCTTTGAACATCCAAAAGTAAGAATTGATCATTTGATTGGTGATAGAATATCCAAAACAAGTGAACCTATGTTGTAGAAATGTCAAAGAGATTAGTTTTATAATTGCTTTAAAGTTTGTTCTTCATTTTCCAGTTAATTTAGTGTCTTTCTAATGCACTTATGTTATTTCCTATATAAGTTTTTTTGTTATGAATGCATTTTTACTTTAGTAAATTAACTATCTTTTGTATTTTCCTTCTTGAAGAAAGTATGGATATTGCTAAATATTTGGGATCAATAAAAGGCAAAGAAGATGTATGTTTTATTGATAGTGCTACAACACATACAATACTTAAAAATAAGAAGTATTTTTCCACCTAAAGTTGAGAGACATAACAAATGCTAATACCATAAGCAGTAGTGCAAGACTCCGGTAAAGCAAATATCTATCTCCCTAAAAGAATAAAATTAGTTATAAATAATGCACTATTCTCTACTAAGTCTCAAAGAAATTTGTTAAGTTTTAAAAATATCCGCCGAAATGGATATCATATTAAGATAATGGATGACTCAAATGTTGAATATTTATGTATTACAGCTTTCATTTTTGGAAAGAAATATGTAGTAGAAATATTCATTTCTCTTTCTTCTGGCCTATATTACACCAAAATTAGTCAATTGAAATGAACCATTTAGTGAACTGATCCCAAAGATTTTGTCATTTGGCATGATCGACTAGGACATCCTAGGTCGCTAATGCTGAGAAGAATAGTTGAAAATATCACATGGCCATTTATTGAAAAATCAAAAGACGTTGAAGTCAAATGAATTTACATGTGTTGCTTGTTTTCAAGGAAAATTTATTATGAGACCTTCAACAGTTAATGTAGGGAATAAATCTCCCTTTGAATTTTTGGAAAGGATCAATAGTGATATATGTTGACCAATTCATCCACTATGCGGACCTTTTAGGTATTTTATGGTGCTACTTGATGCATCTACAAGATGGTTGCATTTTTGTTTATTATCAACTTGCAATCATTGCAAGACTGCTTGCTCAAATTATTAAGTTGAGAACACAGTTTCCATATTATCTAATAAAGAAATTTCGATTAGACAATACTGGTAAATTTTTGTCTCGTGTTTTTGATGACTATTGTATGTCAATTGGCTTTAGTATTGAAAACCTGTAACTCATGTTCATATACAAAATGGTTTAGCCAAATTATTTACCAAGCAATTGCAATTAATTATTAGACCATTATTAATGAGAACAAAACTCCTTATATCTACTTGGGAACATGCTCCTTTGTATTCAGCAACACTTGCTGACAAATTACCATAAATACTCCCCTCTACAATTAACTTTTGGTTATGAGTCAGATATGTTCCATCTTAGAATTATGGAATTTGGATGCGTGGTTTATGTTCCTGTATCAACACCGCAACGCACTAAGATGGGACTCCGAAGAAGGTTAGGAATATACATTGGGTATGATTTACCCTCTATCATTAGATACCATAATCCTTTGACAAGTGATATATTTACTATAAGATTTGCAAACTGTAATTTGATAAAACTAATTTTCCAACATTAGGGGGAGGAAATAAACAACTGAAAAAAGGAAATCACGTGGAATACATTATCATTAGAATTTCTTGATCCTTGTACAATAACTTGTGAACTAGTTCAAAGGATAATACATTTGCAAAAAATTACAAATCAATTGCCTGAAGCGTTTACTGAATCTAAAAGAGTTAAAAAATCAGATATTCCTACAGAAATGCACCAATTAAACTAGATGTCCCAGTAAAACAATCTACAAGTGTTATAGCAGATGATCTTAAAAGCATGCTTGAAGCATGGTAGACCTTTGATTCTAAAGATAAAAACCCTTGAAAGGAAAGTGGATCAATTGATCTGTACAAAAATATTCGACTAAAGGAGTCAAACATTAACAAAGAATTCCAAAAGATCTATAGTGACAAATTCAAGCTCTTGAAGAGCAAATTCTAACTCCCAAAGAGCTCAAGTTTCATACTCTTGAAGAGCATGTAAATGAAACTTCTATAAATTTTGTTACTACAAGGAAATGTTGAAACCGAGTTGAAACAATTGTCAATAATAATTTTGCATATAATGTAGCACTTGAAATTATGGAAGAAATTGAGAATCTTGAACCTAAATCGGTTGAGGAATGTCGGTATAGAAATGATTGGCTAAAATAGAGAGATGCAATTCAATTCAAATTGGATTCACTTGAAAAGCGCGAAGTTTTTTGACCTGTAGTCCGAACACCTGAAGGTGTAAAACCCGTAGGATATAAATGGATTTTTGTGCATAACTAAAATGAGAAAAATGAAATTGTGAGGTATAAAGCACGACTTATAACATAAAGATTTTTGCAAAGACCAGGTCTTGATTATGATGTATATATATTCATCGGTAGTGGATGCAATTACGTTGTGGTATTTTGTGACCCTAGCAGTACATGAAAAACTTGATATGGGTTTGATGGATGTAATCACTGCTTACCTATATAGAATATTGGACAATGATATTTACATAAAAATTCCTAAAGGGTTTAAATTGCCTATAGCATCTGATCTAAATTGTTGAGAAATTTACTCTATCAAATTGCAAAGATTTTTGTATGGTTTAAAGTAATTTGGATGAATGTAGTATAATCTTCTAAGTAAAAGTTTGATTAAAGAAAACTACACAAATGATCCAATATGTCCATGTGTTTTTATCAAGAAAAATGAACTAAATTTTTTGATCATTGTTGTTTATGTTGATGATTTGAATCTTATTGAAACTCCTGAAGAAATTTCAAAATAGTTGAATATTTAAAGAGTGAATTTGAGATCAAAGATTTTCGAAAAAACAAAATTTTGCCTTGGTTTGCAAATTGAACATCTAGAAGATGAGATACTATTTTTATTCATCAATCAAATTATACTGCTAAAGTTTTAAGGCAATTCTATATGGATAAAGCACATTCATTGAGTACTCCAATGGTCCTCCGATCACTTGATGTTGACAAAGATTCTTTTTGACCACAAGAAAAAATGAAGAACTTCTTAGTCCTGAAGTACCATATCTTAGAGCAGTAGGTGCATTTATGTATCTTGCTACATTGTACAAGACTTGATATATCATCGCTGTGAATGTATTAATAAGATTTAGTTCTTTTCTTAAACGACGATATTGGAATGAGGTTAAACATATTCTTTCAATATCTCTAAGAAATAGCTGATCTTGGCTTGTTCTATTCTAATAAATCTATCCGGAGCTGATTTGATATGCGGATGCTGGATATCTATCCAATTTGCACAAAGCATGATCTCAAACTGGATACTGATTCACATGTGGTGGTACTGCTATATTATGGCGTTCTACAAAATAATCAATAACTGCCACTTTTTCAAATCATGGTGAGTATATCATAGCAATTCATGAAGTAAGTCGAGAATGTGTTTGGTTAAGGTCAATTATCACTACATCCAGAAGCATTGTGGGTTATTCTCTAAGAAAAAAATTCCTACAGTATTATTTGAAGACAATACTGCCTGCATTGCTCAATTAATGGGAGGATATATAAAGGGAGATAAAACTAAGCATATTTCACCAAAATTCTTCTTTACACATGATCTTCAAAACAATGGTGAAATTGATATGCAACAAATCCAATCAAGTGAGAATTTGGCAGATTTATTTACCGAGGCACTACTGACTGCTACATTTGAAAAGTTGGTGAAAAGAATTGGAATGCTTCGGTTCAAAGTTCTCAGTAAAGTTCTCAATAGGGAGAGTAAGTACATTGTTAAACACTTTGAATAGTGTACTTTTTTTCCTTTACTATGATTTTTTCCCAGTAAGGTTTTTAACGAGGCCTATTCTCTGTGTAATAGACATTTAAGGGGGAATGTTATGAATTCTATGTTGATGAATGTCGTCTATTCTTCATTGGTGAATGTGATATTCATCCCCTTAGTTGTATTAAATTATGTGAGAGTCTTATTAATCCCCGTGATTTATGTATCATATTAAGTGTTCATTCATGAATTTTCTATCTTGTAACTCTATAAATATGGGACTTTGGTATCTCATTTGGAAGGCTAATAAAAGTTGGGAATATAGAACATTAGAGAATTTCCTACTATTTCTTTGTCATCTTTTCTTTGTCTACACTTACTATATTTCCTACTTTAGTTAGTTTTATAGCCAAGTTTAATAATCTTGACTTAGTTTTTACAGTAGTGTAGATTTTTCTCAAATTAACAAGTTGAAAAATAATAATAGACTCTATGTGAGGGAAATAAAACAATCGCACCTCCAAACAAGATGGGTGCTGAGATTTTTATTGGAGAAAACCTTAGAGTTGCAAACAATTCCAAAATTTTACTCGATTTAATATTGACCAAACCTGAGTTGAACATTATTCAAATGAGTTGAATCAGATCATCTTTAGATTCGAATGCTTGCGAGCTTAATAGAGATTTATTATATGTAATTTTACCATAATATCTAACCCTAAAATCAAAATAAAAAATTATCATACTTTCGCTAGTTTCCAATAGCAAGTTCTTCTAGAATCCAACCTCAATCTTCTTCTCATGTAAAGAACTGAATTTCTACTCCACTTATACATCATTTCTCTCTTTCTGTATAAGCGTTGTCAAGGGGTCGGGTCTAGATCTGAATCCATATATATTTTCGATTATCCAAATTCGATTCGGATATATTTAACTATTATAATAAATAGACCACTACGTATCTTGTTGTTTCGGCTCAATAGGACCCATATCTAGTTACATATTTAACATATAATAAAATAATATACACATACAAACACACACACTATAGTATTATTCTATATCTACATAGATTTTGTGTAAATTATCAATCTAATTTATATTTTATTGAAGAACACATACATAAACACTACTCTTAATTATGAAATATTTTTGGTTACAATTACAAAAGAATTTCTACAATAATATAAAGTTTCTCTTTATAAATTTTAAAAGTAATAAAATTAGTATCGAGATCGAATCTGATAAGATCTGACAATCCTATCTATTCTTGTAGACTTGACTGGTGTTCGGACCTGTATCCGATAATACTAATCAGATTTGACCCAGATCCGACCTATTTACGGTATCTCACCTTCTCGAACTCCTCTTTTCCTTTCCTTCCAATTTCCGACCACCATAGTTTACTTTCCCTTTATATTTTTAGTTCAAGTAATAGTCAAGTTGACCTTAAGCCTTTTGTTCAAGAGCCAGAACTCAAATTCGCATAAGGGTATTTGAGGTTGAGCTTGAACTCTAACTCAATTCAGCTCATTAAATTGTTAAGATATACTGCAAGATGAGAATATGAACCCTCGAGCGATAGGTCTTCTTGGTACCAATCTCATATACCTAAATTGGTTTAGAACAATTTGTATATACAATCATCAATGAGATGTTTAACGCTCAAAGGATGAGGCATGGGAAAAATATCTATGTTGAAATGTACTTGTATGTAATGTGAAATTTGTGTTGAACTAATATGAAAATCACACGCCCTAATAATTTCGTACAAAATACTGAATCCAACTTTGTGGACCTAAAACTTCCATAATTTCGATCTCGATGTACCTATTTACTAATAGATAGATTTGTGTTGGAATTGGTGATTGAAAAATTATTCTCAATTAACCTTTGAATTGTAATTTGTTTACTAGTTTAGTTCCTGTCTAATCAGTTAGTTTCCTGGACATGAATAAGACATTAATTCAAAAGTGATAAACATAAATGATATTAATTTGTTCAATAATCTATTTTGTGTTTGTGAAGTATGTATATATTAATTGGATGATCATTTATCCATGTCTAATTAATTTTGTATTCATGAATTAAATACATTCATGATTTATGGATTTACATCCATGGGTAATTAATGACGTGTTCATTAATTTTGTACATTGATGAATTGTTATCTAATTTGTGTATTCGTGAATTATAAAGATTCATTCATGTGTGATTAATGTTGTATTCATGAATTCTATGTATTCGTGAACTATGAATGTTCATTCATGTATTAATGTTGTGTCTTTTCATTGGTCACAAAAATCCTATAAATACACGTAGTGCAAAGAAGTTTATGAGTTTTTTTTCTCATTCTTCCTTCTTTCTTGATATTCTACTCCTACTTTAGAGCTCTAAGATTGTGTTTTGTAGAGAGAAAGTTGAGTATATTCCACAAGTTTGTGGACCTTGTATGTAGTTCAATCTACAAGGGCAGAGTTGTTGAAATTTTGGGAGGCAATTACATAGAATCCGTTTACACCAAGTGACAGGAAATGACTTCTTAAGGACAAAAGGTTGAATCCTTGGCAATAACTGTATCAATTGGTCCGAATTGATCGTATTCATCTTTATCAAGTAAGTATTTATATGATTAATTTTAGTTTCATAGCACATAATTATACTTAAACAAAGATTCACAAGTAATAATATCATTGTTTTTCCAACAACGCTTCTATGAAGCCCGCCATTTTTACTAGGAAACTAAACATAATTTTGATAAATCTTAGTTAATGTCTTAGAGTCTAAATGTAATTTTTATAAACCATTGTTAATATCTTCTTTAAATCTTTAGGTGTTATAATAACTCTATTACATAGAGTTATTTTAGCCTTATTTCCTACGTAATTGTGGCCATGTTAGTCCTATTCGAATCGGTTTTGTGCATTTTAGTACATATTTCACATTTAGCTATGATTTTTAGGAATTTAGATATATATTAGGATTTTTGATAGAAATATGCACTGAATTGGACTTAATTAACATTTATGATATTAGGTGCATTTAATTCGTGTATGTTGTGTGTTTTGTACATAATTTTAGAGATTGGCTGCTAATTAATTCTTCAGGGACTAGAGTGCAATTATCTGAAAAAGTAAAAGTCTGGTCAACTACTTAAAAACCGTGGTCAAGAAATACAAGCACATGAAGATCATAATCGCAGTTTCCACCTCTTCAACATTAAAGTGCAACAACCGTGGTCTAGAAATTGGACGAACAAAATTGATAACCGCGGTCTTCATCCAAGAAATGAAAAGGCCTTCAAAACCGTGGTCACCAAACTTGTATGGCTAGAATGATGACCGCAGCTATGGACAAAAAGTCAGCACTTTGACAAGCTGAATTTTTTGAAATTACCATAGAAACACACCAACTAACAGATAGTAGTAGGTGTAGTTAGGATAGCCACCATAGTTAGGGTAGTCTAGTCTTGTCAAACTTCTCTTTTTATTTCTTCACCTTCAACTCAATTCTATCTTAATTTTAGTTGTAAAAACTTTACTTTTTAGTTCTAATTAATTGGGCTTTTTATTCACTTCAATTAGATATCCATTTTACTGGCTTTTAATCCTTCTTTTTTTGCATTTTCATTCTAGTTCATTTCCATTAGTTTGCTAAAATTGGCTTAAATCTCCATTTTAGTTGTTAATCTTGTGCATTTGATCTAGTGTTTTCTTCATTTCTAAAGTTTGGTTAGTTGTGGGTTTGCATTTAATCTCATTTTCTTATGCTAATCATTAATCTATATCTATAAATGTTGCATTTAAATTTCTTTCCAAAAATAGTAAAATTCAAGAACACTCTAGAATTTAATGCAGGAACTTCCATTTTTAGAAAACATTTATTATGTTTCTCTCGATCATTTTCCAATCATTAGCTAGTAGGCATTTATTTTCTAGGTAATATTTAGTATGATCTGTACTATATGTTATCTAATGCCTTCCTTTCCTATTTAGAGTTAGTTTAATTGCTTTCTTAGTTGTAGATATTTTAGTACTAGTATAGTTTAAGTGTTCACTTGTTTAGTTTAGTTTGCCTCTTAGATTAGTATTTTAATTGTCTACTTAGTTGCTTAACTTTTAATTGCATTTTAGTTTGGATATTTATGTAGCATTTAGTTTATTATCGTTGTTCGAGTAGACATAGTCATCTATTGTAGCATTAATTTCATCACCCTAATTGCCCTTTGCATTTTATATTTCATTTAGTATATTATGTTTCTTATGTGATTATTTATGTTAATCTTGTCTAGTTCATTTAGTTGTAGCCTTAATTACTCTTTAGATTAATTTAGAGCTTTCTTATTTATGATATTTCATTGCTTTAGTAGAGTAAGTAAATCACTTCTTTTTATTCGTCTAACTACTGCATAGACTCATATAGATAGTAATTACCTCTAAATCCTCATCGGACGATACCCACTTGCCACTACCGACAAATCTGCCTTGCATACTTGCGAGTGTGTGGGTGTTGGTTAGGTGTAGTGGGGTGATTTTATTACTTGTTTGTGCATTAATTTGCCTAACTGATATTTACCAAACAGGTTTTTGGTACTGTTGCCAGAGATTGAATGCAATTGTGATATTAGAAACTAGCGGGTCCTACTAGATTAGATGTTTTCTTTTCCCAGTGTCACTTATAATTAGGACTAGTGTAATCACTTTTATTTTTTGCTTATTTCTTGCTTTTTGGTGTTGCCATTAGAACTTGACTCATTGTTCTTGTTGTGTAGTTTATGTTCAAGGCGAGGCGATTGTTGAGACTATTTGATTGGGAAATTGAGCGTACGTTGACTAGACTCCGAAGAGAAAAAGCACAACAAGAACAAACCAATAATCAAATGACAAATCCACAAATCAATGCTAGGGGTTTTGATAAGACTATTGGTTAAGACGGTCAAGAAGAAGTGGTGGGTAATAATGACATGGAAATAGGATGGGTAATGGTAATGGATTACATGGTGAACTTGGTAATCATGGAAATGGGGATAATGTTAATGCTCGAATGCCCGTGCAAACCAACAATTTCAAGATTAAACCCGCCCTTATTCAAATGTCTCTTATACACATGCCATGTTTGGGGATGGACCCAATGAGGACCCGTATACACACTTGGTGAATTTTGAGAAGGTTATTGAGACATTCAAGTATAATGGTATGCATCCGGATTGTGTTAGGATAAGAGCCTTTCCTTTTTCTTTGAGAGATAGGGAAAAGTCATTGTTACACTCTTATGAGTAAGGAACGTTTGTATCTTGGAATCAATTGGCTCAAAAGTTCCTAGCTAAACATTTCCCGTCCTCAAGAATTTCTAAGCTCCAATGATATCACATCTTTTAAACAAGACATGGGGAAAATTTGAGTGACGCATGGGACCGATTCAACGATCTATTGAGAAAATGCTCACATTATGCCATTCTATTGTGGCTTCAAATCCAAACATTATACAATGGGTTGTTTCTGGAGACGAGGTCAATAGTTGATGCTAGTGTGGATGGTTCCATATTTTTCAGGACTCCAAAAGAGGCACAAGCCTTATTTAATAGAATGGCATCCAATTACTACTACAATGCTCTAATCAATCCAACTAGTGGACAACAACGAAAAGCCCCACAAGCTAATGTCCAACATGATAGGATGTTGAAATTGAACACAAATGACACCTTACTTGCCCAATGATGAGGTCTCATGATGAACGTGATGACAAATAAACTAGAGCAATTGAGAATCTTAGGAGGGGAAATGCGGTTAATGCAATATCTTCGACCCCTCAAGTGCAACTTTCTTGCAATTTTTGTGGGGAAAGTCATCAAAATGGTCAGTGTAAGGTGCCAATGGGATTAAATGAACAAGACCAATTTGTCTCTAATTAACAACCTAACTCATGGAATCCTCCTAGAGTGTATGAAAACACATATAATCCTTCATGGAGTAACCATCCCAATTTCTCATGGAGAAATCAAGGAAATCAATAAAATCCATCATTCAACCTAATTTTCAACCTCAAAATTTCCAAAACCAAGCCTCAATTTCTAAACCCCATCAACCTTCTTATCAAAGAAATGCTACATTCAATCTATCTCAACCAAACTCTTCATACCAAATGCAACAACCAAGACCTCCATTTCAGCTTCCCAATTATTCCCATCCCACGTACAATTACCATTACCCTCAAATGGATCATGCACATGAGGATAGCATGATGAGGGAATTGGAGACTTTGAGGAGAGAAAATGAGAACCAAATGAGAGAGATGGAGAATTTGAGGGCCACTACAACAAATTTGGAGATTTAAATAGATCAAATGGCTTATCAAAACAATGAAAGCCTATTGGGGACTTTGCCGAGAGATACAATTCCAAATCCAAGAGAGAACTGTAGAAGAGAGCAAGTTCAAGATGTCGCCCTTAAGAGTGGGAAAGCTTTGGAAGCAAAAGTGGTTGTGAGCTCAAATTCAAAGGATATGGAGAGTAAGATATGTGTAGAGAATGGGATGGAGAAGGAGAAGTCTTCTATGGGCAAGGTTAGACAAGAAAAAGAGCCTACTAAGTCCTTTAACCAACAAAACGAATGCAAGGATCCATTATTTTCATTTACTGAACAAGTTAGAGTCCTGTTTCCTCAAAGAATGAGGAAGGATAAGAAGGAAAATAAGCTCAAAAGG
Organism: Cinchona pubescens; assembly: GCA_025175665.1. NCBI lineage: Eukaryota > Viridiplantae > Streptophyta > Magnoliopsida > Gentianales > Rubiaceae > Cinchona > Cinchona pubescens. Next base: position 3,957,071 of record JANKKI010000064.1, read on the forward strand.
TTCTTAGAGATATTCAAGAAGCATCGAGATAAATATCCCTTTTATTGAGGCGTTGGAGAAAATGACAAGTGACACCAAATTTGTGAGACAAATTGTCACAAGTAAGAGGAAGCTTATGTGAGACAAAATCTTGTGTTTGAATGAAGGGTGTAGTGCTATAATCTAGAAAGATCTGCCTCCAAAGTTGAAGGATCCCGACTCATTTTCAATTCCTTGTGAATAGGAGGGGTGGCTTTAAATAAGGAACTATATGATCTTGGGGCCTCAATCAACCTTATCCTTCATGCTACATATAAGATGTTGAATGAGGAAGGTTTGAAAGCTACAAATGAGATACACCAACTAGTTGACCAAAGCATTAGGCAACCGGTAGGGATTATGGAGGACATTATAGTCAAAGTAGTCAAAGTGTTCCTATCGGCCGATTTTATAGTGCTAGAGATGGAGGAGGATGTTGTGACCCCACTGATCTTAGAGGGGCCATTCTTAGCTATTGAAAGGTCACACATTAATGTCCAAGAAGGAAAATTGCAATTTAGAGTCAACGGGAATGTTGTTTCATTTCTTAAAATTTTCTTCAACACATAATGATGTGATTAGAGTGGACTTGATTGATGATTTTTGTAGGAAAACTTTCAAGGAATACTTGGTGGTCTTAACTTGTATGCAAGCTGAAGATGAAGCAGAATTCAGGGAAGATATGCAAGAAGGAACAGACAATGGTGACGAAGAGTTGAAAGCGGAGGTAGGAGAGCAAATTCCAAGGACTGTAGGTAAAGAGAGATCTTCGACCAACGAACCACCTAAGGTTGAGCTCAAACTACTCCCTTCGCATCTTAAATATGTCTTTTTTGGTGATAATGATTCTTATCCAGTCATTGTGAGTGCTTTACTTTTTTGTGTTGAGTTTGCGAGATTGATTGTTGTTTTGAAAAAGCATCCTAGAGCTATTGCTTGGAGCATTGATGACATAATGGGAATAAGCCCCACTATTTGTATGCACAAAATCCTTCTTAATGATGACTTCAAACCATTTAGATAACCTCAATGTGGTTTAAATCCTATATTAAAAGGGGTAGTTAGAAAAGAGGCCTTTAAACTTTTAGATGCCAGAATTATATACACCATAAGTGATAGTGCGTGGGTAAGCCCGACTCAAGTGGTGCCAAAGAAAGGGGGTAATGGTGATAGTGAATGAGAAAAATGAGTTGATACCCTCTAGAATAGTTACCGGGTGGCGAATATGCATAAACTTTAGAAAGATTAATGAAACCACTAGGAAGGACCACTTTCCTCTACCATTCATTGACTAAATGCTTGAGCCCCTCTCGAGACGTCTTTAATTTCTTTCTAGATGGTTATTCAAGTTACTTTTAAATTGTGATAGCCCCGGAAGACTAAGAGAAAACCACATTCATTTATCCTTATGGCATCTTTAGTTACCGGCAAATGCCCTTTGGGTTGTGCAATGCTCCTAGCACGTTCCAACGTTGCATGTTTGACATTTTTCATGATATGATTGAAAAATTCGTTGATGCAAGTTTTCATGAATAATTTTAGTGTTTTCGGTGATTCGTTTGACTCTTACTTGCAAAACATCACTTTTGTGCTTGAAAGATGTGAAGAAACCAACTTGGCTTTGAATTGGGAAATTTTTCATTTTATGATTAAGGAGGGGATTGTTTTGGTCATAGGATTTCTTTTAAGGGAATTGTAATTGATAGGGTTAAACTAGAAGTTATTAAGAAATTGCCACCCCAACCAATGTAAAAGAGGTGAGAAGTTTTTTGGGTCATGCCAGTTTTTATCGGCGTTTCATTAAAAATTTGTCTTTGATTTCTCGAGCTTTATGTGAAGGCATGCAAAAAAGATGTTACATTTGATTTCAATGATGATTGGTTGCATGCTTGTGATCTTTTGAAGAATGCCTTGATTACCGCCCCAATAATAGTTGCTCATAATTAGGCTTTGCCCTTCGAATTAATGTGTGATGCGAGTGATTATGCTATAGGAGTGGTTTTGTGTCATAGGGTTGATAAAATGTCTCTCTTGCATGAGGTTTACTATGCTGGGCAAGCCTTGAATGAGGCACAAATTAACTATTCAACTACCAAAAAAGAACTTTTTGCAATTGTATTTGTCTTTGATGAGTTTAGGTCGTACCTCATTGGGAACAAAGTGACCATTCACACTGATCACTCAGCTCTCAAATATCTTCTTGCTAAAAATGATGCCATGTCTGGATTAATCTGTTGGATATTGTTGTTGTAGGAGTTTGATTGGGACGTGGTGGACAAAAAGGGTAGTGAAAACACCGTGGCCGATCACCTCTCAAGGTTAGAAAGATCAATAGGAAAGATAGGTGAAGAGATACAATCAAGGAAAACTTTCTGGAGGAATAGCTATTGATGGTTAGAGGGTCTAAACCATGGTATGTGGACTTTATCGACTTTCTAGTGGCCAAGGTGATTCCCTCAACTATGGACTCCAATCAAAAGAAAAGGTTCCTCTCGAAGGTTAAGTACTACATGCAGGATAACCCTTATTTATATATACTGGTGCAAGGATCAAGTAATTCGAAAGTGCATTCCGGAAGAAGAAGTCCCAAATGTGCTCTATCATTACCATTCCTCGCCGATGGGAGGACACCATGGTTCCCAAAGGACTACGACTAAAGTCTTACAAAGTGGACTCTTTTGGCCGAGGTTATTTAAGGATGCTAGAGATTTTATTCTCTAGTGCAACGAATGCTAAAGTGCCAGAATCTTGACCAAGAGGGATGAGATGCATTTGAACAACATAATGGTGTGAGAAGTATTCAACGTATTGGGAATTGATTTCATAGGACCATTTCCCCATCGCACATTAATAAATTCATTCTTGATGGTGGATTACGTCTCAAAGTGGGTAGAAGCCACGGTACTTCCAACAAATGATGCTCAAGTTGTAGTAAACTTTGTGAGAAAGAATATTTTCTCGAGGTTTGGAGTACATTACGCTATCATTAGAGATTGGAGAACACTTTTTAGGAACTCATTGTTTGAATCTGCCCTCTTCAAAAATGAAGTTACCCACAAGATTGCTCTCACATATCACCCTCAAACATGTGATCAAGTGGAAGTCTCAAATCGGGAATTGAAAAGGATAATTGAGAAAACTGTAAACTTACAAGGAAAGATTGGTCCAGAAGCTTGATGATGCATTATGGGCATATTGGAGCACCTTCAAGACACTTATAGGGATGTCCTCTTGTAGGATGGTTTATGGTAAACCGTGTTATCTACCGGTTGAAATTGAACACAAGGCATATCGTACCGTTAAAAGCCTAAATTTTGATTTGAAAGAGGCAGGGAGAAAGCTTCTTGATTTGAATAAGCTTATGAATTCCAGAGAGAAACCTATGAGAGCTGAAGAATCTACAAGGAGAGAACCAAAGCTTGGCATGACAAATATATCTTGAGGAAAGAGTTCAAGGCCAGAGACCCAGTGTTGTTATATAATTCAAGGCTCAAATTTTTTCCTAAAAAACTCAAGTTGAGGTGGAATGGACTATATAAAGTGTTGCTTGCAAGTGTTTTGCTATGGTGTGGTAGAACTAAAAGGGAGTGAATGATATTTCAAGGTCAACGGACATCGTCTCAAGTTCTACTTCGAAGGATTGATAGAAGAAGAATGGGAAACTGTTCAACTTACCACAACTTGATCTCATGTGCCAAAGTTGAGTTAATGACTATAAACAAGAGCACTTCTTTGGAGGCAATCCAATTTTTTCTTCCCTTCACTTGTTTATATTTTGCTTGTTTATGTTTAGATAGAGTTAATTTACTTGCTTTTGTTGTTTATATGGTTTAATTTTAGTTGAAAGTAGTTTTGGTTGGAATGATAATGGAATGACTCTTTAAATTCATTTTTTTCATGTTTGTAGGTGATGGAAAGGCCAAGGGGAATGAATTGGATAAAATCTAAAAAGTGGCATAAGAAAAAAATTTTAAGTGTTCAAAATTGCAGTTTTCTCGTTTCGAGAACTGTGATTGTCAGAAGTCATAGCTCTTTGGAAGTTTAACTGTGGTCACTAGAGAGATGTTTTGCAAAATGTTTTGTAAGCATCCAAAATCGGGGTTGGTGTTTTCAAGTCTTATTTTTCAAAACCACAGTCATCAGTTTGAAATTCTTAAGAAAATTTTCAAAGTGTTCAAAATCGTGGTTTCCCCATTTTCACAGCCCTGTCGTCAAAATTTCCAATTCTTTGGAAGTTTAATTGCGATCTTAAAACTGCGGTATTGGGCTTGAAGTTTTGAAGGAAAAGTTTTCTAAGTATTGAGAACCTGTCTCTTATTTCATCATTTTGGAAATCGCATTTGTCAAGGGTGATGAGTCTCTAGAAATTTGACCACGCTCAAACCACGGTCATCAAGTAGGTTTTCAAAATTTTTTCTAAGTATTGAGAACCTTGCACCAATTTAAAGCTTCATTTTCAGTGACCGTGCTTACCAAGCCATTTTTTTTTAAAAAAAAAGCCCTAACTATCCTAGATACCACGGTTATCATCTCACAATTCAAAAATCGAAAACCACAGTATACAATCCCCCCGAGTATAAATAAATTTTTGGCAAATTTTTTTCAAACCCTTTTCTCCTTCAATTTTCAACTGACTTTTCTTTTTCCAAACCCTTTCTTCCACTACAAATTACTCAGTTTTTATTCTAAATCATCCTTAGGTCCGATTTCGCCCAAGAATTGGAAGTCTTTAACACCTTATACTCATTGAGGACGTCAAATTTGACATAATACACCACTAACTGCATTTCAAAAAGTGGTTGAAATTCACCTTAGTCATTCATGTACAAGACTTATTTTCTGTTAATTATAACATCTAAATGGTGATTAATTTTTATGGGATATTGGACTGTATTTTGATTGTGATTATTGGATAAAGTTGTAGACTTGTTCTATTTCAATACTATCTCTGGTTAAATTTTTTTCACTTGCACTGATGGCTAAAGACAAGGGAAAAGGTTCCCACATGTTGACATGGTTTATCACTGGTAAGAAACTCTTAATGGGTGTGGGTAGTGGTAGTGCTAGTATGGGTTACGATGATAATATCTTTGTTAATTCCAAAGCAACAACAATTTATAAAAATCATAGCAAGAATGGTATCATTCATGAGGGAAGTTGACACTTCCGAGAGTTGGGAGAAGTTTGAAAATTTTAGAATGGAAATAGAGAGGCAATTGAAAGAGAGAAATTGGCTGGCTTTTAATGAAACAACTCCGGTGGAATGTTAATTTAGTAAAGGAGTTTCATTACAACTTATGTGGGATCGAGGATGATAAGGTGTACATGAGGAGGAAATGGGTAGAGGTCATCCCTAAGAAAATTAATGCCTTCTTTAAAACCCCAAATTTGAATGGTAGCAGATATAGGGATTTGATGAACCCGGCAAATAGGGGTCCTAATTTTACTAAGATATGGCATAGGCTGTGTGAAGGAGAACCTACGTGGGATTATAATGCCCCCAACACCAAGATTTTGTGTTTCAAGAAGAAGCATATGCAACTGTTGCCCAAAATTTGGTTATACTTTATATGATGTCAAAGCGAATTTTTGGGGACTACCATTTTTAGTTTTGTGTAGCGGAGAATGTGTGCTTAATTTTTGGGATTCTTGAAGGCCTAAGCATAGATTTGGGCAAGATCATCTAATATGAGTTCATGAGAAATGGCAGGTCAGGGAAGATTTCATTTTATCTACCTGGTCTTGTCACGTATTTATGTGTTAATGTAGGTTGTCATAGTTTAGAAGGAGATGAGGAAGTGCTACCCAAGAACAAAATCAATGGTGCCTATGTTCACAACATGTTGAACAAATTTCAAAGGCACAGCCAGTGAATGTGGCACCTGGTGAACTTTCTCAAGCACCAGCTCAGGTACCCCTGCAAGCACACAGTGTCACATGGCCCATGGGGTACACAAATAATCCCCCTCAGACGAACTATTAAAGGGAGGAGTTGCATGCTTACTATACATATAGTCACATGGCCCTCCACAACAATCTGACACTCTTGGGCCAAGCCCTCAAGACCACGACTCTCGGGACCTGGGTCTACCCATGCCCTATCTCCAATTTGGCGTTTTGGATCATCTCAAGGTGGGCCCTCTTTCTACCCTCATGGTGAGCCACAACCACAAGAAGATGAAGACGGAGAAGGAAGAAAGAGAAGCAGAATCTAACTTGGAGGACTCAGTGAAGACGTCTATGGAGAAGATGACGAAGAGGAGGAAGGAGGTTTTTGAGCCGCTACACCCACATGACCTTGAGAAGACCATTTTCCCTCACATATTTACTTCTTTACCCCCAATTCCACTTTTATTTATGCATGATTTGATTTAGGGAGAGATATACATTCCCATGACAATTTTTTTATTTCTTGATTTTTAGCATTATGTTAGAGTACTTGTAGTAGTTTATGCTTTGGAATAATGTTTTTGGTTAAGAGGTTCAGTTTGGATGCTTGATTGGTTTAACCCTTTAACGTAGTTGGATTTAGTTTTAAAGAGTAATCGTTGGACCATTTGGGTATGGTCAAACTTTAGTTTATTGCTTATGTCTGTTTGGATATACTATTGGTTATTGGAAGCCTTCTTGCCATACTCCATGTTGGTTTATCACTATGTTTAAGTTTTAGTTGCTTTATTTTGCTTTCTTGTGCTCAATGGTAAGTGGTAGGATGAGTGGTATTCATCATGACTAATAAGATGAAAAGTTTGGTGGTGTCCATTATGCATGTGTATGGTTTGTGCATTTGGAATGGATGAATTGACTTTGTGAATGTGGTAGTATTACATGTGCGAAATGGCCTTTAACTCATTAAACTCTACTAAAATGTTCTACTACTTGTATAAAAATACTTTTCTTGGCTAGTTTAAGTGATAAACTCTACGTTGATTGCAACATTGCTTGAATGCCATATGCATTACTTATTTGATTTGGTTTATATATGTTGAAGTTTTTAAAAATTGGTAGATAGTGTAAAAAAAGATGATTTGAGCATCTTTGGTTATTTTGCATGAATTACATTATTGGATGTTTTGTGGGCTAATACAGTTTAGTTAGGACATTATTTTGCAATACCTAAGGTAGTGTAAATCCTCTATTTACTACATAGCTGGACTTTGGAAATGAAGTAGGCATCTCTTTGGACCGTTTGAGTGAAAAAGCCTGCCTGAATGCTTATTATAACCCTAGTGTCCCTGTTTGAGCCTTTAAGCCTTATTCTTTGACAACCACACAGTTCAACCATTCTCTTTTATTGAATTACTATATCTTCGTTCCATCACCTTAATCGAATTGAGACCTAAGTTTTGAATTGTGAAATGATGGAATGACGTTAATTCTTTTGCACATTGGCTTGGAATGAAGTATCATCGGTAGAATCTTTTATCAAATTCTTTCTTGTAATTAGATACAATAAAGTTGAATCTTCTTGTATTATTTTCATTCGCTTCAAAAAGAAAATAAAAACTCTTGTTCGTTTAATATCTGCAATGTTATATATATATCTTGTAATAAAGAAGACTCAAAAATATCTCCTTAGTCTAAAAATTTGTTGAGTACTTCAAGTGGAAATTGGTTTATATGTGGAGTTTGTGAAGATTTTTGTCTGTGGGTGAGATCTAGATGTGTGGGTTAAGAGACTCAAGTTTGTCATGAATGACTAAGGTGAAATTGAATCACTTTTATCCAAATTTTATCCTACCCTCACCCTTAGCCTTCATTAGAACCTTAGAAAGTCCTATGAGATCCTTAATCTGGGTTTTAAGATCTTAGAGATCAATAGGGTGAAACATTACCTTTATTAGTCTTCTTAACTAAGTCTTATGGTGTCCATAAACATCCCTGTATGTTCACTTGCATTTTGCTTCTTAAAATAAGTTTTAGTGATCTTTCTGCACTTCATGTCGATTTTTGAGAAATTTAATGGGCTTACTCTTGATCATTTTGGAATTGAATTGGCATTCTCTTAATACTTCACTTGTCAACATGAGACGTGCATTTGAACTAGTTTTATTTTTTGAACTTAGCTAGTGGTTGAACATGTTTAGTTTGTTGAAGCTACTTAAATCACCATTTGCACATGCTTGAATATTTCCTAATTCCCCTTGTCAATTTTCTTTCATTCCATTCGTGGTGTGTTTATTTCTTTTCTTTCTTGTTTTGCTTAGGATTAGGAAAATGTTAGGTTTGGGGGTGCGATAACTCTATTATATAGAGTTATTTTACCCTTATTTCCTACCTTATTTTGACCATATTAGTTCTATTTAGATTGGCTTTGTGCATTTTAGTACATTTTTCATATTTAGCTATGATTTTTAGGAACTTACATGTATATATTAGGATTTTGGTAGAAATATCCACTAAATTGGACTAAGTTGACATTTATGATATTAAATGCATTTTAAGTCATGTATTGTTGTGTGTTTTATGGGTAATTTTAGAGATCGGTTGCTAATTGAAGAAGTAGAAGAAGTATAAGACTAGAGTGCAATTATCTAAAAAAGTTAAAGTCCAGTCAACTACTTCAAAACTACGGATAAGAAATACAGGCCATGAAGATCATTTAGTCGAGGTTTCCACCTCTTCAACATCAAAGTGCAACAACCGCAACCAAGTAATCGGATGAACAAATTTGATAACTGCGGTCCTCAAGCTAGAACTGAAAAGGCCTTTAAAACCACAGTCACAAAATTTGTATAGCTAAAATGGTGACCATGGTTGTAGACAAAAAGTTAGAACTTTGACTAGCTGAATTTTTTGAAATTACCCTAGAAACACACCAACCAATAGATAGTAGTAGGTGTAGTTAGGGTAGTCTAGTCTTGTCAAACTTCTCTTTTTATTTCATCATCTTCAACTCAAGTCTAGCTTAATTTTAGTTGTCAAAAGTTCATTTTTGAGTTCTAATTAATTGGGCTTTTTATTCTCTTCAATTTGATATCCATTTTACTAGCTTTTAATCCTTCTTTTCTTGCATTTCCATTCTTGTTCATTTCCACTAGTTTGCTAGAATTAGCTTAAATCCATTTTAGTTGTCAATCTAGCCTTTAATCTCATGTTTTCTTTATGACATATTTATAAACTTTAGTTAGTTGTGGGTTTGATTTAGTCTTATTTTCTTATCCTAATCATTAACCTAGATGTATAAATCTTGCATTTAAATTTCTTTCCAAAAATATTAAAATTCAAGAATACTCTAGCATTTAGTGTAGGAACTTCCATGTTTAGCATATTCTTTCTTGTTTCTCTCAATCATTTTCTAATCATTAGCTAGTAGGTATTTATGTACTTTCCTAGGGTAATATTTAGTATGTATTTGCTATATGTTATCTAATGCCTTCCTTTCCTACTTAGAGTTATTTTAGTTGCTTTCTTAGTTGTAGAATAGTTTAGTACTAGTATAGTTTAAGTATTCACTTGTTTAGTTTAGTTTTATTCTTAGATTAGTATTTTAATTATCTACTTAGTCGCTTAACCTTCAATTGCAGTTTAGTTTTGTAATTTAGTATAGCATTTAGTTTATTATCATTGTTCAAGTAGACATAGTCATCTATTTTAGTATTAATTTCATCACCCATAATTACACTTTGCATTTTATATTTCATTTAGTATATTATGCTTTCTTATGTGATTATTTATGTTAATGCTTGTCTAGTTCATTTAGTTATAGCCTTAATTATTCTTTAGATTAATTTAGATTTTTCTTATTTGTGATATTTCATTGCTTTAGTAGAGTAAGTAAATCACTTCTTTTTATTTATCTAACTAGTGCGTAGACTCGTATATACTAGTAACTGATGTTCAATTCTCATGGAACGATTCCCACTCGCTACTACCTACAAACCTAACTTGTATATTTGCAAGTGTGTGGGTGTTGGTTAGGTATATTAAGATGATTTTATTACTTGTTTGTGCATTAGTTTACCTAACTAATATTTGTTGAACATGCATACCTTTGTCTATTAAAGGCTTGGGGACCTTAATTTATTTGAAAATTTGTGTTGATAGTAGATGTGATTACTCTATCAAATCAATTACTAACTCTTTCTCTTTGCCTTTAAACCTCTTAGCCCATTCTTGCAGAGTAGGAGTCTAATTGTGAAACCAAGATGTTTAATTGTGGGCTCTATCATAATTTTACTATCCCTAATTAATGCATTGAATAAACCATTGGGTACTATGAGTTTAATGTTGGTACCAAAAACCGATACCTAAATACTTTTTCATTAAAGTACTTCAGGAATTTTACTACAATTGGGAAATATTTTTAGAAACTGATGTGATTACTCTAATACATTAGTTATTTCTTGTCTCTTCCCTAGAAAATGTATTCTTACATCTATTATTAATAGAGCCTAAAGAACAATTGAAAGAGGGAATTCCAGAAAAGAGTTAAGGGTGAAATTCTCCTAACAAACTAATCGTAGAAGGTAACATCACTTTCTTGTCTTCATGAGTCCAACCTTGCATTTAGGTTGCAATAAAGTCACCACCACTTCATTCTCTTGTTTATGGTAAAATATGTGTGGTGGTGGCCGTCATGATTTGACAAAATAAGGTTTCGTGGGTTGGTTTCATGGTTTTAATTCTGAATTCACTTGACAACTCTTGTATTAAATTGGTAAATAAGATGTGTAATGATAGAATTTATTAGTAATAGTTTGGGGATTCAAAGAGGGTTGAGGAGAAGTTGACAAAGTGAAAAATTGTATAAAATCGGGCATAGTAGCTTGGCTGTTTAGTGCCGATTTGATAGGATTTCTACTGGGTGTATTTCTATCCACATTTTTAGTATATTTAGAACATTTATATTGTATTTAAATGATAATAGAATTGTTTAAACTTGTTTAGATGTGAGTGACTTTGTTGAGTCAAAACAACCGAATTAATTTAGCAAAGCTACTCCCTATCAAGATAAGTGGTTCTCATTTCTTTTATTTTTTTCCAAATATTTTACAACTGATATATGTCTAAAAGTACTTTAATGTATACTAATAGAATTAGGTATATCGTATGTGTTGCACATGGACTATTTGAGTATAATTGTGACAAAATTATAAAAGAAAGAATGTGGGAATGTGGATATGAATGTGCATGTGTGCATGATAATCTCCTTAATAAACATATGTTATTTAGTGAAAATTATTTTTCATAACCATTACCATACCGTACCATCACCGGTACTATCTAGTGGATATAATAATTTTTAGATTTGGATATCCAGTAGTTAATAGATCTATACGAACAATGAGCTAACTGTTAATGTATATTGCTAATGTAAATTACATGGAATATGAACTATTATTGACTAATTAATGCATGAATGCATTATCAATACTGTCTATTTTATTACGTACTCAATTCAAATAAAAGAAAATGTGAACTACTTGTTGGCAACGCGTTGCTCATCCTTTATTATTAACATTTTATAGCACCAGAGTTTGATGTGCTATTTCCTAGGTATGGGACTTCCACTAGAATAATTATAAGAGCGGTGATGGCCTAGATCCTCGTAATTGGGGAATGTAATTTGTCAGTTAAAGTTTCTAGACAGTGTAGTTGGTTAGGGTTTGGCCTTCCTGCCAAGAATACTATATGACTTTATTTCATGACTTGACACCGTTACTTCCTTGAGACAATTATTCTAGTTCATTAATATTGAGACTATGTTAGTTATTTAATAATAACAATGGTTGTTTTATTATTATGATTAAGTCATGACTACTGAATCTTTGCCTAGTATGTTTAGGGTTTTATCCTGAGATGCATCGTGTTACAGTCTTGGATTTGCGGCGTGATATTTAGAGGCATGACATTTAATGGTATCAGATCCAGGTTCTAAATGTCACACCCCAAATCTAGGACTATAATACGTCACATTTTAGTATAAAACTTTAAGTATGTTAGACAACAGTTTAGTAGCCGTGACTTAACCACATTAATAAACAATCGTTGTCATTAATAAATAACCGACATAGTCTCAGTAGAAATAAAATAATTATCTCAAGGAAATAACTATATCAAGTCATGAAATAAAGTCATCCTTGGTATGTAGGCCAAACCCTAACCAACTACATTGCTCATAAACATTAACTGACAAATCACACTTCCTAAAGTCCCATTAACTGGGATTTAGGTCATCACCGCTCTCATAATCATAATAGTAGGAGTCCTCTACTTCAGGAACCATCTCATTAGACTCTAGTGTTGCAAAATGTTAATATTAAGGGTTGGGCAATACGTTACCCAGCAAGTAGTTCACATTCCCTTTTATTTGAATGGAGTGCATAATATATATAAGTATGGATAAAGCATTCATGCATTAATCAATCAATAATAGTTCATAATCTATGAAATTTGCATTAGTAATAAACATCGAACAGTTAGGTCATGGTTCGCATAAGTCTATCACCTGTTGGATATCCAAATCTAACAATTATTATACCCTCTAGATAGGGCTGCTGATAGTACAATACTGTAACGATAACGGTAATGAGAACCAATTCTCAACAAATAGCATATTTTTACAAATGAGCTTATAATGCATGTACACATGCACAGTCGTCACAATTATAGTCAAATAGCCCATATGCAACACATACGATGTACCTAAATATCTTTCTGTTTGTATACACTAAATTAGTTTTACACATATATCAGTTTCAAAATATTTAGAAAAAATAAAAAGAAAGGAGAACCACTTATCTTAAATAGGAGTATCTATTCTAAACTAATTCTGTCATTCTGGCTCAACAAAGCCCCTCACACCTAATTTTTTTAAAAAAAAAAATCTATTATCATTTAAATACAATAAAAGGTTCTAAAAATACTCAAAAAATATGGAAAAATGCCTACCTGGAATAAATCCTGTCAAATTGGCATTGGAAGGCCAAGTTATGATGCCCATTTTTCTACAATTTTTCACCTTTCTCGACCTCTCCACAACCCTCTTTGAATTCAAAACTATTACTAATAAATTCCATCATTACACATCTTATTTGCCAATTTAACACAAGAGTTGTCTTGTGAATTTTGAATTAAAACCATTACTAACCCACGAAACCTTATTTTATCAAGTCATGACTGACCACTCATTCCACATATTCTACCATAAACAAGTGACTGAAGATGTGGTTGTGATTTTATTGTAACCTAAATGCAAGGTTAGACTCACTAGGATAAGAAAGTGATGTTTCCTTACGATTAGTGTGTCGGGGAAATTTCTTCCTTAACTCTCTTCTTGAATTCCCTCTTATAAATGTTCTTCTAACTTTAACCCTAAACCCTAAATATTAAACTAGATGTAAGAATACGTTTAAAGGGAAGAGAGAAGAAATAACTGATGTAATAGGGTAATTACACTAGTTTCTAAAGTAAAGTTCTAGTCACTATGTCATCTGTACCCAAAAATAAAACCTATACTTTTGAAGATTAACTGTAGTAGCGGAAGTAAGGATAGTTCCTAAGAGAGTGTATAGCTTCCTACTTTGTACTTTTGTTAATAAAGACTAGAGAGAGATTAAATACAACGAAAATAAATAAAAGAAACTAACTAACAAGCGATTGAAATTAAGGGAAAGAAATAAAGAGAACAAACCTTGGTCTGAGTCACCACCATGAAGATTCAACAGTCCTAATAAAATTGATAACAATGATATTTTTTTATATCAAATACTAATTGAAGAATTGAGCCCGAATTCCAATTTACAGCTTATTCTTGTATCTTTCCTTAAGTTTAGTTAATATTTAACACGCGATCCAATTAATCCTAACTGCACCAATTAATTCCAGACAAGTGTCAAAGATTAACAAAGTAAAAGCATTGAGAACTAGAAAGATCAATTTGAGTAATACAACATATTCACATGCAGTTATGTTGATTAGTTGATTATTTTTCCAAATTCAATAACCCTTAATCCACCAAACCTACTTGCTTCAAAGATTAAATCAGACAATGCAGCCATGGTTAATCTAGCTATAGATTGAATCCATTAATTAATTACTTGGCCTTCATAGCAATTAAAAGAAGCAATCATAAAAATAAATGTAGAAAAATAACCAAACCTGAAATAAGAATTGAATAATTGAAACACAATAAATCTCACAACGTTGAAGAATCCATGGCTTCAGTTCCATTGACCAAGAAGAATTAGCTACGCTGGGCTATAAACTAAAGACTCAAAAGAAAAGAAAAAATGTGAATTTAAGGAGAAGGAAGATGAATCTAATGTAAGTGGCTTGTCCTCCTCAAACCCAAGCTTAAAGAAGCTATTTATAGAGGATTCTAGGGTTAAGCTTTCTATCTAATTTGAAAAACATGAAAACTCTTGAAAAAAGTCCCCGAATAAAGAAAGCTATAAAAAATAATAATTTTCATAGACTTTTACAGGCACGGATGCACATGCACCTAGAATCCAGCACACGTGCACTGGCTTGGCTTCTGAACTCTTCTTTTTTGGAAATGATGCACATGCGCTTGGATTAGCATGCTCGTGCACTAACTTTGCATAGCTTCTTCAAATTCAACCCCAGTTTTGACCTCAATGCCGACAGAATTTAGTAAAATGCAAAGCAAAAAAGTTGTAGCTCTTCCTCTTAACTTTCTGACGCATCTAGAATCAACTTAATTGAAACTTAGATGAGAAATCAGTTTTGCTCAAAATACAAAATAGTATCCAAAATTCTCAATGCTTGTGCACATTTTGCTATTTCAATTTTTTCTTCTCTTTATTTCTGTTCTTTTAACTCCTTTTCCACTTTAGCCCTATAAAAGCTAAGAATAAACCAATTAAACTCATAATTAATTCAAATGTTTCCTGCAACACATAAAAATGAGATAAATGATACATAAAACTGAAGATATTTATGAGCTTATCACATCAATGCACAGGTTTTGGACTTGGATCGTCAACAGTTTAAGCTTAAAGAACAAATAAGAATAAGATAAAGAATATCAAACCAAACTCCCAAGAAGCTTGGAGTACATGCACTAGTAGTGCCTCTTCAAAGAAGGTGAGGCAATAACCTTCTTGTACACAAAGTAGGCTCACCCTTGCACCAACTAAGTTCCTCTAGTTGAGCCAAAGGGTTTTACACTACAACCTCACTTTTGTACACTTGTTATCACTCTTATACACATCTAGATCACGTGTATAAGAGTCAGCATTCTTACTCAAATAGCCGTGCCATAAGTTCAGGAAAGCAGACTTCTCAAACCAATACAACCCACAATATTTTAGCCTATTTCTCCTCAAATAGCTCTTACAAGTGTTTGTATTGAATGTAGTCTTCTTATTACTTAATTCAGACCTTGGGGTATTTATAGTTGCCAAAAATCTGCTTTCAACAACTTCCCAACGGCTATTTTCTATCGAAGGAAAACTAGCCACCTTCACGGCGAGCCACCAGGTCAAGAAAATTTATCGGACATTTGAGGCTTGTTTCAAATTCTTGTACGATGTCCAAGCTCACGATCATTTGCGTCCAACCTCCTGCTTTCTGCACACTTGTCTTTAAACCATTAGTATGATTTGGTCATCATCAAAACATGATTAACATAACTGGGGTTCTTCACTTATCAAATCATAACACACTTAGCTTTTGATCGTCCTCGAGTAAAAATAGAATTAAAATGAATAAGCTCATCAAAAATTCACCCAACATATCTCAACATCTAATTGCCCACATAAATAATCAAAAGGCACTCCACCATCAAGAGTAGTCTAAGAACTCAAAAGTTCAAATGCTACTAAAATCCAAAACATGAAATCTGGTTTATATGTACATGGCCACTCAAGAAAACAATTTTTACAGTTGGATTAAATGATGTAAACTCTTAGAATTTTTCTAAACATTCTATAGCTTACTCTTCTTACATCTCTCCACTAATGTAGACAACCGACTCAATTTAAATTAGGTTAGACTTTTTAGCTTGTAACATTAGGCTAGGGTATTGGCTAATCAAAGAAGGAATAAGGATATTACAAAACAAAAGAAAGAGCTTTAAGATAATATTGTGCACCATTAAAATAAAACTTCTCTTTACACATTAAACTTCTCTATCCTTATAGAGAAATAATCCCACACTTGAAAACCAAACACCCAAGAAGAATTTCGAACAACAAACAAAATGAAGTCATCCTTCTTCAATTTAGCCAAAATGCCAACATTTCTCGTAAAAACATTTCCTTTATATTTGTTCTTATTTTTTCATGTCCGATCCCAATACGGGTATCAGTGATAAGCACTACTCTCAAACACACCAACACAGTGTACCAGAGATATGCATTACCTGCAATTTTCAAGTACACATCAATCCTTATTTTTTTTTTTTGCATTTTTTTTTTAATTTTGTAGTACCCTCTTCTTACCCCATAAATGTACACCTCTCATTCAAACAATTTACCACCCTCATTTAACTACCTTTTACCCTTATATCCCCTTAACAAATAGATGTTACAATAAAGCTCTTAAGGGACATTTTGGATAGAAAAATAAAAGAAATTATTAAGCTCATAAAGGTAGGTAACATGAGTTTTAATGAAAGAAATCGAATAGTGTTTCTCTCCATTAATTACAAGTTAAGGCTTAAACAGGGTACTGGGGATAAAAATTTCAAATTACAGGTTGGTTTGAAAGACTTAGACGTCCAAAGAAATGCTCTACCCTCATCTTGAAACCAAATCAAGTTATAAGAGACAGCTATAAAATTTAGCCTTGAAAATATAATAATACAAGTTTCTATATGCAATATAGATGAGTATTACACAATTATCTCTAAGTATCAAAAATAAAAATAATTTATGGCTATAGTGCTCAAGAATTCTTATAAATCATGCAAGGAAATTATTAATACCGACTACCCAACTCACAAATGGTTTAGTTCAAGAATTATAATCTAGAAAATCAAAGAGATATGCTAAGTATTGCAAAATTTTCAAAAATTTCAAAGATTTTCAACTAGTTTGAACAAAATTTTTCAAAAATCTTGAAAAGCTCTCAAATAATAAAAAAAAAAAGATAAAGATATTGCAACAAATATGAGCAAACTACACAATTGATCCATCAAACAACTATAAATCCAGATAACTTCCCACCTCACACTTAAAAATAAGTATTGCCCTCATTGCTAAAGAAAGGAAATCATAAAGAGGGAAAAGAAAAGCTTCTTTGGAGTAAGAAAGATTGTGTGGCGCAATCAGTCCCAAAATAAATAGCCTTTAACTTGGGCTAGAGTCTTGACACCTATAAAACAATCACAAACACTAAACAACACAATTAGTCAATCAAGAAATTAAGAAAAACAAGAAAATCAAGGATTTAAAAATGCCAAGTTAATTAGGAAAAAAAAATTTAATCCCTTAAAAGACTAAACACAACATAAAACATATACTCACAAAAACGTAAAAAGATTAAAAAAAAAATAAAATTTTGGGTTACCTTACAAGAAGTGCTCTTTTATAATCAATAGCTTGATTATGAATAAGATGGTCAGAATAACCATGTCTATACCAGAGAAAAGAAAGCTCAATAATTGTAATCAGATGTGTATAGGCTCTTTCCGTATAGTTTCTCTCTATATACTTTTCCTTAAACTCCTTCTTGGCTCCATCATTTAAAAACTCAACTATAAACCACCCATCTTTCTTAGTGCAATCTACCTTGACCCCATTATCGTCTATGCAAACCACCTTAACCCTTTTCTCATGATCCTTAGGAGACTTAATGATGATATCGAATTCTTTATGAGCCACTTCTTGATATTCAACTCTTAAGGTTAGTCCATAATAGAATGTAGGGTATAATGCCACCACAATACCCTATCAACAGCCAAGTGGTGATCCTTCACGGCAGTTATAATCTCTTGTGCTTCCTCTATATCCAAGTCCAAAACCTTGATTGGATTTTACTCCAGAAGATCTTGAGGTATTGAAATCAGAAGTAATGAACTAGAATAACCCTCAATAGGCTCGTCATCTACTAATCCCATCTCTAGTTCGCGCTATTTTTCTTCATCTTCTTCACCCTCAAGTACTTGAGATTCTAGTCTACTTATGGAAGGTGTCAATTGACTTAGTTTATGGTCCAACCTTTGAAAACTGGCTCTTGTTTCTTGTTGAAATTACAAAGTGTTAGCAGCCAGAGAATTAACTAGTTCTTTTAAAGACTTACCAGGCTGAGAATAAGGTTGTTGTAGTGGAATAGGTTGTATACACTGAAAATCTTATGGTTCTGGTGGATAACTGAACTCAAGATAATCCATCTATCTTGGTTGTAGTTATATGAATAGGGGTCATACCAAGAAACCATTCATTGCTTTGAAAGGTAGGACACATGACAGTTGGGTGATTGTCAGCATAAATCTCACTAGTTCTTGCTTGTCACATATCTTCTAATTGGTGAAAAATAACAGTCAAATATGAGAAATAAAGCTCATGTGAATTGGTAGCCATGATGGAGATAAAAAAGAAATCAAGTAATAAGTAAACACAATTAAGAACAAAAATAGAAAAAATTAAAAACGCCAAAAAAAAAAAAAAGCACATGTAGATACACAAAAATACAAAAACACACAAGCACAAAATTTAGTTAGAATCATTTCCCAGCAACGGAGCTAAAATTTTGGTCGTTCTGTCACCTGCATCCAAAAATAAAACCTATACTTCTATAGATTAACTATAGTAGTGGAACTAAGGATTGTTCCCACGGAGAGTGTATAGTTTATTACTTCGTACTTTTGTAAATAAAGACTAGAGAGAGATTAAATACAACTAAAATAAATAAAAGAAACTAACTAACAAGCAATTGAAATTAAAGGGAAGAAATAAAGAGAACAAATTTTGGTCTTCATCACATCTATATAATTGAGATTCAACAATTGAAAATTGATACCAAATATATATCAATTATTATATCAAATACTAATTGAAAAATTGAGCCCAAATTTCAATTCACAGCTTATTGTTGTATCTTCCTTAAATTTAGTTAATTTTCAACATGTCCAATTAACCTTAACTATCAATTAATTCCAGAAAAACGTCAAAGATTAATCAAGTATAAGCATTAAGAACTAGAAAGATCAATTAGACTAACACAACTTAAGCGCATATGGTTATGTCAATTAGCTGATTATTTTTCCTAGGTTCAATAACCCTTAACCATCATTATTAAACCTAGTTGCTTCACAGATTAAATCAGATAACGCAACCAGTAGTAATCTAGCTATAGATTGAATCCATTAATTAACTACTTGGCCTTCATATATATAGCAATTAAAAAAAGCAATCATAAAAACAAATGCAGAAAAATAACCAATACTTGAAATAAAAATTGAATAATTGAAGCACAATAAGTCTCATAACATTGAAGAATCTATGGTTTCAGTTCCCTTGACAAAGAAGAATTAGTTGCGCAAGGCTGTAAACTAAAGACTCAAAAGAAAAGAAAAAAAAGTGAATTCATGGAGAAGGAATATAAATCTAATGTATCGTGGCTTGTCCTCCTCAACCCAATCTTAAAGGAGTTATTTATAGAGAATTCTAGGGTTAAGCTTTCTATCTCATGAGATAAACATGAATACCCTAAAAAAAGAGTCTAACTAGATGAAGAAAGCTCTCAAAATAATAATTTTCCTAGACCCTCACAGGCACGGCATGGCACATGTACTGGCTTGGCTAAGAGACTCTTCTTTTCTATAAATGGCGCACATGTGTTGGGATCAGCATGCACGTGCGCTGACTCTACACATCTACTTCAATTTCAACCACAATTTTCGAGCAATACCCTCAATGCTTATAAAATTCGGTAAAATTCAAAACATAAAAGTTGTAGCTCTTCCTTTTAGCTTTTCAGCGCGTTTTGAATCAACTTAATCCAAGCATGGAAGAGAAAGTTATGCTCAAAATACAAAATAGTATCCAAATTACTCAATGCTTGTGCACACATTGCTCTTTTGATTTTTCTTTGCTTCATTTCGTCCTTTTAACTCATTTTGCACTTTAACCTTAAACAAGCTAAGAATAAAATAATTAACTCATAATTAACTCAAATATTGCTTACAACACATAAAAATGAAGTAAATGATACATAAAACTGAAAATATTTATGAGCTTATCAAGTTCCCAATTACAGTAAAGTCTCCCAAGTACTGTAATAAAAAAAGGCATCATTTTTTGTGCCAATATTAAACTCATAACACCACGGTTTATGCAAGGAATTAATTAGACTAGCAAAATTACAATAGACCCCCAATTGAAATGTTGATTTCACAATTAGGCTTCTACTTCGGCTAGAACGGGCTAAGAATGGTTTAAAGGTAGAGCAAAAGAGCTATTAATTTACTTGATTGAGGAATCACATCAATTACCAATATAAATTTTCTAATAAATTTTTTCAAGCCTTTAATAGATAAAGTCATAACACCTAAAGATTTTTTTAATAAAAATTAATAGTGATTTATAAAAATTATTCCCTCCACTCATTTTTAAATGTCAATTTAGAATTTTTGTTCTATTTTAAGTGTCACTTTAGAAGTCCAATGAAGTATTAATTTTTTAACCAATTTTATCTTTATATCTTTCCAACTCCATTAATTACGGAAGATGAAGGGACTTGAGATTGGGAACAGAAAATAATATGAGGAAAAGAATTAGTATTGGGACTCTTTTAATTTATTACTAGTCAAAAGGGTAATTTAGTCATGTAGAATCAATTTGTTTAGAATTTAGACTATTTAACAGTAATCTTAATCTCTGTGTCAAAATCTTTAACGATAACTAAGAAAGAATGTTACAGAAGGAGTACATTTAGACTCTAAGACATCAACTAGGATTTCTCAAAATTACATAATAATGACAGGTTTCTACAGCTTGTATGTAATCTAAGAGATGATAATTTTAAAACTAGTTCAATACTCCATCTATTTCAAAATAAGTGTCATTTTAGACAATTTGTCTTGTTTCATATTATCTATCACTTTAAAAAATTAAAAAGTATTAAATAATATTTTTTTAACTTTTACCCTTAGTGCCACATTAATGAAGGGAGGATTATGTAGTTGAGATATTAATACAACAAGATAATTTAGTTACTTTAAACTATCTTTTTATAAAATTGATATAATTTAATAGTTTCTTTAATTTGTGTGTACCAACTAAAGGTGACAGATATTTTAAAACGGAAGGAATAATATCGAAATGGCAATTTGTAATTTAATTCTTATTGGGGTTCTTTTAAACAAATAATATGTTTCTTTGGTCACATGCTTTTTTGGGTCACATGTAAAACCCAATCCAACCATTTATATGTAATTTACATTATCTATACTATATTAAAAGAGTCAATATGATTTAGTGATTTTGATTTTTTTTCTAAAATTATCCTTATTATAAAATTTAATTACTTTGTTATGTTCCTAACTTGAATGCCTTTATGTAAATACTCCTCAAAGAGTAAAAGAGAAAATAAAACCTACTTTTAAGGCTTTATATTAAGAAATAAATTTGATTGAAACAAATTTCATTATATAATAGAATATTAGGAATGAGTTTTAGAAATGAAAAAAAAGAGTAGGAAATAATGTTAATGGATGAATTTTAGAAATCAAGCAATAATAAAAAAATAAAATTTATTGGAAAAATAAAATTACGTATTTCATTTATATTTTGGACCCTTAACCAGAAAATATCCTAAAAGGTACATGGAAAATAAAACTAAATTCTTTAGACTTATATGTAGAATTAAGTTTAATTGAAGCAAAATTCCTCATAGAGTAGAATTTTGGGATAGATTTAGAATGTTGTTAATGAATATCACTACAAATAAAGTTATTAAAAAATTAATTATATATATACCATAATAAATAAAGCTGTTCTGATTTACATTTTTAATTTTCTTTCCCAAGTTTCTTCTACTATAAAATTTAATGACTTTGTTATGTTCCCAACTTGAAAGTCTTTTTTATAACTTTCTATTTATGTAAATACTTCACAAAGATTTAAAAGAAAAAAAAAAACCATACTTTTAAGATTTCATATTCGGATAAAATTTAATTGAAATAAATTTTCTTATGTTATAGAATATTAGGAATGAGTTTTAGAAACTAAAGAAGAGTATGAAATATTTATTTTGGGATGAGTTTTAGAAATCAAGCAATAATAAAAATACAAAATTTACTTGAAAAATAATTTACATGTTTCACCTATACTTTTAGACCCTCAAAAGAGAAAAAAAAAAAAAATCCTACAAGGGTACACATGAAATAAAAATTAACTTTTTGAGAGTCATTTATAATTAATTTTGATTGAAGTAATTTTATCATAGAGTAGAATTCAAGATGGGATATATTTAGAAATTGAAGATAAATAATAAATAAAGTTATAAAAAACTTAATGGAATAAAATTTTCATTAAATATAATTATATATATTATCAATATATAATAAATAAAGTTATAAAAAACTTAATGGAATAAAATTCTCATTAAATATAATTATATATATATTATCAATATATATAGGTTGTAAATACATTATTAGCCTAGACAACATTTATAATCAATTAAAGAAACTACTAGTTTATCAACAATTATTAAAAGAAACTAATAATTTTTTATAGTGTAGTGCAATTTATGTGGTAAGACATTTCTCCTATGACCTAAATTAAGGTCATTTTAATTTCAAAGAGTTAAATACCGTTTATTTTATCCAAACTAAGCAAAAATCTCAATATGATCATTTAAATTGAAAATGTCTCGATTTGATCCTCCAAATTCTTAAATATTTCAATATAGTCCTCTAAATTCAAAGAATCCCAATTTGGTCCTCAAAACTAAAACAAATGTGAGTTTCAATGTGGCATCCGACTGAATGATTATAAATTCGACCTTTCAAGTTGAAAATCTATTCTAATTTGCCCTCC
This sequence comes from Cinchona pubescens, assembly GCA_025175665.1. Taxonomy (NCBI): domain Eukaryota; kingdom Viridiplantae; phylum Streptophyta; class Magnoliopsida; order Gentianales; family Rubiaceae; genus Cinchona; species Cinchona pubescens. Next base: position 3,980,044 of record JANKKI010000064.1, read on the forward strand.
AAATTATATTCCGATACAAAAAAAATACTATTAACTTTTTAAAAACACATAATTTTAAAATATATTTTCAATCTTATGTATTACATTGCTTTTAAAATAAATTTTTTTATATAGATTAGAGAGTTCTATCTTATATCTATTTTTTAAGAATGAATTTAGAAATTATACAAGTATGCAAATAAAATTTTTTTAGAACTAGAATTAAGTTAAATAGTAGTAGAATTATGTTAAATAAAAAAAGTAGGACTTATCATGTATAAAACTTTTGGATTCTTTTGAGAGATTAATTCTGAAATCTTTTTCTATTTTTGATTTAAAAAAAGGGAAAAAAACAATAAAGTAGACATAAAATTACTAAAAAGCCTCAAAGCTATCTAAACTTGAATTAACAAAGAAATTATCATTCATAGATATTGTTAACATCTTCATCTTCTTCCACCAACACCATTTATTTTGTCTTTAATGCTGTTATCTGGACTTTGTAATGATGAAAGAGATTCGATATCTAAAATACGAAAATACTTTGGCTACTATGTAGTGTACTAAAAAATATTTTTCTTAAAAGAATATAATCCTTATCTTACAATCTTACTTTACTTTTAGTTTTTTTTTCATGTGTTTAATAATTAACACATAATTTATCCAATTTACGCTTTCCTATAATTAAAAATTAGTTCTTAAGTTGTACTACATCCATTCTAATATAATTGTCACCTTACATATTTGCACAAAATTTTAAATAACTACATATTTCTAACAAATGTTCACAAATGCTCTTATTAATTTTAATTGACTTCATATCACTAAAGAATAAATATTTGAAATAGAAAAGCTTTTACTAGGAGAAAAGATGAAAGAGAACATAGGAGAGAGAAATGATAAATTAATTATTGGGCCCCATTGGTTATCGGAGCTTGGAATATTTTGAATTCTTGGTAAGGATAAATTTGAAATTTAAACAATGCAAATAATCGATTTTAAGATATATGACATTTTTATTAGGATATTCCAATACAGGAAGTATGATAATATAAATGAGACGGAAGGAGTATTAACTAAAATTCTTAATAGATAATTATTTTCTATCCTACAAAAAATTATTGTTATTGTTTTTGGACCTTTATATATCTAATGTTGAATATTAGTGACTGTATAAATTACATACTAAAAAATAAGGATATCAAATCAATTGCTAATTAGATTTTAACTAAAGTGTGCTTTGTCTTATAAAATCTAAATATTAAATGTTTATTGTTACTTTTGAATTATTATTATAGAAGTTGATAGTAGCAGCTAGCTATATGTTGTTGATTTTATTCTATCAAATAAAATTTATAATATTGAATATCTACCTTTTAATTTACTACTATATAGATTGATAGTTTTAACATAATAAATTAATAACTAAATGAAGTTGATGCCGTTAATTGCTAAATGGTAGTAAACTATTTTTCACTTCTTTCCTGTTTTCATGATGTAATTCATATAGTTGTACAAACTATATATTTAAGAGAGATTTTATTTCCTAAATTAGAAATTGCTATTTAGTATTTGCATACAAATGATTCCTTAATCAATTTGGATCAAAAGAAGTATAGGGATTTAAGAATAATCAAATACCTTAATGAGCTTAATAAATTCAAAGTTATCAGAATAAAACTTGAATTACACGCAAACAAACCAAGTCTTAATCCCACTAGGATAAAACTTGAATAATTGAAGAAAATAAATAGTTCTAATAAACACTATAAATTGTTAATATTTTTCAAAATTATACTACCTTCTTTGATTACTAAACTTACGGAATGTATGTAATAATATTTAATATATTTCATCAAACATTGTGCTCTAATTTGTGATATTTTAAATTTTCCTATTTTTAAAATTAAATAAAGTACCAATGAATTTATTTGTAGAATGTTTCGATAATTCTCCAAAAATAAGGAAGTGCACTTCTATTTAAAAAAAAAACTGCAAAGTAGATGTGTTATTCACAAGACACAATTATTTAGATTTTATGAAATTGTTTGAACTATTAGATTAAACAAATCTCTTATATTTTGAACAATGTATATCCAAAGAAAATGTGTTAAAATCACCTATAAGCAAATATTTCTCTAAATTCATATGAACTACAAAAATTATTTGTCTTAATTAAATGTTGAAACATAAATGATATAAGCGAAAAATTAAGTAAATTAAAAACATCAAACAGTTGAGATCTTCAAACATGTTTTATTTTTTAATTCATAGTAATAAAAATTAAATAATTATTATTTTCAAATGTGCAAAGCACGTGCTCTCGTAATAGTAATTTTAAAAGTTATAAATACAATTATTTTATGACACTATAAATACAAATCATTAAAGCTAGTAATTTTAAGTTACAACTGATTTATAATATCCATTTGCTAGTCACAATTATAATTTTGTGACTTTGTATATGTTGACCTTCATTTGAAAGTCACAAAACTATTTTTTGACACACATTAGTTTTGTGACTTTCAAATACTAATCATCATTTATAAAGTCACAAAACCATTTGTGACTTGCAAGTAGAGATCAAACCATCATTTATAAGTTGAAATTATTAACTTTTGTAATTTAAATTTAAGAATAATATTATAAATTGATAATATTTGTGATTTACAAAATAATACAATTTATATGTGATAGGAACTTTACTCTTGTTACTTATTACTTAGATGTTACTATGGCGGCCTACATATTCATCCTCTTCCTTTTGAAGATACGAAAGATGCAAACAGATTCCTCCACATGTACTTGCAAATAAGTATAATCGTAGTTCTACTTTATATTCTTGGGCAGTCAAAAGTGCACAGATTCACAGTTACAACTTCTAATAAAAGTAAAATTTTTCCCGGAGGGCACCCACGTGCCGGAGTGGTTATCTAGAGGGCATGACTAGAAATCATGTGGGCTCTGCCCGCGCAGGTTCGAATCCTGCCGCTCACTGAGTTTACTCTAATTTATTTTATTTTCCTTTTTATGTCATTAATATGTTCTATTTCCAATAAAAGCTATAAATTCTAGTAAGTAAACTTATCCAGTATCACGTCATTTGGTTGTTTTACTATTTTCATTCTTGTCCAAATGAAAAATTAATAGCTAGTATTTAACTATGTGTCCGTTTGAACCAAATTTTCATTTACCATTTCTCTCAAATTAATATGATGTACATATATGCTATGCTTCCTCATTTAGAACAAATTTCATAGTAAAATTTTCAGCTAATTTCTTTACGGAAACATAGACTGAAAGTTCAACCATAATATCATTTTAAGGTAGATGATAATCATTTTGGAACAATGAGGAAAACCATACAAACGGTTACGGAAACATGAAAAGTCATTTTTAATTATCTTGATGTGTAAGTCCCATTTAATTAACTTTGTAACTACTAACTGATTGTCAATAAGTATAATAAACAGTGACATCAGATTATATAAAATTTACAATATTCGATTTTCATTATTTTCAATATTTATTAGTAAACTATTTGTAAGAACTATTATAGACGGTTAAAATATGTGTCAGTGACTTATCCTAACCTTAAAAAAAAAAAATAACAAATCCTCATAAACTTTTTATTACTAAAAATAAAAAAAATTTACTAACTGATGATTTTTTTTTTTTCCAAAATTACTTTGTAATACATATTGTACATACAAGAATTAAAACACAAAATAAGTTTCTAACCATGGAACTTCCCAGCCTTATTATTTAATCAACACTTCAAATACATATGTAGCTCTTTACTTTTTAACTAACCTTTACAATATTGAACACATCAAGATAGGTGTCAAATTGACTTGTATTCCTGCGGGGTAATCATGAAATAAGAAACTAACACATTCACAAGGAATATACAGACAATGTACGACAATATAAGCTCTACTTCACCACATGAATCCTTATCCTTAAAATAAAAATAAAAATGAGGAGGTCGAAAACCAAGCTCATATAACGAGACGAGAAAAGGAATGGATAGTCACAGGTAACAGGTCAAGTTCCATATGAATAGTTACACATATTCATGACAAGACAAATTCAACTTTTCAATGTGAAATTGATGCATAATTCTTGATTGCATGACTGTACTACTGCCAAATATAGAAATAGATAAAAATTGGGGCGGCCAAAAGGGTCCAAGCCATGTTGAATTCTGGAGGAAACTAGGCTTTGTACCCTCGTGGCCAATTTGCATTTTTTTCCTTGTAACACCTTAAAATCATCAAAAAGAAAACTCGGCATGTGAGATTAAATGATGACAAGATGAAGTGTCCAAAAAATAAAATATCATTTTGAAGGAGTCTAACATAAATAGGGTCTATATATGAAAAATATTCATTCAAATTTTGGTTATGTATCCAACGTGACAAAAAAATCATTTTATTATTAAATTTTTCAAAAATTGTTGAGCGTGCAGTTTGTTTTAGGATAATTACAAACCAAATTTACTTGTTGCACCATTTATGATCTAGCCAATTAGATATTGTTGTTCATCCCTCTCAAACGAGATTGAGGACATAAAATTAGTGTTTGGAACTGAAAAATGAAAACTAAATTGACTTAGAATGAGATATGAAAGGAAATCTCCATTGATTTGCGACTTTGTCTGAAATGTACAAAAAGAAACTGATGAACAGAATTACAAACATTCCTAATGGGCCAACAACTTGATTGAGTAAATTAAGATCCTACAGCACAACTACAGTCGTGATCAATAAGGATTCAACAACCAACGACTGAAAAAAACTAATCTATCCTAGCAATAACGAACAAATGAAACTGCAAACTAAGACCGCAACTGGAAAGTGTTTTTGGAGTACCGTTGGTTTTTTTTTTTTTTTTTTCCCCTTTCCCTATTTCTTCTTCTTTCGATTTGTAACTACCATTAGCAGTTTTTGTTTTCATGATGATTTTAATTTTCTCAACTGTTCCTTCTAATTCCTCTCTTTCAATTCAATGCATTAACCTTGTTCTGGGTTTCCACATTTTTCGTGGTTATCCCGGCACTTGCGTGCTGCCCATGACTGACCCAATCCTAAGGTCTTGTTTAACTATCGTCTTTCGGCTCTATCTTGATTTGGCCCTACTTCTACATGTCAACCACAGTCCATTATCAATCAATGATTACCAATTTGTACCAACAACTGCCCCCTTTAAAGGCCCATCATTGGTTGGATCTAATAATGAGGTTATTTGAGCTCACGTTCCTACTCGTTCCCTTTTCTATTCAGGCCTTTGATCTGCTTCCCAAGGTTGGGCTAATGCTAGCCATCATTGTTATGTTGACCCTTTTTGATTACCTTGAACTCGATGCACCCCTGCCATTCAGGGACCGTCAGCTTAAATGCCATTTGGGCCAATTCATTGGCTTGCCTATTTCTCTCCCTAGGTATATGTTTGAAGATTACTACAAAGGTGCAAACACCTTGACGAGTTTACGAACCACCACCAAATATTTTACCAAGATGAGATGCTTAAATTGACAATCAGCAGTCACTTAGTTTATTACTAACTGTGAGTCCCCTTTTACCCTTGCTTCCCGCACTTGCATTTCCACAACTATTTCCAAGCCGATTATCAAGGTATCTTTTTTGGCTTGATTATTCGAGCAATTGAACAGGAGTTTGAAAGAATACCTTCTTTCCACGCCTCGACTGCTAGAAATCACAATACCACCACCACCACCACCACATGTCTCCGTGCTCGAACCATCGAAGCTTATTTTCCATGTAGTATTTTAGATTTGATTAATATTCTCACTGGCGTCACTAAATTTTTCATCTAAGTTTGGCATATGTTCAGTCAAAAAATCAGCTAAAGCTTTTCCCTTGACAACTATTTGTGGTACATGCAAAAATGAATATTCTATAAGGTATAAAGCCCATTTATCGACTCAGCCACTAAAAGTGAGTCGATAAAGCCCGTAAATATATTTTATAAGATAAATTTTTGAAATTACATAGGCGACAACCGGCAGCATATAATGCCGAAGTCTTTGTGTAGTGAAGTACAATGTTGAACACATTTTTTTCACAGGCTTATATCTCTGCTCTACAAGTGTCAGGATTCTACATATGTATTAAACTGCACATTCTCGAGCTTCCTCATCATCTTGAGCAAGAAAGCAACCAACGGTCTCATCGGTCGCCAATAAATACAATTTTGATGGTTTCGATCGATTAGGGGATATCATGACCGGTAGTTTGATTAGGTACCCCTTCAGTGCATTGAAAGCTTCCTGATATTGTTTATCCCAAAGAAAGGGCTCGGTCTCTTTGAACCGTAACAAAGGTGAAAATATTTTATTCTGGCCAGCCAGATTGGATATAAATTGCTAAAGGAAATTTACCTTTCCTAAAAATTATTGGAGTTCGTTCCTGTTTTTTAGTGGCCGAGTTTCCAATATGGTCTTTGTCTTGTCCTTACCTACAAACTTTCTATCCCCTTCTGACGCACTAAAAAACCTAGAAAATTCCCAGCTGAGACTCCAAATGTTAACTTCAAGAGATTCAACTTGAGCTTGTACTTATGCATTCTCATAAATGCTCCAAGTGTTGCTCAAAACTAGATGATTTCATCACCACGTCATCTATGTACACCTGAAAGAAATCTCCAATGTAATCATGATATATATAATTCATTGCCTTCTGGTAAGTGCTCCTACATTCTTCAACCCAAACGACATCACTTTCTATTGGTATATGCCCAAAGCACCTGGGTACCGACATGCCATCTTATGAACATCCTCTTCGGCAATGAATATTTGATTGTACCTCGCATTGCTATCTACAAAAGTCATAAATTCACTTCTTTTTGCCTCATCGACAAGCGTGTCCGATATCGGCATTGGGTACTCATCTTTCAATAAAGCCAGATTAAGATTCCAAAAATCCGTGCACACCTTAGTTTTCCCATTCTTTTTCACCATTGGGACAACGTTCGGGGTTATGACCACCATTCAACATATATTGCCACTTCGATAAAGTCAGCCATGAACAACCTCTCAATCTCTTCCTTAACTTTGTTGAACCCCAGTTATGTTAATCATGTTTTGATGATGACCAAATCACACTAATGGTTTGAAAACAAGTGTGCAGAAAAATAGGTAGGTTCGGACGCAAATGATCGTCCGAACAAAACAACCAGAAGACTCCATGGACACAAATGACTGTCCGAAAGACAGAGTTTCGGATGATGGTAATCATCCGACACAAAGAACCTGCAGCAGTCTCGGACGAAGAATAGCGTCCGATCATATTTCCAAAAGATATTGCTGCGATCGGACGCAGGTTGGGACGCATCCTTGGACGTTCGAACAAATATCTTCAGAGAATAGACGACGCAACGTCAGACGCAGGGTTTAGCAGCGGCCGTCCGAACAGTCCAACGGCTAGTTCATTCGGATGCACACTTGTTGCATCGGCCGTCCGAAAGGTCCAATGGCTAATTTTCCAGTAATAGAAAATAGCCGTTGGAAAGTTATTGGAAGTAAATTTTGGGCAACTATAAATACCCCTAAGCCTGAATTAAATAAGAAGAGACTTCTACATTGATTACAAGTAATACTTGAGCTATTTGGGAGAAATAGTGGGTACAAGTGTTGTAATAGTGTAGGTAATTTTGTGAAAAAAGCTTAGAAGTGTAAGAGTTCTTCAAGTGTAAGAGTGGAGAGATAACAATTGTAACAAAGGGAGGTTGTGAGTGTAAAACTCTTGGCTCAACTAAAGGAAATTAGTGTGAGCAAGAGTGATCTTCATTTGTGTACAAGAGGTTATTGTCTCACCTACTTTGAAGAGACTTTTAGTGGCTAAACTTCATGTTGTGAACTTGGTAGTTGCCTTGTAAGAAGCTCTTTATAGTTGTAAGCTCCAAGTTTGAGAAAGTTGGGAGTTTGGTTTGATTCTCTTAATCTCAGCATTCTTATTTGTTCTTTAAGCTTAAATTGTTGAATATCTATTCTGTATTCATTTGTGCTTAAGTTTTTATTTGGTGTATAAAGTTTGCATTTTTATTAAGTATACAAAAAGGTTTATTTTAAATACAACCTAATTCACCCCTCTTTTAGGTTGCCCTTTGGGACAAACAAACTTCAGTGGTAATAAAATCGCCTTAGGGTTGCTTATATATCTTGAAACCAAGCTTTAAAGGAATTTTATGCTATACTTGCTTTCTGTCTAGGCCAAGAATCTCGGTGTAATTCTACTCAAAACAATCTTTAAACTCTTTCAACAATCGAATCAGCTTCTCTTTTTATTGTCGTTTAGCCAATCACTAATATATATTGCCCGATCTTTATTGCTATCTCCCAGGTTCATGTAATACCCGACTTTTTTCTACTTATTTCACATACTTTTGTACTTGATCTTATCCCTTTAAATATATGTTAACATCCCTTTCAAGTGTTAAATAATTGTTTTACCCTTTTTGAACATTTTCTAAACTTTTTAGGCACAAGTATAATTTCTCAAAACTTGAGGGGCTAAAATACAAATTTTGAAAAGTTATTAAAACTTCTCTATGAACATTCCTGATTCATTTATCCCTTTCATCTTCCAAGCTAACCAATGAAAGCTCTAGAGAACTCCTTCCAAAACCCTTTAATTTAAATTCTCAAATTCAATCATTTGTTTAGGAATTTTTACTTCTCAAATCAAATTAGTGATCTAGGAAAACTCTTAGACCTTTAATCCAACTTTACAAGTAAGTTTTCTTTCAAGTTTTGTATGATTTTCATGTTAAATTTCAAGTTTCTGAAGAAATTAATTTGTTTGATTTTGTTGTTTGTGATTTTATTTTATTTCCAAATGTATTTATGAGCTACTGGGACTTGATTTGTGATTTGAAATAACTTTTTAACTATTATTTTGATGAGATTTGAATGAGGGTTTTGACAATTCCTAATATGGTGATATATTTGAAGTTATGAACCCTAATTTTTAGACTTTTATCTTATTTTCATGAATGTTTAAGTCAACCTCTACTTGTTATATTCAATTATTGCTTGATTCGAAAATTCGGGTGATACCCAAAAGTGAATCCTTACCTCAATTTTTATCCTAATGGTATAATACTCTCCTAGTTTAGGTGATTCGAAGTTAGAGTTTTAGACCGTCAAAGTTAGGTCATCGAAATTGATTTTCAAGGAGAGTAACGTTTACGCATTTTTTTCGATATCTTATATATGGTTGATTTCGTAGCCCTAGAATAATTGATATTAAGGTAAGTATACTTATTTTGAGTAATGGTCATGAGGAAAGTATGTATATAATTTATGCATTCGTTATATAATGTATTATTTGTTCATTATTGCACTATGTGTTAATGAATGATTATTGGAAAGAGCTCATTGGGTCACTTGAGTGGAATTGGCTATGAGTGAGTGAATGAAATGATATACTTAGTACTATACTTTGTAAATATTATACTTAGTCTGTGGGAAGACAAGTGATAGACACACCGTTATGCACATTTGTCTACTCGGACGGATAATAGGTAGATTTGGATCTAGTGTTGGTGAGACTTTTGTGAACAATGAACTCATTGATTTGCATTTGCATTTTAATCATTGAAAATGTCTCGTATATTGTACTCTACACTGATTATATGCGTGTTAGCTGTAATTGGGTTTAAATGTTATTTACTAAGCATTACATGCTTACTCCGTTATTGTTTCCCCCCTTTGTTTGCAGTTGAGGACCAACTGGAGGTGATAGTAGGTCTTGAATCGAGTGTTGACTTCGGAGGGGATTATAGTACGGACCCTAGTTATTGGAGTTATTGTTTTCTTTTTACTATATTAGTGTGAGGTTTGTTTTTGTGTTTAGGCCTGCGTACATAAGGACTCGTTAGAATTGTCTTGTATATCGAACTTTCGATTGTTGTTTTGTTTATGGTTTGGTACTTGTATATAGGTGTAATTGGTTATATTGTGAATGGTTGTGGCTATGTTTGTTGTATATACCTCTTGTGGTCTATCTATCTTGGCTAATCTTGAAATCTAATGATAGGTATTATGGTTTCTTTATTGCTTTTATACCGTGCCTTGCATGCTTGGGGTGATCCCGAAATACGGCATGTCATTGTCTCATTTTGGGAGCATGTCATTTAGTGGTATTAGAACATAGGTTATTCAATCATGTGTCTAGTATTAAGTTGAACTGTTATTATTATGAGTGCAGTATTGGGGACTTGGACTTGTAAGTAACTCAAGATTTGGGACTAGCTAACCTCGACTGGGAATTACTGCGATTTATTGTTCTTAATGCTTAGGTGGGAAGTGGTTGAAGTGTGTATGCTATTTCATGATTAGTGTTTGAATAAGAATTGACAAGTGATACTTACCTTATCTGAAATGTGCTGGAAAATGGAATTTGAATTAAATAGATAGAAACAGGTTGTCATAACTCTGAAAAGGACACGTGAGTAGGGGACAGGAGCCAGCTAGGTACAGATTCAGGAGTCTGTTGGGACAGATCAGGGGATTAAGAGGGTAGATTTAGATTGAGCAACCGACACAGCAGCCACAACAGTTACAACAACCTCAACCATCACAGATACCTGCGCTAGTGATAGATTATGCCACCATTGCGGCGATTATGGGATAAGCAGTGCATGCAACTATTCATACTACCCTGTAATTCCTGCACCTAATCCACCACCATAGTTATAGGCTAAAGATGTTGACTATTACTATCGGGCAATTACGAAGATTAATATTCCTACTTTCAAGGGTAGACATAATTCAGTTGAAGCAGAAAAATGGCTGGGACAAATTGAGAAAAATTTAGATTTGTTGAAGGTACCGAAAAAGCACAGAGTCCCTTTAATAAAACCACACCTAGTTGGAGATGCAGCTAGATGGTGGAAGGGGGTGAGACCTATACTTACCCCTATGGGACAGATTTCACGGGTGGCATTCAAGGAGGCATTTTTGGATCACTTTTATCCTTCACATCTTAGAGTAGAGTGGAGAGATGAGTTCAGTTAATTTAGACAGCCTCCAGGGATGTCAGTAGTAGAGTAATCACAGAGATTTCATGCATTGGGAATGTTTTTTCCTGGGGTTATGAGTGATAGGGTGGAGAAGTGTGATCGTTTTAGGAGAGACTTGCTAAAGAAGATCTGGGAAAAAATAGTAGCAGTGGATACAAATACATTTGGGAAGCTGTACGATGCTAGTGCTCGTGTAGATACTTTTCTGAGATGGTAGGCAGCGAAGAAAACGGGTGATGGAAGTCCATATGTCCTTCCACAGAGACCAGTTTATAGACCTGCAGCACCTCCAGCTTGTAGTGCACTACCACCACAGCCACCAGTTCCACAGTTTTGTAGTTTCAGGCCCCAACAACCACAGGCGAGACCAGAATCACCCTTAGCTATCGTTGGGCCCTCTTGGGTTATTGACAATAGGAGAGGGATGCTATCTATGCCAGCTTTATCTCAGGCACAACCTTGTATTCTAGAGTGTGGGTATTGTCATTATTATCACATGGGAGAGTGCAGGAGTAGAGGTCCGGAGCATGTGTAGCCTATGGTAGTTTTGAGCACAGGATTAGAGACTGCCCTACTATCAGGCCAAGACCATTGCAGTAGCAGATGTCATAGGCAAGGAATGGTAGTGGCACAAGATCAGCTACAACTTGAGTCTATGCTATGACTCAGCAAGAAGCAGATGGATCAAGTCAGGTCGTGACAAGTATGGTGTTAATTAATGATATGCCTTCAACTGCTTTATTTGATAGTGGTGCTATGCATTTCTTCATTTCTAGAAGACTCGGTAGGAAGTTGAACGTTAAACCAGATTGGCTTGATATCCCTTATAGAGTAGATATACCAGGGGATAGATTATGAGTTCGATGCTAACCTAGTGCAACTTAATATGTCTGACTTTGACGTAATATTGGGTATGGTTGTCTCGCAATTATGCTCACCTAGATTCTAGGGAGATGAAAGTTGGTTTTATAATCTAAAGAAAGAGGAAATTGTGTATCAGGGTGGTATCAAGAAACCTCGATAGACAACCTATACTGATTCTATCAGCATTGTAGCCACAGAGGGCACTAAGAAAGGGGTGTGAAGCATTATTGGTTTATGTGATCAATACAGAAAAGGAGAGTGCCAAACTAGAAGACATTCCAGTGGTCCGGGAGTTTCTAGATTTCTTTCCAGAAGATTTACCAAGATTGCCTCCAGAGTGGGAAATAGAGTTTGAAATTAATCTATCACCAAAGACTGCACCAATCTTTAAAGCTCTTTATAGAATGGCCCCATCAGAGTTTAAGGAATTGAAGACGCAATTACAGATGTTGGTAGATATACAAATTTATTACCCAGTGTTTCTCCTTGGAAGGCTCCGGTATTATTTGTGAAGAAGAAAGATGGCAGTCTCAGATTATGTATTGACTATCGGGAATTGAACAAGATCACTATTAAGAAAATATCCCTTACCAAGAATCAATGATTTGTTTGATCAGTTGAAAGGTGCTGGGTATTTTCCAAGATACATATGAGAGTAAACTTCTGGTTATCATCAACTGAGGATCAAGAAGGAGGATGTTCCAATGAGTGCTTTTCGAACTAGATATGGCCACTATGAGTTATTGGAGATGCCTTTTGGGCTAAACAATGCACCTGCAACTTTCATGGACTTGATGAACAGGGTATTTCAACCCTATTTATATAGGTTTGTGATAATGTTCATTGAAGATATCTTGGTTTACTCACCTTTAGAGGAGGATCGCGAAACACACCTCAGATTAGTTTTACAGAAGTTAAAGGAGCAGAAGTTATATGTAAAGTTCAGCAAATGTGAATTTTGGTTGAAGAGTATAACATTTCTTAGGCATATCATCTTAGAGAGTGGAGTATTAGTGGATCCCAAGAAGATTGAGGCAATTGTTGATTGGCCTAGACTGAAAAATGCGATAGAGATTCTCAATTTCTTGGGTTTGGCAGGTTACTACAGGAAGTTTGTTGAAGGATTCTCTTTGATAATGGTACCATTGACTCGGTTTACCCAGAAGAAAACTAAATTTGTGTGGGATGTAGATTGTGAGCTAGTTTTTAGGAGTTGAAGAGTAGGCTGATATCAACACCATTGTTGACCTTGCCACCTAAGAATGGTCTGGGTTGTATATTGATGCAAAATGGTAGGTTCATTGCCTATGCCTCACAATAGTTGAAGCCTTATGAATAGAACTACCCTACTCATGATCTGGAATTAGTAGCCCCTATATTTGCTCTAAAGATTTGGAGACACTATCTTTACGAGGAGCCGTGTGAAGTATTTATAGATAATCAAAGTTTGAATACTTGTTCACATAGAAGGAATTTAATATGAGGCAGTGCAGATGGTTAGAATTACTCAAAGACTATGACTTGAAGATTAGTTATCACCTAGGGAAAGCTAATAGGGTAGCAAATGCACTGAGCAGAAAATCTTCAGAGGTCACAGCCAACATGTTGGTAAGGCAAATGGATGAACTTAATTTGGAGATTGTGGAGTCCATAGCCAATATTTCAGCAGCAAACTTGTGGTGCAACTGACCTTGATAGACAAGATTAAACAAGCTCAAGTTACAGATGCAAAGATAATTAAGATTAGGAACAAGGTGGAAAATGGGGATCCAGGGGAATTTGGGGTTGATAATAGTATTGTTTGGATGCAAGGACAACTCTATGTGCCTGCAAATGAAGAATTGAAGAAAGATGTCAGTGTTGAAGCTCACAATTCTAGATTTCTATTCTTCCAGGCTACACTAAAATGTACAAGGATCTAAAACAACATTTCTGGTGGAACAACATGAAAAGGATGGTTGCTGACTTTGTATCCAAGTGTTTGGTTAGTCTATTGGTAAAGGCCAAGCACCAAAAGCCCAGTGGTTTATTGAGTCATTACCTATTCCAGAATGGTAATGGGAGTACGTCACAATGGATTTTGTCAGTGGGTTGTGCAAGACCAGATTGCAACATGATTGCATTTGGGTTATTGTGGACAGGTTAACCAAATCTGTTCATTTCTTGTCCTTGACGATAGACTTCTACTCCTATGGATAGGTTAGTGCAGATCTATATGGAGAATATTGTGAAGTTACATGGTGTACCCGTTAGTATTATTTCAGATCGGGATCCAAGGGTTACTTAAAGGTTTGGACATAGTCTACCAACAAGCCATTGGTACAGAAGTGGTTTTGAGCTCTGCATTTCATCCCCAGATAGACGGGCAATTAGGACGGATAATTCAGACCTTAGAGGATATGTTAAGAGCTTGTGCCATTGATTTTAAGGGTAACTAGGACGAGCATTTGATGTTGATAAAGTTTTTCTACAATAACAGTTATCACAGTAGCATTGGCATGGCTTCGTATAAAGCTCTATATGGAAGAAAATATCGGTCACCTTTATATTGGGATAAAGTCGGGAAAAGAAAGCTAACAGGGCCAGAAATAATTCAAATTACCTTAGACAAGATAGCTATTATTCGAGACAGACTCAAGGCAGCTCAAGATAGACAAAAGAGTTGTGCAAATATAAAAAGTTAAGACCATTAGAGTTTTAGGTTGGGACAAGGTATACTTGAGAGTTTTATCGATTAGAGGAGTTATGAGATTTGACAAAAGTGAAAAATTGAGTCTAAGATTTGTGGGACCCTTCCAGATACTAAAAAGAGTTAGAAACTTTTCATATCAGTTGGCTTTACCTCCAGAGTTAGCTCGAGTGCATAATGTATTTAATATTTCACAGATCCGACAATATGTATCAGTCCAAGTCAAGTAATCAAATACCAACCTCTCAGTGGCAAGGAAGAATTGGTTTATGAAGAGGTACCTTTTCGTATTATTTATACTAAGGAACAAGTCCTTCGGCATTGGTCTATGTAGTTTGTTAAGGTTCAATGGTCTAACCATTTAGAAAAAAGACTACTTGGGAATCTGAATCTGACACACAAAACAAGTATCCTTACTTGTTTGTCTCGTAGGTACATTAAGTTTCGAGGCCGTACTTTTCTTAAGGAGGAGAAAGTTTAATACCCAAGATTTTTCTACCTAAGACTTGTTTCACATATTTTTGTACCCGATCTTATCCCTTTAAATATTCGTTAACATCCCTTTCAAGTGTTAAATAATCGTTTTACCCTTTTTGAACATTTTTAAGGTTTTCGGGCAAAAGTAAAATTGAAAATTTTGAAAACTTATTAAAACTTACCTACGAGGATTCCTGATTCATTTTTCCCTTTCATCTTCCAAGCTAACCAACGAAAGCTCCAAAGAACTCCTTCCAAAACCCTTTGATTTAAATTCTCAAATTTAAATCAAATTGGTGATCCAGGAAAACTCTTAGACCTTTAATCCAACTTCACAAGTAAGTTTTATTTCAAGTTTTGTATAGATTTCTTGTTAAATTTCAAGTTTCTCAAGAAATAAAATTGTTTGATTTTTGTTGTTTGTAATATCACATTTTATTACCAAATATGCTTATGAGCTATCAGGACTTGACTTTTGAGTTGAAATGACCTTTTAACTATTATTTTGATGAGATTTGAATGAGGGTTTTGAAATTATCAATGCCTAACCTGGTGATATATTTGAAGTTATGAACCCTAATTTTTTGACTTTTATCTTATTTTCACAAATTTAGGTCAACCCCTACTTGTTATGTTCGATTATTGCTTGATTTGAGAATTTGGGTGATACCCAAAAGTGAAACCCTACCTTAATTTTTATCCTAATACTATAACACTCTCCAGGTTTAGGTGATTCGGAGTTAGAGTTTTAGACCGTCGAAGTTAGGTCATCGAAATTGATTTTCAAGGAGAGCAACGTTTTTGCATTTTTATCAATATCTTGTATATGGTTAGTTTTGCATCCCTAGAATAATTGATATTAAGGTAAGTATACTTATTTTGGGTAATGTTTATGAGGTAAGTACGTTTATAATTTATTTGTTCGTTATATATGGATTATTTGTTCATTATTGCACTATATGTTAATGAATGATTATTGTGAAGAGTTCATTGGGTCACTTGAGTGGACCTGACTATGAGTGAATGAATGAAATGATATGTCACACTCATTAGATCTTGAGTACTTTACTTTGCAAATGTTATACCCAGTCTATCGGTAAGACAAGTGATAGACACTCCGTTATGCCTTGTCTACTTGGGCGGATAATAAGTAGATCTGGATCTAGTGCTGGCAAGACTTTTGTGAACCATGAACTCATTGATTTGCATTTGTATTTTAATTATTGAAAATGTCTCGTATGTTGTACCCTGCATTGATTATATACGTGTCATTTATAATTTTGCTTAAATGTTCTTTACTAAACATTGCAAGCTTAGTCCGTTACTGTTTTCCCCTTTGTTTGTGGTCGAGGACCAACAGGAGGCGATAACAGGTCTTGAGTCGAGTGCTAACTTGGGAAGGGATTATAGTGCGGACCCAATTACAGGAGTTAGAGTTTTCTATTCACCATATTAGTGTGAGGTTTTTTCTTGTGTTTAGGCCTGTGTACCTAAGGACTCGTTAAAATTGTCTTGTATATCGAACTTTTGATTATTGTTTTGTTTGTGGTTCAATACTTGTACCTCAAAATAGGTGTGATTTGGTTATGTCATGAATGGTTATGGTTATATTTATTGTATATACCTATTGCAATTATATCTTCACTGATCTTGAGGTCTAATGATAGGTATTTTGGTTTGTTTATTGCTTTTGTACTATGCCTTGCATGCTTTGGGTGATATTGAGGTGTGGCATGTCATTGTCCTGTTTTGGGGGTGTGACTGTTTATCTCTATTAAAGTGTCTTTAGCCTGAACACATACATCTTTTACCTGGTTAGCTGAACAGCCAATTCGTCAATCATGGTGGGATTCAGGCCCTCCTTATCATACTCATACACTGCATCGGCCCAGTTTACCAGTGAATATTATATTTTCCCTACTAGGGTCATTTCTTTCTTTTATTTTCTATGCCGAATCATTCTGTGACACTTTTTCGGCAATAACCCTTGCTCTTCTTCTTTCACGATACTATTCATTGGATGAGTTTTAACCACTTCCTCTAGCCTTCAACCAAGTTAGCCGAAATGTAGCTCTTTGTTTACAACTTTTCTCCTTTTCGTTGCAACTGGTGCCATCATCTTATTTAGCAATCTCCGATTTGCCATTTGCTTTATTTTAACGATCCGGTGAGGGCTGATGTTACTATAGTAGTATATTACCTCAGCTACATGCACTCTATCCATATAAGGTTTTGGGTCAACTTTCACTACTTCTTTCCTGTCCCCATTCTAAAACAAGTGCAGTTGATGTAGTGAAGATGGGACACACCAATCTTGTGAATCCATTCCCTTCCTAACAAAGCATTATAGGATGATGATAAAATTTCAAATACAAATAAAGTAGTTGACGTTACCAGTGATCTAATGATTACATTGATGGTCAAAATACCCTAGGTGTCAGTAGCTCCTCTAGTGAAATTGTTAACCACTATGTCAGTCGGCACTAGATTCTCAATTGACTTTCCCAATCTCTTCATCTTGTTAGCCAGCAAAATGTTCACTGTTGCCCAATTGTTGACTATCATTCTAGGAGAACTGGAATTCCATTTATATGACCGTACATAAATAAAGGCTTTAGATGACAAGCCATGTCGATGTTTCGCTTGCTTAACACCACTTTATCAGCAACGTTCTATCTTTTCTATGATTTAGATGCTCCCTTCAAGATCAGTAACCTCCAGCAATCTAATGACCTTTCCTGATTCCTCCTTTTCGGTTAAGAGTATCTCCGCCATCTCTAACTGGTTGGTTTTTTCTTGTTCAGCTTTATAATACGGCTATTCTTTTATCGGCATGAATCTTCTAGGCAATGCCACTACCATGCCTACCAGCATCAGCTCCAACCCGTCTACTTTTACCAAGGTTTTGCCCTTGCTGCTGGTTTCAATATCATCTCCGTCCTTAGCATTTTCGACCAACTTTCCATCTGTTCCTTCAACCAGGCACTTTTCTTTCTTTTCGTACACCTACTTACTTCTTAACTCTTTTGCTTTCCTATCTATCGTCTTCCTATATTGTTTCCACCTTTGCCACTTACAGTTTTGTGTTTTGGTCATTGTTTACGGATCAACTTTCCTCAAAAACTAAGGATGTTAAGCTACTGACCATTTATCCCTCCTTGGGTTGCTGGTTTAACCATTCTACGTCTATGCCCCCCATGCCTATTGATGTTTCTCTCTTCGAGCTGCCGTGGTAATATTGAATGACGTGTTCTTTCAGCATTGACCTTTTTGTATTCCATGTAACCAAATTCAACAAACTTTTCATATACATGGCTCCCCTATATGCTTGTTTGGCCTTGGCCTCGACGTTGACTCTTTAGAGGAAGCCTCCATTTGTAATTTTGATCACAACCGTCGTAACCCTAGCTTCGGCCACCAAGTCTTGCGTGGATATTAGGCCAGTCATTAAATTTGGCCTTTAGTAGTTGCATCAACTAATGTGTAGCTTCCTTCATTGTTGATGATTTTGTAAAGTCAAAACTTTGCCAAAATGTATCTTGAACTCTTTTATGGTCCTCCTTCTTTGGTTGTTTCCTTCTGACCTATAGAACATGTTTGAGGTTTTCCATCTATGACGAGGGTGATTGACTCGGTCTCTCTGGTTAGATTATTCCATGAAATAGACACATTGTTACTCTAATTTCTAATCTTAGATATTGAATGAAGTACCTATTCCAATTGAGAACGATAGTGATCACATCAGTATTCATTCAAACATCGCCGTTTAGATGAGTGGTCATGGACAGAGCCTCCTTCTACCATCTAGGTCATGTCAACTCTGCTATTTGAAGACAACTCCACGTTGACTATATTGATCCCCACCACATGTTGGAATGGATTTTTCTCCACCTTGTTTGTTCCTTTCTTGTCATCAAACTAGAATAGTCCCTTTTTGATTGCGTTTTGTATAAAATTCCTGAACATCATACAGTTGTTGGTTGAGTGAGACCAACTGTTATGGTATTTACCAAACTCATTATCTCATAATTCCTATGCCGTGGGATGTTTGTAATTCTTTGAAACATTCATACTACCATCAGCTCTCAAGTACTGTGGTCAAAGATAGCATCCAATTGGGTGATGTCAAAACTATAACTTCAGTCCCCTTCAATATGCCGGTTATTTGAGGCCGCCATTATCGATTGTATCATAGGTTATTGGGATTTTGTTTATACTAAA
Source organism: Cinchona pubescens (assembly GCA_025175665.1). Taxonomy (NCBI): domain Eukaryota; kingdom Viridiplantae; phylum Streptophyta; class Magnoliopsida; order Gentianales; family Rubiaceae; genus Cinchona; species Cinchona pubescens. Next base: position 3,999,320 of record JANKKI010000064.1, read on the forward strand.
GCCTTGTAGGTGAATGGGTTTTTCTCCACAATCTCAACTACATCTATTTCTTTGAACTATGCTGATTCACATGCCCTCCATGCACAAATGAGACTTCGTGATCCATCTCTTTGTATAACAAGTTTTTCTTTATCTGAGTCAATTCCTTTGCATCTGTAACTTCTTTTCTATGTTTGTTTTCTCCAAGTCGATCTATCACCAACTTGAACTCAATCTTTCTCCTTGCAACTTCCTTACCCATGTCTTTTCTCATCATGGTCATGTTGCTCTGTATCACGTTCATCATCTTGCACATTTTTCTTGGGAAAGACTTGTTGATAGATTCCCCAACAAGATCAACCTGAATGCATCTTGAGTAGGGTTAAAAGCACGAAATGTATTGACGATTACTGCACCATCACCATTTTACCGATCTTCGCTTGGCTTTCTTATCAATAGCAAGCCAGGTTAAGTTTAAAAGCTTAAATCTTTTGTCTTGCTGACATGATCGATTTGGAGGGGGCAAGGATTGAGACTCGTTCACTTTAAAGAAAGACAAGATCTGTCAACGCATCTCTTCCTTAGGAAGCCAATAACTTTCTAGTTATTTTTGCCAGAAAGCTTTGAAGGGGGGTTTTGAGCATAAAGATTCCACTAACCCAATTTCGAGGTAAGGACCTCTTCGAGAAAAGAGGAATAAGACCTCAATCTCAACCTCCTGAAGAGCATTGCTCCTCAACCTACTTTCATAATGCTTTCCTCAAAATTGAGGATCCTTCCTTTCACTGAATCCTCATTCTTTGTCATTCTTGTATGCTTAACAATTCCAACATTGTCCCACTGGGCGTGCCAAACTTTGTTTGTGCTAATTTCAGTTATGTGGACCAAAAGTGACAAACAAACAACTTTACTGTTCTAGGTCAAGAGTTGTTGAGCGTGTCATTTGCTTTAAGATAATTGTAAAAGAAACTACTTGTTGCCCCTTTTATAATCTACTTGCTGCTTGGAACTAAAAAACAAAAACTAAATTGGCTCAGAATCAGATATGAAAGGAAACCTCCATTAATTTGTGACATTGACTGAAATATACAAAAAGAAACTAATGAACATAATTACAAACATTCCTAATGGGCTAACAACTTGTTTGAGCAAACTAAGATTCCTATAACATAACTACGACCGTAATCAACAAGGATTCAGCGACCAACGACTGAATGCAACTAATCCATCCTTATAGTATCTAAGTTGTGTACTACAAACTAAGACCCTAACTAGAGGTGTTTTGGGAGTACCATTGGTCTTCTTTCTTTTTTCTATGTTCACTTTTCCCCATTTTCCCTATTTCTTCTTTTCTCAAACTGTAACTGCCGTTAGCAATTTTTGGTTTTTGAATTTTCTCAACCGTTCCCTCCAATTCCTCTTTTCATCAATTAAATGAATTACTAATGTTCTGTGTTCCCACATTTTTTGTTGTTATCATGGCATTTGCATGCTGCCCACGAACTGACCCAATCCTACAATCTTGCTTAGTTGTGATCTTTTGGCTTTGCCTTGATTTGGCCCTGCTTCTATGTTTCGATCGAAGTCCGTTATCGATTAGTGATTACCGATTTGTATCAACAGAAAATATCATTTTTTATCTGTTCGTTCCCTAGCTTGATCTAATTGAGTTTGTATGCTAAAAATTATTTTGAGGTATTTGTTTCATTTAGTTAATTTTTGTTAAAAAAAGAGATGGGTTTGGAAAGAACTTTTGGAGGTACATTTTGGGAACTACTTTACTTGGTCAAAATTTTTATAGGAACGTACTTGTTTATTGTTTAAGAAAAATTTTCCAATATATTATTTGGAGAAATTCTAAAAATAAACATATGGGAAGTGGCCTATACAGCTTCAACATTTTCTAAAATATATTTCTATAAATACAGAAATAATATTAAATATTTATATCTATATATTGATTTTATATGGGTATTTTCATGGTAATATACCTTAGTATTTATCCACTCATTATAAGCACCAATATATGTCATGAAAAACAAAACTGTTCTAGAGAAGCGCGCATGAAGGTTTTTTGTAGTACCTATTATTTATTTGTTAAACTTATAAAGCAAAAATGTTATTCCAATTCCTTAATAATTTTAATTGATGGCTGATTTAACTTAACCATCAGGTATATCAGTTGTTAGTTGAGAAGAATTTTGTGTTCTTATTTCCAGCTCTAGCTTTTTTTATCTTCATTCTACCTTGCATCCAATATTTTTGTTAGCAAAACTTTTTCCAAGTTTAGAATGATGAATTAATTTTCACATTTAGCTCTAGGCTTGTCCTTTCTTTTAGGAAGTTAAACTTGGTTACTAGTGTTTGCCTCCAATCGCCACATAACATACTTTATACTTTGGGAAATAGTTACATAGACCGATCTTTGATCTCACTTTGTGAACACTCAGTAGTCTGAATTAAACATTATGGAATAAATGATATTAGCTTATATGAGTAAGATTATATAGAATTTAATCTTGACCACAAGGCTTGTTGGTTTTGCCTCCAAACAATACAACTTAAATAAATTGGTTTTCCACCATTTTCACTCCCTTCATTTTTTCTAAAAACCTTTTGTCCCACATTGGAAACATTTTGTGGATTTCGTCAACATATATGTGTTTGATATTTTAGCTTTGGCAACATTAGTTGGGAGCCTACACTATGCATATTTAGTTGTTTGTAAAATTTTCCTATACCACATGCACTCTCACCCAACGCATCACGGTGCGTACATGTAAACTGTTAGAATTTTGCTCCATCTATGTTTTTCCTTCCTATATTTTTGGTCTGCTAGAGTTCTTATCTGTCTTTACTTACCAATTCCATGTGGAACTCTACTTGTAAAATTATACCTGATTTTAGTATTCACTCTAACGTTCGCACTTGAGTTCACATTGTTCGTCCGCGTACTACATTTTCTCCCAAAACAGTCTTGTTATTTCCAAACTCAGGCCAAATTGTTCACTATAAATAGAGGCTTTGAGTCTTCTTCAAAATACATTGATAGCTCTTCTACTGCTTTCCCTTCCTTGATACTGATCGAGTAGTCCTATAGTAGCTAAAGACCTTACTTGCGAGTGCATGTGACCGAGGTTGTCGTTGTATCTTGGAGAATGACCATCCGATGACTCTTTTTCACTAGTGGATTATGACCCCATGGGGGACGAAATAATTTTCAAGAACAATGATTACACTCCTCGACTTTCTTTGTTCCAGTTTCAATTGTTGTTGTGTCCATTTATTCCGACAATCTTGAAAATATTTTTTCCATATTGCTATGATGGACAATGTTGGTATTCCTGACATGTCCAAATTACAACTGTTCGATGGCAAGAACTACAAAACTAGTCTAAGAAGGTTCTGTTTTATCTGCATACCCACAAAGTGGATTACGTCTTATTTGGAGATAATGAACCACAGCACCTCTTAAATCCACTAGGGTTTAAGCTGACGATAACCAAACCGGTAGGGGTCACGTACTTAAATTTTTGACTAATGCCCTGTTTTGATTTGTTCCACTCATATAAGTATATTAAAGAAATATGGCTGGTTTTGGAGAAGAAGTAACACTTTAAATATGCTAGAAAGTAGAAGTACGTGGTTAGAAAGTTCTTGGATTTCAAGATGCTGGATGACAAACATGTCATCTACCAAATCCATACATTCCAGAATAATATTTGGGATATCAATCAGGAGAGCATGAAAATGGATGATATCTTCTCGGCTGATGTACTAATCGAGAAACTTCTACCATCCTGGAAAGAGTACAGGAACAAGTTGTAACATGACAAAACTGTCTAGACGCTTAACAAGGTAATATCTAACATCCAGATTGAAAAAAGCAATGGTGAGAAAGACAAATTTGATGTCTCATGAGTTCGCAACCAAGGTGAATCTAATAACAAGCCTGAAGGAGCTTCTCAAATTATAGCTTCAAAGGCAAAAAAATCATGGATCCAAGAAGGGTTGGAACCACAACAACAGTTAGAAACATGATGGCCAGAACAAGCTGTCTGGTAAGTTGAAAAAGTCCGGTAAGATTATAAAAGTCTAAAGAACCTTGCTATTTCTATAGAGTTATAGGTCACAAAGCAAACAAGTGCAAAGTTTGACAAGAGCAATAATTAACAAATCAAGTCAACCTTACTGAAGACAATGAGCTAATTGTTGTTGTTGTCATCGAAGCGAATTTAACTTACAATGTGACTGAATGGATTATGAATTCTGGAGCCACGTAACATATTGCTGTAGACAAAAATCACTTCCTTGAGTTTGAAGGGATGAGCAAAGTGGAGCAAGTCTTTCCTTGGTGATATTCGTGCTACTCCAATTCTAGGCAAGGGAAAGGCTCTTTTGACACTTATCTCTGGAAAGTCTATTACTTTGACCAATGTGCTACATGTTCCATTCATGAGAAGAAATTTAATTTTTGGTTAGCATCCCAACTTTTCTTAATAAGGCTTCAATTAAAATTGTTTTTTAGGGTGATAAGTAATTTTGATCAGGAATGAGGATTTTGTGGGAAAGAGTTTTTGTTGTGGGGGCTTATTTGTATTTGATGCTACTTGCAATAGAATGAATAAGAATGTTACTTTTGCTTATATTGTTGATTCTCTTGATATGTGGCATACTAGATTAGGAAACATGAATGCTGACTCCATTAGGAGAATGAAAAATACAAACTTGATTCCTAATCATACTGACCATAAGCTCACAAAATATGAAATTTGTGTGGAAGCTAAACATCATAAAATATCCTTTAAATCTGTTGAAAGAACTAGTATTCCTTTAGAATTAATTCAAAATGATCTTGGGGACTTTAAAATAATATGTGTAAAGGTTGAAAGAAATATTATATCTCCTTTATTGATGATTCCTCAAGATACACTAAATTATATCTCCTAAGTCAAAAAGATGAATATGAAGACATATTCACCAAATTCAAAATAGACATGAAGTTGAAAATTAGTTAGAGAAAAAAATATTAAAAGACTTAGGTTTGATAGAGAAAGTGAATATGATTCCAAATTGCTCAAGAATTTTTGTAAACAAAATGGAATAATTCATGAGACTACTTCACCTTACTCGCCTCAATCCAATGGGGTTGAAGAAAGGAAAAATTGGAATTTTAAAGACATGATGAGTGTAATGTTAATTAGTTCTGGGTTACCTACTAACATGTAATTGCTTGTCATATTCTTAATATAATACCTTAGAAGATAAGTTTAATGACAACTTATGAACTATGGAAATATTATGCTCCTAACTTTGGGTATCTCAAAGTGTGGGGTGTCTAGCTAAGGTAAGAATACCAAATTTTAAGGGCTAAAACTATTGACAGTGTCTTCATTGGATATGCACATAATAGTGCTATCTATAGGTTCTTGGTTTTGGAGTCTACTTATGTTATGAAAACTAAATATGCCGAATTTTTTGAGAATAGATGTTTTTCTGATGAATAAAAATTCTGTGAAAAATGTTGTCTCAAGAAATTCAAGATTTAGAAGGACATGATAGTCAAGAAACTCAAGAATTGAGAAGAAGTAAAAGGGCAAGAGTGGAAACTAATTTTGGACCTGATTTTATAACTACTTTCATAACTTAAGAAAATTCAAAAACATATAAAGTGGCAATGAATTCAATTGACGCTAGTTTTTGGAAAGATGTAGTTAGAAATGAAATTAGGTCCACCATGAGAAATCACACCTGAGAATTGGTAGATTTTTTGCCTAGAGGTGTAAACTCATTGGGTGTAAGTGGGTGTTTTGAAAGCAAGTAATGCCTGATGATTCTATTGATAAATTTAAGGCATGTTTAGTAGCCAAGGGATTTACACGAAAGAAGGCATTGATTACTTTGACTCTTATTCACCAGTCTCTAGAATCAAATTTTGGTAGTCCTTATTTGCTAGAAGCTTATTTTGATGATAATTTAAGTGTATGAGATTAACTCGGTCACAAGAGGTTATGTTTTTACTCTTAACGGAGGTGTTGTTTCTTGGAAATCGTCTAGGCAAATATGTAATGCTAAATCTACCATAGAATCTGAGTTTATTGCTTTAGAATTAACATGTTCAGAAGCATAATGGCTTGGAAATTTATAGACTGACATTCTTTTGTGGCCAAAGCCTATACCTTCTTCTTTTTTTTTTCCATTGTGATTACACGCAGCGATCGCTATAGCCAAAAGCAAGATATACAATGGGAAAAGCAGGCATATCTATTTGAGACACAATATTATGAGATAGTTCATGAGAAAGGGAGTCATTACTATGCATTTTGTGAGGTTTGAAAAGAATTTGGATGACCCTTTAACTAAAGGACTGAATTGAAAGTTGGTCCAAGATATATCGAGAGGGATGAGACTTAAACCTGTTGATGGGAATTGAATGTGAAGGCAACCCAACCTATAGCAGTGGAGATCCCACGAGGTAGGTTCAATAGGCAATAATAAGTTATCAAAGATATTCTATTTGCACTATCATATGTGGTCCCTACCTATGGTGTAAATAGTTCTTATTGTCTATAAATTATGAGGGTTGAGTCAATGGCTCTTAATGAGTTTATATCCTTTATAGGTAGTTTGTGGTAGTATACACTTGATAAATTTGCCTATATGAGTGTGGAAGTGGGGACTACTTCCTATGAGACTAATAGGTATGTCTCTTGAACATTAATAAATGTCTAGGTAGAGTGAATGGCCCAAAAGGCACCAAACCAACAACTTATAATAGATCGAAGTCGAACATGTGCTCAGCTTTAGAAGTATGTATTAAGGGGGAAGATTCAAGACCTTGGTCACCTATTTTCCATATCTTTTCTGTTAAATATACTAAATGCGATTCAATTCTACAAAATATCAGTATTTATGTGTTAGATTTCTTTATTCAGTACCAGATTCGTATTTTTTTGTCATGTGGAGCATTGTTGGTTTTGCCTCCAAAAAGTACAACTTGAGTAAATTTGATGTCAGAAGTTTCCTTCCATTTTTACTCCCTTCTTTGTGAAAATCTTTTGTTCCACATTAGAAACTTGTGGTGAATTTCTTCAACATACATACATTTGGTGTTTTAACTTTGGGAAACACTAGTTGGGAGCCTAGACTATGCATGGTTAGTGGTTTCTAGAATTTTCCTATACCGCACTTGTTTGGTGCGGTGCAGCACGGTGTGGTGTGGGGTGGTGCGTGCATGTGAATCGTTAGAGTTTTACTCCTACATTTTTCCTTTCTATATTTTTGGTCTATTAGAGTTTTTATCTGTCTTTGCTTACCAATTCCTTCCTATATTTTTGAGTTCATACTAGTTTTGACACTGATGTCCACACTTGTGTTCACATTGTTCGTTCGTATATTTTCTCCAAAGGCAGTCTTATTGCTTCCAAACTCTGGTCGAAGTGTTCACTATAAATAAAGGCCTAGATTATTTCTTCAAAACACACTGAAAGCTCTTCTTTTAATTCCTCTTCCTTTCTCTTCTGTTTAGTACTGAGTAGTCCATTAGTAGCTTGTAACCTTGATTACGAGTGCACGCAACCAAGGCTATCATTGTATCCTAGAGAGTGATCGACCATTAAGTCTTTTGCACCAACAAATAACGATCCCGTGGGGAGAAAAAATTACTTTCAAAGACAGTAATTATGTGTCTCGGCTTTCTTTGTTCCACTTGCGATTGTTGTTCTATCTATTTATTCCAACAAGGCCTACAGGCGGGGCCAAAGGGCCAAGACCGATCTACCTGACTATTTTTCTTATATTTTATAGGAAATACTTCAGAAAACCTGATTTTTATCCCTACTTATAGACCCTAATGTGTAGAATAAATGATATCAACTGATGTAAGCAAGATTTTATAAGATTTAAACCTGAGCATAAAGGTTTCAGGTGGGATCCTAAATCGGATCTACTTGATCATAAAGTCTTCAGGTGGAATCCAAAATCGGATCTACTTGAGTATTTTCCATACTTAATAGGTAAAGAGATATCTTTATCTTCTTAAGACTTAGTTTGGGAGTTTAGGAAAGAAAGGAAACGAAGAGAAAACTTAAGTTATGAGGAAAAATAAGAGAAGAGAAGAGAAGAGAAGGATTCCAATCTTTTTTTTGGGAATTTTAGAAATAATTTGGATACATAAGTCATTAAAATTCTTGTCTCTAATGTTTTAAGGACAAAGTGGGTATTTTTAAGAAAACACAAGCTTTCACTAAATTTCACTCCAAATCTAATCTAAGTTACGCTATTTCTATAATCAAATGTGAGTTCCTAAACTATATCAGCTAAATTTCTTAATAAATAATTATTGTCATCCTACAAAAATTATTATTATTGTCTTTGTACTTGTAAATATCTAATGTTCAATATTAATAACCGTATAAATAACATATTAAAAAATAGGGATATCAAATTAATTACTAATTAGATTTTAACTAAACTGTACTTTGTCTAATAAAAGTTGAATACTAAATGTTTATTGTTACTTTTAAATTATTATAATAGCAAAATACAAGTTGATAGGCATTGCAGCTATATATTGCTAATCTTATTCAATCAAACAAAATTTATAATATTTAATAACGACCTTTTCATTTACTACTATACAGATTGATAGTTTTAATATAATGAATTAATCACTAAATTTCACATTATAAATTTTTAAATGGAGATAGATTATTTTTCACTGTTTTCCTATTTTTATGATATAATTCCTGTAGTTTTGCAAAAATTTTATTTAAGAGAGATTTTATTTCCTAAATTAGAAATTGTTATTTAGTATTTGCACACAAATGATTGCTTCATCAAGTTAGTTCCAAGAGAGGTATAGGGATTCAAGAATAATCAAATATTTTAATGCACTTGATAAATTAAAAATTTTTAGAATAGAAGTTAAATAATTGGAGAGAATAAAGGGTTCCAATAAACTCTATAGATTGTCAACATTTTTCAAGCTACACTACCCTCTTTGATTACTTAACTTACATAATAGATATAATAATAAACTCTAACATAAGTATGTCCTGTATATTTCCTGCCATATATTGTGATCCAGCTTGAGATACTTAAACTTTCCTATTTTTTAAGTCAAATAGAGTAACAATGAGCTCATTGGAGAATATTTCAATAATTCTCAATCGAGAAAATAGATTTCTATTTTAAAAATTGTAAGGTAGATGTGTTATTCACAAAACACAATTATTTACATTTTATGAAATTGCTTGAACTAGTAAATTAAACAAATTTCTTATATTTCTAACAAAGTATATTTAAAGAAAATGCATTAAAATCACCTATGAATAAATATTTCTCTAAACTCTTACAGATTATAAATTTTTTTTTGGCTTAGTTAAACATTGAAACAGAAATTATATAGGCAAAAATTAAGTGAACTAAAAAAATCAAACAATTAGTATCTCTAAAGGTATTTTACTTTTTAATTCATAGTAATAAAAATCAAATAATTAGTATATTCAAATATATGAACTACGTGCTCCTGTACTAGTATTATAAAAAAATACTAGAAAGAATGTATATGAGACATGAAAGATATTAACTAGAAAAAACCAGTTAAGTGAAAGTTTATCGACGAATAGCAAAGATCAAAGTTACCGGTATAAGATATCCTATTCCCCGGAGAAGAGCAGATACAATCAATCATGGAGATAGCATTATGGAAGAGTTAAAATAAGGATTCAAAGTTAGAAGAGGATCTAGAATACTTGAAATTCAATTGGCCATCAGATATTCCATGTCGCAGAATCAGCTAATAAAATATTGAACAAGAATTAGTTGGTGACTTTACAAGATAAAGAATCTCAATATCAGATTTGAGGGCTTAGGAGACGAGCAAAGAGAGAGTAGGTAAATCAGTTAGCATAATAGCTAGGATTGGATTTTGAGTGCAGAATTTCGGAGGCAACTGATTCGAACAATGCTCAATTACCCTCTCTCTGTTTCACAAAATGAATGAACATTAATTACAATCCACTTCCTTATAAGCTGAGAAGGTCTAGATAGCGTAGAGAAGGTATTATTATGAAGTTACCTTCTTTTGTTCATCATTGATTTATGTATAACTTTTGCTTAAACATGAAGGAATTGCAATTGGAAGGACTTTTACTCCACTAAAGAACCATCAGGTGGATGGAAACAAAGAGATGATTGCAATTGGACTGATGAACATAGTTGGCTCATCCATATCGTGCTATGGAATAACAGGCTCACTTGCCTTCTCAAATCCTAAAACTATCGATTCCTTTCGTATCCCCTAAATCGCACTGTGCCATTATCTGTAGAAATGCAACTGAATGCCTGGTCGTATTGCTGGTTCTTTCTCTAGGTCAGCTGTGAATCATAATGCCGAATGCAAAACTGCAGCTTCTAACATGATAATGGCTATCACTGTCATGGTCACGCTCCTCTTCCTCATGCCACTCTTCTAGTGATGATGCTAGAATTGGATTCTAGGAGGAGAGAGAAAGTGGAATATACGAGCTGCAAGTGTGTGTTTGATTATCTGAATTGTGATTATATTCTGAATTGTCACCGTTTTACTAGTAGCACTCAAGCCCCCTATTTGTAGATTTACACGAGGAGGCTTAAGGCTATCTCTATGCTAGCTCACACGAAACTCAATTACATAATTGCCCTTAATGAGGCTGCCACGTAAGCACTTCTAGAACAATCTAGGTAAGAAGTTATGAGTGTTACTAATTCACATTATCATTAGTCCCCTCGGCTTGGTGCCGAGCCTAGTGGAGAGGGACCGAGCCGAAAATGGCTGTTCGCAGTCCCCAACCGAAGACCAAAAGCAAGAGTATTATACCGATCCGAGGTGAAGCCTTCGGGACAATTTCCGATCCGAGGTGAAACCTTCGGAATAATTTCGGATCCGAGCTGAAACCTTCGGAATTATTTCGCAACCTCTGCCTATCCGAGGTCATACTAGCAGCATTAACTCTCAAGGGTGACGTTTTCGTTGAGTCCCCATGCACTAATTTCACATTTAATGCTCTGCATTATTTGCTCCGATTTTGCTGCAGAACGCCTCGCACTACGCTCTCCGTAACGCCAGTACCATGTCCCGATTTCCACGCCAAAACTCCTCATTTTACGGGCCGTAACTTAGACACGTCTAGATGTTTACGCCAAAATGCCTTGTTTTAAGCGCCGCAACGCCAAATAATGTCATCGATTTTCAAGCCAAAACGCCTCGTCTTTCCCACCTAAAGCCTTTTTTCATTTCGAAACCATCAATTTTTCCCCCCAGAAACACAGAAAATTCTGGGTGAACTTTCTCCTATTTATACCCCCATTCACCCCCAAATCTCCTTTCTTCTTCTTACTTACCTTCCTCTCACCATCTTTTACTCTATTTTGTCCCAGAAACTTACACTCCCTCCTTCTTCCTTTCTGCGCTCATCCCCCAAAGACTTATATAATTTCCTCTTCCTTTACCCTCCGCCGTATCACCGCTGCCGATTTCCGACCGCCGCTCTACGCCACCACTAGACACCACTCGGAGCTTTTTCTTAAAACTCCCACACGCTCTAAAAACTGAAGACTATGGCAGCTGTCTCATTGTACAGAGTAGAATGTAATATACGAAGAACGTGCACATCAGGCTCCCGACCCCCGAGGACCGAGGCCATTTGCCTCCACCTGGTTACCTAACGGTCTACCAGGAACAACTCGAGGCGGGGCTGAGGCTCCCCATAGCCCCTCTCTTAGTCAACCTTTCAAACCACTGGGATATCAGCATATCCCAGCTGACCCCAAACGCACTTCGGGTCATCGCTGGCTTCACATTCTTATGTAGATTACACAATATCCCCCTTCTTTAGACACATTTAGGATGATGCTGAAATTATCCCGGTTACAAAGGGATTTTTTTACATCTCCCCCCGAACGGCGGGCAAACAGCTCACTTCGGGTAACCCATCATCTATTCATGACTGGAAAAATTCATTTTTCTTTTTCGATACCTCGACCCTTCGATGCCCCGGGGTCCATGGAACCTTATAAAAGAAAACTTAAAAACCAAGAATGCCTCTCCACCGGACTCCCTTCATGCCCGGAGGCTCGTCGAGTCAAACCTCCGAATAAACTTCAATAACCAACCGGCCATCCTTTCAAACAACATTCTGGCCTGGGCAGGACTATTTCCTTCCCATGACATCCTGCCAAATTACGACCCTCAACAAGGTCATTGTCATTTTTCTTTACTCATCATTTTCATTTCGTTTCATTTTTTTTTATGTGCTGACCCCTCATCTTATGCAGAGCTCGGAGCATTCCTTAGGGGACTAGTGTCCGCCACACCTGCGACCGGTACAGGCACCATGAACCAGCCCTCCTCATCAGCAAGTGGATCTTCCTCTGCGACCATCAACATCCCATCTCTTATGCCGAGGCCACTACTTCTACTTCTGAACCCCTGAACTGAACCGGGGCAGCCAGTTCGCCAGAGAGGCAAGCCGGAGAAGTTGCTCTGGCTATCCGCCCCACCGAATTCGAGCCAATTCGGGTTACAAGGAAGAGGACTAGGAAAGCTGCTGGCCTTAGGGAGGGTCCTTCCGCAATGACACTCCCTTCCTCGTCATCGCCACCGAGGTCCAATTTTCCGGTGGCAAGGGTTCGGACCCCGGGGACTGGCTCGGGCAACGTCCCCCTATCCAAACAACTCATCACCTAATATGGTAAGTACAACTGGACCTCATTTGTTCCCATTTCTTAACCTTTGTTCAGTGTTGTGAGTTAAAACTTAGATTTTTCAGGTGATAGGAAATACACTCTCGAGGAGGAGAGGAAATCTGCTGGGTCACAGGATGTGCCCTGGGTCGGCTGTCTGTTGACCCTCTGCCAGTTCCTTCGACCTCGGGGAGCTCTGACTTCCGACCCACCCTGCTGTCGATCGATGTTAATGATCGGGCCCAATTTCTGAGGGTGGCTCGGGAGCAGGCCAAAATGGTGGCTTTGCCTCGGGATGTGGCCTATGTCAAAAGGCTCACCCCTCAACAGAGGCTGGACCAACTTCACGTCGGCCTGATGAACGTAAGACTATCTATCCCTTTGTGAATTTTCAATCTTCGGTACCTCATACTTCAACTCACACAACTAATCATTCTGCCTTTGCTTGCAGGCAATTACAATTTTGCCAGCCCTCACAGATCGGGAGGCCAACTTCAGAACTGCCTTTAACTCTATAAAGCAAGAGTTAGCCCATGCGAAGTCCAGCGTGACTCAGGAAGTGAAGGAGGCCGTGGACGCCAATGAAATGAAATGCAACATCGAGGTGGGCAAAAAATATGACGAGTGGAAGGAAGAGCTCACCGAGGTGAGGGACAAGTTTTGGCAATCCGAGCTGGAGAAGAAGACCCTCGAAGTGGACGTTGGCGACCGAGACAAAAAGGTCACAGATATCATCTGGAGCAAAGGGTTCTTCAACTTCAAGAAGAAGCTCAGCTGGCCGACGCAAAGCTCGCGTCTCGAGAAATGGAGCTGCGGGTCGAGGGAAGAAACCAATTTGTGGCCTCGGCTAAAGCAGATTGGATGCTGAAGGAGTTTACGAAGAAGGTCTTCTCCATGGGGTTCACACTGGTGAAGAATCCTGCTTTGTACGAGGGGCTACCGTATGATGCTTCCGTCACCGAGGAGGTCATCAACGGTCTTCAAGCCCAACTTCTGGGGCGACTCTGATGATCGAGGGTCCGAATTGAAGTCGAGGCCGATCCCACGAACCAGGCTTCCACTTCCAAAGGATCAGAAGTCTCTTATACACATCTTGGGCTGACGTAATTTTGCTGTAGTAGTTTGGAACCTCTTTTGTAATAGTTAGGAACTTCTTCTGTAATAGTTAGGCCTTTTAAATAAAACGGTCAAGTTCGGATAACTTTGTCTCCTTGATAAGATGGCATCGGCATTCTTTGTTCTTGTCTTTTTACTTGCTTTTCAATCTCTTTATTTCCTGCATTTAAAACAAGTGTTTTAAGATATAAGTAGGCAAACAACTTTCCCTATTTAAGCATTCCAAATGAAAACATTCCTTAGACAATTTTTTATGTTGGAATGACCCTTCTGGGCTGAGGCAAAAAGGACCAAATTTGGCTCCTTGTTTTTGCCTCAGCAGGTCTAGCAGGTCACCCAAGAACCTTTACGGATTGGAAATTCCTCCATTTCATTTTGCATAAAGGGGGTCGCTTAGTTTCTACCCGTGCGGGGAAACTGTTCAGCCGGGCCTCCCAATGTTGCTTTTTTATTGGACTTTGTTTCGAACTCTCGGGGACTGTTAAGCCTCGGTCCTCAATGATTTGCTTTTTTGTTCAACCGGATTCGAAACTCTTAGAGTCGGAGCAGCTAGAACATCTGACAATGCCTTGTCCGAACATCTGAGGGTTGGCGCGGCTTTGTTTTGCTTGGGGGTATTGGCTGCTAAGCCTCGGCCCTTGAGGGGGGACTGCTAAGCCTCGGCCCTCAATCATTTGCTTTTTTGTTCAACTGGATCCGAAACTCTTAGAGTTGGAGCAGCTGGAACATCTGACAGTGCCTTGTCCGAACCTCTGAGGGTTGGCGCGGCTTTGTTTTGCTTGGGGGGGCTGCTAAGCCTCGGCCCTTGAGGGGGGACTGCTAAGCCTCGGCCCTCAATAATTTGCTTTTTTGTTCAACTGGATCCGAAACTCTTAGAGTTGGAGCAGCTGGAACATCTGACAATGCTTTGTCCGAACCTCTGAGGGTTGGCGCGGCTTTGTTTTGCTTGGGGGGCTGCTAAGCCTCGGCCCTTGAGGGGGGACTGCTAAGCCTCGGCCCTCAATGATTTGCTTTTTGTTCAACCGGATTCGAAACCCTTAGAGTCGGAGCAGCCGGAACATCTGACAATGCCTTGTCCCAACCTCTGAGGGTTGGAGCGGCTTTGTTTTGCTTGGGGGGGCTGCTGAGCCTCGAGATGGCCCTCAATCATTTGCTTTTTTGTTCAACTGGATTCGAAACTCTTAGAGTTTGGAGCTGCTGGAACATCTGACGTTTGAGAAGGGACTTTTATTATATTCCTTGATAATATTTTTTCAAGTTTACAATATTCCACATTCTGGATATAGGATCCCCTTTCATGTCAACCAACTTGTAATAGCCCGAGGTGTGAGCTTCTATTACACGATAGGGTCCTTCCCAGTTCGTATCTAACTTCTTTGTCCCCTCTACACGGCTGGCTTCGTTCTTCCGAAGTACCAAGTCTCCGAGCCGAAGGTAGCGATGTTTTACTTTAGAGTTGTAATGTTTAGACATGACTTGTTTGTACTTGGCTTCCCGGATAGATGCATCTAACCTCTTCTCCTCAAGTAAGTCAAGGTTAGCTCGCAGAGCCTCATCATTCAGTTCTAAATCACCGAAGGATACTCGAGCCCAATCTCGGCAGGGATAACAGCTTCGGACCCATAGGTTAAACTGAACGGAGTATTTTCGCGAAAATTGAGGATCAGCGACCTAGGTGAAGTGCTGCTTATCCCTACGTTAGCGCAGAAGCTCTTGAAAGGTTCTCCTTCAAATTATTTTCCATTATCAGAAATAAGTACCGCAGGGATACCGAATCGGCAGACAATGCTTTTCCAAAAGAATTTCTCTATATGCTTTTCCCGAGATTGTTGCCAGGGGCTCGGCCTCGATCCATTTAGTGAAGTAGTCAACCGCTACTACTAAAAACTCAAGCTTGCCTATCCCTCGGGGAAGTGGGCCCAAAATATCAATTCCCCACTGAACAAACGGCCACGGGCTCTGAATGGGAACCATATCCGAGCCGGGTCTTCGTGGTATCGGAGCATGTACTTGACACTGATGACACGCCCGAACCAAAGTATCTGCAGTGTCAGAATGTAAGGTTGGCCAGTAGTACCCAGTTAGCAAGACTTTGCGAGCTAAACTCTGAGGACCGACATGACTTCCGCATATGCCCTCGTGTACCTCGCGTAGAACATAGTTAGCTTCGGATGGAGTGAGGCACCTCAGCAAGGGGCACAAATATGCCTTTTTATATAAGATTCCGTTAATAAGTGTATACTTGGTGGCTCGGTATTTGACCTTTCTAGCTTCGGCATGATCCTCGGGGAGTTTCTCATTATTCAAATAACTTATCAGGGGTTCCATCCAACCGAGATCCGGTTGGATACAAGAGATTCTTTCGGAGATGTCAACAGATCTTCGTTCCCGCAGTTCTACCAAAATCTCTTTCGTTAAATACGAATATATTGCCGAGGCTAGTTTTGACAGAGCATCGGTGTGCGTATTTCTTGTTCGGGCAATCTTGATGATGTCTACTTTTTAAAAATTTTCAATCTAGCTTTTGACCTCGGCTAGGTACTTTTGCAAAATCATTGCCTCGAGCCTCGTAATTTCCTAGGCTTTGATTCACAACAAGCTGAGAATCAGAACAATCTTTAAGGTAAGAGCACCCATCTGGTGGGCCATTTTTATCCCACAGATAAGGGCCTCATACTCAGTATCATTGTTGGTTGCCTTGAATCCAAGTCTTAGGGCTTAAGTGAGATAGTCCCCTTCTGGAGATTGGATTATTATCCCTGTCTCCGGACTCACTGCGGAAACTCCGTCAACATGAAGTTCCCATGCAAGGTCTTCCCTCATTTTTTGCTCTTTTACTGGATCGGTTGTCAGAATGAGATCAATATTTTCGATGTCACAGCTTTCTGCAATGAAATCGGTGAGAGCCTGAGCTTTGATTGCTGTCCGAGATCTGAATTCTATGTCAAACTCAAACAACTCTACAGACCACTTTAGCATTCGACCTGACACATCTGGTTTGTTCAAGATATTTTTCAAAGGAAGGTTGGTCAAAATTATTATTTTGTGACCATGAAAATAAGGTCTCAGCTTCCGAGCCGACATCACCAAAGAGAATGTGGCCTTTTCAATAGGAGTGTAGTTCTTCTCTGGACTTTGAAGCACTTTGCTTACGAAATATACAGGGCACTAGTTACCCTGTTCGTCTTGCCTTAATAGGACCAAGCTAACTACTGGTTCGGCAATCGAGATATATAGGTATAGCGGTTCGCCTTTCTGAGGAGAATCGAGCTTCGGTAAGTTACCTAAATATTCTTTAAACTCTTCAAAGGCTTTTGAAGCTTCTTCGGTCCATTGAAAACCTTCAGTCTTCTTTATGACTCGGAAGAATGGTAAGCCTTTCTCTGCTGATTTGGACAAAAATCGATTTAGGGCAGCCATTCTACCGGTTAGTCTTTGAACCTCCTTCATCGAGCTGGGAGTTCTCATATCAATTATGGCTTGCACCTTTTCAGGGTTTGCCTCAATTCCTCGGTGAGAGACAATAAATCTCAAAATTTTCCTGAGGGGACCCCAAATGTACATTTTTGGGTATAAGAGCAGAAATTTGGATGGATCCAAAGGATAGTTATCCGTACCCCCGGATCGATACAACCTTGACTCGTTTGTTCGGCTTTTAACCACCATGTCATCAATATATACCTCCATGTTTCTTCCTATTTGGGACTTGAAGGTCTTATTGATCTACACTGATAGGTAGCTCCGGCATTTTTGAGTCCGAAGGGCATCGTAGTGTAGCAATACGTGCCTCGGTCAGTGATGAAAGAGGTTTTCTCTTCATCTTCTCTAGCCATGTATATTTGATGGTAGCCTTTAAATGCATCTAAGAAATGTAAAATGTAAAATCCAACAAATGAATCTACTACTGTATCGATCCGGGGGTACGGATAACTGTCCTTTGGACAAGCTTTATTTAGATCAGTAAAATCTTGGTACATTCGCCAAGAAGAGTCTGGTTTTGCTACAAGGACAAGATTACAGAGCCATGTGGGATACAATACTTCTCTAATCAATCTGGCTATTAAGAGTTTGTCCACCTCAGCTTCGATAATCCAGTTGAACAAAAAATTGAGGGCCGAGGCTCAGAAGCCCCTGGCCTTAAACTCGGTTGGGAGAGTAGCACAGATCTTGATTTTTCGATCAGGGAGGCTCGGATCTAAAACTATCTCCTCAATTTGAACCTCGTATTGGGTCTCAATCTTTGCCTTGCCCTTTCCTTTATGCTCTGGAGGTTCGGGGATCTTAGTTGCTCGCATCCGGGGCTGCCCGATCTCTTCCCTCTCTTTCTGACTGGTCTCGGACTTTTCAAAGCCATCCCACGGGGATGATGCATCGAAGGTTTACAAGTAAGCAATGTCTGCCTTGGACATCATTTGCGATTGGGTCTCGCATACACATCTAGATAACAGGCTTGGGCTTCTTGTTGGCCGCCAATGACCGTTCTTTCAGACCCATCCCTCAACATGAATTTTATCCCAATGTGGAATACGGAGGGAAGGATTCTGTAGGTGTACTGCGTGGGTTGGCCGATTATCATATTGTAGGAGCTGTCCCTTTTGACGATGATAAAATTGGTCATTTCAGTTCTGTGCTTCGGGGGAGTTCCAAAACAGAGTGGAAGCATTATTTGTCCCTCTGGCACGATTGAGTCTCCGGTGAAGCCCACCAATAGAGTCTTGAAAGGTTTTATTAAAGAATGATCCATATGCATTTTGAGCCAAGCACCCCAGAAGATTATATCTGCCAAACTTTCTGTGTCCACGAACACACGGTGCATTTCATATCCAGCCACATTTATGTGAATTACCACGGGGTCATTGTGTGGCATTCGGCTGGGGACTGGGTCTTCGGAGGTGTATCCCAGGCTCATAAATGGCCTTAGTCATTTTTCCCGATCCTCTCCTGAAGGAATGTTCCTGGCATACTTTTTTCGGGCTTGTTTGAGTCTCCGGTCACCGGGACCTCCAAAAATTATGTTTATCACCCCGGCTACGCAGATTTGTTCATCTTGATTAGCCACGGGGCTGTTTCTGTTCTCGCCATCCCGGATCTGTTGACGAGGTGGCGATCGAGGTTGCGTCAAATTTCTTTGGTTGGCACTGTTCCTCTAGAACTATGCCGCAGTTCGGCAGATGAACTGCTACAAATGACCTTCCTAGATGGCCTTCTCAATTTCAACTTTCAAATGATTGCATGCCTCGGTATGATGACCGTGTTGACCATGGAAAGCGCAGTACTTTGACCGGTCTCTTTTGTCTGAGGCTGAAACCATCCGAGGAGGTGGTTCTAGAAGACCTAAGTGTTGGACTTGATATAATATTTCTCTCCTCGTCACATTGAGAGGTATGAAGTCTGCATCGGGATGGCTCCTTGTTCGCGGGGGTCGGTTCCCGATGTTATACACATCTAGAAAACCACCCGGTTAGCCATGGGTGTGGCCCTGGAATAGCTCAGTCTGTCTGCGACTCTCAGCTATTTTGAGGAAGAGGGGTTCGGAGTCTTTAGGACTTTTTCTCTTTGTGTATCATAGAGTTCTCTTTTTGTCCTCTTTGACTCTTCACCCCGGATAAACTCCGATGCTCTTTCTAGAAGCTCTAAATAGGAATTTGGCATTCTTTTGGCCAATTCGGCCTTAAAGACACCTGGTCGGATGCCGCTGCAAAAAGCAGCAATCAGAATTCTTTCATCAACATTTTTTATTTGGACCACCTCATCATTGAAACGGTCTACAAATTTATTAAGTGACTTATCAGACCTCTGCCGGATGTTCATGAGGTGCGATGTGTCTTTCTGCAATATTGATTTACTCCTGAAGTGACTCAGGAATGACTTCGCCAAGTTGTGGAAAGTAGCAATTGAGTTCGTCGGCAATTTCTGGAACCATTTTTTTGCCGGGCCTCGAAGAGTCGTTGTAAACAACTTGCATCGGGTTGCATCGCTGTAACCATACAGGCTAGTGATTGCCACCACGTGTTGTAGGTGATCTGACGGATCAGATTCTCCTTTGTAGCGATCTAGGTCCGGCAACTTGAATTGTGTTGGAAGAGGTTCGATTTTGATAGAGATTGTGAACGGATCTCTATCAATCTCTGCCGTAGCAGGAGTATTCAGGAGCAAATTGTTCTTCTTCAAAATCTCTTGGATCTTGTTTTCGAGGTTTTGCTCCTCGAGTTGTTTTAAAACAACCGAGGAGGGTCCTCGCGATCCTGATTTTCTTGAAGAGTGTGCGCCGAGTCTCTCGCGCATCAGTAATTTTTTGCTTGTCGATGAATGTGACTCATCTGATTGCTCATTTGAGCGCGACTTTGTTAATTTGTGTCGCAGATCGACTGGGCTCACCGCATCGACCGGCTCTTTCCAGGTCTCGGCCTGGATCACGCTTCTGTTCAGCTTGTTGAGCGGCCACTCGGTTCGAGCGCTCGGACAGAGTTTTGCTCTCGCGTTGTTCCACGAATGCTCGAAAAGACTCAAAGTGATCAGCAATGTACTTCAGAACATCATTTTTGCTTTTGCTAAGCCTCGGTGGGTGCACCGACATTTTCCAGTTCATCGATTTGCACTACGAGGCGCTGATCGCTCATTTCGGCGTCTTTGCTGGCAGTTCGTTGTGTTCCACGGTTCTTCATCCTTGCAAAAAAGAAAACAATTCAGATGACTGAGAATTGATTGAAAGTGATAGAAATCAGTAGATTCCCACAGACGGCGCCAATTGATGATGCTAGAATTGGATTCTAGGAGGAGAGAGAAAGTGAAATATCCGAGCTGTAAGTGTGTGTTTGATTATCTGAATTGTGATTAGATTCTGAATTGTCACCCTTTTTAGTAGCACTCAAGCCCCCTATTTATAGATTTACACGAGGAGGCTTAAGGCTATCTCTATGCTAGCTCACACGAAGCTCAATTACATAATTGCCCTTAATGAGGCTGCCACGTAAGCACTTCTAGAACAATCTAGGTAAGAAGCTATGAGTGTTACTAATTCACATTATCATCTAGCATACCCCAAATGTAGAGCCATTGTTGTCACTGCAGTTATAGGCCTTATTGACATCCCTGCTGCCTATCAAATTTGGAAAGTAGACAAATTTGATTTTATTGTCCGGCTTTCTGCATTCTCTG
This sequence comes from Cinchona pubescens, assembly GCA_025175665.1. Taxonomy (NCBI): domain Eukaryota; kingdom Viridiplantae; phylum Streptophyta; class Magnoliopsida; order Gentianales; family Rubiaceae; genus Cinchona; species Cinchona pubescens. The sequence goes on from JANKKI010000064.1 coordinate 4,020,299, forward strand.
GGGTTCTTTTTATATCCTTTCAGGGAGAGCTCTCTACACCTGCACGTAAAAAAATTTGCCCATGTTTCTTGAGCACATTTGAGATCCAGACTTCGCATTCTTTGACAGTAGTTTTTGTTAGTTTGTAGCGCCAAGAACCACATCAATTACAAAATTGATTTGTATATGAAAAACAAAAAGTTGTTTGTATCATCAATATAATACAACAATTACCTTATTTTAGCAACTTCTCAGTAATTCTATTCTCAAGCAACCCAAGTGTATTGTCTTGTAAAACGTCCACACTCTGTTTATTCTCCTAAAAATATATTTAGATGTTCTATCATTTGTTTTTTGATAGCCAACCAAAACAGTAGTCAAGGTTATTCATAGACTTGTTTGATATCAGGGGTCGAATCAATCTTAAGATTAGTATTTAAACTAGTACATGGGTTAAGTCCCTGAGTGAGTTATTTATCTACTAACTTGATTTAGCAAGTTTGATCACCCTTAAACTCTTATACCAATCTAATCAATATTTCGTTTGTTGCGTTACTAATCTCATCAGTAAATATTTATCAGACTACTAATTGATCTATATCCCAACAAGTAACAATAATATCCATCAATACATCAATTATTTATTTTGAAATAAAAAATTAGAAAAAGGTCCCTTTACATACAAAATAATAGTTTGTAGTTTCTACCTTACTACATTTCATATGGGCTACTGTCAAAAAATTAGTTCCAATACATCATGACTTTCACACTCTAATTGGACTCTAAAATCATTTATAAAATATTTATATAAGTAAACATAAATGTGAAAACTGTCTAACACAACACCGTCCGGTTCTTTTGAGTCCAATGAAATCAATTTAATGTACTTTCTCGTTATTTGAGAATGATGGATTGCTTGTTGAGCAGTTATATAATTTAGATAAATAATTAATACATACATAATACAATATCTCCTGTACATAGTTTTTAATTCAACATCAACTTTTGACAATTCAAATTTATGTTCATAACAATTAAATATACATAAACCTCCCAAGTTTAAGGACAAAAAGATTTTGCAGTGGAATATAATTTAATAGTAACATTTATAATTATATTTTTAAATGGATCTTGTTCAGTGTGTATATAACTTTCATCACACCCACTTGTTTACCTAAGGTCACTAACTCAATGACGGAATACATCATTCTATCATATAGCAGCACAACAAATGTAGACTTTATTATTTCATAGTCTAGAACAAATTTAGATATCTATTCTTGAATTTTTATTCCCCACTATTGGTTCATGAACTAGTAAAATAATTCAATACTATGTAAGTAAAGTCTTATTGATATTGTATACCAATTTTAATTAAAGTATATCCAAGATAAATATTATGCACATGAAAAATAAATTTTGTTAATCAAATAATCTATAAATAATCCTTTGACAGTATATAATTCTAACAATCTCCTACTTGCACTCAAAACTAATCATACATGTATTTTACACCCATAGTTTCAAGATGTTTCTCAAACACTTTTTGAGTTAAAGGTTTAGTGAATGGATCAACTATATTATCAACAGAAGCAATTTTTGCTGTTGTAACATCTCCTCTACATATGATATATATATATATATATCACGAATTAAGTGAAATCTACGTTCAATGTGTTTTGTTCGTTATGAGCTCTAGGTTCTATAACATTTGCTATTGCACGATTATTATCATAATATATAGTGATGGAGGCTCAACCGAAGGAATAACACTAAATGCTTTCACAAACTTGTAGATCCAAACAGGTTTTTTTGGAGCTTCACTTGCAGCTATATATTCTTCCTCTGTGGTAAAATCTGAAGTAGTATATTGTTTGCAACTTCTCCAAGTTATTGCACTATTACCAAGATTGAATATAAACTCAAAAGTATATTTTCCATTATCTATGAATGTCAGATTGAAAATCTGAGTCTTTACAACCATGGATTGTCAAATCCTGACTTCCATATACGAAACAATAATATTTGGTCCTATTTAAATATTTGAATGTATATTTTACTGCTATCCAATGTTCAAGACCAGGACTGAATTGGTATTTACTTACAACACTGATCGCTTGGCTTATATTTGACCTAGTGCAAAGCATTGCATACATGAAACTTTATACAGCTGAAGCATAAGGAAAGTTATCATCTTTTCTCCCTCTTCTTGTGTTTTGGGACACATTTGATTTCAGAGTTTAATTCCATGCCTAAATGGTAAGAAGTCTTCTTGAAATTTTCATACAAAACTTAGTCGGTATCTTATCAATATAAATAGCTTGAGAAAGATCTAACATCCCTTTTTTTGGTCCCTAAATAATTTGATACTAAGAATATAGGATGCTTCTCCAAGATCTTTCATTGAAAAATGACTAGATAACTATTCTTTCACTGATAACATTACACCTACATCTAATTCCCAATAAGTAAAATATCTCAACACAGAGAACAAGAAATATAATAGTGCTCCCATTAACTCTTTTGTAAACACATGGTTCATCCATATTTTCTGAAAAACCAAATGATTTGATTGCTTCATCAAAACGGATATTTCAACTACAAGATGCTTGTTTAAGGGCATAAATAGATTTTATCAATTTGCATACTTTTGACTTATGGTTATGAGATATATAACCTTTTGGCTGGTCCATTTCTTGAATGTGACTATTGAAGAAAGCAGTTTTTACTTCCATTTTCTGTATCTCATAATCAAAATATGCAATAATTGATAAAAGAACTCTAATGGAATTAAGAACTCATAATTAATTCCAACCTTTTGAGTATAATTTTTTGTCACTATCTTTATTTTGTAGGTCTCTACCTTTTCTGTAAGTCCAAGTTTTCTTTTGTAGATCCATTTACAACCTATAAGTTAATACATTTAGTTTATCTATTAAAATCTAGACTTGATTGGATATACATAAAATCGATCTCTAATTGCATAACCTTTCCCAATGCTCAACATCTTTATCAATTAATGCTTCTTGATAAGTAGAAGGATCTATATCAGTCTTTGGTAAATCTTGTTTAACAAATTGATTTTAACTAGTGGCTTAATTATCCTTTTACCCCTTCGAGGCTTTTGTGTTTCAATTAGATGATGAGATAAATTTCTTTGTTCTTCATTTATCTCAATCATTGGCTCATCACCATGTTCTTCAAGAACAACTTTGGTTCTATTTTCATTTAAGCTATTAATCTTCCTCAATAAAAATAGCATTCCTACTTACAAATACTTTTTGTTCAATAGGATTATAAAAATAAAAACCAGTAAACATTTTGGGATAACCTATAAATAGTACCTATCAGTTCTTGATTCCAGTTTGTCCATGTTAGACTTTCTAATATGAGTTTGACAATCCCATATTTTTAAATGGTTCAAATTGGGTCTCTTTCCGACCCAAAGTTCAATGGAGATGAATTTTAGGAACTGACTTCGTAGGAACTCTATTTAATAAATAAATAGCAATTTCCAAGGCATAACCCCAAAAAGAAATTATCAACTTTGACATGCTCATCATAGAATGAACCATATCTAATACAGTTCTATTTTTTCTTTTTACTATACTATTATATTGTGATGTACAAGGAGGAGTTTATTGAGAAATAATTTCATTTTCTTTTAAGTAGTCTTTAAGATCATCTAACATATATTCATCACCCCTATCTGATCTAAGGATTTTAATACATTTTCTAATTTACTTTTCCACTTCATTGCGGAATTCTTTGAACTTTTCAAAAGATTCGGATTTATGTTCTATTAGGTATAAATAACAATACCTAGGAAAATCATCAATAAAAATAACAAAGAGAGAAAAAATCTCTCTTGCTAAATGATTAAACGGACCACAAACATGATTATGTATTAATTCTATTATACTAGTGGCTCTAACCCCTTTTCCTGTAAAAGGAATTTTGGTAATTATTTTCTTTGCAAAATGGCTCACAAATTGAAAAAGATTCAACAATTAGACATTTTAATGGGCCATCTTGTACCAACATATTGATACGATTAATATTAATATGACCAAGTCTTAGATGTCATAAATATGTTGGATTGCTATCCCTTTTCTTTTTCAAGAGTTGCACATTAGAAGAATTATTTTTCTCAATACAATTTATAGAACAATCTATAGGTTTTAGGAAATAAAGACCATCTTTAAGAAAACTAAAAACTAAAATTTTAGTATTTAATTTGATAACAACCTTGTAAGAAAAATGCAATGAATATCTAGAAATAGCAAGTTTAGAAACATAAATCAAATTCCAACGAATTGATGGAATAAACAAACAGTCTTATAAAACTAAACTTGTATTCATTGATAATTCTAAATAGAAAGTTCTAATGGCGACAAATGCAACTCTCCCTATCAGTTAGTCTTCGGGTCTTCTTGAACCCTTGCAATGTATTGCAAATGTGTGACTTTGGAGTGCCATAATCCATATACCAACTATTAAATAGACCATCTATTAAATTAGTTTCAATGATAGAAAATTAGACATACCTTCAAAAAGTTTATCATTTTTCAAAATAGCTAAATAAATGCGCCAATTTCTCTTCCAACGACCAGGCTTGTTGCAATAGAAACAATTTTCTTTGACCTTTTATTTTCATTGCCCTTACCTTGAGTCTTTTTGGTGAGTTTGTTATTTTTCTTGAAATTATTACCTTTAGGTTTGAATTCAGATGATTCTCCATTTTCTGTCAATAAGACAAATGGCTTATCCTTATTGATAAGGACTTCAACTACTTGCAACATATTAAGCAGTTCTGGTAAAGTTACCTGATAAATTCATAATTGTGCTATATTTTATGTGCCAATTACCACGTTTTTATGTGTTGTAAGTAAGATTTGAGTTATTATTGAGCTTAATTTGGTTCTTCTTAGTTTTTGTAGGGTTAAAGTGAAAAAGAGCTGAAAAAGATAGAAATGACCTGAAAGAAAATGCCAAGGCGGGAACATGCATGAGTATGAAGTCATTTTAGATGTTGTTTCATATTTCAAACATAATTTTTGAGTCAAAGATCTAATTGAGATGATTTTGGGTGATTTGGAAAGCTATTGAAGAGTTCTACAACTTTTTTGTTTGGAGTTTTCCAGGATTCGATAGGCATCTTGTTCAAAATTGTAAAGTTGGAAAATGTGTACTCGCGAGGAGCAATTCTGATACAGTTTGGTAGATTGATCATAACTTTCTTATCTGAGCTCTAATTGAGCTACAACTTTCATGTTTTGAGTTTTGCCAAATTTGGTCTACATCAGGGTCAAAATCGAAGCCGAAAGTGATGCCCAGGGCACATGTGCTGGGGTTGTGCAGCGCATGTGCGCTGGGATCAGAAGGGAACTTTTCAGTTCTGCATGGGGCTCACATGCGCCCAAAATAGTCAGTGCATGTGCGCCCGAAACAACAGAATGGCGTGTTTTTGAGTTTTTGACAGATTCACACTCTTCGCCCGGTTGGACTTTTTTTCACCCGATTTCACGTTCTTATCTGTAAACCTTAAATGTAACCCTAAGTACTCATTATAAATACCCCAATTAGGGTGAGAAAAAGAGGATTGACACTTTATTTTCTAGTTTATCTAGGGTTTTCAGCAGTAGAAAATTATTGTTCATTCTTCTATGGCACTTTGTGCCTAAACCATTTTCTTGGTCGAGGGATTTGAAGCCATGGTCAATTCTACTATGTTATGAGACTTTTTGTTCTTGAATTTATTCAATTATATGTCAAGTATTGATTATTTTTCTGCAATTAATTTTATGATTGTTCTGTTTAACTTATTATTGCTTCAGAATATTAAGTTATTAGAATTAATCTACTGCTAAATTGTTTTAACCGCGCGTGCTTAATTCAATCTGTGAAGCAACTGAATTTGATAATTACTCGATTAGTGTTATTGAATTTAGGAAAAATAATCAACTAATTGGCATAACCGTGTATGTTTATGTTTAAAATGTTAGCCTAATTGTTCTTGTTGATTTTAAAGCTTCTATTAATTAATCTTTGACGCGTGTCTGGGTTGAATTAATAGTTTGGGTTAATTGGATCGCTTGTTGAAAATTAACCAAATTTAGAAAGAAACAAGAATCAACTTTGAATTGAAATTCGAGTTAATTCTTCAATTAGTGCTTGATATATAATTGAATTATCTTGTGTGTCAAGGATCGACTAGTGAAATTGCCATGGTGGATATGACCGAAACCAAGATTTTCCTTACATCGAATTCTCTTTAGTTGTTTTACTGTTTTGGTTTTTAGTTCAAAAGTATTCAAGAAAACCCCCCTTTTTTCGTTTAGTACAAGAATAAACTCTGTTCTCTGTGGGATGACCTGTACTTACCACTACTACATTATTTTTAGAGTTGTTAATTTGGGGTGCCTACGACAGCATTACAACTCTGCATTATTTCATACCATTACCTCTATTTTGTTCATGTTAAATTTAACACAAATTGATTGATTATAAGAATTAGGTAGGGATGACAAGACTAGATTAGTTTTTGTAGTGAAATCAATTTTAGCCCCAAGCAAGTCAAGTTCATTAACGAAGGACATCATCTTAAGCATATGCTCCTGCATAGGAGTGCCTTCTATCATTTTGTTAGATATCAAATTCTTCATAACAACTTGGCAAGCATTTTTACTTTGCTCACCAAGCTTTTCTTTTAGGTTCACCATCATGTACCTTGCTGTAGGTAGACCTTCATGTTGCTTTTGCAACACATTAGTCATGGAAGCTAAAATATAACATTTAGCCAATTCATCTGCATCATACCAGTTATCAAAAGTTATTTTTATTCATTAGTGGCTTCAAAATATACTCAAGGGGATTAGTGTTAAGGACAAAGTTACTTTTTTCAGTAGTAAGAATAATGTTGAGGTTTCTTTTCCAATCCACATAGTTTAGACCCATCAAAGATTCTCATTCAAAATCTTAGACAGTGGATTAAAATTAGGGATACTAAATCTTGAATGATCTGCAATTTAAACAATACAAATAAGCGCATATTTCTATTATATTATTCACCATAGCAAGTGGTGGTTTCATTGATGTTTCTATGCAAACCAATACCAGTAACACTTTTTTTCCCTTTTACCCATGAGATTTGCTCATTGGGAATTTTGTCTTCCCTAAATGAATGGGAGTTTTAGTATCCTATTGAATAAGTGGGAGTTTTTTCTTTGTATTTTTTGCGATAGATGAAGATGGAAGATTCAGTGAAAATAGATCTAGCTTACCAGATTTATTTTTGTAATTTACATTAGAAGTTTAGTGGCATGTCCAAAACTGTTTAGATTTGGTACAAGATTTGTCTAGCCCTTTGAAGTTAAATCTAGAATTTTAGATCTGTGTAGATTTAGATTTCTAGATTTTTTGGAGTTTCTTTTTAATCTGTTTGTAATATGTAGATCTGGTTGATTCATTTATAATACTGCATTTTAATCAGTCATAATGACTGTTTCTTCAGTTAATGAAATTTGATTAATCAAAATATATATATATATATATATATATATATATATATAACAATTATATTCAACTTTTTGTGTAGGTATCAGGAATTTTTACTTTTATGTATCAAATATTTCTTTTGAAATCAATTTCATACATAAAGTAAAAGCAAGTAAATCCTACTTATCATAATCACATCTCATGCTAAAATTTTATTATGATCTCTGATTTCCTTTTGCCTTCCAAATTAATGTGCCTTCTACCATTTTGGTTAGGCACATAATTCAGTTAAGTGCATATCATTATTTACGCAAACTATGAGCTTGTGAGATCATATTACTATTTTAGCAAATGCTCCCAGTAGTCATAAATGTGCTCATCTTCCTAATAAATAAAAATATTATTAACTAAAATCTAATCTATCCTTTTAGTTTCAATCAGACATCAGTTTAATAATATATGTATTTACAAATAATAGACAGCCATAGCAATCATTTATATAAAATAATTTTATTTAGCACATAATAGTTGCATAGGTAAATAGAATATGTGAAAAATTGATATCTAATATCAAATATAACAAGACAGTTATAATTCACAATTTAACAATAACAATCAACTTATATGTAAATATTTTTTATTCGTTAGGAGACAATTCTTTTATCACATATAAAATATTTAAATAGGATCAAAAAATTTTCAACGCCAGAAAATATTACACAATCACCATATGGTAAATTGGTAAAATTGGTACATACCTATTTGTAGGAAAGTTGTTTGCAGAAAATGATCTCAAAATTCTAATATTAAATAGCATCCAGGATAACATCAATAACAGATCAAATTATGGTTAAACCTATAATCACAGTAATAATCAAAATTATCAAAATTATAATTAGACATAGTAGGCTTTGATACCACTGTTAGTTTGTTGCCCCAAAAACCACAATAACTACAAAATTAATTCATTTATTAAAAAGAAAAAGTTGTTTGTAACATTAATAATACAACAGCTATCTTATTCTCTTTTGTAGCAACTTCCATTTCAGTAATTTCTCTTCTCAAGTAATCCGGGTGTGTTGCCTCTTAAAGTGTCCACGCTCTATCTGTATTCTCCTAAAAATATATTTATGTATTCTATCATTTGCTTCTGATGGCCAACTAAAATAATAGCCAAGGTTATTTATAGACTTGTTTGTTAGAGAGATTTACATGAAATTCTTAGGGATTTTATTTCAAAATATACTATATATTAGATAAATTAGTTTTGACTGATTCAATCTGATATCAAGCATTTAATCAATTTTACTATTATTTAAACTGATACATGGGATAAATCCCTGAATCAGTGACTTATCTGCTAACTTGGTTTAGCAAGTTTCATCACCCTTAACCTCTTATACCAATCTCATAATTATTCATTTTCTTACATTACTGATCTTATCAATATATATATATTTATCAAAATACAATTTATCAGTATCGCAACTAATAACAATAATATAATACATCATTATTTATTTTTAAATTAAAAAAAATTAGAGAAAATTGTCCCTTTACATACAAAGTATCAATTTGCACCTTCCACTGTATTACATTCTATATGGGCTACTGTCAAAATATTATTTCTCATATATTATGACTTTCATATTCTAATTGAACTCTAAAATCATTTATAAAATATTTATATAAATAAATATAAATATGAAAACTATTTAAATAGCACCTGCCAGTTTTTTAAATCCAATTCTAATAAAATCAACGAAATGTACTTTCTCATTATTCGAGAATAATGGATTCCTTGTAGAGCAGTTATATAATTTAATTAATATATACTTAATCCAATATTACCTGTATATAGACTTTAATTCAGTATCAACTTTTGGCAATCTAATATTATGTACATAATAATTAAATATACATAAACATCTCAAATTTAAAGACAAAAAGATTTTGCGGTAGAATACAATCTAACAGTAACATTTATAATTATATTTTAAACGGATCTTGTTCAGCGTGTATACAATTTACATTACATTCACTTGTTTGCCTAGAAGGTCATTACCTTGATGACGGAATATATTATTCTATCGTATAGTAGCAGAACAAGTATAGATTTTATTATTTCATAGTCTATAGTATACTTAAATATCAACTATTAAATTATTATTCTCAACTATTGATTCATCAATCAATAAAATAATTTAATAATATCTAAGTAAAGCCTTATTGATATCGTATACTAATTTTATTTAAAGTATAACAAACAAACAAGCAAACAAACTAAATTTTAATCTCACTAAGTAAGGTCGGAATTTTATTTAAAGTATACCCAAGATAAATATTATATGCATGAAAAATGACTTTTATTAATCAAATAATCTGTGATTATAATTCTAACAGTTTTCTTGAGGAAACAAAGGTTGCTGTAAACCAAGTTTCCATGGGAGTTGATTGGTATTTTACTTTCCCAAATAGCAAAACTTCTGTTCTGCTTCAACTCTTTTTCATTTTCAAGGTCCTGCAAATTACCAGGCTGAAAACTGTGATGTTGGTCTTGAAACATGCCAGGCACAGATATTTATCGCAAACTTTACCATTACAAAGAGCTGTCAAAGTCCGCTTTCTCATCTTAGGCGTTGAAGCACTAATTAACTTCTCTAATACTACCATTACAAAGAGCGATTAGTCACTGCTTTATAACTTGTAAAAAATGTTTACACTTCGCAAATTCTTTGATCCTGTTGATCGTATGTTCAGTATTAGGCTACTAGCTAACTTGCCCTCATCAATTCTGTTATGTTGTGTTTGGATCGATAAATTTAAGAAATGATATGAAATCTACTTATTTATTGAAAATATTTGTAAAGTTAAAATGGATGAATTTCAAATCCATCTAAAATAGAGAATTATTTGAAATATTTCAATTCACATTTTTTATTTTGGGTACATTTAAAAGTCATCAATTTTAACCTTACAAATCCCAAAAAAAAATGGATAGAAGATTATGAAGCAGAAGTAACGAAAACCGAAAAGGAATCCGGACTAAGAATTTTAGTCATACTGATTTGTCCGATAAGCATCAGTCAAATTAGGAAAGCAGAAAATTTGAGTACCAATATATATGTGTACAGATTAATAATCCATTTATATCTATATCTATATCTATCTATACTATGTATAAAAGTATGAGTTACTTTAATGTTTTTAACATTTGTTTTGTTCCAAAAATACTCTCACTTTGGTACTTCACAGCCATTTAAAGAAAGGCCATTAATGGAAAATTAAAGGAATCGAATTAAATTCAATTTATTAAATAAATTTGAAAGTCACTAAGAATTAAATGTATAATCCCATTAAAACTCATCATAACCAAAAGAGTAACAAAAAACTAAAATTCTAATAAAACATTAACAATTTTCCAAACAAAAAAAAAAAAAAAACATTAGATATAAACAAAATAGGAGTATTGGGGAAAAAAATTGAGTCTCAAAATTCATATGTATATGACAATCATCTTTGAAATTTTTTCCCTTTTCATAGACATATTTATCAATTCTAAGATGAAATTAATGATGATTATTTTATTGTGAATTAGGAGCTTGATCTAATAAAATTATTCAGAGACAAAAGAAAGTTCAATCCTCTATAAATCGACTATAAAATCTATAAGTCTTTAGATCCATAGAATATTATTTTTGAGATTTTAATTGTTACATATTGATTAATACTTTTATTTTACTTCATTGAATGATTACGAAAAATCATCGATAGTGTATAACTTTTACTCTAGAAAAAGCATAATATTCATTTTTTCCTTTTACTTTTCTTGATTGTTATCTACAATAATATAAAATGTTGAAAAAAATAATCATTTCTATGAGAATAGATCATTTTTCAAAGCATTAAAAGGTTTTAAAACCATTTAAAGAAAGAGTGACAAATTAAAACAATGAAATTAAATTTAACTTATTTAAATAAATTCAAAAAGTCACTAAGAATTAAATGTCTAATTCCATTAAAACTCATCATAACAAAAAAAGTAACAAAAAATTAAAATCCTAATAAAACATCAAGAATGCGTCCACCAAAACATTATATATATATAGACACACACAAAGAGTATAGGAAAAAAACTGTCTGTAGAGCTTTAAAATTCCTATGTATATAACAATCATATTTGAAAATGTTCACCTTTTCATAGACGTATTCATTAATTTTAATATGTAATTAATAGTTATCTTATTGGATTTTAATTTTTACAAATGATTAATACTTTATTTTACTTTATAGAATAAGTATGAAAAATCATCTATGGTATGCAATTTTTACTCTAGAACAAGCATAATATCTAATTTTTGATTTCACTTTTCTTGATTACTATCTAAAAATAAAATAAAATATTGAACAAAAAAAATCATTTCTATGAGAACATTTCAAGTTCAAAGCATTAAATAGCTTTTCAAATAAATGAGTGCAATTGACGTATTATGATTAAACTAAATGAATTTTATTGTATTAGAAATTCAATGACAGTTAAATTAGTTTATCCAAAATAACGGGATTTGTATTTCGGTAATAACTCTAATTAATCTATTGAACCAAAAAATATTCTAGAGATATGTAAAATGTATAATCATATACTAATTGAATAAACAGTCACTTGACATTTTAATTAATAGAGAAAAAGGAATTCACACAATGTATGCCTTAATTCAGAACAATTATTGGCAATCAATTTTTTAGTAATCCAAAAGAAAAAAAAATTATTTTTATTTATTTTCATTTCTTTTCTTCTTGAAAATTGATTTTGATAGATTTTTATATATAATACAGTTAACTTTAAAATGTAAAATTATAAGTTGGTTATCAAAAATGAGTTCATCCATTTGTAGTTTACATTTCTTTTTTTGCTTAAAAATAAATTTACTGAATGAAAGTAAATAAAAATATCTCATGCGTCATAATTTAATCTATTGAAAAAAATATATACTCTTGATTTACATAGGTTAGATTTTGATGAAATTGCAATTGTAATGTCGGAGGATATCAGAAAAAAAAATCTACGATTGACAAAAATTTCTACTCCATTATATTAATTTAGTGCATTGCTTGTCCTTTTTAAGTAAGGTCATATCAATTGATCAATGTATATAAGAAAAGAATATAATTAAACATTAATGTGTTTAATATTTTAATAAATTAGCAAGTTAGATAAAAAATAGACTTTAAAAAAAAAATTACCAATGGAATGTGTGCTACTATTTTTTGAAGATATTTGTGATGTTGTTTGTATGAGAAAATTCTACAATTAGATTCCTAAATCATATATAGGCTACAGTTTATTACAAAAGATAAGATAATTTAGATGATTTATATAAATTTGAGTAAGTTACATTTCTATCCTGCAAATATGGTTCTTAGTTAAAGTTTTAGCCATAATTGAAAAATGATGCCCGTAAAAAAGTAAAAAATGACTCTAAATTATAACTACATACTACCAAACACTTTTGTTTGATGTAAGATTCACTATATCAATAAAACTTAACTTCCTTTTCTTGTCTCTATTTTACCCCACATAGTCTAACATGATAATGCAAAAAGCATATATAAAATAAAATGATTCACCAAGTAGAAGTTGTGAGTGCATCTATACAAATTGATAAAATGACAAAGCCATTGATATGTCACCAAATCTAGAAAAGCAGGAACGAAATTTGGCTAAATATCTAAAATTAAGGTGTTGGTGATTTACTATTATTTTGTCACGTGGAGTTATTTTGACAAGTGGCTATGAATTTGTGCATTTGTAAATTATTTTTCTGAATTTGTGGCTATGTGAATTCTACATACCTACGAATGTTATCTAACTTTAAGTACATATATATGCATGATACATTTTTACTATGTTTATCACTTTAATTAACTTATACACATCTGTTAATGTGTATTTTGAGACTTATAATTCTCTAATGTAATAATTTAAACATATAGGTATCAAGTATACACATCTAGGATTGTGTAATAATCAAACTTGAAAATACAAAATAACCAAGAAATAAGATAAATAATAAAATAATAATACAGAATGGAATATTCAATAAATGAATAATTTTTTAGGGTATATTAAATCCATTTTGGCCCCTTAAACTTGTCATTGTTACTACATTGTACCTCGAACTAATTTTTTGATCACTTTGCCTATTAAAGTTTTTACCTCTAGACATTTCTCCCCAAATTATGAAGAAAGCTATAGAATAATGGACTATTCGAGAGTTTTACGCACGTATCTTTAGTGTATGTTATGGTATTTAATATCATTTTGTTTTATTATGGTCCTTAACATTACACTAACAACTCGTGCATAGAACTTACAAACATTCCCTTACTTTTATACCTTTCATCAAAATTTGAGATAAAATGTCAAGAAACAAAAAAATTAGGGGGTCAAGTGATCAAAAAATTAGTTAGGGTGCAATGTGATAAATGGTGACAGGTTTAAGGAGTTAAAGCAGATTTAACCCTTTTTTTTTTTATAGAGATTTGAAGATATATATGTGTGCAATATTGTAACTTAATACTATATAGGAGAAATCAGAACAACTTAGAAATTAAATTGTCAGTTTTCAATATATATCTAATTAGAAAAAGTATCTGCTCTGAATGTTGATTATGGATAAAAGAAAAAAAAAATCTATATTCAGAAACAAGTCAAGTGCTTTGATATAGAATTAAAATTCAAAATTGTAATCATAACAGCAATAAAGAAATAAAAGAATCCCCACAACAATGCATTACCAAAAAAAAAAAGGGGGGGACTACAAATTTGAATATCCTTTTAATGTAATAACATTACTTGCATTGAACAAAATTTTACTTTTGTAAATGCAACTTTAGCAAAATGTAGTTATTCAATTATAAAATTATCTACTAAATTTAGCAATTCTTTATACTAAACTATGCAGTTTTTTATGTTAAGTATACTAAAAGAATTTAACTGTCACATGCAATACACATCCATATTGTAGTCTATATAAAATGTCTGTATTCTATCAGACTTCTCTGTGAATTGATCTTCAGCTCTGAGTGCCATTGATACAAGTGGAGTCTCATGGTTTAACACATCTTGAGAATGTTGCTAGACAACAAAATGTTGCATAGAGGCAAGTACAAAAGAGCTTCAACACTATTCTTTTTTCAATCCCTTTCAGGTCATTCAACAATAGTTATTAGATTCATTGAATCAATGTTTTGAAAACCGGACCGGTCATTGAACCGGTGGCCTGTTCGATTCCCGATCCGACTGGCCAGTTCTTTTTTTTTTTTTTTTAGTGTGATATAATTTAAAGTGACTTAAAAATTTTAATACATTTCTATAAAATTCAAAAACAAAAATACCACATCATCTCTAAGTTGAAAATAACCTGCCAAATACTAACATCATCTCTAAGTTCAACATTAACCTGTCCAACATCAACTTCAAAAAACTAACAACAGTAGTTCTACATAATATTGTCTACATTCCAAACAAAGAAACAAATACAACAAAGAACAAGTATAGCAAATAACATTACAACTGAACTGACATTTTCTTAAGTAACACAATCAACATCAAACGAAGACTAAAAACAAAATACAATCATCTCATAACTTCACTTCATGATATATCTCAGTTTAGCTATTCATCATCTTCATCAATAAGAATGCCACCACCAGCAACTTGATTGTTTCAAAACCCACAAATCAAGACTTTTCTTCCTTTTTCATTGATGGCTTCACTAATGTATTTCCATGTGGTATCTATTTTTTGTCTATGACTTTGACTTAAACTTGTGGATTTTGCATTGCTAGATGCTCCTAAATGTGAAGAATGCGAATCACTACCTGTAGCATCCATTATCCTGAAAATTTTACAAAGTAGATAACAACGTAAATTAATTTATTTTTTTTTGTTTACAAAATTATTTTTATTTAAGTAGTATTGTTATGAGTTGTCTACACATATGAGAAAACTAGACTAAAAAATAACATAAAATAAATAATAAAAATAAATGAACGAAAAATAGTTTAAAAAATAACAAAATAAATA
The DNA here is from genome assembly GCA_025175665.1 of Cinchona pubescens. NCBI lineage: Eukaryota > Viridiplantae > Streptophyta > Magnoliopsida > Gentianales > Rubiaceae > Cinchona > Cinchona pubescens. The sequence goes on from JANKKI010000064.1 coordinate 4,035,864, forward strand.
TAGAAAAAATAGACAAAAATAATGGAAAATAAATAATAAAAATAAATGAAGGAAAAATAGATAAAAAAACAAAAAATATGAAATATCAATACAGGAAAAATAGACAAAAAAATAACAAAAAATAAATAATAAAATAAACACGGGACAATAGAAAAAGAAAGTAGTGGAAAAGAAATAAGAAACATAAATACACAAAAAAACTGAAAATAAATAATAAAATTAAATGGAGGAAAAATAGACAAAAAAAAAAACAGAAAATAGAATATGAAATAAATGCATGAAAAATAAACAAGAAAAATCCAGAAAACATGAAAGGAAAAAATAAATGCCCGAAAAATAGAAAAAATAACAAAAAAGAAATAATAAAAATAAATGCATTCTTAAATACACCCAAAAATAACATAATTTAAATAACAACATAAATATAGGAAAAATGGACAAGAAAAAATAACAAAATAAATGCATAAAAAATAGAAAAAAAATAACATGAAAGAAATCATATAACTTGCTTAGATGGAAAGGTGGAGTGGAAGACATGATGGAGGAAGTGAAGAGTTGAGAACAAGCCACGAGGAAGAGCCAAAGCACTAAGAGTCGAGGTAGGAGTATAAAGGAGGCGTTTAGTGGGAAAAAAAAAAAAAGCAAGAAGAAGATGAGGAAGAAAGAAAGATCTAGATATTATGTTCAAAAGGGTCAAAAGGCTAAACAAATGGAAAGGTGCTGCTGGTTGTTGCTATGTTGCTGCATCACGTGTTGCTGCTGCTGTTGAAGGACCCTTTTTTTTTTATTTTAAAAAAGTAAAAACTAAAAACCGGAAATCACCGATTGAACCGATTTTTACCGGTTTTCACAGTTCAATCCGGTTCTCTGCGGTTTTTTGTTCCACCCGGCCATGAAAGTGGACCGGACCAGTGGTTCTTCCGATTCGCGGTCCGACCGGTCCGGTCCGATTTTAAAAACATTGCATTGAATTACCCTTGATACCATATATTAATTCGCATGTATTGATAATATCACGTACCGTATGCATGCATTTTTTTATTTTTAAAATGGACGTATTATATTCCAGTATCTGTACTATGTACAGTAGAATATCATCTATTAAGTAATTATGCATCGGTACTTATATATATATAGAGAGGTTGATGCATACCGAATAGAGTATATATATATATATATATATATATATATATATATATATTATATATACTGATTCTAACAACAAATTAATTTTATGTTACATCTAGTTTTGGTTAATTCTCTTGGAGAAGTTATGGAAAAACTGTGAAGAGCGTCACGATGGTGATGAATTTACAAAGCCAGATAGCCTTTTCTTGACAGTATAAGAGGCTGTAGCTTCACTTTCATCCACATTCAAGTGCCAACCATCAAATTATGTATGATGAATGGCTTTTCTTCCCCGTATTAAGTTTAAGCTCATAGCAAAAACAAGCAGAAAACTGCTTTAGTTATAACTTGGTGAACTGTACGGCTGAAAATCAGTTTGCAACAGCCCCTTGTTAGGATCGAATATTTGAAGGATATCTAAGTTGTGTACAGACTCATCCCCTAATCAAAACGCATTCTGTGACTTTACTGCCATATTCTTTTAGATGGTTTTTAATTTAGTCTGCAATACTTCCTTCTTGTGGAAAAGATTTATGAAATAAATTTTTCTGAAGACTGATTATTTATTGATTATTTGATCTCCAATTTTTCTAATTTAAATTCTCTCAAAGACTGCCTTTGCTCCTTACTATGGGACCCAGGTGGGACCCGCTAAAGTTGTCAAACAACAAGTATAATCTATCCCAGGGAACAAAAAAAAAAAAAAAAAAACTTGTTTTACCAATCAAATACTATATATATATAAAAGGGAAAATCGCTGAAATAGTCCTTCAACTTTTGCACTTTAGCCAAAATTGTCCCTCAACTTTTTTTGTAGCCAGAATGGTCCTCCAATTTTATTTGTCTCAAGATTCCACATCTATGTGTTTATAAAAAAAAAGAAAAAGTTGAAGGACCATTCTGGCTAAAAAATAAAAGTTAAAACTATTCTGTTTAAAAAATAAAAGTTGAAGGACTATTCTGACTAAAAAGAAAGTTGAGGGACTATTCTGGCTAAAGTGAAACAATACAAAAGTTGAGGGACTATTTTGGCGATTTTCCCTATATAAAATAACACCAACTAGTTAACTACCAATACGTGAGAAAAATAAAAACAAGCTGTCTTTTTCCAAAACTTAAAACTTAGGAACGAAAAAAGAAAATTTTGTTCTAAAATCAAAACTTAAACTAAAACAAATTAAGGCACCTAAATGATCAGATAATTGACTAAAATCCCAGCAACGTCATATCCATCTCATAAGCCAAACAAGCTTCAACAGTTCCATATTTCACCTTATCAACAGCAAGAACATCCTCTTCCCGCATCTCCCCCTCTTCGCTGCCACCAATTCATCAAATCAGGCTTCTTCCACTAAAGATCTCCATCCAAAACCTCATTGGCCAATTTCACAACAGAATTCTTTGCATTCCAAACCCTATAACAACCGGATAACGCGGCCAGTTCAGTCAAATCCTCTGGTCTCGAAATCTTTAACTTGAGTTGATCATCAAGCTTTTTCGCAACGTTCTCTATTCCAACTGCTATATCACTGTTAATGAATATATACATTGTATCATGATCTCTTTTTTTCTTCTCAATCTTCTCTTGTACTAAATGCTTATTCTGTTGTTGATTGGGCAGGAGATCCTACTGACAGGCGTTCCACCATAGATTTCTGTTTTTTTGTCGCTGACTCTCTTATATCATGGCGAAGTAAAAAACAAACTGTTGTCTCTTGCTCTAGTACTGAGGCCAAATATCGTGTTCTTGTTGATGCCACTCAAAAGCTTATTTGGCTCCGTTGGTTGTTGTTTGATATGGGTATTTCACATAACTTGCCTAATATTACCATGTTGACAATCGAAGTGCTATTCAAATTACTCACAATGATGTTTTCCCTGGGAGAACCAAGCACATTGAAACTGATTGTCATTTTGTATGCTATTACATCTTAAAAGGGACTGTCAAACTTCTCTCAACTCCGTCTTCTGATCAAACTGCTGACATTTTCACCAAGGCACATCTTCCTGGGCGTTTCCTTCATTTAGTTTCCAAATTCAAGTTGGTCTGCGCAAAACCACCTTGAATTTGAGGGGGGTGTTAATGTATATATTCATTGTATATATGTCTAGATTCATTGTATAGTTACATTATTCATTAGTGCCTAAATTCATGTACAGTTACCTTATTAGTTAGTGTCTAAATTCATATAACAGTCTAAATTCATTATACCTGTCTCTTATATAAATATAGGCTATTGTATAATTCATTAAAACACAAATTTCTCTAATATTTCCGTCAACATACACAAAATTTCTCTTATTTCTCTTTACAATTCCAACAAACACTAACAACAACTATCTGATCTGATCATCAGATAAAAGATCCCTTAGGAACTTGGGGACATTCTTTTCGGGTTCATAGTAACTTGTATGATAAAATAAGCAATAATTCACTACGTGAATTTGCAAAAGCTCAAAAGGGACTTCTCACAATGGGATCTACAGTTTCTATTGCGATAATGTCAAAATATGTATATATCAATATATGGTATGTAAATATGTGATTGATGTAATTACCCTAATTGTTCTCCTAAACTAGGAGGTTACTTTATTTGTCTAATTGTTTTGATTAGCAAGAATTACCATGTTTATATGATCTAAAATATTCTTTTGTTAGCCTTTATAAAACACATCTTATGTACCAATTACACTGATATCTGATTTATACATGTTGTACATATTCTTTTGTTCTTAATATGGTATCAAGCCTCCGCCTGTAAATATATTTTGAGCTTTTGCCTATTTGAGTATTTGCAAATATATTTTGCTCCGATTCTACTCTAATTCTTAGTTTTTAACCATCGGGCTGTCTTGGTTTCAACCTTCAGGTCTCTTGATTTTCAAACTTCGGTTCTCCTAGTTTCAACCTTTAGATCTTATGGTTTGAACTTTCGAATTTTTTCTTGATTTTCAACCTTTGGGTTCTCCCGATTTTGAATCTTTGGGTTCCTTTGGTTTTCTTATTTTTTAAATTTCTTTTCAAACTCAGTTTAGTTTTCATAACCATATTGGGTTTTATTTGAGGGGATGTAAAGATATGCACATATTAATATATGGTATGTAAATATGTAATTACCCTAATTGCTCTCCTAAATTAGGTGATTACCTTATTAGTTTGACTGTCTTGATTAGCAAGACTTACCATGTTTATATGATCTACAATATTCTCTTGTAAACCTATATAAAGGTACCATATGTACCAATTGTATTGAACCCTGATTCGTATATATATTGTAATATACTCTTTCGTTTCTAATAGATAATGTTGGTCGGATTCTGCTACAAGTCCAATAACTACAGTTTGATTCATGTTGTAGTAAATACTCTTAATTTTACGGACCTATTCCTTGACGGTCAAGTTATCCTCCTCTGAACTTTTTATTGCCAACCTTGTTTCGATCAGAATAGTGTCATGAACTGTAACTGTGGAAACAGTTTTGCTGTGCCTGTTGATTTTGATCTCGATCTCGGTCTCTATGGCTTTCTAATTAACTATTAGAAAACTTTGAGAAAATAGGGGAAAGATAAGAAAATGCTCTATTGTAGAACTATATGGCTTGCCTATATTTATATTTATAGATGATTTAATCATAATACGAATAGCATTAGGATTAAAAGAACAATCAGAATCCCAACGGAATTTGGACTGTATATGTTTTTATTTTGGAAGTTCCTTTAATTTACATTTATGCATGTTTTGGAAAAACTTTATTATACAAAAGTTTTGCCAAGTGGCATGTTAAGTGATATACCCAAACTAATGAGATTCTAGTATTTTAAATAGTAGCCTAGGCCCACCACATTAAATTGTAGAATTTCTTTAGTATGGACATACCACTTTACATGCCACTTGGTAGGACCTTCTTATAATAAAGTTTCTTGCATGTTTGGAAGAATAATAGGAATAGAAAAATTCTTTGTTACTTACTCCTCATTGTGGAGTGAGTATTCCTGATCGTAAGATGATTAAAAAGTAGTAGGACCCTTCTGTTTTTCAGTTATCTTAACGGTTGTCATACCCACTCCGAGCATTGCGGCATTGCGGAGTAAGTAGCCAAGACTTTCTCAATCGGAATCCCAATGGAATTAGGACTATATATGTTTTTATTTCCTTTAATTGGGATAATAGAAAAAGTTTGAGGACCAATTTGTGCTAATAGGAAAATTTTGAGAATCAAATTGTCCCAATTTAAACTTGAGGGACTAATACAAGATTAGTAAAATAGTATAGGGAACATTTGTGTCTTTTGCCCTAAACTAATTAATAAAGTTCATGAGTTACTACATTCGTAGTCATTATTGTTAAATTTTTGAACCCTTAAGTTGACTAGGTGACCTAAACGACTTGGATCCGACATAGAATTTAAAATCAGGTAGGATTGTAGCATTGGACAATAGGATCTTAGGATGGTTAGCTCCTACAAAAAAAAAGAAGGAGTTTTTATGCCTTTTTTTCATTGCGTTTGTGCAATGTTTTAAAACTTCTAAATCAAGTGGTTGGATCATCTACATTGTAAATCAATTTATTATGTCAATATTCGTTCCAATTTTATATATTTTTCACCTAAAAAAGAAAGGTCTCTATTTCTTTTTGTACGAAACCTATAATCTTTTTATAGAATGAGCCCATATTATCAAATCTTATTCAAAACAAAACGTATTTAAAAAGTAGGGAAAAAAAACCAAAAGTCATGGATAATATTTGATACTCAAATTTTGATTAATTATATTAGAAATCTTAAACTTTATTTTATGTAAGTTTATTGTAGTTAACTATTAACTTTTGGATTCATATATTTAGTAATTTATTTTTAAAAATATTAAAGTTTATCCTAAAATCATTTACCTTTTTAAGAATAAATCCATGTATAAAAATGAAGTTCTGGTTAAGGGGTTTAAAATAAAAATACACTATTTAAGTAGAAGAGTCAATTTTGGAGCATTATAATTGATACATTTATAACGCAATTGGGTACCTTAAAGATTAAATATACAAATTTAAAGAACTGAAAGTACGTAGTTATTTCAAAACTACGAAAATTCAGGAAATGACAAAGAAATTAAATCAATTAGGCATGAATTGAAGAACGATGTTTCCATTTGGATTTTGTGGATTGGAATATTTAAAATTTCAAGTGTATTTAATTATGAACATGATTTTATCGCCTCACAGTTATATAGATATCTTATGTTTATGCTAATTTTTTTTTTTTAAAGAAAAGTTATGTAAATTCATAAATTTCAACATCATTAGTGGAAATGCTTTCTTCAAGCTCTAGCCAATGTACTTACGTGCCATGAAGTATGTCCAATCATTGTACTTTTCATGCTTAATACACGTGTTATTATTTTCTATAGTATTTATATTTTATTAACTCACATATTATTAATTTAGCCTTTTAGACGCTTGTGGTAGGATCTTACGATTCTTCAATCCGATCCGATGATCGAATTCTGACAAGCTCAAATGGATCCTATCTAGATTCCAATTCTATAAACTATGCTCATAACCAACAAATTTTGAGATGGAAAAAATGGCAGGGAAGCTGCCCCGCTCCCACAAGATTTAAAATTTGTAACTATTACTCTTAAAAATTTTAAATTTTTATTTGTGCCCTTATAAAATTTACATTTTCCTAGAGAAATATAAATTAGCTTGTATAAATAAATTCTTCTAAAGTCTCACCCTTGAATTGTAATTCTTGTGTCCGTCCGAGTCTTTTGAGTTATAAGAATTTTCAGTTGAGTTAGCATTCTTAAAATAAAAATTAGAGCAAGAACTTCATTGAATCAATTAGCAAAATCATTGTCTACCTAAGTGTTGTTCTCCACTACAAGAGAAAAGTGATTTTAGGGGTGTTTATAATTTGGTTTAATCAAAGCAGATAAGTTTGACTTTCGATGTTCGGATAATCGATATTTAGAAAAACCCAAACAAGGGAGATTGGTTAGATGGTTTGGATTTTGGCTATTGAAAAACAATAACCGAATAACCAAACTTTTAACTTTATAGTTTTAATTTTTAGTGTTTTAGGAATCAATTCCTTATATCCATTTATTCATACACACTTTGATATTATTTTTCTTTGTTACTTTTTAGTTTCTAGGTTTAGTTTTATTAGTTTTAGTTTTTGCTTATTAATTTTGCTAGATTTGCATTTAGTTTTATACTTAGTTTTTCAATTAACTAGTGAACTTCAGTTAATCGAATAAATCAAAAAAAAAAAAGTTTGTTTACTAAAAAAATTAGCTTGAATTTGATTTTGATTTTCTAGCATCGAAAGTCAAAAAAATTAAAAATTTTTACTCGAATTCTCAAAAACCAATCTATGAACACAACTTAATGATATTCTTTAGTATCTGAAAAGGAAAGGAAAAAGAAAAAATAATTTCTTTGGTAAAATGACATGAAAACAAAATAGTGGCATTGGTGAAATTGAAATAATAATGCGGCTGAGTTGCAATGCTGTCGTAGGCACCCAAAATTAACAACTCTCAATATGTAGCAGTGGTGAGTACAGTCGTCCCACAGAAAACGGAGTTTATTCTTATGCTAAATGAAAAGGGGGTTTTTGATTCAAATGCTTTTGAACTCAAAATTAAAACAATAAAAATACTAAAGAGAATTCAATTAAGAAAAGTCTTGATTTTGGTCATATCCACCATGGCAATTTCACTAGTCGATCCTTGACACACAAGATAATTCAATTTTATATCAAACACTAATTGAAGAATTAACCCGAACGAATACCAATTCAAAGTTGATTCTTATTTCTTTCTAAAGTTGGTTAATTTTCAACACACGATCCAATTAACCCTAACTATTAATTTAACCCAGACACGCACCAAAGATCAATTTAATATAAGATTTAAAATTAACAAGGACAATTAGGTTAATTAAACATAAACACACGCGGTTAAAACAATCTAGCAATAGATTAATTCTAATAACTTAGTATTCTACAGCAATAACAAGTTAGAAAGAACAATCATAAAATTAATTACAGAAAAATAATCAATACTTGACATATAATTGAATAAATTCAAGCACAAGAAGTCTCACAACTTAATAGAATTGACCCATGGTTTCAAATCCCTCTACCAAGAAAATGGTTTAGGCACAAAGTGCCATGAAAGAATGAAGAAGAATTTCCTACTGAAAACTCTAGCTAAATGAAAATAAAAGTGTTGATCTCTTTTCTCTCACCCGAAATCGGATATTTATAATGAGTACTTAGGGTTACAATTAATGTCTACGGAAAAGAACATGAAATCGGGTGAAAAAGAGTCCAACCCACCCTGCTTCCCTTCGCGCACATGCTCTAAGGTCTTCACGCGCATGTGTGCGCGAGGTAGTGAGGTCCAGGCATGCTCCATCCTCTGCGCACATGCGCAGGGACCGTAGTACGCATGTGCGTGAAAGCCACTTCTGGGATTTTGCTTCTGGATGCAGCACACATGCGCTGCACAGCTCCAGCACATGTGCGCTGGCTTCCTTAACTGTGCTCCATCTTTGGATTCAATTTTTACCTTGATGCTTGCGTAATTTGGAAAAGCGAAAAACATAAAAGTTGTAGCTCTATCCCTTAGATACATGAGACTTCCAATGCATCTTAAACCACCTCAATCAAATCTCAGGATCAAAAGTTATGCTTGAAATACAAAATAGTGTCTAAATGGCTTCATACTCGTGCATGTCCCGTACTAGGCATTTTCTTTCATCTTTTCCCATCTTTTTTAGACATTTTTCACTTTAACCCTACTAAAACTAAGAATAACCAAATTAAGCTCAATAATAACTCAAATCTTGCTTACAACACATAAAAACGTGATAAATTACACATGTCTCTATAGCACAATTATGAACTTATCAAATTACCCCACACTTAGCCTTTTGATCGTCCTCGATCAAATATAAAATTAAAACATTTGAGCTTAGAGCATTCTACTGAAATTATTCCTTCAAATATCCACATAAATAATCAATAATCAATCCAGCAATCAGAGTAGTCAAAGAACCCAAGAGATCAAATGCTAATAAAAACCAAAACATGAAATTCATGTGTATGTGTGTATAGCCATTCAAAAATTTAGATTTTCAAATATTTAGATTAAATCATGAAGATACTCAAAAAATTTTCTAACCACCCCATAGCTCACTCTTCTTACACATTCAATTCATATTCAGGTAGGACTTTCAGTTTTAACTGTAGGTTAGGATATTTGTTAGCCAAAGAAGGGAAAGAATATAGCAAATAAGCACAAGAGCTTTATAATAATGACGGCCACACATTAAACTAAAACTTCTCTTCACATGTGAAATATCAAACATCCACAACCCCACACTTGAGTAACAAACACCCCTAAAGAATTTCGAACAACCAAACATGCCAACCTCTCTCGGACATATATACATTACATCATCATTTTATTTTTCTATGTCCGCTCACAGTACGGGTACCAGTGGTAGGCACTACCCGCAACAAATAAACACGTAAGTACCAGTGATGGGCACTACCTGCATATACCAACACTTTCATAGTTATTTTTTATGTTTTCCAAACCTTATTTTGATGATGACATAAACACTTAACTCTGTAAACAAGCTTTTGCATGGACACAGGGCTTTCGGACGCACTGAACAGTGTGAACTAGGTCAAAACGTCTCGGACGCATTGCATCGTCCGAACGAACAGGCAGAAAGAAATGTGATCCTACTGCTTCTCTTTCGGACGAACATGACCGTCCGAAGCCTCTATCGGACGAAGGAACAGAATCCCATACAATAGATCACCGAATGATTAGCTCTTGAGGATACTGTAGAGACGAATCGGACGCTGTGTCGGACGCATCCAATATATCTCGGACGTATATAAACCCGAGACGGCTACTTTTTGTGCATTTATTATTAAGCCGTTAGGAAGTGTTTGTTACCACTACTTATTGCTCTTATAAATAGCTGCTTTGACATTAAGAAAAAATCATCTAATACATTGAATACAAGCCTTAGAAAAGAGTAATTTGAGTGCAAATTGACTATAGTGCTTTGTTGTATTAGTGTGCAATTGTGAGTGTAATTCAACTTTGAGTGGAGTAATAATCTTGTATGAAAGTGTGGTTGTAAGTAAGATTCTTGGTTTAGTTGAGCCTTTTTCATTTAGCATGTGTATAAACTCCACAGATTTCATAAAGATTATCCTTCGTCCTGTCTCTTATACACATGTGTGAAGCATTCAAGAGATTTGATACTTCAAGCTTGCTAGCTTGGAAGTATTGATTGTTTAATTTTTCTCTCTTTACTTTACTGTTCTATTGATTTTATTATGTCGCATTTAAATTAAAAAGCTCACTAATTCTGAAAATATATTTTTTAAGAAACCTAATTCACCCCCCCTCTTAGGTTGCTTTGGGACCAACAATTGGTAGGAAATTCTTCTTCATTTTTCAAGTTTGCTTTTTAATTTATTTTGAGTAAAGAAATATGGCAACCAACAATGCTCTATTTTTTGAGGGTCAATCCTTACTAGGCCCCCTTTGTTTAATGGGGCAAATTTTATTAGTTGGAGAGATAGAATGAAAATATTTCTGCAATCTATTGACATTGATTTGTGGTATGTTTTCAATGAAGGTCCATTTGAAGCTTCTATCATTGATGATCACACAAATAACTCTTCAAAGAAGAGAAAAGACAAGGAATGAGCTCACTCCACAAGACAAGGCAAACTTGACGTTAAATGCAAAAGCCATGAATGTGTTATATAATGCCTTGGATGCAAATGAATCAACTCGCGTGAAGGGTTGCATTTCTGCTAAAGAAATATGGGATAAGTTGAAAGAAATTCATTCAAAGGCACAAGGCACAATGATGTTTATGTGATTCATCTTGATAAAATTAGCAATAGCAATGTAAAATGTCTTACCGCTTCCATAGATGATCCTTAGCTTTGGCATCGAAGACTTTGTCATTTTAATATGGATTTAATTGAAAAACTTGCCAAGAAAGATTTGGTAAGAGGTTTGCCAAAACTGAAATTTTTGAAAAACAAAATTTGTGATGCATGCCAATTTGGTAAACAAGTCAAAGTTTCTTTTAAACCAAAGAATTTTGTGTCCACTCATAAATCTTTGGAATTGTTGCATTCAGACTTATTTGGACCTACTCAATATGCTAGTCTAGGGTGGTTGCAATTATGCATTTGTTATTGTAGATGACTATTCTAGGTTTACTTGGGTATTATTTCTTGTTCACAAAAATGAAGCATTTGAAAAATTTGTAAAATTGTTTTCCAAAATTCAAAATTTATTGGATACAAAAATTGTTCATTTAAGGAGTGACAATGGTGCCGAATTTAAATTTGGGAGTTTTCCCGACTTTTGTGATCACAACGGTATCTTTCATGAGTTTTCGGTTGTTAGAGTCCCTCAACAAAATGGTGTTGTTGAAAGGAAAAATAGGATTCTTCAAGAAATGGCTAGAACTATGATTAGTGAATGTGACTTACCACAATACTTTTGGGCCGAAGCAGTTAACATGGCTTGTTATGTTATGAATCGAGTTTTATTAAGATCCTCCTTAAATAAAACTCCTTATGAACTCCTTTTTTGTAGAAAACCCGTTGTGAGCTATTTCAAAGTTTTTGGTTGCAAATGCTTTATTTTAAAAATCAAATAAAACCTTCGGAAAATTTTACAAAAAATCGGATGAAGGAATTTTTCTAGGATATTCTAGTGACAAGAAAGCATATCGAGTTTACAATAGAAGAACGCTTTTAATTGAAGAAGTTGTGCATGTTACATTTGATGAAACTAATGATGTTATCTCTAAGAATTTATGTGAAGATGAAGATGTAGGAATTTTAAAGGAGCTCGAAAAGCTCGTTATTCATGAAGATCATCAAGAAATCACATCAAGCGTTGATGTCAACAACCATCAAATTGATGATGAAAAGAATGAGGATACTCCAAATGAGCTTCCGAAAGCTTGGAGATTCGTCTCTAGTCATCCTCAAGATTTAATCATAGGTGATCTATTCGATGGGGTAACTACTCGTTCTCATAAACCTTTAAATAGTAATTGTGCATTACTCTCTCACATTGAACCTAAACATATAGATGTTGCTTTGACTGATGAATCTTGGGTTAATGCTATGCAAGGTGAACTTAGTCAATTTGAGAAAAATACCATGTATGGACCTTAGTTGAAAGACCTTCTTCTCATCCCGTTATTGGTACTAAATGGGTTTTTTGAAACAAATTAAATGACAAAGGTGAAATCATAAGAAACAAAGCTAGACTTGTTGCAAAAGGTTACACTCAAGAAGAAGGTATTGACTTTGATGAAACCTTTGCACCCGTGGCTAGATTAGATCCATTCGCATGTTTCTTGCATTTGCATGTTTCAATAATTTCAAATTATTTCAAATGGATGTCAAAAGTGCTTTTTAAAATGGTTTTATCGATCAAGAAGTTTTCGTCGAACAACCTCCGGGCTTTGAGAATAAAAATCTTCCAAATTATGTTTTCAAACTCTCCAAAGCTTTATATGGTTTGAAACAAGCTCCAAGAGCTTGGTATGAAGGATTAAGTGGCTTCTTGATAGAAAATGGTTTCAAAAGAGGAATAGTTGACACCACTCTCTTTACAAAAACGGATTTAAATGGTTTGTTAATTGTTCAAATTTATGTTGATGATATTATTTTTGGAGCAACTAATGAAAATTTTTGCAAGGACTTTTCGCATTTAATGCAAGAAGAGTTTGAGATGAGTATGATGGGCAAGTTGCAATTTTTCCTCGGACTACAAGTTCATCAAACTAAGGAAGGAACGTTTATTACACAAATCAAATACACAAAGGAGCTACTCAAATGATTTGGTATGGAAGATTGCAAACAAGTTGGTACGCCAATGTGTACTTCAACCAAACTTGATAAAGACGAAGAAGGTAATAGTGTTGATGAAAAACACTATAGAGGTATGATCAGAAGTCTACTTTACTTAACTGCCAGTAGACCATATATCATGTTTGCTGTTTGTTTATGTGCTAGATTTCAATCTTGCCCTAAAGAATCGCATTTGATAGCTGTTAAAATAATTTTTAGATATCTAAAGGGAACAACTGATTTTGGTCTGTGGTATCCAAAGTCCTCTACATTTGATTTGATTAGTTATTCTGATGCTGACTTTGCTGGGTGTAAAATTGATAGAAAAAGTACCAGTGGTATGTGTTATTTTCTGGGAAATTGTCTTGTGTCTTGGTTTAGTAAAAAACAAAATTCCATTTCTCTTTCTACGGCTTCAGCCGAATACATTGCTTCTGGAAATTGTTGTGCTCAACTTCTATGGATGAAACATACTCTGAAAGATTTTGGTGTAATTTTTGATTGTGTTCCCATAATGTATGACAACACTAGTGCTATTAATCTCACAAAAAATCCTGTTATGCACTCTAGAACCAAACACATTGATGTTAAGCATCATTTCATTAGAGACCTTGTTTGTAAAATTACATTAGTCTAACACTTGTGCCTACTTTAGATCAATTTTCTGATATTTTTACAAAATCCTTAGTTATAGCACGCAATTTCTGTCTCTCAAAATGTTTGGGGATTTTACAGATAAATTTGGCTTAGGTTCTTAGTTCGGACGCATTCCTTCGTCCGAACTACTTTTCTTTCGGACGCTCTGGATCGTCCGAAAGATTTCTCCCGCCAATTGCACACTCATAATCATCCGAACGATATTCATTTTATTCACCAAACTCTCTAAAATTCTTCCGGACGCGTACCATCGTCCAAACGAACTTCGGATGCACTAGCTCTTCTTTCGGCTGTCCGTTCTTCAGCGTTTGGACGCTTCTTCGGACGCACACCAAACGTTCGGCCGTCTGAAAGGTCTCCCTGTTCGATTAAAACTGTCCATCTTCCCCATTTCGGACTCACCACCTCCCCCAAAAACCCTCTGGCGAAAATTGTCCCCTCACCACCCACTCCAAATTCCTACTCTTTATTCCAAAATTGATTGGAAAATTATCCTCCCCAAAGCTTTTCTCACCTAAATCCCATCTAATTTCCCCCATCTATCATCTCATTTCCTCAAATTCTCATCAATCTTCAAAAATTTGAAATTTTTCTCCTTTTCTTTCCCTTCTATCACAATGGTCAAATCTCATCAATGCCAAGGCATCCGAACGGTATACATCTCTTTTAAGTAAATCTATAATCGTTCAATGTCCTGCTTCTCAAAGTCTGTTTGATGAGTATAATCTTCCCATTGTCAAATCCTATTTCGAAAAACAAAATTGGGGTCATCTTGTGCATATTGATTTACCTGTATATCATGACATGGTGCTTCAATTCACCGCCAATCTTCGGAAAGGCCCCACTGTTCGCACTCTCATTTCTCGTGTTAACAACACCAATCTTGAGATTTCATCAAACATCATTAACACCATTTTTGAATATGAAGTCTCAAACCCCAATGATTTCTCCTATTTCTTTTCATTGGACAAATGGTAACTGATGATATCATTTTGATATCTTTGAAGTTATGATTTCATTTGTCTCTTATACATTCTAGACAGGTATAAGAAGCCAAAACTACAACTCGCTTCTGAACTCATTGTACACATTCTTGTTGCAAAAACAGATTTGTGCCAAGACTGTACGGGAGTCAGTTGGCAAGCCCAGTAAAATGCAACTTTACTTATTTTTGTGTTTATGAGAACGAGCATACCTCTTGATTTTGGGTATCTCTTTTGTTCCCTATGGGAACTCTTTCTTACTGATACTCGAAGAAACATTCCTTTTGGCAAATTTCTACCAAAATTTTTGATTTCCTCAACATTCCTTTCAGCAGAAACAAACAATTTCCTCCTTACTTTAACAAATGATGTGTTGAACGCAAAGGCCTTCCAGTTTTTCATGACAATAAATTGTTAACTAAGGCGGCTCTTTGATATTGCACAGTCACAATCCCATGCTTCCACCTCTGATTTTGTTCTTCCCCATTCTCCTCCTCCTCAACAACCTCCACCATTCCACGTTCCTTTTCCATCTATATCTGAACCATCTCTTTCTCATATCTGTGGACTTCTCACCTCTTTGAGCACTCAAGTCAGTTCCTTTCAACGTCGCACAAATCGAAAATTAAAGCGACTTGAAACCCGTCAAATGATTCTCCAAGAGGCACTTAGCCTTGGCATGTCCGCTTCGGCTCAGGTTCAATTTGCTAATCTTCAGTTTTCACACAATATCCACTTGAATCATCTTCCGACAGTGATGAGCCTGGAAATGAAAATGCTCTTGAGAACAATGCAGAAGCTGCCCAAGGAGCTGCCGATGACGATGTTGATGACACATTTGACTTCATCATGCAACGTCGCACCGGAGAAGAGGAAGATAGTGAAGCCACCAATGAAGATGTTCCTTCCAAACGACAAAAGACTGAAAAGTGCTCCAAAAAGCGAAATGACTTGCATTAGATCTTTTGACATTTGTATCGGACTGTCTCTTATACACATCTAGATGTGTATAAGAGACAGGTTTATGTGGCAGCAGACCATGGAGGCTCGTTAGATGGCCAAGAGTGTTGAATTTCAGTCAAATACTTCTCACATAAACCATTTAAATTTGTTTGATGATGAGAGAGTGGTGTCAATATTCCTCCTGTCTACTTATGCAAAATGAGGTAATTAGTCATATCAAATTGTGCTATATTGCATTATGATTAGTCATATCCAATTGTTTTTACATAAAGGTTAAAATGTCATCATAAAAAATGGGGAGATTGATATTTTTCAAACCTTATTTTGATGATGACATAAACACTTAACTCTGTAAACAACCTTTTGCAGGAAACAGGGCTTTCGGACGCACTGAACCGTCCGAACTAGGCCAAAACTTCTCGGACGCATTGCATCGTCCGAACGAACAGGCAGAAAGAAATGGGATCCTACTGCTTCTCTTTCGAACGAACATGACCGTCCAAAACCTCTATCGGACGAAGGAACAGACGCATGCACGGACGTCCGAACGAAGCTCTTCAACTACTGTAAGAAGATCGGACGCTGTGTCGACGCATCCAATATATCTCGGACGTCCGAAACCCCAACGGCTACTTTTTGTGCATTTATTATTTAGCCGTTAGGAAGTAGTTGCAACCACTACTTATTGCTCTTATAAATAGCTGCTTTGACATTAAGAAAAAATCATCTAATACATTGAATACAAGCCTTAGAAAAGAGTAATTTGAGTGCAAATTGACTATAGTGCTTTGATAGTTCAATTGTATTAGTGTGCAATTGTGAGTGTAATTCAACTTTGAGTGGAGTGATAATCTTGTATGAAAGTGTGGTTGTAAGTAAGATTCTTGGCTCAACTAAAAGAGTTTTAGTGTGAGCAAGAACTTCCCAACTTTGTAAAGATTATTGGCTCACCAAGTGTGTGAAGCATTCAAGAGATTTGATACTTCAAGCTTGCTAGCTTGGAAGTATTGATTGTTTAATTTTTCTCTCTTTACTTTACTATTCTATTGATTTTATTATGTCTGCATTTAAATTAAAAAGCTCACTAATTCTAAAAATATATTTTTTAGGAAACCTAATTTACCCCCCCTCTTAGGTTGCTTTGGGACCAACAATTTTTTTCTCCAACAATTTTTTCCATTACCCTATTTCGCTACAAAAATGTACATCACTCATTTCTCACAAACTTCCACCCTTATATCCCCATAAAAAATAATGTGCACCAATAAGCTCTTAAAGGGAAAATTTAGGATAAAACAATGAAAATAACGTTCCATTGAACTCAATAAGGGTAGGTAAATTGAGTTTATGTGAAAGAAGGTGAATGATATTTCTCTTCACAAGAATAAGGCTCCAATAAGGTATTTAGAAATAAATTGTTAAAATGGTTGGCTAGAAAGGCTCAACAAACAAAAAAGGCACTACCCTAATTTCTAAACTAAATCGGGTCATCTAAGAATTAGCTTAAAAAATGTAATAAAGTAAGTTTTTTGGATGCAACATAATTGAGTCAACATAAATTTCTCTAAATATCCCAAATCAACAATTAAAGTATGGCTCAGTGCTCAAAAGTCTTGAAAATCATGAATGGAAAATATTAACACCGACTACTCATTCATGCATGGTTCAATTAATGATTTTTCATGCAGAAAAATGGAAAAAATACGTTAAGCAAAATTTTTTGAAAATTTCAAAAAACTAATGGTCAATTAATCCACAAAATTTTCAAAAATTTTAACAAGATCTCAGATCAAAGAAAAAGTTAAAATATATTGCAGCAAAATTGAGCAAAATACACCAAACAACTTTAAAATATCCAAATAACTCTCACCCCACACTTAAAAAGAAGCATTGTCCTCAATTCAACAAAATAAAAGCATAAAATGGGAAAAGAAAAGCTTCTCTAGATTTAATTCGCGTTTGGAGCAGTATCCGCTATAAATATCCCCTTGTCTCAAAAGAAAGCTGGATTAACACTAAACAAAACGAAACAAACAAATAAATAATTCTCTTGGGACAATAAGAAAGACAAGAAAATTGTAGAACAGAATCCTACAATAATCAAGAAAAAACTTACTCCCTTAAGGGACTACATAACAAAAATAAACGAAAACACCATTACGAAAATAAACCTAACTAAAAGAAAAGTAACCAACTAAAATGAAACCAAACCAACGAAAATGACTAGTACTGTCTAGGAAATCAATTACAATAAATATCACACAAAGAAAACGGCCCAACACCTAGGGCATAAAAACTCAAGGAACATGAGGCCCCAAATCTTCTGTGAAAAATGAGGAAAGGGAGGAAATGTAGAAGGGTCCTCTCCTCGCTCTCTGGCCATCTAACGAGCCTCCATGGTCTGCTGCCATGTAAACTGATATTGCATAAACGAATCAAAATGTTGGCCCATCCACTGTTATTCTGCCGATTTGATGTCGAAGCTCCTCCTGCGATTGCTGCGGAGCAGGTACCGGCTCATTATCTGAATCCTCAACTTCCTCTATGTGTGACATAGAAGTTTGAGACCGAGTGCATTTAACCAGAGCTCGTATACCCTTCATTGCAATCATCTGGCCTGGTCTCAATTTTTCTTCAAAAGATTCAATCACCACACCACTTTCCAAACATAGAGTCGTAATCAGATGGGGAAACCATATTTTCGGTTGCCTACTGGTAGCGGAGTAGCAAATTTGTTGACGTATGAGCTGACCGACATCTATGGCTTTCTCGCTAGCAATACAATACAGCAATTTGGCCCATTCCTTAGTGACATGGGTGAGATGGTTTACCGATAGAAGCCCGTCATGGCGGCCACAAAGGAATTTAAACCAGACAAACCATGCTGGCTTAAGTTTATTTGCGTGGAAATGCCAAACCGTCATGCCATCCACTGTAAAAGTCCAGTCCACGTCTCTATCACAAAGAATGCTTGTGATCTGTTGAAGCTCTATGTTAGCATTACGGGTGTAAGGCCATTCATCGTTACGAACACAAGTGACCTTCAAAACTCTGTTGATTTCATTGGCAGAGACATCCACTTCTTTTCCCTGTACATATATCTTGGTGGAGCTATAATGATCAAAATTAGAATAAAACTCACGTACTACCGGAAGGACGGCATCTATAGGAGTGGAAGTGAAAAGCTCCCATCCACAATTGCGAATGGCTAGCTTGATTTCTGGCACCCCTGCCAATGGCACTTGTATGCCCCTTTCCTTAATTGCAGCCCGTTTTGAGATATCATTGTCATATTCCTGTTTGGCTGCTGTAGTTAAAAATTGTAACCCGCCACCAACTCTTGGTTGTGGAGCCCCAGATGATAAGGATTCTCCAGTACACTTGCATGTGGCTATTTTCTTTGCTGTTCTTCCCATTCCTATAAAACATGAACTTGCATCATCACTCCCAAACAAACAATTACAACATCCGACACTTAAATAAAAAGCCATTCCCCCAAATCATAAGTCTTAGATTATACATGAAAATCCAAGCAAAATAATGCCTAAAACTAAGGCTTATATACAATGCATGAAAACTAATTAGAAAGAATTCACATGGCATAATCAATGGCCTAGGAATTAAATTCGTGCATCAATGCCTTGTGTTTGAACATTTTTATTCATTGGGACATATTAAGAACACACGGCATGCATAAAGAAAGAGGAAATATTTGGGTATATTATGAACATGCAATCCATCCTCAATCAATAATCCATAGAATAATCACACCAAATTTACGTTTGAAATTCAATCCATATGAGATTTCATCAATCAAAGCATGAAAAGACTCAATATATTCTTGAAAATTAATTGAAACCCATAAGAAAAAAAAATTGTAGAAAGAGAGAGAAATTCATACCTTGATTTGATTTTCCTTTTAAAAAGAAGAAATTTGGGTGTAAAATTGATGGAATTGGGGTAAGTTTTGGAAACCTTGAAGTGGGGGATTTGAGAGTTCGAGATGAAGTTGAAAGAGAAGAGGAATGTGAAGAAATAATGGGATTTGGAACGGTTAAGTTCCTTTAATCCCGTCGCGCCCACGTTCACGCGCGAGGCAATGTGTTTGTGTGCTAATCGGCTCCACGCACATGCACTGGGCTTTGAGCATGCATGTGCGTGCGAGGTAGAAGACAAATTTCGAAGGGGTCTCAGAGCACATGCGCTGAAGGCAGAACAAAAATTACCTTTTTTTTTTTTTCATTCAACACATAAACATTCCTAAATCACCCTCATTAAAACACATCAACACATAAACATTCCTAAATCACCCTCATTAAAACACATCAACACATAAACATTCCTAAATCACCGCTTATTAAAACACATAAACTTCAAAGGATCTATTTTATCATTTTAGCCCCTTGATGCAATCGATTTCCCAATTAACTATGAAATTAAAATATGATGTCCTTTTAAAACTAAAATAAGAAAAAATAAATTTGCAAAAATTAAATAACAGAATAAAATTGAAATGGACATGGGTTGCCTCCCATGCAGCGCCTTTGTTTATTGCCGTTGGCTCGACTTGGTGCTCTTTCACTAATCATATAACTCCTATGTGGAGGAGTCCAAGAATCTTCCGCTTCACTCTTTTCACAAATGATGGATTCAATCTTCTTTGCTCTTTCAGAACTCGAACAAGTTGCTCTTCTTGCGAGTTGCTAAGTTGACTTAAGATTATCACCCTCTCCTTATCCTTCAAAAATATGTACTTAAGGTGAACAGGAAGGCGATTATAATCTGGAATTGTTCCCTGCGCAATAGATAACTTCAATTTCAAGTTAGAAAGTGGTAAAGCATTAGGACTTCCATTACTATGCTTGTTTGTAGCAACAAGTCCTTATTCTTTTCCTTGAGATGTTCTTGACAGTTCGTGTCCACCTCCTGATTATTGTATGTTCTTGAGTTTCCTAAATTGGAGGCTTACACACATCGATTACAGAAACAAGTTTAGTATGGTCAGATGGTTCAACATCATCATAAATACTAAGGTTAACACTTTTATCTCCAAATTTCATACTAAGAGTGCCTTTAAGAACATTTATCTTTGTCTGGGAAGTAGCTAGAAATGGTCTTCCTAACAAAATAAGAGCATTGGAATCACCTTGTTCCATTTCTAACACATAAAAATCAGCAGGAAAAACTAGACTTCCCACTTGAACTAAGATATCCTCTATGATTCCCTTAGGATAGGCCAAAGATCTATCAGCCAACTGAATTACTATACCAGTTTTATTCAATGGTCCGATTTTCAATGCATCATAGATAGAATATGGCATTACATTAATAGATGCACCTAAATCCAGCATGGCTTTTTCAACTATATGTATTGCCTATCTTGCAAGGAACAGAGAACATAACTAGGTCCTTGCGCTTTTCGAGAAGGGATTTTTGAATAATAGACGATATATTCCTCCCAACCTTTACCTTTCTAACTTTCTTCTCCTTTTGTTTTCGTTTATGCGAACACAATTCCTTCAAAAGCTTAGCATAGCGAGGTATTTGTTTAATAGCATCTAATAAGGGAATATTTACCTCGCACTTACGAAAAGTCTTGTATAGCTCTTTGTTGGGATCCTCTTTCGAAAAATCTTTCAATGCCTCAGGAAATGGGGGTTCAGGCTTATCTTCAGTCCATACAGGAATAGCTTTATCTTCCTTGCTGCTGCTTTTCTTCTCGCATGGTTCAACCTCTTTTTCGACTGTGGTCTTCTTCTTTTCAGCCTCAATATGTTCAGGAACTAATTTCCGCTGCACATCAACCTTTTTACCACTCCTCAACGTAATTGCACTCACATTCTCCTTGGGTTTGATGATAGTTTGAGACAGCATCTAACAACTTCCCGGAGCTCTGCGCTTCCAACCTGCCGATTGCGGTAGCCATTTGACGTATTTGATGTTGCAACTGCTGAATAGTGGCCTTGGTATCCTACTAAAATTGAATCGTATTTTTAGTTAAAATATCCAGCCGTTCCTCTAATGACTTACCAGATTGATTATTCAGATTTGCTTGTTGTTTTTGAGCAAATGGTGGCCTATATGGTCGGAAGTTTTGCCAATTTTGTTGAGGCTGATTTTGGGTTGGGTTCCCGTATCTCAGGTTTGGATGATCCCTCCATCCAGGATTGTACGTGTTCGAGTAGGGATCATAACTTTGTCGTGGCTGCCCTGGACTTCTTCGGCTACATTTACGTGCTCTTGACCTTCATCTTGTAATATGGGACACGTATCTGTTTAGTGTTCCTCATTTGATCAGATACCACAAGATTGTGCAGTCGATGCGGTACCTGAAGCCAACTGTCAAACAAAAGAAGTTAAACTTGCCATTTGTTGTTCTAATGATGGGGAAACATTTACCTCGTTAGCACGCTTGAGAGGTTGATCGCGTCGTGTCCCAAACTTTTGAGAACGCGCGGCCATATTCTATATAAGCTCACGAGCAACATCTATGGTCAAATTGTCTAACGCCCTTCCACTTGCGGCGTCGACCATGTTCCTTTCATTAGGCAACAACCCTTCATAAAAATATTGAATTAACAAGGAGTCACTTATCTGATGATGCGGACAGCTTGCACACAATTTCTTGAAGCGCTACCAATACTCATACAAGAATTCTTCGTTGAACTACCTTATTCCACAAATTTCTTTCCGAATATTTGTAGTTCGAGAAGCTGGAAAGTATTTAGCCAAGAATAGTCTATTCATCTGCTCCCAAGTTGTGATACTACCCAAAGGCAAATCGAATAGCCAATCCTTTGCTTCATCCTTGAGTAAGAATGGGAATGCTTTCAACTTGATATGCTCCTCTGACACCCCGGTGGGTCTCATACTTGTGCAAACCACATGGAAACTCCTTAAGATGCTTGTTTGGATCTTCACCTAGTAATCCATGAAAAGAAGGTAATAAATGGATTAGTCCAGATTTTAATCAAATGTAACATTAAGCATCAAATTCTGGATAAGTAATGCATAAAGGTTGTTGGTTCAGAGTGGGCACAGCTAATTCCCTCAAAGTCCGTTGCACCATGGTCATCTTTTCTTGTTGTTCCTGATCACCTGCAAAGATATAGTTAAACAATTGTTCTTCCCCTAACTGTTGTTCTCTGATCTCTTTTCCCAATCTGCGTAGCGTTCTCTGTATTTTAGGATCAAATTAGAATTCAACTTGTCCAACAGACCGGGTCACATGCATACACAATTAGCAGAAGAATTATAATAAAAAGAAAGAAAAGAAAAACAGACATAACTAGTGCAAAAATAATTCAAACCGTTCCCCGGCAACGGCACCAAAATTTTGGTGAAATTGAAATAATAATGCGGCTGAGTTGCAATGCTATCGTAGGCACCCAAAATTAACAACTCGTCAATATGTAGTAGCGGTGTGTACAGGTCATCTCACAGAGAACGGAGTTTATTCTTGTGCTAAATGGAAAAGGGGGTTTTTGAATGCTTTTGAACTCAAAATTAAAACAATAAAATACTAAAGAGAATTCAATTAAGAAAAGTCTTCGTTTTGGTCATATCCACTATGGCAATTTCACTAGTCGATCCTTGACACACAAGATAATTTAATTTTATATCAAACACTAATTGAAGAATTAACCCTAACGAATACCAATTCAAAGTTGATTCTTATTTCTTTCTAAAGTTGGTTAATTTTCTACACGTGATCCAATTAACCCTAACTATTAATTTAACCCAGACACGCCCCAAAGATCAAATTAATAGAAGTTTTAAAATCAACAAAAACAATTAGGCTAATTAAACATAAACACACGTGGTTATGCCAATTAGTTGATTAATTTCTCTAAATTCAATAACACTAATCGAGTAATTATCAAATTCAGTTGTTTCACAGAATGAATACTAAACACACGCGGCTAAAATAATCTAGCAATAGATTAATTCTAATAACTAAGTATTCTGCAGCAATAACAAGTTAGAAAGAACAATCATAAAACTAATTACAGAAAAATAATCAATACTTGACATATAATTGAATAAAGTCAAGCACAAGAAGTCTCACAAATTAGTAGAATTGACCATGGCTTCAAATCCCTCTACCAAGAAAAGGGTTTAGGCACAACGTGCCATGAAAGATTGAAAAAGAATTTCCTACTGAAAACTCTAGCTAAACTAAAATAAAAGTGTCGATATCTTTTCTCTCACCCTAAATGGGGTATTTATAATGATTACTTAGGGTTAAAATTAATGTCTATGGATAAGACCGTAAAATTGAGTGAAAAAGAGTCCAATCGGGCGAAGAATCTGTCAAAAACTCAACTTTAAGCCACCCTGCTGCCCTCCGCGCACATGCGCTGGGGTCTTCGTGCATGTGTGCGCAAGGCAGTGAGGACCAAGCATGTTTTGTCTGGACTCCGCACACATGTGCAGGGACCCTAGCACCCATGTGCGCACGAGCCACTTCTGGGATTTTGCTTCTGGATGCAACGCACATGCGCTGCACAGCTCCAGCGCATGTGCGCTGGCTTCCTCAACTATGCTGTGCCTTCAGCTTCGATTTTCACCTTAATTCTTGCTTAATTTGAAAAAGTACAAAACACAAAAGTTGTAGCTCTATCCCTTATATTTTGGATTCATCTTAAATTACCTCAATCGGAGCTCAGGATCAAAAGTTATACTTGAAATACCAAATAGTGTCTAAAATGGCTTCATACTCGTGCATGTCCCGTACTAAGCATTTTCTTTCATCTTTTCCCATCTTTTTCAGCCTTTTTTCACTTTATCCCTACAAAAACTAAGAATAACCAAATTAAACACAATAATAACTCAAATATTGCTTACAATAGATAAAAACATGGTGAATGACACACTAAATATAGCACAATTATGAACTTATAAGGCATCTTGCATCGCGCAAAAAACAAAGTTTAGTGGCATCTTGCACTGAAGATGCCATTACACACTATTGGGATCCTATAGGATAAGCTTTTTGAGTTCTTGATTATCGATGATAGATATATTGTATGATATATAATCAATATTCTTTCTTTAGAATATCATGAAATTAAATTAGCTACCTAGTAAATCACTTAAAATTAAAGATATTGAAGTATTGATCATCCAAAAAATAAAATTGAATTTGTAATGTAATGATTAATTGTATTTTATTCATCGTCTTTTGTTGTTTTCTTGTTTGAAGTCATACTTTCGTAACCCAAATACATTTGAGAAAGCATTATAAAGATATGAACATAATAAGTAGTAAACAATTCTTTATCAACTGAAATACAAAGATGGTCATAATATTACTATCTGTCTTGTAAGTGCTTTGGTGTTAAGCAAACAAAGGAACCAGAAAAAGAGATTTACGATTTAAGAGAATTTGAAAGAGAGAAAGTATTGATTTTTTTTGAATAAATAATTTACAAATGACTGCTTATTTATACACACAATTCCAACGATTATAAACGGCTAGTATAACGGCTAGTTCATTAATTTGTGCCATTGACTTGATTGAATCAATTTGGATTTGAATCTTCAATATTTTCAACATCCCCCCTCAAGTTGGGTTTGTACAAATTGTACAAGTGCAACTTGGTAGCAATGAAGTGAAGCTGTACGGTTGGAGGCTTGGTGAGAACATCGGCTAATTGGTCTTCAATTTTTACATAAGGAAGTGAGATTATCTTATCCATGAGCTTTTCTCCTATAAAATGATCAATCTCAATAGAAGACTGGATTAAAGGCAATATGAGCGGCCGATTTGTTATCACAATAAAGTGGAATTGGAGTGTCTATTTTAAAACCTATTTCTCTGAGCATGATTTGATCTATACCAATTCACCTGTTGCAGAAGACATGGCTCTATATTCGACTTCAGCACTTGATTTGGAAACAACACTTTGCCCTTTTGCACTTCTAAGTCACTAAGTTTCCTCCCACAAATGTTATGTATTAGGTGATAGATTTTCTTTCTTCTAAATCTCCTACCCAATTTGCATCTGAGTAAGTATGAACTTGATTGTTTCTATTACGTTTCATAATAAGTCCTTAGCTGGGAGAATTCTTGAGATAGCAAAGAATCCTTTCCACCATCTTCATGTGATTCTTTTTGGGAGCCGCCATGTATTAACTAACCTAGTGCACCAAATAAGAGATGTCAAGCTTTGTTATGGTTAAGTAAATTAACTTACCTACTAATTTTTGATAGATCTGAATGTCTTTTAAAGGTTCTTCCAATGTATCTTCTTTATCAAAGTCATCATGTTCTTGCTTCTTATTCTTTCTTTTCGGCATCTCAATTGGTATGGATATATGTTTCACTCCAAATTTACCTACATCTTTCAAAAGATCAAGTGTGTATTTCCTTTGTGATAGAAATAGTCCATTACTTGAGTAGGCCATTTCTGTTAATCGCAAGGAAATACCTTAGTATGCCTAAATCTTTAATTTCAAATGATGTTTTTAAGAACATTTTAACATCTTGAATGCCTTGAATATCATCACTGG
Source organism: Cinchona pubescens (assembly GCA_025175665.1). Lineage (NCBI taxonomy): Eukaryota > Viridiplantae > Streptophyta > Magnoliopsida > Gentianales > Rubiaceae > Cinchona > Cinchona pubescens. The sequence goes on from JANKKI010000064.1 coordinate 4,062,031, forward strand.
TGATAATAATATCATCAACATAAATGAGAACAATAATAGTACCATGAGAACCAAACTTAATGAAAAGAGAGTGGTTAGAATTGCACAATTTGAATCCATTTTGTTTTAATGCATTGTTTATTGCCCTAGGAGATTTTTTCAATCCATAAATGGTCTTTTTGAATTTACAAACATAATCACTAGGTACTTTAACTTGATATCCTTCGGGTATATGCATGTAAACCTCTTCTTCTAAATGACCTTGTAAAAATGCATTTTTAACATCCATTTGGAAAAGACTCCAATCATAGTTAGCAGCTAAAGATAATAGCATCCTAATAGTGTTCATTTTAGCTATGGGTGCAAATGTTTCATCATAATCTAGTCTATATATTTGTGTGAATCCTTTTACTAATAACCTAGCAATGTCTCTTTTGTACTTATCTAAAGTTCCATCACTATGTAATTTAGTCTTATAAACCTATTTGCAACCTATGGCCTTTTTTTCCTAAGGGTAGTTTGACTATGTCCCATATTTCATTCTTTTCCAAGGCATCTAATTCTTCTTTCATGGCCTGTTGCCAAATTTTTTGATCTTTATCTTTGATTAAAGGTTTTAGGATCTTGAATTCTATCCACTTTAGTTAGGAAGGCCTAGTATTGATTGCTGATTAAGGGAGTAATAGTTTTGAATGGGATAAATTGCCTGATTACCAATGAAGAAAACATAATCTTGGTTCTGTTCGGAGATAGGCCTACGGTTTCTTTGTGATCTTCTTAGTTGTGGGAGTGGTTCCACATTAGTGGTTCTAATGTCGTTTGTGGATCACTAGGTTTACTAAAATCATGTGTTGGTTTTTGTGGTGTGTTCATGTGTACTCTCTAAGGTTTCATTCAGATTTTTTTCACTATTGGAGTCTTCTTCACATGAAGGAAGATTGAGTTTGGTTGGTTTAGAAAAAGATAATGATTTTAGTGATCATCTAAACGTGGTTGATCTATAGGTCTAAATAGTAACGTATAGCCACAAGTAATTGTCCTAGGAAGTGCATTATCTACAGTTTCATCACTTATATTTTCTTTGGTAAAGTAAGGTATGTTTTCTAAGAAAGTGACATTTTTAGAAATAAATTTTTTTATTAGTTAGAGGGTTAAAACATCTATATCCTTTAGTGTCCACACAATATCCTAAGAATATGTAGTTAGTACTTCTATGACTTAACTTATCTCAAGAGTGACAATCCATATGCACAACACAAACACAACTAAATACTCCTAAGTAAGTTAAATTCGATTTGTGATCATATACTATTTCAATTGGTGATATGTTTTTCAAGAGTTTAGAAGGTGTTCTACTGATTCAATGCACCGCCGTACTAATTACATCACTCCAACATTCTTTTGGAACATTAGAGTGAAACATCATGGATCTAACTACCATCTAGAATATGTCTATTTTTTCTTTCGGCAACTTCATTTTTTTTTGGAGTATATGGACAAGTAATTTGATGAATAATGTCTTTTTCAGCAAAAACCTCTTTCATTGTATTGTTTACATAGTCTTTTCCATTGTCCGTTCTAAGTTTATTAATTGTTGAGTTAAATTGATTTTCAATTTGTGAAGTGAACGTAACACAACATTCATATGTTTCAGATTTAGTTCTCATTAGGTATACCCTGTATATTTTTATTTATGATCTATAAAACTAATAAAGTATCAATAATTATTATAAGATGAATTTAGTGCATACCAAAGGTCCGAATGAACTAAATCAATAAGATTTTCATATTCACTTTGAGAGCTTACAGAAGGTAACCTAATTTGTTTACCCAAAATACAAGAGGAACATGTTTTGAAATCATGAAACTTTAATTAAGCACTAGTTGACTCAAAACAATGCTAGGTGGATGACCTAATCTAGTGTGTCAAAATTCTTCAAGGGTTTTGGTTTTCTTCAACACTAAGTGCTCTAGTTGTGTTTTGTAAAAGGTAATGTACATCTTTCAATCTTCTTTCACCAATCACATGGTCAGTTGGTATATCCTAAAAGATGACTTTGTTAGGATCAAAGATTACATAATAATTTAAGTCGCTGGTAAGCTTACTTACGGAAAGCAAATTAGAGACAAAACTAGGTAAGTCTAATCCTTTAGTTTGGCCTGCTAAAATGTTTAATTTTCCTATTCCTTCTATAGGTATTTCAGTTCCATTAGCAATTGTAACATGTTTTTCATCACACAACTGATTCAATACTGAATCCATTTATCTTATCCTTAAACATTTGATTACCAGCACCTAAATCAATAATCCATGATTCAAAACAAGCAGTCAAGTTAGATTTCATAACTTGGCCATGAGACATACTTGCTTTGTGAGAGTTGAGAAGCTTAGCTAATTCTTCCAAAAGGTTTGAAGTAGAATTGATTCGGTTGCATGCTTAACAGATTCTTGAATAGTTGGTTTGCTTGGGAGATCCTTAGGCTTGAGGTAAGGGTGTAATTCCCAACAATTTTCTTTTGGATACTCTTGCTTGCCACATTTTCTACACTATTTGTCAAGATGACCAATTTTGCCACATTTAAAGCACTTTGGTGGTGCCTTTTTTCTTGATTGTTGTTGCCAACTTGTGTGGATGTATTTGCATGAGCAATTGAGTCATTTTTCTCAACAAGAGCAACTCTTTCGGCCTTAGGTGTATCATAGAGCTTTCTTGTCGAGATTTCTTTTTCAACCATGCCAATCACTTTATCATAAAGTGGCATCTCCTTACTCCTCAAAATGTTGTACCTTAGTTCACTAAATTCAGATCTAAGACAGGACAAGAGAGACATCACCAAATCTTCATTGTCTGTCTTGTCATATTCATCTATATATGTGGTGCGAAGACACAATGAATGGATTTCATCCCATGCCTCATTCACCATGTTAGAATAGTTTAAAAAATCATCATCTGTTTTCAAATTAAGGCTTTGAAGATCTTGCTTGAGATCATATATCCTCAACAAATTCCCTTTTCTTCTAAACCGCCTATTGATTGCTTCCCACAAGTGTTTGGCATCCTTTGCACTTTGACGTTGTACCAACATGGGGAGTAATCAATTGAGTTGGTGATCCATGTGAATACCATTATGTCTACATAGAGCCACTCATTATACTCCTTAGTTTCCTCTTTTGGAGGCCGAATGCCACCATTTACGTAGCCAAAGACCCTTTGGGCTACTAAACCCCTTTTTGCAGCATTTATCCATATCAAAAAAATTTTACCATTAAGTGGGAATGTTATGAGCTTTATTCCAATACCGTTGTCGGTATTAATTTTGAAGATACTTTCTTTGGATAAGCTTGAACCTATTTCTACCATGACCAAATTTGGTTACGATAAATTTTTGGGGTGTTGAAAATAACCAAAGGAGACACGAGCTTTATGGTGGTTAATAAACACTCAAAGTACTTATCAATAGTGCTCGATACCATGGTAAAAGTAAGTGCTTTGGTGTTAAGCAAACAAAGGAATAAGAACAAGATATTCACGATTAAGAGAATTTGAAAAAGAGAAATTATTGATTGTTATTGAATAAATAATATACAAATGATTACTTATTTATACACACAATTCCACAACTATAAACGGGTAGTATAACAACTAATTCCTTGATTTGTACCTATTGACTTGACTGAATCAATTTGAACTTTGAATTTTCAATATTTCAACATGTCTCAAAAGAGAAACTATTTAATTTTATCAAAAATACCTTAAACCTCTTGAATTTTTCATCAACCCAGAGTGTGAAAAGAATATAAAAGTCAAACCCACAAACCAAAATAATAATAATGATGATATCCTAAGTTATCAAACTAATTCAAAACACTAATATTTAAGTAACTTTTTGCCCATCTTATAAGCCAAAAAAGCTTCAACTGTACCATACTTGATCTTATCATCCGATAGACCACTCCGGATCCGCATTCTTCCACCAATTTATAGAATCAGGCTTCTTCCAGTCTCCACCCAAAACTCTCTTCGCCAACTTCTCCAAACTATATTTCCTATCCATGAATCCGGCCATTGCCCGCAAATCCCTCGGCCGTGAAATTTTCAACCCTAATTGACTCTCAAGCTTCTTAGCAACTTCCTCCATCCCAACTCCAACCACATCGTATCGAAAGTCAGATAGAAGATCCTTTAAAATCTTTGGCACATTCTTTTTAGCGTCGTACCAACGCGGTTCATAAATTAGACATTGATTGCCAACAAATAGTTGCAATACCTCAATAGGATGATCCTCTTTTTTCGGTGGGTGAAGGAACGAATTGCTTCCATTCTTGTAATGAAGGCTGCAATCTGCGGAAAGTCCAATAATATTGCGTGCATCGGCTTCACAATTATTCTTGATTTTACGTAACCATTGCTTGATGATCAAGTCATCGTCTTTTCTGGATTCTGAATCTACCAATGTGGTTCCACATCTGAATGTTGATAATGGGGTTGATTTTGTCATCTATTGTGATTGTGCTGATGTTTTGGTTTGTTGAATCTCTCTCGAATTTGATCTCCATCTCTGTATCCATGATGGCTGGAATAAATGAGAGAAAATCGATAGGAATTGTTGAGAAAAGCTGTAAAACTTATAGAGGGGAAGTTAGGAACTGTCTTTCGCTGGACCGTTCCTAGGTTTTTATGGTGATTGGGGAAAGTGTTTAAAAAATCCTAATGGTATTGGGATTTGGAAGTTTGACTGTCGCACAAGTTTTTTTTTTGGAAAATATTTAAGTACACTTGATCTTTGACCCCACCTGTAAACCATGTGGTCAGAATTAAATTTTAAAAAATTTTGCTTACATCAGCAAATGTCATAGATTCTCTAAAATTTAATCCACATTACATAATCTACAAGTGAAATAGAAAAACGGGTCTACTTAAATATTTGCCTTCTTTATTTCCCTTGCCTACCATTTAATTGTCCTTAATTCGTAATTGGAAAGAGTGCGGAAGGAAAGGGCCAAAAATAATACTAAATTATTCATTTAGGAAATTTATTGACTTTAGTAATTTCTAATTAGACTATGTTTTCTTTTTCTTTTTTAACGTATTAGACTATGTTTTCTTGTCCGCCAAGTCATGAGTATAGTTTAGACTTCGAGGATGATTGGTACAAAAGTGTGAGTCTAATAGGTATTGGTGTTAAGCTTGGGAAAATTTCGTGGTCTAGTTAAGGGAAAATTTTTTGGTAGACCAAAGTACATGCACCTTATATTCAGAAATGAGCTACATAACTCAGATAAAAAGATTAATTTAGAATTTTAAAAGAAAATAAATTATTTAAAAAATGAAAATCACGAGATCATACACTTTAATCTATCTAAAAAAAAATTCAAATTAAGGTAACGTACTATTGTATTTTAACTATTTATACAATATAGCATTATATGCTTGAATGCTTGTAAAGCTTAAAGTACGATATGATACCTTAACAACGTTGGGTCTAATGACTACCGATTGACTTTGATTATTTTGATAGAAAACATAACGAATTTTCATTAATAATTTGAAACTCTATCTGCCAACAAAATGGGCAGAAGAGATAAGGGTGATAGCTATGAGGTTTTTTGTTTTATAATTGATTTCTATTTGATGCTAGTTGGTACAATATCCATAGCAGTGGCATATAACTTTGGACATAACGGGAGACACTAATTAGTACACACAAATTAATTCCCATATAATTATATACACATTCACATTTCTTGTCCCTTTTAATTGCTTTTAATTATATTTGTGGTACCCTCTCAACTACATTGTTTTCCCTAAGATTAATAGGAGCCAGGAGACAGCATTTATTTATTTATTTTTGTAGCCGGATAAATTGGCCGAAAACTGAAAAGAAATACAATGAATCGCAAACATAAAACATGTCCATATCAACTGAAAAAAAAAAAAAAAGTAGGGAACATCAACAACTACAACTATGTCAACAGAATAAAAACAACACAGCCATGGAAGTTAGCATTTATCTTTTCATAAATATAATAAAATATTTTCGTTAGTAAATATTTGCAAGAACTAGAAGAAACACGAGATCTAAAGGTAAAGTAATACTACCACATATATATTATAAGAAAATTATATTTACACAACTACAAACTCAAAGTTACTTGTCAAAATTAATTTACCTATCAAAATCATACCAAATTAATCCTAGATATTAAGTTAGATTTTATTCTTTTTTTCAGTAAATTCAGTTACACGTCAGTTTTGTCATAGATTTATTATACATAATACTGGCATACCATTAAAACAATGTATAACTAATAATGAAGTAATTTCTTGTCCATCTTACAAGCCAAAAAGCGTCTCCTGTTCCGTAAGTTTTTTTCAATAATATATTTCGATTGTTTAATATTAAATTAATAAGTATATAGTGTATCAATTCTTTCTCCATACACGGTTATTGAATTCATTGAATAACCTTCTGCACAGCATATCAATTGCATGTATACAGTATACCATGCTGGGTACCAATACACTATATACATTTTTTTTTTTTAAAAGTGACGTACTACGTTCTGGTACCCGTACCGTGTACCAAAGAGTACTACATATTTGATAACTATGTCTTCACAGTGGTTATTTATCAATATTTACAAGAAATCAAGTGCGTCACTTTTTCTTTTTTCTTTTTTTTAGTTTCTAAGTGTGCCTCCAAATAGTTTTCATAGATTATCATTCAAGTATCAAACAAGTTTTGGGCATAAAAGTTAGTCAAACCTCTCTTCAAATTTGTTTATTATTTGAACAAAAAATTTTCACTACATAAATTCCAATTCATTACATTAATAACAACATATGACTGCATAAATTTGTGATATCTATCAAACCAAATATGAGAAGGGGCACTATTAGAGAAAAGCTTTTTAACAACGGAAATAACATCAGATTTTTCTAAAAAAAACGTTGTTAATGAGATTAGCAACAGATTTGGCAACAGAAAAAATCTATTACTAAATACCTCACAGTCGCTAAGCAGTTGCAATGGAATTTACCGTTGCAATTTAGCAATGAAATTTCCCTTTGCTAAATTAGCAACAGAAATAGCCGTTGCTAAATTGAAATGGAATTTTCTGTTGTTAAATAGCAACATAAAATTCTGTTGCAATTTAGCAACGGCGAATTCCGTTGCTAATTGGGAAACCTCATTGCAAAGTGCCAACAGAAAGTAATCCAATTTAAATTGGCAACGAAAAATCGGTTGTAAATCTCAAAAAAAAAAAAAATTTTTAAATTAAAAGCTTAAAAAAAATCCAATTAAACTTTTAACAAATCTTATTATTTGATGTTAAATACCAATCAAAACCGCAATCATATTATCATTTCAAATTATCAAATCCCAATCAAACAACAATATCAATAATTAACTCCAATATGAATTAAACATATCATAATTCAACAAATATATAATCTAAAAAAGAACAAAACACGACTAAAATTTAAAATGTAGAACTCTCACTCATCATCCTCATGCATTTTCACTACTTTCATCTTTATTCTCAAATGCACCATTCTCACCCTCTTCATTATTATTATGATATCAATTACCAAATCTGGGTGGTGGATCAAATGGTGGCAAGCAAGAACCTGGAGCTGAGCCAAACGGAGCATATGCAGGATTGGACTGTGATGAAGTCATTATTCTCTCAATTGTATCTAGTCTAGTCTTGATTTGTTCATTTTCAACTAATTTTTGCTGCAAATCTTTCTGAAATTGCTCAGTTGTTTTCTTGAGGATCTCGTTTACATGCAATTGGTCCTCTTATTTTCTCTCCCAATTGATCCCTGATATGGAACTGGAGCTTGCCTCTAACCAAGTTGGATTCTCTTGGTAGTCCATAAACTCGTCCTTTTTTCGGCCCATCAACTTCTTTTATTCATTCATCCATTTCACAAGGCGGTTGTAATGATGTCTCTCCCTCAGCTTGCGACCTATTATAAACAGACAGTATAGCATTCCACTTTGCCATAAATTTATAATCCTGTCAAACCCATGGAATAGTTATATTCCATTCTTGGAGTAATTATATTTTTTAAGTAAAATTTTGATATTTTAATTATTTAGATATCAAGAATGTAAAATCAATTCAAGGGAAGTCATATTCCCAAATAACATCAATAGGAAGTCATATTCCAAGATTACACCGACAATCAGTTAAGCCACCAGTTTGTATTAAAACATGTACCTGTAATTATATCTCTTATACCACTCAAGGATATGTTTTATTTTAATATGTAACACTTATGTGAAAATCATGTGCACGTTCATCTACCCATCGTATATTGCCATCATTCGTCTTTGAATGCGTACGTAGAAAAGTGCGAGCTACACCAGGGTTTTCACCAAGATCTTTGGCCTACCATTAAAACAAATAATAAATGAGACATATGAAACAAAATTTAATTAAAGGTAAAATAATAAAATGTAAGTGAGAAATAAAATACCATTCTATCACGATGGGTCAAATAAGTAATGTTTCCATCAAAGTAAATTGGTTTTCCTTGATCATTGAATCAAATTCACGGTTCTTTTGATTTCTCTTCCACATTTTCTTATAATCCTTGTCATCCCACTGCTTCTCCAAGTCAAGACAATAAGACTCCCCAATCCAATGAGGTTTCTTTTTTTTCTTTCTAACTTTCGCCATCAAATTGTTTAACTATTTAGAGCCACGATGCTCAAATACCGTGCGAATTTCATGTTCGTAATCTGGAACCCAACAATAAGTGTTATAATTTGTAGCACTAGAAAAAGAGTGTGTGTTAACATTTTAAGGTAAAAGAAAGTGCATAATACTTGAAAATATATAATAGCTTTAAGAATTTATAACTCACCCCAAATTCTCTAAACCATAAGTCTCTTACTTCTCGTGTCACATTTTTTCATGAACGATAAGCACCATTATAAAGAGATATGACGATGGAACTAATCTTCCTGGCACACTTCTTTTGTTCATCAAACCTATTAATTAAAAATGATATGATTATTTTAATACACATAAATATAAAACACAAAAAAAAAAAGTGAAACTAAAATTTATGTTGATAGTACATAAGGAATATCATAAGGAATTTGAAAGTTCATTGCTCTTTTCCCCTTAGAAATATAAATGTCTTAGAAATGGAGCTCCCAATTTGAGTACCACATTGAGAACCAAGTGTAGAAGGAGTTGATAATCCTAATGGTTGTGAAGAAGGTGACATAATTTGTTGGTATTGGGTTGTATTAGTGAAGGGTTGGAAAAAATAGTTATTTGGTACTTGTTGAGCACCAGGAATAGGCATAAATGACATAGATAGACTGAAATTAGTGATAAGATGTGGTGGTTGGAATATAGGTGGTGGCATGGATATAGGTGGGGGAATAGGTATAGACAGTGACATGGATACAGGTGGTGGAACGACTATAGGTGGTGGCATGTATATAGGCGGTGGCATAGATATAGGCAGTGGAATGGATATAGGTGGTGAAATGGATATAGATGATGGAATGAATATAGGTTGTGGTATTATGGTGTTTATAGGAGGAGGCATGAATGATAGAGTAAGGGTCATCTTCTTCTTGCTCGTCCCAACCTTGCCTTTTTTTCTTCCTTTTATCGACTATCTGCAAAATTATAAAGCAATAAAGTAATATAAGAAATTCATGTTAAATTTTTAAATATATATATATATATAAGAAATGGAAGTGTCTGCTATACTAGTTATTAACCTCCACAAGGCATGGGGATGCCTACATATATATATAAAGCTCGTAAATGTCGTATGTTTCATGTATTGTTTACCTCCTTTTTTAATGTAACTTGAGAAAGAATTGAGTAATTGTGAGCTAAAATGATTTATTTTGAGTTTTTAGGGTTTGAGAGAAGAAAGAGTCCAAATTGATGACAAAAGTGGAGGAAAATAGCAAAATTGGAATTTCGTGCACTGACGAGAATCGATTCTGACACAATTTCGTACATTGAACATAACTTTCTTGTCCGAGCTCCAGTTGAGAGTGTGATTCAAGATATTTTTGAAAGATAAATATAGATCTACAACTTTTATGTTTTGAGTTTTTCCAAATTCAGCTTGCGTCATGGTCAAAATCGAGGAGAAAATTGAAGCAATTGTTGTCAAGCGTGCCCATGCGCTGCAAAAATGCAGCGCCTAGGTGCCGTGTCCAGTAGCTACAATCTTTGTCATTGGAAGTCGCGTTGCGGTACCCAGGCACCGATCGATGGGTGGGCTACCAAACTTGACTTATTGTGCAAGAAACATCCTTTCGTGGACCCGGTTGCATGAAAAATCGTGTACTTATCATCCCAAAGCCCCAAAACCCTAAAAATATCTATAAATACACCAAGAGAAGGAGAGAAAATCATCATAATCATCAGCCATCATTATTTTCTTAGTTTATACTAGTTAGAGTGATAATTTAGCCGTAGGATAGATTTTCTCAAGCTTCAAGCTACGATTTTGTTTTCTTGTCAAGAATTGAAGACTCGATGATCATCAATACTTTGTTTTTGCTGCAATTACTGAGTTTGGTTTATATTTATGCAATTTTATTTTTGTTATTATTTCTTTCTTCTTCGTTAATTATTGTTCTTGTTTTATTGCTTTTAAATTCTTAATTGCTTCAGGAAGTTTAGTAGTTAGGGTTTAATTTAAACGCTTTTAATTGCTTTCATTGGGTAGATTAATTTAAATTCTTGTTCTTCATTAAATTCTCGCAAGTAGAATAGATTTAAATTAGGGTTTTCGTTAATTATATTTAATTACTTTCCATAGGATTTGTATTTTACATTCTTGTCTTTATTTTAATTTCTTGTGATTGAATATTGTTTAAATTTAGTAAAAAAAACCTCGATTATTCGTCTAACTAGTAAATAGGCTTGTGAACCTAGTAATTGTTCCAATAGTTCTTGTGAGAAGGATCCTTACTCATCCTATGTACAAACTCACCTCGTATACTTGCGAGTGTGTGGGAGTTGATTAGGATAACTAAGGTTTTTATTACTGTTGTTCATTGTTCTCAAAAACGTAATTAATATTCTTCCAAACAAGTTTTTGGCGCCGTTGTTGGGGACTATTTTTGTTTGGTAACAATATTAGGTGTAGTAATCTTACTAGATTAGACTTTTTTATTTATTTTGTTATTTATTTACAATTATTTCTTGTTCTCTTGAGTTTTTTTGGATTTCATCTTCAATATTTGATCTTTGGTTTTCTTTTCTTGTAGTTTATGGTCAATATTCATGCATCCAATCCATCACTTCATCCGATTGACTTGGAGACTGAACGGACAAGTAAGTAGAAACCGTAGATGACAAGACTCAAGCCAAGGTAACAATCTAATGAAGAATCCAAAACATCCTGTTAGTGAATAAGAGGAGGTTACAGACAAAAATGGCAACCAGGTTAATGCTAATGCTAATCCCCGACATCTTAGAGATTATGACGTACCTAATTTCGAGATAGCGAATTCTAGGATTGCTAGGCTGCCCGTGCAAACGAACAACTTTGATAATTAAGCCTGCACTGATACAAATACTCCAAACACATGCTATGTTTGGAGGAGGAACCAGTAAAGATCCCTATGAACACTTAATCAAATTTGAGGAGGTCATTGATACATTCGTACATGGAGTCCACCCCGATTGTATCTGGTTGAGAGCATTCCCTTTTTCTTTATGTGATAGAGCAAGGTCTTGGTTGCAATCATATCGACAAGGCACTTTCACAACCTGGGACCAACTCGCTCAAGAATTCCTAGCCAAACACTTTTCACAGGCTAGGACCGCTGAACTCCGAAATGAGATTACATCATTTAGACAAATCATTGGAGAAAGTTTAGGTGAAGAATAGAACCGCTTCAAGGAACTATTGAGGAAGAGTTCGCACCATGCTATACCACTATGGCTGCAAGTCCAAACCTTCTATAATGGACTATTTTCAGATACTAGATTAATAGTTGACGCAAGTGCGGGAGGTTCTTTTCCCTACAAGACTTCGGATGAAACACAAGAGTTCTTATTATTAGAAAGAATGGCATCCACTCACTACTATCATGGGGCAATAACTCCTTTAGTTGGACAATAACAACCAAAGTGAATCAAGCTAATGTCCAACAAGAAGGTATGCCTAGCTATTATTCTTTCTTGTCTTAGCAGAACATGATGATGAGTGTCATTACAAACTTGACAAAGGCCGTAGAGAATTTGGAAGGAGCTCAGTGAACTCTATAGGTTTGGCAAACCAAGAGATCTTAAATTGTGATTTTTGTGGAGGAAATCACCAGAATGGCTTTTGAGAAATATCATTGATACAAGGTAAGCAGATTCAATTTATTTCTAATCACGATCTCACCTCAAGAAATTAGCCCACCAATTATGGAAACACATATAATCCATCTTGGCGAAACCATCCAAATTTTTCCTGGTCAAATAAAGAAAATGTTCAAAATCCATCATTTCAGCCAAATACACCTCAACAAAATTTATCCAATCAACCATCATCATCTAGACCATATTTACCACAGCACATCCAAAAGAATTCCCAGAATTTTCCACCTTAATGAAACAACTCATACCAGCCTCCACAACGAAGACCGCCATTTCAAAATCCAAATTATCCCACACATGTGAATCATGATACATCCAATCATGATAATCTGAGGAGAGATTTTGAGAGATTGCAAAGGGAGAATGAAATTTTGTGAGCTACCATGAGGAACCTTGAGCTATAATTTGGACAAATAGCCCGGCAAAACAATGAGAGACCACTTGGAGCATTGCCGAGTGATACAATCCCAAAACCAAAAGAGCAATGCAATGCTATCTCCCTAAGAAGTGGAAAAGAGTTGGTTGCGCCGAATGAAAAACAAGAGGATGGTTAAGAAGAAGAGAAAAAAAAGTCCAAGGTGACTGAGGAGAAGAATAAAGTTGGTTATGATGATGACAAGATGACAAAAGTGATGAAAACAAGGAGCTAAAAAAGAAGCACATAGTGCAGCCTTTGAATTTGCATCCTTCGATAAAGATTCCAATTCCCTTAAAGGCTCAATAATTCTAGACAGGAGGAAAAAGACAAGCAATTTCAATAATTCATCAACATGTTCAACAAATTTAATGTCAACATTCCTTTGGTTGATGTGCTCACCAAAATGCCCAACTACGCGCGGTTTATGAAGGATTTATTGGCAAGGAAGCGGAAATGGGATGATGGTGAGAAAATTTATCTTGATGCCAAGTGTAGTGGAATTTTATAACGAAGATTACCCTCTAAACTCAAAGATCCTAGTAACTTCTCAATACCAGTGAATATTGGAGGAACAACGCTACATTATTCACTTTGTGATTTAGGGGCTAGTATCAACATTATACCGAAATCCATTTATGATAAGTTAGGAATCACCAATGTCAAACCAACTAACTTTACACTTTAATTAGCGGACTTGACTGAAAGGAAACCAGATGGCTTGTTGGAGGACGTGCTTGTGCAAGTAGAGAAGTTGGTGTTTCCCGTTGATTTTTTGGTCTTGGACATCGTGTACAGCAAGGACAATGAAATACTGTTGATTTTTGGGAAGCCATCTTTTTCAATTGCACATGCATTGATAGATGTTAATAAAAGGAAGTTAATTTTACAAATTGAAAATGAATTGGTTGAAATTGATGTTTTTTATTATAATCATAATTTTCCTATTTTTGAAGAAAAATGTGTTAATCTTTCACTTGATCCTTCTATTGGCATGTCAAATGAAGAATCAAAGCCATCCGATGATGTGTGAGGGTGAGAAAGGATCAAGAAAGTTGTGCAAAACGCTGGAAAGTTTGTGACATCCAAAAGTTTAAAGAGCGCAAAAAGAAGAGGAAATGGTTCGAAAAACAATTGGACGTCCTAATAAGGACATTAGCTTTGTTGACTACACGAAAATGTGGATTTCTTCAAGGAAAAGTCGAAAATCAAGAATTGATAGTTAAGAATAGCGGGATTAAACTTTTCCTGTGGAGGCCAAAAGGATGGGAGTGGCCAATCACCCTAGGATGTTTTACTTTATGAGAGGCAGTGCAATAGTCGTGCCTAGGATTATAAATAAGGACGTTACATGGGAGGCAACCCATATTTTTTCTTAATTTTATTTCTTATGTTTTTGTTTTGTTTCTTGGTTTTATTGTTTTTCTTAATGTCTTAAGGGTTTTTGTGTCTTGTTTTTGGTTTTAGTGATTGATGCTTTCCACCTCGACTCCGTTGTATTTAGTTCAACATACACGGCACCAAACGTTCTTCATTAATAGAGAAGCTTCCCTTTTTCCCTTTTTACTCTTTATTTTTGCATTGGGACAATGCTATTTTCTAAGTGTGGGTGGGGAGTTTTCTTAATTTATATTTGTTTGGTTGTTTTCTTGTTTATTTTGTACAATATTTACTAACATATTTGTAGGTTAGCTTTTTGAGAGCTTTTCAAATTTTTGAAAATTTTGTTCACAAATGTCTTAGGATGTTACTTTGATTTTCTACCAGATAATTTTTTAGCTAAGTTGTCTTGAGTAGGGTAGTCTATGTTGGTGTTAATATTTCCCTAGCATGATTTCTAATTTTTTAGCACTAATAGCCCAACAATGTTATAGCTTTTTGGCACTAAGAGAAAATTGTGTAGATTCACTTATATTGCTCTCCTGACACTTACTTTATTATATTTTCTAGGCTAAATTTTAGATAATTTGATTTGATTTAAAGATGAGAGTAGGCATTTCTTTAGATGCTGGAGCCTTTCAAGCCAATCCCTACTATAAAATTTATCCCTAGAACCCTATTTGAGCCTTAATTTGTTTTGAATAGACAGAAGTATCATTCTTTTTTTTTTTTCTAACTCATTTTTTATCTACCTTTGTGAGCTATCCTAAATGGCCCTTAAGAGCTTTAATTCCACATTAATTGTTAAGGGATTATAAGGATGGAGGTAGTTGCAACGAGCGTGTTAGAATGAATGATGTACAGCTTAAGGTATAGAAGTGTTAGAAAAAAATTTTGACTATTGAAGGTGGTGCCCATCACTAGCGCCAACATGGAAGTATGTATCTCTAGTAGGTAGTGCCTATCATTGGTACCTGCGTAGATATTCTTTTGCGGTTAGTGCCTATCACTGGTGTTCGTTCTGGGGAATCGAAGAAAAAAATAAGAAAAGAATGAAGTAATGAGATATTTTACGAGGTATTGGTGAGTAAGGTTGAAATTGAAAAAGAATGATTTTATTCTGTTTGTCGCACAAAATTTTTATGGGTGTTTGGAGAATTAAGTATGGGGTTACATCTTTGAAGGATGGGTGTTTTAATATTCAAAAAAAAAAATTGTGTTCATGTGTGGTGAGCATTAATTTAACGCTCTTTTTATTATTTGTTTATCCTTTGTCCCCTTCTTTGTTAGCAAGACCCTAGCCTTACGTTACAAGCTAAAATTCCTACCTAATTTAAGTTTATTCCGTTGTCTACATTAGTGGAGAAATGTAAGAAGAGTAAGCTATTGAAGTGTTTAGAAAAATTCGAAGGGTTTGGATGATTTGATCTGAGTCTCTTAAAAGTTATCTTTGTACATAGCAGCTATGCACACCCCTACACTGGAATTCATGTATGGGGGTTTATTACCATTTGACTACTTTCCTTATGATGATTTGGTTCTTGGTTATTTATGTGGATAATTGATGAATGTGTTGAGTATGCTTGTAATTTATTACTATATTTTGCTCGAGAATGATCCAAAACTAAGTGTGGGGTAGTGGGGTGGGGAGTTTTATTAATTTATTTTTGTTTGGTGGTTTGTTTGTTTAGTTTGTTCAATTTTTGCTTTTATATTTGTAGCTCAACTTTTGATTTGAGAGCATTTCAAATATTTGAAAATTTTGTTCACAAATGTCTTTGCATGTTTCTTTGATTTTCAACTAGATAATTTTTGAACTAAGTTGTCATGAGTAGGGTAGTCGGTATTAATACTTTCCTGGCATGATTTCTAATTTTTGAGTACTAATAGTCATACAATGTTATAGCTTTTTGGCACTAAGAGATAGCTCTGTAGATTCACTTATATTGCACTCCAGACACTATATTTTATTACATTTTTGAGGTAAAGTTTTAGATAATTTAATTTGATTTAAAGATGAGGGTAGGCATTTTGTTGGACGTTTCAGCCTTTCAAGCCAACCCCTACTATAAAATTTATCCCTAGAACCCTATTTGAGCCTTAATTTGTTTAGGATGGACAGAAGCACCATTCATTTTTTTTTTTTCTAACTCATTTTTTATTTACCATTGTGAGCTATCCTAAATGGCCCTTAAGAGTTTTAATGCGATATTAATTGATGAGAGGATATAAGGATGGGAGGTAGTTGTAATGAGGGTGTTAGAATGAATGGTGTATAGTTTATGGCATAGGAGCGTTAGAAAAAAATTGTGTTGAACATTCAGGTGGTGCCCATCACTAGCTCCTGCATTGGAGTGTTAGTAGGTAGTGTCTATCACTAGTACGTATGTAGATAATTTTTTTGCTAGTAGTGCCTACCACTGGTACCCGTTTTGGGGAATCGAATAAAAATGAAGAAAAGAAAGAAGTAACTTGAGATATTTTTACATGGTGTTGGTGCATAAGGTTAAAATTAAAAAAGAATGATTTTATTATGCTTGTTGCATAAAATTTTTATGGGTGTTTGGAGAATTAAGTGTGGGGTTACTTCTATGAAGGATGGGTGTTTTAATATTCGAAAAGAAGTTTTATGTCGATGTGTGACCAACATTAATTTAAAGCTCTTTTTATTATTTGTTTATCCTTTTTCACCTTCTTCGTTAGCAAGACTCCAGCCTTATGTTACAAGATAAAAGTTCTAACTAATTTAAGTCAAGTCCGTTATCTACATTGGTGGAGAAATGCAAGCAGAGTAAGCTTTTGGAGTGTTTAGAAAAATTCAAAGGGTTTGCATGATTTGATCTAAGTGTCTTAAAAGTTATTTTTGTATGGCTATACACAAACCTGCACTGGAATTCATGTATGGGGGTTAATTACCATTTGACTATTTTCCTTATGATGGTTTGGTTCTTGGTTATTTATGTGGACAATTGATGAGTCTTTTAACATGTGTTGAGTATGTATATGATTTATTTCTATATTTTGCTCGAAAATGATCCAAAATAATGTGTGTGGTAGTGGGTGGGGAATTCCTTAATTTATATTTGTTTGGCGGTTTGTTCGTTTAGTTTGTTCAATTTTTGCTTTCATATTTGTTGCTTAGCCTTTGATTTGAGAGCATTTCAAATATTTGAAAATTTTGTTCACAAATGTCTTAGCATGTTTCTTTGATTTTCTACTAGATAATTTTTGAGCTAAGTTTTCATGAGTAGAGTAATCGGTGTGAATATTTTCCTAGGCATGATTTCTAATTTTTGAGCACTAATAGCCGTACAATGTTATAGCTTGAGCCCGTCAGTTAGCGCTAATGCTTCTGCTTGCAAATTGGTTTGTTGATTATAAAAGTTGCAAAAAGCCATGAGAATCTGTCCATTGTGATCCCGAATAATGCCACCTCCTGCTACCATCCCTGATTGCCTTTTGAAACTCCATCCATGTTCAACTTATATGATCTACCACAAGGAGGGCAGGACCAGCAAACCGATATTGCTTTTCTTGGTTTATTTTGTATGAGTTGGTGAATGACTTCTTGAGTTAATAACATCTCATCAGCTCCTCCCATCCTTTTGAAGGGTTTGACAAATGAAATATCCTTCAAGTGGGAACAAACTTCCGTGATAATTCTCTGGGGTGAAACTATATAAGCTTGTTCCTTTCTTTCCATGCAAACCAGCATATAAAACTCAGTATAATTTTATGTAGAATACCAATTGCAGCCGAACTTGGTGAGTTCTACCGCCATGAGTTTAGCTTGACCAGAATGCAGTTTGTTGCCAGAAAAGGCAGCTCCATGCAATTCTCAAAAAACATCCATATTGGCCGTATCATTTCACACTCCACAAATAAGTGATTGGTTGTCTCAATGTTATTACAAAAACAGCACTTTGAAACCATAGAGTAGCCGATTCTTGCAAGAGCATCATATAGGGGTAGGCGGTTACTTAACAAACGAACCACCACATGAAGATTGAAATTTTAAGTTGGATTCTATTGTCCCAAATCATTTGTCTTGTGAATGAGGCTGCTCTTGGAGGGAATGTGGAGGAGATGGAGAAGGTTCCGTTCGAGGAAAGCATCCATATTAATCTGTCTATTTCTTCCTTCAACACAAGCACTTTATCTTCAAGAAGTTTCCTAATGTTTCATAGATCCTCATTGGAATATCTTGTGTCTAGCATGGAAAGGTCCCATTTATTTGCGTTCCAAACTTGTGAAACCCTGAGATATCCATCATATACTTGTTCAACAAGTTGAAATAGTGGCCCTTGGTCCAACCACTTGTCATACCAAAAGGAGCAACTTGCACCCCTAGTCAAAAATAGCATGTGATTTTCAGCATAGTCTCGCGCGGTGAGCATTCTTTTCCATGTGAATGAGTCCCTCAGATTTGGGTCAATTAAAGTGGGATGACTACTATTCCTGAGGTGCTTACTCCACAGAGAATCTCCTTTGCGGAACTGGTATTTCCACCACAGCTTGGTGCTAAATCCATTAACCACTTCTGTGAGAGAGCTAATACCGAGGCCATTAGCTATTTTTGGTTGGCAAATGGTGCTCCAAGAAATCCAATGGTGCTTGAGCTGATTTCCCTTATCCCCCCAAAAGAAATTGAAGAATTGCTTCTCCAGTTCCTTAATGATCGCTTTGGGTGGAGCTAGAACAGCCATGTGGTACATTGGAATGCCATTACGGACATGATTAATGAGAATTAACTTGCCTCTTGGTGATAGAAATTTTGTTTTCCAGCCGTGTATCCGGGAAGTAATTTTCTCAAGTATTGGTTAAAATAAGGAC
This sequence comes from Cinchona pubescens, assembly GCA_025175665.1. Classification (NCBI taxonomy): domain Eukaryota; kingdom Viridiplantae; phylum Streptophyta; class Magnoliopsida; order Gentianales; family Rubiaceae; genus Cinchona; species Cinchona pubescens. The sequence continues at coordinate 4,081,011 of JANKKI010000064.1, forward strand.
TTCCTTTTCTTGGCTTTCTGGATTGGGCAACCCAAGTATAGGATTGGCAAGGATATTCGCATAAAGCTTGTTAAATTTTGTATCTTCTGAATCCTGCTTTTTGGAGCTTTTTTTGGCATGTAGAACGAACTTTTTACCTTGTTGCAGAGCTGTCTAGATGAGATTTCAAATGTAGTGGATGAAAAAATCCATTAGATTCTTAATGGATTTGAGTTCTCCTCTTGTGAATACCACAACGTCATCTGCAAAGCTAGGTAGGTTATGGCTGGACAATTCTTAGCCTGAGAGAATTCCAATATATTGCCCATTTGGAAATGTTTTCGTAGTCCTCAAGAGAAGACCTCCAGCATTATAATGAAAAGAAGGGGCAATAAGGGGTCACCTTACCGAACTCCTCTTGATGACTTGAAGTATCCCTTTGGCACTCCATTGATGAGTATAGAAAACCAGCAATTTTCAAGTATATTCCGCACCAAAGATATCCATGCTTCTGCAAAGCCAAACTTACGCATAATTTCATAGAGGAATGTCCATGAGAGCTTGTCAAAAGCTTTGGTAAGGTCAATTTTGATGAGCATGTTTCCCGCACGTGTTTTCCTTTCAAGAAAATCCACCACCTCCTACACAAGTAGAATGTTATCTGCAATTTCTCTCCCACGCACATAAGCTACCTGCTCAGGAGGCATATTATTTTAGACAAGATATGAGAAGGCATATTTGCCAGTATTTTGGTACAAACTTTATTAAAGTAAGTACAAGGCTTATGGGACAAAAATCATTAAAAGTAGAGGAGTTGGCTGATTTGGGGATGAGTGCAATAATTGTACTAGTGAAGGCCCTTTGCAGCTTGGCTCCATTCAAGAATGCTTTTGCAGCAAAGAAAAGGTCTTGGTAGATGATGTTTCAGCAAGTGGTGAAGAATATTCCATTGAATCCATCAATTCCTAGAGCTCCATCTGGATTAAGTGAGAAAACTGCCATTTTTAATTCTGACAAGGTGAGCTCTGCTAACAAAAGTTGATTATCTTCCCTTGTGATCGATTTTGTGATGTTCTCTAGCAACCCGTGATCAATCCTTAAGGAAATGTCCTCGGTTAAAAGGTTGCGGAAGTAAGCAACGCCTTCATTTTTTATTCTTTGCATGTCATCCGTCCAAGAACCTTCCACCTTTATTTTTGAGATGCTTAGCAATTCTGCCGTTTCGCCAGTAGAGAGGAGTGGAAGAACTTTGAGTTTTTATCTCCTTCTTTCAACCATTTCATTCCAAATTTTTGCCTCCAAAATGTTTTTTCCTCCGCTAGGCATTTGGTATGAAGCACTTGGGAGTGAGCCTAGGCTAGTTTCTTGGCTTGGCTCAGAGTTTGCAAGAAAGTGGCTTCCTTTTGTTTGACATCCTGCTCAGCTTCTTTGACTTTGGAAAACACATTTCCAAAAATTGTGTGACTCCAATTTCTAAGCTCTACCTTCAGGCGCTTGAATTTGCTAGCTAGAACTTGCAAGGGATCTCCAACGCAATGGAGTTTTCAATTAGCTTCTAGAACCTACACAAAATTTGGGTGCTTAACCCACATAGTTAAAAATTTAAAGGATTTCGGCCCTGCTTTTGACGTGTTGGACAGCTTGAGGAGAAGTGGTGCATGATCTCAGCAAGTTTTTAAAAGATGGTCAACCGTGAGTTATTGAGCAGCCATGAGAAACTGGCATTGTTGCAAGCAATCCTGTCCAACCGTTTCCACACCACATTTCCAAATCTATTCCCTATCTATGTGTATTTGCAACCTTGGAAGGCTAGGTCTAGAAAACCACAGTCGGATAAGAATTCATTGAATTCCTTCATCCCTTCATAATCTAGGGTGCTCACACCCCCTTTGTATTCATCAGAGGTTGATATGGTGTTGAAATCACCTCCAACTATCCATGGAGTAGATGTTGTGCTCTGGGCAGCTCTTAGCTCCGTCCTTAGCTTCCTTCTTTCCACCTTTGTGCATTTAGCATACACAAATGATGCTAGTACATCCATGTTGCTAAGACTCGAAGAAATTGAAACATGAAACAATTGGTCAGAAATGAAAATATCTGTTAGGATAACATCTTTATTCCAAAACAACCAAATTTTGCCATTTGTGTTTGATTTGCAATGATCAAAACCTAATTTGTGTGCAAAAAAATTGATCCAGATCTTATCCACCATTGGTTCTAATAAGGCACTCCATGGAAGACTAGGATCTTTATTTTGTGATCTCTTACCATCAACTTTACTCTATGAATTGAGGGTTTATTGGCCACCCCCCTTATGTTCCACACTAACACACTATCCATTGATGAGGACTAGGTTAGAAGGAGAGATGGGGTTGGATTTGGACCTTGTTCGAATACTCCTAGGCATGTTGTATAATCTTCTTCTTCTTGCTTTCTTCTTAGTCTTATTGTCCAGCCGTGCATTTGGTGATGCCTCCAATGGCAGTGGTTCTTCTCCTTCATCCAATTTGAGTGCATGGGAGTCTTCCTCATTTTTAGAGAAGTAGCATGGCATTTTTTGCATGAATTTTGTATGTGGTAAGGAAGAATCATCCTTGAAAAGCTCCCTTGAATTTTGAATGTGAGGATTTTAAGGAGATTCTATTGATTTGAATTGGTCAATCCTTCCCCAACCAAATTAGTTACTAAAGCATTCAAATTTGAATTTTCAATTCCTTAATCCAAGGGGGTCAAATTTTCAGCTCCCAAATTTTTGGGGGAGTTAGTTGGTACTCCCCAGTAGGGTGAAATTCCAAATCTGCCCTTACTGGTTTAGCCCCCAATAGCTCCACCGTTGGTGTCTCCTCCACCTCGCTGTCCTCCTTGCATTGCTTCTCCATCCTTGGCTGCTCATCCGCCTTAGTGACTTTTTGTTGTTCCATTATTTGATCACTTTGCGGTTCCAAACTTGTTGCTTCTTCATGATCGGTAGAGGCATCTTCTTGAGCATTGTCACAAGCCACTCCCGAAGGACCAGCTACATTCTTTTTAATAGGTTGCCATTGCATTGTTTCATTCTTTTTGGATGCAGTTTTGGTGGGAGCCGTCTGTTCTTTTTGCATTTTTTGCCAGCAAAACAATCAACTGGACTGTGGCCAATCTTGTGACATTTTGTGCAATAGTGTGGAATTTCCTCATAGCTGATCTTCTGCCATTTTCCATTGTTTCCAACGCCTAGCCAAACTCTCGAAGGGAGGGTGGTCAATAGATCCATGCTTCCACGCACACCTTGGTTGTGTTTGGTCGAGTGAAATTCTCTGTGGCCACATCTAGCTTTAAGGGAGTGCCAACGGCTTGTGCAAGGCTAACGACTGCATGCTTTGTGAAGAAAGGTGCTAGTAGACCTTCAAATGTAATCTATACGGGCATTATTGATGGTTCAATGTTTGGGGTAGATAAAGGCTGCCATTTGAGAACACGCATGTAGAAGCCATTGATAAACCACGTGTTCTTGAGCCAATAGCGAAGATAATATTCCTCCAAGGCAAAACGAATGAGCACATGCTTTTAGTCGAGAAAATCAACTAAAAAAATCACCTTTGAAACCAATAGTCTGAAAACTCTTCCTCATTGTTTCCATGTTGGGTTTGCCTCGTGGAAAGTTTCCCACCAAAGTGAAGCAAAATGGTGTAGCTAGCCTCTGAACTTCTTCTTCAGTGAAAAATATGGATGGATCTCCTTTGTACGATTGATCCATCTTCAATGGTCGATCCGGCTGTTGTATTGGTGGTAGGGAATGATTCTTACCCTTGAGAGCATCTGCAAAGGACTTCTTTTTTCCTTCAGCCGAGGACTGGAGGGATTTCTCTTCGGCCATAGCCGAGAGTGGCTGAGGAAGATGACTATGGTTGTTGTGTTTTAGTGAGAGAAAAGTTAGAGAGAATGAGGAGAAAATTAGGTTTATTTGCTTTCTTAGAGTGGCCCTTAAGAGCTATAATGCCACATTAGTTGTTATGGGGATATAAGGATAGAAAGTTGTTGTAATGAGGGTGTTAGAATGAATGGTATAGAGTTTAAGGTGTAGGAGTGTTAGAAAAAAAATTTGTTGACCATTGCAAGTGGTACCCATCACTGGCACTTACATTGAAGTTTTAGCAGGTAGTGCCTATCACTGGTACCTGTGTAGATATTTTTTTTGCTGGTAGTGCCTACCACTGGTGCCCATTTTGAGGAATCCAAGAAAATTGAAGAAAAGAATGAAGTAATGAGATATTTTTATATGGTATTGAAATTAGTGTGTAAAGTGAAAATTGAAAAAAAAAATGATTTTATTCTACTTGTTGCACAAATTTTTTATGGATGTTTAGATAATTAAGCGTGGGATTACTTCTTTGAACGATGGGTGTTTTAATACTCGAACAAAAATTTTTGTTGATGTGTGGCAAACATTAATTTAAAGGTTTTTTTATTATTTGTTTATCCTTTTTCCCCTTCTTTGTTAGCAAGACCCTAGCCTTATCTTACAAGCTAAAAATACTACCTAATTTAAGTCGAGTCCATTGTCTACATTAGTGGGGAAATGTAAAAAAAGTAAGCTATTGGAGTGTTTAGAAAAATTCAAAGCGTTTGGATGATTTGATCTGAGTGTCTTAAAAGTTATTTTTGTATGACTATGCACAAACCTACATTGGAATTCATGTATAGGGGTTTATTACCATTTCACTATTTTCCTTATGATGGTTTGGTTCTTGGTTATTTATGTGGATAATTGATAAGATGTGTTGAGTATGGTCGTGATTAGTAAAGCTATTTCTATATTTTTCTCGATGACGATCAAAAACTAAGTGTGCGATAGTGGAGGAGGGAGTTACCCTAATGTATATTTGTTCGGTGGTTTGTTTGTTTGGTTTGTTCAAATTTTTCTTTCATATTTGTAGCTTAGCTTTTGATTTGAGAGCTTTCCAAATATTTGAAAACTTTGTTCACAAATGTCTTAGCATGTTTCTTTGATTTTCTACTAGATAATTTTTGAGCTACATTGTCATGTGTAGGGTAGTCGGTGTTAATATTTTCCTAGTATGATTTTTAATTTTTGAAAACTGATAGACCTACAATAGTATAGCTTTTTGGCACTTAAGGATAATTGTGTAGATTCACTTATATTGCAATCCAGACACTTACTTTATTACAGTTTTTAGGCAAAATTTACGTGAATTTGACTTGATTTAAAGAAGAGGGTAGGAATTTCTTTGGTCGTTTGAGTCTTTCAAGCTAATCCCTACTATAAAATTTATCCCTGGCACCACCTTAATTTGTTTTGAAATGACTGAAGCACCTTTCTTTTTTCTTTTTTTTCTAATTCATTTTTTATCTACCTTTATGAGCTATTTTAAATGACCCTTTTAAGGGGATATAATGATGAAAGGTATTGGAGTGCTTAGAAAAATTTTAAGGGTTTGCATGATTTGATCTGAGTGTCTTAAAAGTTATTTGTGTACGACTATGCACACACCTACACTAGCATTCATGTATGGGGGTTTATTACCATTTGACTATTTTCCTTGTGATGGTTTGGTTCTTGTTTATTTACGTGGATAATTGATGAGATGTGTTAAGTACGTGATTTATTTCTATATTTTACTCGGGGACTATCAAAAACTAAGTGTGGGGTAATGGAGTGGGGAGTTTTCATAATATATATTTGTTTGGTGTTTTGTTTTTATGTTTTGTTCAATTTTTTCTTTGATATTTGTAGCATAAATTTTGATTTGAGAACTTTTCAAAAATTTGAAAATTTTGTTCACAAATATCTGATAGCTTGTTTCCTTGATTTTCTACTAGATAATTTTTGAGTTAAGTTGTTAGGAGTTGGATAGTCGGTGTTAATATTTTCCTAACATGATTTCTTGTTTTTCAGCACTTATACAATGTTATTGCTTTTTGGCACTATGAGATAATTTGTAGATTCACTTATATTGCACTCCAGACACACACTTTATTACATTTTTTAGATGAAATTTTAGATAATTTGATTTGACTTAAAGATGAGTGTAGGCATTTCTTTGGATGTTTGAGCCTTTCAAGCCATCCCGTACTATAAAATTTATCACTAGAACCCTATTTGAGCCTTAATTTGTTTTGAACGGACAAAAGCACCATTCATTTTTTTTTTCTAACTCATTTTTTATCTACCTTTGTGAGCTATCCTAAGTGGCCCTTATGAGCTTTCATGCCACATTAATTGTTAACGGGATATATGGATGGAAGTTAGTTGTAATGAGAATGTTAGAATGAATGGTGTATAGTTTAAGGTATACGGAGTATTAGATAAAAAATTTGTTGACCATTCCAGGTGGTGCTTGTCACTGGCACCTGATAGCAGGTAATACCCATCACTGGTACCTACGTAGATATTTTTTTACCGGTAGTGCATACCACTAGTACCCGTTTCAGGGAATCGAAGAAAAAAGAAGAAAAGAATGAAGTAACGAGAAATTTTTACAAGGTGTTGGTGAGTAAGGTTGAATTTGAAAAAGAATGATTTTATTCGGCTTGTTGCACAAAATTTATAGGGGCGTCTGGAGAATTAAGTGTGGGGTTACTTCTATGAAGGATAGGTGATTTAATTTTTGAAAAGAAATTTTATATCGATTTGTGGGTAGCATTAATTTAAAGCTCTTTTTATTATTTGTTTATCCTTTTTCCCCTTTCTTATTAGCCAAGACCCTAGCCTTACGTAACAAGCCAAAAGTCCTACTTAATTTAAGTCGATTCCATTGTCTACATTAATGGAGAAATGTAAAAAGAGTAAGCAATTGGAGTGTTTAAAAGTTTAAATTCAAAGGATTTGCATGATATGATCTGAGTGTCTTAAAATTTATTTTTGTAAGGCTATGCACACACCTACATTTGAATCATGTATGGGGTTTATTACCATTTGACTACTTTCCTTATAATGGTTTGGTTCTTGGTTATTTATGTGGATAATTGATGAGATGTGTTGAGTATGTTTGGGATTTATTTCTATATTTTGCTCGAGAACGATCAAAAACTAAGTGTGAGATAGTGGGGTAGGGAGTTTTCTTAATTTATGTTTTTTTGGTGGTTTGTTTGTTTATTTTGTTCATTTTTTTCTTTCATATTTGTACCTTCACTTTTGATTTGAGAGCTTTTCAAATATTTGAAAATTTTGTTCACAAATGTCTTACCATGTTTCTTTCATTTTCTACCATATAATTTTTGACCTAAATTGTCATGACTAGCTTGATTTCTAATTTTGAGCACTAATAACCCTACAATGTTATAGCTTATTGGAACTTATAGATAATTATATAGAATTCACTTATATTACAATCCAGATGCTTATTTTATTACTTTTTCGAGGCAAAATTTTAGATAATTTGATTTGATATAAAGATGAGGGTAGGCATTTCTTTGGACGTTTAAGCCTTTCAAGCCAAAACCTACTGTTATATTTATCTCTAGAGCCTTATGTGAGCCTTAATTGGCTTTGAATGGACAGAAGCACCATTCGTTTTTTTTTTCTTAATCATTTTTTATCTAGATTTGTGAGCAATCCTAAATGGCCCTTAAGAGCTTTAATGCCACATTAATTGTTAAGGGGATATAAGGATGGAAGGTATTTGTAATGAGGGTATTAGAATGAATGGTGTACAGTTTAAGGTGTAAGAGTATTAGAAAAAAAAAATTTGTTGACCATTGCAGGTAGTGCCCATCACTGGCACCCGTATTGGAATGCTAGCAGGTAGTGCCTATCACTAGAACTTGCTTAGATATTTTTTTGAGAGTAATTCCTACCACTAGTACACATTTTTGTGAATCGAAGAGTAGTACAAAAAAAAGAAAAGAATGAAGTAACGAAATATTTTTACAAGGTGTTGGTGAGTAAGGTTGAAATTGAAAAAGAATGATTTCATTCTTCTTGTTGCATAAAATTTTTATGGGTGTTTGGACAATTAAGTGTGGGATTACTTCTTTGAAGAATGGGTGTTTTAATATTCGAAAAGAAGTTTTATGTTGATGTGTGGCCAGTATTAATTTAAAACTCCTTTTATTATTTGTTTATCCTTTTTCCCCTTCTTTGTTAGGAAAACCCTAGCTTTACGTTACAAGCTAAAAGTCCTACTTAATTTAAGTCGAATTCATTGTCTACAATAGTTGAGAAATGTAAGAAGAGTAAGCTATTGGAGTATTTAGAAAAATTCAAAGGGTTTGCATGATTTGATCTAAGTGTCTTAAAACTTATTTTTCTATGGCTCTGCACACACCTACACTGGAATTCATGTATGGGGTTTATTACCATTTGACTATTTTCCTTATGATGGTTTGGTTCTTAGGGTTATTTAAGTCGATAATTTATGAGATTTTTTGCGTATGTTTATGATGTATTTCCATATTTTGCTCAAGAATGATCCAAAACTAAGTGTGGGGTAGTGGGGTGGGGAGTTTCATTTTTATTTGTTTGGTAGTTTGTTTGTTTAGTTTGTTCAAATTTTTCTTTCATATTTGTAGCTTAGCTTTTGATTTGAGAGCTTTTCAAATATTTGAAAATTTTGTGCACAAATGTCTTAGTATGTTTCTTTGATTTTTTACTAGATAATTTTTTAGCAACGTTATCATTAGTCAATGTTAATATTTTCCTAGCACGATTTCTAATTTTTGAGCACTAATAGCCCTACTATGTTATAGCTTTTTGGCACTAAGAGATAATTCTGTAGAATCACTTACATTGCACTCCAGACAATTATTTTATACATTTTTTAGGCAAAATTTTAGATAATTTGACTTGATTTAATGAGGGTAGGAATTTTCTTGGACGTTTGAGCCTTTCAAGCCAATCTTAACAATAAAATTTATCCCTAACACCCTATTTGAGCCTTAATTTGTTTTGAATAGATAGAAGTACTATTCTTCTTTTTTTTTTCTAACTCATTTTTTATCTACATTTGTGAGCTATCCTAAGTGACCCTTAAGAACTTTAATGCCACATTAATTGTTAAGGGGATATAAGGATGGAAGGTAGTTGTAATGAGGGTCTTAGAATGAATTGTGTACAATTTAAGGTGTAGGAGTGTTACAAAAAAATTTTGTTGACGATTAAAGGTGGAGTCAATCACTGGCACCGGCATTGGAGTGTTAGTAGGTAGTGCCTATCATTGGTACTAGCAGAGATAATTTTTTAATGGTAGTGCCTACCACTGGTAACCATTTTGGGGAATCTAAGAAAAAAGAAGAAAAGAATGAAGTAACGAGAAATTTTTACAAGGTGTTGGCAAGTAAGGTTGAAATTGAAAAGGAATGATTTTATTCTGCTTGTTACACAAAATTTTTATGGGTGTTTGCTTACCAATTATAAGAATAAAGTGTGGGGTTACCTTTTTGAAAGATGGGTGTTTTAATATTTGAAAAGAAATTTTATGTAGATGTGTGGCCAGGATTAATTTAAAGCTCATTTTATTATTTGTTTATCCTTTTTCCCCTTCTTTGTTAGCCAACACACTAGCCTTACGTTACAAGCTAAATGTCTGACCTAATTTAAGTCGAATCCGTTGTCTACATTAGTGGAGAAATGTAAGAAGAGTAAGCAATTGGAGTGTTTAGAAAAATTCAAAGGTTTTGCATGATTTGATCTGAATGTCTTAAAAGTTATTTTTGTATGGCTATGCATACACCTACACTAGGATTCATGTATGGGGGTTTATTACCATTTGACTATTTTCCTTGTGATGATTTGGTTTGTGGTTATTTATGTGGATAATTGATGAGATGTGTTGAGTATGTTTGTGATTTATTTCTATATTTTGTTCGAAGACAATCAAAAACTAAGTGTGGGGTAGTGGGTTGGGGAGTTTTTTTAATCGATTGTCCATCGCTTATATTTGTTTGGAGTTTCATTTTTTTGTTTTGTTCAACTTTTGTTTTCATATTTGCAGCTTAGCTTTTGATTAGTGTGCTTGTCAAATATTTGAAAATTTTCTACACAAATGTGTTAGCATGTTTCTTTGACTTTCTACTAGATAATTTTTGAGTTCAGTTGTCATGAGTAGGGTAGTCGGTGTTAATATTTTTCTAACATGATTTCTTGTTTTTGAGCACTAATAGCCCTACAATGTTATGGCTTTTTTGCACTAAGAGATAATTGTGTAGATTCACTTATATTGCACTCCAATAACTTACTTTATTACATTTTCGAGGGAAAATTTTAGATAATTGATTTGATTTAAAGATGAGGGTAGGAATTTCTTTGGACGTTTGAGCCTTTCAAGCCATCCCACACTATAAAATTTATTACTAGAACCCTATTTGAGCTTTAATTAGTTATGAACGAAGAGAAACACCATTCTTTTTTTTTTTCTAACTCATATTTTATCTACCTTTCAGTGAGCTATCCTAAATGGCCCTTATGAGCTTTAATGCCACATTAATTGTTAAGCGGATATAAGGATGGATAGTAGTTGTAATGAGGGCGTTAGAATGAATGGTGTACAGTTTAAGGTGTAGGAGTGTTAGAAAAAATTTTGTTGACTATTACAGGTGGTGCTCATCACCTGCACCTGCATTATAGTGTTAGCAAGTAGTGCCTATCACTAGTACCTGCATAGATAATTTTTTGCGGGTACTGCCTACCATTGGTTCCCGTTTTGGGAAATCTAAGAAAAAAGAAGAAATGAATGAAGTAACGAGATATTTTAATAAGGTGTTGGTGAGTAAGGTCGAAATTCAAAAATAATGATTTTATTCTTCTTTTTGCACAACATTTTTATGGGTGTTAGGAGAATTAAGTGTGGGGTTACTGTTTTGAAATATAGGTGTTTTAATATTCGAAAAGAAGTTTTGTGTTGATGTGTGGCCAGAATTAATTTAAAGCTCTTTTTATTATTTGTTTATCCTTTTTTTCCCCTTCTTTGTTAGCCAACACCCTAGCCTTACGTTACAAGCTAAAAGTCCTACCTAATTTACACATCTAGTTGACTCCGTTGTCCACATTAGCAGAGGAATGTAATTAGAGTAAGCTTTTGGAGTGTTTAGAAAAATTCAAAGGCTTTGCATGATTTTATCTGAGTGTCTTAAAAGTTATTTTTGTATGGCTATTCACACACCTACACTAGCATTCATATATGGGAGTTTATTACCATTTGACTATTTTTCTTGTTATGGTTTGGTTCTTGGTTATTTTTGTGGATAATTGATGAGATGTGTTGAGCATGTTTGTGATTTATTTCTATATTTTTCTCAAGGACAATCAAAAACTAAGTGTGAGATAGTGGAGTGGGGAGTTTTCTTAATTTATATTTGTTTGGTGGTTTGTTTGTTTATTTTGTTCAATTTTTTCTTTCATATTTGTTTCTTAGCTTTTGATTTGAGACCTTTTCAAATATTAGAAAAAAAATTTCACAAATGTCTTGTAGCATGTTTCAATGATATTCTACTAGATAATTTTTGAACTTTGTCATGAGTAGGGTAGTCGGTATTAATATTTTTCTAGCATGATTTCTAATTTTTTAGTACTAATAGCCCTACAATGTTATAGCTTTTTGGCTCTAAGAGATAATTGTACACATTTACTTATATTTTAGTCCAGACACTTATATTTTCGGGGCGAAAGTTTAAATAATTTGATTTGATTTAAAGATGAGGTTGTCATTTCTTTGGACGTTTGAGCCTTTCAAGCCAACCCCTTCTGTAAAATTTAAACCTAGAACCCTATTTGAAACTTAATTTTTTTTGCATGGACAGAAGCACCATTCATTTTTTTTTTCTAACTCATTTTTTATCTACCTTTATGAGCTATCCTAAATGGCCCTTTAGAGCTTTAATGCCACAATAATTGTTAAGGGGATATAAGGATGGAATGTAGTTGGAATGAGGATGTTACAATGAATGGTGTATAGTTTAAGGTGTAGGAGTGTTAGAAAAAAATAATTTTGTTAACCATTGCAGGTGGTGCCCGTCACCGTACCTACATTGGAGTGTTAGCAGGTAGTGCCTATCACTGGTACCTACGTAGATAATTTTTTGCATGTAGTGCCAACCACTAGTACCCGTTTCGGTGAATCGAGGAAAAAAGAAGAAAATAATGAAGGAACGAGATAGTTTTACATGGTGTTACTGAGTAAGGTTGAAATTGAAAATAAATGACTTTATTCTACTTGTTGCGTAAAATTTTTTTGGATGCTTGGAGAATTAAATGTGGGGTTCCTTCTTTGAAGGATAGGTGTTTTAATATTCGAAAAGAAGTTTTATGTTTATGTGTGGATAGCGTTAACTTAAAGCTCTTTTTATTATTATTTTTTTTCCTTTTTCCCCTTCGTTGTTAGCCAAGACCCTTGCCTTACGTTACAAGCTAAATGTCCTACCTAATGTAAGTCGAGTCTGTTGTCTACATTAGTGGAGAAATGTAAGAAGAGGAAGCTATTGGAGTGTTTAGGGTGAAAAATTCAAAGCGTTGGCATGATTTGATCTGAGTGTCTTAAAAGTTATTTTTGTATAGTTATGCACACACCTACACTGGAATTCATGTATGAGGTTTATTACCATTTGACTATTTTCCATATGATGGTTTGGTTCTGGTTATTTATGTGGATAATTGATGAGATGTGTTGAGTATGTTTGTGATTTATTTCTATATTTTGCTCTAGAACGATCAAAAACTAAGCGTGGGGTAGTGGGGTGGGGAGTTTTCTTAATTTATATTTGCTTAGTGGTTTGCTAGTGTATTTTGTTCAATTTTTGCCTTCATATTTGTAGCATAGCTTTTGATTTAAGGGCATTTCACATGTTTGAAAATTTTGCTCACAAATGTCGCATCATGTTTCTTTGATTTTCTACTAGATAATTTTTTAGCTAAGGTATGAAGAGTGGGGTAATCGATATTAATATTTTTCGAACATAATTTCTAATTTTTGAGCACTAATAGCCCTACAATGTTATAGCTTAATATTTTTGGCAGTAGGAGATAATTATGTAGATTCACTTATATTGCACTCCAGACACATACTTTATTACATGTTTTAGGCAAAATTTTATATAATTTAATTTGATATAAAGATGAAGGTAGGAATTTCTTTGGACGTTTAAGCCTTTCAAGCCAACTCCTATTGCTATATTTATCTCTAGAGCCTTATACGAGCCTTAATTGGCTTTGGATGGACAGAAGCACCATTCTTTTTCTTTTTTTCTCAATCATTTTTTATCTACATTTGTGAGCTATTCTAAATGGCCCTTAAGAGCTTTAATGCCACATTAATTGTTAAAGGGATATAATGATGGAAGGTAGTTGTAATAAGGGTATTAGAATGAAGGGTATATAGTTTAAAGTGTAGGAGTGTTAGAAAAAAATTTTGTTGACCATTGCAGGTAGTGCCTATCACTAGAACCTGTGTAGATATTTTTTTTGCAGGTAGTGCTTACCACTGGTACCCGTTTTGGGAAATTGAAGAAAAAAGAACAAGAAAAGAATAAAGTAACGAGATATTTTTACAAGGTGTTAGTGAGTAAGGTTGAAATTGAAAAAGAATGATTTTACTCTACTTGTTGCACAAAATTTTTTTGAGTGTTTGGAAGATTAAGTGTGGGGATACATCTATGAAGGATGGCTGTTTTGATATTCGAAATGAAGTTTTATATTGATGTGTGGCTTGCATTAATTTAAAGCTATTTTTATTATTTGTTTATCCTTTTTCCCTTCTTTGTTATCCAAGACCCTAGCCTTACATTACAAGCTAAAAATCCTACCTAATTTAAATAAAGTCTGTTGTCTACATTTGTGGAGAAATGTATCAAAAGTTAGCTATTGGAGTGCTTAGAAAAATTCAAAGGGTTTGTATGATTTTATTTTAGTGTCTTAAGAGTTATTTTGTATAGCTATGCTCACACCTACACTAAAATTCATGTATGGGGGTTTATTACCATTTGACTATTTTCCTTCTGATGGTTTGGTTCTTGGTTACTTATGTGGATAATTGATGAGATGTGTTGAGTATTTTTGTGATTTATTTCTATATTTTGTTTGAGGACGATCAAAAACTAAGTGTGGGGTAATGGGGTGGGTAGTTTTTTTTTTAATTATATTTGTTTGGTTTGTTCAATTTTTGCTCTCAGGTCTGTAGTTTAACTTTTGATTCGAGAGCTTTTCAAATATTTGAAACTTTTGTTCACAAATGTCTTGGCATGTTTCTTTGATTTTTTACCAGATAATTTTTTAGCTAAATTTTCATGAATAAGGTAGTCGGTGTTAATATTTTTCTAGCATGATTTCTAATTTTTTAGCACTACTAGCCCTACGATGTTATAGCTTTTTGGCACTCAGATATAATTGTGTAGATTCACTTATAGTGCACTACAGACACTTACTTTATTACATTTATGAGGTGAAATTTTGGATAATTTTATTTGATTTAAAGATGAGGGTAGGCATTTCTTTGGATGTTTGAGCCTTTCAAGCCAACCCCTTTTGTAAAAAACTTTATCTCCAGAATCATATTTGATCCTTAATTTGTTTTGAATGGCCAGAAGCACCATTTGTTTTTTTTATTTTTTTCTAACTCATTTTTTATCTACCTATGTGAGCTATCCTAAATGACCCTAAAGAGCTTTAATGCCTTATTAATTGTTAAAGGGATATAAGCATGGATGGCAGTTGTAATAAGGGTGTTAGAATGAAAGGTGTACAGTTTAAGGTATAGGAGTGTTAGAAAAAAAATTTGTTGACCATTGCAAGTGGTGCCCGTTACTGGCACCTGTATTGGAGTTTTAGCAAGTAGTGCCTATCACTAGTACCTACATAGATAAGTTTTGCGAGTAGTGCCAACCACAGGTAGCCGTTTTGGGGAATCAAGGAAAAAAGAAGCAAAGAATGAAGTAACTTGACATTTTTACTAGGTGCTGCAAAGTAAGGTTGAACTTGAAAAATAATGATTTTATTCTGCTTGTTGCACAAAATTTTTATGGATGTTTGGAGAATTAAGTGTGGGGTTACCTTATTTGTTTGAAGGATGGGTGTTTTAATATTCGAAAAGAAATTTTACGTTCATGTGTGGCTAGCATTAATTTAAAACTCTTTTTATTGTTTTTTTCCTTTTTCCCCTTCTTTGTTGGCCAAGACCCTTGCCTTACGTTATAAACTAAAAGTCCTACCTAATGTATGCCGAGTCCGTTGTCCACATTAGTGCAAAAATGTAAAAAGAGTAAGCTATTGGCTTAGAAAAATTCAATAGATTTTCATGATTTGTTTTGAGTGTCTTAAAAGTTATTTTTGCGTGGTTATGAACACACGTAAACTAGAATTCATGTATGGGGTTTATTACCAATTGACTATTTTATTTATATGGTTTGGTTCTAGGTTATTTATGTTGATGAGATATGTTGAGTATGTTTGTGATTATTTCTATATTTTGCTCGAGGACGATCAAAAACTAAGCGTGGGGTAGTGGGGTGGGAAGTTTTCTTAATTTATAATTGCTTGGTGGTTTGCTTGTTTATTTCATGTGCGACATTGTTCAATTTTTGCCTTCATATATGTAGCATAACTTTTGATTTCAGAGCTTTTTACATATTTGAAAATTTTGCTCACAAATGTCGTAGCATGTTTCTTTGATTTCCTACGAGATAATTTTTTAGCAAAGTTGTGATGAGTAGGGTAGTCGGTATTAATATTTTCCGAATATAATTTCTAATTTTTGAGAACTAATAGCCCTACAATGTTATAGCTTTTGGCACTAGGAGATAATTGTGTAGATTCACTTATATTGCACTCCAAACACTTACTTTATTACATTTTTGGGGCAAAATTTTAGATAATTTGATTTGACTTAAAGACGAGGGTAGGCATTTCTTTGGACGTTTGAGCCTTTCAAGCCAACCCCTACTATTAAATTTATCCCTAGAACCCTGTTTGAGCCTTAATTTGTTTTGAATGGACAGAAGCACCATTCGTTTTTTTTTCCTCACTCATTTTTTATCTACCTTTGTGAGCTACCTAAATGGCACTTAAGAGCTTTAGGTATGCCATATTAATTGCTAAGGGAATACAAGGATGGATGGTGGTTCTAATGAGGGTATTAGAATGAAGGTGTACATTTTAAGGTGTAGGAGTGTTAGAAAAAAAAATTTGTTGACCATGCAGGTGGTGCCTATCACTAGCACCTGCATTGGAGTGTTAGCATGTAGTGCTCATCACTAGAACTTGTGTCTATATTTTTTTACGGGTAGTGCCTACGACTGACACCCATTTTGGAGAATCGTAGAAAAAAGAAGAAAACAATGAAGTAACGAGATATTTTTACAAGGTGTTCGTGAGTAAGGTTGAAATTGAAAAAGAATGATTTTATTCTGCTTGTTGCACAAAATTTTTATGAATGTTTGGAGAATTAAGTATGGGGTTACTTCTATGAAGGATGGGTTTTCTGATATTCAAAAATAAGTTTTATGTTGATGTGTGGTTTGCATTAATTTAAAGCTCATTTTTTATTATTTGTTTATCCTTTTTCCCTTTCTTTGTTAGCCAAGACACTCCTAGCATTACGTTACAAGATAAAAGTCCTACCGAATTTAATCTAAGTCCATTGCTACATTAGTGGAGAAATGTAAGAAGAGTTAGCCATTGAAGTGTTTAGAAAAATTCAAAGGGTTTGCATGATTTTATCTAAGTGTCTTAAAAGTTATTTTTTTTATGGCTATGCACACACCTACGCGGAAATTCATGTTTGGGGGTTTATTACCATTTGACTATTTTCCTTATGATGGTTTGGTTCTTGGTTACTTATGTGGATAATTGACGAGATGTGTTGAGTATGTTTGTGATTTATTTCTATATTTTGCTCGAGAACGATCAAAAACTAAGTGTGGGGTAATAGGGTGGGGAGTTTTCTTAATTTATATTTGTTTGGTGTTTCATTTGTTTGTTTTGTTCAATTTTTGCTCTCATATTTGTAGCTTAACTTTTGATTTATGAGCTTTTCAAATATTAGAAAAAAACTTTTACAAATGCTTAGCATGTTTCTTTGATTTTCTACTCAGATAATTTTTTAGCTAAATTGTCATGATTAGGGTAGTCGGTGTTAATATTTTCCTAGCATAATTTCTAATTTTTTTAGCACTAATAGCCTTACAATGTTATAGCTTTTTGGCATTCAGAGATAATTGTGTAAATATACTTATATTGCACTCCAAACACTTATTTTGTTACATTTTCGAGGCAAAATTTTGGATAATTTGATTTAATTTAAAGATGAGGATAGGCATTTCTTTGGACGTTTGAGCCTTTCAAGCCAATCCCTGATGTAAAATATATCCCTTGAACCCTATTTGATCCATAATTTTTTTTGAATGGACAGAAGCACCATTTGTTTTTTTTTTTCTAACTCATTATTTATCTACCTTTGTGAGCTATCGTAAATGGCGTTAAGAGCTTTAATGCCACATTAATTGTTAAGGGGATATAAGGATGGAAGATAGTTATAATGAGGGTGCTAGAATGAAAGGTGTACAGTTTAAGGTGTAGGAGTGTTAGAAAAAAATTCTGCAACTTTGGAGAGTGTTAGCAGGCAGTGCCTATTACTGGTACCTTCATAGATAATTTTTTGCGAGTTGTGCCAACCACTGGTACCCGTGTTGGGGATCGAGGAAAAAAGATTATAAAGAACAAGATATTTTTACAAGGTGTTGCTAAGTGTGAGATGGTTGATAAGCTCCTAATTTCCGTATGTTTCATGTATCGTTTACCTCCATTTTTAATGTAATTTGGGCAAGAATTGAGTAATTATGAGATAAAATGGTTCGTTTTGAGTTTTGTAGCATTTGAGTGAAGAAAGAGTCATTGCAAAAATGACAAAATTGCAAAACTGGAATTTCATGTACCAACGAGGAGCAATTCTAACATAGTTTGGTAGATTGAGCATAACTTTCTTGTCTGAGCTTTAATTTAGGTTATTCAAGATGTCTTGTAAAGATAAGACATGGAGCTACAACTTTTGTGTTTTGAATTTTTCAAAATTCGCCCTGCCTCATGGTCAAAATCGTGGAGAAAGTTGAAATCAGCAGTTGCTGCCACATGCTCCCATGCGCTGCATTTTGCAACACCTAGGCGCCATGTCTAGTAGCTACAATCTTTGTTAGTGGAAGTCATATTGCAGTGCCCATGCGCCAATCGACTTATGGGCACGAATCTTGATGTTTATAAGAGACAGATAACCCATGGGTCCAATTTTTACCTAATTGTAATTATCATCCCAGAAATTGTGTAATATCTGTAAATATACCAAGACAAGGAGAGGAAATCATCATGTCATTAATTTCTTAGTTTTTAATATTAGAGTGATATTTTAGCCGTAGGATAGATTTTCTCAAGCATTCAAGCTAGGATTTTGTTTTCTTGTCCAGAATTCAAGACTCAACGATCATCAGCATTTGTTTTTGCTGCAATTACTAGTTTGATTTATTTTTATGCAATACAATTTTTGTTCTTATTGCTTTCTTCTTCTTTAATTATTGTTCTTGTTTTATTACTTTTAAATTCTTAATTGCTTCCGGCAAAGTTTAGTAGTTAGGGTTTAATTTAAACGCTTTTAATTGCTTTCATAGGGTAGATTAATTTAAATTCTTGTTCTTGATTAAATTCTCACAAGTATGGTAGATTTAAATTAGGGTTTTCGTTAATTATATTTAATATTTTCTGTAGGATTAGTATTTTACATTCTTGTCTTTATTTTAATTTCTTGTGATTGAATTTAGTTTAAATTTAGTCAAACACCTCTGATTATTTCGTCTAACTAGTAAATAGACTTGTGAACCTAGTAATTGTTCCAATAGTCCTCGTGGAAACGATCCTTACTTATCCTATATACAAACTCACATCGTATACTTCTGAGTGTATGGGAGTTGATTAGAATAATTAAGATTTTTATTACTTGTTCATTGTTCTCAAAAATCCAATCAATATTCTACCGAACAATATATATGTGTCTGTGTGTGTATGTATGTATGTATATATATGTGTGTATGTGTGTATATATATGTATATATGTATATATGTCTATAGCCGATTCTATTTTTTATATATATGTGTGTGTGTGTGTGTATATATATACACATATGTGTGTATAGATATGTATATATATATATATATATACTTATATATACATATATATACGCACACACA
Organism: Cinchona pubescens; assembly: GCA_025175665.1. Classification (NCBI taxonomy): domain Eukaryota; kingdom Viridiplantae; phylum Streptophyta; class Magnoliopsida; order Gentianales; family Rubiaceae; genus Cinchona; species Cinchona pubescens. Next base: position 4,100,146 of record JANKKI010000064.1, read on the forward strand.
TGTATATATATGTGTGTGTGTATATATACACATATATATATGCACACACACACACACACATATATCTGTGTGTGTGTGTATATACACATATATATATGCACACACACACACACATATATCTGTGTGTGTATATATATACACATATATATATACACACACATACATATATATACATATACATACTTATATATATATATATATATATATATATATATATAAGTATGTATATATTTGTGTATATATATGTGTGTGTGTTTATATGTGTATGTATACACACACACACACATATATATATATATACACATATAAACACACACACATATATATATATACACATATAAACACACACACATATATATACACAAATATATACATACTTATATATATATATATATATATATATATATATCGGTAGTAAGCAGAGAGCATTAACCAGCTAATATGAATAGTTTCACATTATGTATTCAAAACCTGGAGTTAGCTTCCCAATTCATTCCAGTTGCATGTCCTACTAAAGAGTCTAGAGAAAAGATAAATCTAGATTCCAAAGAGGTTTATTAGGCACATTCTAACAATCAAACTTTGGCTACAACAACTCATTTAGGCTTCATTATGGAATATTATAAGTTGTAAGCAGGAAAAAGGTGGGACGTGGATATGGGACTTGGTCACGGCTTCATGTTCTCCAAGTTCTTCATGCCCACAACCAACATGTGCTACCACCGCCAAAGAGTTGAAACAAGCACAAACTATACAATTAATGATAATAAAATGGTTAGCAATGTTGAATTAATTTTTCGCAATTTAGGAAGGAGAACAAAATTTCACATTTTCCTGTATGTTAAAGTCTCCATTCATACCAAGTCACCTAGTTTAGTTATGCATCACGGATAAAAAAAAATAGAACATTTTTAAGAAAATCTCACCCAAAAAAAAAACAAATTCTTGATTACAAAAAAGTTTCAAACATTAAAAATGAAAAAAAAAAAAAGTAGTATTTTTTAGCTTCCCCTAATGTTTGAATACAATACCTAATGTTTGAATACAATACCAATTATCATTACCATTCTCTACTGAAACCTGCATATTTGGGCATGCTATCAAACCATAAAAGCTAAATAGATTCCAAAAATTAAATAATGCCATTAACATAATTGTCCAAAAATTTCAAAATCCTTTCTAGAACAGTAAATTAGCTCCAACAAAATTATTTATGACTTGAAAACTAAGATGATAAAATACTAATTTGAGAATTTACTCTACATAGAAACAAAGTTCCTGAGGCCTTGTTGTCGTAAGCAATTAGTAATTCCAAGTCATTTACATTGTCACGTCCAAAAAAAGCAACAACTAACTCATTATAAAAGCATAATCAACTCAATCCGATAGATATGTTAGCAAACCAAACCATTCCAAATATAGCATATATAAACAGCAACATGATGAACTTGGTAACAAAATGAACAAATTTTGAATTGGCGCCTATCAAATAAAATAAGAGTAATTTAACACAAGATGATCATATTCATGTAGTATCCAAAATTATAGATGGAATAACACTGGTTATTAGCAATAAGTAGTCTTTTATGTCAATTATCAACTGACTTTGGTCTTAATTCATACTGTAAAAGATTTTTACCAATTATTTTATTCCAAATAGAAGCTTCAACCATTAACTAAAGAACTCATAGATCCTCTTTTCCATCACAATAAAATAAGGTTGCTGGGATGACTGAGATTTTAGGCGAGATGGTTTTTGGAAAATTTTGCCATTAAGTCAAAACATTAAACATAAGTAGTACATTAAAAAGAGTTTAAGGAACACTAGACCTAAAAATATAGCCAAAGACATAACAATAAAGTAGCATGTATTTCAATAACAAACACTAATTAAAAATTAAAACTTTTTGGGTGTTCTGTGCGACTTCAATTAGTAATAGATAAGAGCAAATAAACAACATAATTATTAGTTCATTCAAGTAACTACTCCAATACTATTTGCAGTAATTCCATATATCAAAACTACAAACCAACAAAGACCAAGTTTAAAAGATGTGTATGGAAATATTTAAGCAAAATACCCCACTCAATCACTAAGTAGCAATTCTGCTTTGGCTAGCCCACCTTTATTCAAAGTTCCATAACAAAGCAAATGTCTCTTATAACATCAAGATACTGTATAAGCAAGAGTAATTAACATCTCCAAGAATTTCATTTACAGACTTTAACATACACTTTCAACTTTTACATGCATCTAAACTCAAGATTATCACAGAAAGCAAAAGAACAACTCATGTCCAGTAAAAATCCTTATTCTAGACAATGCTCCAATAACTCAAATCCAGTAAAAATCTGTATTCTAGTTCAATGCTCCAATATGTAAAATAGTTACTAGGAAGTAGCATACTGGAAAAAAAAAAAACAAACAAACAAACCAATTAATCAAAAAATGTGATTTATCAAATGTAATGATCCCAAAAAAAATTAAAAACAAGAAATCAAAAGACTAAATCACTTACTGCAAATAATTAGATGATTCAAATCTAACATCGATCCAGATTTTTAAATACCATAAATGTTAATTCAAAAAAAACCAAAAACTAATAGTTCCAAAAACGAAAATAAAAAAATAAAAAAGAAAAAGAAAAAGGACCCATCATCTTTATACTAAAAGTAATAGCTCTAAGTGCAAATCCTCTAAATTTATGGTAAATTAAAAATTCATGTTAAAAGGAAAAGAAGTTAGCAACTGTCATCTTTCTCATCCTCATCAACATCACCTTCCTCTTCCTCATACTGCACATTTTCATCTTCTTCCTCTTCATCTTCACCTTCTTCCTCCTCATCTTCTTCTTCTTCATCATCTTCATCTTCTTCCTCCTCATCATCATCTTTTTCTTCATCCTCATTTTCATCCTCCTCACCTTCTTCAACTACCAAAGGAATTTCAATTTGCATACCAATTTCTTTATATACCCCATCACTGACTACTAAAAGACCAATGGGATCATTATCTAAAACTATGACAACATTTAGAACATGTTGATCCTGATACGCATTCTCTACATTATGCTCCTTGTCAATTCTACTCCTTGACCTTAACTTTATGACTACCCACCAAACCACTTTGTCCCTCATTCTACTAGGATAAGCAAGATAATAGGCTTGAACTGCATGTTGTGCAAGTATAAATGGGTCAAATTTTGGATATCTCCCATTTCTCCTAATTTCAATAATTCCATATTGGTTGTGCACCCTGATACCTCAATTACTCACAAAATCAAACCAATCACAGTTAAAAATCACAACCTTTTTTTGATTTGAATATTGCAATTTGAGCAGCTCTTTAAGAATACCATAAAATTCACCGGACCCCTCACTTTTAACAAGCACTCTGCTATTATTGGTTTTCCTATCCTTGCCCATTCACTAGTATGGAAAATGTACCCCATTGACAAAGGATTTCGCCCATCTTTGAACCTCTCTGCTAGTGGCCCACGATAGGTCATACAAATGCTGATTTCGCACCATGATTTGTGGATTTTTAACCTATTCATAAGAGGTAAAATCTTATATTAGGTAGGATTTACAATTAGTTATTTACTAAATGTTGCACTAATACTTACATATTTGTGAAACCAAACTACAAAGTTATCTTCCACTTTTTTCTCGACTTTCTTATTAGTAAGTTAAGGATAATATCGTCGCACTGCTTGCTCATACATTCTACACACCATATTTTTTTAATAAGTAACAAGATAATTACAAACAAGTTAAATCAAATAATTCATGTTATTATTACGTTCGGAATGGCTTGACTTCAACACAATTTAATAGCACGTGCAAGTTTGCAGTAGCCATTTCTCGATCATTCAAGAACCGATGTTCACTCTCACCAACTAGTTGTCCTGTTTTATTGAAAACAAATAGAGTAGCTGGCAAGGTTGCATCAAATCCATCATATTTTCATTTCGCCGAATCCTTGTGGCTTTTATTTGTACATGTGCTTCAAAGTAATAAGAACAAAAGAATGATGTCTCGAGAGATAGATAAGCCTCACATAGTGAGCCTGTTTACGACCTTTATTCTTAACCATGTCTTTGAAATCATGTAGAAATCTATAATTGATTTAACAAAAAAAATAGATATTATTAATTTACAATATGACAATGCTAATTAAAACTTTACAAAAATGAGAATTACCTCTCAAACGGATACATCCACCTATATTGAACGAGTCTTTTAACCAGTGGTTCATAAGGCAGATATATGGGAAAATGCTCCATTACATCAAAAAATCCTTGTGAAAATATTCGTTCTAACTAGCACAATATGACTGAAATATTTTTCTCCATTTGCAACAATATATCCTTCTGCAATTCTGTACAACACAGATCACGAAAAAAATGACACAATTCAGTTGTAGGCTTCCATATTGATTCAGGCAATGTATTGAACGCAATTGGTAGCATGAATAAGAGCTCCATACACACATGACAATCATCACTCTTCATCCCCACTATTTTGCCTCCATTCATGTCCAAAAATCTTGCTATATTTGAAGCATAGTCGTCTAGCATCTTCAACCCTTCAAGCCAAGAACATATCTCCTGTCTTTCTTCCATTGTCAAAGTAAAGTTTGCTTTTGGTTTGGCAAGCTTACCATTTTGTAGGGCCTTCAACTCTAATTCACTTCACCTACAATATACACCCAAATCCTATATTGCCTTCAAATTGTCCTTTGTCTTGTCTTTGTTATCCATCACAGTGTGGAACACATTATCAAACACATTTTTCTCTATGTGCTAAACGTCCAAATTATGGCAGATTAGATTATCCTTCCAATAGGAAAAATCCCAAAATATGCTTTCTACGGACCAATTATTTGTCACCCCATATGCTTCAATTTTTTCATGATCTACTTTCAAATCTAGTATTCGGGGCAATTTTTTAACTCGCTAAAACAATTCGACACCACTATTTAACCTAGGAGGTGGGTTTGATCTTTTGATACGATTCTTGTAAAAAGAATATTCCTCCTAAAAACGTGATCAATGGGCAATAATTGCCGATGGCAATCAAACCACAAATTTTTCCCTCCAAATTTCAATCTGAATGCTTTGGTCTTCTCCATACAAATAGAGCATGCCAATTTTTTAGTTGTACTCCACCCTGATAGCATGACATAATCATCATTAATTATTCACATGAGTGCTGCCTTCATTTGGAAGTTCTATTTTTTGGAGACGTCATATGTTGGAACCCCCTCTTCACATAAAAGTTGAAGCTCATCAATAAAAGGTTGCAAATAAACTTCAATCCTACTTTTCAGATTATGTGGACCTAAAATTAAACAAGTTAAGAACATATATAGAGTTGTTATGCACATTTTTGGAGAAAGGTTATACGGAGTAATAATTATAAGCCAGCATGAATGTGGTTTTCCATTATTATGGAATAAAACCATCTGCACTGTACACAAGCCAAGTCTAACATTCCTTGATTCTGAGGCAAAATTCGGATGCGTTCAATCAAAGTGTTTCCATGCTTCGCTGTCTGATGGATAACACAAGACACCTGGCTCTCTCCTATATTAAGTAGCAAGGATGATGACAAAGTTTGCACTCATTTTCACCAGTCTTATAGTACAACATACACCCATTTATGCAACAATCATATTTAACTGTAGAAAGACCAAGTTTCTTTGTGTTATAGAAGTTATTCGACACACAATTACCAAAAAAAATTGCCCGTTTTATGATATCACACGTTCAATCCACACACCCTTGAGATAAGTTGTAATCAGATTTTTTAGACTCTCAATTGAACAGCCATGGATAGTTCAGAAAATGTTTCGCAACCAAGGTACAGCTGCTGTTCAACAGATTTAACATATCATAAAATCGTGAAGCCTCACCAATTGGAGGTTCATCAATATCCTTGTTGTTTTGATCAGTATGGTAGTGATCAAATCCAAAAATTACTTGGACCAGTAGCATCAAATACCATATTTTGGTATAAGTAATGATGTGTATTCATAAATTTAGGTGTATTGGAATCACCCACATTAATATCGACCCTAATTGGTTTTGACTTTCCATGTGTAGCCCAAAACCAATAATTTGGCATAAACCTGAATTTTAGAATATATTCAACCACATTGTTAGGATTCATTAGTCTCGTGTTCTTATTCTTAGAACAGGGACACTGAATTTCATGATCATTTATATATTGTGGTTGCATGCATGCAAATTGCACAAATTAACTTAAACCATCAATAAATTGTGGAGTATAACCAGAACGGTTAGGCAAGAGCCTTTCGTACATCCAACTACGACTACAAGGCATTTCCATAATCTGAGAATCAAATATTCAAATGTTTTAGAATTTAACAATAAATATCATATTTGTTAGTTTTCATATTTTACATCAAGAGTATGGTATTTTTTGTAAAATTTTCAGCAAAGTACCCCCTAATTTTTTATCCATTTCCCTAGTTTAAAACCAATCAAAATAAACATTCATAACCCGGCAAGGGTTGACTTGACAATTTAATATTTATAAATTTTACACTAAGTAAGCTTTACTATCACTAAAAATGAATAAAACAATCATGACCCGGCAAGGGTCATCCAAAATAAATTTTAAAAGAAAATTCAACTTAAAATATCAATCATGACCCGACAAGAGTTTATATAAAATTATCAATCATGATCCGAAAATGGTCATCCAAAAGATCCACAACAATTAAATATCTCACAAAGTCCATGTGAATTTTTATAACTTGTATCACAAATAGAATGAGGGCAAACTTACATTGCAGCAATGCTCTTCCGTGTAGACGTGATTATTCTCCCAAAATGTGTATTAGATTTTCACCACCCTAAACAAAAGCAGGAGGTTATATTTATTACCGAAAAATAAACTGAGGGAAATTGAATTAAATTGAGGAAAATTGAAGGAAAGACAACAAAAAGTGAAACAAGTTATTCTGTTCAAATATACAGTTAGTACATTAAATTAAATTAGCACTTGTATTTAAATTGAGTTGCAAGAAAGGAAGATGCTAGCATGATAGCATGTGTTTCATTGACTTTAAAGTTAGTAGTGTTCATTGTAATAGATAAATTTAATGGATTTTTAAAAAGCAAAGCAAAAGTAAGGCTACCAATAACCAAGCATAGGCTTAAAATTATGCAGCTAAGTTAGTTGGCTTTATGATGATTGCAAGTAAAATGGTGGATTAATTGAAACATAATCTGCAAGACTTAAGTTCATTCCAATTCAAAAATCTATATTCCAGTTTTTTGAGCATTTCTTTTCCAAACACAATGTAAAGTATATTTTCTCTAATATATTATAAAGGTGGATTGAAATATAATATTCAACATTTCTACTATGTACGACAATAATCTTAATCATTTGAATTAATCCAGGACCAAAAAGAAATTGACATGCCAAACCAATCATAAAACTTGATCACTAAAACAAACAATTTGTATAATAAGGGTAGATCAATTCAATATACACCATGGTGCCAAAAGATTCGATTCCCATCTTCTTATCTATTAGTCCTTTTTGAAATAAACTAAGTAATTAATGAATCTATATGCAATTGTTTAAAGCTTTGTTTTGTGCTAATATAGCATATCACTTGTGATATATTTTTGTTGCTTGATGATCTGATTTGAGTCTGAAGTAATTACTATTTATTTAGTCATGTAATACTGCATACATGATTAAATACATGTGATATATAGGCTTTTATAGCTGATGGTGATGAGAAGGACAACACTGTCACATATCCTGTACATTTTTTTACTTTGCATCAAAGCTACAACATACATTGATCTTAATCATTTCTATTAATATAAAGTTTAAACATATGTTCATTTAGTTCTTTCCAATGAAGATTACGACGTATGTAACATTTACCGTGTGTGATTCTATGGTTGATCACTAGCGGAAGACAGATTTTGAGGAAGAAGATATTTCCCGATTATAGTAGTAAGTCATATACAAAACTAAGCTCGAGCAAATCTATTTTTTGGCACACATAGAATTTTTTTGCCCATCATTTTATATATATTCTTGATCACTTATTGAGAAAGAAGATTACTTATATATATATATATATATATATATATAGACACACACACACACAATAAAATAAAATCAAGTGCTTCTTCAAGCATTGTATTGCCAAATGGAAAACATTTTTTATTTTTTTTCCTCTTTGTAAAATTGTGAAATGACCCATAACCCCTTAATCATAACACATTACTCCGAAAAAGCAGATAACTATTTTGGGATTTTTATGTAATTTTGAGATTATTTACTTTTAGAACTTATTTTGTTCTTGGACTTCTTGGTTGTCTACTTTAGCTTTCAAATTATTAATTGGGATTTATCTCTATTAGTTTGCTGCTTTTCAGGTATGTCACAAATTTCATAGTATGTCTCTTTCTTACCATGACTCTTCTCATAGTATGTTAGATTCATGAGACTAATTTTTAGATTATTATTTTCCTATTCATTCTGCTGCTCTATATTAAACATCTAAAACATGATTTTTATTAGTACCCTACTATTTTCTTTAGAAACTTTTCATTTTATGCTTTTGAAAAATTTTATCTTTAATGCTATGGTATTGTTCGAACATATGTATTGGTCGTGAACCTTTCTAAATTTGTTTTGATGACATGAGTTCTATTGCAACTATTTTACAATAAACTGCATAATATGAATGGGAAAAGCAAGTTTCGTCATATTTAGAGAAAATTTGGAACATATGAGAGTAATTAAAAGGGTATAGCGATTGGAATTTACTACTAAAATATTTTTTCACCGAACAATAAAGGGAACTTAGGGATAATCTATAACTTTCATTGCATAATTATGTGTACATGTGTTCCTACATGTAGGTTCCTGTCCAAATGTTAGAAATTTTTTTAAATGCTTTTGAATTTTATGCTTTCTACTGTTAAATGTAGAAACTTGAACTTGAAATTTGATGAAAAGACTGTGAGGTTATGATACCAGGAAGAAAGTTGGAAGCCCATTCTATTCCAATGTAGAATTTTCTATAGAGTTTTTCCTAATTTTAGACCATTCCCATAGTTTCAAACCAATCAAAGAATCATTCATGAACCAGCAATGGTTGACCCAGCAATTTAATATTCAGAAAGTTCATCCAAATAATCTTTACTATCACTAATGAATACAATGGACAAAAGTTGATTAATAATAAGAATGTAAGATGAATAAACTTTCACAAATGATAAAAGTTCAACTTAAAGTATCTATCATGACCCAGCAAGGGTAGATACAAAATAATCAATCATGACTCAACAAGGGTGGATATAAAATAATCAATCATGACCCAACTTGGGTCGATTCAAAAGATACACAACAATTTAAAATGTCACAAAATTTATGCAAATTTTAAAACTTGTATGCCAACTAATTCCACATCCACAAATCACCCTAAACAAGATTTTCACATGTTAAATATGTTTAAAAGAAAATGTTGGTAACAAACTTACTTTGCCAATGCTCTTCGATATAGACTTGATTTTTGTCTCACAATGTCTACTAGATTTTCAACACCGTGAACGAGAGTGAGAAAATGAGCATGATAACATGAGTGACAAATTAAGAGAAATTGTGGATCAATAATCAGAAATGAAACAAGGAATCAGATACATGTTTAATACATTAAATTAAATTAGTACTTATATTTTGTTGGGTAGTAAGAAAGGAAGACGCTATCACAACTTGAAGCCAATTATATGAAGCTAGTATTTAACATATTTTGAAGAAGAAAAATAATTCAACTATGTTAGGAGACTTGAACTAGCTTGCATGCAATAGGATCAATTTTTAGTAACCTAGTACTTAATGGAATATTATAAAGTTGACAGGAAAATAGCACTATATTTGTTACTTCTCTAAATGTAAATGAAAGGTAGAATTCTTCTATAGAAAAGGCCCAATACCAGGCCTCTTAAGTATTTTTCATAAAATTATGTGATCCTCTTAGATTGATAGAGTAATCTAGGTCAGATAATACGAGAAAAACAGGAATAAGGAAAAAATTATCCCAAAATATAGGCAGGGCTTAGAAAAGTGAGGTTTTGACTTATTTGAAAAGATAAAAGAAAAACAAAGTAAACCTTCCCTTCTCTAATATCTCTCTCTCTAACTTATCAGATTGTGTTTCCTAATAGTAACATTCAAAGATGACCACAAAAGGATAAAGATGAAGAAGAAAATCAAAATTGATCTCTAACTCTAGTCGCCGGCAAATACTATTCTGATCCATTTCTTATTTTCTGATTTTGTAGGTAGATTAGATTGATGGCAATTTAGTGTTTATAGGGGACCAATGTGTCAGGGAACCAGTATTATCACTCAGTAATGTACAATGAGTTCGGTAACACCATCAGAGTACCGATTAATTTACCCTTACTTATCTTATTTATAGCCTTTGAATTCTTTTATTCAAGATTTCTAATATGGTACATATTTGTTTATTTAAGTAGTGCATGCCCCGATTTTGTTTTTTGTATTTTTCTTTTGATTTTATATTAATTTTTCTGCAGTAGTCAATGATTAAGTGATAATTTTGTGTATATTTCATCTATATGATATTGATTAAGACAACAGCTTTTGGCTTTTTAAGGAGTTTGTTGAAAGATGCAGCAAGATTACCACAAAAGGTTAGATTTTTTGCCTTTTTCTATTTCGTGTAATTGATCTCTACATTTACTGTAACAATGCAATCTTGGATACTATATAGTTTAAAATGGAAAAAAAAAAAAAACAAGGGAATTTTAGAAGTCATAGGAGAAATCCTTTTCTTTTTTTTTAAGATTAACCACTTGCTTCTTGCAAACAAGTGGAATTGTATAATGTAGCTCCAGAAAAAAGTACTTATTTGTTAATGCATTAATTGGTTTAATTATGTGTGAAGTGCTTTTGACTAACAACTTGCAATGCAGGGGCTATTTCAAAGTTACATGAGGGACTGGTTGTGTATCCTAGAAAAAGTGAAAGCAGTTGTTGTATTTAGGAAATGGTTACACTACTGAAGCATTTTAACTTTTGATCCTACTGTGGCATTGTCTTATATCAGGAAGGCATCTCCATCTTATGAAAAGCTATAGCATCGTGAAGTGGAATTACCATAAAAAGAAAAAAAAAATTGAGGTGTTCCTATAGTTTTATGATGTCTAAGATTTCAGGATTTCTCTCGCCAAGTATCTTTCCTTGATCGATTTCTCACTCTTTTATGTTTTAATTTTTGGTATCTTACAATTAATTAACATATTGTACGGAGCATAATAATTACAACCAATAAATCATTGGAAGAAGGAAACTGTACAATGTTAAAAATTAAAACCTTTTTCATTTCGTCTTCAAACTACCGACATGGTGTTTTGACTACCTGACAAAGCAACAGCAATAGTGGGAAAACAAACGAGGCCGCAAAATTATTAGGAGCCAATTATTACTGGCTCGTGTTTAATTTGTTGACCATTTTATTTTGTAGATCACGTTAGACCAAGGGATTTTTAGGTTAAAAATTAATAAATTAAAGTTATAATATCCATCTGCCTTCCATCTTCATTTAGACTTCTATTAACTATTCAAGCTCACCCAGAAGAAAAACTATTCAAGTTTCCATCATGAATCCCCTGAAATAAAGTCTCTTTGACATTAAGTATGATTAATTTATTCATGAATTCATAAGAGCTTCTTTTATTTCTTTTGTACAATATATGCTGCTTCTGGTTGTACAAAAAAAAATATTGTAGACTCCATATCTTCATACCGAATAAAGAATCAGAATACTAAATTAACATCCAAAAAAATAAAAAGAAATGCTAGAAGAGAAAGTAAAGCATTGTGCACTAATTGATAATGCCGGTTGATGAAGGGATTGGCCACAAAGTGTATTTACAAAAATAAAAAATAAATAGAAAATAAAAATAAAAGAAACCATGAAATTTCTACTGCAAACTTGATTTGTATTAATTCCTAGCAGTAGCAATACTAAGCAACAAATTTAGATCGTTAAAGTGATATTTTCTAGAGCATCAACCAAATTAGATATGAAAATTTTTTGCTTGTTCTTAATTTAATACATATTCAAGTACAGATAAGTTTCCAACTAATAAATAAAATAGTTGATTCCTATAATTTAATATGGCAAGCCAATACTAAAAAGAATTTTTTGTTTCAAACTAAAAATAAAACATGCCTATGCAAGGGGGAATTGTGGGTGTGGGGGATCAATTGAGTGGATAATTTTATACAAAACAAAAAGGGGTGTGAAATCGTACCTTGGAGTTTGATGTGAAGGCGGCTTGGGGCAGCTTGAGTTGGTGGCCGGACACGTGAGATGGTTGCCCAAGGCCTGGAGTGGGAGGGAGGAGATAGAGAGAAAACGGGAAAGAAGAAGGGTTAGGGGCAGGGAAGTAGGGTGTAGGGTAAGGCTAAATCGCTGAAGGCGATGAAGGAATTAGGGTGAGGATTTGATTAAATCAGGGCTTGTGAGTTTATGCCAAAATTGTTGTTTAAGAGTTTTACTCTGTCTTAAGAAATGGGATTCCTATAGTTTGGAAACTTTTTTTCTCTTTTTTTTAATGTCTAGCAACAGAAATTTGTTCCCTCCAATTGTTTTGGAAATTTTTTTGGTTATTCTAAGAATGTGTTGCAATTTTCATTGCTAATAGGCATTTTTTCTAGTAGTGAGGCTAATCAATCAAAATGAGAGGAATAGAGATGATACATATTTCACATAATTATAAAAAATTATTAGAACAAAAAGTGTGACTATATAATCATATAAAATCACATATTTCATCTTTAAAAAAATTAATTAGGACAGTGAAAAAAATTACGTATATTTTTAGATAAGTATATACACACATAACTAGGATAGCTGGAGGTTAGTAGGGCAACTGTCCCCACAGCCCCATGCTATCTCCTTGATCTTATCATCCGATAGAGTCTCTCCATAACACTTCCACCAATCCATGGAAGGAGGTTTCCTTCACTCTCCACCTAAAGCCCTCCTCGCCAACTTCTCCAAACTATACTTAAACTCGATTGTAATCTCCTCGAACATCGTGCACATTGGTGGCCATTGTGCTCAAATACTTTGGTCGCAAAATCTTTAACCCTAATTGACTCTCAAGCTTCTTAGCAACTTCTTCGATCCCAACTCCAACAAACACAATTGGATCATCAGACAGTAGATATTTTAAGGCCTTAGGTACATTTTTTTGGTCTGGTACCAAAATGGTTCGTAAAAAATACATTGATTCTCGACACAATTGGACTATCTCAATAGACTTTGGGATGTCGTGAAAGTATATGGCTGCCACTTTTATAATTTTGGCTACAATCTACTAAAAGTCCAATTACGTTGCATGAATTATTCTCATTCTTGATTTTATGTATCAATTGCTTGATTATCAAATCTTAGGTACATTTTTTTGGTCTGGTACCAAAATGGTTCGCAAAAAATAAATTGATTCCCGACACAGTTTCAATATCTCAATAGGCTTTGGGATGTCGTGAAAGTATATATGGCTGCCATTTTTATAGCCATTTTGGCTACAATCTACTGAAAGTCCAATTAAGTTGCATGAATTATTCTCATTCTTGTTTTTATGTATCAATTGCTTGATTATCAAGTCTTCGTCTTTTATGAAATCCTCTTTAGGCATAGCCATAGCCATGGCCAACGTGGTTTCAATGGTGACAGTGGGGCTAATTTTGTCACCTATTGTAACTTTGTTGAAGTTTTGGTCTTTTTGGTGTCTTTTGATATTGGTCTCAATCTCTTTATTCACGGTTTGAAGTTGAAATTGCTAAGTCAAAATCGGAAGGGTTTAAAAAAATGACAATTTGGATTTTGGAACAGTATTCCTGTGCATTTATTATGACTACTGATTCGGGAATAATATATTACAAATTATGATATTGTTGGGATTCGATAGCTACCTTTCCCACTACTACAAGAACTGAAACTCAAATATAATAAGATTATGGAATATATTTATGAATGAGCAGTAGTAGCAGCATTACAGAAACTGTGATTTCAATACTTCTTTTGAGTGTCTAAAAGTAAAAGGTATTGTGGCATCAAAACATTGACAAAAACTATATATGGTTTGTATTTGGATTTACTCCAGTTGCACTTCTTAATTAATTTCCCATTTCCTAACATCAATTTTGAGCATTATACCTAGAATTTATACCTCCAATTTATATATATATATATATATATATGATTACATGTCCCATAATTATGGAATTGAATATAATCAAAATACCAAAACCCACACATGGTGGGATAAATATTAACATTTTGTTAAAACTAAACTCACATATACTACCTACCCTACTCCTATTGTACTACTACCTACTACTTGCTTGCTTGCTACTTGAGTGCTTCTTTCTCCCTGTTGAGAGTCTTTCTTTGTCCTTACTGCTTGTTGTTTTGGTACCAGAATTTGATCCCTAGACCCCACCCTAAGAGTGAATTATTATATTTTTGGTTTCCAACATCCCATTAGGTGGTTGGTTTTACACCCCCGATTCTAGGGTCTGTCCGTATTTTAATCCAATAATGTAATATGATTATCAAGATTAACTAATGTTTCAACTGCACAATACCACATTAATTTTTTTCTACTTTGGGAAAAATGTAATTTTAACTCTCAAAGTTTGGATTGTACTCCATCTTAATTTCTTAAATTTCAGGCAAAACACATTTAGTTTTCAAACTTTTTAATTTCAACTAATTTAGGATAAATTTGAAATTTCGTCAATTACAAATAGAAAAAGTCACGTACAAAGCACATGACTGCTAAATCTCAAGTTCTAAACGTGGGAATATACAATTTTTGCCGTCAAAATGTGGGTTGTAGTCTATTTTGGTCACGAAGGTTCTAAACAGGATGCATCTAATTTTCATATTTTTAACTTCTACCAATTTAAAACAAATTTAAAAACTCTGTCAATTAAAGATGGAAAAAATCATGTGCATTGCATATAATTGTTAAATCTATTCTAGGATATAATATTTTCTAACTAATTTCAACCCATGTAATCATATTATTGTCTGATTCATTTTTTCCTCTGATTATCAATGCCTAACCATTCATCATTCTTGTCTACATTGTAACACTTCCCATATACATGTTTGTTAAATCTAACTTGAGTTATAACACTTCTCAACCGATTTCAATCTATTTAATCTGGAGTTGGAAAACTTATATCCAAAGAAAAGATAATAATGACACAATAATAATTCACTAATAAATTAAAATAATATTTTAATTCAAGATGAATCTTTGAGGCATAATAAAAATAATAATAATTCACCTTTTTCCAATATAATGAGACTAAATTATTGTGGCCAATTTTTGGAATGTTTGTTGAATTTGATGTAGTAAATGAAAGTTTAATATTTAGTTGCAAATGTTGAACAAGATTAAATGACTAATATATTAGTTCAAAGTTATATTTCATGTGCTCATAAGTAACCACTTTTATAATATTTTTAAATTGGCAACAGATTTTTCTATCACTAAAGGATTTTTCTGCCGCAATTGTATTCTTAGCAATATATCGAATTTTCAATCGCTAAATTTAGCAAAAAAAAAATCGATAAATTAAGGTTTCCATAATGTCTCGGAACCAAATTTAGTATTCAATTTACCGATAGAAAAACCCATCACTAAAATTCTGTCAGTAAAACCATTTCTATATTTTACCAACAAGACATTTTTCGATGAATGGATCTGTCAGTAAATCTATTGGTAAAACGTTTAGCGACGGATTTTTGCCAAAAATCCGTCGCTAAATCCGTCACTAAATATATTGAAATTGGTTAAAAAGTGTTATAATATAACAAGAATGGTACAATGGTTAGACCTGGTAGTCAAAGGAAAAAGTAAAAATATAGTTAAATGGGTTGAAATAGATTTGGAAGTATTATATCTCAAAATAGATTTAATAGTCACGTGCATTTTTCTGTTTGTAATTAATAGAATTTTCAAATTTATTCTAAATTGGTAGAAATTAAAAAGTTTGAGGATTAAATGTATTTTGTTTGAAATTTTGGAGACCAAAGAGATCATGACCCAAACTTTGAGGGCTAAAATTGTATTTTTTTTCACGTTTGAAATTTGATATTTAATAGTCACGTGCTTTGCACATGACTTTTTCCATTTATAATTGACGGAATTTTCAATTTGTCCTAAATTGATAGAAATTCAAAAGTTTAAGAACTAAATGTGTTTTGTATGAAATTTTGGGGACCAAAATAGACTACGATACAAATTTTAAAGGTTAAAATTGCATTTTTTTTTTCCTTTCTACTTTTTATTGATTCATTAAGAAATAGTTTCCACCGGAAAATCTGCTACGCAATTACAAGGAGAAGCAAACAATACAATAAATCTATTGCATCAAGAAAAGACCACTAATGACTACACTAATTAATCAACAGCACTAGCAGTCTAACATGCATACCATATTCCTGTTTGGGATATTCTATATATGGAGGCAGTCAAGGATAATTTCACATTGTACCTCTAAATTATGGCAAACTTACATTTTGCGTGCCCAATTCGTTATTATAGAAGATGTTTAACCATAAGTTATTATACCCATTCTATTTTAGTTTAATTTTTTAGAACATTAAAAAAATTGACAGATTTTTCATTTCAAATACGTGGTATGTTCTAGTTTGGATTTTAAACCATCCGTTAATTTTGATAATAGTTTTAAAAATTGAAATACAATGGAATAGATGTAATATTGTTATGTAATGTGTCTAAAACAAATTAGGAATGCAAAATAAGAATCTAGTACGAATTAAAGTTGTTAGGCCTTCGTATTTAACATATCACATTACCACTGTAATTTCATAAAGATTGACATAGTCACAATTACATTTGTGGTTTTTTCTTCCTTCTCTTTTTTGTCTTATGTAACATTGCAAATTATATTTATTTCCCTTCCCATAATATATATATATATATATATATATATATATATATATATGTGTGTGTGTGTGACGTATTTTCCCTTTTTTCTTCTTCGCTTGCCTGTGGCCCCCCTACAACACACACAAATGGCTAATTGCTCACATCTATGATGTAAGGACAAAGAATATGATTGTTTTGAAAATTTATCGTATAAATGTGATCGTTTTTATAATGGCTTCTCCAATTGTGACTTCCGTACTTTAAAAGTGCGTAATCAATTTGATTACGCACGTTTTTATAATGGCTTCTCCAATTGTGACTTCCGCACTTTAAAAGTGCGTAATCAATTTGATTACGCACCTTTGAAAGTGCGTAATCTAAAAATGACAAATTTTTTTTTTAATTTGAATTGGATTACGCACTTTCAAAGTGCGTAATCCAAAAGTGGACAAATTTTTTTAAAAAAAAAAAAAATGAAGATTTTGCACTTTTTGAGATTAATTACACTTTACCCCCTTGAACTCTCAATTGCAATTTGCCCCCTTAAACTCTAAAAATTACACTTTCCCCCTACAAAACAATACCTTCATATATATAATTACAAAAAGTTGATGTGGATATTTATTTTGACATTATTACCCTTCAAACATTTATTTCATTTTTAATGCTTCCATATAATATATTTTTATTTCGTAAGACTAATTGATCTTTTATATCACATTTTACTTAAAATAAATATATATTATTTTTCTTCATTTCTAAATTTAAGTATTAATAGAGCGAACTTTTATAAACATTTTTCTCCAAGTATTTTCGTTCCAGGATCTAAACATATTGAAAATAAAATAAGTAGATTTCTTTTAATTATATAAATGATTTTATTTTTACACATTTAATACTTTAAAAGTGCAAAATAACCAAATTAAAAAATTTTAAAAAAAAAAAAATTGGGAACAATAACACTTTGCCTTTCATGCACTACATTAGTAATTATATTTTGTCCCCCTAAACTATAAATATATATAGTTTGCCTTAAATGACACTATTCATCTATTACCAATATTAAAATTATTAGGATAATCTAGTTAAATAACTAAAATACCCTGGGTACTATATTTTGATTTTTTATGTATTTAAATTTTGATAGTGATGTGATAATTATTTAAAAATGCAAAAATAAACCATATAATATTTCAATATAATCTATATTAATGTATTTCTTGGTCAAATTTTTGAAATGTTTGGATTTCATTTTATATTATTTCAAATTTGAATGTTTAACTGAGTTGTAGAACAATTTCTGTTAAAGTTTGAGATTTTTTTGATGTCTCTTAGTAGTTTATCCTTTTAATATTTGGCCTATTCTGTGCATATTGTGATATTGGATATAATATAATTTAACAATTTCTCACATTCACTCCCTAAAGTTCAAGATATCAATATGTTATTATATTTTATTTTTTCTTAATTCTTTTAAACTATCAAAATTCAATAAAATACATGAAAAATAAAATATGATACTAGGTTATTTTAGTCATCTAACTAAATTTTCTTGATATTTTAAAATTCTTAAAGGATGAATAATGTGAATCGAGGGAAAAGTATATATTTCTATAATTTAGGGAGGGAAATATAATTACACTTATTGTTCAGGGGCAAAGTGTAATTACTACACTTTGCTTCAACATTTTTTTTAAAAGAAATTGCAAAAAACTTGGTCCTCCTACACCTTATAATAAGTGTAACTACACTTTGCTCCCCTAAACTATAGAAATATACACTCTACCTCTGATTCCCATTATTCATCCTTTAAAAATTTTAAAAAATCAAGAAAATTTAGTTAACTGACTAAAAGACCCTTAGTCATATTTTGATTTTTCATGTATTTTATTAATTTTGGAAAGTTTAAAAGAATTAGGAAAAATATAATAACACATTGATGTCTTGGATTTTAAGGATTGAAAATGTGAGAAATTGTTCAATTATATTATATCTGATATCATAAAATGCATTGATGTAGGTTACCTAACAATATTATATAGTTTATTTTCGGAGTTTTTTAAATAATTATCACATCACTATCAAAATTTAAATGCATAAAAATCAAAATATAGTTCCAAGGTATTTTATTTGTTGAATTAGATTATTTTAATAATTTTAATATTGGTAATAGAGGAATAGTGTTATTTATATTTCTATAGTTTAGGGAGGCAAAGTGTGATAATTACCCATTTAGTGCAGGGAGGTAAAGTGTTATTGTTTCAAAAAAAAAATTAAATAAGGGGGTTTCGCACTTCCAAAGTGCTAAATTTCATTGTTTTTAAATAAAATATAAAAAAAAATAGAGACTCTATTTGATTACGCACTTTAAAAGTGTGTAATTTTATTACGCACTTTCAAAGTATGAGAATCACAATTCCCAAAAATTCTTGTCAAACTATCACATTTACTCGATAATTTTAAAAATGATCAAAATCAGAGAAATTGGCCCACACAAATGGGTCATTAATATTATTGAAGCATTGACTAAACATTAAAAAATATATTATAACTGAAATACAAGGAACGTGTATGAATTTTTCTGTTTTTCAATGGAAACTACATCAATATCTTACTATCTTTCTTCTTCTCTTGCCTATGCTGCTATACTCGGATAACTGTTCAAGCTCCTTATATGAAACACTCAGTATCCTAATTAAAGCAAGCATTGAAGATAAATACCAAAAAACATATGTATTTTTTGATAATTAAAGCAAGCATTGAAGATAAATACCAAAAAACATAATTTTTTGAAGCCCAAAAAATATATACTAATTAAAACAACTTTAATTTTATACGTACCAACGGAAGGACAAAGAACATCACTTGAGATCTAAGTTATTTTTAACAAAATAAGCAAACTAGGAATTATTCCATTTAATTCTAGTTCTTGAGTAACTTCTTGCCCATCTCATAAGCCAAAAAAGCTTCAACTGTTCCATACTTGATCTTATCATCCGATAGAGTCGTTCCATCATCCTTCCACCAATCTATGGGAGCATGTTTCCTCCACTCTCCACCCAAAACCCTCCTGGCCAACTTCTCCAAACTAAACTTGCAATAGTAATCCCCTCGAACATCGTGTGCCTTGGCGGCCATTGTCCTCAAATCCCTCGGCTGCGAAATCTTCAACCCTAGTTGTCCCTCAATCTTGTTAGCAACCTCTTCCATCCCAATCCCGACAACCTTGAACCGGTCAATTCGGACAAAAGCTCTTTCAAAGCCCTAGGTATATATTTGTGAGATTCGAATTCATAAACAAGACAATGATTCCCAACACATAGTTGCAAGATCTCAAAAGGGAATTCCTTTGTATTCCTCATGAAAATGGATATATAGTTGCCGTTTCGATAATGGAGGCTGCAATCGGCCGAAAATCCAATAATATTATTGCATGCATCGCTGCTACTACTAGTAGTAGTATTGTTCTTGATTTTTCGTATCCATTCCTTGATTAGCAAGTCATCATCTTTTCTTGATTTCGCTTCTACCAACGTAGTTTGTATGGTCGTGGTGGAGCCATTTCTCTCCTGTATTGTAATTTTGCTGAAATTTTGATCCTTTTGGGATCTGTCGATTTTGATCTCAAACTCTGTATTCATGATGGCTGAAACTGATAATCAGACAAAATAACTAGTATTACAAGCCGTTAGGATGCTTTAATTTTAGGGTTAATTACATTTACCTCCCCTAAGGTTTGACCCCTTATCATATACTAAATAGATGTGTAGTTTGAAAAAATTACAGTCAACCCCCTTAAGTGGCCAAATGTTTAACAAGTATCAACTTGCCATTAACTACCGTTAGTATTGATTTTTGCTAACATCAGCACAAAAAAAAAATAATTATTTTATTCCCAAAGTATCCTTCTTCATTCTTAATTATTTTTCTTATTTTCTCAAATTTTAAGAATAGACGTAATTTTATAATTTTACAAATCCAAACCAAATTTCATGGGTTGTTTTTTTTTTTTTTTTTGAGTTTTTGGAACCAGTGAAGTGGAATAGAGGTAGGGGAGATGGTGGTTTGTGGTGGAGGAATGAGTTGTGTACTAAATTGATACTATAAAAAAATCTGAGGACTATTCTTGATTTTAGGAAAAAAATTGAGGGACTAATTAAGCAATACATGTTAAGGGTAATTTAGTCTTTTAAAAGTTCCGTTTACGGCAGTTAGTGATAGGGGGAATCTGTAATTTTGTCAAACTACAGGGTTTGTTTGATACAAATATGGCCAAACCTCAGGGAAGGTAAATGTAATTAACCATTAATTTTATTGTTACTAGTCAAAGTGGTACACATTACGTGTGTGCAAATATAAGAAAATAATTTAAGAAGAAGATAAAAATAAAAAATAAATAAAATGTAAAAAATTTTACTTTTTAGTAGTAAAGGAGAAGTTTTGAGAAGTAACATATAGGGGCATTAATGAAAAGGAAAAAGTCTTATACCATCTACTTATTTGCTCAAGTATTATCAAAAGTAGTAATAAGGTTACTATTTTACTAGTGTTGGGGATTTGGAAGTAAAACTCTAGCTAATGTTTTATTTATAACTAGTGGTTAAGGCACATATAAATTAGAAGAAAAATATATAAGAAAATTAGTGAAAGTTATTGAAAGTTATAATCAGTTATTTTTTTTAGTAGAATAATTCATCTCGAAGGGTACAATAGAAAAAATATTAAAAAATCTCACACCGAATAAGGACTCATGTTTTGTATATAGTATAGACACAATTATATGTAATTATAATTCATTAATTAGCAAGATTTAGTTTCTGATAATATATGTGTATTTCTTTCTTTCTTTTTTGAGTTTCAGTTTCAATGTAACCTAGTGTGCTACATTTTGTCATACATCTGTAATACCCGGAATTATGTTATTGGAAAATTCTACTGTTCCTAATTCTCTTATGTTATTTTTCCTTTCTTAAGTAACAACTACACTTTTTTCTTTGTTTTTCTTCCTTATTCCCTTGCCTGCCGCCCCTAATAACACATACTATTACCAAATTAAGGAAGTTTATTGGAAAATTTAACATTGTTTTTAAAAAATAATTCCCAAAGTAATCTAATTAATAATTATATTCTCCATATAATGTTTTTAGTGCCATGTAGACTCCTAATGAAACCGGTTTCTGAATCCCTAGGGTAGATTCTATGATAAGAAAATTGGACGAAGCGTATAAGGGGGGTAATATTAGATACAACAATATCATGATATATTAATGAATGGGAAACTAAACGAATGGACGAATTTCCTTATCATACATTCGAAGATCATGTAAATTTCATAAAACAAATCAGTGAATGCACCTTTTAACCACATCTCCCCTCACAAAAATAAAAGAATTTAACAAACCACCATACTACAATTCCACCTTCTTCGTCATATTTATTCCAGCAATTCAATCACATATTGTTGGAAAATTTGAAAAATCAACCACAACAAATAAAATTCACCATAAAAGCTAGGGTTTTTTTTTTTTTTGGGTGGCTTGGAGATGCATATTCAATTTTGTAAAGAAAAGGAAAGTTCAAGTTTTAGTACCTTTTTCTTGTGGCCTTGGTTGTCTTTGGAATTGTGTACGCAAAAATGCTGAAATTTGATCTACTCAAAGAATTATCGAGGATGAATTTTCATATATTATGTATCAATAATTCGCCTATGATCGGTTTGACGAGAGTGATAGAGACAGAAATGGATAACTGGAGAATAGGGAGAAAAGGTTGAGATTTTGGGAAGAATACAGATTTTTTTTTTGGTTTGAAATCTACACGGCAACGATTTTAATAGGTTAATAAAGTGTATTAGCTTAGAAATATTTTGTGCCAAGGAAGTTTCCTTCCTAAACCTCCAAAGGGAGAAGTAGGGTATAATTTTGGACAGATTTTGTGCCAAGGAAGTTTCCTAAACTCCAAAAGGAGTAGATAAGGTTGAGTATTGGTTAATCGATTGGTGAATCGATTAATAAAATTAGTCAAAATTTAAAAGAGGTTTTAAAACTTTTATCCAATTTTGATTTCAAATTCAATTCGGTAGAAAATTCAGTTAATCAAATTTGAATTCAGTATTCAATTTTGAATTCGATTAACTAAATTCAAATTGAGACCCTTAATATTGGATTAAAATTCTATACAAAAACATATTTTTCAAGTAAATTTTTTATTATTTTATTTTATTTTTGTCACATAATTTGATATGTTGTGTGGTTTTTATTGATAAATGATTTGGAAAAATAAGTAAAAAAATATAGATATAACTTAATTGAATAATAATCAATACTAGTAGAAAAAGGTACACCCTATAAGCATGCAATTCAAAACAAAAAAAAAACGATTTACACCATTTTTTTTTAAATGTGTATATTTAAAAAAAAAAAATTGCACCAAATTTCAAAAGAAAAAAAAAAGAATAATATAGAGAGTGAAGAGTTAAAGGTGGATAAGGGGAGTTATAGGAAACAAGTTATGAGTAGTTAATTAAAAGAATAAAATATAGGGAGTGGGAGGGTATAATGGACAATTCAAAAAATGATGGATACCAAATTTTTCCATCTCTCTTTATATAAGCAGAGATAATTATATACAATATTATAATATCACATAACTTACAAGTATTTATAAAATACGTATCGCAAGACTATTTGATGTGATTTTTGGATACTTATTTAGTAATATAAATATAAATTATGGTATAAGAATATAACAATTGTATGAATTAACTTAAAAAATTAAAGCTAATTATAATAATTATCAATAAATATATACCGATTTTAGTTGAATAACTACATTATATTTTTAGTGATATACTATTTATCGATTAATCAATTTCTGACCAAATTCTGAATTAACCAAATTTATTTACCAAATTGAATTTGAAATTAATTACAAATTTGATTAACCAAATACTTGTACACCCCTAGAAATAGGGTATAATTTTGGGGAAAAAAATTACAGTTTCATTGCGGGAACCATCCCATTGTACTTTAAAGGTTTGTACAGTACAATACTATATACTTTATAAACTTATGTTGTACAAGTTCTTAAAGCCAACAAGATAGTTTCCTCAATAAACTGTAGAATTTTCCAAATTTATTTTGGGACAAAGGAAATTGTTCACTTATTATTGAAATTATTATCTATGGTTGAAATAACGAAAATGACGCTCATGCACGACTTTGACTATCCATTATTCTCCAGTTTTAGTTCTTTAGAGTGGGAATTTTATTTACAGATAATGACACTTTGTTTTTATGGTCGTGGTACTTTTTGCCCCCCATTGTTGTTACTACCCTTTTTCATAAATTTCAACTTTATCTTATTTGTTATGGTTAGAGTTGTTCGTTCGGTATTCAACTTTTTGACTTATTTAATTTTCGACTTGAAAATCTCAAAATCAAAATCAAGTCATATAAATTCAAAATTAATTAAAGTTGAATCATTTAAAATTAACTTATTTGATCTGTAAGTTAAATAAATAGAACAAAAATCCACTTTCATTCCATATTTTAATTTCAAATTTTAGTACATTATTCTTCAAATTTCATATTCTAATTCCATGTCTTAGTAGATCATTACACAAATTTCAAATATGATATACTAGAAATAGAAATTAATTAAAAGATTACAAGTTCATAACTAATACAAGTAAAATACATAACCAAGTTACAAAACTAACAATTACAAAACATTCTTCAAAAGTATTAAAATGTATATACTTACTTGACTCTACTCTCCATATAAACATCAGAACAAGTAGAGGTGGTGGCGGGTAGGGTCGGAATCCCACACTTCGGTTCAGGCCCGTGATAGCTTGTCACGAACCAGTCTATGGTGGGCTTCTGGGTCGGGCCGGGCCGAAGCAAGGAAGGAGTAGCCCGTAACCGGCCCCCGAGCTAGGCCCCCGGTTAGCCGGAGTGAGCTGGCCCTCCAATTTAAGTTCTTACTTAAATTTTAAAATTATTTTTTCGAGAAATTTAAATTTTTACTTGTTAATAATTTATATAATTGTAAATTATTACTTATTAATTATTATTTTAAAATTAATAACTTATTAATTTCAAATCATTTACTTACTATTCATTAGTAATTTATTAAATTATAACTTATTAATTGTTCACTACTTACTAGTTAATAGTACTTATTAATCAAAATTAGTACTTATATATTAGACCAAGTTATTAATAATTAAAGTTCAAAATCCAAACTAATACTTATTATTCGAAACTAAAGTTCTTAGTTAATATTCAAAAACCAAAGTTCGAAATTAGTTATTAGTACTTTATTATTCCAAATTAGTACTTCAATTTGACCAAGTTATTTCTTGGTTGTATAAGTCAATACTTATTATTATAATTTATTATTTGTTAATCATATAGTAAAAATATTTAATTAGATGTGTAAAAAAAAAAAACCACATTGAGATGGTGGGGGGTAGATGTAGACCCCTACCATGTATATTAATATTATAAAAAAATATACAAGGAGGGAGACATTGAAGATACCTCCAATTTTTTCATTACAAGTTATTATTAATCTAAGAATTTAAATAAAATTAATAATCTATTTACTACATACACAAGAAGGGGGACATAGAACCTTACCTCCAAACAAAAAATTGTTAAACATTAAATTTCTATGTATACTATATATCAATTTGGTGAACTACTACTACCTTCATCTTCGTCGATATCTTGCATCATTAATCCTTATTTTTTTTTCTTCAGTGTCTAACCAATTCTTTAAGCAAACCAACATTTCCAAAGTTGCAGATATCATTCGAGCCCTTCTATCATCTAAAACTCTTCCACCTGCACTAAAAGAATGATCTCTTATACACTTTCCGATGCAACCGTAGAAACCGAAATTGTTAACAAATTCCGAGCAATTTGAGATACAATAAGATATTGACATTTATGCTTTCGCCACTAAGAAAGAATATCAAAATTGGGATTGAACTAGTCGTCTCCTATATGTAGTGGATCACTTAAATATTGAGTTACTTCATTAGTATTTTCAATTCTCAATCTTTTCGAAACAAAGAGTAGTTGCTAAGGATCAAAATGTGTTCTAACATTTACTGAGGCATACACATATTGTGAATTTAATGTGGATGAACTAGAAGATGCACCTTGTTGCTTGGGGGAGTTTTGTTTGTAAATTTCATATAATTCATGAAAAGATTTTTTAGTAGCTTCTATGAGTAACTGTTTGTTTATGTTATTTGTGGTACTATGATTATTAAAAATGAAAACATCCAACTTATACAATTTATTATGTGGATCAATAACACATGCCAAATAAGACAACAATGGAATATTTTCATAATACTTGTCAAATTTTTTCTTCCGTTGCGCTAATCATATCATCAAAAAACTCATTCATTTTATGATTAAAAAAACAATTTTAATAACACTTAGTTCAGGTAAAACAACATGAGAGGAAGGTCTATAAATAGCGGAGAACAAGTTTGTAGCATACTCAAATTGCTTTAAAATTTCTACCATTGTTTTAGCTCGATTAAAATCCTCCTCGCACAAATAAGTTACATTAACTGAACCAATGTGCTCGTTATAAAATGCGGAAAGTAATATTTCATAACCAAATTTACTTGATAACATATGACAAGTTGAATTCCACCTAGTGGGTACATCTATTGGAAAATGTTTAGGTTTCATGCCATTTTCTAAATAAAGTCATTTAAAATCTTGTTGACGAGCAGTAGATGAACGGATAAAATAAATAGCACTTCTAATTGAACTAATAATATCTTCAACCATTTTTAAACCATCTTGAACACAAATATTAAGTACATGACATGCACATCTATCATGAAATAATTCACTACCCTAAAACAAGTTTGAAAATATCTTTTAACAGAGGCACATTTGTAGTATTATTTGAGGCATCACCAAAAGAAATGGATATAACTTTTTCAAGTAAACCATATTCACATGCACAATTAATAATCAACCTTGTAATTTGGGGAGGCATTGTGATAATGTTCAAAAATTTGAAAACTAATAATTCGCTTTTGTAAATGCCAATCTACATCTATCTAATGTGTAGTGATACAAAAATAATTTTCATTTGTGGTTGCTTTCCAATAATCAGAAGTAAAGGCAACTTTACAATTAGTCATTTTCTTTTCGCTATACATTCTTTTAATATCACTTCTCAAAGTACTTCTAAGAACCTTTTAAATTGTGAGTTCACAGCTTTGGTGCATGTATTGTTCTAAATTGGAACTTTCACTCAAAATAAAAGGCAATTCATCGCTAACTATCCATTTAGCCATTTCCTCTCTATTTTTTTCATGTGAATATTTAAAATTGCCCATTACCATATCTTGTACTTTTGTGGTGTGAATTTGTGTTTGAACCATTTTTTATTTTTCTTGAGCTTCACTGTGTTTTTTACTAATGTGCCTATTAAGTGTTCCGATTTCCCCCTTTTTGTGCTTAAATGATATAGGTGGAACACATAATTTATAAGTAGCAGTCTCATTTTCTTCATCTCTTTCAAAAAATTCCTAAATGAGACTTTTCATTTTAGTAGTAGTGGGTTGTTTAGTAAGTGCTTGTTCATTTTGGTTATCTATATCATCTAAATCAAAAAAAATTCTAGGACCATCTAGTAGGATGTGGGCTGCTTGTGATCCTTGTTCCATTTTCTTGTAATGGAAAAAAAATTTAAATAAAGAAACAAATAAAGTGGTATAATGAAAACTAAAGATGCAAGCTACTAAATTTTCAAATAAAAAAAATATAACAAAACAATAATAAAGAAAAAAATAAGAGAGTTGATAAAGACAATTAATAAATTAAAAAGTATGAAAAAACCAACTTGAAAATTGAAATGTTCAACTTTCAATTTGTAAACTTGAGTACTTGAACTCCACTTGAGCACTTCACTACTTGAATTTTGGATAAATCTTCGAATCTTCAATTGAGCTCTCAACTTAAGAGTAATTTTAAATTTCTAAAATACTAGATATTATAATTTAAGTAAATTTTAAATTTCTAAAATACTAGATATTATAATTTAAGTAGTATGAAAGAAATTATAATAGCACTTGGAGATAGAGTTAGAGAGTAGAAAGAGGAAATAAGAGAAAGTAGAGAGAAATTGTTGTGTGATTTGTTGGGAAAATTGTGTGATATTTATAGAAAAAAAAAAATCAACATTACCCCCAAAAACTAGCAATTTTATAGCTGTTAAAGGGGTAAAACTGTCATTAATAACTTTTTAAAAGAAAAAAATATATTTTGCAACGGTCGGCCCGACGGGTTTGACCCGCGGGTTAAGCCTGTTGGAGGTTCGGTCCGGGTCAACGAGTTGAACCGTTGACCACGAGCCGGTCACAATTCAATCGCTAAGAATCAACGAGCCATGTGTTGGAACTCCCTAGCCCAGGCCCGGTCCTACTACCGGGTTGCTACAACAACTACGGGCCAGGTCAACCGGTTGGCTCGGCCCACTGCCACCTCTAAGAACAAGTGTGCAAAGTATATAAATATTTTTATAAGTATTAAATTATATAGAATTACTTAACTCAAACCTCTACATGTATTAAAATAAAATTAGTAATCTATTTAATTAGTTATTGAAATAAAAGTGTTACATTAATAATCTATACAATTTTATTAAGGGAAAAATACAATTTTAGCCCCCAAAATTTGGGTCGTAGTCCATTTTGGTCCCCAAAATTTTAGCCAAAAAACATGTAGTCCTCAAACTTTCTAATTTCAACCAATTTAGGACATATTTAAAAATTCCATCAATTAAAAACGGAAAATGCACGTGACTATTAAATCTCAAGTTTCAAAAGTAGAAAAATACAATTTTGGCCCTCATAATTTGAGTCATAGTTTATTTTGATCCCTAAAACTTGAGTTCTAAGTAAAACGTATTTAATTCTCAAACTTTTTAATATATTCTAATTTAGGACAAATTTAAAAATTCTGTTAATTACAAATGAAAAAAGTCACAGGCATTGCATATAACTGTTAAATCTATCTTGGGATATAACATTTGCTAACCGATTTAAAACCCATTTAACCATACTTCTACTTTTTCCTCTGACTACCAACATCTTACCATTCACCATTCTTATCTACATTATATCACTTCTCATGCACGTGACTGTTAAATCTAATTTGGATTATAACACTTCTTAACTGATTTTAACCCATTTAATCTAGTGTTGGAAAAGTTATATACAAAAAAATGATATTAATAACACAATAATAATAAACTAATAAATTAAAATAATAGTTTAATTCAAATTTAATCTTTGAATTATAATAAAACAATAATAATTTATTTTTTACATTATAATGAGACTCATTTATTAAGGTTAATTTTTGGAATGTTTGCTAAAGTTGGTGTAATAAATAACAAAAACTCAATATTTAGTTGTAAATATTAAACAAAATGAAATGATTAATATATTAGTTCAAATTTATACTTCATGTGCTCATAAGCAACCTCTTTTATAATATTTTTAAATTAGTGTTGTATTTTCCATCATTAATATTTTTAAATATTTTAAAATATCAATCACTGACGAATTTTTTTCGTCACAACTGTTATTCTTGGCAATGGAATTTCAGTCACTAAATTTAGCAAAAAAAAAAAAAAACATATCATTAATTTAAGGTTTTCAGAATATCTTAAAACCAAATTTAATAACTGATTTGTTGACGAAAAAATCCATCGCTGACATTTCATCGGTAAAACCGTTGCCATATTTTATCAATAAGGCATTTTTCAACGGATGGATTTCGTTGCCAAATCCGTCAGTAAATTGTTTCACGACGAATTTTATCAATATTTCGTTGCTAAATTCGTCATTAAATGGGTTGAAATCAGTAAATAACTGTTATAATATAAACAAGAATAGTAAATGAATAAATTGCGTTGATAGTTAGAAAAAAAAATGAAAATACAATTAAATCGGTTGAAATCAATTGGAAAATATTATATTGCAGGATAGATTTGACTCTTTCCTTCAATAATTGATAGAATTTTAAATTTGTCCTAAATTGGTAGAAATTAAAAAGTTTGAGAATTAAATACGTTTGTTTGAAACTTTGGGGACTAAAATAGACCATGATCCAAACTTTGAGGGCCAAAATTACATATTTCTACGTTTAAAACTTGATATTTAATACACGTGACTTTTTGTATTTTTAATAGACAGATTTTCAAAATTGTCCTAACTTGATTGAAATTGGAAAGTTTGAGTACTAAATATTTTTTGCCTGAAATTTTGGGGACTAAGATGGACTACAACTCAAATTTTGAGGGATAAAAATGCATTTTTTTTCCCTTTTATTAATGCGTAAGTACATAAACGGTACATAATCTGAAATATTATTTAATAATTCCAACAATAATACAAAGAAAAGATATTTAAATTTAAGATATAAGAGCAAAGAATATTATCAGTTGTTAAGATATTTAATTATTAAGAATTAAAAATATTATACTTAAAATATTATGTATACAAATATATTAATATATTATTATAATATATGAATAAAATATTAAATTAATAATTATATCATCTTTATTTAACTGACAAAAAATAATATTAGAATTGAAATCAAAGTCAAGTCAAGATGTGGATTACTTAATTAATTTCGAATCGAAAATCGAACAAATCAAGTTAGATATTTTTAGACTTAATTCAATTCGATTTGATTTATTTTTAAACATCCCTAGTTATAGCATTAGGAAACTATTTTCGCAGTTTCACGATAATAAATTGTAAAGAAAAGGATTTCTTGAAGGATTCCAAAGAAGACCCACAAAATACCCAACATTTGATCTGACAAAACTGCGAAAAAAAAGTTATTGTGAATGTCACGAAAGTGGGAGTCAGATATATTGTAACCAAAAAAAAAAAAATCTAGAATCTCATCATTTTCAATTATATCTTATAAATCTTCAACCGTCTATAATACTCACTTCACATTATAATATAAATAGTAAAAAAAATTTCATAAAACTAATAAAGGCCATTTCGTAATTTGCTGTGGATAATAATTTCTATTAGGTGAAAAGTACCCTTTGTCCCAAAACCAAATTTCCCCAAAATATACCCTATTACTTATAAATTTCCTTTCTTCTTGCCCCTATCCCAAGTTTATACCTTATCAATTAACAGCAAATATTTGTTGAAAGAACTGTTGTTTTATTGGTCAATTAACATGACCCTAAACACCAAAATTTTAGTTTAATGCATGCAAGAATTCGCCATTCCCACATGATATTCTCATGACTTTATCCTTCATTCCGAAAAGAGGAAAAAAGAGAAATTTATATCAAATATATATCAAAACAAAATGGATTATTACCCTCTGCTCTTTAGCACATATAACCTGTCTCCTTCACAATAATTTGTTACTTTTTATAAGGGATGCGAACAACATTACAGCCACCTAGGGCCTCCAAATGTTGAATATGGTCATGAGTTTCATATAAAAATGTCTTAAATCCCCTGCTGCACATTATTACCCATCATCAAATTAAAACCCAGAAAAACTGCATATACAGGTAAGGGAGCCTGCTAAACTAAAATGAACTCTGTACCATCTGAATCAATTAGCTAAAGAAAGCCATCATCTTGATTAAAAATGTTGCCTCTTCAAGTAAACTTTGGATAAGTAGCCGGAGTCTTTAGGAGTCTGTCGACCACAAAGTTGTTGCTGTCAGAAAAAGTACTTTCTGTAATCAATTTCAAAGAACACCTACTGACGCTTCCTTTGGTAGAGGGAATAACCAACAAAAGCAGACATGAGAAATGTCCATAGCACCTGTAATAACATGATATGGAATGTGTTAACAAACAATAATTGAGGTCTCCTTTTTTAAGAACGTAGGTTTGATGTATGAAAGTACAGTGTTTATCGTATGCCAACGTTCAAGTCTTCTGATCCTTGACTGCATATCTTCAATGAGTCATATAGGCCTTCTAATGGAGAAATTTCTCTGCTTGGTGAAGACTCGGAAACTGAATTACAACCCTGTTTCATCCAACATGGACAGGTCAAAACATGCATATATTTGATACTTTGATAACAGAGCAAATCCTCTTTGTGTTGACCATTTCAAAGATTTTGAAATGAGATAATGCCATTTTTTTTTTGGGGCTACAATTAGCAAGAGGCAAAGGGG
This sequence comes from Cinchona pubescens, assembly GCA_025175665.1. Classification (NCBI taxonomy): domain Eukaryota; kingdom Viridiplantae; phylum Streptophyta; class Magnoliopsida; order Gentianales; family Rubiaceae; genus Cinchona; species Cinchona pubescens. The sequence continues at coordinate 4,132,383 of JANKKI010000064.1, forward strand.
GGACTATTAAGTTATATGTACAGTATTCATCCAAAAATGCAGTTACAATGCAGTCGGAGTAAAACATGGTTCAAAAAGCAAACAGAAAGTATTGCATATCCACCAGTGAACCCACCCAACCCTACAATCGGATATTATTCTCACATTCCAAGACAACTTGAGTTCTTTTAAAAAGAATACTTCCAACTCGTTAACCCTGAAGTTTTTATGATGGAGGGTCTCAACCTATGCAAAATGCAGAGTGTTTTAATAACTTCAATCGTTTATTAACATATTCCGGAGCATATTCTCTATATGGATCCTGGTATACTTGCTATACCCAATTTTATTCCAAACTTGTTTCCATTTTACACATTACTAAAATGTCACATCCATGTAATTTGTTCTCATACATTTCAAAAACAATAGCCAATATGATATTTCCGCAAATAATCAAAATGAGCATTTCTTTATTTAGGTGCAACAGAAAAATAACCAGAAACAAGGACTTAACATGAAATGTTATGATAAAAAATAAGTAAACAAGTACAAATTAAAACCAATTTAAAATGTCTAAACTTCGTTCCACTAAGTTGTTAGTCATCATAAGTGATCTCAGTTTTTTTGGTGATATTAACTGAACCAGATTTCACAAGGCAATGCATGTTAGCCAATTTCAATGAAGAAGCACCTGAGATTGTATAAATTCCACAAGTTCTTGCAGCTTTGCTGCCTGCTGAGAATGTATTCCACTTGAACCTCCAGGTAATCTTTCCTGAATTATTTCCAGATAACTCTGAGAAGGAAAACAGAAGAAAGAGCAATAAACACTTCAGACGTCATGCCGCAGAGTTTCTAAACTTTTCTTACTACATAGTGAAAAGCCAGATTTCATGAAATGTTATTTTTTGTTCACCAAAACTACCCCATCATGAAAAGTTAAAATTTCAAATTTTTATGATAGTTCCTTCTCTGTAATTAACTGCCCACTCAACTCACAACCAATAACTATCCTGATCTTATTAAGCATACTTGACCCAGCTACTTTCATCCTCCAAAGCACACTCATGGAGTGTTCATATCTACCATTTATATAATGTTATTGCATCACCACAAGAGCAGGGTAGTTGAAGAGACAAACCTTTGTGGTATATAAACCATCCAGATTAAGGGTAGAACCAGCAGCAACAACAATATCTTTATTGACTCCTTTTATTTGTAAATAAGGACTTGGGACATCTTGTAGATGATCAACCTCAATAAGGATCTAGAAAACAGATCTCCCCATTCAAAAGCCATTTCATACCAACAAATCCAAGGTAAGAAAGCCAATCAAACCAAGACAAAAAAATGAAAATGACTTGCCATCCCGAAAATAAAGTACAAGTAATATACAAAAATTAAAAAGAGATGATCAACAAAAGACAAAGCATGATATCTGCACAGCTCAAGTTCTATTCCATTTACCACTTAATTTCAGAAAAATGAGATGTGAGATATAGTTGCTGACATACTGAACTATTACAGAACCATTAAAGCTCATCATTAGTATTCGGAATCATATTATGATAAGGCAACCTGCAGTTTTGGGCCCGTGATGTTAGGTGCTATTCTCAGTTCCTTCTTCTTTTTTGGCTGGTAAGTCCTCATGTTCCACTTTGATCACATTTATGAGTCACTCGTCACGTAATTGGTATCTATATTATGGGATACTTCTCATTCCATCCCACAAAATTTAAGCTGGAGACAGTAATCCCTTATGCTTCTCAAATCATACTTTTCTAAGGCATCCCTTATGCTTCTCAAATCATACTTTTCTAAGGCATCTATCAGCTACCCTAAGAGTGCTTATTTAATAGAGGGGACCAATACAATAACAGTGAAGCATGGAAAAGTAAACAGAAACATTTTCACCACACAACTAAACTGACCCGAGTTTAAATTTCCCTTACTTTGAACAAATTGGGGATCCAGATAAGCGTCTTGTAAAGTGAGCTCCATCACAAGATCAATGACCATAGATGGTGTTTCATCTAATTTATTTTTGGCCAAATCCAGCTACATATCACTTGTGAGTAATTCAACATCATTTTATCTGCTTTCTCGACCATTGGTTAGTGTGCTAAAGAGACTTAATATGGCCTGTGTACATGGAAAATAACTTTTTTCCTTCTTAGACATCAGTTAATAATAGGCAGTAATATCCACTGCATCACTTTCGATACACGGCGATGTTGTCATCTAAAGCATGAATTATGTTTGTTATGTCTCGCAAGACAAAAAAATTACCTCCTACAAGTGACAATTAAGTATTCATCCAGTACGGCACAATATGCAACATGAATCTACATAATCAAGGTATAAATCCAACATCACATTTTAAGCAAACAAAATATATTTCATAATGAATATCTGAACTCCATTTTTAGTGAACAGTTAATTAGACAAGTGTCCACTCATCTGCTTAGCATTTCAAACCACTTGCGATGTTTAAGAAGTAATGCCCTCGCAGAAGGAGATGTACCTTTCCGTCTTGGTATATGTATGCAGAAGCTTCAATAAATGCAAGAGCCTGATATCTGAATCAAACACAAAGTAGTAATCAGATTAATCAAACACAAAGTGACAAAAGTATAATTAAATATCACTGATTGCTAAATAAAGGCCAAATTATGTTGTCTTCCTTTACTTTTATAGTTAACAAATAGATCTACACCGACTTTAAACTCAAATTTAGCAATTGGAGAAAAAATCTAGCTCAAATGTTAGTAGTATGTATATAAATACTGAGATCCACCAGGTATCCTAGATTGTTCAATAAAAGCTTTGGGAAACAAATTGAGAGGAATGGTGTTAGTCGCTTAGTTAAATTAAGTCCAGCTGAGTGTGATTGTTAGACTGTTGAAACGGCAAATTACACACAGCAGGTCTTGCTCATCTTAAGGACCACCTTTGCAAACAATGCAGGACCTACAGTGGCTTTTAATTAATCACCCAGCTTCTAGCAATAAAAATGACAAAATGTATGTAACTCCAACAGCTCATATAGCAAAACCTGTGGATCATGTCACACTTCCTAGCCACTATGCCTCACTATGTTAATACTCTTTCTTTTACTTATTTATTCTCCTATTGTTGTAAATATGGCAAGTAAATATATTTACTTAATTGTAGGATTTGATTGTAGGCTAATTGATTTACCTTGATTGTAGGCTAATTGATTTACCTGATTGTAGGATTTAGATAGCTTGATTTTAGGATGTAAGGATGTAAATTGATTAGCTTAATTTTAGGATCTAGATTATTCTACACTTGTATATATATAGATCTTATGTACACTCTGACAGAAGAGTAAGAATAAACAAGATATTTTTCTCTCTATAACATGGTATCAGAGCTTTAGGCTTTGTTATCTTTTTCGTGACCCTGATGAGTCAATTTTCAATCTCTAATTTGGTACATTAAAATTCCTACACTGAGTTGTAATGGCAAACAACACAGTGGGTAATAGCAGAGAGATGAAGGCAGTTATCTCTGATGTTATTCCTATGACTACAAAAATCACTTCCTATACAAACTCAAGTTGTATAAAGAAGATTTGAATAATTCATAAAACTGTGCAGAAAATCTCCGTAGTATTGATAAAGATGATCATCTTATTGATGAACCACCATCAGATGATGCTGTATAAAGAAGGCCTGGTTAAGAGAAGACGCAAGAATATTCTTGCAGATTCGAAATTCTATCGATACCGAGGTAATCGGTTTGATTAATCACTGTGAATTTGTTAAAGATCTTATGGATTACTTGGCTTTCTTGTATTCTGGTAAGGATAATCTCAATCATATATATGACATGTTTGTAAGGAGTTTTATCGTCCAGAAAAACAGGAAAGATCTCTTACCGAGTATTTTATGGATTTTAAACGGGTGTATGAGGAGTTGAATACTCTTCTTCCTTTGAGTGCTGATGTGAAAACTCAACAGTCTCACCGTGAGCAAATGGCTGTTATGAGTTTCCTTGCAGGATTGCCATCTGAGTTTGATGCTGCTCGAACACAGATTCTTTCCAGTCCAGAGATTGTCTCTCTCCGTGATACCTTCACTCGAGTGTTACGAGTTGAGGGATCTCGACCTTCTCTTCCTAGTGTTACTAGTGCCCTCGTGAGCCGAGGTACTTTGAATGAGGCTAGTCGAGGAAAAAGCAATGGTAGTCGAAATGGACATGGTTTTCAAGGTGGAGGGAATGCTAGTCATGGACAACATGACCAAAATCAACGTGTCTGTTATCATTGTCAAAAACCTGGTCACACGAAGCGTACATGTTGGTTACTTCATGGCAAACCTCAACAGGATTCTCATCAGATTGCCAGCTTTGCATCTCAAGAGAGTAACCATCTATGTTACCTCGACTCTCCATTCCTGTCCACCGCACCCGTGTCGCCGCACCCGTGTCGACACGATTGTGTTCGTGTACACACCCTAGTCATGTATAAGAGACAACTATAGATTTTGACTATCACAGATGATCTTCTCTGTGACGATTCGCCTTAATAGAGTCTCTAAAGGCTGTCTCTTATACACATCTAGATGTGTATAAGAGACAGCATATTATCCAGGAGACAATATTGAAGGCGAATCGTCAAGAGAAGAAGAGATTGTAGTCAATAATTATCGGTGGGAGTTGGACTTGGTAAATGGAGAGAAAAGAAGGTTTTCTAAAGCAACATGACTGTAATGTTTTCAATGTTACAAGTGTAGTCATTGGTGAAATAAAAGGTTATTATATTATTTTCCTGCTTACTTATTGGTTTGTCACAAAGAATTGATTGATTATTTGTCACTTGCCAATCTCACCATGAAGTCATTTCTACATTCTAAATAACTTAATTGCTTTTAAAAGCGTCCCACCACAACTAATCTCTTATCTCATTTTTTTTTTTTTTTTGAATAGAGAAAAATGATATAATATAACAATTTTGAAAAAAAAAAAAAAACAGATTTTGTAAAATAACAAGATTAGCCAAGAACTCATATCCATTTTCTATAGAAGTATATTAGTAATTACTAACTTAATTATAGTTCTATAAATTAGTAACCTAATTAATAATTTTCACCAGCTCATCTATCTTCTAAATAAAAAAACTAGTAACTAATAACTCAATAACGATTCTCAAACTAATTTTTTTTTTTTTAAAGATTAATCAATTTTCTTTTGTTATTAGTTATATGAATCTATTAATGAATTTGTTGATGAAGTTAGAAAAATCTAAACTGAAAGCTATGTCTAGAAGATTTCATTTTGTTCCAATTTAACATTTTTCGAGAGATATGGAAGTAAAACTTGAATTAATTAGATTATTTTTCTAAAAGTACACTAAAAAATAAAATTGATACAATCAAGTTTCCTACTAGAAAAAACACTTATGCATGATAGGGTTACATGCAAAAGTACTTAGAATTATTCAATAAAAAACCAAAAAAAATGCATTATTCAATAAAAAACCAAAAAAAATTGCATTTTTTTTGGCAACTTTAAATTAAAAGTTATGTATAGAAAATATTATGTTGTTCCACAATTTAACATTTTCAAGATACATGGAAATTGAAGTTTGAATTAATTTCATTATTTTAATTTGTGAACACATTAATATATGATTTATATATCATTTAATTTTCTAAGACTATATTGAAAAAACTTTGATAAAATCAATTTCGTACTAGAAAATACATATATGCATGGTAGGTTTACATGCACAAGCACTTTGAATTATTCAATAAAAAACCAATAAAGTACCTTGTTGTTCAAAATTTAAACTAAATTTTAGGGCCAGAAAATTTTGTATTTTCTCACAATTTGCTCATTTTCAAGATGTATGGAATTGAAATTTGAATTAATTTGACTCTTTTAATTTGTTAACACATTTATGATTTATATATCATTAATCTTCTAAAAGTACATTGAAAAATCTTTGATATAATCAAATTTCATACTAGAAAATACACTTACGCATGGTAGGTTTGCATGCAAAAATATTTTGAAATATTCAATAAAAAACCAACAAATGTACTTTTTTGTTCAAAATTTAAATTAAAATTCGTGGCTGGAAAACTTTATATTATTCCACAATTTAACATTTTTGAGATATATGAAACTGAAACTTGAATTAATTCAAATCTTTTAATTTTTTTAACACATTTATGATTTATATATCATTTAGTCTTCTAAAAGTATACTAAAAACACTTAGATATAATAGTACTAAAAAATACACATACATAGGTAAATATGTTAACAAATTTTGAACATGTAGTAAATCTTATAATAATAGTAAATTCTATAGTTCTATACAGGGAATCATCTCTTATGCTTTAAAAATTATATACAGTACAATTTTATGTATTTTAAAAACTTATACTATGTAAGTACTTAAAGCCTACGAGATGGTTTTCAACACGAGATTGTAGAATTCCTACTACTACTACTACTACTAATACTAATAATATTATTATTATTATTATTATTTATATAAAAAATAAATAATATAATAATAATAATTATTATTATTATTATTATTTATATAAAAAATAATAAATAATATTATAATAATAATATTTATATAAGAATAATCTAATAATATTATTATTATTAATAGTAGTAGTAATTGCAATAACTTCAAAAATACTAGAAGAAAATAAAGTCAGCAACAAATGAATGATGATAGTCCCAATAACCAAGAATTCAATAGTAACTAGACTTTTCACTTCCTTATTATTCTCCTTAAACATTCCCTTACACTTATCATCATCTCAAAATATTCTTTCTTTTCAAGATAAGCATTAAGACATCAAACACAAACACAATCGGACTTCAAGAGCATCCATCGTTGCAAGAGCATCGACTGTTATCAGGTAATTTTTTTTTGTTGCTCTTATAAATTATCATTTATCCCTTTATACATTTATTTACAATAAATTTATTAAATAGAATTATAAATGAACTATTTTAAATAATAAGTGTTATTTATAACTATTTCAACAGTTTTGTTCCTGGATAATAGGTATACAATGTCATCTACAAGTAACGGTAAAGAAAAGATGGTGCTTAGACCACCAAAGCCACAAGGAATTAATTTTGATGACAAGCCTCTATGGAATCATGTGAAAGTCATCCATATACCATCTTCAGGAGGAGGGAATAGAGTATGGACTTGTAACTAAGGGTGTTCATAGTTTGGTTTAACCGAACAAACCGGCCGAACCAATTTAGTTTGGTTTTCGGTTTTCGGATAATCGGTTTTCGGATAAACTGAATAGAAAAGATTGATTATATGGTTCGGATTTGGTTATTGAAAATAAAATATCGGATTACCGAATTACCGAACTTTTAGTTTTATTAGTTTTAATTTTAATTTTTTAGTAACCCAATTTCATGTACCATTCATTCAACACTTTGATACTATTTTTCTTTGTTATTTTTAGTTTCTAGTGTTAGTTTTAGTAGTTTTAAGTTTTTGTTTATTAATTTGAGTAGTTTAATATTTAATTTTATACTTAATTTTTAAATTAACCAGTGAACTTTGGTTAACCGGATAAACCGAAAAAAAAATTTTGGTTAACCAATCAACCGAAAAAAAGTTTAGCTCGGATTTGGTTTCGATTTTCTTGTACCGAAATACCGAAATACCGAAATTTTTTTACCGAATTACCGAAAAATCGACCGATGAACACCCCTACTGCAACAAAAAAGTTACTGGATCATACTCAAGGTAAAGGCACATTTGTTGAAAATTCCTAATCATGGTGTTGAAATTTGCAAGTCCATAACAAATGATGTTACTGAAATGATCAAGAGGGAGTATCAACAAGCTGAAAGCAAAAAAGTAAAGAATCAACTACATGCATTTAGAGGAAACATGCCGATTATTTGAATTTACCAGAAGGATCAGATCTATTGCAACATAAGAAAAGGAAACCAGGTCCTTTACAAAAGGCTTTCAATGTGGCTGAACGAGATATTGCTGATAAACTATGTGCTAGAATGTTTTATGCCTCTGCTATACCATTTAACTTCGTTCGTTGCCCTTATTTTCGAAAATATTCACAATTTTTGGCGAATAGCAAGTTATGTGGTTATAATCCTCCTACTTATGATCGGTTACGTACCACCTTGCTTTATCAAGAAAAGACATATCTATTCAAAACTTCAGCGCATCAGGGATACTTGGACCAAGAAAGGGGTGTCTATTTGTTCAGACAGTTGGACAGACATACAAAGAAGACCTCTCATAAATATTATGGCAGCATCTGAAGGTGGAGCAATGTTTGTTGCATCAACTAATGCAAGTGGACATACAAAGGATGCTGAATATGTGGCCAATGTATTCATGAAGGCAATTGAGGAGGTTGTTGCGATCAAATAATGCGGTGCAAATTATTACCGATAATGCGAGCAATTACAAGGCTGCGGGAGGAATTATTGAGCAAAAATATCCTCATATCTTTTGGACACCATGTGTGGTACATAGTTTAAATTTAGCATTGAAAAGAATATGTGAACCTTCAGAAAATTCTGACGAATATTTACACTGTAGGTGGATGGCTGAATTGATCAATGGTGCTCAAAATATAAGAAATTTCATAGTCAACCATGACATGGCACATGCAATTTTCAACAGTTATTCAAGTTTGAGTTTACTCAAAATTGCCGAGACAAGGTTTGCATCAGGAATTGTCATGGCTGAACGTTTAAAGAAGGTAAAAAAGGCATTGGAAAATATGGTAATGGATAATAAGTGGAAAACCTACAAAGGTGATGGAAAGACTCCTTTGGAAATTAAAGCTCGTGAGGTCAAACAATATATTGTTGATGACAACTGGTGGGATAATCTAGACTATCTACTCAAGCTTACTCGGTCCTATTGTAGACTTCATACGAGCTGCTGATACTGATTCCCCAATGTTACATCTTGTTTATGACATGTGGGATACAATGATTGAAAGGGTCAAAATTATTGTCTTTCAACATGAAGAAAAAGATATTTTGACTGGACAGTCAGATTTCTTTGATGCCATTCATTCTATTTTGGAGGCAAGATGGAACAAAAGCAACACCCCTCTGCATTGCCTGGCACATTCACTAGTACCAAAGTATTACAGTGCTTCTTGGCTTCAAGGTGGAAATGGATATCAAAGGTTGGCACCTCATGAAGATCAAGAAATTTCTATGAATCGGTCCAAGTGTTTCAAGAGATTATTTCCAAATCAAGAGGAGTGTAAAAAAGTTTTTTTAGAATATGGAGCATTTTCTAGTGGGAGCGGTTATTTTAGTGATTCTTATGTGATGGAAGCAAGGATATATGAAGAACCAATTTCATGGTGGGCTAATCATGGATCTACCACAAAATTGTTGCAATCCTTCCATGGCATTTAAACTACTATCACAACCAGCATCTTCATCTTGTTGCGAGAGAAACTGGAGCACATATTCACTTATTCAAAATGTGAAGAGAAACAAGTTGACAAGTAGCAGAAGTGAGGATCTAGTGTTTGTGCATGGCAATACTCGACTGTTATCGAGGAAGAAAAAGTGGTACAAAGAAGGACCTTCAAAATATTGGGACATATGTAAGTTAGTTTGAATTTTTTCACAACTTTAATCTTTTCAAGAGTTATAATTTTTTTTTTTTTTTTTTATTTTGCCAGGTGGAGATAATTTCGACATTGATGGAGATGTGAACCAACTTGCTAATCTTTCTATTAATGAACCTGAACTAGAGTCGATGATCTTTGGTGATGATGCTGAAAATTTGGAGGCAAATGATGAATAGAAGAAAGTTTTTTAGTTTATTAGAGACTAAGTGTTTTGGATTGCAAATTGTCATTAATGTTTACTGTTATTTTGCTCAACCAAATATTCTAGATATTTGCACTATTTCTGATGTTCTTTGGTAGTTTCTAGTTTCTATATATATATATATCAGAACATTTGAAAGTTTCCTTGTAATTTTTTATTTTTTTTAAATACTATGATATGTTTAATGATTTAACTAAATCTTGTTACATTTACAGCTTAAGAATTTTCAGGTTTAAACACTTCATTAAAGGATGTGCAGACATGCTTTGAAGGTTCTATATCGACTTTCCTGCTATCAGTCAAGTAAGTTTTTCAAATATTACCAATGTTTTTTTAATATTCATTAGTCTATTGTTGTGTGATTAATTAATCTACTCAAATAATTTTTGACTACCAACTTTAGTGCCGTACCCACGTACCCGTGTCCGAGTCTTTAGAGGTATCCCCGGATCCTAGTTTTTGAAATTTAACGAATCCGACACCTAGACACATACCCATATCCGATACCCGTACCCGAGTCCGGGTAACATAGGTTTCCATGAGTCTACAAAGCCTTCATCTGTGGATAAATCCGTTCTTGAATTTTTTCTGCTGATGAATTTGCTCGCTTTACCGAGTACCAAGCCTCACTAAAGTCAACTATTCCATCTTCTCTTAATGAGTCAGGTAAACCTACTTCATGTCTTGTGTCATCCTCTAGCAAATGGGTCATTGATTCAGGTGCTACAGACCATATGACAGGTGATACAGGTATCCTTTCCTCCTTTAGTTCTCACACAAATCTTCCAAGTGTTACTTTGGCTGATGGGTCAATGACTTCTGTTGTGGGTTCTGGAATAGCCAATCCCACAACATCTATCTCGCTGTCATCTGTTTTGTGTTTGCCTAATTTTTCGTTCAACCTACTTTCGGTCAATAAAATTACTCGTGCTCTCAATTGTTTTGTCTCATTTTTCCCTGATCATTGTGTGTTTCAGGATCTTATGACGAGGAAGATTATTGGTAGAGGACGTGAGTCTGGCTGTCTTTATTTACTCGAAACTCCTTCAATGAAAGTGCCGAAACCCATTGCATGTTCAAGCACTTTGACACCTCTTGAAGTTCACTATCGATTAGGGTATAATCCTTTGTCGATTTTGAAGAAGTTGTTTCCAAATTTTCAAAATTTATCCTATTTAGATTGTGAGACGTGTCAATTTGCCAAACATCATCGTGTCTCTTATTTGCCTAGAGTCAATAAACGGGTTGCGTCCCCTTTTGAATTAGTTCATTCTGATGTTTGGGGTCCTTGTCCAGTGATTTCTGAGTCTAGTTTTAGGTATTTTGTCACCTTTGTGGATGACTATTCTCGTGTTACTTGGTTATATTTAATGAAAAATAGATCAGAATTATTCAACATCTTTTGTTCCTTTTGTGCTGAAATAAAAACACAATTTAATATCTCCGTGCGCACTCTAAGAAGTGATAATGCAAAAGAGTAATTTTCTCATCCTTTTGATTCCTACATGTCAGAAAATGAAATTCTTCACCAATCTTCAAGTGTTGACACACCACCCCAAAATGGTGTTGCCGAGAGGAAAAATAGACACTTACTAGAATCCTAGAGACTTAGAGCTCTCATTTTTCAAATGAAGGTCCCAAAGCAATTTTGGGCGGATGCTATTTCAACAGCTTGTTTCTTAATTAATCGCATGCCATCATCTGTACTTGCTGGTGAGATTCCTTGCTCGACTTTGTTTCCTTCTCGACCCTTATTCCCGATTGAACCACGTATTTTTGGGAGTACTCGTTTTGTTCGTGATGTTCGCCCTCAAGTGTCTAAATTGGATCCTAAGTGTCTCAAGTGTGTCTTTTTAGGATATTCTCGTCTTCAAAAAGGATATTGATGCTATTCTCCTACTTTTGGTCGTTATTTAATTTCTGCTGATGTTACATTTTTTGAGACCACTCCATTCTTTCCTGAAACTAATGTTTATGGTTGTGAGGGGGAGGAAGATAATATTCTAGTTTATACTGTGACAACCCCTGTTAGTCCTATTCCTACGAGACCACCTATCACTCAAGTGTATACTCGTCGGACTCAACACACAGACTCACATCCTCCACCAAATCTCCTCCTTCTACAGATCCAAGTCTTGATCTACCTATTGCTCTTCGAAAAGGTAAAAGACAATGTTCTCATCCAATCTCTTCATTCGCTTCATATGAACATTTGTCTCCTTTGCGGTGTTTCATTGTTTCTTTAGATTCAGTGTCGGTTCCTAATAATCTTCCTGAGGCTTTGGCTCATCTTGGTTGGCGAGCTGCTATGGAAGAAGAGATGATGGCTTTAGACAACAATGGTACTTGGGACTTGGTACATCTACTAGCTAATAAGGAGGCTATTGGTTGTAAATAGGTGTTTGTTGTTAAAGTTAACCCTAATGGATTGCTGTTGCACGGCTAAGATCTCGTCTTGTAGCAAAGGGTATGCTCGGACATATGGGGTAGATTATTCGATACTTTCTCTCCTGTGGCAAAACTTGCTTCATCCGTTTGTTTATTTCCCTCGCTACTAATGATTGGCCTTTGCACCAGTTAGATGTCAAAAATGCATTTTTGCATGGGGACTTGCAAGAAGAAGTATATATGGAGCAACCACCTGGGTTTGTTGCTCAGGGAGAGTCTGGTAAGGTTTGTAGACTTCGAAAGTCATTATATGGTTTAAAACAGAGTCCTCGTGCTTGGTTTGGACGGTTTAGTGAGGTTGTTCAAGAGTTTGGCATGAAGAAGAGTAACTGTGACCATTCTGTTTTCTATCATACACATCTAAAGCTGATCACTTATCTTGTGGACTTGTTTATGTTGATGACATTGTTATTACTGGTAGTAATAGTGCAGGTATTACAGCCCTTAAATCTTTTCTTCAAACTCATTTCCAAACCAAAGACTTGGGGATGTTAAAGTACTTCTTGGGCATTGAGGTTACTAGGTGTAAAAAGGGTATCTTTCTGTCTCAAAGAAAGTATATCCTTGACCTTTTGACAGCAACAGGGAAGTTGGGTGCTAAACCTTGTAGTGCACCAATGATCACTAATATGCAACTTACAGCAAATGATGGGGAGTTGTTTTCAGATCCTACAATGTAAATACCGGAGATTAGTTGGAAAATTGAATTATCTTACGGTGACTCGTCTTGACATTGCATATCCTGTCAGCATTGTGAGCTAGTTTATGTCTTCACCAAGAACCACTCATTGGGCAGCTTTAGAGCAGATCTTGTGTTATCTCAAGGGAGTACATTTTGCTTCTTGCTTTTTCATGATACCAGATTACCTCCAACAAAAACACAATACCTCGAGATTGGGCAGGTTCTAAAATTGATAGGAGATCCACCACAGGGTATTGTGTTTTTGTTGGAGGTAATTTGGTCTCATGAAAAAGCAAGAAGCAAAATGTAATGTCTCAATCTAGTGCAGAATATAGAGCCATGGCACAATCAACTTGTGAGCTGATATGGATACATCAATTGTTAAGTGAGATTGGTCTACATAGTTCATTGCCTATGAAGTTATGGTGTGACAATCAAGCTGCTATCCATATTGCATCAAATCCGATTTTTCATGAGAGGACCAAACGTATTGAAGTTGATTGTCACTGCCTTATCCGTGAGAAGATTCAGCAAAATTTAATCTCTACCAATCATGTAAAAACTGGAGAACAGTTAGCTGACTTTTTCACCAAGGCTTTGAGTGGTCCGAGGATTGATTATATTTGTAACAAGATGGGCATGATTAACATCTATGCTCCATCTTGGGGGAGTGTTGTAAATATGGCAAGTAAATATATTTACTTAATTGTAGGATTTGATTGTAGGCTAATTGATTTACCTTGATTGTAGGCTAATTGATTTACCTGATTGTAGGATTTAGATAGCTTGATTTTAGGATGTAAGGATGTAAATTGATTAGCTTAATTTTAGGATCTAGATTATTCTACACTTGTATATATATAGATCTTATGTACTTTCGACAGAAGAGTGAGAATAAACAAAATATTTTTCTCTCTATAACACCTATCATGTGCACAACATCTTACTAAGCACCTATCAGATAACAATAAAACCACACAGTAAGATATAAAGACAATTGATTTGAGAGCTTAATACAAATGATGACTACACAAATAAAACAAGTAAAGACGCATCCTATGATAGCAGACTACGATCTTGTTACAAGTTTTATTGAACTTTAATGAAGTTACTCACTCCAAGATCACTACAGAATGAAACCATCATGTGTGCAAATATATGGAAAGAATTGTAAGTATCTGCTCTTACAAGTCCTTTTCTGATACTATATGTTGTGATACAAATCTTCAGAAATGTAGATGGCGTGTCAAGACAGATAATGACACTTAATAGTCATTGTCTGAACATCACCTACATCATCAAAAGACTTGATAGAACTTAATAACCCTTGTAGAAAGGACTGAACAATGTTTTCCATTTTCTTGCATCTTCTTTGAACCATTGGACAACTTTGAAGCCATCTCCAAGGTACTTATCAATCTCTTACCCAAATAATACTCCCTCCGTCCCATTTTATATGTCACTCTTTCTATTTTTGTTTATCCCAAATTATTTGTCACCCCTTAAAATGGCAAATATTTTTTAAAGGTCATTTTACCTATTTTACCCTTCATGCAAGTTCCAAAGACATAGTTTTAAATTCATGTTTCAACATTAATTGCTCTCACAAGCCATTTCAAAATTTGAAACACCTAAATCAACTAACAATTTTTGTGTCTTAATTGAAGGACAATTATGGAAAAAACATCTTACTAGTGGGTCAAATAGCAATTTTTCTTAAACTATGTGCAAGTTTGACCATGCCAAATAAAATGGGACGGAGGGAGTAACACAAGTTCTAGAAAAGATCCAAATTATTATGACATAGTTACAGGGATAGCAGAGTATGCATTAAATTGTTGGTGTGATATTTGGAGAAATTTAAAACTGATGTTTGCAACATTGGGAGATAAACAAAAACTATTAGAATAAAAAAGCAACATAAAACTATGTTTCAGTTCATTGCAACATTGACATACCCCAGGTTAAGAAGCCCGGCAACCGTACTGATACTAATATCAAAGTCCACCTTTGGCTGGATGACTTAGAATAAAATTCCCTTCTCTTATAGGCTTTGGGATGGGAAGAAAAAAGAAAAAAGTCAATCAGAACTGCCTCTTCATGATGATTTTCAAACAAAAAGGAGTGTGAAAAACTACAAGAAATGCAAATACATTTAAGTCACAAACCTCCCGTATCAGCAATGCAAATCTTCCTTCACATATTCTGACTCGTATGCAATCACTTTCTTTTAAATGGCCATTAGCAGGTAATCCAGGAAGCCTTATATATATGTCTATAAAATTTTGAACAGAACTGCATATCTTGCTTGGATCAAGGATTTTTAGAATGTCTTGATATGCAACCTATCAAATGAACATAGAAGTCCAGTCAGACAAGAACTTTCTTTTGAAGTTCTAAGTGTACCAGAATTAATAAACTTACTTGCTTATTACTTTTCAATACGAACAGCGAGCTCTCAGGGGAAAGCACTGGATCAAAGTCATTTCGAATTTTAAGCTGCATTAAGATAGACAAGAAGTTACTAGAGAATGGTTTCTGAGCTACATGAGACCAACAAGCAAAGTTTTGCCCTCACCCAACAATTGTAAGCATTCCAAAAACAAGCAAATTCATGTACCAAGGCATCACCTTCTAAAAAACATGTAGACCACCACGCACAATGCACAATGCAAAAACAAGAATAAGGTCATTTGTCAAGTTCACATAATAATGGATTTTGTCTACTGTTAAAATGTTTTTAAGATGAATTAGATGTAGTTCAGTTAATTTTACTCTACTTTTATGTATTCTGGATCATCAGATTTTCTCATTGGACAGTATACCGGAAATTTCAACAAAATGCTATATAGGACAGTGCAGCAGACAGCATGTGAGTTTATGTAAAGGTTCTTATAGGAGTTCGAGAATAACCCAATCAAACTTCTATCCATAATAGTGTATAGTTTTATTATTTATTATTCAATTAAAACGGTACAACCCTTGGCCCCCAAGTTTTGTAGCATGTATAAATTCACACACACACACACAAGTTGCCTTAAAGAATATACACAACTTGCTTCCTCCTTTGTATAGGAGTAGAGTTATAGTGTTTTGAGTTGTCTCTTTAATGCACTGCTGACATACTCCCTCCAGTCTTCCTTTATGGTATTCTTCTTGAGAATCCTACCGTTGATGTTTCATATAATCTTATTCTTAATAGTTTCCAAAGCCAAAAGTTCTGCAAGCTCTCTTATCCACAATCACTTGTTTACTTTAAGACTGCTTTTGGCTGAATTACCTTTTCATTCAAATTGTGGCAACAAACATAAGATTATTCACATAATTATAACACAAAGAACTACACACTTAAATTTGCTTCAAGAAGGTTATGCAAAACATGTGTATAAAAGACAGAAAATCAACGACTTTAATTCGAAATCTCAAATTCAAACTGTATTTGACATGATATCAACTTTGGGCAATAACTTAAAAATCCCTTTAGAATAAATTTTTCTAAGCCTAAGACCTGAGCTCAAGGTATTTGTGGTAGGAATTCATGTTGGTCAACTCAGAAGCCTGAAGCCCTACCGTGCTAACCTACTCTGCATAAATATTTATAAGACAAAACAACAGAAAAACAACAACAATTCTTAAACGTTCCCAATGAACTTACATGTGCATGAACAAGATGTGGTTCAATATGTTGCTGGAAGATTGGAAATACCGTTGTCATTATTTCATTGTGGGACATAAAGCAGCCCACTTTACTTTTGTCCCTTTGGACTCGAGAAATAAGATGTGAATGAACACCGCCAACCTGTTCCCAGAAAAGCAATAACTTTCTTGCTAGTAAAATTAAACACAAGTAATGGCATTGACCTGAAAATAAGCAAATCAACTACTAACAACAGTAAAATTTAAGCACCACATTGTACTTACAACAGCAATCCACAAGTCCAGCGATCTCCGAATATTAGGGTGCAAAGCATAAATGCCTTCAAAGATTACCTAGACCAATGAAACCGGATTATCACAAGTCAGGCAAAATAGCAAATTCTGGAAATTAAGAAACCATGACCTTACTTTGACAGTTCAACAGTTCTGTCCCTTCAAAATACGAGGTTAGCAAGTCATACATAAAATTCTGCCACCCTAAACAAATATATGACTTCTGTTTTTTACACTTTCCAGTTCAATTTGCCAATACATTACAATTATTTCTAGTAATTCTGAACATTAATGAGGTAAAGATATTGATTCACATACCACTCCACAATCTTCAGAAATTTCAAGGTTCCTAAAGCCACTTCGGGCGCCAGTCTCAAGGTCAAATACCGGAACTTTTGTTCTTCGTCGATTTCTTATGTCATCAATATTCTGCAAAAGCAGAGGAACAAAAGGAAAAAATCATAACACCCTTCTGAAGATGAGCAATTATGCAACAAAGATATCTTCCTTATCATCTTAACACTTCATATTGCTGTTTTCTTTGATGAGAAGAGCTAATTTGCTTTAGTTGTAGAACTAATTTCACAGAATACACGAAAAAGGAGGAGAAACTGACAATAAGGAGCTTTTACAATGCTATTTGCTGCCTTCAACATTGGGACGCATATATAACCAAGTAAACATATAAATTACATGTGATCTTGCTTTGAACAGGTTTTGACATTTACAAAAATATTTATAGATGCATATGGTAATATTAGAAGTGCTAAGAAAGAGGTGTCAAGTAACTGTCAATGGTTTCAATGATTGCAGTTGTATAGTAATCCATATCATAAGTAGAAGTGGAGGAATTGTTGCAAGATGATCTAAAAGCAATATGCCATGCAGTTTGGGCAGGTCACATACTGCTCATACCCAAACTGGGATGACTCTGTTGGTTTCAACATAATCAACCCATTAGTTCCCATAGGATAAAATTCTTTCTTTCAAAGAATAATGGGGCGTTACGGGGCCCCATATTCAACAAATAGAGCAACTGTCCTATCTTAATTGTTCTAATACATTCTCGTCCACCAGTTTTCTAGTTAGCTCACCGACTAGGGTTTAGGGTAACTAAGACATAAAATGCGCAAGCTTCTGAGATCACCAATACAAACCAAAAACCTCGTACCTGAGAAAGAAGAGCTAGATCAAGAGAGCAAAAGTCATCATACTTGAAATCCTTTACATGTTCAGATTTGTAATAGCTTTCAAGGGAAACCACTTCACAACCGACAATGTTTGCCATCTTCCGAGCCAAACTTGTTTTCCCAGATCCACTTGGACCTCCTACAACATCCAGTACAAGCAAAGAAGTGTATATGAGTAACAAGTTTTCATCACCGAAAAATATGAAGCAACCGCCTAAAGACCAATTAGATATTAACATCCTCCACCTTTCTATATAAATTGAAGTAGTGCCCTTTGTAAGGGAGACATACAAACACGTACTTCATATGTGACATATATCAGTAAATATATGAAATCGATGATACCTTTCATGCTAATATATGATAACCTCAACTCTATTTTGTCATTAAAATTTCAAGTATGTAAACAAAACTTGGTGAACACTATATATAAGAAAAATCAAGTAGCTAGAGGTTAGCAAATAACATTCAAGAACTGGAGAGGGAGATCAGGCAGGAAAGGCTGTCCAGGACAATAAACTAATTTCTTTCTTGTAGATTACTAAAATATACAGGAAGAAATCGCGGTTTTATATGACAAAATTATTTCAATGCCCCTTCCAGAAGGTGGGAATAAACTACTAAAATTATAAAACCAAGTCACTAGGAAAGATCTTTAGTGAAGCAAACAAATACAGGACTGCTAGATGCAAAGGTGAATTTTCCAATCACAAGAAACCTTGGCCAGTTGAAATGGAACAAAAGCAGCTTATGTAAATCCAAAAAGGTTCTCAAGCAAGTTTAAGATCCCATGGCTGCCTTATGGGCGGTCAAAAACAGCAATACTCTTTGATAGCACTTCTATATTGAAAATTAATCCCATGCTACATGTAACAAATTATTTCATGTCTTTCACTTTCTCGCGATTATATAAGCACTGAAAGGTATAGTCTACTTCACCATCATCATTTCCAATATTCAGTGTGACTGCAAAATTTTATAATCCCAAATATCATATGAACTTTATTCATCTCATAGAGGATGATAGCCTCATCTATTCTTCAATTTATTTCTCGCAAAGAATACAGCCCCATCTATTTTTCAAGCAATTATATTAACATCCAGCAAACCATAACACCACAGAAATGTGTATTCAGCATCAACAGAAACAAAAGGCATTGAAAAAGCAGATTCCATAACTCATTGTCAAAAGACTTCTCTAGCCTACGTACATATCAGTAGATTGGGAACTTAATGTGTGGCATCCACAAAATAAATAAATAAATTCAACAACTTCCAACTGGTTTACTCTATGAATTTAGACCCAGAAAACCTATTCTTTTCCAGCAGATGCCTATTATGACAAAGCACAAATAAGTATCAAGTTAGATAGCATATTCATGTGAACAAACCTACAACTTGAAGTACATACCAACACAAAATATAGACACTTCCAAAGCGAGTTAAACTGTATGAATACCTTAAAAAATACTCATCTAATGTATGAAGGCGTAGAACAGGATTTGTCAATCAACAGCTATTTCTACTAACCATAAATGAGAATAAAGTAAAACTGAAAGAAGCGGAACACCATTTTTAAATTACTCCAAATCAGGAAAGAATGGATTACAGATACTGCATAAATCCTTTAATACCGATTCTAGACATGAAAATTTTACATGCATGTAAGCTGGAAAAGAGTCAGATACAATACCAATTCCAACTATAACTGGAAGACCATTATTCTCCAGTAAAGCCTGCAGAAGCATTAGGTAGTATATGTAAGATTAGACGTCTCTATAAATAGACTAAGCTGAAGATCTCAGCATGCTATGAACTAAAATAAATCCTGTCACAGAATGTATCATTACTAACTTGTATTGCTTGAACAGCAAGAAGCAATCCTCTATCCAAGTCATATGAATCAGGGATTGGAGCAAGCTGCAGAGGTGCCCTGGAAGAAGAAGGATCTGTGGTTGTTTCATGAAAGGAATTGGGAATATGAAGCATTGCAAATGCCAAAATTACTAATTGAACTACATGATAGCAAATTCTTTCAAAACTTAATAGTGATGTACCAACGATTGAACCCTCAGCAAGTGGAATATCTTGTGAGATGAAATGCCATGTTGCTGTAACAGGTTCCATTTTGGACTTGGTTGGGGATCGAGTCCATGGCTGAGATAAGTCCTCAATCCGGCTAACTAGGTTGGGAGTGATACGAACAGGTTTTGGAGCTGTGATCAAACTTTCTCGATTACTAGCCAAGGATGTGCTAGATACAGGTGGAGGCGTGTTAAGACGTGGTACCCCTGAAAGTAAAATGATTTGGTTAGAACCAAATGGCTATACCAAGTTGAGGCATCAACATATGCATATATCAGACGGAAAGTTTGAAGACCATCTCAGATAGGTGTACTGAGACATTGAGCATCATCATTTTGGTCAATTCCCCATCCTTCTCTTCTCCTAGAGCCAAATGTTTCAAAGGTTTGTTGGTTATGGGCAGAAAGAAACATATTTCACAGGTCCTCTTTACATCACTTTGGAGTACACATTCAAACTCAATTTACTAACGCATTCTAATATCACAAATCTTCTCGCAAATCTGTCAAAGTTACTTATATTACTTCCCACAAAATTTCAGCACATACTTGTCAGAGAAAAGGAAATAATGAAGAACTTGAGACCATGCAATTCAAAACAAGGTCAATGAAAAGTAAATGTAAAAAGGAAATATAATTTGAAAACTTAGGCTCAATTACAAAGCAAGCCATCTCCGAAGCTTGCCAAATAAGATTTGAGTTATATTAATGTCATTGACAGAAAAAAATAAAATAATGATTTTGTTCAAGGTCTTTGATATAATTTGGTTGAGGTATAGTGCAAATCTAACAATTTTGGCCATTTTGTAGATATTTTGCACTGTATGTTTCAAATTCTTAGTCACTGCAGGATGAAAAAATGAGTCGGCTGTGGGAGGGTACAAAATTCTAATTCCCCCCAGAAGTTCTATCTACACCTTATCTGCCGTTAACAGAAAGAAAGTGGAAATTGTAGATTGCTGGCTAATCAAGTTCCAACAACCAGTTGTAAGATGCCATTCACTTTCTAAGATAGAACTAAGAATCTTGTGCAATTAGTTTTAGTAGTTGGTGTCTAGTATATAAAGTTGCAGTAGAAGTACTAGTTGTAGAAAATGGTCGAGTCCGTCTGCATTGATGAACTTTTCTGACAGCAGCATAGTCATTCTAACAAAAATAAAGGCTTCAAAACTAACTTTTTTTTTTTTAATGTCTCGTGCCACTTGAGCTGGTATTCTCCTCGCAGTATGATGCCATATCAATTTTCTTTTCTAACACGGTATAATTGCTTTATTTCTATAAAATTACATCTGGTATTGTCTCCTTTTAGTAAATAATACCTCTAACTTTCAACACAATTGCTCGTAACAGTCTTGCAATGTCAAAAGCCTATCCTAAAAAACTGTTCACACACAAAATAAGTCCTGTTCTATTTCTTTAACACTCTATCGTTGCCTTATTCCTATCAAACTACAGCTAGTATTGTCCCCTTTTAGCACACAAAACCTATAACTTTCAACACAATTTTCCTAATATTCTTGAAGTATCAAAAGGCTACCCTGAGTTACTGTTCACAGAATGCAGAATGGTACTGTTATTTCTTTCCAGAATGACATGCAATAGTGTCCAGCATAGAAAGTGGTATTGCTAGTGCAAGGATTCACATAGCTAAAATCCAATTGCCATTGTGAGTTATTGCATCTCAAAAAATACAATTACCAATCTACATGCCTTCAACCAAAAGTAACTGGTGGTGGACAGCTAACTCTTTTTGCTTAAGGGAAAGGGTTCAGGCACGCTAGTAGCCAAGTTCCATTCACAGGTCTAGTTTGATGATGCACAACTATCTCGGTAGATGTGATTAAATAGGTCTGGCTAAGGCCCAGGCTCAAAAAGGTTTTTGGTTCAACCCATAGAGTTGGACAGAGCTTGCATACAACTACTAATTTTATGGTAGCTGGTGGTATTTTTCTATCCAGAAGCATTGGGGATAATATAGACTTGATTAACATTGAATTCATTAATTAATAGAAGATAAGTCCAAGCTAACCTTTTCTCTCAAGTATCATTTCCAGATAAGATTTAGTGATCCATGGCCCACTGACACCCATCATTGAAGCTTCAGTTCCAACCATCTATAACATTTCATTCAAGCCAAAGTAAGTTATGGTTCAAAATGTCCAATTCAATAGGAGGACATTGCCATTTGAATTTCAGTGACAATTCCATAGATAGTAAGACCAGAATAAATTTATAATAACCAAAAATTGTGGTTTGCAAAGGGATGGCAGAAAAGAAAAGAAATCTAGATAACTCCAAAAACAAAAAGCTGTTGCTTTTCAAAATTCAAGCTACTGCAAGATTATCAATAGGAACAGAACTAGATGAAATTCCGAAATAGACTAATAATACATAATGAGAGACAAGAAGTTACTGATGGCACGAGCAATGGACTAACAAAATTAACTGGGTAGCTTTGTAACAAACTAAAACATATCATACATGCAATTCACAGTTCACTATAAGAGTCAGTATAACAACCAAGGGTTGAGTCCTCAAGATTGATCATTATGGAGAAGAACGAAATACTAATGAACAACCAGCTAGATAAAAAACAAATTTGGAACCATAAACTATGCATTAAAACAAAAAGATATGCACCATAAATGAAATGGCACAAATGAAGGCTACAACAACCACTATTACACCAACACAAAGATAAGGCAGAGATTTTGCGTGATAATAGGTGCAAGAGACAAAAAGAGTACTACACATACTAAGTGAAGGATCAAAACCCTCAGTTACAAAGTCACAGAACTAGCAGACTGGTTTATCTAAGTTTCAATAGGCCACCAATTATATATCCTTTTCTAGGAAAACCTTTTCTCCTTTTCCAATCAATATCAAGAATGAAGTATCGGACAAATATCAATATGAAGATCTGAGTTTTTAAGTTACCACATCCAATGCTTAAGCTAAAATATTGGCTGTTTCCTTGTGACAGCTATCAAAACAAGTCTACCAAAAATGATATCAAAGAAGATGTATTTCTAATTAGTTATAGTTTAAAAAATTATTTCAATAAATATAAGTCAAGTACATGAGCACTATTGTTCTGGAAGATGTCAACAACCTAACAACACTAACACCAATACTGATAAACAAGACCAAGTAGCTAAAGCACTATTAGTTATATCAGTGATCAACTCTGGAAATTTGATCCAGGACAATGCAAATTTCATGATAGGAAATCATCTTGGCCTTGTTTTCCAATCCAAACAAACTTGCAGGAAAACGGCAACATTTTTGAAATGTTGGTTTGTGAGTAACAAAAACTTATAGGAACTGAAACTGAGATTAATCCATACTTTCCTATTTGTGCCTCTCAGCACCATGTATGTCTCTCCAAGCGTATCAATTGTCTCCAAAGAAACTGAAAGGTTGACCTTCAATGAAAGAGGTTGATGCTCGTTTATAGCTTACTACAACAGTATACCCAAGGGCCAGAAGTCCACCCAGTGTCATCCGTCCAACCTGTTATGATAACGAAAAGAAAAAGCATCAAATATCATTCTCATTCCAATAATCATAAAATACAATGTGAAAAGACGGGAATAATCATAAAAACCTTTTGGGTTGATATATCATGTGTGTTTCTACAGAAACAAAATCAATACCATAAGGCATTCTTGATGAAAATCTAATCAAATGAATAACTTAAGGGGACAATTTTTGTATTGTACCTATGGAACAAAACAATTGTCCTATAAATAGAACCAGTTGAATGTCAAAGCTGTGGATAACACTAAGTGTTTTCAAACATAAACATAAAATATTGTTTTAAGCTTCACTGGGCTTGAATAAAACATGGTGCAGGTGTTTTGGTTAATTGCAGAAACTTGATAAAGAGGCGTACATCATTGAGTAATGACAATTCTCTAACATCAGGAAAGACATGGATGTCATCATGAGACCACTTCTAACTTTGAAATTTGATTCAGCATTTCTTGCCAAAATCCATCTGCCTTTCCTACATGGTGGTTTTTCTTCTTTGTAAATTTATATTTTTTCCAGCTCTATGGTCGATATTTTTATTACATGAACCTCAACTCATTCGCTGATATATTGAAGATTAAATGATTAATCACTCGTGCTAACATTGTTGCATTTTTCATGTTATTCAAAGTTCAAAAGTTACAAGGACATAATTGTTCCACATCATAAAAGGTAACTAACTAATCATAAAATTACTACCCAAAAAAGTTCTGTACATTTGTGCAGTCCTTCATAAGCAGAGCAGTTCTTCAAAAGCAATTTTGAAGTAATCTACTAAGCTCCTTGCTGAACCTACAAACAAATTGACACTATCTTCTAACAAGACCAAAAGCTTATAGTAAGGCTATTAACATGGTAGACAAGAACCCACTTTTTTGCTCCAAAATATTCATCACTCACATTAAAGTAATTACAATGAGCATTAATCAGTTTCCAATGTGGGAAATCAGGGATCAAGTCAGAAAGGTATATTCTTATTTAAAAGCATCAGGCGCAAAAGATGTCAGATAAATAAGGTATGCTAATGAAATAGGAGCAACCAAAACGAGCATCTCATATGACAGGAAATCTAGAAATTAATAAAAAGGCAATGACAAAAAGGTGAACCAATTATACAAAAATATCCAACCTCAAATTCAGCTTTTGGCCGGATAATATAATTTTTGTCAACAATCCTTTGATCGCCTAGTGATAGATAATACTTGATGCCAGATTGCCGCACCTTAATCCAATCATTGATTCGAGCTTCTTCACTTGCAGATGGAGGTCTCAGATACATCTCAATAAAACTAGGAGCAAAGTTCCACAAATAACATTAATCAGAACTGAATGAAAAAATAAAATGAGAAAATGATCAATTCTGCAAAAATTCAATCTTCAGGAAAAGGGACAACAATTTCTCTCTACAACTTACTTGTCCATTATTGTCTCCTTTCCATGAAAAATGTAATCTTCCTGTCCACTTTGAGACTGAAATAAAAAACTACCATTTTAGTAAAGAAGGGTCAAGAAAATGTGATAACAAATATAAATCCATGAAGATAAATTCTCATAGTTATTATAATTGCACTCAGAAACAGAAAATAAAGGTTAATACAGGAAGAGTATGAATAAAAGTCAAACCTCAAGAACACCAATGAGATGACAGACATTAATAAATAACCAACCACTACTTATGATCCTCTCTAAGTAGTTCAACTCAGAGACTGTCATAACTGTGTAAATGATATGAGCAGGGGAAATCAAACGAGGTAACTGTACCGTTAATCTAATAGATGCACTGTAAGTTTTCAGTCATCAAAGCTATTCTTTCTTCCAACTCTAGACTTCTAAAAAATTAATTAAAAAAAATTCTAGACTTCTTAATTGCATGCAGAAGTCTAGCAAAACTTGTACACCACAATGTACTTACAAGGTATAAACGTCCGTTTGATCTACTCTCTTAACAGCTTATCCCCAACATACGGGAGTAGAACTTTTGTGGTAAGATAGGAAAAGAATTCATGTACTCTTAAAATGATCCAGAAAATTATTTTAAAGATCAAACCATTTGTTAGATCTGGGGTAAATACTCTTTTCAGGAGACCCAAAAAAAAAAGAAACTTGAAAAGCATCAGGAGAATCTGAGAAATTTGTAAATGTCACCATGAAAGCCATCACCAAAGAAAAAATCAACAAAACCCAAATCAGTCAGACGATCCATTATGCAAAAACCAGTTTTATCAATATTAATTATATTATCAGCCACAACCTGTGTTTTTTAATTTGTATACAAACATGTTCTTACATACCTCACTTTTGCATTTGAGCTTGTAAATTGGCTCCCTAAATGATGAGACGAAACTGTTGTTAATTCTGATCTGCATAATCATTTAGGAAGTCAAGAATGAGCTGAAAAATGCTGAGGCCAAGGATGTCACAGAAACACAAACCTGTGCATGATGAAGGTCTGGCTCAATGTGTTTCCTGAACTGTGGGAATATGCTGTCAATGAGATAGTCAAGTGAACAAGACTCTCCAATATCATATTGGACTTTTGAAAGAAGGCTAAAGTGGACACCACCAACCTAATTAAGGAATGTGAAAGAGGTAACTTCATGATCAAAATTCATTTTACTATATCCAACAAGGCAGCGAATGAAGTGAAAGAAGAGACACAACTTCTAATAAAATGCCACTGTTAACAAGGAAAAATAGAATTTGAAGCAATAAGTTTTACCACTGCAACTCTTATGTCCAGCAAAGAGCGCAATCTTGAATGCAGTGCGTAAGTACCATCAACTATCACCTACATCAAACATAATAAATATTAGTATATTTTGTTTAATTCTTTAACAAGGGTGTAGTAGAAGAATACTCACAACTCCCGAGGAAATACTTCTTATCTTTTCAGAACCAACTCGTTTTCTTCCTTGATTTAATCCTTTCTAATCGAACAAAGGGATTAATGTATCTCGACCGCTTATCAAATCCTATTTCAAGATATCAAGTTTGGATTGCTGTAAGCAAATCAAAGCTCAGCATATTTAACCAGTTTAAATAACCTAATCATGTATGAGCTGGTCAGGAGCTAAAAATAAAATATGCTTTATTCTCAAGGGGATATAAATGTATTGTAACCATGCAGAGTCAAAAGAACATTTAACTTGGCACAAACAAAATCCTAAGAAATGCATCTGGATGAATGGAATAAAAGACCGAGAAGTGTAATATCCACAAAAAGATCAGTACTTTTGTTCAGTTACAATCTTTCACCACATAAAATATGTCTGGCTGATTTAGTTTAAGCTGCTTTTATAGAAATGAGAATCATCTCAGCTATGGAGTGATTAAAGGACGATTGTAAACAAGGGGAAAAAAATGGCACACAGGATGGTTGAGAATTTTAGGAGAAAATGATTTCTTGGATACATAGAAATATGGACTCCAATTAAGAGGTAATTCCAGCAAAGATATGTTTTCAAGACAGAAAAGAACTGGGGTACTGACAACAAAACAAATTCCACTTCAAGTCAAAAAAAAAAAAAAAAAAAAAAGGTAGGCAAGAAGAAGCCATACCTCTAGATTCTGAACAAGAAGATCAAAATCTATGAAATCCAAATCGTTTCCATCATCCAATCCAGTGCGATAGTTCTCCATTGATATGATGACAGTACACGCGATCACAGATACCACTCTATCAGCTAAGCTTCAACACCATCAGATACACAAGTTCAATTCATTAAATTCTACCCTTCTAGAAACTATCTTCCGCAAAGCAAATTTGAGCATTACAAGATTAGAAGCATAAGCATGTACCTAGTTTTACCAGAGCCACTAGGACCACCAATGCCGACAGTTACCAGACCACCTTTCTTTGATCTAAGCTCTTGGATGGACTTTACCAACAAGTAGTACCCATAATCAAACGACTGCACACATTTTAAACACAGAAAAATGCCACCAGTTCAATTCATAGCTCCAGTTCCAACATCAAAATGAAAAAGATCAACAGCATAAAAAAATTAATCCAATCCATAAATTTTAAGCTTTCCAAGCACTTTAAATTCAAATGCACAAAACAAAGTACCAAAACTCCCAAAAGGGTTCATTAAAAACACAATCATCCATCAAATTTCACCATGCATTAACTTAGATAACATAAATTAAAATGCCAGCCTAAAATGTATCAATACAACAAATCAAAATCCCATGTCCATAGAACCCACAAAAAAGGGGGAAAAAAGAAATCTCAGCAAAATATAATGAATTCAAGAAAACATACCACATGAAGATATTTTGAGAGATTGAAGAATGGAAGAAGAGGAAGAAGAAGAAGAAGTAGAGGGTGGCTGCTGAAAATAATCCCTTCCACCTTCTTGAAAAACTCTCTGCATCACATCATCATCCATTTCTTCTATCACAAAAATCGACCAAAATTGCTCAAACCCTTAAAAGATTACAACTTTGTTCATTCTTCTTCAAGTTTCCAACTTGCTTTGATTCTGGGCTATGCCAAAATTCGATCTTTAACATTAAAAAAAGGGGAATCTTTCGCTAATTGCTTTCTGAGATTTTTTATTAGTATTGTTTTATACAGTAAAATAGGGTGGAATTAGATAAACAAATAGCGTAAAGATTCTCTTCTTTTTTTTTTCAATTAATTTTTTGCTAGTGCTGTTCATGACTTCGTGTTGCTTGTACGGGAGAGTTTTCAGTTTTAAGAAATATAATATAATAGATTTTGAGGGAAGAAAATAGTACTTCGAATTTAAGTAGACTTAGAAGTCTTGTTGTAAAATTAAATCAAAATTATTAATTTTGAGTATAAAATTAACTAAAGTAGAAAATTTATAAGTAGTAGAAAATTTATAAGTGTAAATGAGATAATAGTAAATATAGAAATAGAAATAATAGAAAATTCTTTAATATTTTATATTATAAATTTTTCGTAAGTCTCACAAAAAACTTATACAAGACTTACAAGTAAGAATTACAAATGAGGTATCAAGACCTCCTATTTATAGGGTTACAAGTTAGGGGATTCATAAATATGATACATGAATCACGAGAACCAATAACCTTTCACCGAAATCAATAAGTCTTCACGAGAATTAATAAGTCTTCACATTAATCGATGAGTTTAGGAAAATGAATGGACATCCACCTTTATAGAATTCATAACACTCCCCCTTGGATGCCATGCGTCAAAGAATACGCGAAAAATTACTGTTTCGTTAAAAATCTTTACCAGAAAAAATCCAGTGGAAAAAAAATCATGGTAGAGGAAAAAGAGTACAGTGTGTATTCCATGTTTATAGTACACTTTTGCATGCTTTGTCGTAAAAACCTTGCCAGGAAAACCCATTGGGACAAAATCATGGCCAAGGGAAAAAGATTACACTTTTGTACATTCACTTCAGGGAATAAAAGTTTCACTTGATATCTTTGAGATGATGTATCACAATTTTACAAACAGACTTATCAAATATTGTTGTTGGTTTCACCTATGTATTGGATAAATCCGCTAGATCATCGCATGAGGGAATTTTGTTGAATATCAATTTCATCATTCTTCTAAAGATCATGAGAATAGAAAAATTTTGGAGAAATATAGCCTCCCTTTAGCTAAGCAACATATTCAACAATATCTTTATATAATGTCATTAGAAGTCTCACTTCTAATATTAAATATATATTTTCTGGATATGTTAGGTCAATAACTGTAACCAAACTTGCTTCATATATTGCAATTATGTCAACAATGATTGCAAGAAGGAGTGACTAGAATTTTATCACCATGATATCAATTTTTTCATAACTGATTTGAAACCAAACTTTGTGTTGGATTAAATGAACATCTAACATTTGATGTCATTCCAGTATTTTCGTACAGGAAAAGAACTAGATCGTACTAACGAATTTACAGTACATGTTAGCACTGAGAGACATGGTACTTCAGGACCAATAAATTCTTTGCCATTCTCACGAGGAAAGGGATACAATTCAGCGGTAGAGACTGTCGACGAAAAATTATTATTCTTGATATCAATCAATCTCACAACCATTAGGATACTCAATGGATGTATTTTATCCAAATAGAATCATTCTAATATCTTTTTGGAATAAGTTCATTGATGAACAAAATTTTCGTTCGATAAATGTTCGAACTATAAATCTTTGTCAATATCAAATTATTCTATTTGAATATTTTCAGGAGTTCTAATGAATTCCTTCAAGAGTTCAAATAATATTTATATCATTAACATATACAGCAGCTATCACAAATCTGATTTTGTGCCTTTTATGAAACATATAGACAAATTAGATCATTTTTATAACTCTTATTCAAGAAATCCTCATTGAGGCGATTATATCATATTCGCCTAGATTACTTTGAACTAATTCATACAAGAATTTTTGCAATTTCATTGAACAATGTTCCCGGGAAACTTTACATGTTTCAGACATGTTAAATCCTTCAGGGATTTTCATATAGATATCGATATCGAAATAAGCCATACAATAATATACTCAATATCCATTAGACGCATCTCAATTTTTATGATCTGTCACACAAATTAGATATTAAAAGGTAATTACATCCATCACAAGAGAATAAATCTCTTTGTCATCGATGCCAAATTTTTGCGAAAACTTTTTCTTCAAGGTGTGCTTTATATGGCACAATTTCATTTTTACAATTTCATTTTTCTCATTTCGTTTTCACACAAATATATTTATACCCAACCGACTCTATCCTTTAAAAATTTGGACTACAGGTCCAAAGTTTTCACGTTTTGAACGTGAATTTTCTTATATTGCATCTTTCAATCATTTCTATCTCAATATTTTTCGACAAATTTAAGTTCAAGATTCTCGTTTTCCATTCAAAATATCAGCTGATATTATAAAAAAATACTATGTTGCCGACAACGATCTTTTTTCGGTTTCATCATTTTTAATAGTGACATTTCTTATCGAAATCTATAGATGTGTCTACTTGATCCACTTCTGCGATTTTATGATTAGTTATGACATCGATGCTAAAATCTCATCAGGACCACCCGCATCCACTTTATGATCATCTCTAATATTTGCTCATTTCATAAGACAAGAATTTTTATCATTTGGAACCAATTAGTCAACCACAATTTATGCGTGGCTAGTTATCATTTATATTGATGGTTGTATATATATATATTCTTTTGGTAAGTAAAAAATAAAATAAAATAAAACTAAATAAAATTATTAATATGATGTAACTATAAAGTAAAGAGAAAAATAGATGATTAACTAAATCAATATTTAGTATCAACTTAAAATTTTTGATTATTCAAAATTTATTAGCTTGTTAAGAGCAAAATTATTATAATTTTTGAATTAATTATTAATAATTAATTAGTTATAATATGTTAGATAGGAAAGAACTGTGTCATCCCCTCATCACTTGTGGTGAAGAGGAGTTTTGCTATATATATATATACACACACACAAAAATATATTGAAGAATTTATCCTTATTAATATATATAGATATATAGATAGATATAGATTAGGATATATGCACTACAATATATAGAAGAATATATATATTCTTAATACTCACAGAAGGATAAGAATGAATCTTAAAAAAACGAGGCACTATAATTTTTAAAGAAAAGAAAAAGACCAATTCTCTTATTTATCAAAAGGTCAATTTGACCAGGCAATCATTGACAACATATCAAATTCACTGTCAAATAATAATACGTGAGTTAGGTCATTAATTTATTTTAGATTAATTAACTTTTTTGAATATAAAAAACTAAATTAATCTATTATCACGGACAAGGAAGCAGAGTTGTGTTTTTCCTTTTAAAGAATTAGGAAGGCTCTTTGAATACAATTTGGGGAGTGTTATGAATTTTATAAATGTGGATATCCATTCATCTTTCTAAACTCATCGGTTAATGTGAACACTTATTAATTCCTGTGAAGACTTATTAATTCCCGTGAAAGCTTATTGGTTCCTGTGATTCATGTATCATATTTATGAATCCCCTAACTTGTAACCCTATAAATAGGGGGTCTTGATGCACAACCTCATTTGGCAGTCTTGTATAAGTCTTTTGTGAGACTTATGAAAAGTCTATAATATAGGATATTGAAGAATTTTCTATTATTTCTCTATTTACTATTCTCTCATCTACACTTATAAATTTTCTACT
Source organism: Cinchona pubescens (assembly GCA_025175665.1). Lineage (NCBI taxonomy): Eukaryota > Viridiplantae > Streptophyta > Magnoliopsida > Gentianales > Rubiaceae > Cinchona > Cinchona pubescens. The sequence goes on from JANKKI010000064.1 coordinate 4,164,272, forward strand.
TTAGTTAGTTTTGTCAACTTTCAGTTATATCAACATAATATTATTAGAAATTATGCTGATTAGTTTTAATCATGTTAAATTATACTAAATTTGAATATATGGTCATTGGTATAATAAACAATCCATATTGAATTTTGGATGTTGAAATCTATTCGAATTTCATATGTCCTGAAGATATAATCAGAAAAGACAAAATGCTATATCCAAGTATGATTAAGCAAAATCTATAATTTTCGTTATTATATTCCTGAAGGATTCAAAATTTTCCTATTTAAAAGATCCAGCAGGTCTATGAGAAAAGTTATACAGATCATTTGTGAATACATATTAGAGAAAATGTTCTCTATTTTCTTGCCTCAAATATGCTCTTGAAGAAGCAATCTTTGGCAAAGAGTTTTAAAAAATATTCCAACTTTCATATCTTCTTATAGCTGAATAAAATAATGAGTTATTACTCAAATGAATCTTGTTCAATTAATTATGCTCAGTTCCCTGAAGTGAATGTGACAAAAGTTTAAATAGTACTTGTGGACGTGGTGATAGTCGAAACCAACATATTCATGATGGTTATCAGTAAACACTAATCTGATTATAATACTACAACACACCACTAGAAGTGGTAGATTAATAAAAATATAAAAGAGAAGATTTCAGTCATACATTAAAAATGATATGAAAAATAACCGCTATCGTTATGCTGTGAAAGACCATTGGTCACGTACCTGTCGTATGTTAAATAATCTTCTTGAATTTTCTCAAGAATAATCGGAAGATAAAGAGAAAATCATAGAAACAAGTTTTCTCTATAATGATTTTGACCATAGTTATAGTGCTATTATTTTCTTCTCTGACAGAAGTATTGACTGTTTGGTTGACGGTGAAAATAATTATAAGAAAGAAAACAGCGTGTATTTTATTTAGTATGTCTTTATTACAATTTTAAAATTATACATGTCTTGTTGTTTTATATAATTTATTATCTTATATTGTTTTACTGTTATATTTATTTTGTTTAAAGATAAATATATGGATATATATTTAAATGTATTTGAGATATGAGAATATGTATATGACAATGTAACAATACATATAATACTCAAAAGTAAGAAATATTTTTCCACCTGAAGTTGGGAGAAATAATTGTTAATACTATAATTGTTATTATAAAATTCATTGTAAGATCCGGTAGAGTAAATATATATCTCCCTGAAGGAACAAAATGAGTTACAAATAATGCACTTTCTTTACTAAGTTTTGAAAAATTTTATTAAAGATATCCGCTGAAAATGATATCATTTTGAGACTATAAATGAAAAAATTATTGAGTATCTATGCAACATTAGAAAAGAAATGTGCTATGGAAAAGTTGCATCTTATACAAGATTTGATTTGTACTATACTAATTGAAGCACAAAGATATACAACTTGAAATTTCTAAATGATTCAAATACTTTATTATTTGGCAATGATCGGTTAGACTATCTCGAGTCATTATGATGCGTAAAAATTATTAAAAATTCACATAGACATATATTAGAGAATCAGAAGATTATTCAATTCACTAAATTTTCTTATGTTACTTGTTCTCAAAGATTATTAGATCATCATCAGTTAAAATTGAGATTGAATCCCTTCTATTATTGGAATGGAAGAAGGGTGAGATATATGGGGCCACTCACTCTTCATGTGTACCATTTAGATATTTTATGATTTGATAGATCCATCTACTAGATGGTCACATGTGTACTTATTATCGATTCGCAACCTAGAGTTTGCGTGATTACTAGCTTAAATAATTCGATTAAGAGCACAATTTTTAAATTATGAAATCAAGAAAATTTATCTTGATAATACTGATAAATTTATATCTCAAATATTTGATGGTATTTGTATGAACGTCTTGCACATCAAGCACGTGTTCATACACAAAATGGTCTAATAAAATTAAATGCCTCCAAAATAGTTAGACCATTATTTATGAGAACATGTTATGTTGCTTGTAGCAGCATTCATACCCATCAGGCCAACAAATATTTTAAATTCTCCCCATTATAATTGGCTTTTGGTTAGGAGCCAAATTTTTCCATCTATGAATTTTTAATTGTGCAATATATGTTATTCCATCGCAACTCACAAAGATGGGTTATAAAAGAAAGTTAGAAATATATGTATGATATAAATTGCCCTTTATGATTAATTATCTTGGAATATTATAGGGCACTTATATATGACATAATTTGTCGATTGGAATAAAAATGTTTCCCAACATCAAGGGGAGATGATAAGTAGTTGGATAAAAAATTAAATGAAATGAATTATCATATTTTGATTCTCGTACGAAGTATGTGAACTTGAAGTTCACAAGATAATTTATTTACAAAATATTATGAATCAACTACCAGATTCATTATTGACTTCCTAAAATGAGAAAAATTTCATATACCAGCCATAGTTTTCAGGATCGGGATCCTAGATAGGATCGTTTTTAGGTTATCAAGATCGGATCGTAGGATCGGATCGTAGGATCGTAAGATCCTACTAAAAATATCTAAAATAAATAAATCAATAATTTTTAAATTAATAAGTCACAAAATCAAGATTTAAAACTATACTGCATATGAACGCTGTCTAAAATACACATCTTTTGTTAATCTTTTGTATGGACAGGGGTCTAGATCTGTCTCTTAGTAATGAAATTATATAACATCGGCATAACACCACTTGTAACAAGCTCCAATTCACAAAGATCACACACCCAATACAAGTTGACAGATACATTCAAATATACACAGCTTTGTCTCTTATACTGAGACAGCCCACAAGGAGTAACATTACTTCTCAGGATATTACAACATTAGCACAAGCATCACAAGGAAGTAAACAGTAAGAAAAGTCAGAAGATACACATCTAGAAATGTATAAGTAGACAGGGTTCAATAATCATCTTCATCTAATAATCATACTCATCATCACCATAACCAAGATTCTCCATATCCAAATCATTGTTATTGATATTGGTGTCCGTGTCATAAGACTCATAACCCCAATTTGATCTATAACTATTATAATCAACCTCATTCTCATAAGATTCCTCTTGGACATCATTTTCATCACTTATATTAGTTCTTCCTTGGAAAGAATCTTCAGGAACCATATCATGGTATTTCTCTTACCACGATGAACATTCTCACGGGTTTTGACAATAAAGATGTGTATAAGAGACAGGCGAGCTCTTTTAGATTCCTTGTAATAACTTCAACTTCATTTTCGTTTTGCTCTTCATCGAAGTATCATTTCTGGATTGTCCTCTAAAATCTTTAGCCAATTATTCCCTTGTGGAAGGGCTGGATTTTCTCTTTCCGATTATCCATTCATCATCCAGAGGCAAGTCTTCAAAAGGAACTTCATCACAAATACTTTGCCTTTGCCTTTGTCTTTGTCGCTCTTGCAATTTCAAGTTATACATGACAAAAACTAGATCATTCATCATTTTTGTGCCAAAGCGATTTCTTCTTTCGAATGCACCTATTGAATATTAAAAGACCAATGCAAAGTTATTGATTGAGTTAGAAAACCATAATCTAAAAATCTCAAACTACTTAAAATGATAATGAACATATGAAAGATAGGAAAAAAAGATCTGACCAATTCAAATGCACTCCAATTACGTTCACATCCAGAAGAGCTACAAGTTAAACTCAAGATCCTAATAGCAAATCTTTTCATTCTCTGATTATTTTTATCTTCTTGTGTATATGCTATATATTTATAATACATGTATCTCATATCTACAACAACAATCACAATGAGTTGCATAAATATAACTGGTAAATCATAACCATATATAGCATATACACAAGAAGATAAAAATAATCACAACTCTAACTATAGATTGAAAAAAATGTCTCTTAAAAAAACTACCTTCTTTGGACATTATCCACATTCACTTTAATTTCTTCCTTAGCTTGGTCTATTGCCTTGTAAAGAAAAGCCATTGCAGGTTTGTCGTTAGAATCCACCATTCTAAGCACTTTTATAAGAGGTGAAGCAACCTTTAAACACATATCCAAGTTTGCCCAAAACCCTTGATTGTCAAAAACAATATCATAAATCTCTTTCCCTTTTTTCTTCTTGCATACACACTTTCTTTCCACTTATCGATGTGAAAAAGTTATATAAGGCACCTCTTTGCTCACTAAGCCTTCTCATAGTCAAGTATGCGGTGGCAAATCGTGTAACTCTGGTCGAATAAGTTCCTTACCCTTTGTGAACTGTTTCATCCAATTAACAACTGTATCCCATGAATATATGTAAGAAACAACCTTCCTTGCTTTGGCTATTGTAACTTTATGGATCACATCATTCTTCTCTAAGTCTTCTAACATCAAGTCTATAGGCAATGTGCAGCACAAGGGGTCCAAAACAATCTTTTTCTTTTTTCCATCAACAATTTTCCAGCTGCTTTTATAATTTGAAGCATTGTCAGTAACAATTTGGACGACATTATCCTCACCAACTTTATCCACAACATCATCCAACAATTCAAATAAATGTTTAGCAGTTTTAGAAACATCAGTAGAATCGAGCAGTGTAGAAATACGATTCCCGCTAGACTATTTACAAGAAAATTAGCCATCGATCGCTTCCTTTTATCCGTCCACCCATCGACATAATACTACAACCAGTCTTTTCCATTGTTCTTTGTATTTAGAAGAATGTTTAATGTCTCTTGCACTTCCTTTTTCAAAAATGTCACTCTCATTTCATGGTAAGAAGGTGGCTTCAATCCTTTTCCAAATTCTCCCATCTTTTTAATAACTAGGGAAAATAAAGGGTTATTTACTGCATTAAAAGGAAGTGCACTTGTGTAAAACCAACGGGCCATAAGTTGACAAATTTGATAGAGAATTCCATCGTGAGCGAGGTAGACTACCACTTGCATTTTTCTTGTTGTCTTTCCCTCTTTTTGAAGCCGACATTGTGATAGAGGAGGGAGGGGGATACTATACTAGCTTGGGATTCAAACCCTTTTGACTTGGACTTTCAAATACTCCCAATCTCATCTAGTTATTTGCATTGAAGAAGAGAAAAAAAAGAATTATAAACAAAATTACTTTGACAGAGGTGTAGACAAATTAGGAAACAGAATATGAAAATTTCTTGAACTTGTGACTCATTCATCCCCAAATCTAAGCAATCTAAATGAATCGAAATAAGTCGAATATTTCATTGTTTAAATTTATTTAACGAGACTATAAATGTATTCAATCTTGATTTATTTATCTTTCAAATTAAATTCAAACAAATTCTTATTTACTTGAGTTAGAATAATTTCAAGTTTTAAATTTATCCAATGAAATTCAAACTGAATCAATAATATTAAGATATGTGCCATGGCAATATCATTTGCCTACATTCATTGATCATCTTGGACTCACTATAGGATAACAAATACACTGAAATTGAAAGAAAACCTACAAATTCAAAGCTAAAGAAAGCTTTTCACTGGATTATATAAGCAAACCATTTTTAATATCTTAATTTAGCTTCACACTAGATGGTATAGATAATTCAACTTGTTACTTCTTAATGTTGGCTTGATTTTTTTTTTCAGTCTCTGATAAAGAATGACAAAATTATTGGTTAGTCTCTTAGATACATGCCCAGAGCTGAAAAGCTGTCTCTTATACACATCTAGTACCTGTAGATCTTGTGTTCAGGATTAAACCTTAAAAAATCTTGCTTATATCACATTAAAAAAAAAAAAAACCTGGGACAAAATTGTTGCTAAATCATTTAATAAATTGTAACTCAAAATCATTTCACAAACATTCGTTAATTGTAAAAGGTCAGTTTTTTAATTACATTTTTCTAACTTCCAGCACAATTATTTTCATCAACTTGTATTATTTGAATAACTTTGCATTGACAGTACTTTTTGTATCTCTAATAGTTGCATTCGTTGTCTCTTATACACATTAAATGTCTATGACTTCCTAACACATTGTGGTGAATTTAATTTGCTATCCACTTCTCCATATCAAAGCTCCTCCATATGCTTTCTCTGATATGACATACTTCTCAGAGAAAGCATATGGAGGAGCTTGGATATGGAGATTAAATTCACCAAAATGTGTTAGGAAGTCATACAATTTGTTTGTTGAGCTTCTCTTATACACATCTTAGATGTCTCTAATACACACAGTTGTAGTTTTCTCCTTTAAGTCATTAGATATTCACAATCAAGTTTAGACAAACGTTCATGAAAGAGGCAAATTTTATTCAATCTCAACTTTATTACTAACCATCCAAATGGTTAGGTTTGAAAGAACTCGTATCGAACATAGTTCAATTTTTGGTTATCGAATAACTTACTCCTCCTTGCAGCCCTACACAAATCCCATTTTCTTACCTACGCCTGCACATAATTTGGGCTAAATGTGCTTTAGCTAATAAGGGATCTCGGCCCAAGCTGGGAACATCTCTTATAATTAGGAAAAATTTTCAAAACAAAACCATCAAAATCATGAATCCTCAAGTAAATTAGTTGTATACATCTTTAGAATTAGATTTGCCTTCTAAAACTTTCCATCACACCCAAATTGTCTCTTATGTTTTCCCCTAATAATCAAAAGATTTTTTAAAAAAAAAAAATTATTAGGGGATTGCATATAACTGCCTCTCAAATTTCAGCAGTAGAGATATCAGTGAGGAGGAGGTGATTTCCATTACCTGAATCGGTGTGAATCGGAGCGGCATCGAGTCGGTGGCGTCGAGACTCGAGGGATTTCCATCGCCGCCGCTGCCCGTCTCTCTCTGGATGTATTTTGGTTTGGCTTTGGAGTGGCTTTGGAGTCTTTGGAGTTTACTTTGGGCTTGGAGTTTGGACTTGGAGTTTTGGACTTGGAGTTTTGGACTTGGAGTTTTGGTTAACTTAGTAGGAGTTAGGAGTCAGGACAGGAGGACTAGGAGTTTGGACTTTGAGAGGAAGTCGAACGGTAGAGAAGCCCAAACTTAACAAATTGAAGGTCCAAAAAAAAATGCCTGCTTTGGTAGGATCGTAGGATCTCTTAGGATCGTCCGATCCTACGATCCTACGATCCTACGATCCTATCAGATTTTCGATTCTTAATACGATCCGGATCGCTTGGGGCTGTGGGATCGTAGGATCGTACGATCCTATGATCCAGGATCGCGATTTTGATAACTATGATACCAGCTGAAATATCCTGGTGCCCCAGCATATATATATATATATATATATATATATATATATATATTACTTATTTTCTATCACTAATTAAGTAAAAAAATTAATATAGGCTTAAATATTAAAAATCTTAACTTTATCTTCATACATATTAAGTAGTTATTTCTTAGAACAAATGAATACAAATTAATTATAAATTATAGCAAATAATTCTACTTTCTATATAGTTCAACTATTTATATCCATAAAAAGTTTAGCTTATTTTCAAGAAAAAAAATAAAATGAGTTTTTAATCATAAAATATATATTTGTATAAATGTGTAATTAACACCTATTAAGTAGTTTTATTAGGAAAACTGAATACAAACTAATTAGGCATTCTAAAAGATAATTCTTAATTTTATGTTGTCAGACCATTTATATTCACAAAAAAAAAATTTAGTCCTGTCGCGTCCCATTTTTTGGCAAGGAAAAATGAAATAGTATGGTTAAGAGAGGTAATTATATAATATTGTACAAAAATAGGGTCAAAATGGAACTTTAAAATGCGACGTTTGAAGACCCGAAAAATGATCTAGAATAGGGTTTTTATAAAAAATAATGGAGTCGCCACCCAGTGTGTAGAGTGCATTGGGACACCATCCTAAAACTAAAGGAATCTAGAAAAAACCTAAAGGTTAAGGGAGGTGATAAAGAGATTCAAAAATATTTAAACTGTAATAAATGAATAATCTATAAAAATAATTAATTATAAACTCTATATTATATGTAATTATAAACCCTATACTAGATGACTCCTAGTCTACGAAAACAAAAGAGATAAGTTCGGGAGTCCTATTGAGGAAAGGAAAGGCTATACTACCTTATGGGTAACTTAGGCACCCTTTCACCCCCAGTAAAACCGGTTGCAAGATTTAATTCATGTTTCCAAGAAATTAACCCATATTTATTTCAAATTGGATAAACATGAAAACAAATGAATAATACAACATGTATATAATGCGAAGGAGTAGGGAACTCGTTGTGCCAGCATTGGACCCACATAGGAGAAAAAATTTTCTATACTAGGATCAGATGATGCAAAATACGACCAATAATAGATGTTCTAGACAAGCTAATAACATATAAATACACAATGCACATGAGCAAATAAAAACATAATATTCTAACATATAGGTCTAAATGAAAGTAATAAACACAAGGTATATAATCCTATCTATTATAATAAACTTAAACTTTTTCACAATGAGATAAGTTGCAATAAATAATCATAAAGTGAACAATGATAATAAGCTAAAGAAGACAATTAAACAATTAGCATACAAACCAGTTTATAAAGTATTGCATGTAGATTGATTTAGGAATACCTCTTGTGGTATAAAATGGTACAAATTTATCCTATTCTTAACTCAAAATATGAACGAACGGATCAATATAATATGTAAGTATGAATATCGTTAACCTATCAAAAGAATATCGTTAAACTAATAAAAGTAATTCTAAAGAGTAAATTGAGATAAACTATCTTAAAAAAGGATAAGCAACATTTATTGAAAAGAAAGAATGACTTAATTGAGTAAAATCAAGATTTAAAGGATACAAATGGATAAGTAACATTATTGAAAAGAAAGAATGACTTAATTGAGTGAAATCTAGACTTAAAGGATACAACTACAATATCCTTAAGTAATGCAAATGTCCACATACCGAAGCAGAACGTAGTTCTAATAGTAAAATAACATTTATTAACAAAAATAGACTAATTAAGAACAAAAATGAACTTCTAATGGTTTAATTACAAAAACTACATAGTGTTTGGATCGAAATGCGATTTAAGAAGCATACACAGTTTAGGGGCCAACAAATGCCATTTAAGAAAATTTTAAGGACTAACAAGCAATTACAAAAAAATATCAGGGACCAGAGTGAGCGATTTCAAAAGTTTCAAGGACTTACAAATAATTTCAAACAGCTTCTAGGGCAAAAATATAATTCTTACAAGTTATTAGGGCAAAACATAATTTTAGATGGGTGCAATGGACTAACGTGCAATTTCAAAATTTTCAAGGGCCAAAATGCAATTACAAAAATTTTGGGGGACAAAAATGTGATATTAAGAGTTCAGGGGTCAAACTGTAAATGCTAAAAGATTAAGAGCATACTATTATTGCAATTACAGGAAATTAGCCATGACCAAACTAAAAATATACAAATAGGATAGGGCCCAAAATGATTTCTAATAACTTTATGAAGTAATCTGGCCCAAAACATTTTTTAGTAGCCCAAACAAAATAGGTCATATGTAAAGTTTAACCCCCCAAACGTAAATTCGCAGCCATCCACAATAACTCACCGGGCCCACTACTAAAATAAGATAACCCAACTCACAAGACAATCAACGAGACCCAATAAGAAAAATAAACCATTAATCGAATGTAGAATTAAGTCCTTCCCAAAAATAAAAGGTCCAAAAGGCTATAGCCCAACACTGTAACTTGATAACCAATATCTACAAATTAAACCCAAGCCCAAGAGACCTAAAATCCAAAACCACAACTATATTCACCATAACAATTTACATCCAACTCGATCAAGACCCGAAAGCCCATTGAATAAGCCTACCATATAAATTAATTAAAAAGGGCCCATCAGCCAACAAAAACCTATTAGTTAAAACAAAAGGCCCACAACAAAACAAAACAAAATCTCAAACCCCTAAAACTATTTACCACTAAATGAGCCCAATAATAAAACCCAAATCTAAAAGATTAGTTTGGTTATTTTGTAACATCAGTTGCAAAAATACATTTTTACGGTTAAAAAATTTCTTATTCTCCATTATTATCGTGTTGGGGATCAAGGTAAAGTATCATTTTTGATTAGGGATGGAAATCCCTAATGTTTTTTCTAGAAGAAATCCTCATCTCTCCCTAATCTTAGCTTACCAAACCATTATTACTCCATTTTTAAGTTTAGGTGATGTAGATGCTGATTTGAACTTATATTGACTGGACATTGGATCCAGTTTAAAACTCTTTTTTTTTTTAATCCAAAAAAGCCCATTAGATTTAAAAAATCAAACCTAATAGAATTTTTACTGTTATCTAAGCCCATAAGATTTAGCCACGAGTCCAAAAGCTATCATTTTTCTCAAAAAGACCATCAGATTCTAAGCACAAAAATCCCCTCAGACTTAAAATATCGTGGCCCAACTCAAATACATCACACGCCCAAAGCAAAAGGTCCAAAACCAGCAACTAGGTTGCCATGGTGGTCAAAGAGCCACCGGCGGTGGCAGCAGGGACGGTGGCGCCACCCGGGCCATTGCCGAAAATTTTTCCAACAGCCACCAGAGGGATAAAACACCTCTCTGTTCAGGTGATTTAAAGGTCAGAAAAACTCAAATAACGTCCAACTCAACAAAACAATAAGATCTCCAAATGATCAAACTTCAAATCACCAGATTCAGCCATACATCATCACATGGGTTAAATGCTTAACTGATCTCAAAAAACATTGTTACATCAGCTTGAATATTTATCAGATTTAAAAAGAAATCACGTGTTTAATCGGATAAAAAATAATCATCATATGGGCTTAGTTTTTAATATTCAACCGACAAAATATTAAAATCATCCAAGTCACGAACTATGTAGCAGACCTAAGGTAAAATATGAAATATACCGCAATATCCACAATAAAATATATAAAACTTACACTATTACATAGCAAAGCAACAAAGAAGCAACAGCAGCTAGTTGTAGTAACAATAGATTAGCAATGACGGCACTAGCCGTAAAAAACAGTACTAGTAGTAGTAGTCATTATAGTACTGGTGGTAGACGTCATTATAATTCTAGTAGTAGTCGTCATAATCATATACTTAATGCACTTAGTATTACTAGTAGCAAGAATAATACTATCAGTAGTAACAATATAAAAATATTCATACGTATATACATGTTAATAAAAAATAAATTGTTTCTTTTTATAAAATAAAATGATCGACTTGACGCTTATTTTTTGTGTACCTTTAAATGAAAAAGTTTTGATAAGACTACATATTTTTAGGTTCGTCTTGCACTTGATAATATAATTTATTCTGATTTTGCGCCAAACGATAATATACGAGTTTACAACATATTCTAATAATTAACACAAATACACAAACATCACGAAAATTTGATTTTGATTCAAAACGATACCCGAAAAGCAGCCATTGAAAGAACGTGGACTCTAAAAAACACTTAACATCAAAATAGTTCAATTCAAAGTCTATACAAAATTTACGAAGTGTTCCAAAACCTTGAAATCAAACTTGACAACATTAAAATTAGAAAATGATATTGGCGTACAAAAAAAGACCATTTTGTCCCTACTCCCACAAAATGATCAAAAATGTCATTTTACCTAGAATAAGCATGTATTTTTGTGAAATTGGGACGTTATTTCAAAACACAAAAAGCTCACCCCAATTTGGCCCATAACCGCAAGAAACGGGTCAAAATTCGGTGTCTACAGCTTGCCCCTCTTTGTCGGAAGCTCGAAGAGTTTCCAGACAAAGATTGTAGAACGCCGAATTTTGACGAGCTCCCATTCATGTTTCCACTTTGCAACTCCAACCTTCGACACAGGGTATCCATAATGCCCTTGAATTTGATCACTTGGTATACTCTTCAGAATGTGGTCATCAGATTCCTATTGTAGCGGCATGAAAGATAGCACGAACCTCTCTCCCCCTTTTTCACAGGTGTTAGAATGACAACATGAACAACTTAACAACAATAAAGGAGGCAAAAAGACGTGCTCTGAAAAAACAATATCAGATTTTTTTTTTTTTTGATTTTTTTTTCGGGGAAGAGGATAACTAGAGACGTAGACAATGACACTGAAAGACACAATAGGGGGTAAAACACAATGGGAGGGTTAAAATTGTGACCGGGAGAGCTCTAGTTGAGCTACCTACGTATCCTACCTTGAAAATCAGGTCAAACGTAGTTCATATTGCAAACTACGATGAGAAACTAGCAACTATGAACAAATTTGCCAAAATTGAATAACATGACTGAAAAAGCTAAAAGGTGACCGAGCTCTTATTGAGCTGCCTACATATCCCACCTTGGAAATCAGGTCAAACGTAGTTCATACCGCGAACTACGATGAGAAACTAGCAACTATGAACAAATTTGCCAAAATTGAATAACATGATTGAAAAAGCTAAAAGGTGACCGAGATCTTATTGAGCTGCCTGCGTATCCCACCTTGGTAATCAGGGCAAACGTAGTTCATACCGCGAGCTACGATGATTAACTAGCAACTATAAACAAATGTGCCAAAATTAAATAACATGACCGAAAAAGCTAAAAGGTGACCGACCTCTTATTGAGTTGCTTACGTATCCCACCTTGGGAATCAGGTCAAACGTAGTTCATACCACAAACTACGATGAGATTTGTCAGTTAGCAACTATAAACAAATTTGCCAAAATTGAATAACATGACTGAAAAAGCTAAAAGGTGACCGAGCTCTTATTGAGCTGCCTACGTATCCCACCTTGGGAATCAGGTCAAACGTAGTTCATACACTAAAGCATTTAGATCGAAACGATAAGAATTTGAACAACTAGAAACTAAGTTGATTGAAACTGAAATGAAGGAAAAACAATAGGCTTATGCGTCACACAGTGAATTCAAAAGACATTTGAGAGTCCAATGTGTGGGATTACGAATTGAAAAGACATTTAGAAGTTCGGTGTATAAGACTATGAATTGCAAGGTACTTGAAAGTCCAGTGTATGAGACTGTGAATTGAAAAAACACTCGAAAGTCCAGTGAGCGGGACTATGAATTGAAAAGATAATTGAAAGTCCAGTGTATGGGACTATGAATTCAAAGAAACATTTGAAAATCCAGTATGTGGGACTATGAGTTGACAAAACATTTGAATATTTGGTGTGTGGGTACTGACTGTGAATTGAAGAGACTTTTGAAAGTCCAGTGTGTAGGACCGTGAGTTGAAAAAACATTTGAAAGTCCGATGTGTGGGACTGTGAGTTGAGAAGACATTTGAAAGTTTAGTGTATGTGACTGTAAATTGAAAAGACATTTGAAAGTCCAGTGTGTGGGACTGTGAATTTGAAGAAACATTTGAAAGTCCAGTGTGTGGGACTATGAGTTGAAAACATATTTGGAAGTCTGATGTGTGGGACTATGAATTCCAAGAAACATTCGAAAGTTCAGTGTATGAGACTGTGAGTTGAAAAAATATTTGGAAGTCCGGTGTGTGGGACTGTGAATTCGAAGAAATATTCGAAAGTCCAGTGTATGGGATTGTGAGTTGAAAAAATAATTGGAAGTCCGGTGTGTGGGACTGTGAATTCGAAGAAACATTTGAAAGTCTAGTATGTGGGACCGTGAGTTAAAAAGACATTTGAAAGTCCGGTGTATGGGACCGCAAATTGAAAATAAATTTAATTAAGTCTAGTGTGTGGGATTGTGAATTCAAAGAGACATTTGAAAGTTCAATGTATGGGACTGTGAATTTGAAGAGACATTTGAAAGTTCGGTATGTGGGACTGTGAGTCAAAAAAATATTTGGAAGTCCGGTGTGTGGGACTGTGAGTTGAAAAAACATTTGAATGTCCGGTTTGTGGGACTGTGAATTGAAGAGACTTTTGAAAGTCCAGTGTGTAGGACCGTGAGTTGTAAAAATATTTGAAAGTCCGATGTATGGGACTGTGAGTTGATAAGACATTTGAAAGTCCAATGTATGGGGCATTAAATAGAAAAGACATTTGAAAGTCCAGTGTGTGGGACTGTGAATTCGAAGAAACATTTGAAAGTTTAGTGTATGGGACTGTGAGTTGAAAAAATATTTGGAAGTCCGATGTGTGGGACTGTGAATTCGAATAAACATTTGAAAGTCCAGTGTGTGGGACTGTGAGTTGAAAAAATATTTGAAAGTCCGGTGTATGGGACTGCTTGATGAATTCGAAGAAACATTTGAAAGTCCAGTGTGTGGGATTGTGAGTTAAAAAGACATTTGAAGTCCGGTGTGTGGGACTGTGAGTTGAAAAATATTTGGAAGTCCGGTGTGTGGGACTGTGAATTCGAAGAAATATTTGAAAGTCCAGTGTCTGGGACTGTGAGTTGAAAAAATATTTGGAAGTCCAGTGCGTGAGACCGTGTAATTAACCTAACTGTGTTTTCTGAGAAAATAATAAGATACGCAGGAAGTGTGACCAGGATGTATATTGACGGAGAAACTTCTTGAAGTGGCTTATCCAACCAGTATTAACCAAGTTGATCTTAAAGAGATGCCATGCAATGCTAGATTAATGAAAAACAATATATCACCTTGTGAGGAAAGATGACCACTGAAACCGAGCAACCGTAGTCCTGCAATGATCAATTCAGTAAGAAATGCCGCCATCCTCAGTTTTGGTTTCCCTTGCAAACCATATAAACATGAATTAATCTTCTCTCGAATTTTCATAGATTGTACATGGTGTAATAGCCCAAGTAATTAACATGCTATAGTAAAGTTTTGACAGCAATCACTGAACACTTTCAGAAACTATTCTCCTTTCATCATATATGGCTTTGGAGTCTTCTGCAATCATCTTGTACTTGGAAATCTCCTAATAGCAATTGGGATTGTTTGATGGCGTCTTACATTTTTTTTGACAAGATCATTGTCATAGCATAGACGGAAGAAAAAAGCATGTGTTCTACAAAAATCATAAATGCAAAAGTTACCTGAAACTGATTTTTCTTTCCTTTTGTTTAAATAAAGTGCATATTCTTACCAATATCCAAATTTGAATAAAACAGAGTTTTTGATCCCTCAGAGTATGCCCAAGATCCTTCGAATGTCACATTCCTCGATTTCTGATGTTGCAGCTGACTGATCAATACCAAGAGAAAATCCCGTCTAATCGTGGTCAATAGCTATATCAGACATTTCCTTGGTACTCATCCGACTCCCCGCAGATTTGGACCGACAAACCCCTATCTCATCCACTTGAACTCCCATTTCAGCGCCCTTTCGGATTTTCATTGAAATTTTCTCTTTCCTTTTTGGTTTTTGTTTTTTTGTTGTTTTTTTTGTTGTTTTTTTTTGTTGTTTTTGGGAGAAAATGCGCCTTTACGGGTTCTCACCTTCAATAGAGGGAAAAGAATAACAACCAATTATCACTAACATAGTGCTTCTGTTACCAAAAACATCCAATTAGTAAAGGAAGACGGCATCAGTAGGATAATCACCCTTCTCATTGATTAGGATAGATTGATTAACATCACATGCCGCTTGATCCTCAAATTTTCCTTCCGAATTATTGCAAAGAATAGAGGTCGGTAACATTTCGCCTTTTGTAACGAGGTCGAGCTTAGGTGTAAGAATTGTTAAGGCTAGAAAAATAGATTATACGAGGGTTCAAATAACCTGAGATCGCTTTTCAAATAAAAAAATTGCCCCAGTGTGAAATACAAACCTACAATTCCCCATCATTTTTTTCTTTTTTTTTTGGTGAAAACTTAAATTGTGTGTGTGTGTGTTTTTTTTTTGTTTTACTTACTTCCCTAGTAGAGTAAAGTTTGCCCCAGTATTAGCAAAATTGTGCTACAAATAGTTGACCTTTTCGACTAGAGACTTCTTAAAATTTTGCCCCAGTGTGAGGTGCGATCTTCAGGAGGTTGCCAAACGAAAATTTTTTTCATGAAGGCTCAAAGAGGAAAGCTAGGGAAAAAGTGTGTATAGGAAGAATGCCCGAAAACAAAATTCTTAGGGTCAAATATAGAACCTTTTTACCATGTCAGCATTAATTGGTTGAGAAAATACCTGGCCATCCATTTCCATAAGGATTAAGGCTCCGCTAGGTAGTACTTCTTTTAAAATGAATGGTCATTGCCAGTTAGGTGCGAATTTGCCTTTAACTTCTTCTTGAACGGGCAAGATCCACTTCAAAACCTTATCACTAGCCTCGAACTATCTAGGCTTGACCCTTTTGTTATGGGCACGAGTCATGCGCTGCTGGTAGCATTGTCCATGACAAATAGTGTTTAATCTCCGTTCATCAATGAGGGCTAATTGCTCATGTCTGGATTTAACCCATTTTGCGTCTTCTACTTTTGCTTCCATTAGGATACACAATGATAGAATCTCCACTTCCACAGGTACAACTGCTTCCATTTCATACACAAGAGAATACGGTGTTGCACCAGTAGAAGTATGGATAGCAGTTCTATATGCTAACAATGCGAAAGGTAATTTTTCATGCCAATCCCGATGTGTGTCAGCCATCTTACGCATGATTTTCTTCAAATTTTTGTTGGCAGCCTTCACTGCTCCATTCATCTTAGGTCCGTAAATGGTAGAATTTTGATGCTTTATCTGGAACTGCCCACACAATCCATCTACCATTTCATTGTTCAAATTCTTG
Organism: Cinchona pubescens; assembly: GCA_025175665.1. NCBI lineage: Eukaryota > Viridiplantae > Streptophyta > Magnoliopsida > Gentianales > Rubiaceae > Cinchona > Cinchona pubescens. Next base: position 4,180,921 of record JANKKI010000064.1, read on the forward strand.
GCGTTGTGTGTGACCAATGCCTAAGGTAATCCAAACCGACAAATAATATTCTTTTTGAGAAAATCCGCTACCACCTTCTTGGTTACATGCTTGTATGACTCCGCTTCAATCTACTTAGAGGTGAAATACTCGACGGCGACCAAAATGAATCTATGTCCATTTGACGCAGGGGTTAATAGCACCAATGACATCCATCCCCCAGGCTGAGCATGGCCATGGGGCAATCATACTGTAGAGTTCTGTTGGTGGAGCATGTATCAAGTCCCCGTGCATTTGGCACTTCACACACTTTCGAACAAAATCAACACAATCACGTTCCATGCTTGACCAATAGTGTCCCGTCCTCATGATCTTCTTTGTAAGTAAATGTCCATTCATACGAGGACCGCAGACTCCACTGTGTACCTCTTGCATGATATGTTGGACTTCTTTAGCGTCTACACACCGCAACAATCCTAGATCAATTGACCTTTTGTATAACACTTTCCCATTTAAAAAGAATCTCAATGACATCCGACGCAAAAACTTTTTAGCAACTGTATTCGCCCTAAGGGGGTAAAGCCCCATTTTCAAGTATTCCTTGATGTCATGGTACTATTGAAGGCCATCAGACTCCTCGTCAGTCCATGGAAAGTAGTGTGCTGGTTTCTCCTGTACCTGAATAGGAATGGGCTCAATCACTGCATTATCTGGATGACAGATCATAGAAGAAAGTATAGTATGTGCATCAGTGAAAACGTATCAGATTCGTGGGATATGGGTAAAGTTCAAGGTGTTGAATTGCCTGCCCAAACTGAGTAAATTACAGTGGTAAGGAATAATCTTTGCATCACTAGTCACCCACTTTCCCAAAGTCTGATATACCAACAAATCTAAATCACTGAAAACACTAAGTCCTTGATATCCATATCTAATGCCATTTTCAAACCCATAACACAGGCTTTGTATTCAGCCATATTATTGGTGCATGAAAATTTCAACTTGACTGTGGCGGGATAATGCTTGCCTTCTGGGAACACCAAAACTACTCCTACACCTGCTCCAAAGGAATTGGATGCACCATCAAAGAATAATCTCCAACCCGGATATTCTTTACTCGAATCGTCTGCTGTTCATACAAATAAAACATCTTCGTCTGTACCTGGAAGTATCTATGCAAAGGCTGGTAGTCTTCTTCTACTGGATTTTCTGCCAAATGATCTGCTATCACCTGTCCTTTGATCATTTTTTGGGTGATGTAAACAATGCCAAATTCAGTTAGGATCATTTGCCACTTGGCCATACGTCCGATCGGCATTAATTTCTCCAAAGTATTTCAAGGGATCTGACCGGGAAACCAAATAAGTGGTATGACCAAGCAGATAATGCATCAGCTACTGTGCTATCCAAGCCAAAGCACAACAGGTTTACTGCAAAAATGAGTAGTTGCCTCATATTTAGTGAACTTTTTGCTTAGGTAGTAAATGGCTTGCTCATTTCTCCCAATTTCGTCATGTTGTCCCAAGACACATCCCATGGATCCGTCTCATACCGAAAGGTAAATTATCAATGGCTTTCCTGGTATCGATGGCACTAAGACAGGAAGGTTCAGCAAATAATCTTTGATTTTGTCAAACGCCTTCTGACTGTCTTCATTCCATTCCATTGGAACATTTTTCCTATTTAACAGCTTGAACAAAGGCTCACATATGGTAGTTAGTTGCGCAATGAATCAGCCAATAAAGTTAATCTTGCCCAAGAAACTCTTGACATCCTTTTATGTCCTCGGGATCGGCATATCTCTTATCGTTTTGATTTTGGCAGGGTCAATCTCAATACCCTTCTTGCTAACTATAAATCCTAGAAGTTTTCCAGCCGGCGCTCCGAATGCACATTTTGCAGGATTCAGGTTCAAATTATATTTTCTCAATCTTTCAAAGAAATTCTTCAAATCAGTCAATTGGTCCTTTACTTTCCTGGACTTAACTATGACATCATCATCCATGTATACTTCCATTTCCCTGTGAATCATGTCATGAAATAGTGTAGTCATAGTCCTTTGGTAAGTGGCCCCGACATTCTTCAATCCAAACAGCATCACTCTGTAACAAAAAGTTCCCAATGGGGTGATGAATGCGATCTTTTCTCTATCTTCATCTGCAACAAGGATTTGATGGTATCCAGCAAGCAGCAATCAACAAATGAAGCAATTTCAAGTCCCGCTTTGTTGTCCAAAATGATATGAATAATAGGTAGTGAAAAATCATCTTTTGTACTAGCTTTGTTCAAATCTCGATAATCCACACAAACTCGTACTTCTTCTAACTTCTTGGGAACTGGTACCATGTTGGACTCAAGATACACATAAAGAGAAACAATGATAATCCCTACGTTGAATTGTTTAATTATCTGCTCCTTGATTTTAAGACTCATTTCTGGCTAGAATTTGCGTGGTTTCTGCTTCACTAGTGTGCAATTGGGGTCTGTCAGCAATTTGTGAACAACAATATCAGTTGAAAACTCTTAGCATATCATCATACAACCAGGCAAATACATCTTAGAACATTGTCAAAAATTCGATCAATTCCTCGCGCTGTTGCTTATTCAAGTGAATACTGATCTTGACTTCTTTTACTTCCTTCTCAATGCCAATGTTTATGATTTCTGTCTCTTCCAGGTTAGGTTTAAGTTTCTCTGACATATAGGCTCCAAGTCACATTCAACATCGCTCTCATCCTTTTCCACAGTATGCAATGAGTCGAGATTAAGAGGGATATTGAAGTTGCAACTATTAGACTCGAGAATAGTGACATATTGAGGATCAAAAGCATTAATTCGAGGCCATCTAAAAATAAACCGAAGTTTGCAATAATAAGTAAAAAAACAACTTGAATTTCATTGATAGACATGTATTTACAATCCATGTTTGCATTTTAAAAATATGAAATTCATGTGTCCAAGCCCTACCCTAAAGTTGTTGTAGATTGTGAAATACCAAAATAACTTAAGGATAGAAAAATTCTCCCCTTAAGTGTCCAAATATTATTTCAAGGTCTAAAACAAATCTATTTTTTGTTAGTTTCTTCTATTAAGAACAAAATCTATGATTTAAGAAGAAAGAAACAATGTGCAGGGCTTCAAAAAGGAATATGCCAAAAGACAATCACATATGCTTTTACAGAAATTCCCTCCTGACAGGGAGATAAGTCCTCAGTCCAATTATTCAACGCCTCTTCTTCAATTGAGATAAAAGGGGATTTAGTAAGAAACCCTTCAGTAGATGTCATTCCAATAAATGGTTGGCTCATTCCTTCTTCAAAGTCAGTTTTAGCTCGCACCTGTCCTATGTCTGCAATGATTACTTCAGATGCCTTGGGAAAACTATAGTTCAATTATGGAATGTACAATGGGATCTGTTTGCCATTCTCTTCTGCCACCTTTTTTTCTTTCATCTCTCTTCTTTCTCTGGCACTCGGATAAAAACCCAACCCAAATGTATCTTGCTGAGATGGCATCTCAACGGGATTCGTTATACCTTGCAGATTTTTTCCCAAACCTTTGCCATACTGATATCCTCCTCTTATCATCTCTTTTGCTGTCATAAGGCAAGCATTTGGCAACATAAGCTCTATGGGTGATTTTTCTTCAGGAACCAAGCCAACTGAAACTATATCCTTCATTCTATATCCTGCCTAGGAAACGTCACTCTCGCCCATCTTCTAGTGACTTGGTAACAGTGTGTACCATCATGGCATGATCATCCTCAGCAAAAATTGTGATTTGCTTGTTATTCCTACTGAACTTGATTATCTGATGCATTGAGGACGGTACGGCTCCTGAAACATGTATCCATGGTCGTCTCGGGAGCAAATTATACATCGCAGTGAATTCCATAACTTGAAAGGTAACCTGAAACTGAGCTGGTCCAATTTCCAAAACTAGGTTTACCTCACCAATAGTGTCCCGTCGAGTACCGTCAAAACCTCGTACCACTGTGAAAGAGTGGCGCACGACAGATTTAGAAAAACCTAATTTTTTTAAGGTTACCCAAGGGCAAATATTTAAAGTTGAACCATTGTCAACCAAAACCCTAGATAGGTGTTTCCCATTGCAACGCACAGAAATATAAATGGCTTTGTTGTGGCCTCTTCGTTCCGAAGGTAACTCATCTTTGGAAAAAATGATCTAATTTATGGCAAGGACATTCCCCACCAGGTTGGCCAGCTTTTCTGTGAGAATATCCTTAGAAACATGTGCTTCATTCAATACTTTCAATAAAGCATCTATGTGCAACTCTAAAGTCAGTAACAGGTTAAGGATAGAAATTTGCGCAGGCATCTTGTCCAACTGTTCCACAACTCGATACTTGCTTCCTTTTAGCAGCTTCAAGAATTGTTCTATCTCTTGCTCACTCACTAGTGATTTTAGCGGTTGGGTGCTTTCTTTTCCATTTTGAAGGATGAAAATTGCGGGATCTGGGACTATCCAGCCTGACCTCGTGATGATAGAGACTTCTTTATCAGGAATTACTTTTCCTCCCAATGTCATGACTGGCTGACCGTAATTCCAAGGTACTTGAGTCATATTAGCCACTGATAATTGTTTAGGCAATTCTATGATCACTAGCTTGGGTATTTTTAGCTCAAAAGATGGTATGTCAAGCACAAATGGCTCGTCCGAGGAATTCGTTGTAGGCTGGGCAACTTCTAACACAAAGGGTCTCTCAAGAGTAATAGGCCTGGCTTCTTCATCTTTCCTGACAAAATATCTTTCATGTACTGACCTGAGAACTCTTTTCCAGAAAGCATCTTTCTCAACGTGATATGATTCATTTTCGCAGTCCCCACCACTTCTTCTTCCGGGACAATAAATTTAGTCGGATCTTTCCATTCTTCATCCAACATGACCATTCCAACTGAATTTGAATGTTGTGGTAAGGGATTACTGTTAACATTAGGTCTCTGCCCTTCTGTCCCTTTCAACACTATGTTTTCTGCCTCAATCATGTCCTGAATCTTATGTCTCAGAGCCATACAATCAGTAGTATGGTGTCCAGGCCCTCCCGAGTGATATGCACAAAAGCATGCGGGTTATAGTTTACAGGAGTTTTTTCTGGGTCTAGTTTGTGGGATTGCGCCAATTTTTTCAGCTACTTTCAACTGCTCATAGACTTGATCTAGGGGTTTTCCAAGGTCGGTGAAGACTCTGTATCTCCTAGGCTATTGCGGTTGATTTTGAGGTTTTGACTCTGGCTAGGGTAAACGTTTTGATAGACAGGTCGGAGGTTATTTTGAAAGTTTGGTGAAAGATTGTTTAGGAAGGTGGGTCGAGAATTGTGGTAAGCTTGTGCGTGACTTTGGTAATTGGGTCGCGGATTAGGGTGCTGGATTTGGGTATGAAAAACAAGCTGTAGGTAAGGGATAACAGGTTGATAATAGGGTCGTGGAGTTGGCGGATAATAAGGGGTTGGGTTGTATGTGTAGGCTCGAGACCTTGACTGCATAGAAGGGCCTTGATCTAATATGAGAGAGACTTCCTTGTCAGATTTCTTCATAGGCAACCTTTTTTGCTCACCTCCGTTTTGAAAAGAGTCAACTTGCAACTTAATTGCTGATACATCTATTATTTTTCCACTTCTGATTGCTCTTTCAATCACTTCTGCTTGCAGAATCACTTCGAAAAATAATTTCCCAATGGCACCCATAAGAGAGGCATAATATGGAGGATCTTGGGCATCAATGAACACTTTGACCATTTCTGCTTTCTCCTCATCCATTGGTGGCATTACTTTTGCAGCCATCACTCTCCATCTTTGGGTATAAACTTTAAATTCTTCGGAGGGCTTTTTCTTCAATTGTGACAAAACAAACCGATCTGGCACGAGGTCTCTGTTGAACTCATACCGTTTTACAAATACACTAGCCAAGTCAAACCATCTTCTTAGTCTTTTGAAATCCAACTTTAAGAACCATTCCAAAGCGTCCCCTTCCAAACTTGTCCCGAACAGCCTGATAGCTACTCTTGGATCATCAGTTGGCTTATCCAGAAGATTGCAAAACATCTTTTGATGCACAATAGGGTCCCTATTGCCGTCATATTTATCAAAATCTGGAATCTTGAACTTAGGTGGGAATTGTGCATCCAAAAAAAGACAGAGATCATCATAATCTATACATCCGTATTTGTCCATTCCTTGTGACTCTTTGATGAAGTCATCGAACCTTTCCATCCTCTGTAAAAACTCCTGATCAACGGGCATTGCTAATTGTTCTTACACTTGTTGCTGGAATTGGCTGATTCATGTCTAACTCAAATGGTGTGATTTTCGTTGTAGGCCCTAGCTCTGATGTAGGATTGGCTATACTAGTTTCAGGATTCTGATGATTGCCACCCTGATTTGTGATGAAATGTGCAATTAAGCTTGATTTTGTGTTGATGTTTCAACTTCTACTTATGTTTATATTAGTTTTCCATGCTCGGGATCGTATGAAGATGGGACTTCTGTGAAATGAAGCAATGGTTTTAAAACAGGTACCTGAGATTTGTAGAACAAACCTTATGTTAGCTTTTTTTTCCATTCAGTTATTTTGTGGCCTCGTTGGGGAGCCTGGAAAAAAAAATGGTTTTGGTCACAAAAAAGGTCAGAATGAAAAGCATGCATGTCCTATTGGGGAACCCTTATTTTGCCAAGGGTAGGCCTAGAATGATGCAAACTTTTTGGGGTAAGGCCCAATACAAAACCTGTTATTGATCTCTTAGGAATAAAGTTCTCAATTTGATCCAAAAAAAAAAACATGGCTGTCTCTTATTCAATTAAGCATGACTAAACATCAAAAGTACATTCATTTCATCATTCTTTCGAGAAATTCCAACACTTCTCTCAAACGCTCCTCGAATCACTGTGCTTTACTGGCCATTGGTTCCACTGAATATCTATTCAACATACGTCTTGTATCATCATGTAACTCTCGACACTCATTCCTTAGTCGGTGGTTGCTCTTCTCGACTTTGTCCTCAACTTCCTGAGATTGGTTCAAAGCTTCTTCAGTCCTTCTTAATTTTATCTCTAGAATTTCAATCTTTGATTTCCATTGTTTTGCTTCTTCACGTAAACTTCCCAAGTCTATTGATGCTTTCCCTTATCATATGTAGGCTTTAGAGCTTATTGTTCTGCTACCTATTCCATATAACTTGGAGTGCAAACTTGGATGAATCTATCTCTGGGCTCCTTTTTATTGTCCCCAAATTTTAACCGTCTCTAAGCCATTTCCATTTGTTATCTCATGGGATATGGACTTTTTACTTATGGTAGATCTAATGAACATTGATGTATCATCTTCTATTGGAATATGTTGTTCCAACCCCCACTGTCTCATCGTTCGCAAGGGGATGTATGGCATGATGCCACTTATACCAAGAAGTGGAAGGAATTTGTATGGCGTTGTACACAATACCGGTGCTTGGCACTTAGTCCCATCCAAAATCCACTGTATCTGGTCTTCCTCCAAAGCCTGAAGTCTACTGATCCATTATGCCGTTGTACCCTACTGATCCATGGAATTATACCTCTATCGATGCTCCATAACCTAGTCTCTAATCAACCACGATCCTTGTGTCAAACCTGGCCTCTTTGTCAAGTGCTCAAATGCGCAGACTTGTAGAATCAAATTAGAGCTAGTAAAGTATGCTCCCTTATCTTGGGAATTGGTGCATGCTACAAAGATCTGAGCAATGATGTTTAGCAGGTGAGTGAAACTTTGTCCCCCTATTCCTTTGTGTAGTATGAAAATCATTTTGGCCATCTTGAAGTGTATTTTCCCTAGAAAATCCTTTCTTTTGAACAAGAATGGTTCCAACCAAAGCGATTTCAAAAGCCCAGATACGAGCTTGTTGCCACTCTTCTTCTGTCTTGCAAGTAAAATCGAACTTGTGTTTAACAAAACCCCCAGGATCCCCAAAGTGATCGTATAGGTATGACAGAGATATCCCTCGTGCTTCACCTGCTCTTGGCATTTTTGACCTTTTTAATCCCACATATTGGCAAAAGGCATTTAGTCCTCCTTCGGTAGGGTAAATTAGTCGGAGACCATGGAATGGGATGTCCAAAAGACCAGACACTTTCTCTAAAGTGACTGTAATTTCTTGTTTGCCTAAGTGAAAGACCGAATGATTACAGTTCCAAACGTGCACCAGTCCCTCAATAATGGTTTAATGAGGCTTCACATGTAATAGAGAAGGAATGCAACCTAAAAATGGGTACAACTTCTTCAATTCGGTAGAACTCATTTGATTCCTCCACAAGCTTAAACATTCAGGAATGTGAGTCAACTTGTATAGAATTTTTTGATGTCGGCCATCTGTAGACGATACAAGCTCTTAAGTTACCTTACCTTGGATCCTTACCCATCGGGTAATGCAAAAATATAAACGTGCATGTATCGTTGGGTTATACACCCAAAACAAATGGGAAGGCTTCCTATCGCGGGATATCTGAAGTGGTATTCCCTCTATGGCTTATGCATGATAACAATTATTAAAGTGAGTAAAAATGCAAAAATTGAAACATGCTTTAAAGTGCCTCTTTTTAGAAATCGGGGTGAACCTAAAGTGAGATGCAATGTCCCAAGAATACAACTTAGCATCGACCCACAAACAAATTTGCATGAATTTGGGATGAATTTGGGCTCACTAATGCAATTTAGACTCCACATAGGTTTATAGTTCCCGAACCTTCAGACTGAGAAACCCAAAACAATAGCATTTCCGTCAATTCCAAGGGTCCTAGGTCGATGGTTCGAGTTGGACCCGTTCAACACCGGTACAGGAACGTCGTAAGTTGTACCTGCGTGCCTACATAAGGTCCGAATCCCAAAAAAGAAGTGGGACGATGCCCACTGGATTATGCAGATGAGTGATGCATGATGTGTCCCATGGAGGCGGAGGGATTCAAACCATTCAAAATAAACAAGGCAATATAAAAGAATTAGAAATACAATAATGGCACAAATAAGGATGAAAATATAAAGCAAACTAAACAAATAACACAACAATTACATCAATAAAGTCAAAAGAAATAATTATAGAGACAAAGAATAAATGCCATGAGATACAAAGTATACAGTTCACCAATTAAAAACCAACAAATATGTAACATAAACATATACAAGATATAGAGAGGAAAACTGAAAAAGCATCTATGACCCAACCTCAATATAATAAAAAGGTTAAGATATGGGAAACATGATTAAATCGATTGTTCGGACTCTCTAGTGTCCCCAGTAAAGTCGCTAAGCTGTCGCGTCCTATTTTTTGGCAAGGAAACATGAAATAGTACGGTTAAGAGGGATAATTATATAATATTGTACAAAAATAGGGTCTAAAATGAAACTTTAAAATGTGACGTTTGAAGACCTGAAAAATGATCTGGAATAGGATTTTTATAAAAAATGGATAAATAGATAAATAATGGAGTCGTCACCCGGTGTGTGAAGTGCATCGGGACACTATCCTAAACCTAAAGGAAAAGGAAAAAAACCTAAAGGTTAAGGGAGCTAATAAAGAGAATCACAAATATTTAAACTGTAATAAATGAATAATCTATAACAATAAATTAATTACAAACCCTATACTAGATAACTCCTAATCTACGAAAATAAAAGAGATAAGTTCAGGAGTCCTATTGAGAAAAGGGAAGGCTATACTACCTTATGGGTAACTTAGGCACCCTTTCATTCCTGGTAAAATCGGTTACGAGATTTAATTCATGTTTCCAAGAAATTAACCCATATTTATATCAAATTGGATAAACATGAAAACAAATGAATAATAAAACATGTATATAATGTGAAGAAGTGTTATTCTTGGAAACTCGTTATGCCAGCGTTGAACTCACACAGGAGAAAAAATTTTCTATGCTAGGATCAGATGATGCAAAATACGAGCAAAAGATTTTTACCAAGAATAGATGTTCTAGACAAGCTAATAACATATAAATACATGATGCACATGAGCAAATAAAACATAATATTCTAACATATAGGTCTAAATGAAAGTAATAAATACATGGTATATAATCCTATCTATTATACTAAGCTAAAGAAAACAATTAAACAATTAGCATACAAACCAAGTATTGTGTGTAGATGACTCAGGAATACCTCTTGCGGTGTAGGATGGTACAAATTCATCCTATTCTTGGCTCAAAATATGAACGAATGGATCAATATAATATGTAAGTATGAATATCGTTAATCTATCAAAAGAATATCGTTAAACTAACAAAAGTAATTCTGAAGAGATAAATTGAGATAAACTATCTTAAAAAAGGATAAGTAAGATTTATTGAAAAGAAAGAATGATTTAATTGAGTGATCAATCTAGACTTAAATGATACAACTACAATATTCTTAAGTAATGAAAATGTCCACATACCGAAGCAAAACTTAGTTCTAATAGTAAAATAACATTTATTAAGAAAAAGAGATTAATTAAGAACAAAAATGAACTTCTAATGGTTTAATTACAAAAACTACAGTGTTTGGATCAAAATGCGATATAAGAAGAGTTTAGGGGCCAACAAATGCCATGTAACAGAATTTTAAGGACTAACAAGCAATCACAAAAAAATATTAGGGACTAGAGTGAGTGATTTCAAAAGTTTCAAGGACTTACAAATAATTTCAAACAACTTCTAGGGCAAAAATATAATTTTTACAAGTTATAAGGGCAAAACATAATTTTAGAAGGGTGCAATGAACTAACGTGCAATTTCAAAATTCAAGGGCAAAAATGCAATTACAAAAAATTTGGGGGGTAAATACGTGATATTAAAAGTTTGGGGTCAAACTGTAAACGTTAAAAGATTAAGAGCTTATTGTTTAATTACAAGAAATTAGCCATGACCAAACTAAAAATATACAGATAAGATGGGCCCAAAATGATTTCTAATTTCTTTATGAACTAATCTGGCCCAAAACATTTTTTTTTAGCCCAAACAAAATAGGTCACATATAAAGTACAACCCCCCCAAGAGGTAAATTCGCCCATCCAAAATATCTCACCAGGCCCAAACTAAAATAAGATAACCCAACTCACAAGACAATCAACGAGACCCAATAAGAAAAATAAACCATTAATCAAATGTAGAATAAGTCCATCCCAAAAATAAAAGGTCCAAAAGGCTATAGCCCAACACTGTAACTTGATAACCAATATCTACTAAATTAAACCCAAGCCCAAGAGACCTAAAATCCAAAACAATAACTATGTTCACCATAACAATTTACATCCAACTCGATCAAGACCCGAAAGCCCATTGAATAAGCCTACCATATAAATTAATTAAAAAGGGCCCATCAGCCCAACAAAAACCTATTAGTTAAAAGACAAAGGCCCACAACAAAACAAAACAAAATCTCAAACCCCTAAAACTATTTACTACTAAATGAGCCCAATAATAAAACCCAAATCTAAAAGATTAGTTTGGGTATTTTGTAACATCAGTCGCAAAAATACATTTTTTCTGCAAAAAAAAATTCTTATTCTCCATTATTATCGTGTTGGGGACGGGGTAAAATCATTTTTGATTAGGGATAGAAATCCCTAATGTTTTTTGAAAAATACCTCATCTCCCCCTAATTTTAGCTTACCAAACCATTATTACTCCATTTTTAAGTTTAAGTGATTTAGATGCTAATTTGAACTTATATTGACTGGACATTGGATCCAGTTTAAAACTCTTTTTTTTTTTTCAATCCAAAAAATCCCATTAGATTTAAAAAATCAAACCTAAAAGAATTTTTACTTTTATCAAAGCCCATGAGATTTAGCAATGAGTCCAAAAGCTATTGTTTTTCTCAAAAAGCCCATCTTATACACTAAGCACAATCCCCTCAGATCATATTTAAAATATTGTGGCCCAAGTCAAATACATCACACGCCCAAAGCAAAAGGTTCAAAACTAGCAACTAGGTTGCCATGGTGGTCTAAGTGCCACCGGCGGTGGCAGCGGTGATGGTTGCGCCACCCGGGCCATTGTCGGAAAATTTTCCAACAACCACCAGAGGGATAAAACACTTCTCTGTTCAATTTAAAGGTAAAAAAAACTCAAACAACGTCCAACTCAACAAAACAATAAGATCTCCAAAAGATTAAAAAAAAAAAAAAAAAAAAAAACATCATAGGGGGGTTCACACTTCAAATCGCTAGATTCAGCCATACATCATCACATGGGTTAAATGCTTAACTGATCTCTCAAAAACATTGTTACATCAGCTTGAATATTTATCAGATTTAAAAAGAAATCCCATGTATTTAACCGGATAAAAAATAATCATCATATGGGCTTAGTTTTTATTATTCAACCGACAAAATATTAAAATCATCCAAGTTGCGAGCTATATAGCAGATCTAACAACATTATATTGTAAAATATGGCCAAAAAATATGTAATATACCACAATATCCACAAGGAAGCAAGCTGATCCATGTCTAAGGAGTGGTATTTGGAGACGACGATGATGGTGGTGATGGTTGTCAACGAATAATGAGTGACTATATTGATAGTAGCAACAGTAATACTGTAAGTAGTAACAATATAAAAATATTCATACGTATATACATGTTAATAAAAAATAAATTACTTCTTTTCGTAAAATAAAATGACCGGCTTGACGTTTGTTTTTTGCGCACTTTCCGACGAAAAAGTTTTGACAAAATTACATATTTTCAGGTTCGTTTTGCACCTGATAATATAATTTATTCTGATTTTGCACTAAACGATAAAATACGAATTTACAACATATTCTAATAATTAACACAAATACACAAATATCACGAAAATTTTGATTTTGATCCAAAACGATACCCGAAAAGTAGCCATTGAAAGAATGCACGTTCAGACCCAAAAAAATTCTTAACCTCAAAATGGTTTCCAAAGACTAGCAAAATTTACCGAAGTGTTCCAAAACCTTGAAATCAAACTTGACAACATTAAAATTAGAAAATGATATTGACGTACAAAATAAGACCATTTTGTCCCTGCTCCCACAAAAATGATCAAAAATGTCATTTTATTTAGAAAACGTGTATTTTTGTGAAATTGGGACGTTATTTCAAAAAACACAAAATTTTGAAAAGCTCACACCAATTTGGCGCTTAGCCACAAGAAACGGGTCAAGATTCGGTGTCTACAAGTCCCATTTAAAAAGAAAAAAAAAAAACTATATCTACCTTTCTTCAAGCATTTGTCATGCTCTCATTTATCTACTACCTTTTTTAAGAAAAAATATAATATCAATTCTGTTATGTAGAGAATATTTAGAAAATAATGCTGTACTATTAACAAAATATATGAATTTTTACAAAAATTATTTTAACCAATTTCAACCATTTACGTATCATATCGTTATCAAATTACTAATAGATTAACATTTTTGTTTCTAAACCAATTTCAACCATTTACGTATCCTATCGTTATCAAATTACTAATAGTAATCATTATTAACAACTTTTTTTTTAAAAGAAATAAATGTTGTGGTTATATTTTTCAAAAAGATCTTGATTCAGTTTACTCTGTTTTAAACAAATTCCACTTAAAATGAAATCTTTATCTATATTAATCATAAAAAACAACTATTTTTTTTTCTTTCAAAATAACATTTAACTAATGTCTAACTTATTAATTATATATGACAACTAATTCTTTTTTTTTATTCAAAAAAATAATTATTTATCGATAACTTTAAATCTTTTTAAAACAACAATTATTATTATCTAGCTTATCATATCATATAATTTGCTCTCTCTTTTTTTACACAATACTTATCTATCGACATTTATATTTACCTATCATCTAACTAATTAATTCATAAATTAATACTTTTTAATATACAGCAAACTAGATAATAATTTAACATTCAAAAAAAATAAAAAAGTCAATCCATCTCTCAATCCCCCACTTATCCATCTATCTTTTTTCAAATTCAAAAGGTTTTCCATCAAAGATTAAATTCTCTTATACCCTCCCATTTTCTTCACTCTTTCATATTTTTCTTGACTTATTGAGTAAATATTAAATGAGTTTGTAGTTTTGTAGTAAAGAGTTCTTCCAGAATCATGATTTTGTAGAATCGTGATATGCTTCCTTTCTTCTTCATCATGTAATTTTTATTTTCGGTTTGGCATTCTCCTAAGATATCAATTTTGTTCAGATTGCTCAAGTGAATTGGGATCATAATCTATTCCCTTTATTCTTTATCCATGAAGATAGATTTTTACTTTTGATTTGATATTCGCTTAAAGTATCATTTTTTCTGATTTTTTGTTAGTTTTTTTTCTATAATAGATTAGCTTTTTTGATATGCAAGGCCTCTAGAATAGATAAGTTAAGTAGCTTTCTAATGGAGTTTTGTTTGTTGATTTTCTCAACTTTATTAATCAGAAAAAGATCGATATTTACTTCCCAAAAATACAAAGTTATTTGTTTTTCTATTTTTTCAATGATAAAAGATGATTCTACAAGGTGCTATTTTAGCGGTAGAAGTATCATTGTGCGATTACGTGGATTGTGATCCCAAAACGGGCTTCTTTTTCTTTATGTAAATCTTTTATATCTCTATTAAAGATATAAAACGTGGATTGCCAATTTTTAACTTCTCATTAGTTGATGTTTGTTTCTTTAGTTAAAATAAGAGAAAAATGATGAGCGGGTAGAGATTCATAATTTCATTTTTTTCCATATTATCATTTTTTAAATTAGAAAAATAGATAGACATTAGTTAACAACTTTATCATTATAAAGATTTTATGTCTCCTCCCGTGCATAGCATGGGTTATTTTGCTAGTGTATATATTATAGCAAAACCCTTTTTGGGGAAAGTTATAAGGAGTTAACATGTGGCATATTACGTAAAAAAAAATTTACTTGGTAAAAATAGAGGTAAAAAATTAACTACTTAATTAAATAAATTTTACATTTAACTAACTTTATTTTTTTAAATCCTTATTTTGTCATACCTCTAATATTTAATTTTTTTTTTCAAAAAGAGCCACAAAATTAAAATCGTATTATGAATCATCATATAAGTATCATTATTAATTATAAGTTTAGAAAATAAATATTTATTAATTATGAAAAACTTTTATCTATATGTCATCATTAAGAAATTAATTTTAGATATATATTTAAGTAAAAACTTTTATAAAAGTAGAAAGATATTTATCCTAATTATCTCTAAATAATATCATTTTTACAACCTAATTACATCCACTTAATATTTATCAAAAAGAAATATAATTTATTATATCAAAAAAAAGAAAGATAAAAAGGTTGTAAGATCCTTTTTTTTTTTACATCTTCTTGCAACTTTATATTTATTGTTAATTAACAATTCAACGTCAATACACATCATTCATGAGTCTCAATACACATCATTCTTAAGTGATCATGTAATTGTAATAAGTTAAAAAATAGTTTTAACAATATCTTAGTATTACTTTTGTTCTCACCATTAGTTGTCTTTTTTTTTTTTTTTTCTGTTGACTTAGAGATATACCTAATAGACTAGAAGGAAAAATAGTAAAAATTAGCATGACTTTTATCATAGTAGTTTATAAGATTTAAATGCCAAATTATTAATGATTACCTGTTATATTGTACAATACTAAAAATTATTAAACACGAGTATCTTTTTTTTAAAAAAAAAAGTTTTTAAGAGCTTGAGAAATGATGGGTCACAAGCCTTTTATTTAATATCTCATGTGCTAGCTAATAATCATACTATGTCAATCCTCTTTAATCAGTCATCATATCAACCATCCCCTTTATTGTTATTGCCTACTTTTATTTGCTCAATTAATTTTTATCTAATAAAAATAGTGATACATAACTTTTCACTTTTCACTTTTCATACACAGATAAATTGTGTAAACAGTGAATAGTATTTTTGAAAAAAGTAAAAAAAAGTTGACCAAACAATTTTTGCTGACCAAACAAATATTTCATAAACCATAGTATAAATAGTAAAGTAAAAAGTGAAAAAAATTGTAAAAAAAAAAAAAAAAAAATCCAAACAGGGCCATTGTTTCTCATATTTTAAGTCCATATAATATACATAGAAAAAGAAGTCCTTAATTAGAGGAATCTAATCTCTGATCCCTGTAATTAGACCTCAAACTAAATGATGCGTACAGTCCTATAAATTGGACCGATGTGATCTCTCATGTACCAAAGGAGAATAATTGTAACTCTTTATATTTATTCTAGTACTAGTATCTGATTAAAGGAATGAATTTTATACCTAGCCATCTGACTTGTCTTTCTTACTATGGTAGAAAAGGTCTTCCGATTACTAGAAGGATTGCAATCTTGTGTACTCTTTTCTTATAATAATAATATGTAGTAAATGGTATAATTCTTACCACTTTCAAGCCTGGAAATGTGGTATTGACTTTGTTTCCCAACGAGCTAATTTGTGATTACTGAATATGGTAGGGTAAAGCCCGTCCACGTTTTAATTTTTCTACCAGAAAGGAAAAACTCACCAAGTATCTAAATGCTCAATCATATGAAAGAAGCATACAGGTGAGAAACACTATTAATTTTGTTTATTTTCTTTGTTGTGGGTTATTCTTTTCAATGTTTTAAACAATATTTTGAAATACAATTTGAGCAAATGGTACCATTGGTACTTGAACTTTGACTAAGTTGCACTTTTGTATTCCATCTCTTAATTATGATCATTTTGGTACTCCATCTTTAAAAATACTATCCAATTGGTACCATTGTCCAATTCCTGTAGCCGAAAGGAGTCAAAAATCAGCATGTGCATTGTACAAGAGATTAATAAGGGTAATTTTGGAATATAAATTGAACAAAACAGTATGGTTTCATTAACACAACTTTAATAAAAATAAAAAGTAAGCGTCTACATTTAATCACTAAAAAGTTTGGGAATTTTCAGGGATTAAATGCAAACTTTTACTTTAGTTTTTATCTTTTAAAGTTGTGATAATGAAACTACATTGATTTGGTTTCAATTTGTGTTCCAAAATTACCCTTGTTAATCTCTTATAGTATGTACGTGACAATCCCTAGCATTTTTCGGCTACCAAAAATTGACAATTGCACCAATTAGACACCATTTATAAAGATGGGGTGCCAAAATAATACAACTAAAACATGGGATATTAAAGTGTAACTCAATCAAAAGTTTGGGTACAAATAGCATCATTTTTCAGTGTAATTTCTTATGGACTTTTGGTTCTAGTATTGAAAAATTTTCTTGCTAGATACTCTATTGTATATGAGATATGAAAGGGAATGTAGAAACTATTGATTATTTGATTTATTAGTTGAAAATTTTGATCTTTGCATACAATAATTAGTGCAAGAGTTTGGTTGGAGAGCAATATATTCTTTGGAAATTTTACAGTGCTAAATGTCCTACTATTGGTCCTATTTTTATATGTAGTTTCTTTGTTTTCTAAGCTTTTATTGAGTATATCTATGATCATAAACTGAATTCTAAATAGATGAGTATGGTACCCTAATAAAATTGTAGAATTATACTATAATTTTTTGTGTATAAATGGGTGTAGCAAAAAGAAGGGACTTAGATGTTATGAAGAATGGCAAGAAGTACACGAAGAAACTAAGAAATGGAAGAAGAATAAGGCTAGCTAGTGACAGTGGAATTTGTGAATGGAAGCATGTAGGTAAAGATTTGGTAATTTAGGTGTATAACAGAGGTGAGATAGAATATGGCGAAAGAGAGGAATGGTGAGGATGAGAAGAAGAAGAATAAGAAAAAGAAAACATAGCCTTTATGTGTTTGGAAGGATGTCTTGTATATATCTTTGGTTTTTACTCTAACTTAGTGACAGATCAATCTCAAATAAATTTTAGAAAACCATTTAGAGTTATGGAGTTCATCTAGCAATTCATCAATATTTGGAATAGGATATTTCTCTTTTATGGTTAATTCATTGATATGTTGGTGATCAACACAAACCTCCAAGTGTTATATTTCTATTTTATCGATAAGAACAAGAAAGCAAAAGAGCTGGTACTTGGTTGAATAGTACCATTGGCTAATATGTCAACTACTTGGTTGTTTTATAATTTTTTAAAACAGGATACCTAAAGGTTTAAGTTTAGTGGTTGTGAATCTAGTTTGAATGGTATGCTTTGATCATGCTCTCTTTTTGGAGGAAGGGATTTGGAGCCTAAAAACAATTGAAAATTTTTAACCAATAAAAGGATTTTAGGAGTAGAAGTTATCTAACACTACTCATGACTTTGAAAGAATCGTGGCATATTCTTGTTTTCTGAGTTGAAAGATTTTTTATTCTAATTTTATTATGAATTTTAAATAACACTATAAAAGAGATTTTTTTTGGGTGGTTTCTAGCTCATGTTTGTTGAATATGAGTTCATTGACATCCAATCAACAAGTTTGAGTTCATTAAGAAATACCAAAAAGTCACTATGTAGAATGCCAAGGCTTTGTGGTAGGAAAAAGCCATTTGAGATGCAGATTCCTCCTCTATGTCTTAACAGGAGAGCCATAGATGATAATGAGTGGAGTTTGAGTTTCCTCAATTTTTTCTTCTCTTTCTTAACTGCATCCATAGATGATGACGACAAATATTCTGCAAGAAAAGCAAGCACAATTCTCAAAGATGAAGCAAATGTACTACTTGGTTATGCTCTATATGCCTGTTTAGGGCGATAGAAACGGAAACCACTTCGAAAGATATATCAAAAAGCTCGCATTGGTCCATTCTTTAAATATAGAAAAGAAATTCCTATGGATATCATCCATGCTAGCTGGCGGCCACTCAACTATTCCAGCACAATGCAATGGTGTTAGTTCTGGCAGTAGTAAGGTTTCAGATACTGTCACTAGATTGAGATCTATGGCGGGTACTTCGACTACCTTCAAATAAAGTGAAGTTAAGCACTATTCCCTCTCAAGAAGATATAAAGGATGCTGAATCTTTCACCTGAAGAGATTTTAGGCATATATGGCATAATTGTTACTATGAGAATTGAGCTACTAATATCTAATGTACCTTAAGAAAGTTGAAAAATGATTTAAGGGGGAGTCTTTAGAATCTGTGAGTAAAAGACTAACCCCAAAACAAAAGTAAAACATAGCAGAGTAGAGTTTTTATTTGCTTGGATTTTTTTTCTCTATTTTTATTACCCTCACATCATTCTATATACCTAATCGATATAACCTTGCATTTGTCATGAACTCTCACTCATAAAATGTGAAGACCACCGTGTTAGAGCCACCACTTCAATAATCCCTTATGTAGAATGAATTTAAAATTTCTCACAATTGAGCATTATCATCATTGTTTGTTCCACCGCACATTCCACTAATATCTTTGCTCCTCCATAACTTTAATCTATAATTGCTTGAAGTCAAAAGTTATAGGAATGTAATGGAACATCCAATCTACTCCTAGGATCGTGTCACAACTTTGAGATCATGAAAGACATGATTTTGAATGTGCCATTTTACATTTGGACAAACATATGAGCTAGTAATTGCACTTCCATCAACATGAGACATAGCAGTAACTAAGGGTGGAGTCTCAATAGTTTTCAAAACTAGCTCTGAGTAAATAGAAGAGTTCAAAAATCTATTAGAACTGCTAATATCCATTAAATCAATAAACTCATTCTTTATCTACCGTTGGAATTTAACACTTTTTCTTTTCAAAGAAATTAGTCAATGCACCTAGAGAAATCTTCAACTTCTTTATGGGATTTCCAGTTTTCTTATTATGTTCCTAAAAAGCATCCATAAACTTCAGTTCCTTCTCATCTTTTGCCAATATGAAATTAAGATGTTAGATCTCTCATTGATGATCAATTTCATAGTTTTCTTGATATTTTTAGCACAAGCGATTATTCCTTCTAAATTAAACTTCTTGTGGTTTTCACATAACTCATATTATTAGCTTTGCCAACCCAATTTCTCTCTCTTTCTTCTACTACTACCATTTTCCCCTTGTTTTTTTAACAGTCTCATTCCCTGTTGTCCTAATTCTGCCTTGCTCCATGACAAAGAGGGAGAGTAGAAGAATACTTCATTAAATAGGAAGAAAGGGCTCGGTATAGTCCTTTTTGTTTCATAGCTTCTGTTTTCCTTCATTTATAAACAAATTTGTTTGAAAGACATTAGGTGCACTACTTTACCTCCCTTTTCTTTTGCTTTGATCCAGCTGAAATCACTAAATCCTCTTCCATATCTTCTCAATCTCATCACTAAATACCTTCAACTTAGACCTATCTGCTTCATTCCCTAATATACATAATTCAAGTGATAGCTTTTCCTATTACTTGCTTTCTTTTGAAAGAAAGATCAAAGAGAATGAATCTCTTGTTTCTAGGATCTAAAATCAAATCAAGATAGATGAAGATTGTAGGATCCCCTTTTCAGTAGTTATTGAAGTAGAATGGGAGAGTTATCTAGGAATATTCTCCATTGGGGATCTATTACTCGTGTCTAAGCTAATGTATGAAATTGCTTTTGTGGAATTATCTACTAGTTCTCTTCCACTTACCGTTGGCCTCACCTCTTAGCCATTATAAAAGTAAAAAGTTATTTAGGCATATAACGTTTTTATCCATCTTCTTCTAATGAGAGATAATTCGATACCATAGAATAAATCAAAACGCAAAATCTTATTGGAACTGATGCAAAAATTCAAATATTCGCGCAATGAAAAAATTAAAAAATTTCAATTTGTTTAATGAGGATCAACTCCTTGATATATAAAATTTATTAACTACAAGATATTTAGAGTATCGTTACCTACTATAGCGCACTTTTCAAAATCTTCACACAAATCATAATAGCCACACGTGTATTCAACTTCTAAAACATATCCACACAAGGTAATCTTGCAAGTTGAATTTTCTCTTCTTCTTTTTTTTTAACTCTTAAAAACAATGGTGAAAATGAGACAAGAAGAAGTCTAGAGTATTTGCCGGTAACCTTGATCCTTTTATTTATAGAGTACATATTTCTTATTCTCCTAATAGGAAATAACTATGTACCTTATTAGTGATTTCATATTTCAAACTAAGAAATAGTCACTGACAAATAATAAGTCCTCTTTATTAATGATTTCCTATTGCAAATAGGAAATAGTCATTAATAACAATTAAATCGTCCTTTTATTCAAATTACACATTAACCCATTGGCTGTAGAAATTAAATTAGAACTCTTCCAATTAATAATTAACTAACTCATTAATCAATTATTTTGTTAAATTCTCATTTGCCACAAGTGGCATCTAGTAGTATATTGTGATAATCAATAGTATCAATTATTTGTAAACCTTTCCGTTAGTAGTTACCATACAATTCAATCCTTATATTATACAATATTCCGATTAGTCTATTAAGATATGGAATAACTATCAAACCCTAGATTTAATCACATGTATACAATATAAGAGATAAAGTCATATGTATCCAATATAAGAGATAAAGTCAAACAAACTAGAAACTCTTTTCTAATTTTCACATTAACTCGACCAAGGGCTTCTGAGTTATATCTTAAAAGATCACATAGGATATTCAAATTCTCCCTTTTTACCAAGAGTGATAGATTTCATATTGACCATTCACATGCCTCCATATATAATTCGCTAAACCCAATAATACGTACTTATATATTTTTATTAGAATACAAGTATATTGTAATATTAAAGTATAAGACAACTATGGTATCTCAAGTCTAAGGATCACATGTATAATTATAACTAAGAATAACTAATTGATAGATTAGTAAAATTCTATTTTAATCTCGAGTCACATTTAGTGAACGAATTATCTAATAAGCATCCTCATGTTTATCTTAGTGTCTCTACACAAATGGCTTGAGATTAGTCATCCTCTAAAATGAATAGATGTGACATGTGTGAGTACTGGATTATTAATGGGCAATTAATAATCCAACAACTAGTTTTAGAATAAAGTATCAAGAAATATATAACTTTTATTCTCGACTCTTGGGAACATATATTCTCAACTTTATTTCTAGGGACATATAAACAAATAAATCTCTATATAATAATAACTAATCTTGCCATCTATGTAAGAGCCTAATTAATAAATGTATTTCTCAAACAATGTCCCAAAATATGATTTCATGATTGATTTTAGAGTATACATCTATTAATAAAATATTCCTCTCAAAAAATGAACTAGCATAGACCACTTACTTCAAAACTTAAGGTTCTTCAATAGAAATATTGACTATTTCACTCTTAGCAAATTGGTCTAAATTTGCAATCATTACTCCAAAACAAGAGCACCAAGTTTAGTAATAGCAATTACAGGATACACCTCCATGTTAGTTGTGAGCAAAGAGATCTTTCAGTATTTCCCTTTATGTCACAAATCTTCCCATATTCTTTACCTTCTTGAGACTATTCTACTAGTATTTTTCTTGCAATAATGCTATGTTAAAGGATTATAAGACAATAAAGATTTTGAATATTTTGATTATAGGTTGAACCTTCTCTTTAACTTATAAAGTTAGATAAGAAGTAGGATCTAAAAAGTTGAGGATCTCTTGACAGCATAAGAGATCTGAATCCTTTCACAAATCTTTCTTGGTACTCCATCATGAATTTAGATTCTTGAACTCCTCTACCTTAGCTTATATTCTTCTATCCCCAAAGCTTCTACATAATGCTACATAAAACTCTTCCCAGGTTAACTTCCCCTTCATCATCTTGAAAGTTTAGAACCAAATATTCACTTTTCCTTCTAAGTACATCTTAATAGTAAAAATTTGGAAATTTTCAGGAACCTGATACACCAATAAAATTTTGTTGCATTTCTTTAGCCACTCTTTGAAATGATTCCCCAATAACATGGGTATTGTCAATCTTAGGACTAGGATTATGAGACCTCCAATTTTTGTGATCTTGCATATGCTACCTGACCACTTTCTTTCCGTATTCCTGCCTATAGTGTTGGCAACAAAGAAGTCTTACAAACACTTGAATGTTCAAGAAAACCTTTTTCTTAACACATCATTCATATGAATACATTAATTTTAGAACCCACGCAAGCCATGCCTCCATCTTGTGAGATTGCACTCCTTAGATTTGACCCTACAATTCCTTGTCCAATTCTTGCATTTCAGTTCCCAATTCCAAATCTTGTAATCTTGTTTCTTAAATTGACCATCTATGGCTTTCTATATGATTCCTTTTGCCATGATTATCTGATGATACACAAATACACCACCCAATAACTCACAGACACGTGACAAGTTGGTCAAGGTGATCATATATTCATGAGGGTAATTTGGTTACTCCACCTAAGTTCAAAATCAAGGGTCAATATAAGATATTAAAGGCCTCCATGGGCCAATTGTTTGGCCTATGTCCTATTAAAGATCCTTATGGGCCAACCAATTGTTTCTAAACCCATAAAATATCTAAGCTCGTCAAATATTATTATAAATGGCAAAGGTGAACGGTACATACACATAACTAAACTCTCATTACAAATCCCCTTTCCTTTCTTAGCTTTCATTTGCTCTCTAATTTTCTCTCATCGATAATTTTTTACTTTAAGCATCAGAGCCTACTCTAGGGGACAAAGCCCTACTGTTCTTGTTTTCTGTCACAGGTTAGCAACACGTTGAGTACGGCTCACCTAAACTTACCTTTGCATTGGAGTATCATCCTTTGTTGGACAACTTTAGACTTAGACTTTGGTGCTTATAAATTTTCACGCATCAACATTTGGTGCCATCTGTGGGAATCGAACCCACGACCACATCCCTCCGAGAATAAGCCTAAGTTCACAATTGAAGGCTAATCAAGATAAACTCTTACCCCACGAGTGATGCTTACCCTTCTGAGAATAAAAAATCTCATCTTCCGTGATAACCTCATCATTCCATGGGCGAAGTTGAGTCTTCCCAAATGTATGTTTTTACAAGTTAAGTCTCAACCTAAGAGCAAAGCTTACCCTTCCAAGTGTCAAACATCTATATCTTCTGGGATCAAATCACCCATCCAGTGGCAAATTTAAATTTTCACAAGCGAAGGTTTCTCAAGCTAACACTAATTCCCAAGAGTGTGACATACCTTTTGAGGATCGACACAGACCTCATCCTTTAGGATCAACTCACCATTTGAGAGGAAATCTAAATCCTCTAAAGTTATGACTAATCAAAATGAGTCTCACCCTAAGAGTAAGAATAACCCTTTCGACGCTCAAAAATCTCACCTTCCGGGTTCATCTACTCCCTCCGGAAACAAAATCAAATGCCACTCTCCGAAGTTGGCATAACTCGTAACCCTTCCGAGGGAAAATAACAAAGTCTTTCTATGAGCAAGGCTTACACCATGTACCTAGGAGAGTTGTACCTAGGTCAAACTTGGTCTCAGGACTAAGGCTTTACCTAGGAAATTTACACCTAGGATTACGTACCCCTTTGGGGTTAAAAATAAGCTTATCCTATGAGAAGTAGTCCTTCATTAAGTATACTCAAAAGAGCAAACATAATCCTTCTGGAGTAAAAAGAAAACATGCCTACGAGACAAGTACCTATGGTAACCTTAGTTCCAAGATTACAGTATACCTAGGATAGTTGTGCCTAGGTTATACCTTGGTCTCAAGACCTTGGTTTATCCTTCTGGGGGTAAAAATAAGCTTTTCCTTGGAGAAGAAGTTCATTGGTTAAGTATGCTCAAAAGAGCAAGCATAACCCTTTCAGAGGTGAAAACAAAACATACCTAGAAGATAAGTGCCTATGATAATCTTAGTCCCAAGATTAAGGTATACCTAGGAGAGTTGTGCTTAGGCTAACCTTAATCTCAAGAACTTGGTGTATCCCTCTAGGACCAAAAATAAGCTTTCATTGAAGAATAAACTCATTGGTTAAATATGCTCAAAAGTGCAACCATAGCCCTTTCAGAGGTGAAAACAGAACATTCCTAGGAAATAGATGCCTATGGTAATCCTAGCCCCAAGACTAAGGTATACTTAAGAGAATTGTGCCTAGAATAACCTTGGTACCAAAACATAAGCTTACTCCTCTGGGGGCGAAATATTTGTACCTAGGTTGAGCTTGACTCAAAGACCAAGGCTTACACCTCTGACCTTTAGTTGGTCTAGTAGGACCAAAAATTCGTACCTAGACAAATTATTTACAGTTAGTGTAAGCTTGGTATTAAGACCGAGGCTTACCCTTCGGGGGTGAGAAAATTTTACTTGAGTATGAAGACAATGGCTCGACAAAATAACTTAGTCACTTGAACAGTGTTCAAGTATCTAAAGGGGGCAAAGGCGTATAGAAGAAAACTTGAAGTCAAATAAAAGAACAAGGTAGCAAAAGGAAAGATATAATATCATACATAGAGGGACAACATAACATAAGTAGAGTTGGTACAAGGCAAGGCCCCAACTCAAAGCCAAGAAACAAGTGCAACTAAAGAAGTTAAATAATATAATACTATTCGAAAGTAGGAGCTCGTACATATAAGAGACACGAGCTCTAAAGTCTCCAAAGACAAAAGTACTAAGCTAAGCTATTGGTGCAACAAAAGTGCTTGCCTAAACTTTCCTCTTCCAAAGTAGCATCTCTTATATTAACTCTAACGGACACTACTCCATCCTCAAGTTCTTATTAGAGCCCCTAATGTATTAGGGTGAAGGGGGGTAGGAAGAGCTATGCCTTGAAGGAAGTCATCAATATCCAAGTCTAGATAATTCTTCTTCACATATGACAAGGCCCTATCATAACCTTAGCCAAAGAATCCAATGCTACTATTCTCTACCAAACTTTCAAACTCAGTACTAACACGGTAGTCTACTAAATACTTCTCCAAGCGATCCTAGTAATCCTAGAAGTCCAAGAAGTCCAATATTGCTGCGTCTTTGTTCTTCTTCTCCATAACTCTAAGCTCTTCCTTGTGAGCATCTCGAAGTTTCTTCATCTTAACCTTATGAGTTTCTTGAATTTTCTTGATCTCATCCCTCAACTTGGTGATCTCTTCAACTTTCTCCTTGTATCGGTCAGAAGATGTATGCCAAGCCTTTAAATGCTTATTCTTTGCCGTCACTACTTCCTTGAGTTTACTTTCTAACTCTGAGATTTTGGCTAAATGGTGTTCTTGAGTGCGATGCAATTGTGATAGTGAAGATTTCCAATCTAAAGCCAAAGCCAAGAAGAACAATGTTAGTTCTAAATATAAGCAAAAGAACTTAGAAAATTTTTTAAGGAATAGAGGAGTAACTTGCTTGAGCAATATGCTTATACATCTCCTCGGCGCAGAAATACAAGTGGAATTCAAAGGCTTCCCAACTCTCTCCTGTAACTCCTTAGGAAAACTAAAGCCTCTATCAAAGGATGACTTACATCCTTTAAAGCAGAATCCTCGTACACATCCCAATGGAGAGCATAAGTTGCGCGAGAGAAGGAGGAACTCCAGAACGAGCGGAAACTTCAATTTGAGGCAAACATGGAGCAAGAACTACTGGGATAGGAATCTCTTGAATTGGAGTTTCAACTTGAGCAAAGGTAATAATGTAGTCTCACCCAGAAGCATGGTTTTCTTCTTAGCAAGAGGTTGTGGAAGAACCCCTTGAGCCTGTCTCTTAGATCCCTCGACCCTAGTGGTAGAATCCTTGGATTGACTTTAAGATGTACAATGATGCTTAGCTCACATTTGCTTTAAGGCACGCTCACAAATGTTGGTCATGGCATCCACTTCAAAATCAAGGGAACAAGTTAAATTCAAGGTAAAGTAATACTCAAATCATATACAAAGAAGAAATGACAAATGCAAACATACTAAGTAAAAATGTGGGCATGTCAACCTAAAGGAAATGTTGGATCAAGTTCAGCGTGATCCAATCTCACTGACACTAAAATTTTCTCATTAACCACTACTTGCCATGGGAGTTTTTCATCTTTCATAAGCTTAGAAAGATGTTACTCTATGCCTTATAAGAGGGATAAGTTTGTTAGCTTTGGAAGCTTTCAAGTCGTAGTTCTATGTGGGAAAATTCCAATCGGGTCGCCTTTGGATCAAGAAATATTTACTCTTCTAGTTACCAAGCTTGGGATGTACATCTTCAACTAGTCTCAAATTAGTCCTCCAACAAATAGTAACACCATTGACTTTTGTTACAATATGGAGGATCTTCTTAAAATCAGCGACTAAAGGTTTCACTTGAAGAGTTGCACAAATAATAAGACATGCATTGACATTTTGGATGGATTTAACATGTAGTTGCTCGAGAATAATTTGATAGTATTCCAACACCTCTTGGAAGAAAATAGGTAATGGAAATCACAACCCCACCTCTAATTGTACCAAATATATGGAAATATATACAGAGAAGTTCACATAAGGTCGATGGTCAGGGGGTGGGATCTTCACTTTGAAACAATCAGGAATATGAAACTTCTCCACCCATTCCCTAGTCAAATCCATATCAACAACCGAGGAGGCAATTGAGGATAAATATATAGAGGATCATTATTATCAACCTTAGCGTTTCTATTTCCCTTATATCTTGGAGAAGTTAGGACTTTTTCCTTTTAATTGATGAAGAAGAAACTACCATCTTTTGACTAGAATTCTCATGCTCAGGTTGAAATGAAACCTCCTCACTAGAATTCTCTTGTTTAGATTGAGTTGTCAGATGTGGCTCATTCACTAGAATCCCCATACTCGTCTTCGATTGCCTGATCTTTACTAGAATCATTTTGCTCTGGCTTACTCATATATTCAACATCAACAAAGCTTTTGTCCCCCAGGTGTTCTCATGGAGTGATGTTCTTTGACCCGATGGAAATAAGAATATTCAAGTGGTACTACCGAAAAAGATCAGGTCTAACCATGCATAAGTTTTGGCAAAGTACACTTGGTCTAGACCCTTTCATTAAGTAATCTATTTCCTCTTCATGGGATGCATTATCAACATCTTGCGATACCATAGCCAACTTATCAACACCTTGTTCTTGTGCAAATTTGGTTCCATTACCAACATCAATAAATTTCGATTCAAGTCTTTGTTTGAAGAATTATTCATTACAATGGGATCCTTAGCCATGACATCAATATTATGCATTTCATCATGATTAATATCGTCATTAAGATTACCGAAGTCAACTGGAGAAAGAGGTGTGGTTTTGCAATCTTTATTGGTATAATTACCAAAGTGCCTAAGCTGGCTACAACATCACCCTTCTCAACTCATATAACTACAAAGCGTAGTCGTGTAGCTATGACTCTACTAGGAGCCACCATTACATCTCTACTATTAGAATGTGTATCCATGTTTTTATCTTCGACAAGCATAGCTACATGACCATAGGAGCTAGCAATAGCAATAATAGCGAGAATAACTTCGCCGTCGCCAACAAAAAGGTTAAAAGGCTACCTTCTAGCTTCCACAACCATTGAAGCTGAAGCTCCACCATCCCCAAGTGTCTGCGTAGTACGGATAGTCCTAGAGGATTTTCTTGCTTCAATTTTGGCAGGAGGTATCACTGTTTTGAGAAGAGAATGGGTTGCAAATGCAGCAGGAGTAGTAGCTACTCATTTCTCCACCATGGAGGGAGGTTTCATCGTGGAGTCTTGAGAGCCATGGGAATAGAGGCTAAGAGATGCTATGGAAAAATGATGGGATTGCGTAGTTGTCCCTAGAAACTACCTATGTCTTCTGAAAGATTATCCTAATCATAAATATACCACCTAATGACTCATAGATATGTAGCAAATTGGTCAAGGTGGTAAAATATTCATGAAGGTAATTTGGTCATTCTACCTAAACTCAAGGTCAAGGGCAATATAAGACATTGAATGCCTCAAAGGGCTAATTGTTTGGTCTATGACCTATTAAAGATTCTTATGGGCCAAGCAATTGTTTCTAAACCCATAAAATATCCAAACCTGTCAACTATTAGTATAAACAGTAAAGGTGCAAGGTATACACACATAACTAAACTCTCATTCTAAATTCCCTTGCTTTTTTAACTTTCGTTTGCTCTCTCATTTCCTCTCGTCGATAATATCTGACTCGAGTGTCGGAACCTACTCTGAGAGACAAACCCCTGCCGCTCTTGTTTTCTGTCAAAAGTTAGCAACATGTAAGTACAGCATGCTTATAATTTCCTTTCTATCAGAGTATTATCCTTTGCTGGACAACTTTAGACTTAGACTTTGATGCGTATAGACTATAAATTTTCATGTATCAATATTATCTGTTTTAGTTGTAATGATACAAGAATCACAAGCTCTAATACCACATTATTATGTTGTGATTTATGTAATGGAGAGTACAACAAAGTTAGAGAGAGAAATGGAGAAAGAGAAGAAAGAAAGAAGATTAAGAACTAATTTATGTATTCTATTTTATTACCAAAAAAAAGAGAAATTATATATAGAGAATTTAGAAAGAACAGGGAAGATCGCTTTCATTCAAGTGCCAAATTATATCCAATATGGATTGACTTAGACGGTAGGCAACGCGACTAAACTATCAAAAGATCCGAGATTCGACTCTCATTGCCCTCAATCTCTTATTGGGTGGGCAATATGTAAGTACTATTGTAAACTGATAAAATATGCACTGATGGTGTGCCCTCATAACCTACCTCTTTCTAAACTTTTCTTTATTAAAAAATAAAAAATAAAGTCCCAAAGATGCTTATAGAATAGGTATAGGTACCTTTTAACCAAATCTATATCTGAACTAACTAGTAACACAAGATTACTCACAACTAACTAATTCAAACGACAGAGTTTGACCTCTAGATAACCTCTAATTAGAAAAGATTGTAATAAAGTCAAAAGTCAACTAGAGAAATAGAGTAATCAAGCAATTTTTTTGTGATTTGGTATGTCAATATTTTTTGTGCTTACATATTTAAGGTTTTGCTAATGACCTTACCTACCATATGGCATTTTGCTAATGACCTTACCTACTATATATGGCATTTTACACACCCAAATATACAATCTTCACTTTATGGAGTTCATGAACCAAATGTTATATGATGTACCTTATATTCATTCTTATCTCTATATTTATATTTGGAGTTATTTCTTGTCTTTTCATTTTTTTTCCCTTTGATTAGATTAAGAAAAATGATGTTCTCTACAGAATCAGAACTCCAAATAACTTTTTCTTTTTAAGAATTTATGTGATAGATTTACAAACAAATTTTAATTTAGATTTAGATTATTTCTTTAATTTATTAACTCTTTTAATTTATTTTATTGATCCTTAGACCGTTATTTACATGGGACAAGTTAATCGGTAAGGGTACCAGCCCCGCTTGTTGGGTTAGTCACTTTTTACCTTAATTAGACCCTCACACCACCAAGTATCAGGAGGGTACATACCAGGTAAAGAGGGTCGAGTTCCAGCTAGTATCCAATACTATCCTATCATTATTCATTTTCCAAAAAATAAATAATAAAACTAAACTAACCTTACTTTGAACGTCAAACTTTCAATAATTTTTAAAACTAACAAAGTTGATGAAAAAATATCCTATGTAAAACCAAGAAAAAAAAAGAAAAAAAAAAAAGAAGCAACATTAGATTGTTCAAAAAAAATTAACAAATTTCAATTTAAGAAATCACAAATTTTCTTAAAATTAAAAAAAAATTAACATAATATTTGTCCAAGAAAAAATAGATAAAATCAATACTACAATAAATCAAGATTTTAACAATGAATAAATGACTTGTTTACACTAAAGTTGTAGAAGAAACATTATATGTGAGGGTCGAATCAGATACCCACAGGTTTTTAATCCTTGACCCGTACTCAACCCTAAAAAAAATGGGTACCTGACCCTCTGTTGACCCGGTCAATAGATGAGAATCGAATACCCTCATTTTTAAAGTGGAACGGGGGTAAAGCGTGTAGGTCAGTGGATCAATAAGTATTTTCACTCACTCCTATTAATTGGTTTAGGGATAATAATAGTATATGTTCTACAATAAACCATATAATATGTAATATATTGTATAAAATACATAAAACAAGAAGTCTCTATTTGGTAGGGGTGGCAAAAATTACTTGTTGATGCGTTAACCCACATCCGAATGCTATGCTCTGATCCGATTCAAAAAAGAAGGCATCTGATACTTTTTTGGGTTAACTGAGAGTTGGGTACCTACATTTTTCGGATATGGATGCAAATCACAAAATGTTGCACACTTACGGTTATCCGATCCTAAGGGTAAATAAGTTATTTTGTACTAAATTCCTAAACAACTCCTAATATTTTTCTACTGCCTTGCCAAGCCTTCAACCACTTTGCTTTCCTTCCAAAATCCTCTACGATAAAGAAAAATTCTTTGCTACTCACTCCGCATTTGCAGAGTCAAATGCGGAGTGAGTATTACGAAGCATTAGATGATTGAAAAGTAATAAGACCTTTCTAGTTTTCGTTATTTCAATGGTCATTATATCCACTACGCATTACAGAGCGAGTAACAAAGACTTACTCGTATGACAAAATCCCTATCTCCTTCGACCTCCACTCCTTCCCCATCTTTGTCTCTTCCCACAGCTCCTATCTCCGTTGGAGTCCAAACTCGAAATGTTTTAGTGTGTAGTGAGTAACAAAGACTTACACGTATGACAAAATCCCTCTCTCCTTCGACCTCCACCCCTTCCCCATCTCTGTCTCTTCCCCATAGCTCCCATCTCCGTTGGAGTCCAAACTCGAAATGTTTTAGTGTGTATTTGTGTGATTAAGAAATGAAATTGTCTCAAATTCGTTCATATTCTGTAAAGACTAATTTGTTTATCTTGTTTATTAATGGAAAGAGGCATCAAGTTTTAGCAAAAAATAAAGCAAAAGATGCGAGTTTCAAGGTTCTACCAAAATGCATCTTGTAAATCAATTGATGAAAGTTTTCACACTCTTCTGTCAACAATTCAACATAGATGAAAACTGGCCATTAGTATGTATATTGCCTAGCTAAATGGTTGGTATGATAGTTAAAGTTTCTTCTATCTATCTCAAAAAATGTTCATACAAATTGTAGATTTCAGAGTCATTCATTGGTACAAAGTGCTGAGAATCACTCAAAATTTTTTGTTTTTATTTTATGAATGGTAGTAGGTGGGCTGGGCTCTCTTTGTCAAGTACTTTTTTCTTTAATTCCCTCCAATGATCTATTATATTTAAACAATTAAAATCTATAAAAATTATCAAATTATATCAGTAACTTTGTTTCGATGAGTAAATCAACATATATTAAAACCAAATTTATTCGCTTAAATGTTTTATCATTCAGTTTGCATGAAATATTTGAACTATATAAAATGAGTCAAAATTAAAACAAAAGTTAAAACGTTAAATTAAACGGAAAAACTAAATCTATTTATTTTCAATTTAATATATAGCAAGTATATGTAATAAATTACATTATGAATAGATATGATTTTTAAAAAATATTTTTGAATTATATTTTTATAAGGTGTATTGGAGAGAAATTCTCTCCAATTATTTGAGATGAGCCTAGCCTGTAGTAGGTGAGGTTGAATATCCGCACTACCCAACCCTTTTTTAATAGGCACCCGATACCCGAGTATCCGAGAACATGAGGGGTGGGTAAATGTCAAAAAATTAATGACCCACAAAGTGTGGAGTAGGTCAATCGAATCCCTTGCGAGGCAGATACTAACACCATGCAGGCCATGCTCACTCCTACTATTTGGTGTAATGTTATTTTACGAATTTCTATTTTTACCCTCATTTGATATTGATAATTTAAATATTAAAATATATTAAAAAAATCTACAATTCTTTTTAGGAAACCATTTTCTTGTGCTTTAAATGCTTGTACAGTACAACATTATGCGCTTTAAAAACTTATATTGTACAAGTTTTTAAAGTCAAGAAAATGATTACCTAAAAGGAACTGTAGAATTCTCTTAAAATATTAACCATAACTTGTAAGTTATAACTACCATATTAAGGCCCGTTTAAGGTTAGGATGGCTTATCATAAAGCACTTCATTCATTAGATTTTTGAAAGAAAGTGTTTTGTAGATATTTAATTTTATTGCTTGGGAGTAAAATTGCATAGGTACTTCTATTATGTGATGATGCATGATTTTGAATTTTTTTAGGAATATTTATGCCTTTATTTAGTTTTAAATTAATGATAAAATAATCAAACTTTATCTTTAATTGTTTTAAAAAGAAAAGGTTAATTTAAAAACAATAATTTTTAGTGTGAGATAAAAGTACTTTTGAGACCAAAAGCTCTACTCCTAAATTTGTAAAGAATGACATTTACCAAATGCTCTAAAAGTGCTTTTATCATCTAAAAGCACTTTTTTAGTAAAAGTATCTCAACCCCAAATGGGACCAAACTCATTTCTATTTGTTACTCTCTTCATTTCCAAATAACCGTCACTTTTGGTTGGTAGATACGGATTAAGAAAATTATCAATATCTGATAGATTTTAGCGACCAATCGAGGATTTTTCAACGGAAAAAATCCGTCAGAATTGCTCGTTGGTTATATTTAGCAACCGATTTACCAATAAAAATTTGCCAACAGATATTTCTGTTAGAAAATTCGTAGCTAAATTTGGTACATATATACTTTTTTGGAAGCAGTTTAGCGACAAAATTTTTGGTTGCTAAAAATCTATCGCTAAGTGCCAAATTAGCGATTGATATATTCGTTGAAAAAATACATTTTAAAAATTTTAAAATAAAAAAAAAAGTAGCGATGGATTTTTTGTTGGAAAAATACATTTCAGAAATTTAAAAACAATAAAAAATTCATCACTAATTTCAAAATATTATAAAATAAAAATATTGACACCATTAAATTCTAAACTTGCCAACAACAACAGAACATAAACCAAATACCATCCAAACATTCCAACAACCAAATATGCATTCAAATATGTCTACAATCACCATAAATTAACTACATTAATAAGAAATGTGCCATAAAATGAAATTTCTATAACTAAAGTAAAAGTACCAAAATACAAGTAAACAAGTACAAACTTTATGAACGAGTGTATAATAACGTGTAAATGTCCCTCATCCTCACTCTCTGATACCTAAAAGATTATTATTACATTCTTCCCCTTTTCAGCATATGCATACACATAGAAGCGAGCTTGGCAGTAGTATAAGGGAACCCAACGGGCTTCGGGTTACTAGGGGGAGGAGAAGGCTGGTGATCTAAGGCATGAGAAGAGTACCATGTTGGATTGGTCCAGGTCTGATGGAAGCCTTTGAACTAGGAACTGGATCGATTGGCCCAGTTATAATCTTCAAGTTCTGCATGACCTGATTCATCCTTATTATAATTACAGTGTACTCCTGCATTTTGGAAAATGATAGAAAGCTTGAATTCATATTAGTTGCAAATCATTATCTCCCTACCTAGGACATATCTGATACAAAGAGGGAGAATTTTGGAGTTGCAATGACCTCTTAGATATCTTTATCAAGTATGTGCAATATAGGGTTCATGCAGAACAAAGAGTACTTCCAAGCCTGAAAGTCTATAATTGCTAAAAGTACCTTTAACTTACTCTTGATAGTCATTGTTATATCACTCCCATGTTGGTCAAGAACCGAACCTAACATTCATTTCCAAATAGACACACATTAGCACCCGATCGAAATGAGCTAGAAAATTATTCTAGATGAACTCCTCTGCAGTTGCTTATAGCATTCTGATGATATAGAATGATATATCTGTTCTCTCCCATACTATTATACTTATTCAACAAGTGGTCATTGTTTAATAAACACTAAACTATAAGAGAGCTAGTTATGTTTCCATTTTTTGGTCAGTTCAAGCAACATTCATCTAATTGACAACAAAAAGGCTAATCAGGGGCATATGACAAACGAATATTGGAATCAATAGAAAGCAGTAGCAATTAAGAAGTAGTCAATTACCAAGCAGATCCATTGGCCAAAAGTCTGAATTCATTGGAAAGTTAAAAACAAGTAAATTTTATATTATGCAATGTTTTAAAGACCACCCTTTTATTACCATAGGGGCACAAGATTATTCATAACCCTCATAAGAACTTGATCTAAGCAATTCCTTTAAGAGACAAGTATGTAGTCTGATTTGGAATCAAACTGGTGGTAGTGTGACTTTCTGTTTGGCCTTTATACCAACAGATTTCTAACAGTTATGGAGAAGCATGAAGCACAATCTTTTAAGCCCTTTAGACAAACTTGACTAATTCGGAATGTAAAGGCATATGAAGCCTAATCTAAATACCATATATTTGATAGACAAAAGGCTCAATAACACAGGACTTTGAAGTTCAGTAAGACATGCAGCCTTGAAAAAGATGTTTCTTAGTTTCATTTTTTCTTGATTTCCTTTTTGAGGAGAAAAATTGAAGGGAGAGGAATTGTTCTTGATGTTCTATAAGTACTTAGCTCCCTATGGCATTTTCTTTATGCAATTCATTTACTTTTACAGTACATCTTGGAATATGAAACTCAATTGAAATTCAACATATTTTTTAGTTAACAATTCCTATTAGTATGACAAGAGAAACTTATGATTGTTGCATCAAATGGATTCTGAAGTATATGATAGCTAAGCCCTTTAAAGAAACTACGATTTAACAATGGAATAGTATTTGTATTTTATATCAAATGCCGTATAGTAAAAATTCTAATGTTATCTACATCAAAAGGAAAATAGAGCAAAACTACAATGGTAAAAATTTCTTTGCTTTAAATCATTACTAGATTTAATTTAGAGTCTTTATATGCTTCTGTTTTCTATTTTGTTTACAAATGGAGATCTCAGACATAACAAAGAAAGCCATATTTGAAAATCTTTTTAGAAGAAAAAAAAATCAGAAAGAGGCTGAAGTCTTAATTTTGATAAGGTCCCATTCATGTCTTTGAATTTTCTGTCTATTACATTGATAAAAAATTGTACATGGAGCATCTCAGTCTTAACTCTTAACAATCTGACAATGAAGTACAAAAAGTAATAAAATACCAGCTCCCATCACAATCAAAAATGAATTTAACTTTCAACAAAATTCTCCTGATAGAATACTTTTATAGATTAAACAATTACTCTTTTTGGTTTCGGTTTTGCGTAACCTCAATTACTAATTGAATTGAAAAATATATTTTGGACCATGCCATGCGTAGAAAAAGAAATACGCAAGAAAAACAAAAAAGGAATCCTTAGGAAATGGGTTTCTGGGGATGCATCAAATTTACAGGTCCAAGATGACACAACAATAGAAGATGAAGAAACTCAATGTGAAGATATATTCAACTAAAACGGGCTTCACTGTATGACTTTGATAATCAGGTGTTAATAGATGTGCCTTTTAATCCATACCCAATGATTTTTTTTTCCCTCATTAACAGGCTTCATGAAAGTCATCCAATAGGCAAGACTTTTCTTCATCTTAGTGGGCTATTTGGTAAGCTTAGAAGATTCGGTAGGTCTACTTCTTCCTCCATATCCTTGAACTACATGTAAAGATACATTCGATCAAGTTTCATATGACATTCTAAAAATTAACTAAGAAGATAAAGCACAAGATTAGGGTTCTAGTATTCATAGGCAATTGGGTCAATACACATCTGGCTACACAAAATCAATCAACACTAACTATGATTTACTAATTAATATACAACTTAATCACTTACATGTAACAAATATGATAAACATGGTCCTGGGAAAAAAGAACAGGAGAGGAAGATATGCATGTCCTGATCAAGTGATTGGATGCAATAGGTGTCTCAATGTACAGCATATAAACCTGGATGACATATGCACAGAACAATCAACTATGGAACTATTGTGTTCAATCACTGGCCGAAAAGTGTTCGACTTCAATCTTATGGCAGTTGCACACAAGAATGAAGAGGAACATAATTCTAGAATCAGTTTAGCCATGATTATCAGCAAACACAACCACCAAAATGGGCAATCATAAAGGTAACATTAATCAATGGAACAGCAAGATTCAATACTCACCCACTGTTGGCATCAAGAACTTCTCTAGAGATCTTCATTTTCTTGGTAGTCCCTTTATAAAGCTCTTCTAAGGCAAGTTGGCCCTCAACCTATGGAGAAGTAAGTAGCATCACCAAGACCATCAGCATCCGGCGGCACCCCACCTTTTAAACCCTCCTCACCATACTGATCATACACTGTTCTTTTCTGAGGATTACTCAGAGAAATTTCTAACAACGCGCCATTTGTGAAAACGATTCTGTACCGGTGCTAGTTTTGGAGGGGATTTCTGTCAAGTGTTGTTCGTATTCTTAGAATACGAACTAGTTTTAGTTCATATTTCATATTCAAGGATACGAACTAAGTTGAAATTTTTTTTTAAAATAATAAGCTTAGTTCGTATTCGAGAAATATGAACTAAGGCTAGTTCATATTCCTCGAATAACCCTTCTTCGTTCCCCATTTGTCAGTCGCTGACCTCCATGTTTTCCAAAAAACCCCAAAGTTCCCCTCCCCCAAAATCCACCGCCAAACATCATCCATTTCTACCATCCTCTCCGTCTTCCACAACACAAGTCAACCACCATCATCTCCACCATTGTCCACCATTTTCAGGTTGTTTTTTTTTTTATTTTTTCAATTTCAATTTTTTCCATTTAGTTAATTTATACTTAATGTTTGAATGTTAGTTTTCAAAACCATTTTAGGTGTTTTTTTTCCTTAATTTGTACTTAACATTTGTATGTTAGTATTTAAAGCCATTTTCAGTTTTTGTTTTTTTTTAATTTGTATTTAACATTTCAATGTTAATTTTTAATGGCATTTTCAGTTTTTTTAAATTTTATTTTGTTATTGTGATTTTGTTAAGGTCTAATTTACGTAAAATAGTAGTTTATTGGTTTAGGGTATTTTAGGGTTGGTTATAAAGGATTTTAGCTAGTTTGGTTGGAATTTAGGTACAGGAACTTGGATATCAGTATGTTAGCTAGTTTCGGATAGGCTATATTAATGAACTGTCTCAATATGCTGTAGATGTTGACTGGAGTTAAATTTATTTAATTTTGCTGTCTTATTAAGTAAAAAATTTGAATTCATCTGGGGAGGGCAAATTATATTTACAAAGCAAAAATAATTCATAAATGCTATTCAATTCCTTAGTTTGCTTTATTAGGTTGGTTTAAACTTGTAGACTAAGAAAATGAACATTAAATCTTTAATATAATTTTATTTAACCTCCCAAATTTTGTTTAAAAATTTTGACATACTCAATAATGAGGTCTAAATATGTTCATGTATATAGGCACATGACGTTTGACAGACCCCATCATATTGCCCCATTTTGGGGAGGAAAAATAGTTGACGAAGGCGGGACATATTTGTTACCATCTGGCGAGGAGCAATAAGATATTTCTAATCCGTCATAGGATTGGATTTAATGAGTTGGTTGACAATATCTATGAGTTCATGGAGGTTGATAAAGGCCGGTGCAAGTTGAATATCGTGTTCAGACTTCCATGCGGTCGCTTTACTACTGCATTGATGGATGATGAAAGCATGAAGAATATTTTTGATATGTTTGAAAGAGATCCTATGTTCATTGCAGAGATGTACATCGAGAAGGAAGAAATCGCCCAATTCCCTGAACCCAACAATAACCTTGGGATGTATGTGACAAGTCAATGACATCTTTGATGCAATCGTATATGGACAATGTGCAACTACAATCCTACGCACAGTCTTTCCGGCTATCAAAGGGCGCTTGATTATTACAACCATACAGCTTCTTTTGTAATGTCAAACTCAATGTCTTCTGATCATACTCTTGGTGTGGCAAGTGGTGAAGGGACTTGCATAGATGAAGGACCAAGTACCTTGCATACTGAATCATAGTTCGGAAGGAGCCAAGGAGAACATGGGATATGTGCATGGACTCGATAATATTTCAGATTTAGAGCATGATATGACAGATGTTTTGGAGGGTGAATTTGATGATGACAGTGACTCATCGTGGCATCAGTAGGGGAAAGATTACGAGTCGGGAGAAGAGTACGAATCAGAGTCAAAGTCAAAGTCGGAGGATATATCGGAGCCTGACTTTGATGATGATTTTCAACACAATTTTGATGGTTGTCAGATTCAAGATAATGTTCCTGTGTATCAACCTAGAGGATTAGCATTCTTCAATGATGTTGGACACATGAATCAAAATGGATCATAGTGATGATAAGGGGATGTTTTACTGGAATGAGAAAAAGAATGCTATTCGGTGAATATGTGCTTTGTTAGTAAGGAGCAATTGAGTAAAGCTGTCAGGCTGTGGTCCGTCGTACAAAATAGGGAATTTAAAATGGTGGAAAGCAGGAAGAGAACATGATATGCGAAATGTAAATCTTGGTCGTCCAATTTTAATTTAACGTCCTTAGGGTGTGACTGGTGCATTAGAGTTCTTTATGACAAAACACTTGATATTTGGAAGGTCACAAAGTAGGTTGATGATCACTTGTGCCTTGAGGACATCACCAAAAATCACCAAAAATAACAACCAAAATCTAACATCAACGGTTATTACAAGTCACATTGTGCATTTAGTTAAAAATGACCCTGGTCACAAGATAAAACAAATTCAAGTGCACGTCAACTATAAGTTCAAGGTTGATGTTATATACAAGAAGGTTTGGTATGCACGGAGAAAAATAATTTAACTGCTTTATCAAAGTTGGGCAACTAATTTTGCAGAATTATCACAATTTGTTGAAGTACTAGTTCGATCTAATCCACAGACTGTGGTACAGTGGCTGCATCATCCCAGGAGTAGCGATAATGTGAAAATATTCAAATACATATTCTGGGCATTTAGGCCTGCGATTGATGCATTTCATCGGTGTAGGCCCTATTGATTGTATCCATTGACGGCAAACATCTAAGAGGGGAATACCGAAAAAAATTACTTGTTGCTGTTGCTAGAGATGCAAACAATAGTATAATACTAGTTGCATATGCACTTGTAGATGAAGAGACAATTGAAAGTTGGGATTAATTCATGGAGTAGTTCAGACATCACATTGTAGGTGATATGGAGACTATTTGTGTTATATCTGACAGGCATCGTGGCATAATTCATGCAATGAGTGAGTCCCCTTTGTGGTGTGAACCTTTGGGCTATCATTGTTTCTGTCTCTGCCATAATTGAAGCAATATCATGACCAAATTCAAGAAGGTGGGTGTGAAGAAGTTA
Source organism: Cinchona pubescens (assembly GCA_025175665.1). NCBI lineage: Eukaryota > Viridiplantae > Streptophyta > Magnoliopsida > Gentianales > Rubiaceae > Cinchona > Cinchona pubescens. Next base: position 4,221,159 of record JANKKI010000064.1, read on the forward strand.
TGTTGGTCTCTTGGTGTAAATATACAAATGCACAAGTGGAATAAATACAACGAAAAATTGCAGCGCGAGTGCTTAGAGGCATGGGCTTACCTTATTGACATTGGCCTTGAACGATGGTGTCTTGCGCATGATGGCAACCACAGGTGGGGAATGGCAACTACAAATATATGCTGAGAGTTGGAATAATGTCTTGCGATGTGCTAGACAACTGCCGATCAAGGCTTTAATTGATTACAAATTTCATTGAACAGTGAAATTGTTTATTGACAATATTGTCGAATCTGAACATTATTGCACACCTCTTATACCAATACATTGGAAAAAGTTAAAAAGGAACTTGACCAAAAGACTGAGTCCATAAGATGATGACATTTGATCATTCTATAGGCATATACAGAATCAAAACATACAACCGTGTAACTAGATTTGGTGGTAATATAGAAATTGTGAAGTATTTAGACAAAACATATTCCTTTGATAAATGACAAATGTATAGATTTTCTTGCTCGCATGGGATTGTGTCTTAAGAACAAGTTTAGGGGTGATGAACCTATATGCATTGTCAACGATCACTATACTATTGTCACATATCTTCAACAGTTCACGACCAGTAAGTTTGATCCAATATTGGACCCGGATAAGTGGCCAAATACAGATTGGGAGTTGCATGGAGAAAATATCGATGTTTTGTTCATCGCCCGACGTGCAGGTCGATTGCGTGCAAGTCACATCCGGAATGAGATGGATATGAGGGACCCTGGTGAGCCAAGAAGGTGTAGCATATGTCATTAGCCAGGGCACAATTGCAGAAAATGTCCCTCCCGTTGTTTGTTTAGACTCCATTGTATTTTTAGCGGAATTGGCATTTTATTTTATTGTTAAAATGTGTTGTTAAAATGTATTGTTTGTGTAATTTGACCCTGATCGGGCATATGTTTGATTAAGTGAGTTTGATACATTAGCAATATTTTGACATTACATTAATTAACGTATTTGTTTTCAAGTCACTGTAATTGCACATAACCTTTAGAATATTTACTCACTTATTAAATGTAATTGCACATAATTTTAGAATATTTGCTCACCTATTCTCTTTATACATCAGTTTCTAGTGATGGATGATCAACCAGGTGACAGAATTCATCCCAAACCATATATTCATGATATTATATCCCTTACGTCACAACATTCTAGAGCACTATAATTGCACATACCTTTAGAATATTTACTCACTTATTAAATGTAATTGCACATAATTTTAGAATATTTACTCACATATTCTCTTTATACATCAGTTTCTAGTGATGGATGATCAACCAGGTGACAGAATTCATCCCAAACCATATATTCATGATATTATATCCCTTGCATCACAGCATAGAGCACAGGCGTTATTTGATGGTCATATTGATCCTGATATACCACTAGACGTGAGACGTTATTATGGGACATTTGGTATTGTAGACCTATTCCTGAATGTGTTATGGATTATATCACTTGAGCTAGATTTGCAAGTGTTACATTGTCTAGATACGTTTAGGTCGATCATGCCTTAGTCACTAGTTTTGTGGGGCAGCGGCAACCCGAGACGCATAGATTTCACTTGCCAGTAGGAGATGCAACAATCACACTACAAGATATTGAGATCTTATATGGTCTGTGCATTGATGGACTACCAGTTTCAGGGAGGGACATTTCAAAGTTTATAAATACCATGAATGGGTAGGTTTTTGTCAAGAGTTGTTGGGTATTACGCCTAGTGGGAGAGACATAAAGAGAGGCCGCCTAAAGGTTTCGTGCTTATCTACTACATTAAACGAATACTTTTCAGATGATACACCAACTGAGATGTACAGACAGTGTGCACAGACGTATATACTTTTGTTACTTGGTGGACTTCTCTTTCCTGACCATTCAGGCAACATGGTGCCGTTATGCTTTATGATGCTCCTTAGAGACTTGGAGACAGTTGGACATCTTAGTTGGGGATCTGTAGTATTAATTTTTTTGTATCGTGGATTGTCTGACACTACTTCACCCACTGCGAAGGGCATTTGTGGTGCTTCTCTTTTGATACAGGTATTATTTATGTTCTACATAAAATAATCATTCTATTTTTGTTATTTTATATAAATGCTAATAACTATATGACAGTTATGGGATTGGGAGTGTATACCTACTATCTGGCCTGATAGATTGGAACCGTCAATCGCAGGAGTTTCACGGAGCATATGCCTCTAGGTAAATATTTTGGCAAATGATACTGTAATTTCATATATCGTACAATATTTAGTTCTTCAAAATTAAACTTGTCGTGAACACATTGTTCAATAGGTGGGATGTGAATTTTGATTTGCATAGAACAGTAAGACATGTCTTACCTGCGTTTTGAGATCAGTTACATGGCCTGCGACCCGCAGAGGTATTGATTAATTTGAAATCGGATTACATATATTCTAATGTTACTTAAATGAATATTAATCAAAATTTCTATTTTGTAGTTCGTTTGGCAGCCATACACAACTGATATACTTGATCGACTTCCCCATTACTGCACTGCTGGTCGTCACATATGGCAATCAGTCATATATCTTATATGTTGGGAGGTCGTGGAATGCCACACTTCCTCGTCGTGTCATGCGATAATTTAGAATGCACCAACCTATTCCGAACTACAGATTACTTGTTGATCATAATGTACTTCATTCGACAGGTCGTTCGTGGTAAGCCTAACACTAATTGGCTCACAGTTTATCGAGTTTATGTCGATGTTTAGATAGCACGTTTAGACAAGTTGAGACAGGTATTCCATGTACAGATACTATGAATGCGTCTTTGGATTACTTGTATTGATATCGACAAAGGACAGTCATATATATATGTAATCTGAGTCGGCGAATTTATTTCCCTGAGGGCTACCAAGGTGACAATGCACGAACTGATTGTCTGGTATGAATCTACTTATTTTCATTTTTATTCTAAACATTTTTCTTATTGTGTTAACTTATATTATTTCATTTTTATGTAGATGGATCGCATGTGTCAAATGTACCACATGACATTAGACTTGGTTGGGGATGACGATGATCGAGTCAGAACTATTGGTACACATTTTAGAGATTTTGCAATTCAATCTTTATATGAAATAGGAGAGACGGGACGTCTTTAACTTGCTCGTGTAGATGTCCCCAGTTATCATCCAGAACCAGTTCCACATCCACAGCAGTGATCGTGTAGATGTCCCCAGTTATCATCCAGAACCAGTTCCACATCCACAGCTCGTGTAGATGTCCCCAGTTATCATCCAAAACCAGTTCCACATCCACAGAGGGTACGGCGCACCACTCGATCTGGACAATAACGTGGTGGTGGTCGTCGTGCATACAGAGTTAGATCACCTGAGCATGGGCCTGAGCCTGTGCTTGAGCCTGATACAGGATTTCATGACACCATTCCATTGCACTCATCATCACCTACACCTTTCCGTGACCTAGGTGGCATGTCATTGGGAACTAGTCCTGAAGGTTCGTCACAGCCTGCTTCTGAGAGCCCCAACCTCACTATTACTCAAGAAGAGTTTATCAGAGTACGTGACACGTCACAATTTTATGTTCGCCAGTTAAAGAGGATACACAGATCTAAATATTGTGGCACTAGTGGGAAACTTGGAGGGTATAAGCATTGATTATTGTAGTATAAATATAAGTTGACTTGTGTTATTGATTATTGAACTATTAGTTGTAGTGTTATTGATTATTGTACTAGTAGGATACATTTGTCTTCTTTGGATATACGCATTGCCCTTGTTATGTTTTTTGTTGATATTGATAACTCTTGTTGGGTATAATTACTGGCAGAGAATTTTTAAATAAATAGGGAAAACTTTGTCAAAATTTATTCAAAAAAATAATCATTAAATGAAAGATTTTATTATTACTACAAGTTAAACTTTTTTATTTCTAAATTAATTTCACAAGTGTTGATTATATAATATTATTAACTTACAAAACTTTTGTCCTAACAGTTGAATGTCAAAATCAATGTTGAAAAAATCTCAAAATATATACATATTGCACTTCTATGTTATTGTTGAATGTCAGAAGGATTTTTAAACCCAAGCATAATTCGTATTCGAGGAATACGAACTAGCCTTAGTTCGTATTTCTGGAATACAAACTAAACTTATTTTTTTAAAAAAAAAAAATCCAACTTAGTTTGTATTCTTGGAATACGAACAACACTTGACAGAAATCTCCTGTTCCAAAACCAACACCGGTATAGAATCGCTTCCACAAATGGCTCGTTGTCAGAAATTTCTCGAATTACTCAACGCCTGAACAATCCAAAAAACATAAAATAAAAAAATAAAAAAAAACCTATCAATTTTGCCATCTAATTTCACAACTACCAGAAACTAAAACCACAATTACATCACAAAAGAAATACCCTAATGCACCAGCAGTCAAACGTTTTGCATAAAGCTTTTTAAACTAAAATTCATCTGCATGTAGAAAGACTAAAATTTTATACACCAAAAAAAAAAAAAAACATCCAGAAACGTTTTATTCTTAAATTCGACAAAAAGATTAAATTTTAATACCTAAAAGTAAAAAACCTGATAATTTTATGATTAAATAAGCACAAAACAAGCAAACAAAAGAAAAAACACAAAACTTTCTAAATTAAAAAAAAAAAAAAACATACATCATAAGCTTCAGAGATCTGCTTGAACTTTGCTTCAGCATTTTTTATATTATTAGGCTTCTAATCAGGATAGCCGTTTCATAGCAAGTTTTCGATAAGCTTTCTTCAACTCTTCAACATAAGCTTTTTTATCAACTCCCAAAATCTTATAGTAATCCATCCCCATTTAGCTACCCATAAAATTTAGCCACCAATAAAATTAAAGAACTAAATCATTCTAACAATTTATTGAAAACAAAAACAAAGAAAATGATATGCAAGGAAGGAATTTGGAAAAAATACATAATTAATACAGGATTACCAAATCAAACCCATGGTTTCATTATAAAAAAAAATTAAAAAATCTACAAATTAATGCAATTAAATCTGAAAAATAACAAAAACAACAAAAATCCTAACACTTACCTAACCATGGAAGCATGTAATGTTTGTGGTAGAGGATGGTGGTGGCGGACATTAGTAGATCGAGGATGATGGCAGTGGATTGATCGAGGGGGAATGAAAATTAATAGGGAAAGATAGGGGGATGAGAATGAGATAAAGGGAATTGATTTTGAATGATGGTGGATAGAGGAACGCTGCACGTCGGCAAGGCAGTGTGCAAATTCGGCAAACAGAGGTGGGCCGAGTTGAGCTGTTGACGTGCAAAGTGCTTCAAAACCATGCAGTGGTATGCTGGAAGTCCTTAGGCAAGTGTTGTCTTTGGGACGTTGGCAAATGTTGCCAGTGGACAGCTCAAGACAGGAACGAGCTGGGCAAAACGGTGGCTAAAGGCAGTGGCACGAACGGACCCGTGCACACATGCACATCGAGTTGTGCATAGCTTTTGGCACAATCTTGGACAGTGCTGGGATCCCAAGTAAAGTCTTGTGGGTGGCAAGGCTGGTCGGCATGAGTGTTGGCCGAGGAACGTAGGCAACCGGGTTGCCGACGTGCTGGACATTGCGGGAAACGACTAGGCAGCGTGCACGACGGGTAAGTAACCTGTCTCTTATACACATCTAGATGTGTATAAGAGACAGTTCGCACACTGCCCATTCCTATAAATATTGGTAGTCGAAACTTGGCATAGAGAGAGAATCCGTTTGGATTTAGGCACAAGATGTGTTCTGCACACCAAGTGTTTGTAAAAAGTCCCGTTGTAAGCTTTTGAGAGAAATAAAGTGTTGCAAGGGTTGGCCTGGGGCCGTAATTCGTTTGTGTACCGTTTACTTACGTTTTGTTGTGCTATATTCTTGTGGGTTGCCTAAAAATCCTGATTCCGTGTGTTTGAGTGAGTGCTTGTTTAACCAGTGCAAAACGAGTGAAAACTAAACACGAGTGTGTGAGGCTGACCAAGTTTGCTGGGCAAATTTTGGTGCCGGTGCGAGCTTCTTATTCTGCCTTGGCACGACGATTTCGTGCTAAGTAGAAGTTTTGTGACAATTTTGGTATCAGAGCACTAGTTGTAGTGTTCTGTACTTTCCTCCTATGGCTGGTGGCACGGTGGAACGAGTTCACTGGTTGGAAGTGCTGGTGGACCAACTAATGGTGCAGTTGGGTGAACTGTCAGAAGGCTATGTGCTGCGGTCTTCCCTTGACGAGACCTCTTGCAGTTGATCTAGTTCGTGATCATAGACAGCATCTTGAACAGGAGTGGAATGCCAGGTTTGTTGCTCTTGAATGAATTCAAGAGGACATAGCCGTTTTGAAGAGGGCCGTTGCTTGAGTGGAATTGGGTGGTTCCACTGGTCCTTCTTCAATGGCAAGGGTGAAAGTTCCAGACCCGAAACACTTCGATGAAGCACGGAGTGCAAAGGAATTGGAGATCCCAATTTCCTTTGGGACATGGAGCAATATTTCAAGGCAGCTGCTGTGCCTAAAGAAGAAAATGTGTCAATTACCAGTATGTACCTCGCTGGTGATGCCAAACGGTAGTGGAGGACTCGGGTAAGTGATGAAACCGTTCCTCTAATTTCAACTTGGGAGGGGTTGAAAACGGAACTGAAACGGCAGTTCCTTCCTACCAATACTTCGTAGCTTGCAAGGGAGGCACTACGAAGGTTGAAACACACGGGTGGAGTCCGTGAATATGTGAAGGAATTCAGTTCCTTGATGCTGGATATTCGGGGCATGTCCGAAGACGACAAGTTGTTCAACTTTATGGCGGGTTTGCAGCAGTGGGCTCAAACTGAGTTGCAAAGGCAAGGTGTCCAGAATTTGCAACAGGTCATAATGGCAACAGACAGGTTGGTAGATTTCCAAACGATCAGAACCAACGATGCTGGCCAGGAAGGGAACAACGTGTGTAAGGACCCGAAGAATGGCAATGCCAGGCATAAGATGAAAATCAGAAGGCTGTTGTGACCGAAACTGTGTCAGGTAAGGCTCCTTTGATTTATGAAAAGTCTAAATTTAAGAACTGTTTCATTTGCAAAGGTCCTCACTTGGCAAGGGAGTGTCCAAAACGGGAACAGCTTAGTGCCGTCAAAGCCGACGAGGACGGTCCGTCTTGTGCCAGGATGGGTTCTTTACAGTTGGTGTGTGACGCCAACGAGCCCCAACTTTCCTGAAGTACTAGTAAGTACAGGGGTCTCTCGGTTGAGGGACAATGGCAGTAGGGACTGCCGGCTGCTAAGTAGAGGTGGGCTACTTAGATTAGGAAAGTGTTTGCATGGCAGTGGGTGACTGTCGGGCAAAAATGAGTGCATGGCAGTGGGTGGCTGCCAGGCAGAAAAATGCTGGCAGTGTGTGTCTGCTAAGCAGAAACGAGCATGCGATGCTTGTTGTTGGCACAGTTGGGAAACGTAGCAAAACTTAGCTTGGGCAGAAATCAGTCGGGCATGGGGCCTTGCTGATTGTGGGAGCCGAAAAAAAATAAGTGCGAGTGTGCTGTGTTGGTTTTGGTTTCGGGGGAAACCAAGGCAAGTCTTTTGTCCGACAAAGGGCGGGCATTGAGTTGGTGCCTTTGGCTGAAAAATGTTTGGCCAGTGACAAGGTTGGTGAAAACGGAGGCAAGCCATGTTGGGTTAGTTGCCAAGTCCGGGAGACTAGTGCACGCGGTCTCATGTTGCAAAAACGAACAGTTCCTAGGGTGGAACGTAAGCGGTAACGTGCTTCTGTCCTTGTTTAAATTATGCAAGTTTCGTTTTACTTGTTTAATTTCTGGTTGGCACGGGTGGGTGCCAATGTGACTGATGTTGTGCCAAGTGTTGGCAGAATACTTTGTATTTCGTTTGTTGCTTGTTTACTTTGTTAAGACTAGGACAGGGGTACTAGACAAGGTGAAACGACTTGATGGGGATCAAGTGGGCAGCAACGCAGCTTAAATGAAGCCTAATCAGAAAGTGAGGCTTGCAGTCACAACTTAACCACAATGAACGATTACTACAAGTTGTTGAAGGCCGTGCAGAAAACGGGCAGTGGCATTGCACAGTGATGGGCACTTGTGCGTAATTCAGCAACAGAGAGTCATTCGGGTGGTAATGTTTGCATGGGCAGGTGGCCTATGTGGGCATTGATGAGGGCATCAATCTCTTCAAGTGGGGGAGGTTTGTTAGACCCTTTGGCAGAGTTTTCACGCATCGGCAAGGCTGAGTGCGGGCCGAAAACTGCACGTCGGCCAGCGGTACTGTCGGCAAGGCAAGGTGTACCAATTCGGCAAACAAAGGTGGGCTGAGTTGAGCCGTTGACGTGCAAAGTGCTTCAAAACCATGCAGTGGTGTGCTGGAAGTCCTTAGGCAAGTGTTGTCTTTGGGACGTTGGCAAACGTTGCCAGTGGACAGCTCAAGACAAGAACGAGCTGGGCAAAACGGTGGCTAACGCAGTGGCACGAACGGATTGTGCACACATGCACACGAGTTGGCATAGCTTTTGGCACAATCTTGGGCAGTGCTGGTGTGATCCCAAGTAAAGTCTTGTGGGTGGCAAGGCTGGTCGGCATGAGTGTTGGCCGAGGAACGTAGGCAACCGGGTTGCCGACGTGCTGGACATTGCGGGAAACGACTAGGCAGCGTGCACGACGGGTAAGTGCACTCGCACGGGTGTGGTGATCAGCTGAAGTTGGACTTCGTGTGGCTATGGGGGACTACTTGGCCGAGCTGGTGGGCTGCATGTGCGAGAAAATGGTGGAAACGTGGGCGGCACATGGGGAAGTGCTTAGTGGGCGGTTGTGGCGATTACCACCTTCAGGGGCATGACCAGGCCATGTGTCTTGCCACTGGCCAGCAGCTTAGTTATACACATCTAGATGTGTATAAGAGACAGGCACAGGTGGGCTTGTCAACGCACTTTTCCTATAAATATTGGTAGTCGAAACTTGGCATAGAGAGAGAATCCGTTTGGATTTAGGCCAAGAGTGTTCTGCACACCAAGTGTTTGTAAAAAGTCTCGTTGTAAGCTTTTAGACAGCAGTTATCTGCCCAATGCTTGCTGAGAGAAATAAAGTGTTGCAAGGGTTGGCCTGGGGCCGTAATTCGTTTGTGTACAGTTTACTTACGTTTTGTTGTACTATATTCTTGTGGGTTGCCTAAAAATCCTAATTCCGTGTGTTTGAGTAAGTGCTTGTTTGCGAAACGAGTGAAAACTAAATACGAGTGTGTGAGGCTGACCAAGTTTGCTGGGCGAATTTTGGTGCCGGTGCGAGCTTCTTATTCTGCATTGGCACGACGGTTTCGTGCTAAGTATAAGTTTCGTGACACTAGCCGAGTTGGGCTTTGTTGTATTGGGGTTTTCTAATTTGCAAATAGCGATTTGGGCTGATAAATTCAATACGGCTCCTGCCTCTTATCCATTGCTAAGAAGGCAGTCATCTTCAATCGATCTTTCTTACCAATGGATTTATCAGCTGCCAGAGGATTTTTTTTTAAAAAAAAAATTAATTACTTTACCAATGGATTTATCCGTTGCTAACAGTTACCAAAATATTTTTTTTTTTAAACGTTGCAACGGCATATAAATACGTTGGTCAGCTACCGATTTTTCTGTCATTATTTTATATTTTTCTAGTAGTATATTAAATTGCATCAATTTTGTAAAAAGATAGTTCAAAATGACTAAATTATCCTTTTACGTCAATATCTCCACTACATAATCCTCTCTTCATTAATACGGTATTAAGGGTAAAAGTTGAAAAAACATTCTTTAATACTTTCTCGATTTTCTAAAGCGATAAATAATATGAAATAAGAGAAATTATCTAAAGTGACAGTTATTTTAAAATAGAACGTGTACTTAATAATATTATTATGTTTTTAAAATCACACAAATATAGTGTGTCCCTTCACACTTAGTAGCTAATTTGACAGAACGTTTTTATAATAAAGCGTTACATAGAATTAGGCAACTATTAAACGTTTGTAAGGGTGAAAACGGATTTAAATAAGTCAAACAATTCAACATTCAAACTTATTGATTATTTTTAATTTGTCTCGGTTAGAAAATTTTTATTTTGGACACTTGAAATAATTACTTGGCATATCTACTCATTGCTCTTAAACTAATGAAAGTCTTCCATGTCCAGTCATAAAAAATAATAGCCCCTATATTGTAGAAGATGGGTTTTCCACTCAACATGCAAGACTTTCATTTATTCAAAAACAACTATTAGACATACCAAATAATTGATCCAATCTAAAATAAAACTTTTGGTCTTGCTTTTGTCTGAATTTGAATATAAAGGACCTTTTATTGAGGTAGGAATAATTTAAAATTTTTGCTTATAAAATTGAAATTCTAAAATTTTGAATGAGTTCAAGGTGAACTAAAATTTTTTTTAAAAATTAAAGGGTTAAATGCAAAAAACCTCTCTAAACTTACACCTTAATTGCACTTTATCCCCTTTAACTTATTAATAAGCACTTTACCCCCTATCTCTTACTTTTTTGTGTTTTGAGACAAAAATTTTCTTACTATTTTAATATTTTTTCATTTTTTTTCTCTTCTTACCAATTTATTTATTTTCTCTCATATTTTTCCTTTTATCTTTTTTATCCATTCTTTCTTACTACTGTTAAATTATTATACTAAAAGTAATTGTTAGTTAAAAGCTCTTTTTTTATATATATTTATAAATAATTTATAGATTAAATAAAAATTTTTAATACAAGCAACATATATTGAATAGTATAATATATATATATTATGAGTTTTACAAATGTTATAATTAACAAATAAACAAACTATAAAAAGATAAAATAATTTTTCAAAAAAAATTAAAATATATATTCTAAGTATATAAACAAAAATTTTTTTGGTGCCACATCATTCACGGATCATATTTTTGTTGAATTTATCATATCTCCAAAATCCCTTATATTAGGCCGCCGTAATATTTTTTTACTATATTTTTTTTGATATTACACCGTAAATAATATGTTGTACATATTTCATTTTATAATTTTATTTGTATACTATAAATTTTTTAATTTCCTCTAGTTCAAAATTTTTATTTTTTATTTATTAATCTTACTATTAATAGATAGTGAATTACAAACTTTACATTACAACAAGGTATATTTATTATGTTATATTTATTGCATTAAAGGATGATTAATATATAAATTAAATTATTTAGACATGTGTGAAAATTTAGAACTTTAATTAATTAATTATTAAAAGTAAAGTAATTATTTAGTAGTAGTAAGAGAGAATAATGAAAAAGAAAAAAGAAAAACAAGATAGAGAAAATAAATAAAAGGGAAAAAGAAGAAATAAAGAAAAATAATAATAATTAAAATAATAGGGGTAATTTTGTCTCAAAATATAAAAAAAATGTGTAAAGTACTTATTAAATAAGTTGAGGGGATAAAGTATTACTGAAGTATAGATTCAAAGGAATTTTTGACATTTAACCCAAAATTAAATCTCATTCAATTTTGATTTGATTATGAGAGAATGTGAAGTTCTAACTAGTTTTTACAAGTTCAGTTTAATTGACGGATGACTTAATTTTATGGGAAAATATTTAGATGGATTCGATTTTTTATTTTATCTGTAAACTTTATGTTCAATATTAAATTTTAAAAAAAATTTACTTACATTAACTGATACATATATTATCTAAAATTTAATTCACACCATAAGATTTACAAGTGACCTTTTGGTCAATATTAAATTTTAAAAAATTTTACTTGCATTGTCTGATATCATATATTATCTAAAATTTAATTTACACTATAAGATTTATAAGTGAGATCAAAAAACAGAATTATTTGCCAATCCTATGCTAGCCAGATTAGAGAAAACCCCAATTCTCGTACGAGGAAATCTTTCCTCTATCCCTTCTTAAACCGATTGCCTGATTCCTCATGCAAATCGCGACAGCTGTAACAACCTCCACTCCGAAAGCATGGCCTCCTCTCAAACCCCACATATCCAACTCCAGAACCCTGAAAACCAAACACCCAAAAACCCTCTACAAATCCTAGCAGAAGCTCGCAAAAACGAGAAAAAATCAGCCAATATGGAGAAATTGAAAGAAACTGTGATGAAACTCCTCTTGAAAATTGAACCAAACACTCCTTTATCTGAAGAATCCCACGACAAATCACACCTCGTTGAAGAACGCTTAAGTCAGTTTTTGTCCCTTCTTCACTCCCCTGATCATCCCCCTTATGCTTGGGTAACAATTTCATCCCTCTTTTTCTTTCTTTTTATTTGATGGATTTTTTTAAAAAAAAGATTTAATTTTGCTGTTAATTCGGATTATTTGATTAATGGGTTTGTGAAAAGATTGCTTTTTTATTTTTTGTTGTGTTAGTTTGTTTGATGGAGTTTTTGAATTTTTAATTGTTATTTGTTTATGATGAATTGCAGTTGTTTTAGACAATTTTTATAAAAAAAAAATTGTCCAATCTTTGGTGGTAATCTAAAATGCCTGTGGACTGTGAAGAAAAGTGAAGTATGAGAAATTTATGGATTTTTTTTTTCTTTATTTGTGTATTTCTGCCTTTTTTTTTGTATGTTTTTGTATAAGCTTAATATGTTATTCTTTTTTTTCTTATTGAGATATTGCATTGACTTGAGATATGCATTGTAGTATATGGTAAAATGCGGCAACGAATATTAGATTATGAACTTCTGAACTGAGAATTACGTAATTGTGATGGGATTTGTTTGAACTTAATTTTGTATTTAAGGGGGTTTAAAATTTGATTTTATTATTAATTTTGTGGTGTAGATGATAGAGAGGGCACTTCAGGAATTAAATGAGAAAGGGGGCTCTTCAGAGGAATCAATATCGCAGTTTATTAAAAAGGAATACAGTGATCTGCCGTGGGCTCACTACACGATGCTGAAACATCATCTTGTGCAGCTTTGTGAATCTGGTGAGGTTGTTCTAACTTGTGACAAGCGGTACTTGCTTGCTGGTAGTTATGCATATCTGAAAGAAAGAAGGAAAAACAAGAGACGAAGCAAGCGGCCTAAAAAGTTTAGGAGGAAAGAGAATGTGGTGCAAAAGGGTGATGATGTTGAATTGCCTTTTAGCCAACCAAAAGATGAAGTAACATATTTGAGGTCATTCTAAAAGGCATTCAAATGAAGCGAATGTGGAGGAAAACTGTACGGTTGAAGGAATTAAAGAGCAGAAACCAGAAGGCGATGACAACAAATTGGTTTCAAGCCATTCAAAAGACCTAGTAACATCAAGGGAAGCAGTTGAGGAGGAAGAACACATGGTTGAAGGAGTTGAACAGCAGAAGCAAAATTTTGATGATGTTAAATTGCTTTTATTCCAACCAACAAATCAAGAAACTGCAAATGAACTACATGAGGAGGGTACCATGACTCAAGGAATTGAAAAGCAGAAGCTAGGAGCTGAGTTTAGTAAAGATGGGGAGAAGTTATGTCCCGCTGAACAGAAAGGTGTCGATTGTTGTAATTCAGATGCTCCACCCATTGTGGCTCCTAGTTTGCTGAATACAGATAACTCTGAAAAATTCAGTGTGCAGCAACAGAGTAGTGAGCCTACAGAAGGGATAACTGACATTTTTAGTTGGAATGCACATCTGGAGCAGGGTTTGAAACGTCTTGTTTGGTTAAGATTACCAACCAGAGGTTTCATCTCCAGAGAGGCCCCCTGGTTTTGAGTCCGTGACATTGGAGGAAGTATCTAATGTTCAGCCTCAGACAATAGTTTTTTCCAAATTACCTATTCATTCGGGGCACCTCAATCAACATGATGAACATGATATTTTGGATGATGGGAAAGCATCAGGGACTGAACTATGTGTTATTAAAGAGTCGATTCCAACAGACCGGATGCAAAGGCAGAAGAAGCGTTGGAGCAAAAGGCTATCTGGAGACAAAGCTTCCTTGATTTCTGACATCTTGCCTTCTCCAGAATTACAGGATGAATGTCCAGCAAAGTCGGACCTTTCTGATCAGGATAGGGCCCATGGAGAATATCACACACCAATGGAGTCAATTCTGATTACAGAGGTGCAAGGAAAGCAATGTAGTCAGCTGCAAAAAGTTTCCTTGGCTTCTTCAGAAACTCCACAGCAGCTGGATTCTGCTGAACCCAAACATCACGTAGAACCTACCCAGCTGCTCAGAGCATGAGAGGAAGAAGCAAGTTGCACAAGGAACTCAAACACGTAGAGTTCTGCGACCTCGCCTTCTCAAGTCCGAATTGCAGTTACCTAGTGCTATAACTCAAGACGATTTCTCATCACATGATCAGCAGGAAATGAAGAAACCAGAATCTCAATGCCCTGGTACCGAAGTCACGAACAAGATGATAATTTCAGTCCATCAGAATAAACAAGACCTGCATTCAGCAGAATGTGAGCCATCTAAAGGTGCAACCTTGGAGAAATGTTTGCCAAAAGTGCAGCAAATAGGACTTCGACATCTAGGGCGACCCCCAAAATCTAGGAATCCTGCAAAAGCTAAACCTGATACATTGGTTGTAGCGGATATAACACCTTCAAATAATCAAAACCAGCAACACAATGAGCATCCACCATGGTCTACAACAAAAGAGCTAGATGCTACTGCAGAAGATAGTTCACACTCAAAATCTGTTCAAGATCCTCATCTGGAGCAGCACATTTTAGTGGAGAAACCAAGGCATGGAGGTCGTGGAAGGCCTCCTCAGCATAAACGAGGTGCTAGTTTCATCGAAGAATCGAACTTGCAGCATAAAACAACCAAATACCGAGGTCGGGGAAGGCCTAGGAAGACGGATCAAAAATACTGAAAGTACTACGTGATTAAAGCAATTGTTCATTTATTCTGGTAGGATATATCCTGACTATGTACATTAGAATAGTTGTTCATTCCTTTAACTGAAATACTATGGTAAACTACTTGTACGATATTTGTGATTATTGATTTGAATTGAGCAAAGGATTATGATTATGAGCCAGTTTATTTACTTGATAAATGCAGTATAGCACAGCATTGGAAATTCTAGTGGATGAAGATGCCAACTTCTGTTTATGTAGAGTTCTTCAAGCTGACATAAAGATCGTGTTCTACGAATGGATGATTATTGATGCTAGATTGTCTTTGTTATGTGATAAAATCGCCTTTATCTTTCTTGGTTTGATGTGAGATTGAAGAGTCAAAGCTAAACTGCAGATTTATTAAGTAACCTCCTGCTAAGTCCTCGTAAAAGAAAAAGAAAGAAAAAATAAATTCTTTGTGGCCAGCACAAATGGTATATAGCTGATGATTCTCTGCCTCAATATGCTGAGATTTTCCCCGTTTTTGTGTGCTTATAGAACAATTTGATTCTGATGGTGTGGATAGTTTGAAAGCTCAGTAGACAAACAAGTTGCTAAGAATGTGATCCTAGATATACATTACCTCATTGACCAAATAAGAAATTCCAATAGGTTTGTGGCGAAAGGATCAGCTATGAGTCAGCTTAATCTGACCTCTCCATAGGGAATAAAAAAGAGGGGGGGAAAACAATCTTGTAGGCGGACGAAAGTGACACTTTCCATTTGTTGGGCGTTGAAAATTATTGGTAGAATGGAATCTGTATGAATGTGAAATAACCTCTGAAAATTGCCATTTACTAACTTTCTTTTTCTCATGGATTTATTGTCCAAATTGGTATGCTGTTACCCAGTTATAAGTGCCAAATGTTCTGTTAGTTTTTAGAATAATTACTGAGAAACCATAACAGCATAATACAGGTCAGGGATTGGGTTCCTACTTCCCAGTGCAGCATAATTATGTTTTGTTCTTTATGCTTGTTCTTTGACAGTGAAAAGGCTATAGGCTGGAACAAATGCATGGAATAAACATCTTATGAACTCTATCCATGACTTCATATCTACATTCCAATGGAAAACTTCATAAAAAATCAATATGGTAATGATAAATAGATTTTTAGATACAGCATCCAATTAATTTTGTAGTTTTACATTTTAATCTTTTTTTTAAACATTTTAATCTAATCAGCATAACTTTAACAAATATCCAAAGGATGATGGACTTATCAGTTTGGGGGAAAAAAACATATATATGTGTGTGTGTGTGTGGTTGCATTTGTCTTTCTTGTCTCTAACAGGGTAACTTTTCATCAAAGTTTATTAAGGTAGATCTTTTGAGTTTTTTAACAGGTTGATATATGAAAAATTTTATAATTATGTTAAGAGAGTCATACTAATATACTTTGAAAATTCGAACCGTATGATATACAATATAATTTTCTCAGCATAATTATTGATTTACCAAAAACAAAAATGATAGGGAAACTATCAAGGGCAGAAATAATAGAATTTTTTTATCTAGTTTTGTAAAGCAATTGATCATAAAATATTCATGTAAGAAAATAATAGCAAGCAAAATATATAAGAAAATTTTATTGATCCATTAGGATATTATATCGTTTATTTTGAATGTTTTACAAATATAATACCATGTAATTTGAATGCTTATATAATATAAATCTTAAAGCACAAGTACCCTACTAGGACTATAAAAATTTTCAAAATATATATATTTAATAAATTATGTAAGAGAATATAGAAATTATTAATGATTAACCATTCATTCCATTGAAGTACGATTTTTTTTATATACAAAAAAATTCACTAATAAGAGAATATAAGAAATTATTAATGGTTAACAATTCATTCTATTGAAGTACGAATTTTTTTATATACAAAAAATTCACTAATAAACTACAATCCCATAAAATAAATTAAAATTTTTGCAAAATAACACACCTTGCGAATATTTTCTTATAATTGGTGAGGATATACTAAAAATTTAATGGAATACAAGCAAATTTTTTTTTTTTAAATTACTTAAGTTGCTTTTGCTAGTGGGGGCATGTGGGTAGATCTGCCATTGGTTTAAACTGTAAATATTATAATTAAATTATTAAAATATTAAAAAAATAAATTTTTATTATCCTCAATCTCTTAGTGAAATGTTTAAACACTGTAATTATATTATAGTAGTTTATAACTAGCCTATAAAAGTGAAAATCAAATCAAATCAAAGTTTGAAAAGACAAACAATATATAAATGCGACCCCACTTTGGCCGTAAAAGAACTAGAAAGCATGTGCAACGCACAATAAATGTGTGAGAGTTAGGAATTTATTGGGTAATGGCGTGTCAGAGTAAGATTCGACAGTCAAGATCTGCACAAGCTACCCACCCAAAATAGAGAAATATTTAGCTACACTTCTTTTCCTTGTAAATTTTATATTGTAAATTTTATATTGTAAATTAAATGTTATGAAATTTATAATATAAATTAATATAAATAAAATTTTATAAAATTTAATTTTAATTGTAGAGTTTACAAATAAAATTAAAAATCAAATTTATAGTAATATTTTCCTCCAAAATAAACCCAAAAAAAAATTTTTGCATAGCTCCACCAACCTAGGGTCCTATGAGCGAATTTTATGGGTGGACGGTATTATTTCCCTTTTGCTTTTTGCGCGACGGTGGGTAGTCACTATTATTGTTTGTTTTACAAACACACACTGGTCCCAGCCAAAAAAAAAAACACACACACACAGAGTTATTGTTTTTTCGATGTGAATTGTGTAAAATAATATGCAAATCAGTACGCAAATTATATAATTAGTCTCATTTTATTCTCAAAAATATTTAGAAAGGAAAAAGAGTGATACAAATTCACTGACGTGATAAAATTATATTAAATTATTCGTCACTAATTTTAGATATTTGAATAAATTTCATTCTTTCCGTGATAAATTTAGTGACACATTAATGATATTTGCTACATTATCATTCTTATGGAAATAACAGATTTTTTTCACTTTAATTTTCTGTCAAATTAATATATTTTGTACTCAACAATTTATTTATATTTTGTTTAGTTTTTAAAAAACGTGATTGAAGAATATTAAATTTCTCATAAGGAATTATATATCCTATAAAAAAAACTTGAAAATTTGAAAGTATTTAAAAAATAAAAGTCTACGAATTAATTAATTTGACTTAAAAAACCGACAATAGAAACGGAAAGATGTGTGTAGAGTATAAACTATTGTCCAATAAAAAAAAAATGAGTCCATATAGTCTAATGAATTGAGCTTTTTCCCAAGTCAAAACTTTCTAAAAAGCCATTTGATCCCTCAAATTTTAAAATCCGCCACTAATTGTCCTTTTTTTATATAGAGGTTGGAACGTCAAGTTACAAGAAAATCATTATAGTTCTCCTTAACCCTTATCATCTTGCCACCATTATTGCTTCAAAATTTCATCAATTTTGTTTTACAACAGTTTTCTATCAAATTCGGAATAGGCCTCTAGCAATTGCAATTTGCAAGTGAAACACAGATACCGCCACAAATAATGTAAATACTAAAACAAAAATTATTTAAAGTTAAATGCCACAATTGTTTGACATGTTTTTGTTGATTATATAAAACAGTTCATTTTTTACTATAAATTGCACCTTCAATTATAAAACTCATTCTTTTAAGCACTAGGAGTAACTTAAACACATCCTGTGATTGGAGGTTCTTGGCTCAAATATTAACACCTACAATTAAAGAAGCCAATACTATGGACAAAGAAAGGCATCAACGAAAGAGAAAAGATCAGATGTCTCGATGGAAAAGAAAGGAAGCAATCAAACAGCTTGTATAATTATTTGATAAAAAAAATAATCTTACAAATAATCGCTCACATTTTATATTTATTTTATTTATTTTTTTTATATTTAAAATGGTATATTTTAATTTCTCACAAATTCAAAATATATTATTTTAGTCTCTTAACATATGTACATATGTATTTTATTCTGAAATATTTATATGTGTATCATATTTAACGCCAAAATTGATAATACATACCTTTAAATTCTAAATTGTCTAAAAATGAAGAGGGCTTGAGCTGTTAGAGTAAGGGGTGGCGGAAGAAAAGTGGTAGGGGAAGGGAATAGGGGTAGTGATGATAGGTGAGAATTTTGGGGTGGTAATAGAAAAGATTTTAGATAGTGTTGTTTAGTATTCAAAATTTATAAGTTGTCAATTTTGCCTGTAAAAAATGATATAACATTCGATACACATATAAATATTTTAAATCAAAATATGTCCGTAATTATATTGAGGAACTAAAATGATACGTTTTGAATTTATAGAAGATTAAAATGTATTATTTTAAATGTGAAAGATTAAAAAATAATAAATATAAAATATGAGAAATTATTAAAGTAGTTTTCCCTTGTTTGATCTAGTTAAATGTTAATAGGTTTTTTTTTTCACCATATTTGAGTTTTATTG
Source organism: Cinchona pubescens (assembly GCA_025175665.1). Lineage (NCBI taxonomy): Eukaryota > Viridiplantae > Streptophyta > Magnoliopsida > Gentianales > Rubiaceae > Cinchona > Cinchona pubescens. Next base: position 4,240,573 of record JANKKI010000064.1, read on the forward strand.
TTTCAATTGTTTTCAATCAAATCATTGTTGTGTATATTTTCATTATAAAAAAAAAAAAGTGAGATTTTCAGAAAACAACCGATCCTAAATACAAACTCCACCAAAAAAGACAAAAGTAAGAGAAAAATATGGTCAGCAAATTGGGACTCATTCAATTCCTTTCCCATCCTATGATGTGATCTATCCTTCTATTTCGTTGGACACAAATGAGGGACTAGAATCATTAGATAAGGTTCACCCCCCGAGACGCAAAGCCTCATTCATGCACTGATTTCATGTACGAGGACCTCGTCTTTTAGACGGAAAATATTTAGCGATTTTTTATTTTATTTATAAATTTTATGGTTAAGATTATATTTTTTAAAATTTAATTTATATTATAAATTTTATAAATAAAATAAAAAATTATTGTACCATCTATCTAAATATTTACTCTTTTAGTATTATAAATTCTGGCCACCATAAAAATTTGAAAAACAAAATTAAAGAAAAAGGTTCTGACCATGAATTTGAAAAATTTAGAATAGGACCATACACATTGAGGTCATCTGATGCGCTGTTGTACTCCTAATAATGTTTATCCACAAAAATTTTCAACAAAAAAACAAAACCGAAGAAATGAAAAATAATTTATTTATAATGCGTTTTTGTGACTTTTTCTTCTCTTATTATTATAAATTCACTCCCCTTTCTAAATCAAATTTTAAATATTTTTAGATTCATGAACATAAGACATGGGGAAAAAAAAAAGTAAGTACAAGTTATCTCTAGAATAATCTATATTATATTTTTGCAATGACGTGTGCTTTAGGTGAACATCTAAAATTAATAAACAGAATTTGGAATTGTTCTTTAAAGTACTCGAACAAGTAAGTTTAAGTGCGGTTGAAAACAAAAATTTGAAGTTCACAAATGTTTTGTCACTTTTGACTTTCAATCATGTTGAAAAGCACCAAAAATTACTTTTTAGCATAGAGAAACGAGGTGTATTTCTCCAAAAATATATATATATTTGCTGAGTTGTTAAGAAATAAAAACATCAACATCCTATATACTAGTAGTTGTATTGTGTGGCTCAAATTGCAAACGTACGTGCACCAGTCACACTTCTTTCTGTTGAAAACTGAAAAGATATTTGGTTTAATTTGGACATTAGAAAATAATTAAGTAAATTTGATTTTGAATCCCACATAGAGATTTAGTAGTTACGATTAACTTTTACGTAATTCTATTTATGTCAGCTGATCTCATTTATTTTATAAGATTCAATCTACATCTCAAATTTTACAAATAGAGATCAAATAGTGGGTCTACCTAATTATTTGCCTTTAAACCTTACATTATGTGACAGATTAATGAAACTTTATGGTCTGAAATGCCTTATTAAAACTAGGAAAAAAGAATATTTTAGTTCTTTATCTTTGTTAAGACGTGAAATAAGAATATATAAAATTTAAATTTAACAAGAATGCATGTAGGAATAAAATAGAGATTAGTATCTGAGATGAATAGATACCCATAAGTGAAAATTTTAAATATCTAGGTTCAATTCTTCATAGTGATGGTGATATACATCGAAATGTTACGCATCGGATACAAGTGGATTGGATTAAATGGAAAAAGGTATCGGAAATATTATGCAACCACAAAATTTTTTTACGATTTAACGGTAAATTTTATAGAACGACAATTAGACGAACGATGCTTTATGGGTCAGAATGTTGGATAGTGAATTATACACATGAGCAAAAGATGAAAGCAGTAGAAATACGAATGTTAAGATGGATGTGTGAGTATACTCGATGAAAAAGATACGTAATGAGCATATTGGTAATAAGATTGGAGTAGCACCTATAGATTAGAGTAGTACCTATTGATGAGAAGATAAAAGAACACGCTTAAGGTGATTAGGTCATGTGTTAAGGCGACCAATTTTCTAATAAATGCCCCTATCAGACGAATAGATTTGAAGGAGAGTAATCAACATAAGAGGAGTAGGAGAAGACTAAAAAAGATTTAGCAGGTAACTTTTAAGAAAGATATAACCCATCTAAGAATTAAGGAGGATATGATCCATGACAGAACGCAATGGCGTAGCAAAATTTATGCAGTACTTGGTGGGAATAAAACTTGGTTTGTAGGCGTGTTTCAATTTGACACCTTGCATATCAGAACAAACCAATTTAATCTTTCATTTTTCAAAATATTAGCTAATCTAGGAATTTTGACAAAAAAGATGGATAAATTAAAGGTGCAAGTACATAAATATTACATGGCCGTTAAAATACAAACATATTATGGTCTCAAAGTCTTATTCCCTATCATCCCTAATATTTTTTTTTCCTTTTTTCACATTTCCCTACCTTAATTTTGTCTTTCTTTTTCAAGCAATTTTCAATGACAAAAATCAATAAAGTAAATTTCATCATTTTCATTTATTTAACCTCGTAACCATTTGTGTTTAAAAGCCACATAATATTTACATAGACTCTACTGTGAACTTGTCTAATGTTTTGGTTAAAAGTCCTACATTGACTAACATTTTAAAAAAATGAGAGTCTAAATTGACTTGTTATGATACATAAAATATCAAATTGCAACGTACTCAAAAGATAAGGGATCAAAATGATCTTTTTTCCTTAAAACTATAAATACCATATATATTGGTAATACTCATTGATTTTTTTTTTTTTCCGGAAGATATGACATTTGCTAAATAATTTAGTTATAGCATTCAATTATGGAATATTCATCACTTCTACTTTTAAGGGTGTAGCAAATATCTTAGGGAAGTTCAATCAAAATGGACAAAACTATCATGTGCATTTGAGGCAAATGGAAAATCCTCGCTTACCTGCTTTCTATATGCTTTAAGCTTATTTGAAATGAGTAGATTTTTTCCAAATTTATTATTGAGATATTACAAAAAATGAAAGATAACAAAGGCAATACTAACATAAAGGATGAGATAGTAAAAATAACATAGGAAAATACTAATAATATAAAATTTTAATTTTTATGTCACCAAGCAAATTTTTTTTATCAATTCTTTATTTCATAAAAACAACAATTTTCTTGTCTGAAAATATCTAGGCTTAACTCTACTTTGCATCCCAAACTTGTATCAAATTCTCAGTTCGCACTTTGAACTTTTTTTTGACATTTTGTACTCCGAACTGCCTAAATCTTTCTACTTTAATCCAAAATGCAATTTCGTCAAAAAATTTAACAGTTGTAGGGCACATGTGCAACTCTCTATTAAATGCAAGAGACAATGAAAAGGCCTAACTCCAGTTTGTACCCTAATTTGTACGGGATTCTCACATTGTACTATAAACTTTTTTTGGTTAAATCCAAAATGTGATTCTGTCCAAAAATAACGGTTGTAAGGCGCGTGTGCAACACTTTCCATTAAGTGCAAGTGACCAAAAACTCACTAAAGATTAGAAATTTAGTGGTGGTTAGCAATCCAAATTAAAATTTTTCCCTCTTTTGACTAAAATTTTGGGTTGAAAAATAGTCTCATTTCCTCTTATTCACTCATTCCCTCTCAACACTCATTTTTTCATCCTAAACTACCCCTTATAAATTCTAATTGAGTTATATTGAATTATTTTGGAAAACTAAAATTTGGGGTGAAATTAAAAAATAAAAAAATAATTTCTTTCCCAACCACTCATCATCTTCCTCCTCCTCCTCAACCACAACCACTATCCCTAACTCTCCACCCCATCCTTGCAACCTCACCCCAACCTCGCACCATCCCCCAACACTTTCTTCCAACTTCCAAATCCGACACCCCCATCCTAGATCTGCCCCATCCTACCACCCCAACCCATACAACTTCCCCTCCCTAGCCTTGTCGAACCTCTACCATCTATGTCTCCCCATTCCTGAATCCCCCATTTACCCAGCATCTCTTCCACTCCAAGTACCCCTACCATCCCCTGCATTTTTTTTTCTGATTTTTTTTTATTTTTTGTTTTTTAAAGTTTTCTTTTTTGAATATTTTGTTCAACTTTTTTTTTCTTTTCTATTCACAATTTTTTCCCTTTTATGAATTTTTTTCTTAATTTTTCATTTTGTTCTTTTTTTAGTTTTTATAGTCATTTGTACTTAACGGAGAGTGTTGCACACCCTACAACTATTATATTTTTTGACGGAATCACATTTTAGACTTAAGTGAAAAAACTTAGATAGTTCGGGGTACAAAGTGTCCCAAAAATATTTAGGGTGCAAAGTGAGAATCTGGTACAAGTTGGGATGCAAATTAGAGTTAGACATTTTTATGGTCACTTGCACTTAACGGAGATTGTTGCACACGCATCCTATAACCATTAAATTTTTTGACGGATTTGCAAAGTGTCCGAAATAAAGTTTAGAGTATGAAGTGAGAATCCGGTACAAATTGAAGAGTGCAAAATAGAGTTAAGCCAAATATCTAAATACCTCTCGATCAAATGGCAACGTACCATGTTTAAAGCTAATAAATATCACAACTAAATAGCTTATTCGAGATAGAATAGGTATACACATATAATAGTATTAATATGACTGTCACCCGTTCAACCTAATAAATAAAGAGTCGATCCTTACATTAAAGTGAGTTGGGCTGAATTTGGGTCTAAATGTTAAGTCCATTAAATTGTGAGTCGACTTTGGGATTTATTAAGTTTGGCTCGATTAAATCTCGGTCCGAATATATATATATATTGTATCCTAAATTAAATAATAATATTTCATGTTGATAATAGTTAATGATTCTAATATGCTATTAACTTAATTAAATTCGGGTAACTAAAAATAATAACTCAACATCATTAGTCAATTTATCTGAAATGTTGTGACTCCATGATATAGTTAATAGTTGTTTATTGACATAAATAGTACATACTATTTCACATTGCGTTGACCGGGTGTAAAAAATAAAATTTTAACAAATTAAACTATAAAATTTTTTATTGGTTAATGTGAACTTACGTGGCAGAAATGATCACCGTCAAGCACAGCAAGGTTCATCTCCCTTTAGGTTAGGACCGACTACAACAAGCTCACGACCTATTAAATCCCGAAACTCGAATAATTTTGTGATTCGAGTATGAGTTTCATTTTTGTGAATTTAAACTGGCTCGATTAAGACTCAAAACCCAAATAAATTGATGAGTTGAGGTTGGACCCGACTCACAAAACCTAATTGACATCTCTACGTATTAACACACAATTTTAAATGGATAATGACGAGGAAATAAGGTATGGCCAAACTAACAAGGGTAAAATGTAATTTATCCCCTTTGGTTTGCTAAATGAGCATCTTACCACCATATGTTTTGGAAATATGCAACTTACCATATTGTGCTCTCTTTTTTTTGGCAAAATGAATGAATCATAATTTTGATAGTCATGCGTCTATAGCGCATTTGAAATTATTTAAAAAATGAATTAGCATTGAAATAAGACTTGAATTAACTTTTTTCTACCCTTGGATCCAAATACTACCCTTTCACCCCCATATCAGCCACCTCCTGTATATCCCGCCCCAACTACCCTCTTCTACTCACCATTCTCCTCCTCTTCCCATACTAGACACTGTCACCACTATCCCAACCGAGCCATCTTTCCTTTCTTATAAACTCGATCTGCCTTGCAACAATGCTATCCTCTCTACTGTCAAGGTTACTGGAGGGAAAATCGAGGGTAGGGGAAGGAGATCAAGGAGTGAGAGAGGGAATCAGGGATTAGAGAAGGAGATTGAGAGTGGGGTATGAGAGATATGGAATGGGAGGAAAAGATTAAAGATGGGGGTGGAGAGAGGTTGGGTAGGGTGATTGAGGAAAAGAAGAAGTGGCCGTAAAAGGGAAAAGGGAGGAAGAATTATGATTTTTTGTTTACAATTTTACTCTTTTGTACAAACATGTTTTCAATTTAACCCCAAGAATTTGACAACTTTATTTTACCCCACATTTCAAACCATAAGGAGGTAAAAATGCTAATTCAACAAACTATAGGAGCATAAAATGCATTTTGCCCATGAACATCTTATGTCTTTATCAATCAAAATATGTATGTGGTGTACTTGCATATTAAATATATGGAAAGTCTTACATGGATCCGATCTATGGCATAGTATTATAGACCTATTGTTCATATTAAATCACATCATTTCAACATCATCCTACTGAATGATGTGTCTTGACAATGACCAAGAGGTACATGGTGCTATACTATAAATCCGGTCTATATAAAAATTTTCCTTGGATATAGAAGCAATGCCACAATATTAAGTTCCTTTTTTCGGATGCGGGTCATAAATAATTATAGAGGTGATTATTCGAAACAACGTTTGTTTAACAAAAAACTGTTCAAAACACTCTGTTCTTATGACTAGTTTTTCATTATTCTTTAAACAATGGTTTGCAATCATTGTGCCTTAAACACGTTTTTGAGTTACTTTTTTATCTCACATATATTACATCTCAAATAATAATATTATTTCAAATAATATTTAAAATAATAACCGTCCAAATGGATATATTGGATCCATGTTTCAAATATAATGAACACTGGCTTCATTTTAGCATCTATTATTCTATCATTTAGAAAGGTATTGGAATGCCAACAGTGATCGTCTCCGATGATAAGTAATGTGACTAAACTATCAAAAAATTTAAAATTCGACTCTTATTACTCTTAATTCCTTGTTTGGTAAGTGATTTACAAAAATTACTGTAAGTTGCTAAAATATGCACTGGTGCCATATTCTAGCGCTGGAGAAAGATAGATAACCTAACGTCTTCCTAATTTTTTGGCAAAAAAAGAGAATATTATTGAAATAATTATTATAATATTTTCTTATACATGTAATGTATCTGAGGTATAAAATAATTAAAATATGTGTTAAGAAATAATTGTAAAATATTTTATTTGATAAATAGTGAATTATATGTTAGTGTTCAAACGGATCCAATTCTTTTGCGTGATCGTCGATTTAAAAAAACTGAAGCAATCACGAAAAACTGCTATTCATCAAAAGGACAATGGTACCCCACAAAAATTAATTAATGGACAAAAAAATACCCCACAAAAATTAAATATAATAGACGTGGCGGACTTTTTCCCGGTCCGGTCCCATTGGTAACTGGGATGTGGCCATGACGATTCCTGCGAGATTTTTACACCAACCCTTAATTAGGAACGGAATCATGATGATATGGACTGATTGACATATTCAATTGGCGTAATTTCTCAATTTCTAAAAGGGTTAATAGCACCAAACCCTGAACTACATCTTTAATTGCGCTTTACTTATTTAATTCATTTTATTTGTACTTAATCCCTTATTTTTTGTATGAGAGACAAAAATAATCATGTTAAGTAATTATTTTTTCTTTTCTTTTTTCAACTATTTTTTCTCACTTTTTTTTTTTCTCCTTTGCCCCTTCTTTCTTTTTCTTCTTTTATTTTTCTGTTTCTCTTTTCTCGCTTGCCATTAGCTACTTCTTTTGTTCTAGTATACATATTTGTATACTTAAAATAAAATTTTTAATTTTCTTTAACTAATATTAATTTTTTATCTTTATTTATGTTTTAATTCTTATTATAAAGACAATTTATATTTGATATATTAATAAAGTATTTTTATTTAAAATTAAATTATACAAACATTTATAAACAAATTACATCTATAATTAGTCAACTATAGATGTTTAATAAATGAACAAATTAATCAATTAGTAATATTTTTATTTGTTTTTTTTACATTGATAAATTATTAACCCTTATTTTATTTTTATCTATTTATTTGAATTTTTGAACTAATATTTGATTTATTAAGACTCAAAATTTTGAATTATTGAAACTCTAATTTCTTTATATGTATTTAAATATTTTAATTAATATTTTTAATACACTTTGATATAACTAACATTTATTCTATTATAAAGAAAATTGTAATGAATTTACAACAATAAAATTTAAGAAACACATGAGTTATAAACCAAAAAAAAAAAAAAGAATTAGTTGAATTTTTTCCTTTTTTCTCATACCAATAGGTAATTCGTTTCCTATGCTGTTATTAGTTGTATAATTAGGACCATATAAACTTTTTAATTTGATTTAACTAATTTTTTATAACTCATTTGTTTCATAAATTTTAGCATTGCAAATTTATTCCAATTTTCCTTTATAATAGAATATATGTTAGATATATCAAAGTGTATTTAAACTATTAATCAAATTATTTAAATACATATAAGGAAATTAGAGTTTTAATAATAAAAAATTTGAGTCTCAATAAATCAAATATTAGTTTAAAAATCCAAATAAATAGAAAAAAATAAAAATAAGGGCTAATAATTTATCAATATAAAAAAACAACAAATAAAAATATTACTAGTTGATAAATTTGCTTATATAGTTGACTAATTATAAATCAAACTTATTTATATATGTTTTTTTTTTATAATCTATATTTTAATTTAGATAAAAATACTTTTTCAACATAATAGATATATATCCTCTTATAATAAGAATTAAAAAAATAAACAAAGACAACAAAATAAATAATTATTTAAAGAAAATAAAAAAAATTATTTTAGTGTACATAATATTTAGCAGTACGAAGGAAGTAGCTAATGGCAAGCGAGCAGGGAGAAAAAGAAAAAATAAAATAAGAAAAAGTAAGGAAGGGAAAAGGAAAAAATGTGGGAAAGAATAGTTAGAAAAAGAAAAACAATTACTTAGCAAGGATACTTTTATCCAATGATAAAAAAAAAGGGATTAAATACCTATAAAATGAGTTGAAAAAGGCAAAGTGCAACTAAACGTCTAGTTCAAAAGGGTGGTTTAAGCCATCATTGAAATATTATAATTTAAATAATAATATTATTTTTTAGAATGTGATGTATATAAAATTAAAATTATTAAAAAACATAATTAAGGAAAATTTCAAAAATTAGTTGAGAAAAATGTTCCGTGAACATAAATTTAATTATGAGCAAAACTATCATGTCAAATTTAACTTTGATATGGAACAAATTCAGAAATATAATCGTGAAGTAATTTTTTTTTACAACTACAAAAATAAATTATATAAAATGTGAAGATTTTATATAAAGTATTTATTTTAAAGTTGTAAAGATTATGAAAAGATGATTTAGATTTGACAAAATCCAACTCGTCCAAAAATAAATTCTCATATACTCGTTCTGTTTCGAATCAGATTCATTTATAACCCTAATTGGATGCAACCGAAACATTCATAGCCTTTTCATATATAGATGAGTGGAAGTGGACCTTTGATTTCCTTGGACCACGCAAGAATTGGGAAATCAATATATAGACCAATAATTGCTTAGTATAATTAGAACAAGCAAGTTTTGGTTTTTGGAATGTTTGTTGAAGGTTTGAAGGAAGAATCCAACGACCATAAGAAGCAATTCTCCATAGGGATTCTTTGTAGCCTTAGCACATAGGAGAAAAAATAGAAGTTTTTTATATATATATATATTTTTAAAATCTAATTGGATCCCTTTTTTTTAAAACAACACGTCTATTCAAAATAACAAACAAAAATCATTGATACAAAATTTATTGATATGTTATTAAATTTAAAAAAAAAATCTGATAAACAAATCTAAAATCAGTGTTAGACATATAATTTTAAAAAGTAATTTTGTAAAGTATTTTAATTTTTAAAAATTCTTTGTTGTTATTAAAAAATTCGGGGTATAAATTAATGTCAATACTTTTTATAAGTGGCAATTCTTGGTCTTACCAAACTAGTAGTACTAATCTTGTGTATGGAGCCAGCCATAACAGTTCTCCCTATTTTCTTTACTTGTTAAAATACCTAGCTGTCTTCTTGCGAGGCTACTTAGGGGAGGACTATCTCAAGAGCCCTTTTGCTTCTTAGGACAAATTCCTCAACGAAAAAGAAGTAAAGGGGTTCTCTTCCTTTCTCCAAAATCGACTAAGAAATGGTCAGTCTAATTTTCTGGTTTCATTTTTGTAATTTTTCAGAAATGTTATGATTTTCAATCTGAATTTTTCTTTCCTGATCTGCCAAAAGGGTTGTCAAATTTGGTAAAAGATTGATTTTTCATGGTAGATTTGTTTATTTATTTATTTTTAAATATATGGACATTTCTGCTATTGTTGTTTTAAATGTGCTTTGTCTTGAGATATACTTTTGTGGAGCTGGTAATTGAACTATTTTTTCTTTTTGTGAAAAAAAAATTACTTTAATGGTTTTTTTATAGTACATCTTCAAATTCTTGACTGGTATGTTAAATTTTCATGACCTGCAACAATTACGCTCAAAAGATATTAGCGTTCAGTTTTTTATGTGAGATCTGATTATTCTTTATCTGATTTTATATAGCTCCTCTTTCAGGTGATTCTAGCCAAAGGTTTTGTGTAATGTCGAATACGAAACTATTCTGCTTTTGATCAATGTCTTCTGTCAATTCAACAATTTATAATTAGCCAAGTTTCTTATTGCTTAGCTGGAATTATGTAAATCATTAGCTTCGATTTTCTTGTTGAAGCAAGTAGAGAACTAGTCACAAGTAGATCTGATGTTGTTTTTGTGGTTTGGAGAGGCAAACAATTTATTACATCACAATAGGTCTTTCGTGCCAAGAATTAGTAAATCTCAATAGTTCGTCTTATGAATCATATTAAAAAGTTCTAAAATTTAAACCTCTGAAGGACGAAAGGGTACTTGAATACGTATTCTTAGCCGTTAGGCTTAAATTGATGTGCTTGTAAAGGGTGATACTGATACTGAATTGTTACAACCGTTAGGCTTAAATTGATGTGCTTGTAAAGGATGATACTGATACTGAATTGTTACATCACAGCATACGCAGTTCCAGGAATTCTTCACTGAATATGGTGAAGCAAACCAATATCAAATTCAAGAGGTGGTTGGGAAGGGAAGTTATGGTGTTGTTGCAGCTGCCGTTGATACACACACTGGGGAGAAGGTAGCCATAAAAAAGATAACTGATGTTTTTGAGCATGTTTCTGAGGCCACCCGAATCCTTAGAGAAATCAAGCTTCTTAGGTTGCTCAGGCACCCAGATATTGTAGAAATTAAACATATAATGTTGCCACCTTGTCGGAGGGAGTTCAAGTAAGATATATTTGTGGTTTTCGAGTTGATGGAAACTGACCTTCACCATGTTATTAAGACAAATGATGATCTCACTCCCGGGCACTTTCAGTTTTTTTTGTATCAGCTACTAGATGCATTAAAGTATATGATTCAGGTTTGGCTGTAAGCTTTTGGTGGTGCTTACCATAATTTCAGTTTATATCTTGGTGCCACTTCCTAACTTGACCGCTCTTTTTGCAGCAAATGTGTTCCATCGAGATTTGAAGCCAAAAAACATCCTTGCCAATGCAGACTGCAAGTTGAAGATTTGTGATTTTGGCCTGGCTCGTGCATCATTTGGTGATACACCATCAGCAGTATTTTGGACTGTACGTGTCTTTTTGTGCATTAAAGTAGTGCAGACTTCCGCTAGTTTAATAGGATTAACATTTGATCTGTTTTGTTCTGATATTCTACAAGTGGTATCCTACCTTAAATGAAGAAACAGCTTTACACTTTGAAGACATAGGATTTGTTATGAATGATATATCCTCAATACTTAATTTTGTTAAGTTTCATAATTTTAATTTCTTATTAGTAGTTTCTTACTCGTTTGTTGGTTATTTAAAGGATTATGTAGCAACTCGATGGTATCGTGCTCCTGAACTCTGTGGGTCATTTTTCTCCAAAGTAAGTAACTACATTCTGTCAGTAAGATTGTATGGATACGTCTACTAGCCAATCTCCTGATCCTATAGTTTGTTTCTGTATCTTCTTTAAGACAATACCTTTGTTGATTTTTCTGGTTGAAAAGTCAAATGTCTTTGCACTTTGTATAGATCTTTAGGGTTCAAGTTAAAGTATTCCCAAAACCTCATATGCTATCGAAATATCTTCCCACTGTAAGATTAATTTATATTTCTGCAAATACTGCATCTTGGAATTTTTTAAATCAGTTAGGTCCTTTATACCAGTTCTCCTTTTGAAGATTAATTGAATTTTTTCCTTTAATATTACTGTTTGTTCCTTACTTAACTTCTGTCATCTTTTTGCTAGATGGTAACCCTTACTGCTTTATTCTATGGGTTGCAACCCGTGTCTTGAATGGTTACCTACAGTAGAGTGACAGTTATTCAAAACTGTATGGAGGATAAATGCAAAGAAAAAGACCAAAGGGTCTATCTATACAGTATAAAAATATTTTATCTATTTCTGTTTCATACAAATCACAAGCATTAATACATGTAGCTCACACTAGTAGACAGAGCCTTTTTGAGGATGACTTTTCTCTTTCTTCTTTGCACCACAAGGATCTACTTATTAACTTAAGGGCATGAAGTTTCTGTAATAACTGGTTTAATTGTTAATCTTTCCTATAACTTGCTTATGGTGTTGATTTGTTGCTAACTAAAGTATGTCTAACCTAATTAATTTGCTAAGTAATTCATTTAGTTTGGCCCATGGAATTGATACTTTTTGTTGAGTTACCAACTCACCTCAAAACTATTTAAACACCAGCGCGCCAACAAAATTGGGCCAGATTCTTTTCAAGAGGGCCACCAGGCACATGCAAACTATGAGGGGGCGGATTTAATAAATCACCTTGGACCTTTTGGTTTATAACCATTAAGTTGTACTTCAATGCTTAATCTTTGCTTAATGGCATGCTCCATGGCCTTCCTTTTCATGTCGTTTGACCTATTTCATTCTTTAACCCCGTAATATGCAATGTTTCTTATCTTCTGTGAATATTAATTCATGGATGGTAAAGCAATCTATGTTACGTATCCATTCTAGAAAGTTTTGCAATCAAGTCCTAGTGAGATTATGTAATAAAATCTTCCCAAACAAGTAAATGGTTTTTAATCATGTGATAATTTACATATATAATATTCATGACCACTTTTACTTCTCTCAGTTACATGGTCAAATTCTGAACTGCAATGGAACATAATGACTTAGAATTTCTTATTGAATTGAAGCTTAAAGCTATTTCCTGGATTTGTCAATGTTTGCTGGCACTCATTATTGTTGTTGTTGTGTGTGGGAGAGAGAGAATGTGTGTGTCGTGTGTGAGAGAGAGAGAGAGAGAGAGAGATCTTATGTGTGCTGATTATTATAGCGGAAGAGAATAAATTTGTCATCAATTAAAGTATGAAAGTTTGTCTTTTTTCATTTCCTGTTATATACATTTAACAGTTTCAGTTTGTCTATTATTTCGTAACATGTAACTTTTGCAGTATACCCCTGCTATCGATATATGGAGTATAGGATGCATATTTGCTGAAATGCTTTTGGGGAAGCCACTGTTTCCCGGAAAAAATGTGGTTCACCAGTTGGATATCATAACTGATCTGCTTGGCTCTCCTTCTGCTGAAGCCATTGCAAGGGTTTGTTATCTGTTTGTTAATTTTGTTGGCAGTAGTTGTAAGTTTTACTTTATTACGTCTAAGAGTGCTATATGATTTTCAAATAATTCGTGCATCCATGATATTTTCAGATAAAAAATGAAAAGGCCAGAAGATATTTAAGTAGCATGAGAAAGAAAGCACCAATGCCACTGTCGAAGAAAGCATCCCAAATGCCGACCCACTGGCTCTTAAATTGCTGGAGCAATTGATTGCATTTGATCCCAGAGATCGTCGATCTGCTGAAGAGATAAGCTTTAGTAAAAGCAAATATTTAATGTCAAACTCGATATTTTAGTGACAGTATTGTTAACTTAACAAATATAGTTTACTGATATCTGTGAAATATATTCCTGCAGGCCTTGGCAGATCCATACTTTTACGGCTTGGCAAATGTGGAAGAGGAACCATCCACTCATCACATATCAAAATTTGAATTTGCTTTTGAAAGGAGAAAGTTGACAAAAGATGATGTAAGAGAGCTAATATACAGAGAGGTACGAGCATAGCAATAGATCTTCTTTGATGTATTTTTCTCTGTTATCAGTACTTACTCTGATCCTGATCTAAGGAAAACAGATCTTGGAGTATCATCCCCAGATGCTCCAGGAGTATCTTCTTGGCGTGGATCACACTAGCTTTATGTATCCCAGGTTGGGCCTTTCAGCTCCTAAATAATTCCCACTGACTATCCATCTATTTCTGTCTGTTATTTTCCGTACGTATATAGTTATGTCAGCACTCTTTTATTTTTGTTACTTTCATGGTACTCTTTTACCTGTCACAAATAAAATAGCCCACTCTTTTGGTAATAGTCACACAGTTTTTCTGTGTTTATTAATATTATTTGCTCTGTTTGGATGAGGTTTTGTTTTTCAATTATTCTTCAAATAATTTTTTGCAATCATTCCGTCAACACGTTTTCTGACAGCACACAACCTTTTATCTCACATATATCACATCTTTTCAGGTTGCTACAGTAATTATTCCAATAATATTCTAAATAATGGCTGTCCAAACAGAGCCAATACTTTTTTTTTTTTCTTTTTTTTTTCCAAATTTTATATTTGGATTGTGTGCCCAATTAAACCTGTGGAGTCCTCAGGGGTTGGATGGTCTAATTTGGTAATAAAATGCCTAATTGAGACTTGAGTAGGTATTTAAACCGATAGGGGTTATCATATACTGTCAGTTCGGGTTTGGTAAAGAGAAAAGCATGTCTGCCTGACCCACTAGCATTTCTACTGTATTATTTGGCTATAGCCGTCGTTGTAGACCTCCTGCTCTCATTTGCGTTTTTCAAATGGCTGGTTCTCGAGTAAAATGGCTTGTAAGTGGGAGCCACTGTGTATAAACCTAATCCATTGCATGTGCTAGCTAGGCTGCATCTTCCTTCTGAGCAACTTCTATGATGGAAGGGTTTAGTCATGTTCATACATTGAGATGTCAAAAAGCATTTTTAACTTATATAGGCTGTTTTCAGACAAACATTGAGTTTCAGTACTGAAGCTTTACTACCATCTAAGCCACGTAACCTGATCTGTCAGATGATGTTAAATGGTGATGACCGATGAGCTAGTCTCCTTTTTAAGTAGTTGAACCTGGAAATTCATTTTTAATATCTTTCACAATGGAACGAATAACCATAATATTAGATCTTCCCATACATTATAGACTGCAAGTTACAATATTTATTATGTCTTTCCATTTGTAGAAGGTTTTGCCTTGAATTTTTGTTCCTTTGGCTATGACGCTATTTATGCTTTTCTTTCCCTTTATGAATTGCTTTTAGGGATAAAGTTGCAATAAAATTGTAAAATACCTTGACCTTTTAATATAACCCCCCCCCTAGAATGGGTGTAGGCTGGTGGTAATTGAGTTGCTTAAGGCTGACTATGCCCCTTCACACTATGATGTTGCATGTTTTTCCGGTTTTTACTGAACTATGCTTGTGTTATCTCCTGGTAACCTCTGCTGGAAATTGATATTTGTTAGAATATCAGTTGACGTCTATGTCTTTCAGTGGGATTGAACAATTTAAGCGGCAATTTGACCATCTTGAGGGACACTTTGGTAAAGGATTAAGAAGGCTTCCACTACTGAGGCGGTATGCCTCTTTGCCCAGGTGAGTGTTCTGCATGTGTAAAAATATAATGTTGAATGTGTGTGCAACAAGAAGTTCCCTTTTCAGGACCAGCCTTTTTCTTCACACATCTGTTATCCACAGGGAGAGGGTCTGTGTACCCATAGATGAGGATCCAGACCAGAAGGATGAATTTGAAAGGCATGCAATGGATGCTGTTGCACGTACTTGCCTCTTGAGCCCTCCAAGATCACAGGAGAACAAAGAATCAGAATCTGCTAATTTTAGTATGGTTGCTTTGCCCAATTGCCGTAGTAGACCATGCTATAGTGCACGTTGTATATTAAGAAGTTCTAGTATTAGTGCTTCCAAGTGCATTGAAGTTAAAAGTGGCGGTTGTGAGGTAAGTGTCCTATAACCTTGTGATGTATGGAAAAAGCTATTAAACCAGTTCAAAAACAGGATGTGGTAGTGCAATGGTGCTTTAGTAAAGCATGTGCAAAAAAGCAGAAAACATCATTCTTCACTACAAGAAGCCTATGTCCCCCATATTTATTTATTTTCTCCAATCAGCAAGGGCTGGAGCAATCCGCATCTTTTCCTATTTTCCTCCTCCACTCTTTATTCTGGGAGGGGAGGGAGCCGCGTTGTTGTTGATTTTTTACTTCTCTGTTTAAATTCAAAGTTTTGCAGAGAGGGATTCAAATCTGAGCACGAGGAGAATGATAGTTCTAACCTTTGGTTTCTTGTCTTATCTGTATTGCCCCTAGGATACACTTTCCAAGCAAAGTATGAACGGGATCGGCGGATTGTCGGAGAAGGTGCCAGCTTTGTATGCTTGAATTCATTGTGGGCGGTTAGATTTGTGAGCTGATGTCTCACATGTGAGATTCTGTAGTTTATTGATGATGTAGTACTATTGATTTAACCTTTTTCATTGTTGTTCAACTGTCGAGAATCATTCTGTTGTAACTTAAATATATCACACCACACAGATCTGTATATGAACTTTAGTATTGTTTTCCTGTCTTAGCTTATATACTAATTGCTGCAGCACCATGCACTAGATGAAATGATCATTGAGCTATTGCAATTGATCCTAGCTTATATAATATACTGTCGTAGGTAGAAAGACCTAGCTATTTGTAAATTAATACTGTAGAATGCAAAAGTAGTTATATTAATTTCTGTTCTGATAGGTATATCCGCAGTTATAGAAAGAACTTAAAAAGAACGAATTTGAAATGCATTCGTTTCGACGTGTATTGTTTGGATAATTAGGGGACATGAATAGATATCAAGTGGCACCTTTTCGTGATGGATTTTTTTTTTTTTTGAAGAAATTTATGATGGATCTGAATCCATTGAGTATCCCTCTAGAACTACTTGATTGATCTTCATAAGGTTTGAAAATCAGTAATTACTCCTGCCAAGTCACTAGAATAATTTCATGCAATGAAATTGACATTCATTGGGTTCAATCCGTTTTTCAAATGGACATATTTGTTACTTGGAAGAAATGAATGCTGAAGTCAAATGTTTAGCTTGTGCCTAGATCAGATTAGATGTTGATTCTTATTTAGCTCTACAGATGCTATGCTTTAGTGCAAATGACAAAATTAAAGAAACAAAACCTCTTAGAAGTTATGTAGCTAAAGGCAACTTTTTATGTTACAAGTTGTAGGAAATAACTGAATGATAACCACTCGTCAGGGAAAGCTACAATCAAAAAGTAATAGACAGAAACTTCCAGCTTTATGATGCACATTTAGCCGAGTGATGAATAATTTGGTAATTTGGTAAATAATCCGAAGTACTAGCAAAATGTTCTGTGAATAGCATTGCACCTTGAAGTCACTAATCAAGAGCATGGAATTGCTTCTTTTGCTTTGGTCCCAGGTCCACTGTAACACATTACTGCTGCTGATGATTGGCAGGTTTGGGGCAACCATTGATCTCTCACTAACCACTTCCGTCAACTTGTCCATGGGAGGCAAGATGTGCCGTGTATTGCTGCAGCATTAGAAGCATGTTTCAGAAAACTGAGAGCATTGGATCAAAGTGTGCTAATGCATCCACACCTACAAATTACCATACTGAACTAACAAAGCAAAATTTGTTGCATTTCATAATTACTATCTTCAACAGGAAAAGTAGTAATGAATAAGCCCCTTTTATAGTTCAGAGAAATAATTCAGTAAGGCACTGTATATGCAAAACGAATCATATGTTTAAGAACATTTTGTTATACAATTTGGATCCTATCAAACCACACTAAGATACATGTTTTACTAGGGGACAAGACATCAGAAATTATACCTGTTTGTATGGTCCACTTTGTGAGAAACAAGGAATATTGAAAGCCTTGTAAACCTATACCAGATTTTCTGCACCTCATCTAAGAAAACCTTTCCTGTCTTCTCCCATTTATGCTGTATATGGTTTCTTCCATTACTGGATTCAAATTAGAAGCTGTACATCTGGTGAAGCAAGTGCAGCAAGCTGGGTCGGTTCTAAAATTCTGGTTTTAAATAATGTGTAGCTTATAATTTTTGAAGATGGTAAGAAAATATTTCGTTTTGGGCTTAATCTTTCTTAGAATCAGTTTTACTCACTATTTTCGACTTGTTATACCACAAAGAAGATATCATGCCATATATGTTTCATTTCAGCTTAAGTAGTTAGCACAAGTCCAGAAGATCCAAAGAAATGACATAATCTGCTTATTCCATTTCTTATCGGCCAAATGCAATGAGCAGGTAAATTGTTGAACAAAATTCAGAACTTTTACTGGGATGTATCAAAAGCCTTAGCAGCATCTATTGTCAGCTTAATAACGAGGAGAAAGTTTAATCAGGGATACAATAAGGAATAACCACCATAGAATAGTTCCTCTGGTTATCACCATCTCTACTTTCATCTTATTCCGTAGTATGACATGCCATATATATTCACTTAAGAAGTAATTCTAAATGAAAGTGGATGTAACTGTAAGCCTGTAATGGATTTGTCAGTAAGAACCATCTATCTTTCAAACAAGCAACCATCACTACAAACAACATAAAGCTATTCAAACATGATTATTGAGTAACAGAATAGAAGCCCTCTCTCTCTCTCTAAATTGCTACCTCAACAACTTCAGCATACAGGACAGATATCCCAATAAAAATGAACAAATTATAAATATACGGTGATAAGAGCTTACCGCATGGTATGCATAAGGAGATTTTCCTTGGCGTTCGAAATGTTTAGCCAAAACCAACCATTCAATAGGTCCCCACTCTTCCTCTTCAAAGCAATTACCAAGCGCAGCTTTATATAGCTATTCATAATTAAAACTTCCATCATCACAAACAACAAATACTTCTCAAAATAACAATAGCCAACAATGAAATGCATAACGTTGACAAATGCCCAATTCAACAACATACCTTAGCAGTGTCGGTCAAGAGCTCAGTGCCAGCCGGGTAAGATGCATAGAATTGGTCACCCCTCGAGTACCCAGCCCTTGTCCTGCCATACCAAATTAACGACATAAATTCGTACATCTTCACCATCACAATCACAATAGAACATATCATTAAAAAAAAAATGATCCAAAGTTAGCTATTTTCAACATTTTGAGAAAAACCCAGCACTAATTTTTCAAGAACTGAAAAACCCAGAAAAGCAATATCTTGCAAGTAATAAAAAAAATTATAAGGAGTTCAACTTACGTGTTGCTAGTGTAGGCATAACTGATGAGTGCAGTAAAGCAATAAAATCCAGTGTAACCTACTAATCTCCTGAACTTCTGAATTTTCAGAATTTCCTTCCAACCCTCATAAAGCCTCATGTTCGTGTTCAATAACCACCATAAGGCCATCTAAAATCCTGCAAGAAAGCTTCATTCAGACATTTTGTCAAACAGCTGGTATTCATTGGTTCGCTATCTATATACCTGTAATTATTATACACAATTAAGAGTGCGACTTTCTGCCCGAACGTATGTGTGACGAAGGGAGAGGATCGATCTTGTGAGAAGCTAAAGTTGCGGTTGAAACGAAAGAGAGTTTCCAGAGGGAAATGAGGACGACAATTGACTGAATCAATCAGAACCCGTTCAAAAAATTAAAAGTAAGGAGTTGCTATAGTATAGCAGGCCTACCGTACGTGTGGAAGTTTATGTTGCTACGTTACCAAACATGCTTTTTAGATAGGGTTAATTTCACTTAATTGCTATCATTATCACTTTTGTCACTAACCATATTTTTTAAGTACATTTTCAGTATTTATGTTATTTTTTTTTTATAAAAATATCCTTATAGCTTTATTTAATAAAAATATCTTCCTACAAATCTCATTCGCTCTCTCTCTCCTTCTCATCTTTACTTGATTCTTTTTTCTTTTTTTTTCTTCTCTCTCATTTTGTTGAAATAATTTAACAATTTTTCATCTTTCATCATCATATCTCAAAATTCATCAAAGTCTATTTATGGAAAGATTGTAAGATAGGTTGAGTTTCAAGAAAAACTTTGTCTGCACATCAACAATTTGTGGATAGCATTAGATTTAATCATTAGTCTAGATATTTAAGTGTCTAAAAATATTATTAGAAATTAAAGTGATAGTGACTCTAAATTTTAAGAGATAAAGCACAATTAAAGCTATTAGATATTCATAAATTTTAATTTGTCTTACACATTACACAAAATGAGCCATTTTAGTATATACTAAAATGGGGGCAGATAAAACATATGTTTATAAGGATTGGGTATTAAAATGTGTAATACTTGTCCCTTATTTTTTTAATATTATTGTACCCAAACTTTCACTTTTTATACTTTTTTTTCACTTTAAAGTTCTTAAAATTTTAGTCAAAACCTTACAAAATTAGACTTTAGATTCCCAATACAACTATAAAATTATCCTAAAATACATGTCTATATAATCTTATGGTAAAACTATTATAACTAATATTTACACTAACTTAATCAAAATTCTAATAGTATGAGTTAATCATTTCAGGACATTTTTTAACTATACTGTTTTTATTATCTTTATAGTTCTTTTTAATCTTATTTTTAAATAGATTATCATTCTACACATTATTGTAGAAAGTAAGTTCTTTTTATATTATTATCATCATTTTTCATGTCAATTGTTTATTAACTTACTCACAAAATATCAACTTATTTATGTTGAATTATTATTATATTTTGAATAATTCATCATTTAAATAGTAAATTTTTGTTGTGTATAGTCTCACTTTAAATTAAAATAAGTTAATATGTCATCTTATTGTATTTTATTCATTTATAAAATATTTAAGATTAATTGTTTGTTTAAGACCTTAATTTGACTCATTTATTAATTACAAGTGTATAACATATTTTAGTAATACGTAGTGTAAATTATCTAATTAATTTTTATTATTAATAATTTATAAATTAAGTTTTTTCTTTTTGATTTTATTAAAATATGATTAAATACTTACATCATTAATTGTTAGAATGTTATAAAATTGCTCAATTAAATTAATATGTCCTCAAAACAATTTTTTTTTTTTTTACAAAAATAAACCATTACCTGAATTTTAATTAATAATAAAGAGAATGTGATGTACTATTAAAAAAAATTCGATGTGTGACATAGAGGTCACAGGGTCAACTAAAGAATAAGATTATAATATAAATTTTAAATTTACACATAATTTTATATAATAAACTATCCATATAAATTCAAATAGTCAAAATAATATTAATAATTCATTATATATTTTCATCTAAATGAAGTGACGGTAAGTGAAAGTCAAACACATACTATAACTAAATATTTCCCGGTTGCATGATGCAATTATTCCTTTTGACATAAGCACGTGACTTGTAAAAGTGACAGCATGGAGTATTAAATATAGGCTACCGGTTGAGGGATCATTTGCATCTTTAGTCCTTACTTTCTTTGTTTTCCATCTTAGTCCTTGTCTAGTTTTTAGTAATCTTCCTATTTGACCCCTCATATTTATTTGAAAAGTTTCCAAGTATTTTTCTCTTTTTATAAAAATGTTAAGATGAGTATAGTTAATATTGAATTATGGCTTATTTAGCTTTTGTTAGACTTTAATTATCTCATTTAACCTTAAATTAGGAACATTTTATTTTCATCAGTTAATTTTTGTTAATTAATTTTATTATCTTTTTAGAACTCATAATAAATTTTTTAAAATTAAAAATGAATATTTGTAAAATTAAAAATTTACCATTGGATATGTTAGTCTTAAAATGAAGTTTAAAAGTATACAGATTTAGAAGCAAAAGGATTAAAATAACAAATAACAATTCAGGGGTCAAATTAAAACTGACCTAAAAGTTCAAGGGCGTCTAAGTTTTTAACCATATTTGTTACAGTTGCTACTGATGAATACCGGTGGTATCACTTCAAAACCCACCAAAAAAAAACCACCTTAATTTTTTCACCCAAACCACCTTTATATACTCAATCCATGTGTCACTCTATAATTGCCTCTCACGAAAACCAATGACTTCTTTTACAGAATTATCTTACAAGTCATTATTTGTCACACGGCGCAATATATGTTTACGTTATAACCGAATATTTGGTAGAACTCTGGATTCTACTTGTTCGATGTTCATGTTCGCTACCAATTGATTACCCACCAAATAATTGAATTCCAAATTTTTGGATGCAGAATTATGCATTACAACAATGATGAATGGATCCAAATTAGCATTACTTTAAACAAAAATCAGTACAAAAGTCTTTCATAGCAAAAGATAATTCAAAATTGGACCCAATTTATTCTTTACAATAACAAATGCAGACACTCCTCTTAATAGTGTTGTTCAACAAGCACACAAATATTTTCAAATTTGCCTCGATTTACCATTGAGTCCAATACTAAATTTTGTCTTCTTCATCTCCAACTTGAGTGTCAATTATCTGACTTAGTTTTGCAAGTTTTCAAAGTTTGAATATCAAACAAACTAGAAATTATAAGAAATTAAAAATGATTAAACTCACACGTGCACACCCCTACTTAAGCCAAGACCATATTCAAAAAAGTGCATAGGGGTGTATTTTTTAGGTTTCAACTTGCAAGATCAAAATCACAAAATACATTCCAAATTTGAAGTAGTACTAAATTAAGAGTTTTCTTGAGGGAAATTTTAATATGTTGCTCTTTCTAACGATCTTACTACTACGGTAAATACTTGTGTAAGCTTTTGGTGCAAGGATTAAACGTAGAAAACCTTTTGAACTTACATTTCAATTGTAATTTGTCCCTGTCAACTTATTTAATAAGCATTTTATTTCATATTTTTATATTTTGAAACAAAATCACCTCTATTATTTTAATTATTATTGTTTTTCTTTTTTCTTCTTCTTTTTCCCTTTTATTTATTTTCTTTATCTTATTTTTCTTTTTGTTTTTTGTTCTCACTATTCTCTCTTGCTAATAATAAACAACTATATTACTTTAATAATTAATTAATTAAAGTTGTGACTTTCACATGTGTCTAAACAATTTAATTTATAGATTAATCATACTTTAATACAATAAATATATTTTGTTGTAATATAAAGTTTGTGATTAACTATTAATAATAAAATTTAGTTTTTATGTATTGGAACAAAATTACCCCTATTATTTTGATTATTATTGTTTTTCTTTTTTCTTCTTCTTTTTCTCTTTTATTTATTTTCCCTATCTTGTTTTTCTTTTTCTGATTATTTTCATTGTTCTCTCTTGCTAATACTAAACAATTATATTATTTTAACAATTAATTAATTAAAGTTGTAACTTTTCATATGTGTCTAAACAATTTAATACATAGATTAATCATACTTTAATACAATAAATATATTTTGTTGTAATATAAAGTTTGTGATTAACTATTAATAATAAGATTTAGTTTTTATGTCTTGGAACAAAATTACCCCTATTATTTTGATTATTATTGTTTTTCTTTTTTCTTCTTCTTTTTCTCTTTTATTTATTTTCCCTATCTTGTTTTTCTTTTTCTTTTTCATTGTTCTCTCTTGCTAATACTAAACAATTATATTACTTTAACAATTAATTAATTAAAGTTGTAACTTTTCATATGTGTCTAAACAATTTAATACATAGATTAATCATGCTTTAATACAATAAATATATTTTGTTGTAATATAAAGTTTGTGATTAACTATTAATAATAAGATTAACAAATAAAACATAAAATTTTTTAGCTAGGAGGATATTAAAAAATTTATATTAGTATAAAAATAAAATTGTAGAATGAAAAACCATGTATAACCTTTTATTTATAGTGTAACATCAACAAAATATAGTAAGAAAATATTACACTGTCTAATATAAGAATTTTTGGAGTTACGGTAAATTCAATTAAAATATAACACGTGAATGATATGGCACCAAAAAATTGGTTTGCATATTTAGAATATATATTTTTAATTTTTTTTTGAAAAAATATTTTATCATTTTATAGTTTGTTTATTGTTAATTATAGCATTAATAGAACTCACGAAATCCATATTCTACTATTAAAATATGTATTGCTTGTATCTAAAATATTATTTATTCTATAAATTATTTATAAACATATAAAAAAAATTAGGCCTTTTAACTAACTAGTTACTAGTTTAGTTGTAGCAAGCAAGAATGGGTAAAAAGATAAAAGAAAAATATGAGAGAGAAAATAAATAAAATGGTAAGAAGAGACAAAAAAAACAAAATTATTAAAGTAGTAAGGATAATTTTGTCCCAAAACATGAAGAAGCAACTAACAAGGGGTAAAGTGTTTATTAAATAAGTTGAAATGGGCAAATTGCAATCTGGTGTAAGTTTAGGAGTTTTTTCTGCATTTAACCCTTGGTGTAATAAACCACTAGGCGCATAAGTTTTAAATACGGAAAATATTTAGGTAGATTTGATTTTTAACCCCACTTATAGATCCTGTGGTGTGACTTAAACATTATAAAATTTAAAATATAGTTGATGTAAGTAAGATTTTATAAAGTTGTGTTTGGATGAGTGGATTTGAATTGAAGGAAGGATTTGAAATGAATAGATTTGAATTAGGTGGATTTGAAATGATATGAAATTTAGGTGAATTTCAAATCCACTCATTTAATTATTAAAATCATACTGTCCACTTATTGGTGAATTTCAAATTTACAACTAAATCAAATAACTTGTTTGGATCAATTATTATAGATTAGGATTTCAAATCAAATCTATCCAAAAAATCTATCCATCCAAACGCAATGTAGATGGATTTGAAATGATATAAAATTTGAGTGAATTTCAAATTCACTCATTTAACCATTAAAATCACATTTTCACTTATTAATGAATTTAAAATCCACAACTAAATCAATTAATTTATGTAAATAATTTATTATAAATTTAAATTACAAATCAAATATACTAAAATTTCTCCGTTCAAACACAATATAAGATATAATATTCACTATAATGTCTACTGATCAAGATAGAACATAAATTAGTATTTTTCTTTAAAAAATTGTGTAGGCTACATGTGCAACTCATATATATATATATATATATATATGTCTCTAGACACCAAACCTCAACAAGTTTCTGCATTTAAGTATTTTCCTTGTACCTACACGAGATTCACTAGTCAGTTGTTATCACGTGCTGTTAAACATAGGGACAAACAAAAATGAAACCTCGAAGTTGCCGTAGTCAACTACTGTAAGAGTTTACATATCCAGACTTAAGTCAATCACTTCAATTGCCATAGATACCTTTTCCAACACTTCTAATTCCCCGCTAAAATGGAGTCCATACTTCCATTTCACATTCACAGCCTCATCAAACTCCTCCTCTTTCTCACCATCCTCCACCACTTACCACCCGAAGCCTCCTCCTCAGGACCCTCTCCCCTCCCCAAAGAAGCCCTGCCAACAAAATCTGGCTATCTCCAAGTCAACTCCACAACAGGTTCAGCCATTTTCTACACTTTTTATGAAGCAAAGCAGCCCGCCACACCCCTCTCTCAAACCCCAATTCTCATCTGGCTCCAAGGAGGCCCTGGCTGCTCCTCCATGATTGGAAACTTCTACGAACTCGGCCCCTGGAGGGTTTCCTCTAATGTATCCGTTGAGCCTAATCCAGGGACCTGGAATAGGATATTTGGACTGGTTTTCATTGATAATCCAATTGGAGTTCGGGATTCAGCATCGCTGCTTCTTTTGAAGAAATCCCAAGAAATCAGCGTGATGTCTCGAAACATCTTTTTATCGCAATCAAGAAGTTTATTAAGCTAGATGATTCGTTTAAAACAAGGCCGATTTATGTTACTGGAGAGAGTTATGCTGGAAAATATGTTCCAGCATTTGGATTCTATGCATTGCAAAAGAATGCAAAGTTGCCAGTTTCTGAGAGGGTGAATTTAGTTGGTGTTGCTATAGGGAATGGCCTGACTGATCCTATAACACAAGTGGCCACTCATGCATTGAATGCTTATTACTCTGCATTAGTTAATGATAAGCAGAAGACAATCTTGGAGAATCTTCAAAAGAATGCTGTTGAATTAACCGAAAACCGGAATTGGAGTGAGGCTACCAATGCAAGAAGTAGGGTGTTAGACAAATTGCGAGAAATGACTGGGTTGGCTACTTTGTATGATTTCAGAAGGCTAACTCCTTATCAATCTGAGTTAGTAGCCGACAATTCTTAGCCAATGCGGAGGTTAAAAAGGTGTTAGGGGCGGAGGAAAATATTGTTTTTGAAGCGTGTAGTGATGTTGTGGGCGAGGCGTTACAGGAGGATGTGATGAAGAGTGTGAGGTATATGGTTGATTATTTGGTTAAGAATACTCAGGTTTTGTTGTACCAGGGACAGTGTGATTTGAGAGATAGCGTCGTGTCGACTGAGGCTTGGATGAAGAAATTGAAGTGGGAGAGAATTGGGGAGTTTCTGGAAGCAGAGAGGAAGGTTTGGAAGGTGAATGGGAATTTAGCTGGTTTTGTGCAGAAGTTGGGGAGTTTGAGCCATGTGGTGGTGTTGGGTGCTGGACATCTTGTGCCAACTGATCAGGCAGTGAATTCTCAAGCAATGATAGAAGACTGGGTTTTGGAGAAGGGACTGTTTGCCAATGAGCAGGTAATAAGCGAAATATATAGTAATCTTAAGGGCTCACTTTGATTTAAGCTATTGTTTATGTGTTATTGATATCACTTATTTGTTGTTGTAGTAATTGAACTCCAAACTTAATTTTCAATGAGCAGAGTCATTTGTTGCTGTAAGAGCCCAGAGATTCATTTAACTTTTTTTGATGAATAAATTTGATGAATGAAATGTTAGAATATTAATTAAAGTGGATTTCTTGACTACATAATGTTCTAATATTATGATTTGTCTATTTAATTATAGGACAAATTATTATGTAAGTAATAGATAAATATAAAATTTATGATATATTAATCTATAAGGAAGTAAGTGCTTTATCTGATATAATCAAGTTTCTATTATTGGAATAAAAAAAATGTTACGATTACGTTTAATCTGTTCTATCCGTTGGACTCCCATGATTGGAAGAAGTCCTAACCCCCCTCTCTCTATATATAGTTCTTGGCTTCTCTTACTATTATAACGTATTGTGTGGTAGCACCCATCACTTAACACAATTATATAGACAGTCACTAAGGAAAAATCAAGTGTTCAGTAAGGAAAAATTACCTACTAAAAGTGTTCCTGCATATTACTGCTTGATCATCTGGAGAAGACTATGGTTTTAAAGGTGTATGCTCATTATATATTTATCGATGTAAAGTACACCCCAAATTTATAATTTTCAATTTACAAGTCTAAATTAAAGATCCCATCATATCTAACATGTGATATCAAAGTATTAGGGTGAAGTTTATGATTTGTAAATCAACTATGACATATTTATCCTCGATTTATTTTGTCCATTAATTAAGTTCAGGGCATATATATATATATATATATATATATCTTACTATATAAATAAGAAGGAGTTGGATGTTTGAATTTTTGGTTTGGTGGTTGGTCTAGGGTAATATTGAAATTTCATTCCTTTTAGTATAGGACTTTTTGGTTGCACTATTTTTCTTTATCTTTTTAATTCTCTAACTGTTCAATAGCCTCATTTATTCACATTTGTTTTTCATTAATCTAAACAATAGTTCATTTCGTAGCTTTTACAATTTAAAAACTGACTAAAGATTTAACAATCTATCTACATTCTTAATTAAATAGTTGGTCAATTGATATAATTCGATAATTAACTATAAATTAATTGTTAAAATTTTGCTTCTCATATTTATTATTTCTATTTCATATGTGTTGCATCTTTATGTATTGTCTTTCAATTAATTGTTGAAATTTTAAAAATCATATTCCTTTTTGCGGCTCTCTACATATTCTTGTAATTTTATCAATATAATAAAAATTAAATATAAACAACGAACTCGAGGAAATATAAAAAAGAAAGAGAAAATATAAGTAAAAGATGATGGAGAATTAACAATTACTAATTGGCCAACTCCTAGAAAAAACAAAGGAGATGACAAAATTGTAATTTGTTGGATTTTTCTTGGGACAATTATTAAATTTTATAAGTCAAGGTTGTAAATATAAGTATGTTTAACTTGCATAAATAGTTGTAAATAAAAATATATTTTGCCTAAAAATATAATTATTATTTAATTTTCTAAAATTCTATTCTTACATTTTATGATATGATTTAGACAGGTAACCGCATCGCACAAGATATAAACTACTAAATAGAGGGAGACATAATCATTGTTGTATGAATTTTACGGCTTCGGACAAATTGAATGTTTACGCTTGACCAAAATTTGCATGGAAGGTATAAATCATGTGTTGGCCCCAAAAGCATCCTAAGAGGAGGGGTGAATTAGGTTGTTTCAAAAATAAACCTTTTTAATGTGCTTAATGGAAGTGCAACAAATAAACACTTAAGCACAAATAAATATAATAAATATTCAACAATTAAAACTTAAAGAACAAGTATAAAGATAGAGATAGAGAGTATCAAACCAAACTCTCAAACTTCTCAAGTTTGGAGTATTTTCACTAGTACTGCCTCTTTAAAGAAAGTGAGGCAATAACCTTCTTGTACACAAAGTAGGCTCACTCTTGTACCAATTAAGTCCCTCTAGTTGAGCCAAAGGGTTTTACATCAACAACCTCACTTTTGTATACTGTTATCCATCTACTCTTACACTTGAAGATCACTCATTAGTCTACTCTTGCTCACACTAATTTCCTCTAGTTGAGCCAAGAGAACTACACTACTCAAACCAATACAACCCACAATATTTTAACCTATTTCTTCCCAAATAACTCTTACAAGTATTTGTATTGAATCCAGTAGTTCTACTCTCCATTTTTCTCAATTACAGACAAGGGGGTATTTATAGAAACCCAAAAATTGCTTCCAACGGCTATTTTGTGTTTCTTGAGAAACTAGCCGTTAGACCTTTCGAACGTCCGATGCATGACCTCTGCGTCCGGTCTCTGAGAGTATTTGATCGGACGTCCGAGGATGCATCCGAACCTGTGTCTGGTCCATGCAAAGTCTTCTACAAGTATGATCGGACGCTATTTTTCGTTCGAGGCTTTAGGTCCTTTGTGTCGGACGATTATCATCGTCCGAATTGTCTTCCTTTCGGACAATTATCAATAGTCGTCCGTAGAGTTTTACTGGTTGTTTTCTTGATTGTGTTCGGAACGAAACTCCCTATTTTTCTGTACACTTATTTTCAAACTGTTAGTGCGATTTGGTCATCATCAAAACATGATTATCATAACTGGGGTTCAACAATCTCCCCCTTTTTTATAATGACAAATCAATTGGACAATTTCAAAAAACAACCATAAAATATGAAATACAAGACAAGAGAATTTGTCCATTATTTCTCTCCCTTTTGGCATCATCAAAACATAAGAAAAATAATCCAATTTAAGCTCCCCTTAAGTTTATTCTCCCTCTTAAAAGATGAATATAATTCACATGAGTACACGGAGAATAAGTCAAGTTATGCAAAATAATTTTTTCCTTCAAGAATATGTATTCAATAAGATATGAGGGAATTCATGCAAAGAATTAGGATCAAAACAATTTTCGCTCATTCCTTACCAAAAAGCATCATCAAAACAATGAAGGATGTGTGATGCAATTTCTTGCAAAGTAATCCAGTTTAAAAAAGAGAATGCTCCCCCTTTCTTTTGCAAGTAGTGACTTATTATAGACAAAAATTGGGGATACATATTTCCAGCATTCTAAACAAATTCAATCATATAGATGAGTAACATTCAAGAGAACATAGTTCAACTTAATAGATGAAAGCACATTCTTAACACAAAATTTTAGATATTACCCATTTCAATGTCATCTTAACTCATATGCCTTGAACACCCTCCATTGATAATCTATCTTGAATTTCTTGGTGCTCTTCCAAGCATACCTACATGCAAAGTTAAGCAACAACTTTTGGTACCCAAACTTTCTTGGTCCAATTGGGTTAGTAACATGCTTAATCACCCAAATAGAATTTATTCCCAATTTTTTATTTCTTTTAACATAACAATTTTTCTTTACATGGCCATGTTGATGACAATAATTACAAATAATATTCTTATTGCCATAAAATGAAGATTTAGATTTAACATAGTACAAATCATTTTTTCCAAAAATGATAAAGATTTTTGTTCAAAAATATATTTCTAGTTCTTTTCTTTTCAAAAACATTTTCTTTCTTCTTTCTCAAAATATTATCAAGATCATTTAATCTCTTCTTCAATGAAGGTTGTTTTTCCATGATCTTGATTTTTCCATCAAATTTTTTCTTCAAAACATCATTTTCTTTTGTCAAAGAGTTATTTTCATGCACAAGTTTTGAATTGGCACTCAATAAAGCATTAACTTTAATTTTTAACTCTTTGTTCTTAGCATATGATTCTGTCAAACATTCATGCATTTTAAAAATAAATGATTCAACATCATCATCATCATTATCACATGAATCATCATAAGAATCACAACTAGAGGATACCTCATTATTGCCAAGTGCCATAAAAGCCATTTGATCCTTCTCATATTCTTCTTCAACCCTCCATCGGAATTGCAATCATCCCAAGTGATTTGGAAGTTGTGAAGTGAGGCTTCCTTGAGTCTTTTCTCTTTTTTGATAAAACTTTAAATGCTTATGTTTCTTTTTCCCTTTGCCTCCTCATCATCTTGTACCTTGTACTTCATCTTCAATTCAAAGGAGGTTAGAGAATTAATCAAAGACTCAATAGGCATAGAATTTAAGTTTTTAGACTCTTCTATGGCAATGGATATAGGTTCCCATTCCTTAGGTAAAGCATTCAAAATTTTCTATTCTTTTCACCCAATGAATATTCTTTACCCAAACCTTCTAAATCCTTTACAATATCATTGAACCTACAATACATCTTGTCAATATTCTCATGAGATTCTATTTTGAAAAATTCATATTTAGCCACAAGAAGTGACTTCTTTTTTTCTCTAATATCTTCATTTCCTTCATGGGTTTCTTTCAATTTATCCCATATCTCCTTGGCCGATTTGCAACCTTTTACTTTAGAAAATTCATTTGCATCCAAAGCATTATACAAAATATTTATGGCTTTAGCATTTAAAGATAAATTTATTTTATCTTGTGCATTTAATTCAACGTCCGTAGTTGAATTTTACTGGTTATTTTCTTAATTGTATTCAAACAATCATTTACGTCCAAAACTCCCTATTTTTCTACACACTTGTTTTCAAACTGTTAGTGCGATTTGGTCATTATCAAAACATGATTATCATAATTGGGGTTCAACATCATGACTGACTGAATTTTGTTAATTTCTGCAATTATATGACACATAGTATGAATCACCCTTAATGTATTGGTAAATTTAATGTTTGCTCTGGTTTTGATCACTACAAAACAAAAGGTTAATACATACTTAAGGTATGATTTTGTAAGGATGTATATATAGTGTCTTCATGAATATAATAAATTTAACAAGCATAAATAAATGATTTGTCAGCATTTAATCACAATTCACACGCAATATATGTTCTACAAGCATTTTTGTCAATACACAATCTTACACCATCTCAAACTCCAAGTATGGCGACACACACACACACACACACATATATATATATATATTAATTAAGTGCATAGTCGTAAGATGAGATTTCTTTTTATCCATATTTCCCTCGGTTAAATTATGCAACAAACATTGTTTTGTAGTTTAACAGTAGAATTCAAAAGGGGTTGTGAATTGTTCACAAAAAGTGAGGCTACATGTTGGTGGTTTCAACTTTCACATATCTGACAGTTCTTCTGGGCCAACATTTTTTAATTGTCTTGTTTCCGATGAATAAGCAGCCCTTTTCTTTGTTGTTCTGGCTTAACAAATTATATATATATAAAATATTGCTATAAAGGTGCAATAACAAATCGGCATTGTTTTGCTCTGATGTGAATTCAAAGTCAAATAAATTGGTTTTAAGTTTAAGACTTTATTCCCTCTATATATTCATGAACTAATTTAATAAAGTCAACTGAGACACTAGGTTATATTGGACTAATCAGTTCATGACTCCTGTTATTTATAGCACTTAAGAAATTTTGCGGGTCCATATTTTTAATAAAGTCAACTAAGACACTGGGTTATCTTGGACTAATTAGTGTCTCATGACTCCTATTATTCATAGCACTTGAGAAATTTTGCCGGTCAATATTTTTGTAAGTCTTGCTATATCACACTAAATTTCTTATTTTAAATCATTGCAAATGTCATTATATACGGAGGTCATGCTGTTACTATTTTTGTCTCATATCTTTCATATAATATCGATCAATTATTGGTATATCAAGTACTTGGTATATCTTCTACCAAGTTACATTTTAAAGGTATATCTATCACTGATATATGAAAAATTTGAGATAATAGTACACTCAAATATAAAATACTATAATCATTCATGAAAGACTTTAGATTATATGTAACCCATATAAATGTGTATTTGGGGAAATTGAAATAAAATTATTCTCAACTATAATTCATATCTGGAGTAATATATAGATGTGTTTTGGGTAGTTTATGATTAAATAACCATTATAAACATAAAAGTGACAATTAATTAGTTGTCACTAAAGTGACCTAATTACAATAAAGTTTATTAATAGGTTGTTAATATATGAGAAATTATGGTTATAAAATTATAATGTGTCCAAAAGTATTATTTTTTCTATAATCATGAATGAATTGTTATATTTGTCCAAAGGTATATAACTTCTCACTTAAAGTTGTATGAGTGAATTATTGTTACTCACTTGTAGAGATGCGCAAATTGAGTATAATACTCCATTGCAAGTATAAGTGAATAATTGTTCCTCATTTATAGAGTAAATCACTAGTATGTCGTCATTCAGCCCAAAGGTGGAATACCATGATGTAATAGATTACTCACCTAATGATATAGTTTTGTAGAATTACTTATAGAGTGAATCACTAGCAAATCGTTATTCAAACCAAAGATAGGATACGATGATGCAATGGATTGCTTGTTTGTTGATACTATTTTGGTAATAAAAAATGAAATACTTGAATTGGCTTGGTAAATATGACAATTAATTGGGAGATTTTCTTATGCCCAAAGGTGAGGATTATTTTTTTGATTTATTATTTTAACATTGCTAGTTTGAATTTAATATTTAAATTCATAATACATCGATTAAAGTTTCATGGTATGCTTAGCTTCATTGTGTCTTAATCATCAGTATTCAAGTATTATTGGTTATATGACTTATATATTCTAATGTTATGATTGTTTTTATGTTTAACCAAATGTGTAAGTTCCATTAATGGTTTGCAAAAAAAATTTAAATTAGCAATTTTGAGAGTGTTTATACCTTTTCAAGTGTAAACATTTATGCTAATATATTAGATGAATACTTATGATTACTAGGAGCATTTTATATTTCTAAATAATACTCATTAAGTCTGTATTCTCATTAATGCTTATACCTTATTATTGTTAAAATCAAAATTCTTATGAAAGTAATCGAGAAATTATTGATAAATTTTAAGTTTGACACTTAATTTATGAACAGAGTGTGTATGATCTTATTTAAATTGTTGATATCATTTGAAATCACATAAAATCAAGATCTTGAATAATTTTTTGTGCATTTCATTGATTTTTAAGTCACTCTTGTAAGTTTTAACCATTCAAACTTTTACAATACACATTAAAATAATTTATTAATTATGGTTAATAATTGAATATTAACCATGTGTATTGAAAGGGGGTGAAGAGGTTAAAATAGAAAGACTAAACTCATAAGTTCACATTGTGATTTATAAATGTAGAAATGCAAACAAGAATAATTATCTTTTCATAAAGTAATATGACCATAAGGACAAGTGTCGTAGAGATTAAAGATAAACCTATCCATAAATAATTCAGAAATTAAAAGAAAAATTCTCTCTATTCATGTTATGAATTTTGAAAGATGAATTACTTCTTGTTAAACAATTTATATAGCCAATACATATATAGTTTCCATATATAAAGGAAAAATATTAATGATAAGGAAAGCATATATCAGGAGAAAATGATGCAGTCACAAATAGACAAGATGTGAGCCATTACTTATCTAAAGATTGAGTAACTTCTATGCTTGCCCTGTATAAATATATTGGGCATTATATATGTATATTATAAAACTCTTTAAATTTTGGCACTGGAGATTGAAAGATATCTCTATTAAAGAAATATAGTGTTGGTAAATTTTAAAAACCTAAAATTTTTGACCTTTACCAATTACATAATTCTTGTATAGACTACATGTAAGAAAGTAGACTAAACAAGAATATAAACTGATGCCAAAAGGAGTTTTGTTTACTCGTTATAATAACATAAAATTCTGTGCATTATTCTTTATCTTTCACATTTGATTAAGATGTATTTTATTTATCTCATTATTTGATAACCATGTAAAAAATGTTTTATCTCTATTTCTTGGTTAATAAAGTGAAAACACTTTATATTTTGAAAATTTCTGTACAAGAAGTAGAGATATATGAAAGTGGAAGAGGTAGAAAATAAAATGAACTTTTACACAGAATGGAATGATTCAAATGTCCTTAATATGTGGTCCCTTGATTAAAAAGCATTGATAATAATGCTTACTACCTTTTAAGACTGGACTAGTTATAATGAGGAAAACTTAAGGACGTAATTGCTTATGACTTATAATTTAAATTTATCCTTAAAGAGTGAAATTTGGAAAATATATTATGAATATTTTGAATATGATTCCGTTCATAATTATTTAAAATTCTATTATACAATGGGTAAACATCAAGTTCAAAATCTTTATATATAAGACTCAACTAATGTAAGGGTATATTACCCACACCTAAGCAAGCTGAATGTAATGTAATAAGCTATTATTTTTCAAAATTCTTAACTCGAATGGGTTAAATTTTTATTGTCTTTATCACGCTCTAAAATTTGTTGATAGTAGAAATATAAGTTTTTTTTTTTTTTTAAAGAATATGGAGTAAGTAATTTAATTCAAATTGTGGAGTTGAAAGGTAAAGAAAGCCATTTAGGTTATCTTTACTTATTGAGATATAATATTTATCAAAAATAAATTTGACATTTTGATAATTATGTCAATTTAACTCCACCAAGAAATCACATACCTTATAACTAAGTTGTTAGAGAATAGTGGGAATTAGAAAATTCTCAAAGAAATAATGCCAATTTCTAGTTTCATGATTGTATACTCATATAAGTCTAATTATATCTTTAGACATAAAGATGACCTTACCGTATATTTAAAAATCATGAGTGGGGGGAAACTTTACATTTTATTATTATGACATAAAAAATAATTGAGTTAATAGCTAAAATAAAGTTAAGATCTCATTAAATATTAACTTCAATGGTCTCTACTGTATGATTTATATGAATTATAAAAGAAAATGAGAGATTCACACAATAATATTGAATGATAAAGTGATAAGATCTTGGTGAATAATTTAACTCAAATGAAAGGTATTAATTATCATAAAATCTTTGTAGTGTTCAAAAGATTTAATTGCTAATAATCATTGGTGTAATTAGCTCATTTTTATTAAGAGCTATATTAAGTGAATGTGAAAATAACAGTCGAAAGTAAAATATACACATGTCAATCTAATTATTAAAAGAATTAAGAGAACTTAATTTTTGTTGCAAGTTGAGTAATTTTTATGTTTTAACCAAATTGAAATTCCATTAATAATATATACTTTCCTAATATCATTCTTCATTTTTTGTTTAAGAAAAAAAGACAACGATTAATTGATGTACATCAATATTAGTAAATATAATGTATATTTGGTCAATACATATAGTAGAGTTTTTGCAAATGTTTGATAATAAGTAAATCATATACATATATATATATATATATATATATATATATATGATAAATTTTAATAATACCACTTATGCAATTGGCATTATAGAGATAGGATATAAATAACACTTGAACTATCTCATATGACTTTCACTAAATGAGTTCTTGAAAGTTTGAGGATGACATGCTACTTATTTTTGTAAAATTATTTGTTCACATTATGTATTGGAATTATATTGATCTACAGATGTTATGAAATTGTATCACAGATACTATTGTTTAGCTTAGAATTTGTCGGTTTTAATTTATTGGCCAAATTTAAAATTTATATCTTAACTTCAATACTTTTCATTGAGAATGTAAGGAAAAGTGGGAGTTAATATAAACAAGTCGACTTAAAGTTTGAATAGTTAGAAATAACATTCAAGGAGTAATAGTAGCTAATGAGTATTTAAGATTTGAATTATGATTATTGATGTTATAATTTAAAAATGCCAACTAAGTTGTATCGATCATATAACTCATAAAAGATTCAATAACTTATTTAAATTTGTGGTTATTTCTAACTACTTGTGAATATTTTGGATCAATAATGATATGTTGGGACTTTCCACTGCTATTTTCTTTTAAAGAACAATAAGTGCTTTTATAGTTCTGAGTACATTAAATTGAACTATCATATTGTTCTATAAAAAATTATAAAATATAAGGTATTCATTTGTGCATACCCATTAATGAAGGCACTGGCACTAAAAGATTATGCAAACATCATAGTTCCACGGGGTTTTGCTATTATTGTTTGATTTTTAGGACACATAATTGCATAATGTGAAATATTATTCCTATCTACTGGTACACACTGATATGGAAAATCATGTAGGATGAATATTTTGGACCATTAATGAACATAACTGTCACTGTCCATTACTTTCTCATTATATTTATCTATATTAAATTGTTGAATTGTGTAATATGAGAGGGAGTATTAATATACAATTGCCACGATCCATGTCAATGGCTTGGTAGCATAAACATAGATTAATGTTTGTGGCCATTTCATTGAATTCATAGTTCTATTCATGTGGTTATTTGTCCAAGTGGAAGAATGTTAGAATAGTAATTAAAGTGGCCTTCTTGACTACATAATATTGTAATATTATTATTTCTCTCTTTAATTGTAGGAAAAATTACTATGTAAATAATAAATAAATATAAAATTTATGATATATTAATCTATAAGGAAGTAAGAGCTTTATATGATATAATTAAGTTTATATCACTGGGATAAATAAGTATTATGATTAACTCTAATACGTTTAATCTGATAAGATAGATGTAGACTCTTCTATCGGTTGAACTCCTATGATGGGAAAGAGTCCTAACCCTCTCTTTCTTTATATATAGTTCTTGGTCCCTCTTACTACTGTAACATATTGTGTAGTGACACCTATCACTAAACACAATCGTATAGACAGTCTCTAAGGGAAGATCAAGTGTGCCTGCATATTATTGCTTAATTATCTGGAAAAGACCATAGTTTTAAAGACGTATGCTCATTATATATTCATGGGTGTAAGGTACACCTGAAATTTATAATTTTTAATTGACCAGTTTAAACTAAAGATCCTATCATGTCTAACATATGGTATCAGAGCATTAGGTTGAAATTTATGACTTGTAAATCAACTAGGACATATTTGTCCTTGATTTACTTTGTCCATTCAGTTCATGGCAAAATTATAAGTATTGCTTAATATATATATATATATATATATATATATATATATATATACATACATATATATATATATATAATTTTATGACTTCGATCAAATTGAATAAGTTTACGACTTCGGCCAAATTGATGTGTTATTCACTTATTTGTTGTTGTAGTATTGAACTCCAAGCTTAATTTTCAGTATGTGAGCAGAGTCATTTGTTATTACTATAAGAGCCCAGAAATTCATTTAACTTTTTTTGATGAATAAATTTGATGAATAAAAGATATTATGTAGTGAAATGATTTTGTGTTATTTGTAAAAGAGGTAAAGAATTTAGTTAACTAAACAAGATAATAATTATTAGATAAATGACCAATTTAGTCCTTTATCTTTGGGTATCGATCAATAGACTAATTTGGTCCTTTATCTATCACAATATAATAATTTGATTCCTCATCTTTAATAAAATTAACCATTCTAAGGTTTGTGACAAAAATTATAAACAAACTAATGGAGCAAGTCACATGATAATCACGTGATCGTTATCTTGTGATAGATTGATCATATGTCTTAGATTCGTTAATTGTTTTATGGATAGGGGACCAAATTAATTTTGTGATAGATAAGGGATCAAATTAATGGGTACTAAAAAGATAAGGAACTAAAATGTTCTCTTTTCCTAATTTATACTATAAGTTAAGGACTAATTTCATTTTACACCCGCCAACTTATATTCAATTCTCACTTTGCATCCTGAATTTTAGTTTTGGATACTTTGTATCCTCAACTCTTAAATTTATCCCATTTTAGCCCATTTTTTAACACCGTTAAAAAAGCTAACGAAATATTTGATTTTGCAAACAAAAATATTATTGTACATCTTGCTGAATTTGTCGTACACACGACAAAATTCCTTTAATGTTTATAACGGTGTTAAAAAAGAGTTTAAATGGGACGAATTTGAGAGCTTGGGGTGCAAAGTATTCAAAACTAAAGTTTGGGGTATAAAGTGAGAATCAAGTATAAATTGAGAGGTGCAAAATAAAACTAATCCATAAGTTAACTCAATGCTTAATTAGAAATCACAAAATTTTCTTCATGAATGCGGTCAAAATTTTTGTTTTCTGAATTTATTAAAAGAACCAATAAATAGTTGGAAAAGGATATTTCCCTCAAAAGTTGTCGCAATTGACTAAAATGCAATGTCAAATTTAGAATGAACAAGTAAACAAAATGTGGTAAGGCCAACTAATTAAGAGCTCATCATGTTTTCAAGTATAGATGGAGATATAGATATGAATAAATTATATTTGTATTATAAAATAAAGAAAATAATTTAAAATAGACAAGAATACTGAGAGAGGAGTAGAGTTGTTATCTTATTCTTTTCAAGTATATCCAACATGAATTACAATACTTCTATTTATAGGCATACACGAGGCACATGAAGAGATTTGATAGTTGAGTAGTAAATACTCATGAATATGTACATTGATATGGAATATTGATCTCATAAGTAGATTCATTGAAGATTCATTAATCAATCAATAGATTAGAATGTATGTAAATGGAGAATGTAAATGGACAACCACATTTAATGTATTCATAACATTTTTCCTTAGAAATTCTGTCTATGCATTAAAGAATATGCCTCATAAAAACCTTATTAGGTAGAACCTATTGGGAAAAACTCTAGTGAAGGGAAAACAGTATATTATTCTTTTGTATATAACATGTGATAAATTATTGTCTTATTAAAAATCTTTACCAGAAAAATCCAGTGGGAAAAAACTATGATAGAAGAAAAAAGAATATAGTGTATATTCAATACTTAGTGTAATTTGCATGCTACCTCATTAAAAATCTTGTCAGGAAATTCCACTGGGACAAAACGATGGCCAAGGAAAAAAAAGTACAGCGTGTACATTTACTCCCACTCATGCTACTTGATATCCCTGAAATAACACATTCCAATTTTATAAACTAAATTCTCAAATATTGTTATTGGAAAGACCTACACATTGTTTTCATATAATATTATTAGAAATTTCACTTCTAATGTTAAACCACATATCTTCTGGATATGTTGGGTCAATAACATTATAAAAACATATTCACTACTTGCTTAATATGTATTGCAATTATTTTAATATAATTTTTGCAATTAGAGGCAAAATTTTATTCTGTTGAACGTCATGATATAACAATTTCTCCATAAACAAATAACTCGTTCGAGATCGAATTTTATGTTTGATCAGATAAAACATCCAATATTTGTATAGCCAACTAATTTTGATTTGGATTCATTTGAGTAAGATAGACTCATGTCAGCAATCCCTATCGGAGATATTGAAATATATGTTTAATGTTATTCCAATATTTTTGTATCAGAGAATAACTAAATCTTGCTAATAAACTTATATCACATATTATATTATTAGCAATACGTATTAATACTCTTATAGTACTAAGATATGGTACTTCAAAATCAATAAGGACGAAAATTGATTTTTCTTAACATGAAGCAATTTTACAACCATTGAGGTACTCAATGGATATATTATCCATATATAATTGCACCAATACTTTTTATGTTTACGTGCATTCATGAACAAAAATTTCTTCGATAAGTGCAAATACATCGAACTGTAAACCTTTACTGAGATCTTTTATATTAATTTATTATCTTTTGAAATTTTTCACTAATTCCAACAATATTTATATCATCAACATGTACAGTAGTTATCATAAACTTTGATCATGTTACTTTTATGAAACCACATAGGCAAATGAAATCATTTTTATAACTCTCATTCAAGAGATGCTCACTAAGGTGATTATACCATATCCGTCAAAATTGCTTTAATCTAATTTATACAAGGATTTTTATAATCTTTTTAAGCAATATTCGTAGGAAATTTATATGCTTCAGGCATATTAAATCCATCAAAAAATTTTACATAGATATCGATATCAAATGAGTTATACAAAATAGGTTTAACGTCCATTAGACACATTTCAAATTTTTCATGAACTGCAACACAAATTAGATATCTCTAAAGATAATTGCATCCATCATAGGAGAATATGCCTTTCATAATCAATGCCGAATATTTGTAAAAAAATCTTGTTCAATAAGACATGAGTCTTTATACGGCATAGTTTCATTTTTCTTATCTCATTTTCATATAAATATCTATTTGTTCCTTACTGACTCTACACTTTTAGGAGTCTAGACTATAAGTCCAAAATCTTCACATTTTTAATCATGAATTTTTATTACGTCTTTTTATTTTGGCCAATCAGTTTTACATCGCTATTCATCAATATATTTATATTCAGAATCCTCTTTTTCTATTTAAAATATTAGATAATATTATAAATAATAATGTTGTTGACAACTAGGGGTGTCAGTAGGTCATGTCGGGTCCTTATCGTGTCCCTCATCAAATTTGTGTCAAAAATCTTGAATTCGGACACAACTCATTAAGCTTTTGTCTCGTGTCGGGTCATGACCCGTTTATCAACGGGTTGACCCGACACAACTCATATAACTCGTTAAACTTTTTTGCTATTACAACAATTACTTAATTTATCCGAATGACACATTAACCTTTTAACCCGTTGACTCGAGTGACACAATAACCTGCTGAATTAACCGATTGTTATAGGGGTTGGCAAGGGTGTGTTTGTTATTATAATTATTGAGTTAAATTTCATAAATTTCCTAGTTATTTATTGGGTCATGTCGGGTGAACCGAATTCTAATGGGTTAAATAGGCTGTGCGAGTTACTCGATATCTTATCAGTTATTGAGTCAATCTGCATTGACATGACACGATCCGTTTAAGTTCAAGTCATTAACGAGTCAACATGATAGCAACCCAATTAAATTTGAGTCATGTTTAGACCTGTTAATTTCGTGTCGAGTTCGTATTGAGTCCGAAATTGCCATCCCTATCGACAACCTATCTTTTTAGTTTTGTCTTTTTTAGTAGTGACATAACTTATCAAGATCTCTTTTTTTCATTAGATTCAAGTACCTGATCTACTTTTGAGATTTTTATGATTAGTTATGTTTAGAGCCTTTTGAGGAGCACCCGTCTCTATTGTATGACTATCTTTAATATTTGTTCATTTCCTTTGACGAAATAAGAATATTGAGGGAGGAATAGAGCTATTATGTTATTTCTTTCAAGTGTATCCAACATGAATTACAATGCCTCTGTTTATAGGTATACATGAAGTACATGAAGAGAGTTGATAGTTAAGTAATAGAGACTAGTGAATAGGTACATTGATATGGTACATTGATCTCATAAGTAGGTACATTGAAGGTTCGTTGATCTATGAATAAATTAGGATGTATATGAATTGAGAATACAAATGGACACCCACATCCAATGTATTCATAACAATTTGTTCTATTTTTGCGATATTGATATCTATTATAAATTCTCGTACTCTTGCATCCCTTCTTGAAATGGATAAAGAGTAATTTAGTCTCTTATCTTTAGAGTGTTAACTAATTTGGTTCCTTATTTATCACAATAGACTAATTTGATCTCTCATCTTTTAAAAGATTAACCAATCTAAGGCCTATGACGGAAATTGTGGACAAATGAATGTAACAATCCACTTGATAATCACGTGGCTATCTATATTAACCTGTAATAGATGTCTTGTTAATGGATCCATTAATTTGTCTAAAATTTTTATCACAAACCTTAGATTTGTTAATTTTTTTAAGGACGAGGAACCAAATTGGTCTTTGTGATAGATAAGGGATTAAATTGGTCGATACCATAAAGATAAGTGATCAAATTGATCAGTACTTTAATGTACAAATATAAAATGTGAGGGATTTTCTATTATTCATAATTGGGAAAAAGGAAGATACTTTAAATAAAGAAAAACTAAATTGATATTCTTATTACGATAAATAGATAAAGATCATAATGCATTACAAAATGTTTGACATGCCGAAGGATAAAATGACAAGTTGAAAGGTTCTCTTTCTAAATCAATTGGTTATGCAGTAACATGGCAAGTATTGGCTAGCAACAGGTTCTTGATAAATGCTTCCATCAGGAAATTTTCTCTCTAAGCAAGTTGCATTACAAATTTACAATCTTTAAACTCAAAGTATGGACCCTGGCATACTAACCTGCTAATTCTTTCATCTATTCCAATTGCCACAACTTCTTCTGCAATATACATGAAGTTCATTAGCCAAGCGAAGAAAAAGGGAATGTTTTATTAATAGGAACAAGAAAGTGTTTATAGCCGTTGCAATATAAACAAGAATACTCATCCGAGCCGCAAGTATATCTTAAATAGGAAAGGTGCTTTATGCTTCAACCACCATATTGTCCCTGTGTTCTTTTAGTTAGCCTATTACCAAGTTGGTGAGGCAGGCGCCCTCTAAGTTGACCACCCCACCCACTAATTTACTACTAAATTGAAATATTGCACATATAGTTTACAATAATAAGTACGTGCCTAATGCTAGGTATACTAAAGGTAATTAATTATCATAATTTATTAAATAAAATTTCTTATTTTTTCTTTTATGTTTACCATCCTTTAATTTGGATTTGTTAAATAATAAGGAAATTGATATATTATATATTAACACATGTAGAATATTACTTACATTAGCGAAACTCGATTCATTCCACATGTATAAAAATATAAATTATTTGAATGCCATTTAATGTAAATTTAGTCATGTCGGTGTGCTAAATCTTTTTATATTGCTTGTTTACTAAATATTTACCTAAAGAAGGACAAATTTTCACCTACACTTGAAAGCAGACAAAAACAAACAAGTCCCATAAAAATATATGCTCTAATAAAACCCACAGCTATTTTTGTAGCTGATATTATTGAATATGCTTAAGTTTAGAGGTTGAAGAGAAGAAAAGATTGTACTTGGATCTAAATACTTTGTTACGAGAACTATTTATAGCGATAATAGCCTTTGATATTGGGAAAAATTTACAGTAAACACTAAAATAAAAAACAATTTTGATAAATTTTTGATGCAAGTTATCTCTGTCCTTAAAATGTTATTTGCCCCGACTATAAAGTAGTTGTTGAAGGATTTAGGCAAATAAGACTTTCAAAAATCACCAAAGTCAGACCAAGAACACTTGTTCAACAATACAAGTGTTCTTCCTTACCTTGAGTAGTCGAGAACCAGTATGAAACTAAAAAGAAGAACGA
The DNA here is from genome assembly GCA_025175665.1 of Cinchona pubescens. Taxonomy (NCBI): domain Eukaryota; kingdom Viridiplantae; phylum Streptophyta; class Magnoliopsida; order Gentianales; family Rubiaceae; genus Cinchona; species Cinchona pubescens. Next base: position 4,284,571 of record JANKKI010000064.1, read on the forward strand.
GAATGAAATTTGATTTTTTTGTTGTATATATCTGTTGTTTGTGCCTTTGTTGGAGTTTTATATTTAGAGACTCATCAACACACCAGCAAAGGTTGTCTCACTTGAATGACAAATCTAGGAAATTAACTTGCACCCGTTAAATGAATGTTTATGATTTTTTTGCAATATTCAAACAAAGAGGTGCTACATTCTTATCTGAATTTACACCAATTTATCACAAGAGAAGTTATAAGCATTTTAAATCAGATATTTCAACACTTAATCATGTGTTCAACAATTTCCAAGCAGTCTCAAACTAGTTTATAAGCTTCCATTAGAAACAAACGAAAAAATTACCTCATTAGTCCTCCACTATTTCATTAAAACTAGAATAGTCCCTTAACTTTAATTTCAGTCAGATTAGTCCCTAACTAAATATTTGTATCCAATTTGATCTCTAAATGGCGGCTTTGCCAAAATCATACAGGTAATTCTTTAAATTTTGACCGGTGTTGAATAGGGGCATAACTGTCAGGTCATCGGGTCCTATGATTTTTATTTTTTAAAAATCACCTCATTCGTCCTCCAACTTTTTTATTAAAACCAAAATTGTCCTCTAAATTTAATTTTAGCTAGATTAGTCTTTGAACTAAATATTTGTATCCAATTTATTTCCTAAATGGCGGTTCCATCCATAGCATAATTTTTTGAATTTTGACTAGCATTGAATAGGGTCATAATTGTAAAATCACCTGGTCCTATGATTTTTGTTTTTAAAAACAATTTTAGACTTTATAATAAAAAGACAAACATATCATATGGATTAATGATGGTCTAGATGTTAAGTGCTTAAGATTTTAGTTTGTCGTTAATATGGGATCGAAACATGCTACCACACTATATTCATTTTTTTCCAACAATTTCATTTCATTTAAATCAAAACCCTAAAATCATCCTTATCTTTGTCCTTACATCAGTGCACCGCCAATGCTATCCTTCCATTTCCCACTTGTGAAGCCTTTCTACTCCCCTCTGTCTGCCACTACCATCTCTTTCTTCCCCATTCCCAATTTCTCCTTTCTCGCTGCTCCTACCCCTTCGCTGCAATCATCACCAATCCTACCCTTCTTGATTCCAGATCTTTGCCAATGCCGCCACCATTTCCTCTTTCCCCATCACCTTATCTCCCTATTGCTACCCCCATCCCTTCGTCACAACTATCACCACATTATCTCCCTCCCGCTTCCATCTCTTCCACCTCCAATAGTTGGACTTCTTTATACAGTTTCTATTTATTCCTTCCAAAACACATCTATATCAATGATTTCTTTGAAATCTAATTTGTAACCAACAACTTCCTTGCAAAACGCTACTCGATTTCCTCGTCCTACTCCTAGTTCTGGCGATGTGAGTTCAACGACAAGGACGTAATTTTCTTCCAGAGAAAATTTCATAGATCGATGTTGGAATTAGAAATGAAATCAAAATTATCTTTGATTTGTAATGGTTTGTGCTATCATGTTTGTATCATCATCAAACTCCTTGGTGTTTTCATTTCTAACTATCATAGGACTAGATAATTTGACGATTATGTCCCTAGTCAACACCGATTAAAATTTTAAAAAAAAAACTTTATGTTTTGGGTGGAACTGCCATTTAGGGATCAAACTGGATATAAATATTTAGTTCAGGGACTACTCTAGCTAAAATTAAAGCTGGGAGATTATTTTAGTTTTAATGAAATAGTTGGAGGACTAAATAGGTGATTTTTAAGAAACAAACCAAAAGGTAGCACTTATTTTTTCTTTTCAATTCTCACTTTTGGTTCGGAGGCAAATCCTGAGTCTACTCAACAGTCCAAACCATTAGTGGAATTTTTATTTCATGACTAAACATATGTTTCTAACAATCCACCACCTAGGTTATAAAACTAATTTTTTAATGAATTTAAATCTTAAGGTACTTATTAAGTTTTAACATTAAGTGGTGACAAATTTCAAAGTTTGAATTAAATCGCTAGTGGTTGTATTTAAACATTGAACCATGATTCAATATGTCCAAATAAAAAAATGCACCTTAAATCCATCAATATTTCTTGAGGTATTCACCGATATTTTTGCACTATTATGATCATGTGCCTCCTCATGGTTTCATGAACAGTTTTAAAAGTTATATCTACTTTTGTTAGAAACGGCACCATTTCTAATGTTCATATAAGTGAAGTACCTGGCATGCACATAAATCCTTTACCAAACTTATATTTTATTAAGGACACTTGATCATCCTTCCGCAGTACTAGTAAATGCACTTAATACACATGTATACCCTAGTATTTACCCACAATCACAAAACATAACTTGTTTTTCTCATTAAACCTTTATGTTACTTTTTTGAACTAGCAAAGAAAAGGTTCCCGTTATGGTGATTAATTTAATTGTTTCATAGGTTTAACCCAATGTCATTGGTCATCCTATCAATCATATATCTCGAAAGTCCTTTAGTAAATGGATCCCAAGTCTTTAGACATTGATTTTACATAAACAATTGTAATCACATATGCCGTAATTAATTGTTTAATATAAACATGTCTCGAACTTATATATCTAGACTTACTATTGTATATTTGTTCAATGCTCTAGACATTGTAATGCAAAGAGATAGTTGACACATCTTATGACCACAAATATATCTAATAATAGATTTCTCAACTATTCTATCTCTTTGCTGCCACTAGTAATAGGCTATAAATTCAGTTTTCATGGTGAAATATGTTACACACATTTATTTCTTTGATGCCCAAGGAACTGTACCACCAACAAGCATAAATACCCAACTAGATATAGAACAATTATCACTTGCACTAGTTATCCAACTAGTATCACCATATCCTTCTAATACACTAGGATAGTTATTATAAAATAATCCAAAATTTGCTATTCTCTTTATGTAATCGAGAAACCTCCCTATTGCTTTCTAATGAGCAACACCATGATTACTTATAAATATTAACAATTCACAAACAACAAGTATTAGGATATGTCTAGTCTTGTATAAGGCACAAGATATATTATACTTCTAATAGCACTAGCATATTCTAATTGAAATATTGACATTTCAGTATTTACCGATCTTTTAGTATTTACCGAAAGTTTACTTGATACATCATATGAAGATGGTGCCTTTTAACATTTAATTAATTGAACTTTTGAAGCACCTTTTTAACATAGTGAATTTCATTTAGAGCATAATCCCAACTATGCTTAATCACCTTTATACCTAAGATAGTATCAACCTCACCCAAGTCCCTCATTTTGAACTTTGAAATCAGAACTTTTTTATTTCTTTAATCTCTCAAGTTTGTACCAATTATGAGCATGTCATCAACATAGAGACATCATACCATAGCATTTTGTAAACTTGGAATATATGCACTTATTAGCATTGTTGTGTATGAAACCATCTTGCAAGATTATTGAATCAAACTTTTCATTTCATTGTTTCGGTGCATGCTTCAATCCTAAGAATTTAACCAATAGTTGCAAACTTTGTTTTTATTACCAGGTAGTACATAACCCTGGGGTTGTTCTATGTATACATCTTTATCCAGATCACCAATCAAAAGTGCAGCCTTAACATTCATTTGATGAATACACGAACCATACAAAGAAGTTAAAGTAAACAATACGCTAATTGAAGTTATTCTTGCTACAGGGGTATCTGTATCAAAATAGTCAATACCTTTCTTTTATTAAACCATTTAGCCACTAACCTAGTATAAAGATTTGTATGAAACTATCTGCATTACATTTTTCTTTTAGATGCCCATTTACAGCCAATAGGCTTAGAACCGAGAGGCAAATCAACAAGCACATATGTGTTGTTACCAAGGATAGAATTCATTTCTTCCTCTATTGCCTCCTTCCAAAAAACAACATTCCTTAAAGATATTGTCTCACTAAATATTCTAGAATTTTCATCAACATTTAATATTATAGGTATTTGTTTATAAACAGATTTCTTATCTCTTACTACAAGAAAAGCTTACATCTTGTATATACACAAAAATAGGATCCAATTGCTATTCAACTCTACCTCTTTGATTTCTTTTAATATCAATTGACAAATTACTTTGTTTTCTTTTATTAGAAGAATAAAAAATAGAATCTATTTCTTGTGGAGTACTAGACTCTTGATCATGAGAATTATATATATCATTAAGGAATTTGTCCTCAATGAACTCAACAGTAGCAATTACATTGGAACTTACATCAAGTAGTTTATATGCTGTAAAATTTTCAACATATCCCACAAAGATACTTTTATTGACTCTTGGTCCTAATTTAGTTCTTTTAAAATCTACTACCCTATAGAAAGTTTGGCAACCCCAAACTCTAAAACAATTTAGGTTTGGTTTCCAACCTTTCAATGCTTCATAAGGGTATTTCTATATTTTATAGAAGGCATTCTATTATGTACATAACAAGTCATTAATAATGCTTTACCCTAAATGTTCATTGGCAATTTGGCATTTAGTAACATGGCAATTTACTATTTTTACTAATGTCCTATTCTTTCTTTCAATTAAACCATTTTGTTGTGAAACATAGGGTGCAATTGTTTGATGTACAACACCGTTTTCTTCACAATAAGAAGAGACCTCTTTGAGGAAATATTCACCTCCTTTATCACTTTTTAAATACTTGATTTTTTCCAAGTTTATTTTCTACTTCAACTTTGTAGATTTTAAACTTTTCAAATGCTTGATCTTTAGTTTTCATCAAATAAACATATATAAATCGAGACTTGTCATCTACGATTGTTATGAAATATTTATTTTCGTCTCTTGTTAAAATTCTATTCAATTCACAAATTTCATAATGAATAAGACCTAAAAGATCACTATCTCTTTCTACACTAGCAAATGATTTCTTAGTCATTTTTGCTTGTATACATATTCACCATTTTCACAAGCAATATGATCATAAATAAATATTAAAGTCCTAAAATTAACATGTACTAAATGATTATTCCATAAAGAAAGAGAGATCAACAAAGTAGGCTGAAATAATACCTATTACTATCATTTATACACAACTTAATCATTCCATTACAAGAATGATCTTTTCTAACAAATATCCCATTCTTTGTCAAGATCAACTTCTTAGCCTCTATTATACCTTTTATTCCCTTTTTATTTGACAAAGTTGTAGATGCAAGATTTTTCTTAAATTCGAGAACAAATAAAACATTGACTAATGTCAAATTCTTTCCGGAGGTGAATAAAGATCTATGGTTCCTTTTCCAAGGACCTTTGTTTTATCATTGTTACACATAACAATATGTCAATTTTTTTTTAACAAATTCAAACTCTTTGAATTAGGTTTTGTCATAACACATGTGGACAGTTACACCAAAATTATACCACCAATCAACATATTTGTTGTTGAGAGCTGTGTTAGATTCTGATACCATGCTTGAATGCCAATCAGACACCATGACAACTTGATTCTCATATTCCTTTTTCACCATATTTGCTTACAACTCATTAACATTTGAGTCATTACAGATTTATTGTCCATCATAAAATAATCTATGTACTTTAAAGAAACAAATTTATCCATACATTATTTATCATTTGTGTACTTTAACTTAAGCCCTTGTACAAGTATCCTTGTTCTTTATAGTTGTGAAAAAGATCATACCACAGTTGGAGAGGTTGTCCTTGACGCATCCTCTACAATGTACATGGTTTTGATCATTCCTTTTGTATAGAGAATCATCATTCTTCCTGCATAATGTGTCATCGTTCTTCTTCTTCTTCTTCACTTGGATAAAAGTGAAATGATCCTTGTCTTCCATTTCCCAAGAAAACAAAAGTAATACTTTAAGATTATTGGAGAAAATTTACTGCAAACGCTAAAATGAAGAACAACTTTGATAAGACTTTGATGCGAGTGATCTCTATTCTTAAAGTGTTATTTGCCCCTACTATAAAATAGTTGTTGAAGGATTCAAGAAAATAAGACTTCGAGAATTCACCAAAGCCACACCAAAAAGCACTTGTTCAAAATATAAGCATTCTTCCCTTGAATACTCAAGAACAAGTATGAGACTAAGAAGAAGAATCAGGATGAAATCTGATTTTTATGTTGTATATATCTATAATTTGTGCCTTTGATAGAGGATGATATTTATAGACTCATCAAACACACCATCAAAAATTGTCTTACTTGATTGATAACCCTAAGAAATTAACTTGCACTCTTTTTGATGAATGGCATGAATATTCGGCAATATTCAAATGAAGAAGTGCTACCTGTTCATTTGAATTTGCACCAATTCATCACAAGAGAAGTTATAAACATTTTAATTCAGATTTTTCAACACTTAATCATGCGTTAAATAATTTTACAAGTTTCAAACTAGTTTTATACGCTACCATTAGAAATAAAACAAAAGTCACCATTTATTCTTTCTTTTCAATTCTCATTTTTTATTTGAACGCAGATTCTTAGTCCTCTAAGAGTCCAAATCATTAGTGGAGACAAATTTCCAATTCGAAATATTTACTTTTGGTTCGGATGTAGACTCTGAGTCAGCTCAAAAGTCTAAATCATTAGCTAAACTTTTGTTTCATGACTAAAATATTTGTTTCCAACATTTGAGATATCGTTGTGAAAATAATTGTATTATCGCTACTAGAAAAAATCCTTTTAGTGACGGAAATTAGCAATAGAAAAAAATTACAACGAAAATAGCAATGGATTTTATAAAAAAATAAAAAAATATTTTCAAAACAATTGCAATAGAACTTTCGTTGCAAATTTTTTATAAAATGAAAAATTTAAAACATGTTTCCAGTAGATATTCGATCTGTGAAAAAATATTGACCTTGATTTTGTTTGCAGACTAGTAGCAACTGAAAAATCCGTTGCTACTGTTTCCTAAAAAAAGTAGACATTAAAAAAAGACTTAATTACATTTACCTCCCCTGAGCTTTGACCATATTACCAAACAAACCCTATAGTTTGGAAAAATTACAAATACCCCCTTATCAATAACTTCCGGTAATGTAACTCGTGAAAAGACTAAACTACCCTTGTAATTTTTTAAGACAAAAAATAAAATTTCAAATGACTAACTTACCCTTACTTGTCTCTCACTTCCTTCATTTTTTCTCCATCTTTCCTCTACAGGCACCGTCATGTTACTTCTTCCCGTTGGCTGGTCTACATCCACCTACAAGGTTAGGCCAATTAATTTATCCATCCTTGTTTCAAATCAAAATAATAATCCAAAAGCCCGCTCCTAACAAAATTTAAAAGGCATTTAAATCCTTAATTAATTTTAGGACCATTTCACACAACCATTCAATTGCCAAAATTCTCACATGATTGACGAGCAAGCAAATTAAATCTACGAAGAACATGTTAGCATCCTTTTTTATACACCATCAAAACACCACCGTCGTCCAAAATTAGAAATCAGTAATACTAATACCAACATTAGTAAAATCATTTTCATCATTAATTAAAATACCAGCAACACCAAAATATATATATTAAAAAAGAAGCAAACAAACAGTAGCAAACAACACAACTTGCGGCACTAATGGAAGATGGAGATTATGAAGATTTTGCTATTTTTTTAGCATTGTTGTTGCTTTTTTTTTGTATTGTTTGCTGCTCGGGAGTGGGTTGCTGAAGGAGTGGTGAGGGGTTACGAGAGGTTGCGAAATGCAGTGGACAAGAGAGGGGTTGGCTACTGGTTAGGGGTGGAAGGGGTACACCGCTGTGGGGTTGAGAGAAGAGATGGAGGAAAGGAGAAAGGTTTGAGTTGGGAGATTTGGGAGAGAGGGGAGAGGTTAGACCAATGGGTGCGGGAAAGATTAGGGATATGGGGAAGAGGACTGGATTTGGGGTTTGGATATCGGTACGAGTTTGGGTTGGAGTTTTAGAAGGGGGTTGGGGTTGGGGTCTCTTATACACATCTAGATGTGTATTGCTTTAATTTAAACTTGATGTACATCGGAAAAAATGAAAAATAAATAACTAGAAGGGTACTTTAGGAATTCAAAAATTATTTTTTTGCTAATGCTGTCATTAGTTTATGAACAGAAGTAACAATAGGGGTAATTTATTAAACATTTAGACATTAAAGAAGTTGACGGTAATTTAACCAAATTACAGGGTTGGTTTGTTAATTTGACCAAACCTCAAGAAAAGTAAATGTAATTAACCCTCAAAAAAACTGACATATCACTATAATATATCATCCTATTGTTGTCTAAGCAGATTTCCCCCACCCCACCACTTAATTTGCGCCTTTCTAATTCCCTCAACACAAAACCTACCTGATTCCCCCTTCTTCTCTTTGCACCTTCAACCTAGAATGTGATAAGGAAGAAATAACTATTCGCTACTTCCTTCTTCCCCCTCTCTTTATTTTTCCTTTAATTTGCAACACTAAGGAGCCTAGCTGTTTCCCCTCTTCCTCTTCGCGCCTTCAACCTCCCCTACCCTCCACCCATCTTTTGCTACTTCCCTCTCCCCTCTCTTCATCCTCTCCTTTCTTCCCCATTTCCAGCACATTCTTCAACACAGGAGTAGCCTCCGTTAGCACATCAAATCATCACAATTTAATCAAGCAACTTCAAGGTATTTCTATTAATCTTGTCTTTAATTTAGATTTGGTTTGTTCCCAACATAACCTAGATGAGAATTTTGGGTTATTTATTTATTTATTTCTAAAGTGGGTTAATTTGCTCTACATTAGATTAGATGTGTACATTATGAGGGGAAAAGGAAAATTTTTTTTTTTGATTCTTTTAATGCATAGAAACAAAACTCTTTGATATTATGTTGTTGTTGTTGATTTTTATTTATTTATTTATTTATTTTTTTGGTGAAACTGGTACATAGGGGCTTAGGTATTTTGTTTTAAAAAAATTTTGGCTGCTAGTGAGAGCTGGGTTATTAAAACAAAACTCCGTGCTTAGCTAGTGAGGTATATCCCCTTAATTAAAACACCGTAACTGATAATGATGGTAATGTATGTCAATGGATCCAAAATCAATCTGTCTGCATGTTAGTAGTAGAAAGATCCTCATGACACAACTGGACAAAATAATCCCATATTATGAGTATATTTTTTTGGCAGCAGTCAAATAGTAGATGCTTCTGTTCATAGACAGAAGAAAAAAAAAAAGAAGTAATTCACGGATTGAATGACAAATAATATGGCATAGTGCATCTATATGGAATGACAAATTAAGTCACCGATGTTTCATTATATTCATGAAATAAGGAACATAAAGTAGAAGTTGGGGATTCGATATAATTTTACCACCTGAATTGATTTTGTCAATCTTAAATATATAAGTAAGGGAGTTTCACCCACTCAAGGCAAAAAGGTCACCTATGCAAAATGGCTATTTAGAAATTTTTTGGGGATAATTTGGTCATTGAATTTGTTGGAGTTTTACAGTTCTATTCTGCAACTAGACCACAATTACAATAGGTGGTCAACTTTGATTATATGGACTACATTACCCTTATATACCTTTCTTATCCCTTTTATTTTCCCATGGAAATATGACTTGAAGTTATGGAATTTTTGCTTTCAAAGTTTTGGGCATTCTGTAACTTTTCAATAGCTTTGTTTCCTCCGCCCAAGAGGATTCTTGCTCTATTGTGCTTCTATCAATTTGGCACTGACTCGATCCCCCTCCTCTCCCATCTCCTCTTCCTTCTCCCAGTTGAACTCACAATATTTAAATCCCGATTCAATTTGATGTGGTTACATGCATGGGCCTTTGGTTGGTGAGCTGTGTAATTTCGGTTTTGTTTTAGTTTTGTTTTCCTTTTTCATTTAGTATTTTGTGTTTTCCTTCCTTAGTTATTGTGTTTTTTTATGATTTTTTGTAGGTTATTATTATTATTATTATTATTATTACTATTTTGGCTTTGAATCGGCTCACGATGATTTATTCAAATTTGGTATTTGGTTCCATGTTTCTCTCATTCTTAAGGTTATTCTTGCCATTATTTTTGGGTGGAAGTTAGAATAGTGAGAAATTGCACTAGATTTTATGGTACTTTGATGTATAAAGATAAGGGATGTGTTAAAAGAATTTTTTAATGAAATGTTCACCTTTGTTGCTTTAAATTTCTCCTACAATTATTTTTTTGTAATGTTTATTTTTTAATTTTATGACAAAGGTAAAACCAACTGTTTTGTTACATATATTTAAATATGCACTTATGCTGAATGCCGTGGCACTATAATCTTTGTCTGGGAATTTAAGTTCATATTATCCACCTGCAAAATTTCATATGTGTTTAAGAACAAAATCTGGTATCTCATTTCACAAGTTGCGAAAACTTAATGCTTGGAGGGGTAAGATTCATTTTTTGTGGTATGGACCAAGAGGGAATGATATATTTCACACGTTTGGTTAAGCTTGTATTACAACCAAGTTCTCTGGAAGCAGAGGTGAGTTTACAATTTGTGGGTCCAATTCAGTGACATGTATCTTTCAAGTTTACATAACTACGTATACAAGCTCTATTTCTGCACCACAGTTCCTATCTGTTGGCTCCTTTGTTTCATGCAACCAAAATTCAACATTCAAGAGNACTCTTAATTCTAGAGTCATAATATTAAATCCACTTTTCATGGTCATGGAGATGAGAACCACCCAAGATAAAAATTTTCCCAATAAACATATGGAGAATAAAGTCATGTATGACTTCCCAAGGTGTTCACAGGATGAAGTGATTTTTTCCCCGTCCTTCATATTTTTTAGAATGACTATTTGTTGCTTAAGTTTGAATCTGATTTGCCTAGCTTTCAAGAAAGTAATATATTACTTCTTTGAAATTTAGATATGTACTGCTTAAGTTTACTATGTATTTCAACCAACCAAAAATTGGTAATACTATTGAGGATTAGTTTTTGCATTTCATATAGTTGTCATGTAGTTCTTTATCACAACTTCCATCAACGTATAATCTTATTCAGCTCTTATTTAAGCTTCTCATATTAAAGAAAATTGTTATGTTTTTGTGATCTTCCCTTTTACCTTTTCCTTAACTTCATTTGTCACATTTTTAATCCAGGTTTTCTCATAAAGTAACTTATTGTATCTTTATCTTATTTATTTAAAGTTTTTTTCGTATTTTTTATCATATTTTTCCTTTCAAAAGATGGAATAGAGTCGTTTGAAGTTTACATGTACTTCCACATTTCCAATCACGCCATGTTAGCAAGTAGTGATATGGAAAAATGTGAGATTTACACAGAAATACATATATTGATATCTTTTTAGTATGTAGCAGAGATCCAATACCGAAAACTGAAAGTCGATTAATAGGAGTTGACAGTATGTTAATCTCTTCTATCTAAAATTTGAAATTACTAAAATTTTTCAATTTTCTGTTCATCGTATTTTTGGTGAAATTCCATTTCTTTCGCTTTATTGTGTTCCACATTCTTCTGATAAATCATGGGACATGTTTGGTTTCTCTATTTTTGTTCCTGAATTTATATATTTTTTTTTCCTTGCTTGGGATAGTTAATTGGACACTTACTTCAATTAGTTAGCCAATGTTAGTTGTTCGGCTATAAGGGATGTTGACGGAGTTGAAGAAAGGGTAGAATGCCCAAGGCAAAGTTAAATCTAGTGTTCATACTTTTGATTATCACTGGAGTAGTTAGCATGTTAAAATAAATAGGCTTTTCACACTTTACAGTTATCGTGTCGGAACACAATGCTCATTGATGGTAATAATTCAATTATTTTACAATGAACTAATAAGGTATTAGATGAATGAATATTGACCAATTCATGAAATTTTTTTTGGTGTAACATTCGTCTTGACATATCTTCGTTTATTTTCTTTTATGATCTTTTGGTTAGTTCTAATTGTACTCTTTCATTTGACTTATGGTGACATTATTTTGGGGGGATGAATGAGCTAGACTTACCTTTAATATTTGGGATAGTCTTTCTACTTTTATCTATAGACTTACTGAAATCTTGGCGCAACTCTTGTAACTAGTAAAATACACAAAGATAGGACTTATTAAAGTGGGACAGCCAGATGTTTTGTGGATCTAATTTCCTTTTTTTATGATTTTTGCTACCACAAGTCTAAACAGCTATCATTCCAGTTGATATTATGAGCACTTATGGACTATAATGGCCAAGTCAAGTCCAAGGTAGACATGTATTAGAAGATTTATTTTGGGCATTGAACAATTATTAGTCATCCTAGTAATTGTTCAATAATTAATAGAATTCCATTTCAACAAAACATGGACCCCTATTTGTAGGTTGGGGTGAGTTATAAATTCTTAAAGCTATTATATATTTCTAAGTATTGTACACTTTCTCTTACCTTAAAATGCTAACTCTTCCGTTTTTTGGTACTGCAAATTAGAACACTTATTGTTGGGTTCCGGAGGAGGAACATGAAATTTGCACGGTATTTGAGTATTGTGGCTTTGAATAGTTAAAGAATTTGATGGCAAAAGTTCGAAAGAAAAAAGAAGAAACCTCATTGGATTGGGGAGTTTCATTGGCTTGAGTTGTAGAAGGAGTGGGATGACAAGGATTGGAAGTCTTATGCTTCCAATTTGAGCCATGATATGGATTGGAAGTAAAAAAAAAAAAAAAAAAAAACTTGTTAACATGTTCAAACTTTGAGAATTCATACGAATAAGAGATACAAGTGAAGTGGTGTCAAAGCTCAAATGTACGTTGATGAATCTATAGTTGAATATAGAAAGAAAGTAGTGAAAATACATATAAAATTAAAGGTATCTAAAATTCTGAAAAGAGAAACTCATGGTGAGACTACCAGTACAACACCTAGAAAGGATACAATTAAGTAACTCATATAAAGGGATGAAGCTACCTACACATTTAGTTTGTTTAAGAAAGGCAAAAACTTCAAGGGAAAATCGCTGAAATAGTCCCTCAACTTTTGCACTTTAGCTAAGCAGAATAGTCTCTCAACTTTTTTTGTAGCTAAAATGGTCCTCCAACTTTTATTTTTTAGCTAAAATAGTCCTTTCATGTAAAATTTATAAAAAAAAAAAAAATTATGGTGACTACACTATAACTCATGGTGAGACTACCAGTACAACACCTAGAAAGGATACAATTAAGTAACTCATATAAAGGGATGAAGCTACCTACACATTTAGTTTGTTTAAGAAAGGCAAAAACTTCAAGGGAAAATCGCTGAAATAGTCCCTCAACTTTTGCACTTTAGCCAGAATAGTCTCACAACTTTTTTTGTAGCTAAAATGGTCCTCCAACTTTTATTTTTTAGCCAAAATAGTCCTTTCATGTGAAATTTATAAAAAAAAAAAAAAAAAAATTATGGTGACTACACTATAAAAGGACTTTTTTGGCTAAAAAATAAAAGTTAAAGGACTATTCTGGCTAAAAAAAAGTTGAAGGACTATTCTGGCTAAAGAGAAAGTTGAGGGACTATTCTGGCTAAAGTGCAAACGCCAGTTGAGGGACTATTTTGGCGATTTTCCCAAACTTCAATGAACAAATAGCAGCGTTAAGTTTTCTTTTTCTTCCCCCACCCCGAAACCATTCATTTCGTGACTTATTAGCCTTTGAAAACCACCCATTATTACAACAGAGGGTCCACTAATTATGTACAAGGCCATGGCAAACCACTTAATATAGGTTCAAGTTCTAAAAATTTTAAAAGGTTGCGTTTCAGATTTTTCACAAGAGTTTTTAGGTCAATTTTGAAGAGATTCCTAATTTTATCTAGAAGGATTCTGATATACCGTAACATGCTTCTTCATCGGCTAATTTCTTAAACTGTGAAGAAAAAGAAAAAAATTTCTTAAATTGTGAAGGTTTTTTTTTTTTTTTTTTTTTACGTTCTAAAAATTTCTTAGACTGAAAGCGACCTTTAAGTGTCTTTTTCCAAATGCAACCTGTTGTCAAATATTTAAAAAAAAAATCTGTTGGGTTGATTTTCTTTTGTTTATTTAAGCTGTTTGTAAGTAGGGATTTTTTTTTTTTTTGGTGGTTTGGAATTTAGAATTTAGACTTATAGAAGAAATGAAAATAAATTAAAATATTATAATTTATAAAGCAAGTAGAAAAAATATGGGAACATTTTGAAATTAAGAAATTACATAAAATATTTAAAAGTAGACAAAATATTTAAAAATATTTCAAATTTGAATTTTTAACTATAGTGGTAGAACATCAAAATTAATTATATAAAAAATTAATTTAAAACTAAGGGTATTTCAATCAATTAAGTAGATTTTTTTAATGGTGTTAAAGTTTTTAAATGATGAATATTGTCTAGATTTTCTTCTTCTCTTCTTTGTGTTCTAATTTTATATTGGGATTGGTAGGAGCCAAGTAAATCATGTGGTTAAAGGTATGTTTTAATAATAGTAATTTATTAATTTATTTTTATTATTTAATATGTGATTTATTTCAAATGTTTAATTTAAATTATGTATATTTCATATTGTGTAGAGTGTAGCTAATATTTCAGGAATATATTCCATGTTTCTTTTTTATATTAAAGTAGTGATAGCTTATTTTTATATTGCATGTTTGTAATAGTTTATTTTGAGAATTTAATGCATTTTTATTATTTTTAATATCCATGTTCAGTATTTTTTTAGTATAAATAATTGTTTTAGCAATTTGTATCTGGTTTAAATAAATGTTAATATTTAGACGTGATGCATGTTTATTAAATGCTTTGATAATTAGTGTTTGAATAAATAAGTGAATGATTTATACTTGTTAATATCCACATATCTATTTGGGTTTAATTAATTTTTTATGTTAAAAAACTGTTAATTTATGTTTTTGTTAGTTTTTATCTCTAATAGAATGCGTGTTAAGTTTAAATGGATTTAATATGCATATGAGTTTAGTTTTTTTAATCTATGTATTAAATTTTTAAATTTTATGTTGGTTTAGATAATTAAAAGATTGAGGGCAATTATGATATTTTACTATTCCTTTTAGATAAAAATTTAAAATTCATTAAGTTTTTGGTGGGTAATTTGTGGATAAAATAAAGGGATTAATAACACTTTGCTCCTCTGAACTGGGTGAGTAATTACACTTTGCTACCTATACAAAAAAATAATACACACTATACTTCCAATGACAATATTCATCATTTAAAAACTTTAACATTGTGTTTGGATGGAGGCACTTGGGTGGATTTAATTTGAAATCCTAATCCTTAATAACTTATCCAAACAAGTTAATTTATTTAGTTGTGGATTTGAAATTTACCAACAATTGAAAGTGTGATTTTAATGGTAAAAGGAGAGGATTTGAAATTCACCCAAATTCATGCATTTCAAATCCACCTAATTTAAATCCATTAATTTCAAATACTTCCTTCAATTCAAATCCACCCATCCAAATACAACCTAACATCATTAAAAAAATCTACTTAATTGACTGAAATACCCTTAATGTTATATTTCAAATTTTTATGTATTTAATTTCAATGTTCTACAACTACAATTAAACATTCAATTCTAAACATTTGAATATTTTCTCTACTTTCATGCATT
Source organism: Cinchona pubescens (assembly GCA_025175665.1). Classification (NCBI taxonomy): domain Eukaryota; kingdom Viridiplantae; phylum Streptophyta; class Magnoliopsida; order Gentianales; family Rubiaceae; genus Cinchona; species Cinchona pubescens. The sequence continues at coordinate 4,300,147 of JANKKI010000064.1, forward strand.
TTGGTTACTTTCAAATATTTTATATACTTTCTAAATTTTAAAATGTCCCCATATTTTTTATACTTACTTTATTTTATAATATTTTCATTTTCTTCTATAATTCTAAACTCTAAATTTTAAATCATAAAAAAAACCCTAAAACAACTTAAACAAACAAAACAAAATCAACCTAACAAGCAAAATAATATAATTTTTTATAAATGTTTGACAATAGGTAGCATTTGGAGAAAACAACTGAAAGCGACCTTTAGGTTGCTTTTTTCAAATGCAATCTTCTTACTTTCAGAATACTAAAAATTACTTTAAAATTACATAATATGAAAAGTCGGAAAAAAAAAAAAAACCACAGATATTACACATTTTGGAAATGGGATTCCTGTTAGTTTTGTATTTTCAAAATGTGAAACTTACACATGCTACCTTGTGAAAAAGGATCACTAATGCACGATGAATTTAAAAACAAATCCTAATTTTGGATTTAGAAATTGGCCAATAAATATAATCAAAGTCATCATCTGGTCTAGTGATAACAGTTCCACATCGACTGCGATAGTTACAAATCAATTTGAGACAAAAAAATTTGTCCAAAATCAACAAAAAGCAAAGTAGAAATCACAAATAGATGTTTGTTAATTAATTTTAAGGAATTAACTAGGTAAAAATATGATTTATTATAAGAATTTAATTTATATTATAGGATGTATATAGGTGGATATGCCGGTATTGAAGTGGAAAAAGTCATTCCGAATATGACTCTGCCGAGTTACTCGGACTCAACTGAGTCTTTATACCATGTTCATAAAAGCGACAGCCAAGTAAAATCTCATAATTTTGGGTAAAATGTAAATAACCCCCTTATGGTTAAATGAATAATCACTTTAACTCCTTGTGGTATACATCTAGATGTGTAATGTCCATCTAACGAAAATCTAAACTAATATCGACATGTGAAATGTCCTATATGCCCATAAGCAGTTTAAGTGTCTGACAATTTTTTTTAGGGTCAAACTAGAAAAGTCACAAAGTGATGGGTCAAATTGAGAAGTGAAAAAACTCTAATCCTTCTTCCTTTTCCCCTACACTTCACACAACCACCAACCCAACTCCCATCCCATTACTGCCACTACCTCCCACCCTAGCCAACCACCACCAGCATTCTGCCACCATTTCCTTCCTTCTGCCCCATTCCCCACTCTCGATATCCCTCCTCAGTCTTCCCTCTCACCACCCACTTTCACATACAATGCTTAATCTCCTTCTTCCAGGCCTCTCCCGCCACCCTTTTGCTCCTCCTACTCCCCATGGATCTCCCCCCAACCCTAAAATTTATGCAAAAATCACAAGAAAAACTTAAATTTCAAACCAAAAATATGTCATAGTCCAAACAATTAGCACAAACAAATATTGAAATTAAGCTCAAACAACAAAATCTTCGTTAATGATAAATTGAAGTTCTACAATTCTTGAAATCACAAAATACCATAGACGAAAGAGATATTAAAGGTCGGGAAAGGGGTGATGTTGACTATCGCATTTGGGATAGGTAGGTTACGGATAGAAGGGATAAGGGTGACTACGAGATGGTGTGTGGGGAGAAAGGTGATGGGGAAGGAAGAAGAGGAGGTGATTGTTGAATCTGAAGTGGGTATGGGAAGGGAAGTGTGTGGAGGTAACTGCTGGATTTGGAGTTGGGGTAGGGAAGGAGGCTACGGAGAGTGGAGGAAGTGGGCGTGGGAAGGGTAGGGTGGAATTGGTGGCTGGGTTGTGGTGGGGGTGTTTTGGATCTAGGGCAAAAGTCAATTTAAATATTATTTTATTGTTAATTTTTTTTAAACAAATTCAAACGTGAGTCGGGTACACGTGACAGTCAATTCTGAGTTTGTTATGGCGATTCTATCTATTTTGCAAAAGAATTTAAAATTTAAGGGGGTCAAATATATATTTTATAACCATGAAAGGATAAGTGCTTATTCGATTAACTACAAGGGATTATTTGTATTTTACCCCATTTAATTTAAAATTTTATTAACACTTAGCTCATACTTCTAAATTAAATTGGCTTATTGAACTTCGCTCAAGTTTAGTCGAGTACAAAAGCTAAATTAAGCATCAACAAAAGCTATATTAAGCATAAGAATGATCCCACCAGTGACATTCTCCCAAGCACTTGATTTTGATTGCAGGAAAAGGATTGGAGATATTGGATATATCAGGGTCAGTTTAGGAGTTTTATATACAAGGTGGGAGAGATCTACGAGTCTAACTCAAACCAAGGTTTGTAGAATAGGGATTTTTTTACGTTGAATCATTTTTTAAGTTGGGGGATTGGAATCGTAGAATTGTAAGATTCTATCGAAAATATAAAATATAAATTTTTATTTATTTTTAAATTAATATTTCAAGAAAACTTATTTTTCTAAAACAAGAAACCCACCCGTTCTCTTTCTCTCTAGTAACTCGAATTATTGACAAATAAGTTATAGGGGAAGCGTTTTATTACCTAACTTGTATTTCGTTACAGGGGTGTCATATTTCAAGAATACTTATGTAAAAAGATGTAAAACATTTAATATTGATTAAAAAATAAGTTTCTTTAACTTAAATTTAAAGTAAAAACATTATATCCTAATAATATGAAAGTTCTACATCATCGTAAATTTAATAATGGTTTTAAATTGAAAATTTAAAAATTGATTTAAATAGTTTAAACTCATGAACTATAAGTTTTGAATTAATAATTATCAAAATAATAGCCTAAGATATTAATTATAGATTTAAATCACAAAATTTTAGTGATCTAACTATCATTTCACTATCAGTGGATCTATACAAAGTGATAAAACTATTGATGTGTCACTAACTCTGTCAAAGAAAGAATGACATTCATCCAAATATCTAAAATTAGGGGTTGTTGATTGAATATGATTTTATCATGTGGACTGGTTTTAACAAGTAATATTAAATTTGTGATTTTGTAAATTATTTTCTTTTCACCCTATAATGAACCTACTACAAGGATCCAGATCTAATGTTTTATTTACAAATTTAGATTGGAGAATCATAAAATCGTAATGTAATCTTGAGATTGTTACAACCATGGCCAGGATAATAGGGTCGGGTCGGCCTGCTCGGTCCAATAAAAAATTTTATTGGATAATGTGAGTTTAGGCCAACCTGATTAAAATCCGAAATCTGAATAATTTTGTGAATTGAATATGAATTAAACATTTGTGAGTTTGAGTAGACCCAATTAAGACCGGAATTCCAAATAAATTTATGAGTAGAGTTTGAATTTTGCAAATCCCGACTCACAAAACCCAATTCACACCCTACCCAATAACTCAAATGCAACAAACAAAATGTACAATCTAAGGGTGTGTTCGTTTGGATTGAAAATATTTTACATGAAAAAAAATCATTTTTCATATAATTTTCCTGTGTTCGGTTGATAAAATGAAAATATTTTAAATAAAAAATTTTAACGGTTTTATCTTTAATTTTATGGATACAAGTTAAAAAAACTTATAACAATGGTAATAAATACTCCTTACAAGTAATTGTGATTAATAAAAAATTAATTTTGTTCAAAATTAAATGATAGTACAATATAATAGTAAAATATGTATAATGATAGTTATATTAGTGTGGGACCCATAATTGAGAGAAAAACGAATGAAAAAGAATTAAAAACGAAAATAAGTTTAGCAAACAAAATTATAAAAATAAGTATTTGAGGTTTAATGTCACTCTTGAATTATCCGAAAAATAACTTACGCTAAAAAATTTCGTAAGTTATTTTCAGTCAGAGGAAAGAAAATTGAAAAATATTTTCCGGTGTTTGGTAAAAAAAAAAATTTCTGAAAATATTTTCAATCTAAACTAAAACACCCGCATCTATACTTTTCTCAAAAAAAAAAAAAAAACCTAAGCATCTATGCAGCCAGACTCATGGATGAATAATCAAGACTTGCAATGGCGGCTTTTGTTATGGCTTAGCTGTTTTTGTTGACTTTTCCCTCAAATAATTACCAACCATTTGCATTGATCAGTCATCAGTGCTACTCTATCAATGCTGAGGCTCCATATAAGCTCTCGGCTGAAAATTTAAAAAGAACTTTTAGCTAGCTTACTTTTCCTGGACAAAATGGAGTCAATTCTTCCATTACATACTCACAGCCTCCTCAAACTCGTCCTCTTCCTCGCCGTCCTCCACCATCAACCACTCAAAACCACCTCTCTCCTCCCCAAAGAAGCGCTGCCGACAAAATCTGGCTACCTAAACGTCAACTCAACAACTGGTTCAGCCCTGTTCTACACATTTTATGAGGCACAGGAACCAACTACATCCCTGTCTCAAACACCACTTCTCATTTGGCTCCAGGGCGGCCCTGGCTGCTCCTCCATGCTAGGGAACTTCTACGAACTCGGTCCCTGGCGGGTTTCGTCCAATGTATCAGTTGAGCCTAATCCAGGGGCCTGGAACAGGATCTTTGGACTACTTTTTATTGATAATCCCATTGGAACTGGATTTAGTATAGCTGCTTCACTTCAAGAAATCGAGAGCCAAGAAATCAGCATGATGTCGCGAAACATCTTTTTATCGTGATCAAGAAGTTTATTAAGCTAGATGGTTTGTTTAAAACAAGGCCGATTTATGTTACTGGTGAGAGTTACGCTGGAAAATATGTTCCTGCTCTTGGGTACTATATATTGAAAAAGAATGCTAAGTTGCCAGTTTCTGAGAGGGTGAATTTGGGAGGTATCGCTATAGGGAATGGCCTGACTGATCCTATAACACAGGTGGCTACTCATGCTTTGAATGCTTATTATTCTGGATTGGTTAATGATAAGCAGAAGAAAATCTTGGAGAATCTTCAAAAGGAGGTTATTAAATTAACTGAAATCGGCAATTGGACCGAGGCTGCTGATGCAAGAGGTACTGTAGTGGAAACATTGCAAGATATGACTGGTTTGGCAACTTTGTACGATTTTCGAAGGTTAGTTCCTTACCAGGACTATTTAGTAGCTGAATTTTTAACGAGTTCGGAGGTAAAAAAGGCGTTATAAGGGGCGAAGGAAAACATTGAATTCGAAGAATGTAGTGATGTTGTGGGAGAGGCATTGCATGAGGATATAATGAAAAGTGTGAGGTACATGGTAGACTATTTGGTTAAAAATACTAAGGTTTTGTTGTACCAGGGACAGTGTGATTTGAGAGACGGCGTCGTGTCGACTGAGGCTTGGGTGAAGAAACTGAATTGGGAGAGAATTGGAGAGTTCTTGGAAGCTGAAAGGAAAATTTGGAGAGTGAACGAGACTTTAGCTGGCTCTGTACAGAAGTTTGGGAGTCTAAGTCATGTTGTGGTGTTGAATGCTGGACATCCTGTGCCTACCGATCAGCCTGTGAATTCACAAGCAATGATAGAAGATTGGGTTTTGGATAAGGGATTGTTTGCCAATGAGTAGAATCTATACTATATATATAAAGGGAAAGAGTCTTTTTTTTGCGTCTGTCATTCCGTAAAATTCTCATTTTACCCTTTATTACAATAATAATATCATGTTAAATTACCAGTCATAAATATTCTATATAACTTCTCCTCCTTTTTTTTTTTACTTAGTTTTAAATCTCACACATATAGTGTATTTCTTCCCCACTAGTAACAATTATTGACTACCAAATTTTATGGGGTCATCACTTTTCATTTAAGTTGTAGTATTTTTTGTCCTTGTAGTAATTGACCTCCAATGTTTCAATAGCCATTCTTGATCAGATATTACTCTGTCTGCGGGAATATCTTGAATATGATTATTATTATCTTGTCTTCAATAATTGATCAATTTACAGTAGAATTTTCCTTAGCATGGGGGGTTTTCAACTTCTTCAAAATTATGTCATTGTTTTTTTTTTTTTTGGAATTTTCTTTCTTCTTCAGGACTGGTTCAACTACTTTTTACATGTATATCGGTCTCTTGTCTAATTGGTTGTCTTTATTTGTCACTATATTGCTTAGTCATTCAGACAACCATTGTAAAATTCAAGAACAAATTTCCTTCCAAAGATGGCGCCATATTCTACAATGCACCACAGCAGCACAAATCAGTAACTTGCGTAGCTAAATTGGAACAGCGGCCATCACAGCTAAAGCTATTGTCAGAAAATAATTCTAAAAATTTCATTTATTTACAATTGACGCTACTCAACATTATATAGGAGATTGTAATAGAAAAAATAGAAAAGTAAATCATCCCTAAATTTGAAAAGTATCTTAATCAAATCTCTAAATTTAATGGATTTCAAACTAATTCTCTTAAGCTATTTACAACTCATCTTACAGTTTTCTTACACCTTGAAACTCCCCCTCAAACTATGGAATAGATGTCTTCTATTCCAACTTGGATATAAGATCATGAGATCATGACTTTTTAGTCCCTTTGTTAGGACATTAGCTAATTGAAATTCTGATGGAACATAGGATTTACATACTAACCCATCCTCTAATATGTCTTTGATAAAATGTCTATCAATTTTAATGTTTTGTCCTATCATGTCATACAAGATTATGAGTAATATTGATGGCTGATGTTGTTGTCACTATAGAGCTTCATAGGATCTTCCAATTTGACTCCCAGATCATCTAGAATAATCTTCAGCCAGAGTAGTTCACATAATCCTTGAGCAACTGCCCAAAATTCGAATTTTGCAGATGATCTTGCCACCACATTTTGTTTCTTGCTCTTTCCTGTTACTAGATTATCTCCAAAAAAAAAGTATAATATCCGGTAGTTGATCTTCTATCCACTAGGGTCTTGCATAGTCGATATCGGTGTAACCTTCTAAAGCAAGAGTCTTGCTTTTTTTGAACAAAATCCCTTTCCCTGGATTCTCTTTTAAGTAATGTAGCACTATGTAAGCAGCTTGAAGATGAGATTCTCTTGGATGCATGAATTGACTGATTACACTTACTAAATAAACTGTGTCTAGTAGAGTGTGAGTAAGGTATATGAGTCTACCAACTAAATGTTGGTATATCCTTTTATCAACATCTAGTTCTTCTTTAACTTCTCTCAACTTATGATTTGGATCTATAATTGGAGCCGAGACTGTTTTACACCCAATCTTCCTTATTTCTGTCAATAAATCAGTCACATACTTTTGTTGAGATATGGAGATCCCTTGTGTGGAATGTGCCACCTCAATACCGAGGAAGTAGTTCAGTTTCCCCAGCTCCTTTATCTCAAAATTTTTTACTAATATCTGCTTCAATTCATACTTCTCTCTATCATCATTTCCAGTCACTATAATGCTGTCGACATAGACTAAAAGGGAAGTAACTCCCCTGCAGTCGAATGCATAATAAAGAGAATGTGATCACCTTGGCTTTTGATTATACCCAATCTCCTTCATAACTTTCAAAAATCTCCCAAACCATGCTCTAAGAGATTTTTTTAATCCATAAAGGTCCTTTCTTAGCTTACACACCTTATTATATGTATTCTTCTCAAACGCCTATAAGATGTTCATATAGATTTTTTCATCTAAGTCACCATGGAGAAATGCATTTTTAACATCATATTGTAGGAGTTACCAGTGAAAATGCAGCAGCCAATGATAACAGAATTCTTACAGTATTCATTTTTACAACAAAAGCAAAAGTCTCCTGATAATCAACCCTATAAGTCTGAGTGTATCCTTGGCCACCAATCTTGCTTTATATCTCTCAAGGGATCCATCCGCATTGTATTTCAATATGAAAATCTATTTGCAATCAATAATGTTCTTCCCTTTTGGTTTATCAACAATCTCCCAAGTCTTGTTCTATTCTAATGCACTCATCTTCTCTTTCATAGGATCCGTCCATTCCCTGTTTGACAATGCTTCAAAAACAATGTTCGGAATAGTGATGGTGTTTAGACTCACAATAAACTTTTTGTGGGCAGGTAATAGGTGCTTAAGGGAAACATAGTGAAATAATGGATAAAGTGGTCGTTTAGAGCATTCTCTGCTACCTTTTACAACAGCAATGGGAAGATCAAGATCGTCTGCTGGTTCATTAGATGTCTCAACAATTTGTCAGTGTTTTTAAATCTGAATTAGACCGGCTGGTTAGATTAGTTAAATCGGGAACCGGTCACAGTGCCAATCTGAGTATGTGTTAGAGCTGGAAATGACAAAAACCCAACTAAAATAGGTAAAAACTAGAGAATCGGGAAGAATCAGTTAGATTGTCGAAACCCATTTTTTGAAAAAAATCAACCCAAGAATGTACAAATCTGAAAAATCCCCCCAATCCAATATGAAAAATCTTGAAGAACTTTACTCCAACATCAAATTAGTAACTACTACGTCATTATCCCAGTCAACTTTTCTCAAATCCAAAGCCCTATTATCATTTTCTTCCTCAATTTTTCTCAAATATTTGCTGCACTTTTTAGATTTGAAAAGAAGTTATAGAATGGTGGTTGTGGTGGTAGCGGTGGAAGGAGTGGGGAAGGGAGGATTTTTTAGATCTAAAAAGAAGTTATGGAATGGTGGTGGTGTTGGCAGCAGTAGAATGAGAAAGGAAGGAAGGAGGAGCCAAAGAGCCATGAGAGGAGAGGGGAGGAAAGGGAGATGTTACTTATCAATGGTGGTGGTAGTGGTAGTGGTGGTAGCTATTAGAGAAAGACAACATGAGAAGTAGGAAATGAGAAAGGTGGTGGTGCTATACTGCTAGGGGTGGTGAGGGATGAAGCAGCTAAAGGGGGAGGGTAAGGGCATAAAGGATATGATGTTGCTATTACTAGGTGTATTAACCAAAGGATAATTGAATAAATAAGGCAATAAAATATGTATTGAGATTTGGACCAATTACATCCAAAAATATATGATTATGTGTTTGGGCCTTGAACCATCTAAGCAAACTTGTATTTAATGAGATTGGTGAGTTTAATAATATGTACTTGTCAAAATAATTAAGCAAAAAAAAAAAAAAAAAAAAAAAAAACTGGGTGATTTGGGCAATTAGACCAGTTGAACTAGCCGAACTGCATACCAGTAATAACATTGGTTTATTATCTGGTTCGAGTTTAAAAATATTGCAATTTGTGTGTGTAAAGATGGATAAGATCTACCATGATTTCATTCCCAGAGTCTATTCAATTGGATTCTTGAACCTATGTTAATTCTGGAATAGTCTTTCTCCTTGAATATTTCTGAGAAAACTTTGGAGAACTGTGAATGAGACTGGCTAGACGTAACTTAGAATTAGGTGACATAGGTTTCGAGGCTGAATTAGGTGACTCATATGTGATTGGCAAAGAGGACTTAGGTTCAACAATACAAGCTGAAATATGGGGAAGGTTAAATGTATTAAGTGGTTCAAAGGACTCACAAGTACTATCTTCCATCATTACAATCACCTCCTAAAGAGAGGACATGGAGAAAAAAATGTGTATTTTTAGCAAAGGTGACATCAGCAGAGACATAAAATTTTCTAGATGAAGTATTGTAACATTTGTACCCCTTTCAGGTAGATGAGTAACCCAGGAAGACACATTTGATAGTTTGGGAGTTTAGCTTTCCTCTATGTTGTCTGTGGATATAGACAAAAGCAGCACACCCAAATACCCGACATGTGAGATTATTTGAGATTCGAAAGTGAGAAATTCAGGCAGAAACTATTGAGAATCTCTATGGGGCTTTTGTTGTCTAATACACGTGAAGGAATTCTATTTATCGGGTAGTGTAGAGTAAATGTCCATTTTTCCTTTCAGTTACCCCATTTTACTGAGGTATATTGACATATGATGACTCATGTATAATGCCCTGTGATTGAAGTAGAATGTGGTTGAAGAAAGTAATCTCTAGCATTATTTGTCCTAAAGCTTCTTATTTTAACCCCAAGTTGGTTTTGAACCATCGAGTGGAAATTAGGTATAACAATGCTAACAATAGATTTTTGTTTAAAGAGGAAAAACCGTGTAACCCAAGTGCAATCATCAATTAATGATACAAACCAATGAGACCCAGCAACATTTGGTATAGTAGAAGGACCTCATATGTCACTATGTATCAATCGAAAAGGCTAAGAACTCCTTTTATAGCTAATAGGAAAAGATACACGAGTGTGTTTTGCCAATTCACAAATATCACAATGAAACTCACCATCATATCTAATCCTTGGAATAGCTGAGGAATGTCCTTTAAAATCCTAAAAGATGGATGACCTAGGCGTAGATGGTATAGCCAAATGGCATCTTTATTTGAAGAACTGAGAAAAGAAAGAGACACATTATTTCTAACTTTCTAAGATGATTCAAAGTGGTAAAGACCGTTCCTTTCCTTAGCAAGTCCAATATTCCTCCTCGTATCTTGATATTGAAAAAACACAATAAGAAAGGGAAAAAATAACATAACATTTAAGATCGTGGGTAAGTCTTCGAATTGAGAAAATTTTAGCCGACAATTTTAGTACATGTAGGATATTTTTAAGGACAAGAGTAAGTGTGATATGTAGGTCTCTGATTCCTGCAACAGTAGCTAAAGAGCCATTGGCTACTACAATTTTTCCACTACTTGGACATGGGGTATAGGTATGGAAAAATTGAGATGTGGGGGTCATATGGTCTGTGGTACCGGAGTCTACTATCCAAGAGTTCTCATATAGTTTGTTTGAGCTAACATTCATGCAAAAAGGGAATAAAGATTTACCTTAAAGAGCCAAAGAACAAGCTGCTGCTCTAGAAGGTTTCTCAAGAGACCCCAATAAGTTTCTTAGCTTCTCAATTTCTTCATTGTTGAACCCCCTGTTACTGAATTTTTCTTAGTTTTGGACTGCTATGCCATATATATGTGCTTGAGACCTATGTTGTCCTCCACGATTTCCCCATTCTCAGCTTGGTGGCTTACCATGGAACTTCCAACACTTCTCTTTCGTGTGCCTCGATTTCTTGCAATGGGTGCACTAGAGATTGTCCTTGTTCTTATTCTAATGGTTTTCTCTACCCGTGTGTTTAGGTAGATTACTTTTTCCTTTCTCCTGATGATCTGTATTTGCTACTAGGGTGAACCATCCACGATTTGTGGTTCCAACATAATAATCTTTCGACTTTCTTCTGCTCGAATCAACGAAATTGTCTCTTCTAAAAACTCTATGTCCTCCTTGCTAAGAATTTGAATACTATTATACTTGATCAAATTTAGGATTCAATCCATCCAAAAAATCATAGACTCTGTCTTTTTCAATGAATTTCTTCAAGATTTCAGTATCATCAGGACATTTCATCTCAAAAACTCGATAATGATCAAGTTCTTGCCACAAATTTTACAGTAGGTTTGCATACTCTTGTGACAGATTTTTGTTCTTGCTTAGTGGATGCAGTCTTGATCTTGATCTCGTATACTTGTGCAGTATCACAAGCCTTCGAGTACGTGCAGTGAATAAAATCCAAATCTCTTTTGCTGTAGTAAAAAACCATACATGTATCACTAATCGTGGGATCCATGGAATCCCATAGCCAGGACATTATCATAGAATCCTCCTTATCCCATGCTTTAAATGTGAAATCATTCTTTGTCGGTCCAGTCCAAGAAAGTGGTTAAGCCTTCCTTTTCCCTTGAGGTATGTGCGGACCACTTGGGACCATTTGAGATAGTTCTTTCTATTGAGTCTATAAGGCACTAGAAGATTATACTGCAAATCTCTAATTCTCTGGGTAGAATTGAATTTCTCTGATATTGTTTCGGATTTAGTACCAGTGGTTGATATGGTAAAGGAATGAAATTCATAGCAATGAAGGCTGAAATATGCAGGAGGGAAAAACCAAAAAAGAAATATGAATATACAGCAATGAAGGCTGCTCGAGAAGAAGAAGAATAAATCCTAGATAAAAGTCCCTAAAACTCTGATATCATGTTAGGAAATATAAGATCAAAATATTTTTGAAATTCTTCATTCATCTACAATTGACACTATACGATATTATATGAGAGATTATAAGAGAAAAAATAGAAAACTAAATCATCCCTAAATTTGGAAAGTATCCTAATCAAATCCCTCAATTCAAGGGATTTCAAGATAATATTTTTCTAAACTATTTACAGCTTATCTTACAACTCATTTATACCTTGACAGCTATAATAAAGAGAATTCTCACCCTTTGGTTTCATTCAATGATTTTTCACTAAGAAATATTATACAAATGAAAGAGCAACTTATCATCTTATTTGAAAGCTTTTGCATGCTTGATTTGGAAAATGAAATCAAAAAATCATTGTAAAGAGATTTTACATCATCTCCACATCTAAAGATCTTGCCTATAATTAGTATACCAGAAAATTACACGTGTAACACTTTTATATATTTATTGAAAATATTCATTTTCTAAAAAATAAATAAATATTCAGTGAATGATAATCAACTATAAATATTTTGCTTGTTGAGCTTTTTATACAAGATTTATATATTTTAAATATATTTTTATATATTTTCTCTTTCATAATAATTATTTTCACCTATCTTTTTTTAATTATATTTTAATATTGTTATTTGTTAGAACATTACATATAAATTTTATTTTTCTTAAAAAATTAAATCAATTTTCTCTTTTATGAGAACAACGCATAATAATCGTATTTTCTTATAAAATTTGTATTTGTATGATTATTAGTCTTGTAATTTTAAATTGAAACAAAATTTTGTAATATTAAAAAGAGGTTTTATTAAATTTAAATCAAATAAAGTTAAACATAATGCATAAATTTATCAAGGCCATTTCCTATTTCTTTACTATTTAGCAAAACAATTAAGATGTGAATTAAATGTTTTTGTAAAAAATAAAATGAATTAATCAAAAGAGTATGAAAAAATGAAAAAATAATTCCATATACTATTATTAGCCTTTATTTTCCATATATATTTAATAAATGCAAATTTAATTTCATACTAAAATACTATATCAAAATACAATTTTGGAGTTAACCCACATTCAAAATCATTCAAGATGAATAGTAGAGTTCAGAACATCAATCACTGCATGTCACCACCAAACTCTAAACTCTTTATTCATTTTTATTGGCATAAAATTTAGTTTACCCCAATCTAAAATAGTTTTTATTTTTCTTTTAGGTTCCTAGGGTATAATTTTTGATAATGACACCATCAATAACTTGATCAATTATAGATGAAGACTTTTTCCATAATATTATGAAACTTTTTTTTTAGATATATCTATATATTCTTCATTATTAGTAAAGGAAAAAATCACTATCAAGTAGTATCACATATCATTTAATAGATAAAGTATGTCAAAATTCTTTTATTAATGAAAATATTTACAGGTGATTAAATAATATAGTGATAATTACAAAAATGATTAATTAAAATTTCAAAAGATAAGAAAGAATAAACCTAAGTATAAAGAACAAAGATATCAAATAAAAACATATGTTTCCTGTATAAGAAAACCAAGAAATTAAACTAATATGTTCTGTATAATATAGATAGGTATCACACAGTATATTAAGATACTAAAGAAAAGGAAAAAATAAAAATTTATTCTTTTATCTTACTTTGAATTTTCCAAAAAAATAATAATAAAAAAAATCCTCTATATTACTCTAAAATACACGCAACTCGAATGAAAAACATTTAGTTCTAAAGACATACAAAATAATGTGTATTTCTGTAATTTCTATTCTATTTATTTTTAACATATCGTCATATACCTGTAAAATAATTATGTATCCAGATAGAGAATATGTTGCAATCTTTCATGCTTGTTAATCTTATGATAATATTGATGTTCTAAACTCTTCCATTTATTTTGAATGGTATTGAATGTGATTAACTCCAAAATTGTACTTTGATATAATATTTTAGTATGAAATTAAATTTGCTTTTTGTAAATATATAAATAAAATGAAGGCTAATAACAGTGTATGGATTTATTTTTTCATTTTTCGTACTTTTTTTATTAAATCATTTTATTATTTACCAAAACATTTAATCTACATCATTGTTTTGCTAAATAGTAAAGAATTGCATTGTAATTTCCAAAATCGACATGTAAAATCAATCTATATCTGCAATTATTTTAAAGTATTTAATAGAATGATTAATTTGAATAATTTATGTTGTCTTTTACAGTATTTACTTGCTTATTTTTTTCTATATTATCATTCCTACAATTTATATGCAGTATTCTTATTAGTTTTGCAATAATTATTCTAGACAGAAGATTGACATTCTATTTTGGGAATGAATCATACAATTGGTTGAACTGTTTTTAATTATCATTAGTTACTCTACACCAATATTTCTTTATTGTTTTATTATATACTGTAAGGTATTGTTATTTCCGTATTTGACATTTAAATGCAAATATTATTTTAGAATATTTTGGATATATGCAGTGTATTATGGAGTGATTTTGTTTTCTAACTCATCAATAGTTCTTCTAAACTAATATTTTGTAAACTGATGTTATTAAAGATAAAGATTTAGCAATCAAAATACTATTAAAGAGATATAAATTAACAAATACTTTAAGATTGTGAGTTTTCTATTTTGTTCCTAAAATTTACTTTTATTGCTTGGTTAATTTTCTATTCTTCATGTAGGATAGAGAAAACTAAATTTAGATTAATTGTAATATATACTTAAAAGAAATAAGAAAATAGTATTATATATTCTATTATTTTTTTTACTTTATGAAATTTTAATTTTTTTTATTTGTATGATTATTAATATATTGCATTTGTAAATTTTAAGTTGAAACATACTCAAAACTTCTATACTAATGGGTATATCTATCCTGTTGACCAAAATTTCAAGTTAAAGAAGTCATTCTAATCAAAAGTCATGAAGCTATTATAATTAACCGTCAGTTAAGGAAAGTTTTGCTTAAAAAATAATGTCGGCCAGATTTGTAATTTTTTAAGTTAATCCCAGCCAAAAATGTTAGCAAAAATTCCAAATTCAACTTCATTGTATCTTTTCATCAAATTTTACATGAATTAAATATTCTCTTTATGAAAAGTTTATTTATCAAATAAAATTGATCAAAAAATTAAAATATAATAAGGGTAAATTGGTCAACATTTTTAGTAGACATAATATGACTTTATTGATCAAAGGATAATGTTAGGTGTTAAACTGTCAATGACACTAAAAAGGGGTAAAGTGTAATTAATCTGAAATAAAAAACATGTAGGAAGAATGATCTAATTAAGTTTTCCAGTTTGGGCATACTTGAATGAACACCATTAGAGAAAAGAAGATAATTGTAGTGAATTTGAAATATTTATAATAGTTATTAAAAATTGTTTTTATTATGAATAAAAAATAAATACAATTTTAAAATATATCATAACAATTACAAATTAAATATTACTATTTTTATTTTATTCTTTGCTTAAATATAAATTATTTTTCTACTCTTAAAATTATATACATTCTTATTATGTATTTATGCAAAAAATTCATAATAAGTTAAGCAAGTCTTAATTTATTTCATTAGCATTTTGAGACATTTTGGAGAAAGATAAATAATATTTTCATGAGCACTAGATGCATTTTAAAGAAAGAAAAAATAACAAATTATTATTTTGATTCTTTATAATAAATTTAATATATTATGTGATACCTATCTGTAATATGAAGGATATATTGGTTTAATATGTTTAATTTTTTATGCATAAGATATAATTTTTGTTTGATTAATTTAATCTTTACATTTTAATTGGATTCATTTTTATTTTTTTGAATATTTTAATTATAATAAATATTTTTATACAAATTAAAACTTTTGACTTATTATGTATTTATACCGAAATATGTGTTTGTATCCTAAAAAATGGGTAGAATAGATGATGAGTAATTTATTTATATTTTTCTACTGGGAATTGGAAATTATAATAAATATTTTTACAATAATGTGAGTTTAATTATAATTTTTATAATAAGCTATAATTTTCATAATAAATATGATTCATTTTTTCTATTTTTTGAAATTTTAATAAAAATAAATATTTTTATACGGAAAAAAATCTTACATCTTATTATGTATTTAAGCCAAAATAGGTAGTTGTATCCCAAAAAATAGGTAAAATAGATGATAAATAATTTAATTAAGTTTTCCTATTGGGAATTGAAAATTATATTTCTTTAAGGGTGGGTATTTTAGGTATTACAAAAAAAGTAGAGAAACACTTAAATATGTTTTTCTACTGGAAATTGGAAATAATATTTCATTAAGGGTGGGCATTTTAGATCATGACAAAAAAGGGAAGAAACACTTACATATGTTTTGTATTGAGAATTAAAAATTATATTTCATTAAGAGCGTGTATTTTAGTCATCACAAAAAAGGGGAGAAACATTTTGAGGAGAGAAAAAAAAATTGGAGAAACAACTCCCATATATATAATTGTACTAGAAAAAAGCACATGTTTCGCATGTGTAACACTTCTAATTTATTGAAAATTTTCATTTTCTAAAAAATAAATGAGTAATCAGTGAATGATAACCAAGTATGGAAATTTTAACTGTTGAGATTTTTATACAAGATTTATATATTTTAAATATATTTTTAATATCTTTTCTCTTTTTCATTGTAATTATTTTCACCTATCTTTTTTTTTTTTTTTTAATATTGTTTGTTATTTGTTACAAAATTATATATAAATTTCATTTTTCTTAGAAATTAAAGAAATTTTCTCTTTTATGAGAACAACGTATGATAATTGCAAATTTTTTTTTATTTCTCTTCTACGTGCCTAGATTATATAATTTTCATATAGCGTTACCACCAATTAATTAAATAATTAAAGATTAAGATATTTTTCATAGTATTGAACTTCTTAAATATATGTGCAAATTCATTACAAAAAAAAGATAATATCATTCTCAAGTATCAAATATTATATAGATGAAGTATTTTGAAATTCTATTAGTAGCTAAAATATTAATAGGTAATCAGATGATCTATGGATAATAATTACAAAAAATGATTAATAAAAATTTCAAAAAATAAGAAAGTAAATGAATCTAATTAAAATGTAAAGAATATATAAATCAAACAAAAATTATGTCTTATGTATAGAATAACTAAACAGATCAACTACTATATTCTCTATATTATAAATAGGTATTATATAGTATATTAAATCATTATAAAAATTGAAATAATAAATTGTACTTTTGTCTTGCTATAAAATGCAATGATGTTAAATAAAACAATCATTTATCTTACTCTATAATACACGAAATGCTAATGAAATTGTAGTTCTACATAAATATAACTAAAATTACACGTTAGTACTTTAAGTGAGATTTTATATATTTTGTATCACAATTAATTTTTTGTCAACATATTATATAAAATATATATACATATAGAGAATGTATTATGTTATCTCTTAAAGTTATAATAACATTCACTTCAATACTTAACTGACGCGCTAAGCTCTTTATTCATCTTTAATGGCATAAAATGTAGTTAACTTTGATCTAAAATATTTTTATTTTCCTTTTAGGTTCGTAGGTTATAATTTCTAATAGCGACACCACTAATAACTTAATCAATTATAGACAATGACTTTTTCCATAATATTAAACTTTTCTGAGATATATCTATATATTCTTTATCATTTGTAAATGATAAAATCACCATCAAATATCGAATATTATTTAATAGATGAAGCGTGTCAAAATTCTTTTATTAATGAAAATATTTACAGGAGATTAAATAATATATAGTAATAATTACAAAAATGATTAAATAAAATTTCAAAAAATAACAGAAAAAATAAACCTAAATATAAAGAACAAAGATATCAAACAAAAATTATGTTTCTTGTATAAGAAAACCAACAAATTAAACTAATATTTCTGTATAATATGGATAGGTATCACGTAGTATATTAAGATTATAATCAAAAGGTGAAAATAAAAATTTATTCTTTTATCTTACTCTGAAATGTACAAAAAATTAATGAAAAAAATCCTCCATATTACTCTAAATGCATGCAACTCGAATGAAAAAATATTTAATTCTAAAGACATCCAAAATAACATGTAATTTCTATAATTTCTATTCTAATTAATTTTTTTTAACATATTGTGTAAATTTATTATGTATCCAAATAGAGAATATATTGGTAATTTTCACTTTTCTTAACCTTATGATAATATTGATATTCTAAACTCTTCTACTCATCCTGAATGGTATCGAATGGTTAACTCCAAAATTATATTTTGATATAATATTTTAGTATGAAATTAAATTTGTATTTATCAAATATATAGTAACAAAATGAAGGCTAATAAAAGTGTATGGATTTATTTTTTTTGTACTTTTTCAATTAATTCCTTTTATTATATACCAAGATATTTAATGTACGTCTTTATTATTTTGTTAAATATTGAAAAATTACGTTGCAATTGCCAAAATTGACACGTAAAATCAATCCATATCTACAATTATTTTAGAGTATTTAATAGTATGACTATATTTGAATAATATATGTTATTTTGTAGAGTACTTACCCGCTTATTTTTCTCTATATTATCATTCCTAAAATTTATACGTAGTATTCTTATAGGTCTTGCAATAATTATTTCTAGACTATTTTGAGCATAAATCATACAATTGGTTTAACATTTTTTATCTTATCAATAGTTAGTCCAAACCAATATTTTCTTTGTTGTTTTAGCATATACTGTAACATGTATTGTAGTTTTCGAATTTGATATTTAAACTCATTGTATACATGTAACTATTTAGAATATTGTTACAATCATTATTTCATGGAATTTTTTTCAGTATATGCCTTGTATCATGGGTTGAACTTATTTTCTAACTCATCAATAGTTCATCTAAAGTAATATTCTATAAAATGATATTATTAAAGATAAAGATTTAGTAATAGAAATACTATTAAAGAGATATAAAATTAACAAATTGTAATACCTGACTTTTCTTATCATTTCACACATTTTCGTACTTGATCTTATCCTTTTAAATACTCATTAATATCCGTTTCAAATATTAAATAATCGTTTTACCCTTTTTATACATATTTTCCTAATTTTGTGTATAAAGTATAATTTTACAAAACTTGAGAGACTAAAGTGAAATTTCAAAAAATCTACAAAGACTTCTTAACGAAATCATTTACTCAACAACCTTAATTTTCATCTCCAGCTTCAAACAAGTTTCTAGAACTTCTTTTCAAACTTTTCATCTTAAATCTCAAGCCTTATATTTAGTTTAGGAAATTTTTACTCCCAAATCAAATTGGTGATCCGAGAATACCAAACGTAGACCTTTAATCCAACTTTGTAAGTAAGTTTTACTTCAAGATTTGCATGATTTTGATGTTAAATTTCAAGTTCCTCAAGAAATTAATTTGTTTAATTTTGTTGTTTTGTGAATTGATTTAATTACCAAATATGTTTATGAGCTACTGGGACTTGATTTATGGTTTGAAATGACTTTTTAACTATTATTTTGATGAGATTTGAATGATGGTTTTGACAATTCCTAACCTAGTAATATACTTGAAATTATGAACCCCAATTTTCATATTTTTATCTTATTTTACGAATTTAGGTCAACCCTTACTTATTTGTGTTTGATTATTGCCAAATTTGAAAATTTGGATGATACTCAAAAGTGAACCCCTATCTCTGCTTTTATCCTAACGGTATAACACTTTCCTGATTCAGGTGATTCGAGACTAGAATTTTAGATCGTTGAAATTAGGATACGTCTATGAAATCGAATTTCAAGGTAAGTAACGTTTATGCCTTTTTATTGATAACTACCCTGTATATGATTGGTTTTTCAACCCTAGAATAATTGATATTAAGGTAAGCATATTTATTTTGATTAATGTTTATAAGGTAAGTGCGTTTATAAATTATATGTTCGTTATGTAATGTATTATTTGTTCATTATTGTATTATGTGTTAATGAATGATCACTGTGAATGGCTCAATGGGTCACTTTAGTGGACTTGGCTACGAGTGAGTGAATGAAATGATATACTGAGTACTCTACTTTGTAAATGTTATACCCAATCTATTGGGAAGACAAGTGATAGACACTCTGTTATGCCTTGTCTACTCGGGCGAAAATAGGTAGACCTGGATCTAGTGTTGAGAAGACTTTTGTAAACTATGAGCTTATTGATTGTCATTTATATTTTAAATATTGATAATATTTCGTATAATGTGCCCTACACTGATTATATGCATGCTATCTATGATTATGCTTAAATGTTATATTACATTATAGTTTTTCCCCTTTGTTTGTAGTTGAGGACCAACAAGAGACGTTAGCAGGTCTTGAGTCGAGTGCTGACTTGGGTGGAGGTTACAGTACAGACTCCAATTATTGGAGATAGAGTTTTCTTGTTTACCATCTTAGTGTGAGGTTGGTTCTTACGCATAGGCCTGTGTGCCTATGGACTTGTTAGATTTGTCTTGTGAGTGTGATTTCATTATCGCGGATTGTTATGGAAATGGTTCTTGGATATACTTTTGTGATCCTGTATTGGTTGATCTTGAGATCTAATGACAAGTATTATAGTTTGTTTATTACTCTTGTACTGTGCCTTGCAAGCTTGGGGTGATCCCGAGATGCGGCGTGTCATTGTCCCGTATTGGGGGCATGACACAAATACTTTTATCTCAATTAAAGATTATGAGTTTTTTATTTTGTTCGTGTGCTTTACTTTTGTTGCTTGGTTAATTTTCTTTTCTTCATGTAGGATAGAAAAAATAAATCTAAATTAATCGTTATACAGACTTAAAAGAAATAAGAAAATAGATATGTTATATATTCCATTAGGTTTTCGCTTTATATAAATTTTAATTATTTATTTGTATGATTATTAATTTTGTGATTATTAATTTTGTGATTTTTAAGTTGGAACATACTCAAAAATTCAATACTCAAGGATATATCTCTCCTGTTAACCAAAATATCAAGTTAAAGAAGTCACTATGATCAAGAGTCGTGAAACCATTATAGTTGACCGTTAGTTAAGGAAATTTATGCTTAAAAAATGTTATCGACTAGATTTGTTATCTTCTTCAATTAATCCCAGCCAAAAAGACTAGCAAAAATGCCAAATTCAACTTCAATGCATTTTTTCATCAAATTCTACATTAACCAAATATTCTCTTTATGAAAAGTTTATTCATCAGATAAAATTAAACAAAAAAATATTAGAATATAATAGGGGCAAAATGGTCAACATATTTAGTTGACATAATAGAAGGACTTGTTAATAGATAATGTTAGGTATTAACCTATCAATGACATTAAAAATTCTAGGGTGAAATGCAATTAACCTTATATATAAAGCACGTAGGGGAAGGATTTAATTAAGTTTCCCAAATTGGGCATACTTAAATGAACAATTAGAGAAAAAAAATGATAGTAGTTAATTTGGAATATTTATAATAGTTATAAAAGATTGTTTTTATTATGAATAAAAAATAGAAACAATTTGAACATATATAACAGTTACAATATATAATATTTTTATTTTATTCTTTGCTTAAATATAAATGATTTTCCTACTCTTAGAATTATATACATTCTTATTATGAATTTATGCCAAAATTTCATAATAAGTTAAGAAAGAAACAATTTATTTCATTAGTATTTCCTACATTTTAGAATAAGATAAAGGATGTTTTAATGAACATTCGATACATTTTAAAACAAGACAAAAGAATAAATTATTATTTCAATTTTTATAATAAATTTAATATACTATATTATACTTATCCGTAATATGGATAGTTTAATCTGTTTAATTTCTTATAGATAATTCAACATAATTTTTTTTGATTAATTTAGTCTTTACATTTTAATCAAATTCATTTTTTATTTTTTGAAATTTTAATTATAATAAATATTTTTACACAAATAAAAGTCTTCCATCTTATATGTCGAAATAGATGGTTGTATCCTATACAATAGGTAGAATAGATTATGAGTGATTTAAATAATTATATTTTCTTATTGGGAATTAGAAATTATATGATTCATTTTTTTATTTTTTTGAAATTTTAATTATAATAAATATTTTTATACAAATAAAAATCTTCCAAATTATTATGTATTTATTCCAAAATAGGTGGTTGTATACTAAAAAATAGGTAGAATAGATAATGAGTAATTTAATTATGCTTTCCTATTGGGAATTGGAAATTATATTTCACTAAGGACGGGTATTTTAGACATTACAAAAAAGGTAGAGAAACACTTAAATATGTTTTCCTATTAGGTATTGGAAATTATATTTTCATTAAGGACGGGTATTTTAGACATTACAAAAAAGTAGAGAGAAACACTTATATATATTTCTATTGGGAATTGGTAATTATATTTCATTAAGGGCGGGTGTAGTAGTCATCACAAAAAAGGAGAGAAACACCAGGAGAGAGAAACAAAATATGGGAGAAACAACTCACATATATATAATAGTAGTATATATATATAGATGCAAATTGCAGTGTAATCAATTGTGCTATTGTATAACTGGCTATTTGTGAATTAATAATTTATAAAATATTTATAAAAGATAGTTTTTATTAGGAATAGAAAATAAATAATTTGAATATATATAACAGTTTTAAAATAATATTTTTATGTATTTTTTGCTCATGTATAAATAATTTTCTACTCTTAAAAATTTATACCTTCTTATTATGTATTTATGCCAAAATTTCGTACTAACTGAAGAAAGAAAAAATTTGAATATACATAATAGTTATAAAAACTACTTTTATTTTATTTTTGATCAAATATAAATTTTCTTATACAAATAAATTTTTACCATCTTAATAGAAACATTTATGCCCAAATTATAAATGTAAAGAATTATGTTATAGTAGTTTAAAAAAATATATATAATAAATAATAGTAGTATTATAAAAGAGAGATAATCTTATTATATTAAATGGAGAGTTTTTTATATAGGCTAATTATACTTCATGAAGGGTATATTAGACATAATTATTTAATTAAGGTTGTATTAGGCAGGACAAAAAAATAAAAAATAAAAGATTATATATCTCGAGTAAGATTGTATGACCAAAAATAGGTGGTGATTTCCTAAAAAATAGGTAGTTAGATTAGAAGAGGGGTAATTTAGTTATGTTTTTCAATGAATTATATTTCATTATGAACGAGTATTTTAGACATTATAAAAAAGGAGAGAAACATTTAAAGGGTAGAAACACTTTAAATATATATAACAATTATAAAATAATATTTTTATTTATTTTTTGCTCATGTATAAATAAATTTTCTATTCTTAAAAATTTATACTTTCTTATTATGTATTTATGCCAAACTCTTTTCGTACCAACGTAAGGAAGAAAAAATTTGAATATACATAATAGTTTTATAAACTACTATTATTTTATTTTTGATCAAATATAAATTTTTTTTATACAAATAAACTTTTTACCATATTAATATATTTATGCCCAAATTTTCATGTAAATCTAAAGAATTATGTTATAGCAGTTTAAAATATATATAATAAATAATATTAGTATTATAAAAAATAGATAATCTTAGGAGGTGTTTGGTTTATGGGTATGAGAGGGGGAATGTGAATCAGAGTTAATGATACCCATAGATGGTGTTTGGTTGAACACTGTGAGAATCATTCTATGGGAATGAAAGTGTTAGAAAATACCCACTTTCATTCCCCACTTGTGCCATGGGTTTCAAGTTGAGTAACTTATTAATACAATGAAACCTATTCCTATGTTAAACCAAACAAGTAAGGGGTAATGATATAAACCCATACCAATAGCGGGGTTTATGATTCCCATTCCGATTCCGATTCCCGAATGTGAATCCAAACACCTCCTTATTATATTAAATGGAGAATATTTAATATAGGCTAATTATACATCGAAGGGTATATTAGATATAACTATTTAATTAAGGATGTATTAGGCGGGATAAAAAAATAAAAGATTATATATCTCCAGTAGGATTATGACTAAAAATAGGCGTTGATTTCATAAAAAATAGGTAGTTAGATTAGAAGAGGAATAATTTAGTTATCTTTTTTTAATAAATTATATTTTATTAAGTACGGTATTTTAAACATTACAAAAAATGGGAGAAATATTTTGAGGGACAAAAAAGGGGAGAAACAATTTAAGGGGAGAAATAAAAAAAGAAGAGAAACAATTTATATTTATATATAGGTAATAGATAGATATAGATATATTTTGTCCTTAAAGACTGGCTTCATAGCTCATGTGGTAGATTAATCCAAAATACATATAAGTTAACCTTGGACACACTAACAAGCAAAAAAAAGAAAAGAAAGCATTGTCTTTTCGCTAATCAATAACATTACTTTCGAAGCGGAGATTGGAACCATTATGTGGTGTTTGGCCTTCAGTGATGTGCATTATGCACCAATTCAACTCTCGAATTTGCCATAAGATCATCAATCAATTAGTAAACACTATGCCAGGATCGACTCAAACAGTAAATCGGATTTAGTCTAATGAATCTTATAGATTCGAGTTTCACGGTTCTTAATCCCCTATTACCCTATTAAAAAAGTGTGTTGGTGTCTCAACGTAGGGTGAGGAATAACTTGTCCTATTTTAAACTTTTTTTCAAAAGAAAAAAATAATAGTGACATAATTAAATTGAAGATCGAAAATATTATTATATGAGAAAATTTTAGGTTAAGTTGTATTTATCTTTAGTCTAATATATTTTCGGATGGGAAAGACTTAGGTAGATCTGATTTTTGACTCTACTTATAAACCTTGTGGTGGGGATTAATGTTATGAAATTTATGACATAAGCTGATGTAAGTAAGATTTAATTAAATCTTGACAACAAATATCTACAAGTGGATCAAAAATCAGATTTATATAAATTTTTTCCATGCCGGATATAATAGTTGTTAGAATTTCGGATAATTACTACTCTATATAATATAATGTGTATATAAAAAAGAGTTTTTCGCTTACATTTATATCTCACTTGGCAGTAGAAAATTCTCAAATTACTCCCACTTACCAGAAGGGAAAGAAAAAATTAAAAAGAAAAGGAGAACCACCTCAATAAAAGGTAAAAACAATAGCCAAAAAAATCCCAGAATTGGTATGGAAAGCGATATATAAGAGAAACAAGCTCTGGCTCCTAGTCTACTGCACCAAATTATCAAACAGTTCTTGGTAGGTTACATATTTACACACATATCTCTCATTATCTTCATTCAAGTGTTCAATATCATTGCTTAGTGTTTGCCTGCTTATATTCTTTTTAGCAATTCAAAGTTCAAAGCTCTGAGTTTGAAGACTCCATTATTATGTTTGTGTGGTGAAAAAATTCGTTATTTTGTTGTGGAGACATTTTCGTGTGTTTGAATGTGGGGGGAAAAAAAGAATGTGGAAGATTGAATCTTTTATCATTTTGAAGTGAACCCTTTTGGGAATATAGCTTCTTTTGCCTGTGTTCATTGTCAAGTTAGTATCTTTTTGCTTAATATTTGAAGGGTTCTAGCTTTTGTCGAAATTTTAGCTTAATTTTGGGATTTATGTGGGGTTTAGAGCTTAAAACATTGAATTCAGTAAATATCCAATTGGATTGGATATCCATTTAGCATTTTTGCTGGGGGAAAAATTTTGACCCTCTTTGAATTCTTAAGAACCCTGCTCAAGAAACTGAACAATTTGATCGTTTCCAGTTGCAGAAAGTAGGTTGATCAAGTCCCCTAGATATACTTAATTTCCAGTGGGACTTTATACTGGCGGATTTCACCAGAGTTTCATATTCTGGCGAAACTTCGTGTGGATATATTCATATTGTTGGCCAAAATTCTAGCATTAGTCTCATTTCTTAAATGATAGGTTGAGGGTTGAATCCTGAAATGGATGGTTTCGCTCTGCATATTCAGGTATTTGTACTACAATTTCTACAGAAAGCTGTCAGAAAGATCAACAAATATTGGGGTCTTTCAGTGGGCAAGGTGATTCTAAGTGGTTAAATTTTGGAACTTCAATGCTAATATTTGAATCGATAAATAGTAGCTGCACTATTTATTTATTTATTTTTTTTGGGGGGGGGGGGTGTGGCTTTCAGATTAGTAAAAAACGCTTATTCTGGGCCTAAATAGCACAAGAACTATTATGCTCACAAGCATATTTTGTTATTGTTTCAGTGACTATTTCTGTTTATTCTACACTATCGGATCATTAGATCTTTAGATTTGCATCATGAATATGGTGAAGTTTTCACCATCATATCCTAAAGGATGTGGTGGTGAACTTGTTCTAAGATGACTATCAGTTTGTATGAGGTTTTCGGAAATTGATATGTTAAACTGTACTGAGCGAAGAGTTGGAGTTCAAAGAGTGAATTTCTATTCTAATCGAAAATGAGTGGCTGGGTTTTGTGATTGGCTAGTTACTGGTATTACTGATAGATGCCTTGTTCAAGCTGGCATGTCTTTTAAGTCTATTGGCCACCATCACCATGATGCTTCAAAACCAACCTACCTGGGAAAGTGAGGATGGGAAAGGATCTAGCTTTGCAGCTCACTTGTATTCTATTTTGGCTTGTTGACACTTGACACGAAGTTGGCTTGGATGGCTAAACAATTGCGTGGAGCTTAATGATTGGGATTCAAAACGAGTTAAGCATTAGGATAATCCTGTTTATGTTTGGGTCCAATTAAACCTTCCATGGAGATTATTTGGATTTGGCTAGCAAGAGTACCTGTACCCCACCATTTTCTCTGTATTGACCTCTCTACTCTAGTTCATTTGGTCTGGTCCGAGTTAGGATGTTTCCTTTGATTCACAAGTACTAACTTTTGTTGTGAAGCAAAAGAAATGTTGGGATGTTTTGCTGCTAGGATCTAGAGTGCAAATGAGGCTAAAAGGGTGCTGTCTGTCTGATCCCTCTTTTTCTTGTGCTACAGTTACGTTTCATCTTTAGGTCTTCCCAGTGTAATTTTAGCATTGTTATATTTAGTAATTTGCATAACTTTTTGGTGACACCTTTTCTGGTATAATATCTGTGTCATTCTTGTTACTCTTATTCAAGCTAGGAAGCCTGTGCACATGGCTGTAGCAGGATTGGGTGGACGAGGGTGTAGTCAGGTATATCATAATTACTATCACCTTTTAGCCTTTGATCCTTGGCCGTTTGGCATTCGAATTATTCACTTAAAATATTATAAATCAAATGGTTTAGGGCGAAGGGAAAAGACATATAAAGGATACTTGGAAAAAAAAAGAGAGGCATATATTATACATTGCATGAGAAATGCTAAAAGTGGTCGTAACTGATTTATAATGAATACTGGTAGGACATTGCAGATGTACACTACGGTTGAAAGGGAAATTTTTTGTAACCAAGATAATTTTTTTGATAGGTCTTGGCTTAACATTCAATAAAGATATTATTTGCAGTTGAAAATGGAGTGCTCTAATAAGGCTTAACTAAGAGTGGTGGTAGATGGAGCATTTACATCGTCTGTTTGAGTTTCAAATAAAGTAATGCAACATTTCTGTTCATTGATTTTATACTCGCTAAATGGGCCTTGACATACGTCCCAACACATTAACACTACTAGATGAAGCTATCGTTGTATCTACTTTGGGAGTGTGTTCCTGAAAATTTTGCCTTTTGTTCATTCTGCAAATGCTCAGGATAAGATACATCTCTTTAGGGACTATCCTATACTTAGGTTCTAAATCCTCAACAAGGGCACTGCAGTTCTTTAGCAGTGAAGTGGTGACCAGATGTAACAATAAACAAGTTTCATTTTCAGTTCTGTACCCTCCCTGACACCCTGCCTACTCTTTTTGCTGCTTCACTTTCTATTTAATATTCTTTTCTGATGGGGTTAACCCTCATAAGTTCAATTTTACATGTCTTCTTAGTTAGTATGATCAATTCTTGTGGTGCTAAAAAGTACTGTTGCATGAAAACAAGTGATCATGTTATGTACAGTCTGGTGGCGCATTTTCTGCAAAAATCACAGCATGAAATTGGCAAAAAGAAATCAATTGGCTTCTTTATATTGAGTCCCTCCTCTTTTCGCTGATATAAATAATATGTAACCTTTTCTTGATTACTTTGAAAGTTCCCTCATTGGTTTTGTGAGTATTAAGATGTCTGAGTTCCCTCACAACAAGTGGAAGAAGTTTATAAAGCATCTACCTCATGACCTTTGTGCCAACACTTTAATGAAGACCTAACTTAAAGGCAAAGAAAAAAAAAAAAAGGACCTAATAGGATATTTGCCCTAAGTTACCTGGACTTGGATATGGGTGTAGGGTACAGGTACATGTCTAGGTGTCGGATTTAACATTATCTGATAACTCATTTTTCAAAAAATAAATATGTTTATGCATAGCATTAAAGAATACTGGTGCACTGAGAAAAAGAAGATAATAGAAGCCAGATATAACTATAATAACATTTAGTGATTTGATATACAATTCTCATATGGTTCTACCTCCTATTTAATCTTCATCTTTATTTTATTGGTTCTTTCATGTGATAAAGTCACAACCATGTTGAAGTCAATATAAGTTTTGACTTGGCAAAAAAGTCAATGTACCCAATTGAAAGTTGACCATACGGACACGGATCCCACACCCACGTCGACACGGTAGAACACGTGTACTCTGGGGGTGAGAGGAGAGTCCATATAACATAGTATTTGCCAACTAACTCACAATATCATCTTAAGACTTTGTTCACTTGTAGGTGGCATCTAATTTGAGAGGGAGGGAACGTATTTCTGATGACCATATGCTGGCATACCTTTGTTCCCTATTTCCATTTTGCTTACTGTTTGCATTGCAGAGTCTTTGCATCATAATTTCTGTACATTCATATTGCCCTTCTTTGGGACTGTGAAGCTTTCAGTTGAATGACCTTAAAGGATTCTCTTTCCTCTACATTCTGATGGTTCTTGTGAGAACAATTTTCGGATACTTCCATTGTTTTGTCTTATTCTACTGTCTTTTTGCCTTTTGGCGTATAGATGTTTTATTGATTTTCTTTCTCTAGTGATCTTTGTTCCCTTCCACGAGTGAGTGCAACGGCTGCCTTTCTGTGGCTCATGCACCCAATCTTGGACTCTTATTGTTCTTCATTAACTTATGGACTGTCCTAGTTGCTATAAGTTGTAATATGATAAAATTTTATCTGAACTGTGTTAATTTTAACATTTGTACATGTACGCAGCAGTATTTATATCTTGTTTTAACTTTTGAAAGAATTATGAGCATATACTATTTCAAATGCTTTCTTTCCATTTCCATAACAAAGCATGGATAAGTAGAATTGAAATTGAGTTCTTTTTGCAGTGTTTAATTGAAAAATATTCAAGATTGACTGTTACTTTGGAAGTTGAGAGAGGTTTTAGGAGTGTTTTGGTTGGAAATATGAGGTAAAGTTAGGTGATACCTAATTGAACTGTATAATGTATTTACAACTGTTTGTTAATCAGAGCTGCTAACATTGTTAAGCAGGTTCACTAGTTTTTTCTTTCCAAAAATTTCAAATATGTATTGTCGGTTGAAGCATAAGTCTGCTGGAAAGTTTCTGAAGAAAGTAGATGCATATGGAAAGGCGAAAATTCCTGATCGTTCCAAGTTACTTAAAAAGGTGAGTTTACATGTGACTACCTATCTATTAGTTTTGGTCCTGCATTATAGCATTTTGCTTACATCTTCAGCTTCATTCTTTTTTGTTAGGCAAGTATCGCACTAAATTTTGAATGGCTTGTCTTCAGGTCTTTGTAATGGAAACCAGATTCTTTGTAATCACTTACAAAGTTGATTCAGCCCGATTTGCACATATTTAATCGATGTTCAGATATTATTGAAACAAGGAAAAGGGCTTTCTCCTTGCTGAACAATACATGAAAGGGAAGACAAGCCATTAGTTCCTAGTTAATATATACAAATCTTGTATAACAGATTGTAGACAAGATTTTTTTAGTGAAAACTCCATTTTAAACATAATTCTCTGTTCTCCTAATTATACTGAAGCCAGTCCAACTGGCTAAGATTCAATACATATGGTAACTTTTTATGTACTAGTGTCTTTCTGATATTTGGTAGCTTAAAAGGTTGCTTAGTGTCTCACAACATGACTACTACTAATTCTTTCCATTTCCACTTTATTTTATGTATATCTGATTTTTACCTTGGATTTCTCTACTTCATTCTGATTTACCTGTAGGTAACTGTCCTCTTTGGTTACAATGGCATGGATGACTTAATAGACAATGAACTTTGTGAGAAGCGCAATGGTGGAAATGATTATTTTGATGTATCATTGGCTTGTAAGCGCTTCCCATCCATATCTTTGGGTTTTTCTCCACCTGTGGAATTATATGATGGAGCAACGTGCAGCTCCACGGATGAAGGGCTTTTAGCATCCCAGATTTATCAGCAATTACTTGCCAATTCTAGTCAGGCTAAGTTGGTTGATCTTGATAGTCTATATGAAACATGGACATCTTTATGTCCAGGGAGTGAAGATGGGAACTCTTCCTCTCTTTCAGAAGAATTTGATACCTCCCATACACATTCACAGTCACCAACTTTGGAGCCAGAGGCAAGACACAACTTAGAATTGCGTGCTGATGATCCTATCTGTTGCCCCACCGTGCTTGAGACAGAAGATCCTTCTTCATCAATGCAAGCAATTCTTGATAGACCCATAAGCTGCATACCTGGACTTACTAAGAGGCAGTGTAATCAACTGGAAAGCTGCGGCTTCCACACGGTGGGCATTGTTTCAGATGATAGTTTTGATTTTTGTGGTTTCAACCTGCAACTAAGTATTTTTGTTTGGTTGTAGTTGCGGAAATTGCTGTACCATTATCCTCGAACATATGCT
This sequence comes from Cinchona pubescens, assembly GCA_025175665.1. Lineage (NCBI taxonomy): Eukaryota > Viridiplantae > Streptophyta > Magnoliopsida > Gentianales > Rubiaceae > Cinchona > Cinchona pubescens. The sequence continues at coordinate 4,331,068 of JANKKI010000064.1, forward strand.
GATCTACAAAATGCAGAAATTTCAATTGACCATGGGCAGTATGAATCATACATCGGGAAAATACTGTTTGTACATTAACTGTCTCTTGATAGTTCTCCCTAAATTTGCGACTGGTTATCCATTCATCTTGCATGAATGATTGATGACCATTCAAATGAAGTTTCTGTGTGCGCTTATATTTACATTAAAGGCTTGTCAATAATTACATTGAGCTTTTCTGATTTTCAAAATTTGACCCTAGAAATTGTTAATCCACCATTGCAAGTTAGAAAAATATTATCTAGACGAGTGAATAGATTGACCTTGAAACAACAACGATTAATTAGTATTGCTATGAAACAAGCTCATATTTTTATCTTTTTTACCCTTTCTGGTGTCTAAAAGGTATAATTCAAACAGCAAGACTTTTGAAGAGAATGTCCAAAATTTAACCTGTTTTGCTTTTGTCCAGATATGAGTATTTGAAAGACGAATATATTCAAGCTTAGAGCCATTACACTCAAAAAGTTTGGTTGGGAAATAACTCGGCAAAAATATAATCCTTCATCTCGTCATGTTTGTTATGTTGTTCTGAACCACGACTTCTCATCTAGAAAGTCCTTTACCTTCTCCTGATGTTAAGAAACATAAAATTCTTATCCAACTTGTATGTTCTATTTGCAATTCTAGATCACATGCCTGTTTTGCATTTCTAAATGCTCTTTGGCTGGACTCCTTTTGCTACCTACTTTCAGGATGCAGAATTAGAGGTGTCTCTTTTATTCTTCCATGATCTCAATTCATCAATTCTCCAATTCATGTTTTGGTATCTATTACACCATTGTTACATTTTTCATAGTTACACTTCAAAATTTTCATGGGTTTGCAACTATTTTCCTCGACTCAACTCTGTTCCGCAGCATTTCTGATACTTGATGGTGTTTATATCCGGAGTTACTTCTTTGAGCTGAAGTTCGAGAATATATAAGCGGATAACTAAACATTCATCATATTGCTTGAGATAAAGGTAAAGGGTGATAAATATGGGAAATCAATGCTGATGCAAACTCAAGTAAAAAGGATAATGCCATCTGGAAATTTCAGTGATCGACTTTGGTGGCAAACCACCTTCTCTTAATAATTTTCAGTTAAAATTTTACAAAATTGGATTCTAAGTTATAAGGACATACTGGAATAAAAAAAAAAGGGCATACTCAAAATTTACTTGGTGATTTTTTAAGCGCAGATATGATTTTCTTTTTCAGTTAGTCAAAACTAAATAACTTGAGCAATGTTTTGAACCTAATGACGAATGGTGTAAATCTTTAACTTGAATACATACTTCTGACCTGAATGTCTCTTAATGGGAGTTTTGGGTATCGGTTTATATGGTTCTAACGAACCAACATTAAATTTTGAAACATCAGCTAATCAGTCGTATCCTGTAGCCTTGGAAATAATATTCTATATTGGATTTTTTATTGCTTTTGCTGTCAAATCGCCGATTATACCCCTACATACATGGTTACCAGATACTCACGGAGAAGCACATTACAGTACTTGTATGCTTCTAGCCGGAATCTTATTAAAAATGGGAGCATATGGATTGGTTCGAATCATTATAATATGGAATTATTATCTTTCTGCATTGATTAATCTTTTCAAGTCGAGAAAACTCACTCTTCTGCTGTTCTTATATTATGATGATTCATCAATATGTTTTGGTTAGTAATTTGCCAGATTTTTATGCATAAGAAGTAACTTAGCATTTGCGAATGAATATGGTTGTCCTGTACTCTGTGTGTGTGTGTGTGTGTGTATACGCACATATCCTTTCACTTGTTACTTGGCAGTTTTCTTTTGCTCTGCATCAGTAAAATGGAATGCTGAGACTCATCATTCTCGAGTGTTTGATTGTTGATTACTGTTCTTATCTCGCAGGGGAATTAGAGCTAGTTATTCATTTTCGTTTCTTGAGGTAGTTGTTGCTTGTGAAGTTACAGAAAATTGTTCAACCTCTGAAGGCATGATAGATGAAACTGAAAACAGAAGACCAAGAACGATATGTTTACATTTGAAAAAATTTTTCCGTGGCACTCGATTCACATACCAACCTTTTCTAAAGAAGTCTTGAGTCGAAGCACAAGGAGGGAGATATTGTATGTGTTAGTGGTAAGGTGAGCTTGTCAATCCTATTGTTATTGCGCTTCTTGCTGCAAAAGTTATCCTTTTTAATGTTATTGACATGAAGCATACTGGTTTTTGTTTTGCAATTATTCTCTTGGAATACTTAGAAGTGGCTTGAGTGTGACTCCCCAAAGTGGATTCAATACATGGAAAGTTGTTGTTTAATCTGAACAATAGCTTTTATACTTGTTTAAATGATATGTTCTTGAAGTCCTTGAATTTTCATTTGGACTCGAAACTTCTTTTTGCCCACAGAGTGCTAATTGTGAGCATGCAGCTTAGAGTTCAAATAGGTCACGTCCATGTAAGTTCACTACAAGCTTGTCATCAAAGTCAAAGTTGTGCATTCTGATGCTATCTATAGTTGTTGCTTAGTGGATAACTTGTTGCACAGAATTTTGATCTTTTGAGATTCAAGCTGGTTAAAGATGGTTGTAATGGGCTCTCCTTTGTTTTAGGATAAATTTGAAATGAATTGAAATTTTTCCTTCCCAATAACTTTACTCAATTATGTCTTTTAAGAAGACATGAATTTGTATGGTTTTGGACTTCCTGAACTCATAATTGTTATATGTTTTCTGCTGCGGGGAAATAATCATATCAAGAGACACATCAAACTGCATCAGACATTTCCCTGATTGAATTTTGTCTTTTAATTTAACTGCACCGGTCTCAATCTGGTTTTTGATTTGAATTCTGTTGTATATTAATCTATAGGAAACAGAATTTCGTCTCAGCATTACTTGTTTAGTGGTTTCTCTTTTCTCTAGCATCTTGTTTGTGTACTTAATTCTGGTGGGTGGCTTTACTTAGGGGCAACTGTACATACTTCGTTGTTGTCATGATTTGCTGGTCTTCTCTGGAAGTCTTTTAGTATTTCGTGTTGCGTATAATTTGATTCAAAGTGCAAGCTTTAATGTTTACTTTTACAGGTGCGGACAATGCGGATACAAAAGATCACTATGAAATGAGGGAGTACACTTTGGATACGCTTCAGGATGAAGATTCATCTGCTTGCGGCAAAGAGAAACTTTACCCTATATACCCCTCGAAAGGAGGACTTAAGCCAAACTTTCTTAAAGATATTATCTCAAGGTTTGTATGTTCAATTTTTGTCACGCTGAGAAAAATTTCCTAATTTGAGAAGTTAGATTTAAAATTTATTCTGTCAGGGCCTCTGTGTTGCCAATTTATCTGGAGTTTATATGTTGGAGGACTTAGATCTGGTGCATTTTTCTATTTTAGTACTGCCTACTTATTCTCAGCTCTTGTTTTGTCAGGACTAATTTCTTCATTAGCAGGCAGCTTACAAAATGTCTCCATGGCATATCTGAAATCTAAAATCATGCTCTCTGCATAATTGTTAGCATGAATTTGGAAGTTTTTCTTTTGTTTTGCCTTTAAGGATACCAGACATTAAGACAGGTGATAAGCAGTCATTAGGATAATAATCTTGTTTCTTTTTTAGCTTTGCTTTGTTTTGCTTCATTCATTCTGGTCTTTTTGAGCTTACTCATTGTTTTCCAATTCATCCTATTCTTTTTATGCCTTTTGGACAAGTTTTTATACTTTCCTTGATTTTGAAGGTGTTGACACTCCTAAGTTTTATGTTCCTTCCTTTTGTCAAGTTCTTTTTCATTTTTTACCTTTTTTTGTTGAATACTTGTTTACATGTACATGCCTCCTTTAGCTCCTGAACAAGCGTTATTGGTCTTAGGAAATTACGAACTCTTTGAAACACCTTTGCTTCAAATCTAGTAACAATTTATTCTTTCAATTAGCTTTGTTTTCTTGAATGTTTATTATTTGTCAATCAACTTGAATTCAGGACCTTATTTCCCTTTTTCTTTCAAGACCCTCTGCATGGTGCTTCATTTCCCCTGTTTGTCAATTCTTCAGCAAAGCCCAGTAATCTGGTTGGCGCTGTGATTGTGTAGTTATTGGGTTTTGAGTAAGATAGTTCTTTGGCATAAGAGGAAAAGGCTGGGTGGATGATGGTTTTTGTAGTGATTTATGTAAGGATCTTACTGGATCTATCAGTGTCAGACTTCATTTGGATTTATTTTTCATTGATCAAGTTTATTGGTTGGAACGGTTCATTTTGGTTGCTAGAGTTTGCTGTATTTAATGCACTAAGAACAAAGCTCGTGGGGCTATTGACTTTTCATTATGGACTTTTGACAGATCAGAGAGAAGTTACCTTATATTGGGATGATAGATCTATTGCCTTTTAGAAGTCTTTCTAATTGGTCTAGTTAAGTAATGGTCCTATATTTTAATTTGGAGAATGGCAAGGATGTTACTAGACTAATAAGTTTTGCTGTGTGAGAAGTAAGCTTTTATTTAAAGGTGGATTATTTGCATAGTTCTTCCTAACAATGGCTTTTATTCCTAATGCTTGCTTTGGAAGTTTCTAGAGGGCTCAACTTAGGTGATTTGCTATTGCCTTATTTGCAGTGAGTAAGACAGATAGTGGATGCTCTTTGTAAATTGCTAATGCATACCCACAATGAATGATAATTCAGTGAAATGGTCAGTCTTAAAGTAGGGGGATGAGGATCAGATTTGGCATTTGTAGCTAGCTGATGATATTATTTTCTACTTTGAGTGTCGATTCCTTATTTAGAAAATGCTTTGTTCTTAACTCCTAAACAGAATCCCAGGTTTGCGATTAATTTCTTGAAGATGTTAAAGTCTGAAATATGTCTTACTGATGTTATGAGATGAATTTGTGGTTAGAAAGGCCTTGTTGAGAAATGAAGCACTGAAATTTATAGATACATGTGTTGATACATGCTGCATCATCTTTATTATGCTCTATCATTCAGTTCAATGTACAGAAAGAGCTGTTAGCAATTTATCTAGAGTTTCTGTTGATGTCCTTGTAAGTTAAGCATGAAGTCTTACAACTTACTTTTGGTGAGTTAAGCATGAAGTCCTGCAAATTATCTAGGCAGTCACGCGTTCCTAGAAATTGAGAATAATTGTCCATCTGGGATATATTTTTCTTCTCATTCGAATATCTTCTAAAATTTTTAATTGCTGTTTGACTATGGTTATATATTTGCTAAATATTATTTGTTTGATCTCTTTCAGAGGTTTACAGGTATTGCCTGCCAACATTGATCCTATTCCTGAAGTTATCAGAGAGGATTTTGCACTTGTATGCCTTTGTGATGTATGCATCTACTCTCTTGTCTTTCTAATCATTAACATTTGTGCTTTATGATATCTCTGTGTTTCTGTATTTTTGCCATTTGGTGAGTTACCATTGCTTGTGATATTGAGAACGAAAATCTGAGTGACTGGAAATAACATTTACAAGAGCCAAAAGATGCAATTGGAGTTCTACATGAAGGTTTAGTACAGTGATGGTTGTTTGGTTGGACTGCCAGTCTCTTGAAAACTAGGCTAAAATATGAATATTTGGTTCAAATAATGGCAACAGTACTTGTCAAAAGGAAAAAAAAATATTCTGGACAGCCTCTACCCGGTTCTGTCAAGTTGATTTAATAGTTTGCTGAAGTAGATTTTGTTTCTTTTGGAATGAAATAATCATGCTGCTAGCTAGCAAGCAGGCCTAATTGTATTTATGGCACAGATTTCCAATATTGTCTAAGTTCTTAAGTACTCATTCTCTTTTTAAAATTGTTTGTTATTGCTCTTAATGCAACTCGTTCTCTTGCCATGTTGTTGCATGCTCAGGCTTGGCATCTACAATCTACTTTATGCAGATATCTGTAAAGGAGAGTGTATATGGTTGAATGTTATGTGGGCAGCCTAACATACAGGATAACCGTGCATATTCATTTCAGTGTATTATCAGAATTACAAATTTTCGTATTGATGTTGTAGGCATATACTGGAATTCACCAACCAAAGAATCTGGTTGAGGCTGATATAGCTCGAAGGAGGCTAATTTTTGATGAGTTTTTTTATCTTCAGGTACATACTGACTGTTTTGTAATGATATCATATTGTCGCTTAGCAAGAAATTATCATTGGTCAGTCTTATTGATTTCTTCTGACCAGTGGTTGGATCCTCTGCCATTTCCTTCTCACAAAAGTTTATTTGTGTAAGACTCTTTTTGTCTTTCTAGCCACAACCAACTAGCCACTTTAACAGGCCACTTCATTTATGTACCCTCACCTTTATATCCCATAGACATAGTTTTGGTTGATAAATTAAATGCCCTTCATCAAAAACTTTTCATGAGCATGAAAATCAAGATAATTAAAGAGAATGAGGTGAGGTAATAAATGTTTCATGTCCATCCTTTGGCCTTTAAGGCCTTCTTCTGGTAAGGAAAATAAGTCTCTGAAAGATTCTTTTACCTCAAACTTTTTGGTCTTCATTTACACTTTGATCTATCATGTTCCTTTAAAAGTATTTCTACGAGTTCTATGATTCAGAGTGTATTGGTTGCTGTGTAAGATATCTTTCCAGTCATAAGATTGACCTGACAATTGTTTGAAATCCATCGGCTTGGTTTTTATTTTTTTAGTTGGGACGGCTGTATCAAATGCTGGAAGGTCTTGGTACCAAACTAGAAAAAGATGGCTTACTGGATAAATACAGGAACCCTGAACTTAATGCTGTATTTGTAGAAGACTGGTCCAGTCTGACCAAGGAGTTTTTGAAGGCTTTGCCATATTCCCTCACACCCAGTCAGCTAAGTGCAGTGTCACAAATTTAAAGGGATCTAAAACGACCTGTCCCAATGAATCCACTGCTGCAGGTCTGGTTTTCCCTGATGATATCTTCTTGAAAAGGCATTTGCTGCTGTTGTTCTTTAGATCTCTTAGATTGCAATATTCTTAGTTACTCCCTCTGTCCCATTGAAATTGTCATGCTTTCCTTTTTGGTTTGTCCCAAAATTATTGTCACATGCCCAAAATGGAAAAGAACTTTAACTCATGTTTCTAAAATTACCTCCATTAGTTTTAAAAAATGCTTGTCTTGTCATTGCCATGGCCCATAAAGTAGACAGAAACCTACTAGTCAAAAAGAAAGAAAACCAACTGATGAAAACTTGCGAGCGTGAGAAACAGTCTTCCAAAAGCATGTACTGCGTGTTTACACGCATCTTTTCATTTAGAACATCTATTTGAGGCAGAAAATAACTTTGGGGCCTACTGCATTAATTACCCAGGTATCTTTCTTTGTCCATTCTACTTAAGAAAGGTTAAAATTGGAAAGTCTTGTATAATTGACCATAATATACCTACTATTGAAAAAAGCACAAATACCGAAATGCAACTTTTTTGGGGACGGAGGGAGTATTTGATATTTCACTAAATAAATCATGGAAAATAGCTTCATATTCTTATGAAGGTGCTGAGTTCTCCCTTTGCCATTAAAACTTATACTGTCACTCTGTTTCATCAATTCCTAACTGGAAATTTGGGGGAGGGAAAATGTTTTTCTATACTGAGTTTTGGTACACCTCTTTTCATTGTTTTTGGTTCTGATCATGAGATTTCTGTGGTAATTATTTATACAACAAAAAATGGTATTTATTAAGATAAGGCACAAAAGAATGACCACCTGGATTAAGTACCATACCTGGTGCCTGAGGTATGAAATTCTGCAATTTAATTAAAACAACACTTGCGTCATAATCTGTCCAGATGACTTAAAGAAAAGGTTATGTCTATGCCCTAATACTTCAGGGTACAATGACATAGTGGGATTATATAGCTGAGTACCAAAGAGTATAAACTCTATCATAATTAATACCGAGTAGAATCATGTGATTTCTTAGTTGACACATAATTTTCACTTTATGTGATATTGCAGTATGCATCTGTTGTGATGAAGAAAATTTCTCATGTTTTCCAATACTAATGGCATTGCAGCACAATATCAGTTTCCAAGTTGGCAACGAAACTGAAAGTGATAAACAAAAACGAAAAGATGTCTTTTCCATTCAATAATCTTTTCTGTGGAAATTAGTGGGAGGGAAATGCTTAATAAAACCACGTTGCTAGTTTAAGCTGGTGCATCAGTTTATGTACATTTTGTGGGCTAATTCTGCTTTAGAAGCATGAGGGATTTGGATGAATATTTCTTATACATCTTTATATCAGGATGTATTTTAAACATTATGGCCTAATAATAGTAGTGTAATTATGCTGTTTCTAGCTATACACTAATAATTGATTATTGAAACGTTTGAACATCAATCATTGTTTTGACTTAGTTTCTTTAATGCTTTGCTGGGGTCGCATCAATTCTTAGCTGTTCCCGATCTTGATTTATCAAAGCTCTAGCCATACAATCTTTTCTCTGCTAGAATTGATGCCTAGGATTCTAAGGTTTCAGTAATCTTCACTTAGTAAATGTTTATATGCAGTTGGTGATTCAAATTTCTTTCTTATCAGGGAGATGTTGGATGCGGTAAAACAATAGTAGCGTTTTTGGCATGTATTGAGGTTATTGGCTTAGGGTATCAGGTATGCAGTTTCCAATCATTTTGCAGTTTATATTTCCATTCCAGATTGAAGATTGCCAACTTAGGCCCTTGGGTGCATTGTATTGTATACCTTGAGAATTGAAAGAAAGTAGATAAACTAAGTAGGGGGTGGGTACTTGTGTCTAAGTGGGTCAGGAGGAGAAAATATTTGAGTTTAGATGGATAGCATTTTCTTATTAAGATTAAAGTTGTTCCTGCATATTGAATTGAGGATAGCATTGGAAAAGAAATATATTATCACTGTATTCATGGAAGCGACAATTAAATGTGGACAATGAAAATGGAAAGAGAAATCTCCACATGGATAAAGTTGTGGTAGTGATTAATAGTTGATTGAGTGGAAGTTTGATATCTTTTATTTCTTTCAGTGTCTTAAATGTGTGAAAATTTGTTCTGTGAATTCAAGACTAAAAATAATGACTGGATAACTATTTTCTACTTTAGGCAGCTTTTATGGTTCCGACTGAGTTGCTTGCTGTTCAGCATTATGAGCACCTTCTTAAATTGCTAGAGGATATGGAGGACCACCACAGGAAACCATCTGTTGATGCACTGTTGACAGGCTCAACCTCGACAAGACAGTCAAATGTTATTCGTGAGGCAAGAATTTGAAGATACAACACATCTTTCTTTATACACATCTTGATAGTTTCTAAGAGCTTATGCTGGCTTTAATTGGTTGCCAGGGTCTAAAAATTGGAGATATCTCTTTGGTCATTGGTACCCACAGTTTAATAGCTGATAAAGTGGAATTTTCATCTTTACGCATTGCTGTTATAGATGAGCAACACCGTTTTGGTGTTATCCAGAGAGGACAGTTTAACAGCAAGGTAGTTTTTGCATAGAAAAATGTTTTACCTACCAAAAGTCATAGTAGTACTTCATCCTTTCCATGCATTTGAAACTCTGAGATTGCGAAGATACTGGCAGGAAATGAATCTAATGGTGCTAGGGAGTTAATATTGGGTATTGTGGGAAAGTGGTGAAAATTAGGTTTTGAATTAGACAAATTTCAGAATTAATCTTTAGAACAGAAGTACAGAAAAAGTGTCTCTTGAAGACATAAATAACTAGAAATTTACTGTTTGGTGATGGTTAAAGTATATGGTTTCTTTTTTTTATAACTTTCAGGGCTATTTTTAAGTTCTCATTTTTCTTCTTCTGGCTTTCTGTTTAATGAATTCGTGTCCCGCTCCCATATCCTAATGCTTCTCTCTCTCTCTCTCTCTCTCTCTATCTCTCCATTCTCTATTTCTCCTCAAACCTTTTCATACTCTGCACCTCCACATCCACGTTCTCCATCTCTGTCATTGTGTCTCATGTCTGTGTTTGCGTCTTTGGGTGGCTGGAAGTGGAGAGATAACTGGAGTATTTCAGTTGGTTGATATAGTTTTGTGATTGTTCCATAATAGTTGTGCTCCTTCCTGCAAGGAGCACAAACTGCGGAAGCATGCTCCTCTTTCCTAGTACCTCTCTCTCTCTCTCTCCATTCTCTATTTCTCCTCAAACCTTTTCATACTCTGCCCCTCCGCATCCACTTTCTCCATCTCTGTCATTGTGAGTCTCATGTCTGTGTTTGTCTTTGGGTGGCTGGAAGTGGAGAGATAACTGGAGTTATTTCAGTTGGTTGATATAGTTTTGTGATTGTTCCATAATAGTTGTGCTCCTTCCTGCAAGGAGCACAAACTGCGGAAGCATGCTCCTCTTTCCTAGTACCTCTCTCTCGCTCTCACACACACATACACTCACACACAGAGGCACAACTAGCTCAGCTTCATTTTGTTACTGGAATAATCTTTTATACACTGTCGATGTAAAAAATTTCTACACTGTCAGGTGTAGACGCATACCGCATGTACATTGTTTAATTTCAAATGTCATTTTTGCACATGGCATGCATCCATTCCTGATGGTGTAGAAAATTTTCTACACCAACGGTGTATGAAAGATTAACCCTATGCTAATTCTTGGAGAACTGAAAATTCTCAAGTAGATATTGGTGCATCAAAAGTATAGCAGAATGGAAATTTCTTCAGTAGTTATTTCTAATCCTTCCAGAAACTAAATGAGAAACCAGAAATTGAGGTTTCAGTAAAGTCTTGATTCTTATATGCTTCATATAGTTGTTTGGCAAGTTTCTTTTTTAGTGCACGATTATCTGATTGGGCCTTATAATGTTTCAGTTATATTACAACCCTGCAAGTTCAAAGCTTGAATCAACTAAGTCAGATGACACCTTAAAAGGGGACAATATTATGGCTCCACATGTTCTAGCTATGTCAGCCACTCCTATTCCAAGGACTCTTGCTCTGACTTTATATGGAGACATGTCCCTTACACAAGTACGTGGAGTTTTTATAATTCCTTTTTAAACATTAGACCGCCAGATTCCTCCTCTAAACTCAGATCAGATGCTGGTAAATGTATTGCAGGTGTTTCTTCTTTGCTAGTTGTTCTGAATGTTGTTAGGTGTAAGAAAAATTAGTAAAAATAGTCCTACATTTGCTGCTTTCATGTTTTTGATACCATTGAACGAAATGAATAGTGGAGTCTTTGAAGGGATAAAGAACGTCTACGCAGAAAATCAAGTTTGTGTTCTTGAAAAATTCGTTTATGTGGGTAAATGAATACCACAGACAAAGTAATGCTCATCTTTAATAGACTTTATGGAGAAAAAGCCAGATAGAAGACATCAAATGAAATCCTGTTTCGCATTAGGACTTCTTTTGTCACTTTTCTTGGCTGAAATCTTAAGGATGTCTAATCCTTGATTGCATGAGACTAAAAAATTAAGCTATTTGCCTTTATAGCAGAAAGGAGAAACCTTTTGAAAGGCTGAAAGGATTTTAAAGGCTTTCTTTTCTTCTTCCCCTATTCCTGATATACCCTGCATAGATAAGTGAGTTCTCTTATTGTGTATTGGGTGCTGTCCTTTTGTTGCCTTCTTTTAGATCTCTCGTCTTAACCTACCCACAAAACCCCACCGCGAAAAAAAAAAAAAAAAGCAACAGAAAAGAGAATTTGTTTTTAAACTGACAGTAGAAGAGGCTTATTGAATTTTCCAACCGAGCATCTCATTTTCAGTTAGTCAGTGAGAAGATTCAAGTATGGTATGTGGATAATATTGAATTCAGTTTTCTGATCCTGAACCCTAATGTGTCCACCAGGTTTGTGGACTAGAAGGAACAATCATAAATATTATCACTCATCATTTTTGCCTCCTCGTTTTTTATTCTTTTGCTTCTAAATGTTGTGTTTATAAGTTCATTTATGGCAGCACATTTTGAGCCACCCACATTAAACCAATTTTCCCCCAAGGAAAGAGGGAATTTTATTTTGGGGGGAGAGGGGATACATAAAAATGGAAGCATAAAGCATGACGAGTAAAGTCATATTAAGCATCTGAGTTAAAAAGTAGCTTTGAATGCCTATTTTCTTTTGGATTGAAAGTCTGAAGGATGAAGTTGGTAACTGAAACATCAATTAGTTACTGTCATCTGTCTTCTTTGTCTCTATCTAACCTCTCCTTTTCCCGAAAAACTCCATATGGCAGATCACAGATCTACCTCCAGGAAGGATATACCTCCCTATCAAGACATACATTGTTGAAGGGAATGAAGATGGCTTTGAGAACGTCTATGGGGTAAACTTCCTTCTTTGGCAGATTTATGGCATCTTTTAAGGAGAGATATCACCTTATGCTTGACAGGAATTTTAAACTTTCCCCCCACCCAGGTGATCTTTTGGTATATAAAAGCTACTTCAAAATTGCTTTTATTGGTGCTTGTCATTCTTGAAAAAATCACAAATAAAATAAAAATGGAGGTAATCAAATAGTTGCATGAGAAAGTATGTTGTGGTTAAAATTTTAATCACTTGCACTTGTTGAAGTTATTGTAGTCCCACCTGATAATCCATTTTTCCCTTCTTTGAATGTTGATACTCTAGCCTTGTCAACTTGTCCTTTTCAATTTAGAGCTGTAACTCAGAATCTGGTTCCATATGTGATTCAATATTTGTGCTTGTTAGCTTAAAGTGGAGTATCAGGGACCATTGAGACATTCTTATTTTCCATTTCTCCAGTTAGCACCTGTCAACCTGGATAGAAGATGAAATTCTATTTTCATGGTACAGAAAAAAGCCTAGGCTTTGATTACCTTCTTATGATTTGTATGAACCATTGATTGTTTAGTTCCCATTGGACTTTCACTTTGGAGTGTTCAATGCTCTAACCCTTCATCCATGTGAGATTTTCACATATTTCAGAAGCAAGGAGTACCATTAATCTGTACCTGTTCCTCCATCCTAAGCAATACAACCTGCTTTCCCGTTTTCTGTTGATGCTTCTGGTTCATAATTTACAAGTACATTGTTGTCTATGATAAACATTGATTATGTCATTATCTATTTAACTTCCAATTTATATTTGTACTTTGCAGTTTAATTGCTTCTTTCATTTTCCTATAGTTTAATCACAAGATATTTGATCAGATATTTAGACAAAGCAATAGGATTTGGTATGCAATTATCATCTTTGCACCCATCAAGCATCTGATATGCTTGATGTTCTGATCTTTGCATGGCTAGATTGACAGCAAGGGGCAAAGTGTGCTATCTTTATATCTTCAGCTGCTAAACGCTATAAGGCTTACAACGACAACAATTCAACGATTTCATGCCCCTAAACTGGTTTTTAGGCAAATTTTGTCAAATTAAACAAAATGTCTGTTTTACTTGTATGTGTTTGTAGACTTGGATATGTAGGATATTCATTTGTTTACTGCATACATTTCCAGTTTGAACTGACATGAAAAGTATCCTTACCTTTCAGTGCTCAGAAAGATTACTTGTTTTTTGTCCTGGTAATTCCAAAAGCCAGACAGAAATAACAGTTGGCCATTCTGCTTTCCGTATTAAAAACCAGCATAGACTAGCTTGCAGACTACTGGTATAAAGATGAGCACAGATTCACTGTTTCTACTTACCTTCAGAAATATTCATGCGATTGTGCTGTCTCTACTGTGCCCTTTCGTTTTTTAGATGCCAATGTGCATGCCCTCCCCGTGGTTTGTCACGTTGCAGCCTTGTATTTCTACTGAAGAAAACTCCATGGACTTTTCTGCCAAAATTGACGAAGAAACTGATGTTTGAAATAACCTTTTTGCGGAAGTATAGATCTTTTTGATGGCATAGCTGCTCAAAATCAAAGCATAAGATCCTTGATACAGGGCACTTCCTTGAGAACTATAAGTTCTTCGGCATCATGCCATGCATGTATCTTCAGGATAGCATTGTGAATATGCAGTCATAGGTTACTGAAATTGGATATTCCTTTACAATCTATCTGTAACCTTGGGCTCCAATGCATTCTTGCGACAGGAAATTTTTGCAGGCTATACAACTAGGAAGAACAATTTATGCCAATTGTATCCCCTTATCTTGGAAGATTAACCTGTTCTTTCTTTTTTTTTCTTTTTTTTTTTTAATGTAAACTTTGGTGCTCAAATGCTACTATGACTTGTTTACTTTGTTTGTTGATTGTTGATTGTTGAATGAATTTCATTGCAACAGATGATGCAGGAGGAATTGGAAGCAGGTGGGAAAGTGTATCTTAAAGTATATCCAGTAATAGAACAATCTGAGCAACTGCCTCAGCTTCGTGCTGCTTCAGCTGACCTTAAAACCATATCCAGTAGATTTACGGGTTATAATTGCGGGTTATTACATGGAAAAATGAAAAGTGACATAAAAGATGAAGCGCTGAGACGCTTTAGATCTGGAGAAACGAATATTCTACTTTCAACGCAAGTTATTGAGATTGGTGTTGATGTTCCTGATGCATCTATGATGGTTGTAATGAATGCAGAGAGATTTGGGATAGCTCAGCTACACCAACTTAGAGGGCGAGTTGGACGTGGTGATAGGAAGTCTGCATGTATTTTAGTAGCATCTACGATAAGTAGCTTGAATCGTTTGAAGGTCTTAGAGAAATCATCGGATGGTTTTCAACTGGCAAACATGGATCTCCTCCTTCGGGGACCTGGCGATTTACTTGGTAAAAAGCAGTCAGGACATCTTCCAGAGTTTCCCATTGCTAGATTAGAGATAGACGGTAACATATCTCTCCTACAAGAAGCACATCTTGCTGCACTGGTAAGTATTCATAACTACTTTATACATATAGCTGGTGTTTTTCTCTTCAGCTTGGTATGGTAGTATGCTATCTGATTTGTCAGTTAGAAGTTTTATCTCAAAATAAAAGTAAAGTTTGTAGAGCTAACACATAGTGAGGCAGGTGTGGTCAAACATTACACGGAGGGCAACCCTCAGAACATCTTCTAAGCATGATTTGGATTTTCTAACAAACAAAGCAAGGAGCAACTACTGTTCATTACATGAAAATTCAATGCGTTTGGAATGCACTTAAAAGAGTCCTGCCGTAGCATTGTGCTGGAAAAAAGTACATTTGCTTACCACTAAACTTAGTTTGACCTGGCTTCTTTCCTAATTTATCTTAAATTCCACCTGATAAGAAGCAGCTGATATTTTCAATCTAAAAAGCAACCATTATAGCTAATTACGTGTTTGTCGAGTGCAGTTCAGAGTGATTGGATTCTGTTGTGGGTTCCACTGCTCCCAGGTGGAGTTTAGGTTACGTTATAGAGTTATTTGTTGTCGTATTTAATGCATGGAGCACTGTTGAAATTTTATGTTGACATTAGTTGTTAGGTATTTATCCATCCAGCAAAAATTTTGTGAATCATTTGTTAGTAATGCTAGTAAGATCTTTCATATCCAGTTTATTATACGGTATCAATTTCGTTTTTTTTTTTTTTTATAAATATCGGAATGCATTCAGGTCTATTTTTAGCTTACGATGTGGAAACTGCATCCATGTAATTTCCAGATAAGCCGTTGAAATCTCAGTTTCTGTAAGTTACTAGCAACCAAACCACCTCAACTACCATGGCATGCTTCTCATCAAGTGTATTCTTAAGCCTCTTTTAACTATTTTAGTCTTTGTTTTCAAATCCTAATCTTGTTTAGATTCATACATAAAAGTTTGTCACATACTCCAACTAGTTCATCTTGGTGTTTAGAAACCATCTTCCCATCCTTCCTATTGTTATTAGAAAATTATGAATTCATCTGTAAATCAACTAAATTTTGTTTGTTGCATCTTGGATAAATCTATACTTGATTGAAAATAGTGCCTGTGAATGAGCTAAATTTCTGCGGGCAGTCCCAATCTGTAGCATTATCATGATTGAAAAGCTGCTCGTGAGTTGCGAGGGTTTCAGCTTTCTTCACATGTAAAACTTTTTGACTATTCAGATGAGATTATGGAACAACACTTTCAGCTTTCAAGAGTCGAGTCATCTTTGTTTATTACTTGTTTTCCTTCTTTTCCATCTTGAATTTGTCATTGGCTTTTGCTAGAACTCTATTTCTGGATGACTGGAACATGTTTTGACTTGTGCACCAAGAACATTTGATGCACTTAAATCAATAGAACTTTGCATTTACAGCCCTTGATTGCTATGCTGTTTATGCAGAAAATCTTGGGAAATTCTCACGATTTGGAGAACTTCCCTAATCTTAAAGCTGAGCTTAGCATGCGACAACCCATTAGATCACTTTGTCCTCTGGGCGATTAATTCATATGCGTCTGCACTCTGTATATCATGCACCTATAATGCTATGCAACAACAAGGCCTTGGATTGCGGTATGCTTCGTTTGGTTACCTAATGCAGATCTACCGTTAGACTGTTAGTACAATCCTTCCATCAACATATTCTGCTCTTGCACATTTTTGTGTACATATGTTTAGGAACTGACAAAGTGCAAGGTGGAGTTTTGGAACAGCACACAACTTGGAATCCAGTACATAAGTTAATCTTGTATTAAAAATTCATTTTTGAACTGTCCTAATCAATTTAACCTTGATAGGAAGTGGAAGAATATTATGAACATAAAGTTTCTACTTCAGATAGATAGTATAAGGTTTAGTAGATTAATTGATGACCAGATTTTGTAATTTGGGAGACTAACCAAAGATGTACAAGAGTGCAGTTCTTGACTATTGCTGCTCTTTTAAATTTCGTAGTAACTTTTATGAGCTCTGTCATACCAGGACATCGTCAATTAATGAGGGTCATAGAAAATTTATTTTTTTAGTAAAAAATTTAAAGTTAATCTGTTGTCTGAATATGTGAATCTGCTGAACTATTAGATTCATATACTTTTCAAGAAAATTCTGTAGTGCCGCGAGAATTATCCTATTGTGTTTTAAGAATTTGTACAGTACAATATCATGTGTTTTAAAGTCTTGTTCTGTACAAACTTTTAAAACTAATGGGATAGTTTTCTCAATGGGACTGTATAATTCTCCTAATTTTCAACACTAAATTGTTTTGGTTTCAAATCGCCAGCTCAATTATTAAAAATTGTAGAGTGTAGGTCATGTCAAGTTTAATGGTTCGGTTCAATGAATATGTCAAATTTAAGATTATTTATGTCATTAAGTTGAAAATGTTTAAAGGATCAAATGATAATTTCTTAACGAGCCCAACAATATGTTTCACGTTAATGACCCACTGAATTATTTTTTCCTTTTTTTTCTTCTTTTCTTCTTTTATTACTTTCCAGTACTGCTGACAAGGCAATTGCAACAACCTTCATGCTTCAAGTATTTTATGTTCCTCCTTTGAAATTTCAAGATTACAATTAAGGGGACAAAAAATAGTTGGATTTACCCTAATCAACATCCATAGTGGATGCTTTTTATCACCATTACCGCTTCCTTACACAGGTCAAATGAAGGGTTTTTCATAATTTTCTGTCATTATGTTAACATTAAAGACTAATTTATTGAAGAAAAATGGTTTGTTTCTTATTCTAATGAATTCAGATGGAACATGAGTTCTTACTCTCTACTTTCTATTTTATCTGTTGTTTTAGATAATTTGTTATGTTTTAAATTATCTACTGGTTTAGAAATTTAAGAAAGTATTAAATTTATTTTGTCAAGTTTATTCTTGGTGTTATATTAATGGAGAAGAGGATTAAATAATCTTTTGTCAACTTTACTGTTGGTGTTTCTTATTCCAATGAATACAGATAGATGGAACATGAGTACTTGTTACTCCTTTCTTTTTATTTTATCCGTCTTTTAGATGATTTATTATATTTTAAATTATTTGTCATTTTTAAAAATTCAAAAAAGTATTACAGGATCTTTTGTCAATTATATTCTTGGTATTATGCTAATGGAGATGAAGAATTTTATAATTTAGGAATTTAATTTAAAAAGATAATTTAGTTATTTTAAACTATCTTTTCGTAAAATTGATATAATTTAATAATTTTACTAATTTTTGTGTACCAACTCAAAATGACAGCTAATGTAGAAGAGAGAAAGAGATATTAAATAAGGCTTGCCAATGATAAATGTCCCAAGAGGTATAAGAATAAAAAAGAAAATGTGCTTTCTGCACATAACTTCTTTCAATCCATGTGTGGTTTACCAGGCCATGTAGAGTAAACAATATTGCATTTGAAAATCTAAGGCGTAAATTGCTGAAAAATAAAATTGTTATTAGGTCAATTCTCATGTACTTATGTCACATTCATAAAGAAGTACTAGTAAAAGCATAGAATGCACTAGTGATTTTAAAGTATTTCTCACCATAAATACAATATGTTGGTAAAGTTTAATGATAAAAATACAAAAAGCATCTTATAAGATTCTTTTTTTAAATAAAATGCCTTTTATACCTGTAATTATATTTGTATTAAAAGGTGTTATGAGGAAAGTCTAGCATATAATTACTCAGAGTAACAACGAGGCACCAGTTGCAATTGTTATTTGCGTTGTTATAAAAAAAGTTATAAACTGTTCTTTTTTCAATGAAAAAAAACACTTTTGAAAAAATATGTACAAAGTTGCTCTTGAAAATAGTTTTTAACTTTCTAAACATAAAAGATAAAAGCATTCTTTTAGTTTGTCAACAATTTTTTTAATTATTTTTTTATAAAAGATAATTTTTAGTTTCAAAAAAGTATAAACAATTTTAGATAAACCGATGAGAATAAGTACTAAAAGTTTATGGCCATAATCGGCTCAAAATTTAATTTCAAGATATATATATATATATATATATATATATATAATACAAAAATATTATAGATTCAGATAAATTTTTATGTATATGTACTAATATGCAAAAATTGTGGATCCCACGCAAGGTCATACTGGGACTCGCATAAAATTCACAATTTTTGTGTTTTGATGCATAAACAATAAGTTTCGTGCGAGAATTTATCATAAATTTATTAAGGTAAACAGTTATTTACATAATATAATATTATAATTTTCTTCCCAAATTGTATTTCAGATTTAGATAATGTGAATGAAAGGTTACAATAATTATCTCGAGTTTTGCAATAGCTTTATCCTAGTTAGACATTATCTCGTACAGGTGCTAATTACACAATATTTGTTCCACCAATTCCGGCAAGAAGTCGGTAAGAAAGAAAAATTGAGCACTTCATATGATTTTGTCATTCTAATTTAGTTGCAAAGCCACAGAAACAAGAAATAGCCAACCAAATTTTAATGGTATGAGTCGGTTTGTTAATCGTGGGACCTACATGTAATCCACTGAGACCACAGATCACGATTTAAACAATCGAACAAAATTCTACAGCGCCACATAGGGACAACCAAAAATCAAAAAGATCAGACGGCAGGGAGACAGGCAAGCAGACAAGTGGGCCCTTGTTGTCCCCTACCCAATCATCATTTCGGGACCCACACATTGCATGGAACTCTCTGTTGTTTGTGCGGTCTACCCAACCTAATTATCAAATGAATATATTTATACCTCATTTTTTGCGTTGTGTGAATTAAATGTTATAAAATTTATGATATAAATTAACGTAAATAAGATTTTATAAAATTTAATTTTGATAGTAGGGTTTACAGGTGGGATCAAAAATCAAATTTATGATAATATTTTTCAATTATCAAAAGGAGGTTGAATCCGAATTTGGATTTTCTATTGTATTTTTTGTATTATATTTGTATTATATTATATGATAACGTATTATATATATTTTTAAATAATAAAATATTAACTGTAATTAAGAAAAAATATCATTTTATCACATAGTATAAAATAAATATAATATAAAAATATGTAACAGAAAATTCAATGTTAATGAGTCCACTATCTTTTTGTGGATATTTATTCTTTTTTAAAAAAAATAAAATAAAATAGGTATAGTACATTATTAATATGTTTATCACATTAACCTAGATTATCGTATTTTTAGATTAAAATTCAGTTTTTGATTCTTTTAGTTGTAGTTACTACATGCTGAAAAAATAAAAGACAATAAAGACACTGGGCCGACAGCATAAGTACTCTAAAGGACTGTAAAACTTTATATATATATATAATGTTTGTAATGTGATTTCCATTTTAAAATAAAAAATTGAAGAACCATTTTTATTTATACTATTATGTAACGTGTGTGAACCATTTGAAAATACATAAATTGTTGTCTGTGTTCGTTCGTATGCGTATGCATGCATGGTGATGGTGCTCTCTACTCTCCCCTCTAGAACACCTACAATAAAAAGTAAATCAAAAAAAAAAAATCATTAGTATTTTATTGCATGAGCCTTCTTAGTTCTAGTAGATAGGTGATTAGATTGTGAATTGGCAAATTCTAACTTTTTCTTTTGATCGACAAATCCTATAATGATTATATATGGAATTTGGAGAATCTTGTATGCATATTGTATATAGAAGTTCAATTTTCTAGAGAAAATGTACACGACTTAATTTAGTCAACAATGTATAGCTTGTTTAAATTTTAATTAATTTTGTGTGGAAGAAGTAGTGAAGGGATTTCTGATAAAAGAGAGCAATTAATAACAATAAGGGACAAAATTCTCTTACGTGTTCCCAAAAGACTTCATTTCTAATAACTTAATAAACACATATTAATTATAGACCACTAATATTTATTTTAGAACTAGAAGTTCATTTTTTTTTTATAGATGGTTTCTGTTTTCTGCTTTAGGGAGCTGAAAAATCTATGGCAAGACAAAATGAAATTTTTATTGTGAAAGAGGCTATAAATAGAAAACTTTCTACTTTTTCAATTTAAAGCCAGCAAAACCTCAGTCCCTCTGCCGGCTTGCTGCGCTTCTCCTCATCCTCATGAATTTATTTACAAGTTGCAATCCAAAAGGAAGGATTCATGCTTTGATTAAATTGCTGGACTTGATCATAATTCTTGTTAATTGGAATAAAGAAATAGAAAGCAAAAATGAAGGACAAAAAATGCATGCATATTTAAAAAGTGTTTATTTGATAGTGCAATTTAAAAAATGGCCCTAAATTTCGGTCCGAAACAAGACAATTATATTCCCAAAGAAAATTATATATACTCCACTCCTTTTTTCGCTTAATGATCTTTCTTTGGTGGGTACACATTATCTCTTTGTTATTTAAAGAAGGAAAATAATTTATAAAGTTATAAATTGAGAATTATTTGTCAAAGTTAATTTACGTGATAAAATCATATTCAATCATCAACTCTTAATTTTAAATATTTGGTCGAATTTCGTTCTTAGGTCTATTTGACAGATCTAGTGATACATCATTGAATTTACCACTTTATCACTTGTACAGATTCATTATTTAGAAAAATGTCTGGACAAGTAATTGAAAGCACATTTTCAGCTATGATACTATGCCCTATGATGCATACACATATTTCAGAAAATATCCGGTAAAATAACAAATATATGTCCTAACACTTTTAATTGCTTACAATAATTACATATACGTACTAAAAACAATGTCTCTTTTCTTAAGACAAGAGACCAATAAAATTTATTAAAAAAAATTGTTATCATATGCCAACAATCAATAACTCAGTATCTTTCTGAACCTCAAGGGGGAAATACAAAGTCTCTCGCACAAGGAGAAAACGTTATATCTAAATTATTAAAATTATCTTGTGTAGTTTTCCTTTATTATTGGAATATTATTTAATATAATATTATAACAATTTTTTTTATGAGATGTATGTGATAATAGGGTAAAGATGTGCCCTCTGACACACTTATATATTAGTACCTGTATGTTGTGTACATCAATTAGCCTACGAAGACCAGCATTTTATCTTGAAAAATAATAGATTCTCATGTAGTTATTATTATTGAAATATTATTTTAAAAAGTACTGTAACAATTTTTTTGATATAATATACTATTTCCATTCTCTTTTAAGTGGCACTTTAACAAAAAAAATTATTACATTTTAAGTGTTACTTTAGAAGTCTAGTGAATATTAATTATTTTTATCAATTTTGCCTTTATTTCTTTCCAACTCTATTAATTACTCAACTTATAATTAATGTTGGAACTTTTTTAATTTATCACTAGTCAAAAGGGCAATTTAGTTATATAGTATCAACTTTGCCAAAAATTTAAACTATTTAATAACAATTTTAATATTTGCGTTAAAGGTTAAAGTGTATTTAAAAAGGAACGGAGATAATATGTGAGATAAAAAGATAATTGGAAAACATGTATAAAATGATTGTAGAATATTATTTGGAGAAACATGAAAAAAAATAACCATCCAGTTTTGAAAGGCTAGCATTATTGGGAGGGTAATCATTATCCAGCCATAGCAAAAAAAATTTATATGACAAAATTACCCCTTAATTATCAACACACCAATTCCAATTATTCTAAATGGCTAATGGATGGTAAATGCACAATGTATATGATAGATATTATTGGTACTAAGCTTTCATTTAGCTAGCTAATTACAAATTATATTATTAAATCCAATAACATAGAGTAAGTATATTAATCGAGAAAGTTTATGGTGGTTATTGAACAACTAGTGACATTTTAGTTGTTACTCAATAACTAATGAAAGTGAGCCATATTTGTACAGGGTAGCCCACTTTATTACAAATTAGGGAGCTATGTTTTGTCTAAATGGAAGACCCTCATTAGTTTTTTTAGTAACTATTAGAATATCAAATAGTTGCTCAATTACCATAATAAATTTTTTCATATTAATCAAGGACCAGATTTGCCACATGCTTAAAGATAAAACTAATAAGCCGTGGTTCAGACTCTCAAGTGATCCTTTGTCTAATTTATTGTCTACCCCCTCGTATAATTTAAACATTTTTGAATTGATCGTATCTGGTGAATGCAAGGGCAGTCAACTTCGCGTTTACCGACTCCTAGGTCGCCAATGAGTTGCTTAAATTATAAGTATGATAATTTGTTTCGAAGTGAACATCACTGGATCTGCCTAGTTAAATGAGAAACAAAACATACTGCATTTCATAAATGTAAAAGAAAAGGTAATTTGTTTGGCCACAATATTCAACATTTTAAGTACAACGAAAAAAAAAAAAAAGGATCAAAATTAACCAATTTGGTTATTTAAATCCTATCGTTTCCGGTTTGACTGGTTATGATTTATGGGCTTTATGATTTCGATGCTTGGTTTTTATTTAGTTTAACTAATCCAAACTAAACGAATTAACTATATATATATATATATATATATATATATATATATATATATATATATATATATATATATATATATATATTTATAATAATGTTATAAAATATGATTTCATCAAGTAAATGGCAGTGATTAGAATTGAAAGATATTTAAGATTTTCAGAAGTAACTCTTATATGTAGAATAAAAATAAAAATAGAATGTATAATAATTAATTGGATCAGTCTTTTCATAGTTTGGTCAAGGATAGTTGTTTGCCAAAGGGTAAGCTGGAGATGATTTCTCATATATATGATTTTTTTTTTAAATCCCACATTTCTTTCACGCGAACTCATAACCAATACATTATAAGGGAAGAGTGGGACAATATCTCTCTATATATATATATGAAAAATTTTACAATCTTTTTTAAGGAATCATTCATTTAACTTTAAAAGGTTATATAGTATAAGATTTTAAAACATATGGCGCTGTACTATATAAATATTTAACATACTCCCTTCATTCCATTGAGAGTGTTATGATTCTCATTTTTTCTTATCCCAAAATTTTGTCATGTTCAAAAGGTCAAACTATTATCATTATACTTTTTTCACATATTTTATTCTTTGTCCTTTTGTGGAGATAAATACCACACTATTCAAAATTTAAATTTTGGAGGGTAAAATGTGAAAGATTTAAATAATTATCATTATCAACACACTATTACTAATAAGTTAGATTCCTGAAAAATGACAAAATTTTTGAAATAGAGGTAGTACAAGGGAATGGTTTTCTAAAAAGGACTAAAGAATTTTTTCCTAAAAAAAACTGTAGAATTTTTCATCTATACTATTGTATATATGCGAGTTGTTTCTTCCAATTTTTGTTTATTTCCTTTTTGTAATGCCTAAAATACCCATTCTTAATGAAATATAATTACCAATTTCTAATAGAAAACATATATAAGTGTTTCTCCCCTTTTGTAATGTTTAAATACCCTTCTTAATAAAGTACTAGTGGGTAAGGCACACATAATGTATGTGATAATAAAAGAAAAATATATAAGAAAAAAGAGTGAAACTTATTGAAAGTTATAATGAGTTATTCGGTTTTTAATAGAATAGATTATTATTTAAAAGGTACAATAAGACAGATATAAAATGACATCACATCAAAGGCTCCTACTTTATATATAGTATAGATTATTGAATTTTTTAGTAGAATAATTTATTTTAGAAGGTACAATAGGAAAAATATAAAATGATATCAAATCAAATGCTCTTGCTTTATATATAGTATAAATAATTTTCAATTCCCAATAGAAAAACATATTTAAGTGTTTCTCTATTTTTTTTTGTAATGCCTAAAATACTTACACTTAAAAAATATAATTTCTAATTTTCAATTTCTGATAGGAAGATATAATTAATAAAATATAATTTTCAATTGTCTAAAATACTTACCCTTAATGAAATATAATTTACAATTTGCGATAGAAAAATATAATTAAGTGTTTATCTACTTTTTTTTTGTAATGTCTAAATTACACGCCTTTAATGAAATATAATTTCTAATACCCAATACAAAAATATAATTAAATTACTCGACCTCTATTCTACCTATTTTTTAGGATACAACCATCCTATTTCGACCTATATACATAATAAGATGAAAGATTTTTATTTGTATAAAAATATTTATTATAATTAAAATTTTAAAAAATAAAAAATGAATCTAATTAAAATATAAAGACTAAATTAATTAAACAAAAATTATGTATTATGTATACGAAATTAAACACATTAAACTAATATATTCTCTATTTTATGGATAGATATAACATAGTATATTAAATTTATTATAAAAAATCAAAATAATAATTTGTTGTTTCATCTTGCTTTAAAATGCATCGAATGTTCATAAAAGTATCCTTTATCTTATTCTAAAATGCACGAATTGCTAATGAAATAAATTATTTCTTCCTTGACTTATTACGAAATATTGGCATAAATACATAATAAGAATGTACATAATTCTAAGAGTAGAAAAATCATTTATATTTAAGCAAAGAATAAAATACGAATATTATATTTTATAACTATTATATATGTTCAAATTGTTTCTCTTTTTTATTCATAATAAAAATTAAATCTTTTATAACTATTATAAATATTCCAAATGCATTAAAATTATTTTCTTTTATCTAATTGTTCATTCAATGATGCCCAGCCAGGAAAATTTAATTAGATCCTTTCTCCTACATACTTTATACATAGGGTTAATTACACTTTTTCGCCTTTTAGTGTCATTAATAGTTTAATACTGAATATTATCTTTTGACCAGTAAAGTCTTTCTGTAATGTCAATTAAAAATATTTATCATTTTACCCCTATTATATTCTAATATATATTTTTTAAATTTTGTTTGATGGATAAAATTTTCATAAAGAGAATATATATTTGATTCATGTAGAAATTGATGAAAAGATACATCGAAGTTGTTGACATTTTTGCTAGCATTTTTGGCCTGAATTAATTGAAGAAGATAATAAATTTGACCGACTTCATTTTTAAACACAAATTACTTTAACTAATGGTCAATTATAATGGTTTCATGACTCTTGATTATAGTGACTTTTTTAACTTGAAATGATTTCAGTTAACAAGAGAGATATATTCATGAGTATAGAATTTTTGAGTATGTTCCAACTTAAAAATTACAAAATTAATAGTCATACAAATACAAATTAAAATTTATATAAAGTGAAAAAAATAGTGAAATATATAACACTATTTTCTATTTCTTTTTAGTCTGTATTATGACTAATTTAGATTTATTTTTTCATGCTCTACATGAAGAAAAGAAAATTAATCAAGCAACAAAAGTAAAATTCAGGAATAAAATAAAAAATTCACAATCTTTAATTAAGATAAAAGTATTTGTTAATTTTATATATCTTTAATAGTATTTTAATTACTAAATCTTTATCTTGAATAACATCATTGTATAGAGTATTAGTTTAGATGACTATTGATGAGGTTGAAAATAAGTTAAACCCATAATACAATGTATATACACAAAATATTTTAGAATAATAATTGTAATAATATTCTAAATAGTTGCAGGTATATAATGAGTTTAAATGTCAAATTCAGAATTAAACAACAATACCAATTTGTTACATTATATCATAAAATAACAAAGAAATATTGGTTTGGACTAGCTATTGATAAGGTAAAAAATGTTAAACCAATTGTATGATTCATGCCCAAAATAGTCTATAATAATTATTGCAAGAGTTACAAGAATACTGTGTATAAATTGTAGGAATGACAAAAAAATAAGCAGCTAAATACTGTAAAAGACACATAAATTATTTAGATAAAGTCATATTATTAAATACGTACTCTAAAATAATTGCAGATATAGATTGATTTTACATGTCGATTTTAGAAATTATAATGCAATTCTTCACTATTTAATAAAATAATAAAAATGTAGATTAAATGTCTTGGTAAATTATAAAAGGATTAATTGAAAAAATGCAAAAAGAAAAAAAAAATAATCCATACACTTTTATTAACCTTGATTTTTTTGTATATTTAATAAATACAAATTTAATTTCATAATAAAATACTATATCAAAATACAATTTTGGAATTAACCACACTCTATTTGATACTATTTAGGATAAATGGAAGAGTTCAAAATATCAATATTATCATAAGGTTAAGAAACACGAAATGTTCTCTGTCTGGATACATAATTAATTTACACAATATATTAAAAAATTAATTAGAATAGAAATCATAGAAATTACATGTAAGTTTAGATGTTTTTAGAATTAAATGTTTTTCATTTGATTTGCGAGCATTTAAAGTAATATAGAGGATTTTTTTTATTAATTTTCTGTACATTTTCAAGTATGATAAAAGAATAAATTTTTTTTTTACCTTTTGATTATGACTTAATATAATATGTGATACCTATCCATATTATAGATAATATATTAGTTAAATTTGTTTGTTTTCTTATACAAGAAACATAATTTTTGTTTGACATCTTTGTTCTTTATATTTAGGTTTATTTTTTTATTTTTTGAAATTTTAATTAATCATTTTATAATTATTACTATATGTTATTTAATCTCAAGTAAATATTTTCATTAATATTAAAGAATTTTGACATGCTTCATCTATTAAATGATGTTTGATACTTGATACTGATTTTATAGAATTTATTAATGATAAAGAACATATAGATATATCTCAAAAATTTTCAATATTATGGAAACAAAAAATTTATCTATATTTGATTAAGTTATTGATGGTATTGCCATAAAAAATTATAAAATAGGAATCTAAAAGAAAAATAAAAACTATTTTAGATCGGAGTTAACTATATTTTGTAACATTAAATATGAATAAAGAGTTTAGAGCGTCAATTAAGTATTAAAGTGAATGTTATAATAACTTTAAGAGATATGAAAAATAATTAACAATATATTCTCTATATGTATATATATTTTACATAATATGTTAACAAAAAATTAATTGTGATACAAATATATATAAAATCTCACTTAAAGTAATAACGTGTAATTTTAGTTATCTTTAGAATTACAATTTCATTAGCATTTTGTGTATTATAGAGTAAGATAAAGGATTGTTTTATTTAACTGTTCATTGTATTTTAGAACAAGATAAAAGAACAATTTATTATTTTAATTTTTTAAAATGATTTAATATACTATATAATATGTATTTATAATATGAAGAATTTATTAGTTGATATGTTTAGTTATCTTATACATAAGACATAATTTTTATTTCATTTATATCTTCTTTACATTCTATTAGATTCATTTTCTTTCTTATTTTAAAATTTTTATTAATCATTTTTTGTAATTATTATCCATATTTTGTTTGATTACTTGTTAATATTTTCGCTACTAATAGAATTTAAAAATACTTTATCTATATAATGTTTGATATTTGATAATGATATTATCATTTTTGTAATGACAAAGAATATGCAAATATATTTAAAAATTTTATACTACAGAAAAATATATTAAAATTTTCATGTTTGGTTATCATTTATTGATTATTCATTTATTTTTTAAAAATTAAAAATTTTCAATAAATTAAAAACGTTACATGTATGAAACACGTACTTCTTTTTTCTAATATATTATCCATTGAGCAGGAGAAAGAATAAAGGCTAAATTATTATGAATGCATGAAGTCCATTTTATATCATAGGAATAATTCGACTTTGCAGCCTCAAATTTTATCTCGATTCTCACACTGTAAAACTTCAATTTCAATGAAAAAGTTAAGAGTGTTAAAGGAAAGTTGACCAAATAAAAAATAAAAAAAACACCTTAGCATCATATTTCTACTTTGCACCTTTAAATTTTACGTTGATGCTCATATTGCAGCTCAAGCTTTATTGCATCCTTAAGTCTTTATCATGCTGCACTTCGATCTGATTTTAACATTGTAAAAAAAAAAATAATAATAAAATTAAATCATAGGTATGTGAGCAAAAAAAATTACTAAAAATGTATTTGTATTTGACAATGGCAACTAGTTTTAATTGTCATCAGATTGTTCTTTTGAAAGTAGCAACTAGTAAGGATTTTAAGATACTATAGAAATTGAGAAAATAAGTCGCCCTAGCAGAATAATACATAGTCTATTTTAGGTACAACTAGAAAAATAATACCAAGAAAGAAAAGATTACTTGCTTTCTCCCACTCCCAGCAAGTTGGTTGAAATTGCTTCGTGATAAACTATGTACCACAATAAAAGCTTATATTCCAATATATATGCATGCTTTGCGGTTTGGTTATTCACATAATTTTCATTCCTGTATAATACAAGGAAAATGACAATGTTTGAATTTTTTTTTTTCCTTGAATAAATGTTACTTGTTATTATTCGTTTAAAATAAAAAATTGGACTAGAATTGAATAAATAGTGAGAATATTACTGTAATAGGCAATACCCTTTGATGTATAAATTTGAATTTATATTTTGCAGGATATCCTCGCTAAACCTAAATATGATGTTCATGTGTCCTTGACTCTGCCATTTTTTTTTTTAAATAAAATTAATAATTTAACCAAAATGGGATGGTTGAAACTTCAAATGTTTAGGGTGCAAAAAAGGTCTCAAATTGAAATTTGGAGTGAAATGTGGGAATCAAGAATTTAAAATTTAGAGTTGCAAAGTTAACTAAATGGAGAATAGTATGCTCACGGGCTGTTTTCCATTAATTTTTTGAACAGTTAGCTCTTTGACCAAAATCTTAAAATTGAACTTTAAAGTACAGGATATGGGAATTTATAAAATTTTTGGATGCATTGGGGAATTAGTCCATTAAATTCTTAAAGTACACAAGAAGTTATTACTTGCAGAAAGTCATTATAATGTTTCAGAATTGCAATTAAGGCAGCTTTACCAAAAGTCACTGAGATCACAAGAACAGAAACATTATTGAATTTGTCACATAAACATAAAGTAAATTGGTCATACTAATTAGTTCCTATATTGTCATATGAAAAGAGCAAATCACATATTACTAAAATTCTTCTCTAGATAAATATATTTCCTCTATTTTAAAATAATTATCACTTTATACAATTTATTTGTCATTTTAAAAATTGAGTATTAAATAATATTTTTTTAACTTTTACTTTTAGTACCATCATTAATGAAGAAGGATTATGTTATTGAGATATCAATGTAAAAGGATAATTTAATCAGTTTGAATTATATTTACAAAATTAATGTAATTTAATAATTTTTTTAATCTGTGCATACTAATTAAAAGTGATAGTTATTTTGAAAAAGTACTCGTTATGATTATTAGGTCTCCAAAATTACTCTTAGGAAAAATTAAGATACTGGAAGTCGTAAAACCAAAAATTAAGATAATGGAGGTCGTAAAACCTAGTATAATATTGGCGTAAAATAGTAAGAAAAAACTTTTAAAAGAGTCAACGTGTTTTTATAGTTGAGGGGTATCATGATGAAGGACAATAATTTTGTAAAGCTTTTGCATAATTTACTTATAAAAATTCAGTATCATTTGTTAAAACAAATTTATGTGGCAAAATGATATATATTGAATTTTAATTTTAGATATTTAGTCAAATTTTATTCATTTCATTATAAATCTAAAATACATTAGTAATTTTGTCACTTTATCACCTTTGTATATACTCAATCTGCTTTAAAATAACTGTAGTTTTTTGTTGTTAAATTACATCAATTTTACAACAAAAAAAAAAAAATTCAAAGTGACTCAATTACTTTTTTACAATAATATCCAACTACATAAGTTTTCCTCCATTAATATGATAATAATGGTAAAAGGTAAAATAATATCATTTAATATTTTTTAATTTTATAAAATGACAGATAATATGATATAAAGATAGTTATTTTAAAATAAAAAACGAGGAAAGTAAATAATAAATGTGGTGTATATCGAAACATCGGAGGAATAAATAAGCAAATACCAAAATAATTGTTCAACTTTATAACCTCAAAAGGTGTTCTTTGTTATTTATTTTTAAAGTAACATTAATGTAAAGAAGCGTTACAAATTCCTTCCTATCTGTAGTCCGTATTAAACCAGCAAGCAGGTAAATAGCCATAAATGCCTTAATACGTGACAAAGACAATGCACCACACCGATATATAATTCCGCCAGAGTTATTCTCTTTCCCATTAATCCAGTGAATCACATGTTTCCCAACTGATCACTAGATCACCTCTCTCTCTCTCAATGATGTCAATCATCATCATCAAGTACTACTACTGCACATATATAATTCTATAATGCAAAATTGACTAAGAAATACATGCTGTGTCAGGTTGGTGTGTCTGTGACTGTGTGCCACTGTGTGTTTTCCAATACAAAATCAAAATAATACATGTCTAATTGAAAATTTAATTTGGATACATATGCACCTTAATCATAACATCAAATTAGATTTTAATGGCTGATATCATAAGAAACAAGTGAATTACTAATAACGAAGCGTAATTTAAATAATAAAATGTTTTTCTTATAAATTATTGATCATAAATTTAAATTATTAGAAGAGTAAGAAAAGAGATTATGTTTTAATTTTTTTTAAACAAGTGAATTACCTATGATTTTAATTGTTAGCATAAACGTATTTGTGTTATAAATCACTTTTTGTATGCGAGTTGCACCTGAGAATTTTTTTTAAAATCTTAAAAAATATCTACAATTCCTATAACAATTTTTTTTTTTAAATTTTAAAAATTATACAACAAAATATTATATACACTAAAATTTTAGACCGTAAAAAAAATCGTTGGAATTAATTAATGAAATGACTCTTTAGCGTTAAATTAGAGTAATAATGACTGAAGGACATTAATTCATGTTTGAGGCTCAAGGTCATGGCCAATCATTTCAACAGCTGACCTCTGAACCGACAATCCAGACACATCCCATTTTTGGCCGAAACAAGAAGAGGACCTTGCTGTCTATTCACCTACAACAACTAGGCAATTTCTCACATAAATCAAATTTATGATATTTATTTTATATTATTTCATATTATTTTATATTATTTAAATAAGTAATGTAGAATAATATAAATTAAAAAATTTATGACAGTATATTATAAATTTGGTTTATATAAAATTTTTTTCAACAACAACAACTAGCATCAAAGAAAATGTAGTAAACTTAGATAAGTGAGCCTATTAATCTTGAGTCTCACTTATAATTTTATAATTAATATTAAATTTTATAAAATTATACTTATATTAATAAATGTTATTTATTTTATATTATACTTTTATTTCTTTTTAAATATCATTTTAACTTTCAATACAAAAATTAAAATTTTTATTAAATTTTAATAAATTTTATCTAAAATTAATCTTATATGACTAAATTATCTTTTTGACTAATAATAATTAAAAGTATTTCAATATTAATTATAAGTTAAGTGCTTAAGAGAATTAGAAAGATATAAATACAAAATTAGTAAAAATATAATTAATATTTTATTAAACTTCTAAAAGACACTTAAAATAAAATAAAATATTTTTATTAAAGAGACACTGAACGAGAACAGTATAGTAGTTTTCCCAAAGGTGAAGGACACGTGTCGTCCAACAGACCGGGTCAGGCTCTTTGACTTGACGACCATAGTCAAATTTCCAATAACCATAAGGGTAAGCTACCCAACTCCCATTACTACATCTTTTAACTATTTATCTTTAATTTTCTCTCCAACAACCACTCTTCTTTCTAATTCTTCCCCTTAATTCATTTTGACTTTTACTTGGTTCATTTTTCTTCACTTTTCTCCATTTTCTTCTCTCAATCTTGTCCCCTTTCCTTTTTACTTTTTGCCCTCTCTTAACCTCACAAAAAATATATATACTACAAGTATTTATATATATTGGGAGGGTGTTGTGGTCCTCTTGTGTTTTTTATTTGCAGGCTAAATCACCATCATCACCATGGCGGTTCTTCCTAATACAACTTGTTTGGAGCTAACTATATCAATTCCAGGCTTATCTTCTTCTTCAGGTAAGAACTTATAAGTAATTAATATAAATTTTACTTTATTTTTGAGTGTTTTTTATGTGTTTGTCACACCCTCTCTTTAATTTTGATTCTATCTTTGATGGGTTTTTAGAACCCTTTTTTTATCTTTATTTCTTGTTTCTGAAATGATAAATGAATAATATTTTATTAATATCTTTTATATTTTTTTTTTAATTCAAGATTTTAAACGGTTTCTTGCATGTTGGTTTGTGTGATCAAAATATCTAAAAATATCTTGGATTTTTTTATTGTATTTTATGTTAAAATTGTTGATCATATGAATTGCTAAATGATCATCTTTTGTTATTAGTCTTTTATTTGAACTTTGAAAAGTTAATTACTCCTATTTTTTCAGGGAGTAATTAATATTTTGACTTTTTAGTAAATTACTTGGTCAAATATAAATATATAAAATAATTAATGAAGGAGAAGGTGGTGGAGTTTCTATGAAAGATTTGGACATAAATCAAATCCCCTCAGGAGGGGAAGAAGAATGCATGGAAGATGAAGATGAGAGCCCAAATGGAGGCCCTCCAAGAAAGAAACTCCGTCTCACGAAAGAACAATCCCGTCTTCTTGAAGAAAGTTTCCGTCAAAACCACACCTTGAACCCTGTAAGCACCTCTAGTGTGTATTTGTATGTATTTCTTGATGATTTTCTGGAGTAATTATACATAGTTTTGAATACTCATTTCTCAATTCGAAGTGAATATAATAGTGATTGAGATAATTAAAAAGAATTCATTACTTTTTAATCATTCACTGATATACAATATTCTCATATTGTGAAGTAAGGAACAAATTTTTTTTCTATTTTCAAGTATTCTTTTCACAAAGAAAAAAAACAAAAAAAATCTTATGTATAACTATATGTACACACAAGGGAAATTCCAGACTCGTACATTAATGGTATTTAGTAATGTATTAATTGTTGTAGAAACAAAAGGAAGCTTTGGCCATGCAATTAAAGCTGAAGCCAAGACAAGTGGAGGTTTGGTTTCAAAACCGTAGAGCAAGGTACCATTTATTGCATACTTATTGCTAGTAAGTACAATTTATTTACGTGTGGAATGGACCTTATTATTGCGTGTTGACTGAACTGAGTTTATTTTGTTCCTTATAAATATGAAAATGCTACTGTTGCTTAGTAAATCATTTCATTAAAAATTTATATTGTATAAGTATTTTTAAAATACATAATATTATATCGCTTAAGTTTTTCAACTACAATGACATGGTTCCGTTATTACATGGTTGTGGAATTTTCTTAACAAAAGGTTGTGTCCTATTAATTGTCAACGTTACCTTAAGAATAGAAACTTGTCACTAATTTTTCTTGGTGCCATATTCTTTAAGTAAAAATTTCTGTTTTTCTTTTTGTATTTTTTGCTTGGGTTTAATTTGTTATTTTTGTAAGCCGTTTGAAGTCAATTCCTCATTTAAGTGAGGAACGGTTGGGACATTGTAAAACTAGAGCACGAGGCTGACGGCAATAAAATTTCAAGACTTGAATCTTATGACCTCTTTTGCTGAGAACATTACTTAGGGTTTCAAAGTCTACATAGACCGTTGAAAAAATTGAGTCCTTGGAAGATGGGGTATTTATGCCTATGGGAACCAAAAATTAGTGCAAAAGAATAAAGGTCGATTGTACATGGTATTATCAATTCATTAATTTCCGAGAATAAATATATTATTACTACTAAAGAAACATTTTCAGTTTAATCTTTGTCAAGTTTATTCGAAGTAAGCCTTTGTTCGTATGTTATTAGATGCGTTTCTCGTATTATTAATTTAACTTGGATTTGATTTTCTTAAATAATCTTTATTTTATGAGAGAAAAAAGGTAGGATTATAATTTTTTCAAAACAGTTATATAGATAGGTTATTTTTTCTAATTGTAGGGGATGGAATTAAAATGAGTATATGTGAAAAGTATTGAGTGGTCATCTGAACAAATCATTTATCCTTCTAATCCTGATTTATTTTAAACTGAATCATTTAGTTGGATACCTTACGAAGTTCTAAAATGAAACCATTCTAATATTTATGATAGTCATGAATGCTTGAAGTGTTTGTAGTTTCTTCACCTAGTTCAAGTTCAAAGTTTGCAATAGAAAAAATAAACTGGATGATTATATCCTCTTTTGGGGACAAGAAACATTCAAGGATTCATGTTTGCATAATGAATTAATTCTTGGTGACTTGTCTTTGTTTATATACCTCTAACAATGAAGAATGTACTAAAAGGACAAAATCCGGGAGTTTTGGGTCCATAAAATTGACTCGTGGTATAGAAAGTAGTGTTGGTTATGTGTCTTTTCTAAAAAGTTTGAAACCTCAAAACTATTAAGCTCCACGGTACTAACTTGCATGATATTTAAAATTTATTTTATGGCCATTTCTCATAGAGTGGGACTGTGGGAGCATAATGATGGATTGTGCACTCAACTAATAATAGCAGACAACTTTGACACAACCTTTCACAAACTATTTTGAGAGGTCCATCTGAAAATCATGCAGGAGTCTCTAATGGACTTGAGAGCAATAAGTGATAAACGGCTTCTTGGTGCATGTAATTTTTTATTTTTTATTTTTTTAGTGTAATTCGTTAGATTATGTTTAAAACGCTAAGAAAGTTGAAGTTTTACTGATTCACTTTGTAGCTGGAAATGTTACGTTCTATTCAAGCTACTTGGTTGACTACCGGAAAAGGATTAGTAAAAAAAATACTATTAGGTATCACTACTTCCAGAAAAAATGGATTAATTATCAATTGTCTTGAATTATATTACTATTAAATAAAAAAAAATATATATTACTATTACTTAATAAGCAAAATGTTATATGGTTAACGACATTCAATCTATTCAAGACATGTATGCTGTGGAAAATAAGTTGTCACGTAACATACACATTTATCATGACCATGAATGACTTGCATGTGGTTGTAAAATCTACTTATTATTTTCTATTAATATATTAGTAAAATATTTCAGTTATAGCCTTTTTAAATATTAGATATCACTTCACAATGAAATGTAATTTACTTGATAAGATACTTCTCTTCTCTTATTATCTATGAATAATTGAGTTTGAGTCTTGCTCTTTGAAATTTAATGTAAATCCCCCAAAATATATTTTTACATAAAAATTTTCTCCAAATTTTAGTCTTGCGTCTGGGCTGCATGGATAGCATCTATCAAAGATGGCTGTAAAGTAACTTGTATCAATGACATTTTCTCATTAACATGAATATTGTCAAGGCATGTATAGAAATTTGTGTGTAATGCCTGGTAATAAAATGATACCAATTCTCATGATTGCTTCAACGACAGGAGCAAGCTGAAGCAAACAGAAATGGAGTGCGAGTACCTAAAGAGATGGTTCGGTTCATTAACAGAACAAAACAGGCGGCTACAGAAGGAGGTGGAGGAGCTAAGGGCAATGAAAGTTGGTCCACCAACCGTGATATCGCTTCACAATTCTGAGCCTCTTCCGGCATCCACCTTGACTATGTGTCCTAGGTGTGAGCGTGTCACCACCACTGCCACCACTGTCCAAGACAATGGCGGCCCTACTGCCGGCAACAGCGTCTCGGCCAACCCTACATTGTCGGATAAAGTGGCTTTTGTTCGGTCCCGACATCCTTCCGCTGCTTGCTAGTCAAGACAGCTTCTCATTGTCTTGCAATGACCAGGAGAAGATCAAAAAGGGAAAAGAAAGTAGAAAAAAGGTTGAAGATTGTCCATAGATTTTTTTTTTTTTGGGTGGCGGAACTCAATAGTAACAGTATCTAGGTCATACAATGTAGTGAAAACTTGGTATCTCTATATTAAGCTAACCAACTTAATTTTGGTAACTTTGATTCTCTATATATTCATTTTAGGAGGTGTTTGTTTTGCACTCGAGAATCAAAATCGGAATGAGAATCATAAATCTTATCATCAGTATGGGTTTATATAATTCTCTTTTATTTATTAAATTTGAAACTCATATCTAAGTGGGGGATGAAAGTGAGAATTTTCTAACACTTTTATTTCTATAGAATGATTCTCAAAATGATTAACCAAACAATATTTATAGATATCATTAATCTTGATTCCCATTCATTTCTCTCATAGCCATAAACCAAACACCTGCTTATTTTTTTTTTTTTTTGTAGTTATTATCTCATATGTTTGAATCTTATTCTCAGTATAAGCTTTGCTATTTTGAGACGTAATGATTATTTAGAATAGTGGACCAATGATTGAACAATTTTCAAAAAGAAAAAAAAAAAAAAAACACTTGGAATTGAAAAATTGAAGTTAATAGAAAAAATATCTTTTACTTTTGCTTATGAAAATTGGTAGATATTTTTGAAGGATACATCGTTTTTCATAGTTTTTATACAGCTTTTGTCATCAAACGTTTAATTTTCTTCGAATTCTCAAGAAGGTTGAAAGTAAAACATTATAAGTAGATGCTTAATAAAACCAATCTTTTTGTAATATTATACTCAAAAACAAATCACAAAATTCAAAAATTTCAAATCATAAATAATGATTCGACCTCCCTTGGCAAGTCAAAAATAGTTTCGTAACTTTACAAATGGTGAGCCTACATTTTAGTTCCAAATGGGTCAAAAATCTATATGTGATTATGTGTTAGTTTTTATAACTTGATAATCACAAGTACTCATTTTCTCGTAGTGTTGTCTTGTTTATTTATGTTGTTGTCTTGTTTTACCTATGACCATTGCCTCTCCTAGAACGTTATCATTGTATTGTAAAATTACTATTACTAACTTCAATTGTGGCATGTTAAAGAAAAAAATTTAGCAAAAGCCAAACTCGAAACCAAGACACAAATTTTTGTTTTGCTTTTCAAATGAGTAAGAATCACGGGGTAAAAAAAAATAAAATCACTGGGTTATTTGGATATATACTCATCTTGTACGAAATGCTTTAATAACTGAATGTTCCTCATCTTTTCCAGTAAATGCCCATATATTGTTAATGTGGTTAGATTGTTGAATGTCAAGAGTTATGCAAGAAACACTAGCGGATAGATTAAAAATGTAGCTTCATAATCAAAATAAAAGCGTACACTAAATTCTCAGGATACAACGATCAAACTGATTTTGATCTTTTTATCAATTCTGGTACTGGGAATCGTGTTGCCTTTTTGGGCTTATAAAGTGATGTGATCTAGACTTTTGGAGCATAAAACAAAATTGGGCTGGACACAAGCGATATTGATGTCTGAGCAGGCTATTCTTCTCGTCGCCCAACCAATTGAAACTGAAGCTCAAATTATTGTTTAACGAGTCCTAGATGAAATTCTGTCACAAATTTTGGAGCCCATTAGAAAAGATATCATAATAAATTTTCACTAAATCAAATTAAGTTCCTAATCATTTTCTTTTCACCAACTTGGTCCTTTCGTCATTATTTTTGCAGTAAGTTAGTTCTCATTAGGAGTGGGCACAGGGTAGCTACCCGCCGCATACCCAATCCTGTAGGTCATTAATCTCCGCACTCATGTCTCCACATACACGAAAATCGGATACTTGCTAAAAGGTGATTGGAACATGCAGATACTTAACCCTCACCTATTACCACTTATTAAAATAACAGGTAATTTTTCAGTCTGTTAACAATCACTTAACGTTATATTTAACAGTTTTACTTTAACCTATACCACAAGAATGCGAATTGTTATTTGCAAACCATAAGAACAAAAATTGAACATTAGCCAAACTACAGGGGTTCCTTATAATTTATCTAAAAAAGCTCATAACATGTGGATGAGCATTTAAGTTTGGAGAAGCCAAGAGACAATCCTTAAAAGTCATATGTTCTACCTTCCTAAATAATTTTTTCTAAGCTGATGAATTTATGTGTTTGATTTACTTCTTATTTTGATAATGATGATGGATTCGAGAGGAATGTTATTATTTCGGACAGGAATAACCTTCTCTTGTGTAATGACCTGAAACTGGTAATTACCTTGTTGGCAAAAGAATGATTGTGTGGCAAGGTTGAGTCAACAGATGGGAATTTATGGATGACTTCAACAACAATTGGGCAGTTAAAAAGTTAATTAGAGTTAGTTATGTTAGTAGCTTGTTAGTCAAATCAGCCTTCCTAACTAATTGGAGGTTCTAGATGCTAGATAGTATGCTCCTAATGATGTATAAGTAGCCACAATGAGAGAAGGGCAATGATATTGCCACAACAAAAATCTTATTGCCACAACAAAAATCAGCAGATTATTAAATGACAAAAATATCCCTCAATGATTCTTTTTGTTTTGTGCCCCCACGACCACAAGCTTTCTTCTCCACCCATCTTTACCTTATCTATCCGCACCACAGTCCAATTCTTCCCCCAACCAAACATATCCTCATATGCCAATTGGCAACCATGAGGGCCTTGATTCCAAATTTTCTAAAATGTTCTCCATAATCAATGCTCTCCACCATTTCCTCTTCTCTCAATCCCTCAAACATCCGAACAATTCTTTTTACACCGTCGTTAAGATTCTAGTAGAGTTAGGTCAGAAGGTCCTTTCAGTTTTCTTAGTTTTCGCCATATAATTTTGCTTATTCGATCATCAACCCAAGAAAGTTGTGAGAGTTTCATTTCTGGGTTGCATAAAGTTAAATGTCAGCGGAAACTTACACTTTTAATCTTTTTTTTAGTAAGTGGTTTGTGTGATTCGGGTATATTAGAAGATGTGTCATCTCGTTTCACTGAAGAAAAGAGAAAATATTGGAAAAAGATCTCTCTTCAAATCTTATAAACAACATATTATTTATTTTATTATTATTATTTTTTTTTGAGATTTCAATTTTGGCTGATTATATGAGCCAATCATCAGGTGTATCAAAAGAGACAAAAGAGGAAGGGATAAACAGAGCTACGAGGAAGAGGGGTTGAGAGAAGACCAAGTTTTGCAGTAATGGTGGTAGGGGGACCACAAACAGATGGGAAATATTGAGGGGTAGCTTTGTCATATAATAAATATTTGTTGTAACAATATCATTGCCCATGAGAGAATATGAAGGGGTGTTTTTGATGCAATCTGATTTTCGTCCTTCCCTTCTCTTAGATCTTCTTAATCATTTTTGTTCTATTCATTCTTTCTTTCTTCTCTTTGTTCTCATTCCAAGAAAAGCTGATTTATGGTTTCAAAGTTTCAAATAGAGAAGAGATAGGATTTTGTGGGAGGAATTGGCAAGGAAAATCTACAGGAGATTTGGATAATTGGGGAAAAATGATGTATTTGAGGAATTCAACAAGCTGCATCAAACTTCATTTGTTCTTGCATATCAAGAAAGTTTTGAAGAGCTCAAAACTTCAATATTGATCAAGAATCCTGACCTGTCACAATCTTACTTTATTTCCAGCTTCTTGAGTGGTTTAAAGGAGGAAATCAAGGCAATAGTGAAGATGTACAAACCAAGGTCCTTGCAAGTAGCCTTTGAAGTAGCTAGATAGGAAGACCATGGTTTGGAAGCTATTTCAAAGAAACAAAAGTCTGCCCTTAAAACTCTTCCAATAAACTCTACAATAACAGGAGGGAATTGGAAATATGGAACACAAGGAAGGACCAATGATATTTTTTACAAGAGAGGGGCTAAAAGTGGAACAAAAGGTACTAGCAGGAAACCTATGACTATGAATAAGTTATTCAAGAAGATTACTCCTTATGATTTTTAGTATAAATGAGAGCATAATCTATGCATCAAATGTGGAGATAAGTTTGGTCCAGGACATGTATGTAGGAAAAAAGGAGTACACATGATACTTGCTGAGGAAAGAGCTGAAAGGTGGATTGAAGATGTGGTGATTGGTAAGGAATAAGTAATTGAATACAAGGGCAAGGCACAAGCTGATGAATTCAGTGTGAGTCTGAATTATGTGAATGGCTTCAAAATGATGGGGAGGTACAAGGATCATGATATATCCATATTCATTGATGGGGGTAGCACTAGCACCTTCATCAGACCTAAAGTGGCTCAACGGTACCTAGATTCCATTAAGGTCCATAAGTCGTTCATGGTTAGAATTGCTAATGGTAGAGAGCTGATATGTCAATAGTGAGTTCCCAAGTTGCAGTGACAAGGATATAAATTTTGTCATAATGTGTACATCTTGTATCTAGAACCCTATATTATGATTATAGGGATGGATTGGATAAGGCTTTACATTGGAGCTTATTTTTTTTATAAGGAATGGGAGAGAGTCTTATTGCATGGGCATAATAATTGTTCCAAGGTGGTTTTAGCCAAACAAGGATAAGGGGTGCAGAAATACATGAGGAACATGTAACTCCTATCCCTAGTACTTTTAATGACCTACTTTCACAATATGAGGACATTTTTATAGAGCCTAAGCACCTTCCTCCTACCAGATATTGTGACCATAAAATTCTTGTCAAACTTGATGCCAAAACTATTCAAACTTTCCCCTTACAAATACCTCTAATGCAAAAGTCAGAAATTGAAAAACCAGTTAAAGAAATGTTAGCAAGTGGCATAATTAAACCTAGCCATAGCCCTTTTATTTTTCCTGCCTAATTAGTCAAAAAGAAAAATAGAAGTTGGAGATTTTGCGTAGACTATAGGCAACTAAACAACCTTACTATAAAGGAAAAATTTCCCATTCCCATCATTGATGATTTGCTTACTTAGTTGAAAGAAGCCAAAGTTTTTTCCAAAATTGATTTGAGGTCTAGTAATCATCAAATTAGGATCAATGAGGAGGATGTTTTTAAGACTATTTTTAAGACTCTTAACTTGGCTTATATGAGTTCCTTGTAATTCCCTTCGGTTTAGCAAATGCTTCTCTAACATTCCAATCCCTCATGAATACTATTTTTGAACCCTACCTCAAAATATTTGTTCTAGTATTCTTTGATGATATTCTTGTTACAGCCCTAACATTTCTACCCATTTAACTCACCTTAACTTGTCCTTGATACTCTCGGAAAACATACCTTCTATACTAAGCTCTCTAAGTGTTCTTTTGACCAAGAGCAGGTAGAGTACTTGGGACACATTTTGACTCATGCAGGTACGGTTGCTGATCCAGTAAAAATTGAGAGCATGCTATCTTGGCTTGTCCCTAGTAATGTCAAGGCTCTAAGGGGATTCTTGGGGCTAACAGGCTATTATAGGAGATTTGTGAGAGCCATAGGGCAATAGCTAAACATTTAACTGAATTGTTGAAGAAAGATAAATTAGAATGGAATGCTATGAGCCATACACCTGTTCTATCCTTACTAGACTTTCCAAACACCCCTTTTTTTTTGGAAACTAATGACAATCAGAAAGCTATTGGTGCTATTCTCATGCAACAAGGCCAACTAATTGTCTACATGAGTCAAGTTTTGTGAGATAAAAATCAATCCCTTTCTATTTATAAAAAGGAACTATTGTCCTTGATCATAATTGCTAACAAATGGAGGCATAATCTTTTAGGATCCCACTTCATCATTTGAACTGACCATGAGAGTCTTAAATATTTGTTGGATTAGAAAATCACTACTCCTCTCCAACAGAATTGGTTGACCAAGTTTATAGGGTTGGACTATGAGTTTGGGTATTCATTCGACCAGTGTTCGACTTTTTGATTTATTTGACTTGACTTGTTTGATTTTTGACCTGAAAATCGCAAAGTCAAAGTCAAATCATATAAAGGAAACCTTAATTAAAGTTGAGTCCTTTGAATCTGACTTATTTGACCGATAAGTCGAACAAATCGAATAAGTCGAATATAAATCATCTTTCATTCCATATCCTAATTTCACTAAAATTTAGTACATCATTCCACAAATTCTATATTATTTCACAAATTCAAAATATTATGTAGTAGAAATATAAGTTAATACAAGTTCATAGATAATAGATGATAACCAAATTATAAATAACAACATTCTTCAAAAGTAAAAGCAAATTTTAATAATGGCAAGTGATCAATTCTTCAAATATTAATAATTATTGATTCTCATTTCTACATTATGATCTTTATATAATGTGTGTACCAAAATGTATTTCATAACCTTATATATATTTAAAATAATTTATAAAATTACAAATTCAGAACCATTTACCTAAACCAATTCACATAACAAAATCCTATAAAATCACCAACCCCTGTTAAGTGATATCCAATAAGTATACAAGAATATATATGATTACTTAACTC
This sequence comes from Cinchona pubescens, assembly GCA_025175665.1. NCBI lineage: Eukaryota > Viridiplantae > Streptophyta > Magnoliopsida > Gentianales > Rubiaceae > Cinchona > Cinchona pubescens. The sequence goes on from JANKKI010000064.1 coordinate 4,374,083, forward strand.
TATTTGTACTAAGAGTAAGTTATTAATGCATTTAATATACTTGTTAATAATAAAAATGTTAACTAATCAATTATATATTATAGGTGATAAATTAGATGTTATGATAAAGCATATTTTTATTATAATTATGAGTTATATGAATCTTAGTACATGAACATCAGAATATGAATGTATAAAACCTAGAGGAAGAAGGGCCAGAGACAAGGGAGCTATAGCTAGTACAAAGTTAAACAAATAATTCAGGTGGCTCAGCTAACCATCAAATAGTAAAGCAAAATAAAAACGAAACTTTATTTAAAGCCTTAAATATTTACAGAATTGAGGAATACCTCTGGTGAAGGGCTAGTTCCTAGTCACACTCTGAAGGTACTCTTGAAAGAGGAGGAAAGAAAATTCTAACCTCGAAAATTTTTCTGATGATTTTCAAAACTGAAATCATCATATTTATAGGAGAAAACTACTGTTGCTACAGTGTCAAATAGTGACCTGTGAACAGTAACTTTTTCCGTGATTTGTGCCGCTACAGTGTACAGTGCTTTTCCGTGATTTGCGCCGCTACAGTGTACAGTGTATAGTGAACGGTATTTGTACATTTTGAATAGTAAAGTACATACTTGAATAGTAAAATACAATTTGAAAAGAATCCTATCTATTACAATTGGGATTCTTCAATTTCTAGAGGTCGATGCCGAAACAGTCATCCTCATTTGATTGGGCGAAATCTTCTTCCTTTCAAATTTCCAACTTTTGGAATCAGAACTGGATGATGACACCTGTTTTTTCTTTTTTGTTGAAATCTTTTTCTTTGATTTCTTTCCTTTTGGTTTTTCTTTAGTCCTTTTGCTGGAAACCTCAATTTTGTCAGATGAGCTTGAAGTTCCTTCTTTGAGCTGGGAGAGGGTTTCTTCCAGTTGTTTGATGAATGCGTCCTTGGTTTTGGCCGAGGCTAGCAAAACAGTATTTGAAGATCTTTGCTGTAGAAACTGGGCAGCTTCTTTATCTGATGGAAGCAAGAATTGTGAATTCTTGGCAAACCATAATTGAACTTGGTCCTTATGAGCATAGGTAGCATCATAAGCATCCCACCATTTGATTGAACCTTGTCTCACTAGTAAAGGTGGAATACAAGAGGCTGAATTGTTATTCTTAACAAATTCAAATCTCCATTGGAAAATCCAAGGTAATGCAAATTTTGAGAAGAATTGGAGGGTGATTGGCATCGTTGAATTGGGCTGTGAAAACTTTGATTTAAAAAACTCAAAGCTTTCTAAAATTGGTGGAGGTAAAATGGATTCATTTGGTCCAATTAAAGACCAAAATCTATTAAACCAGATTGGGAAAGAATAGGTTTTATTCTTTTTGAAGAAGAATAAACAAGAGTGTTTATTCTCAATATTTTGGTAGGTGAATGTGTTGAACCAAGCACCTTGATAATCCCAGTAGGAATAACCAGGATGTCTTTTGAGACTCAGAACCATAAGAACAAGATCTGTTAAGATCAGTGCCCCATTCTGTTGGCTTGATAACATTAAGAATTTGGTATGTTGAATGGGTATAATATGCTTGAGTGGCATGCATATTATTTTTTGGGATAATGGATTGTGAATCCTTAAGTATCAACTCAAAGAATTCGCTCTGGTTTTTTGATTTGAAGAAGGTAGAAAATTAAATCCAGAAGGACAAATTTTCTGTGCAACAATTAAAGGGTTATTGGTGAACCATTCAGGTTCAATTTGGATTATAGTTTGGTAGTCAGTTTTCCTGACATACTGAGATATGATTGAAGAAACGAATTTTGAAGTTTTAGGTACGTAAGGTACCGTGCTTTTTGATGCAGAAGGCATCGTGTTGAGTGTTTGAGGTGATGAGGATGAACTCATCAAAGTGTTTGAAGGTAATACCTGAGTTACCTGGGTTTGTCCTGGTAGGGACAAAGTCCTTTGAGACAAACACAACCATATTTTTGAAATCTTATACAAAGCTAGTTGTGTATGTCTCTTATACCCTATCTTTGGAACTACTACCTGTAATGGTGTAGGGTTTGAGGTAGATGAAGAGACTTCATCTTTTTTGGATTGTGGAGGTGGAAGGTCACTCTTTTTCTTTCTGGGCATTTCTGTCCTGAAGGTATTCTCTGGTGAGGTGATCGGGGTAAAGAATTAGAATTTCCTAAAAACCTTTTTGATAAAGAATTACATTGACAATTCATAAAGTTTTCTTATTTTTAAATGATAAATCCTTTTACAGAATTTTATTTCTGTTAATTCATTATCATAATCTTGTTGTAAAAGAGCAAAAGACCACAAAGGTTCCTGTTCTTGATTTGGATTAAAAGCTGAAATTCTATTATTAATTCGTTCTAGTCTTCTTTCTGCTAAAACAATTCTGGAACGAAAATAAGATTTGCTTCTAATTAGATCTCTTTTGTAATTATAATAATTTTGATTATAATAGTTTCTAATAGGATAAACCATATTAGAATGATCTATTTTTGGAAGATTTTTAAAAATCTCTTGGTTTGACTTCTTTTTAGGCACAGGACTTGAATGGTGCCAAAAATCAGCCATGCAAAATCTGCAAAATAAGATTAAGGTAAGGATTGAAAATGTCATTCATAACCTTTTGGAATTCAGAAGGTGCATTTGGATTTGCCAGGTCTTCAAATTATGATTAAGAGTCTTTTTTTTTTCATATGGTAGAGTTACCACATGTTGCTTTCTATTCCAAAAGGCAGTTGGAATATCAGCACAAACTTGAGTTTGAATTTTGTTTTGCAAATCATGAATCTTAGTTTTGAAAACTGGATCCTTTAATTGATTTTGAAGACGTTCAAATTTAAGATCTTTTTTCAAAAAATTAATTTGATTCATTTTCATTTGAGAACAATCAAAGGATTGAGAGTTTTTTCAAAAGCTGGAAATTTGAAAGGAATGAATTGATTTCTTCCTAAGGAATTGATAATAATACCTTGAAAAGTAGTAGTATAAGGTATCAGATAAGCAATAAATGGAACACCAAGAATCACAGGAGTAGTGATATTCTTAGCTAGCAAAAAGGTGTTGTAGGGAAAACTACAATCAAAATATCTGACTTCTATATCAGATAGTTTGAATTTGACTTCCAAAGATTCTCCATTAGCACTGCTAATGCGTTCTTTGGTCTTTTGGAAATACTTTGCAGGAATTAAACCTTCATGAATCTAGATGTGTATAATCTGCACCAGTATCAACTAATGCAGTGGCATCAATGAAAAGTTCATTGTTAATAACCAAAGTAATTTGAATAAGAAATTTGAGAACAGTTACTCTATTTAAAATATTTAAAAACTGTTCTTTGATTTTTCAATAATCTGATCAGGTGGAATCACTTGTTCAGATAAAACTTGGTTTTCAAAAGGAGGTTTGAGAGGTTGAAGGAGTTTCGACACAATTTTCAAAAATTTGTTTTGAACATTGGGAAAGTTGGAGAGAATGAATAACCATCTGGTCAATCTGCTGTTGAGATTTAATCTCTCTAACTTCTTGTTTTAAAATGGCAATTTCAGACTGTAAATCCTGAATCGAAACCTTTTTAAAACTTTGATTCGGAAATCTGTTTAAAATATCCGTAAGATTGTAAGTGTTTAAAACCTTGGGATGTCTAACCAAAGGATTTGAAGAAGAAACTTGATTTTGAAAATCATTTGTTTCAAGAGTTTGTTTGTACCTTTGTAAATACAAATGGCTGCTCCTGAATTTTTCAATCATATCAAGAATAAGATCCTGTTCTCTAGTCAAAACATTGATTTGAGGAGTTTCAGAAGAAACTGAAGTTTTGCTGGAAGAAGAAGAGGAAGAACCTAAGTCATCATCTTCTAAGGCATTGATAAGATTGTCTTCTTCGTAATTAGAATCAGAATCACAATGACATCTAATAGAAGATTGTTCAACTGGTTGACAACTGAATCTTCTAAATTCAGTAGATTGAGCTTCTTAACAAACTTACAAAACCTAGCTATATGTCCAGGTTTCTTACATTTGTAACAGACAGCTGGATTGGAACTTGGTAAAGCAAGAGTAGGCTGTTTACCAGGAAGATTGGATTTCCTAAAATTAGGTCTATGTTTCCTATGAGGCTTGCTATAGGAAGGTTTGGAAGATTTGTGAATCTTATGTTTGTTTCTATGTTTGACTTTGGTTTCACAAGAAGGGAGACCAAACTGTTCACAGAAAGAACCTAAATCCTTCCTACGTTGGTTTCTATCTTTGGCTAATTGCCTCATCATTTTGTCTTGTCGACAGACTCTCATGGCAACTTGTTGGATCATGGAATTGAGTTCACCATAGGTGATGTTTTGGTAAGGCACAATGCCATTGTGCTGGATTTGAAGTTCTTCACGAACTAAGTCTCTAAGGGATTTGGGAAGACCATCAAGGTAGAATTTTTCTTTCCAATATGGAAGATTTCCATCAAGTCTGGTGTAAATCCTAGTTAGGAAGGTATCCTTGTACCACCTAAACTCAGAGAGCTTCTTGCACTTAAGATTGTTAAGGATTTGAGACTATTCTCTAAAAATCCCTGGGTTACCTATGAAGGTTTTGGCTATTGTGAAGATGAGTGTAGACACAGCATCCGAAATGGTTTGTCCATAAGGATCTCTAATGACATTGCCCTCAGGGTCAATTCTAATGGCATCAAAGATATTGTCTCTTCCATCTGGGATAGATGTTCGTCCCACCATGGTTTAAGTTGGGAATTTATCTGTCTCTTAGTTCGTCTAGAACTTCAAATAATCGGTGCAATTGTGAGAAGTTTTGTAAGCAGTGGCCACCATGGTCATCTGCTGGAGTTTGGATGTGATATTATACTCAGAAACACCATCTATGTTCCATTCATAGATATTATTGGCATTGTAAGAGTTTTGAATCACATTGGGCTGTTCTTACTAAAAGAACATCAGGATGGGTAGCTCTAGGATAATAAAGCTTATTGGAATTCTTCCAAGAACTAGAAGAGGGTTGTATTCTAAACTTGAAGATGTCATTTGACTCAGGCTTAGGAGTTTGAGGAACTGACTCAGAATCAGAAGCTGGTTTAACCCTATCAAGGACAGAGACTGTAGCTTTCTGTTTGTCATCCTTAGTCTTGGAAGTAGGAGTTTCAGGAATGTAAACTAACTTAATAGCTTGTTCTATCCTGTCTATCCTATTTTGTAATTCACTATCGATCTTAGGACTAGAAATCTGGGTCCTAAGTTGACTGGGAATTTCATAAGGCTTAAAGATAGGATTATCTAAAGCTGATTTGTAACCAGAGGGTTGTTTCGATGTAGAAGCAACAACTAGTAATGGAATGGAAGGAGTTGAAGGTGGAATCTTGACAGAAAGATGTTCACCAATAACTTGTAAATATTTATTTGTAAAATTGTTTTGTTCAATTAGTGGTAAAAGGTCTATCATTTGAAACTGCAGTTTTAGCTTTAAAAGGTGCAGCATAAATTAAAGCACTGTTTACCAAAAACTCAAATTTTCTATTCGGAGGGAATTCAGAATGAACTTTCTCCCCACTCGAGATTTGCCAAGCTTTAGTCATAAAAATTGATTGAGCAAAAGGATAGTCAATTTTGTTTTGTTCAGCATAGGCAGAAAACCAATCAAAGAAATGAACATGAATTTGATAATGGTTTAGAAAAGCATAAAATTCTTCTTGAATTTTAGTTCTCTTTTCATCTTTATAATTTTCAAAAAACCATTGTTTTCTTACTTCATTATGAGGTGCATAAAACTCATTTCGAAGCATTTCCTTGTTGATTTGAAAATTTGATTCAAGAGTTAAAACATTTATCTCTGCGTCAAGTCCAGAAGGATTAAGACTAGAGTAAGTTGGAGAATTAACCAAATCATCATCTTCCTGTTGGACAGTGTAACTGGCCTGTGGAAAATTAGATTCTGGTCTCATTCCATGTGAGATTTGGGTATTAACAGAAGAGACAGAGTGTCTAGCAATCTCATCTCTTATACACATCTAGATGTGTATAAGAGACAGGTAACAGACACGGATATTTTAAACAGATAGATCTGTATAAGATACAGAATCTGATTATTGCCTGATCAATTGGAAACTAAAGTATTTGTAGCTGGAACTGGAGGCAAAGCCTCTGGAAGCAACCAATTTTGAGGAAGGGATACTTGATCCCAAGAGATTGCACTACTAAAAATTTGTTAATTACCTGCATATTTTGCTGCGGATTATAATGAAAAATCCGCAGCAAACAAGAATTTCTGAAAATAATCCGCACGTAAAAAGATAATAATTTGATTATAAAATCCGCAGCAAATTTTGATTTTTCTTGAAATATACATGCGGATATTTTGCTGGTAATTCGCTTCAAAATTTCGTTATTTTACAAGGGTTTTGATGGGGATTTTCTGCGAAAATTATCCCGTGTAAATTTCCGCACAAAATCCCTAGCAAATATTCCCCAGAGGCCAGGAAGAACGCCTAATCGCTCCATCAAATAATATAAGGATTCTTGAAAAATTACATGAATATGCAAGACAAATTCACATGGCACCAATGTAAGCAATATTGGAAAAATAACATGAACAAATCCCTCATTCAAACCATAAAAGAATATAAATGCAAAAAATAATTATTCTTGTACAAAAATTATTCTTCTTATATAACTATTAGGATACTTATGGATCTACTATTCTTCGTCTTCGCCTTCGCCTTCCTCTTCCTCTTCCTCTTCCTCTTCTCATCCAGATAATGGTTCTTGAGCTAAATTTCACCAACCCAAATGATACTTGATATCTGTCTCTTATACACATCTAGATGTGTATAAGAGACAGGAATTCCTCCTAAACTGCTCATATACCATGCCCGATAGCTATTGACATGTTCATAACGGCCAGAAGGCCCTGAATACATGTGAAAATGACCCCTTCCATCGGCTGAATCCATATCAAAGTTTAAATTATTTTGAGGTGCTTCCTCCCGTGTGATGTCCAATTGAAGTTCTAGATGTGTATAACCTACCTGTTTAAGACATGTTGGCCTATTGCATTATTGGCTGTCTAATGCTTCTTCCGTCAAATATAGATTCTTCTAGGTTCTATGAGATATAGATTCTTCTAGGTTCTATGAGATGTTGCCTCTATGCTCAAGAACCATTCCATCTAGATGTGTATAAGATAACTAATGACTTACTTAGTCTCTTGTTAAACAATTAATTTCTAGACAAATATAAGAATATAATTTCATCAACATTTTCCACTTGCTTATTATAGTAAAAATTTAGTATATGATAGTATAGGTGTTAAATATTGTCATTATATAAGAAATAAATTGAAAATATCATACGAACCTGACAAATTATGGATAACAAATTGAAAAAATGTAAATAATCCATTCCATCGTACGTCAATTTCTAGTGCGGATTCTCCTCCTCGGCACTATAGAAAAGATAGAGATTTTGGTTGCAAAATTGAAATCACAGATTTTGAAGGAAAGCATGATGTAGATGAATTCATTGATTGGTTGAATACTATTGAGAAATTAGGGATAAAAAAATGAAAATAACATAGCAAAATCCTACACAATTTATTGACAACAAATAGCTGCAAAAACTGAAAATAACAAAATAAACCACCCACAAAAATCAACAAAAATTATGGATAACAAGAATTAAAAAAATAGATAAAAGAACAAAATTGAAATGGTAGATCAATCAATCACCTTGGAAATGGTTGAGGATGTGCAAGCTAGAGGAGATTTTGGACAAATCGAATCCAAGATGAAGGATGGAGCAAAATTGCTTGAGGAAGGATGGAGCAAAATTGCTTGAGGAGAGAAAAAATGAGGAAGAAGGATGAAATTTAGGTTTGGAAATAATGAATGGTAGTTGGAAGGAAGTTGGAGGATGAATGGTGGTGGTGGTGCAGAAATGGAGAGAAAATAATTTTTCCCAATTAGATCTCTAAAATGTGATTCTGCTATGTAAATTGAATTTTCTGGAATTTTCCGAAAAATACGCGACAAATTTGCTGCGGAATTACGTTTGACAACAATTTTGTTTGCTATTGCCTTTTATTTTCCTTCGATTTTTGTTGCGTAAATTTTGTAAAAACATCGACACGAAATTTGTAAGGATAGTTTTAAAGGTTGCCAAGTAGTGAATCATTGAAATCTAGAAATCATCTCTTAGTAAAAGAGACGTATCCGGACCTTCTCTAGATAAAGGTTTTGCAGCAATTTGAACAAGTCCAAAATGCAAATAATGGTATTTTTGTTTAAAACTTTCAATTGATTTTTTCGAAAGCAATTTGATCTCGTCATATTCCAGACTGAGAGGAATGGTTTGTTCAACAATTTTGACAGAATAGTCAGTTGAAAAACTCCATTTGTTATTTTTGTAAATTTCTTTTGAAGGATGATTGGGAATCTTCCAATTATCCAAAGATTGAGAAATATCAGAGAAATTGATTTCTTCTTTAATAGAAGAAGGATTTGAAGAAGAGGAGGAGGCTTGGGAAGATCTAGAACTAGATCTGAAGAAAGCACTCCATACATAATTAAAATAAAATACAAGAAAATTGCAGAAAATAAGATGTAAAATTAAATGCAGAAAATAAAATGCATAAATTAAACGAAAATGCAGAAATGGTTGTACCCCCTTGTTCCCTTTGGCACAGAAACCTTCGGGTTTCATAGGATGCTAATTATAAACCTTCTACGTTAATGTTTGTTCTGATCTTGTTAATTATGTTTAAGTTGATACCAATTATTTATCCTAAAATGTAAAAGATCAGCTTAGATCAGATAGATTTTATTAGACAAAATCTTAACCTTTATGTAGATCTTAACATTCAATCTAGACCTTTGCAAGAACAAGTCCTTACACTCTATGGGCAGAGGACCCGTCAAACCTCAACGCCTGTCCGTCGGCTAAACGGCAACAGAGTCATATCCCATAGGACCAACAAGATCTCTATATGAATGTTAAAATTTACTAAAGATCTATTAGATCTATGCAGTTCTTAAACATTTTAGCACAATAATCATCTGGTTAGGTACGTAGGGCTTCTGTGAGTAAACTCAAACGTCCACAGCATTACGCTTGTTTATGCCGAAGCATAAACGAACACCCTATATACCATCCATCCCCAGATAGATATGAATATCAGATATCAAATATAACATAACTTCACAGATCTATCAAACATTACAATAAGAAGTTCATAGTTGTCACCCTACTTCCCCCTCTGGCTCTGATCTATATATCATAAATATTACAACCCCCAGTTAAGAGAGGTTTTAGACTACTATTTAAAGTATATATAATTATTTCTAGTATTAAAAAGAAATTAGTAATCCATTTAATTAGTTATTGAAACAAAGAATTACATTAATAAGTTGAACACTTCTATTAATGTTTAAGTGCATAAATTTTACATAATCTGAAGTATTATATTGATAAAACCAACAATTATACAAAAAAAAGATATTTAAGTATTAAGAAAAAAGAATATTATCAATTATTAACATATTTACTTATTAAGAATTAAGAATATTATGACTAAAATATCTCTGATGTACACAAATACATTAATATATTATTATAATATATGTTAAAATATTAAAAAAATATAATTGTTAGAACTTATTTGACCGGTATTTGATTGACAAAATCAAACGATTTGTTCGGCCAGTAAACCAATCAAACTAGTCAATCTATAGATCGATATTCGATCGGTAATTTGATTTGAAAGTTGAAGTCAAAGTCGAGTCGATGAGTCGTTTAGTTAATTGACTTCGAATCAAAGTCAAACAAGTCGAGTCAAAATATTTTTTCGACTTGACTTGACTCGATAATTCAACTTAACTGACTTTTGAACACCCCTAATTATGAGATACAATGTAAGAAATGAAAAGAGAATGTTGTTGCTGATATATTATCCATAAAGGAAGAAGGAAATAGGGTCTTATTTGAGTAGGTTTTCAAACTTCATGGCTTACTTTCTAGCATTATCTCTAATCTAGATAAAATTTTTATAAGTCTATTTTGGAAAGAATTGTTCTAGCAAATGGGAACTGATTTGACTGTTACCTTTCTCATTTGCCTACCATCCTCAGTCAGATAGACATAGAAAAAGAGTCAATAAATGTGTTGAGACTTACTTGAGATGCTTTTGCATGTAGCAACCTAGCTGGTGGAGGACGTGCTTAGGAACTATAGAGTGGTGGTATAATACTAATTTCCATGCCTCACTACAAATAACTCATTTTCAAGCTCTCTATGGTTATAAGCCTAATGAATTGAAACTGGTTTCTAGTGAAACAAGGGTGACTGTAGTGGAGATTGGATGACTGAAAGGGTAATTGGAACACATTACTTAAAAGAAAATCTTTTCCAAGCACAAACTAGGATGAAGCAATATGCAGATCTTAATAGATTTGATAGGGGGATCTAGGAATGGAATTGGGTATTCCTGAAGCTTCAACCTTACAACCAGTTAACTGTCGCATTGAAAAAAAAATCTGAAATTAATTGCAAAATTATTATGCCCTTACCAAGTTGAAAAAAGAATTGGCACAGTGGCTTACAAGTCCTTAAGTTTACCAGCAGGTTCAGCTATCCATCCTGTTTTTCATGTGTCCCACCTTAAACCTTCTACCAAGAGAGCACAGGTTGTTGATGACCTTCCCTGGTTGAGCTTAGATGGTAAATTTTTGGTTGAACCCTTGGTAGTGTTGGATAGAAAGGTAGTGACTAGAGGAACTAAAGAGATGGAATAGGTGTTAATTCACTGGAAGAACTTGGAAGTGGAAGACGTATATACTACTTGGGAAGATTGAATGGTGATCCAAGCTCAATTTCCTCACTTCAATCCTAGAGACTAGAATTTTTTAAAGGAGGGGCACTTGTAATGACCTGAAGCTAGTCATTACCTTGTCAACAGAAGAATGATTGCGTGACAAGGATGAGTCAGTAGGTGGGAATTGAAGGATGACTTCAGCAGCAGTTGGGCAATTAAAAGTTAATTAGAGTTAGTTGTATTAGTAGCTTTTCAGTCAAGTTAGGTTTCTTAACTAATTGGAGGTTCTAGAAGCTAGATAGAAACCTTATACTTCTACTAATGTATAAGTAGACACAACGAGAGAATGTGAAGGGGGTGTTTTTGATGTAATCTGACTTTCCTCTCAATAAAATTCCTTCCCTTCTCTCAAATCTTCTTAATCATTTCTCTTCTATTTCTTCTTTTTTTCTCCTCTTTATTCTTATTCCAGCCTTAGATAATAGTTGGATCATTACATCTTGTCGCGTGTGCTCTATTATTGGCTAACACATATAGCAGAATAGTCAAGAGGTTAGGGTCACAAACGTTAGGGGTCGTGGTAGCTTAGTTAGGGGAAAAGGGTGAAGGTTGCCTAGGGGATCGGAAGGGAGTGGTTGGGGTTGCAAACTTGCAGCACTAGGGGAAGGATACGTAGGGGTGGCAGGGGTGAGAGACCAGATTAGACGAGAGGAGAAAGAAGATGTGATGAAAAAAAAGTTTTGATGGTAGGAGTGGGAAAATAGTAGCAGAATTTAAAGTTTGTGATAAAAGTTATATATCCTTGGGTTAGTTATCTATCCCAGATTTTGAATTTGTGATCTGTATTGGTATCCGAAAATATCGATACTTGACCCTCAATTAATTCAATGAATAAAGGAGGGTTGGATATCCACATTCTTTTGATCGGGACGGGGCAGGACGAGTGAGTCTTTGTTTGGATCAGCAGGATTTTTTGTTACTCCTAGTTCTTATGCGCTAGGAAAATTTCAAAATAATGCTTTTAAAAATTGGAAACTTAAGAGAAACCAATTAGAATTTGATAAATCTCTTGCAATTCCTTCTAAGGTTTTCTACGAAATATTTGTGCCATTATTTTAAGGATAAATTACAATAAACCCCATTGTCGGTTGTCTAATGTTGATGTTACCTCCTTATGGTTTTCAAACTTACAATCCATCCCCTTGTTGTTTGGGTTATTTTATTTTGTTTATTTTTTTTAAATATATAGAAAATTAAAAACTTAATGAATTTGTACAAAAAGTTTAAAATACCCTTAACATAACTAACTTTGATTAAAAACTTATTATATTTAAATGATTGAAATAGCTTGTTAAATAAAAAAATTTTCAACCTCCTAACAGTCACTTAACAAAATATTTAATGGTTTTACTTTAATACATACCACAAGGGGATAGATTGTGGGTTTGAAATCCATAGGGAATAACGAAAATATTAGTCAAACTATAAGGGGTTTCTTGTAATTTAGCCTTATTTTAACTAATTTGGCTAACTATAATTCAAAGGGATGTGTGCTGCGGACATGTCAAAATATAATAATGTTAGACATAAATTTAGGCTTTCCAATTTGTTTCATTATTTCATTGTTTATCCATTATTTGATCAATAAAAATCAAGAGGACAGTTTTACTTTCTTTTCATAACTTGAGCCTATTCTCTACGTGAAAGATATATATATATATATATATATATATATATATAGCCTATATATAAATGCGAGTTGTTTCTCTCCTTAAAGTGTTCCTCCCTTTAAGTATTTTTCTCTTTTCTGTAATGTCTAAAATACTCGCCCTTAATGAGTAATATAATTTATGAAAAAACACAATTAAATTATTCCTCTTCTAATCTAGCTACCTATTTTTTAGTAAACCAACACCTATTTTTAGTAATACAATCTGACTCAAAATGTATAATCTATTATTATTTTTTTATTTTTTTCCCGCCTAATCACCCTTAATAAATAATTATGTCTAACATGTTCTTCATGATGTATAATTAGCCTATCTAAAATACTCTTTATTTAATATAATAAGATTATCTATCTTTTATAATACTACTATTACATTTATTATATATATATATATATATATTAAACTTCTATAAAATAATTCTTTAGATTTATATAAAAATTTGGACATAAATGTATTAAGATGGTAAAAATTTTATTTGTATAAAAATAATTTATATTTGATGAAAAATAAAATAATAGTTGTTTTTAACTATTATGTATATTCAAATTATTATGTTAGTTCGAAATTGTGGCATAAATATTTAATAAGAAAGTATAAATTTTTAAGATTAGAAAAATTCCTCTATTTATAGTAGAGTAAAAAATAAATAAAAATATTATTTTATAATTGTAATATACATATATTCAAATTTGTTTTATTTTTTTATTCCTAATAAAAACTATCTTTTATAAATATTTTATATATTATTAATTCACAAATAATTATTTTCTTTTCTATAACTGTTTATTTAAGTACTCTCTTGCATGTTTGATAATTAGACTCAATTTATATATTTCCATATGCCAATAACATCTATAACTATTTTGAGTAAAAGTATAAAAATTTTGGCTCATTATAATGTAATTAATCTTGTGTTTTATTACAATATGAAGTTGTTGTGGTTTAGAATCGATGTATAATAATGAATTAGCTGTTCATCGTAGTAGATAAGTTAAATTGTTGTATCCACTTTCAAATTTATTAGTGTTAATAGATTCTTTCACTTTAAGCTTACCTTTGCCTTTTTAATATTAAAGTTTTCCTCCAACTTAAAAATCACAAAATTAATAATCGTACAAATAAAAATTTATATTTAGTATTTATAAAAGTGAAAAAAATAATGGAGTATATAACACTATTTTCTTATTTCATTTAAATTTTAATTACAATTAATTTAGATTTGTTTTTCCCTTCCGTACATGAAGAAAAAAATTAACCAAGCAACGAAACTAAAGCTCGGTGCGAAATAAAAAACTCAAAATTTTAATTAAGATAGAAGTATTTGTTAATTTTATATATCTTTAATAGTAATATTTGATTACTAAATCCTTATCTGTAAGAATGTCATTTTGTAAAATATTGATTTAAGTAATTATTGATGAGATAGAAAATAAATATTTCCCATGATATGATACAATGCCTAAAATATCTCAAAATAATCATTGTAACACATACAGGAATTCTACGCATAATTTATGATGCTAATATAGAAATTTAAATAAGTAATTAATATAGAAAAATACATATCATGTAAATAAATCAAGTATTAAGTACTCTAAGTATTTACTGGTATATATTGAAATGTTAATTTTTGATAGATAACTACAATGCTAATTATTATAGTATTTGATAAATAATATTGGTTTAGATTAACTATTGATATAAAAAAGTTCAATCAATGCATAAATTGTTGGAACGACATATAGAAAAAATAAGTAGGTAAGTAATATAAAAGACAACATCAATACAAATTTCTATTAAATAAGTAGGTAAGTAATATGCAAATAAAATTATAGTATTAAATATTCTAAAATAATTGCAAATATAATTGCGTTACACGTCAACTTTGGAAACTTCAATACAAATTTTACACTATTCAACAAAACAATAAAAATGTAGATTGAATATCTTCATAAACAATACAAGGAATTAATCAGAAAAGTATGCAAAAAAATAAAAATAAAATTCACACAATTTTATTAGCTTTAATTTTTTAGATATTTCATAAATACAAATTTTAATTTCATAGTAATATCCTATATCAAATATAATTTCGGAGCTAACCACATTTGATACCATTTAGGATAAAAGGAAAAGTTTATAATCATCGATGAAATCTTGAAGTGAATGTTATCATAAGATTAAGAAATATGGAACAATACTAATATATTTTTTATTTTGATACATAATTTACACAATATGTTAAAAAATTAATTATGATGGAGATTATATAAAAACTACATGTTATTTTGTATATATTTAGGACTACATACTTTTTAATGTAGTTTTGTGTATTTTAGAGTAACATTAAGGATTTTCTTCATTAATGTTTTTTACATATAAAACAAGATAAAAGAACAACCTTTTATTTTTATCTTTTGACAATGATCTCATATATTACGTGGTATCTATCCATATTATATAAAATATATTAGTTTAATTTGTTTAGTTTGATGTCTTTATTGTTTCCATTTTACTTATGTTCATTTTTTTTTCTTATTTTTTGAAATTTTAATTAATCATTTTGTAGTTATTACCATATATTATTTCATCTCATTTAAATATTTTCCTTAATAAAGAATTTTAACATGTTTCATCTATAAAATTATGTTCATTGATACTTGATAGTAATTTTATCTTTTAGGAATGATAAAGAATATGTAGATACATGTAAAAAGTTTAATATTATGGAAAAAAATCTTTATTTTTAAATGATCAAGTTATTAGTGGTGTCGTTATAACAAATTATAATTTGAGATCCTAAAAGAGAAATAGAGATTATTTTAGATCGAAATTAAGCACATTTTGTACCACCAATATGAATGAAGAGTTCCAACTTCAAAATTTAAATACTAAAACCGATGTTATCATAAGTTTAAGAAATATATAAAAAATACCAATATATTCACTATATATATACACATTTACACAATATGTTAACGATAATTAATTGTTATAGAAATTTATATAACATCCCAATTAAAGTAATGCTTAATTTTGGACATTTTTAGAACTATATGTTTTTAATTAGTATTGCGTGTATTTTATAGTAAGATAAAGGATTATTTTTATTAAAATTCGGCATATTTCAGAGCAACATAAATAACAAATTATTATTTTAATTTTTTATAATGAATTTAATATACTTTGTGAACTTATCAATAATATAGAGAATATATTAGTTTAATAGATTTTAAATTTTAATAATACTTTTCTTGATGTATTCATTTTTTACATACTAGTTAGATTCATTTTTTTTCTTATTTTTTGTAATTATTATTCATATATCATTTGATTTCATGTAAATATTTTTCGCTAATAAAAGAATATCAATACTTCATCTATAAAATAATGTTTGGTACTTGATAGTGATTTGTCTTTTAGTAATGACAAAGCATATATATATATATTTAAAAAATTCAATACTATAGAAAATATCTGGTAATGTCACTATAAGAAATCATTATCTAAGCGTCTAGAAGAAAAATAGGAATAAGATGCAAATAATGTCATATGTTGTTCTCATAAAAGA
The DNA here is from genome assembly GCA_025175665.1 of Cinchona pubescens. Classification (NCBI taxonomy): domain Eukaryota; kingdom Viridiplantae; phylum Streptophyta; class Magnoliopsida; order Gentianales; family Rubiaceae; genus Cinchona; species Cinchona pubescens. The sequence goes on from JANKKI010000064.1 coordinate 4,390,183, forward strand.
GAAAGTTTGTTCAATTATTTGAGAAGAAATAGAATTTATGTACAATATTATAACAAATAAAAATAATAGTGAAAAAATTTAAAAAAAGGTGAAAGTAAATAATTACGAAGAAAAGAGAAAAGATATTAAATATATATTTTAAAATATATACCTTTTGTATAAAAAAATTCAACAATAAATTTTTTACACTTTGTACTCTATGTGATCATTCATTAATTAATTAATTATTTTTTTTAAAAATAAAAATATCCAACAAATCAGGAGTATTACACAGTGTGAAGCATGTGCTCTTTTCTAGTGTGTGTTTATGTATGTATATAGGGAAATTCTACGGTCTTTTTTGGAGAACCATTCACTTGTACTTTAAATGTTTGTACAGTACAACACCATGTGTTTAAAAAACTTGTACCGTACAATCTTTTAAAGCCAAGAGAATACTTCCTTAAAAGGGATTGTAGAATTCCTCCATATATATATATATATATATATATATATATATGTGTGTGTGTCTTTCTTTTTACCCCACCATATTCTTTCCATATTCCATTTTTCTTTAGTCGATCTAAATTGCTTTTTTAACTTCCATGATATCCATTATTTTAGAATTATACAATTTTAGTATGTATAGCAAACCTTTGTTTTTGTCATACCGTGTTGTTAACGTGATAAAATTTATAAGACAAATTAAGTTAGTGTATAATAGTGACTTAATTTGAGTGACAAAAGGGTGTCATGATGTGCTTAGGATTCTATCGTCGCATCATTCAAGCAAAAGCAAGCTAGCGTTGGGCAGTTGGCAGATCATATCAATACTTGCCAACCAAACCATGACAGATATGGTCCGCATGGATGTTTTTTTGGGATATGGGGACTGGATGGTTGATGCTCAATTGTCTCAAACAATTAACGAAAATTAAAATAGAGATATTCATTTTACATACATTGAAAAACAAATTCTGGTACATTTTTAAAGGTGATTGGAATGTCAACAGTGCTTCAAGGCCCCATTTGGGATGTTTTATTCTAGCTTAGACATAATTATTGAACAAAAGTTTTGAAGTACATTAAATTCTTGGCTCCATATGATAAAGTTAAAAAGCCCAAAAGGAAATAATTCAACAATTGAGAAGGAAGTTGAGTGGTTTGTGTAAAGGAGAGCAGAAGGTTACAAAGAATGGAGAAGAACAGGCAGAAGGGAACCAATAGCAAAAGGATGCATACAGTTTTCTTTCCTTGCATGACATAATAGACACTTTCAGTCCTGTCTGAGACAAGGATCACACACTACAACTAATCTTAATTTGTAGGACATGTACTAAAATCTAAATCACTGATGAATTATAAGGCATGGGTTTGAATTTCTTTTATTTGTGCTGTCTCATTTGTCCTACATTCGTTTCAGGGATTATCCAAACCTGAAATAGTCACATTCATTTTTATTTTTAAAAAAAAAAAAAGAAGATCTACATTGAGATCATATTCATTAATTTGTCACTTCAATTCATTTTTCTCTATTTTTTTGTTTTTTCATTAGGGTGTTTGGTAGCACAGAAGTCTGATCTCTAGCACAAGAAGTACTGTAAGCGTGAAAGAGGCAGCGGAACATCATAACTAGGAGATGAGTCTCAAAATTCACGAGATTTTTGTTAGGTAAATAGTGGCGGAGCCACCTTATGTTGATGGATCAATGAAAATTTAACTTGAGAAAAATAGTAAAATAGCCTTGGAGAATTTTAGAATTTTTTAAAATTTCTTCTGTTTGCCCCCGTTAAATTTTTTAAAATTGGTCTTTTTTTCATGTATTACCCCGTTAAAAAGTTAAAATATTTTAATTGCCTCTTTAACATAAAACACTTATGGATATTAAACAAACAAAAGATATTACTTGATTATTAAAAAATTATTCATAATACATAATTAGGTGCATAATTAAATATTTATTATAACTTTTTTTTTACTATAACTTCACTTTAATATTATAAATTATCAAATTTATCTAATCGTATATTATTAATTATTAGTAATATAGATTTTGCCATCACTACATACTAAAAAACTTTTGGCCCCTCCCCCAACCACAGGTCTTGGTTCCACACTTATCACTAAGATATATTCAAAAATCACACGTGACAGGTGTATAAAGTACAAGTTTGGTGGTAATTTTTTTTATTATTATTATCAGTGAAAATAAGAAAAAGGATGGATTTTAAAAAAAATTCAGAAATTACAAATATTACTTATTTTCTCATATTAGAGTAAATGATTAAACCTCACCACCCTGATTCTCCCTTTTCACTCTATGAAAATTTGAAACAATATATATGTAGATAGGAGGTACGTAATAGAAAAGTAGAATGACTAACCATTCCTAGAACTGAAAATTACTATTTTAAGTAAAAATTTTAGCCAAAAACTTTACAGAATTATTATAGGATGGTAATCTATAATAGAGATCAAATCAACATTAATTTGTGTGCCCTAGCTATTAAACCAGAATGTTAAACATGAAATGACAATTCTCCAATGCACGTTGCCAAAATAATGTCTAACTTGTCCTCGACATTTATTTGCACTCCCTTGCAACCGGACATGGCATAATTTCATGGCCAGATATTCGCATGAAACACTCAGCATAGGGGTCTCAGAATTAATTTTAGCACCAAGAACAGCACATTGTCAGAACCATGTAATGCATTTGTTTCCCTAACCTAAATTTTGTCAAAACAATAAGTCAGGACATGTCTCCAAACCCATTAACATTTGCCCCATTTTCAACCAAAACCAACTTCAAAATGTCTGAAAGGATACCCTTCTTATCTTCAAACCTGTAGTTCATGGAAATTGCTTGCACTTCGTATTTTGATATATTAATTTTCAATAAATCATTTCGTTTTCGTATTACAAGAGTTGGTTATGTTGTCCGAAATTACTTATTCTATCTAATAGTATGATTTTGTCGTATCCAAACTAATACCAATTCAAGTCATTTTATGAATAAAATGTGATCAAATTAACCGACTAACAATATTATTTGTTACAAACAACATCTTCTTGTAGCTAGACTTGGAAATGATGTGAATTATTCGACTGTAATATGAATTCTCAGATTTTTTTGTAATGGTAAACATTTTGGGCCTTGCATACCATTTAATTTTAGTCAGAATGGCACAACGTAAACGTTCCTTTAAGACATTTTCCTATAACATACTAGTCATGGTTTGAATTGCTAAGAGAAAGGGGGAGATATATATATTTTTTTTAAAAAAAATTTCAAGTCATGGTTTGAATTGCTAAGAGTAGGGGGAGATATAGATTTTTTTTTTAAAAAAATTTCAATAATTTTTTTTTTTCAGAAAAAGTTCTTCATTAAAAGAAAAAAGGAGAGCGAAAGTTGTATACTCGATTTTAGAAGAATGATCTTTCACCAGCATAAGTTTGCGGTCAACATGGAATAAAGCACCATCACATGACAAAATAGTCTCACAAGCACGAAATCTCAAGTAATTTGTGCATCAATCAGGTCCAGACTATATCCTCCGGGATCATAAGCGTATATTCGTCTTATTTTTATTTAACAACGAAGTGTAGATCAATTAATTAAATTATATTTTGTTGTGATTTAAGTTGTATATTCGAGACATTAAAGAATAAGTAAAAAGTCATTGTATTATAATCTTTTTTAAAATTAAAAAAAGAAAAGAAAAAGAAGACTGACTGTATTAGAAAATAATCCTTGAAACTTTATAATCGATTATTGAATATGAACATAAATTTGGGTAATTAATATTCTTCGGTGGACAGGCGTCAATGTTTTTTTTTTTTTTTTTTTCCTGATCTGTTTCTTATTTCCTACTGCTTTGGGTAGTGGAATTGGGGTTGACATGCTAATTAGGGAAGATCAAGATTAAGCAGGCTTATAGTGGCAATGATAGTTGGATTATTCATGAAGATTCATTTTTTTGGTGAAATCAACCTACATTTGTCCATTAACAAAAAATTGAAGTCGGGCAAGGTTAGTTGTTTGTTGCAAACTGAGGCCCACATGGAACACAAGAAGTCCTACTGGGCACAGACCACCTTAAAGAAAGGAAAGCCCACTATTTGGCTTTAATTGTATGTAGTTAGTCATCACTACTTTGGTAATTTTACAGTTCTATTCAAAGAATTATCTCGTTAATTTTTGAAAAATTATACAACATAAATTTTTAAAATATATGGTGTTATATTATACAAGTTTTTAAAATATAATGGAACAATTCCGTTGCAGAACCATAAAATTTCACTTTTATCCATCATCTTAGAACAAGTGTTTAATTCTCATCATATTCAAACACTAACATTTCATATTTCAAACTTCGACTCCAAATTGAAAAGTTTTGATGTCTAAAATTTCATGTGGGATATTGTAAATCTGTTTTCGGATTCTTCTAGTAATCTGAACATAACAAAAATATATTAGAAATGTTTTATGTAATAGTTGGAGTAATTACTCATATATACTCCTATTTCTGATATTAAAAAAGAAAAAAAAAATCAAAAAGCCGAAAGGTTAAAAGGGTTTACTGTAGAACTAGAAAAAGTAAAAAATAAAAATAAAAATGCATTACGTGTATGAGTTGAACACAACAATTGGTAGCGGGAAATTAGCGAGTCATCAATGACTACTAAAATTGATGCCTCCCCAGAAGCAACAGAAATAGGGGGAAAATATTAATCATTTATACTTGCACGGGTCAAAAACCTTGTGATCATGATTTTATTTTGATTACTCATCCATTTGGAGCCAATGTGGTGCAGCAAATCATTCGGCCGTGAATCTATTGCACTAGTCTCTAGCACGAGTCACGGATAATGCGTTTTATTAGATTTGTTAAAGTTATTTAGTGTGATAATGAAGTGTAATTGAAATGATAAAATATTCTTTTTATGATTTATTATAGATTCGAGTAAATAGAGATAAGAGAGATAAGAGAGATAAGAGAAATGTTTTGTTTTGTTTTTTTTGTTTTCTGTTTTTTTAAAGTTATTTAGTACATTAATTAGACAGATCAAGTGGGTTGTTCAAATGGTAACTTGTCCCGATCTAAAGAGGAATAATGAATGGGGAAAAAGTAAAAAAGTTAAAAGAATATAAAAGGAGAGTAAGATAGTGCTAGAAAATATTATGATAGTCAAACAGGTAAATTAGATGCTTTTTAAAATTAATCTAAATGTATAACACCCAAAAAATAAAATCGTCTAAATTTTTAGACTGACTGAAAAATAATATACCTTGTATAGTTTGAACCATTTATCTATTGTAGTTTTAAAAAAAACAATTTAACATTAATTAAAGACAATGATTTGAGGGTGTGTTAGGCTGGGTTGAAAATATTTCCTTGGAAAATATTTTACATGAAAAAGTCTATTTTTTATACAATTTTCGGTGTTTGGTTAACAAAATGAAAATATTTTGAAATAAAAATTTCTAACGATTTCATCTTTAATTTTATGAATACAAGTTAAAAAAAAAACTTATAACAATGGTAATAAATACCTTACAAGTAATTGTGGTTAATAAAAGATTGATTTTGTTCAAAATTAAATGATAGTATAATGTGATAGTAAAATATGCATAATGATAGTTAATTAATGTGAGATCCATGATCAAGAGAAAAACGAATAGACAAGAATTGAAAACGAAAATAAGTTTAGGAAATGATGTAAAATTATAAATGTAAGTATTTGAGATTTAAAGTCACTCTTAAATTATTCAGAAAATAACTTATGTTAAAAAATTTTGTAGGTTATTTTCATCCAGAAGAAGAAAAATTAAAAAATATTTTACATCGAAAAACATTTTCCGTTGTTTAGTACCAAAAACATTTCTAAAACATATTTTCTTGAAAATATTTTCAATCCAACCAAACACATGAGTGATTTTTGCGTGAAATATAGTTGTAGTAAATAAAAATTTTAGTAGTTGTTTCCCACAAATTAGAGAACGCACGCAACCATTTTAATTAGGGTGTTCATCGTGACCCTCAGAAAAGCCCCTAACCTAGTCCATTCTAATCCGCAAAAATATGATACTTAAACAGGTTAGTATTAGAGACTTGGGTAGAGGCATCGGTGTTAATATTATCAGGTCGAGTAACTAGTTGAGAATTTGCGACTCAATGAGCACTCGAATTAGTCTATATACATGATTAATTTTATAATTTTACGGCTTATGAGACAATTATTAATGGATTTTTCTCATTTTCTTCCTTTATATAGGGGTATTTGTGTAATTATAAGTTTTTTTTTTTTAACTTATTTAAAAAAATTTAAACAAAAAAAAAAAAAATCATAATTGTACCCAATCATCTAATCCCTTGATGACTTTCTATGTATTTGGACTGGAATCGTGTTAATTTTTTTTCTAACCGAATCTAACTTGGGTCGAGTCGAATAATGACTTTATGGTACCCGATACATGCATTAAAACCTCTAATTTTAATGGCAATACTTTATTTATTCTAGTTATGGATTTCACAATAAAAAAGTTGCAGGTATACCACTGTGAGTGGTGAATATGAGTGTAAAAGTATGCACTAAAGAACATTATAGTTGAACTTGTAGGGGCAAAGGGGCAATGAAGAAAGGGAAAAATGGTGGGGTTTTAAAGGGGGCTCCAAATTCCAATAGGATGGTAAGAGCGTCGGGGGGGTTCGGTGGTGGGTCGTTGGGAGTTCCGCTGGGCAGACAGGCTCCACCACTTTTTCTTTTTACTCACATGCGTTTCCTAATTGTGATTTCACCAAATTTCACGTACTGAGAGACATGAGTGCGAATTCGAACCACTCAATTAATTTTGTAGTTTTGGACTATGTCTTGTCAAACTTTTTTATTAATTTTTTTTTGTTAATCTAACTTATGTCTTAATCTGTCTTTTTAAAAATAAAATGTGTTTAATTGATAAAACGTTTTTTTAATAATTTATTACTCACGAATTTAAGTTATTAAAAAATAAAGGAGTAGTGAGTTTTTTTTTTTTTTGAAAAAATGGTGTCTTAATTTTAAGTCTTCCTCTTTAAGGTATATGTCCTAATTGATCTTGTAATTGTATGGATTCAGCTCTTAAAATAACCAGACTTTATTTAAAAAAACTAAATAACTTTATTTGAGAATTTTTTAATATATATATTTTTTGTTGTTAGCAGCAATTTTTTAGATTTTACCAAACATTAAAGGATCAAATTAATAATGTTTTATCAAATCAATACCTTGTCCAAACTGATTATATTAATAAACTGGCATCACAAATCGCTTTCATTAAAAGTGCTGATCATGGTTATGTACTATGATTATCTTCATTTGAATACAGCTATAAAGGTTTCTTGGCAACCTTAATTTTATTGTTTTAATTTTCTTTGGATTTGAGGATACCAACAAGCTTTTAGAATTTTCTTAATTCGTGGACTATAATTGTCCTATGTTTAATCATAGTCCATGTTATGGAAAAAGTTTATCAGAAATTGCGGTCCCTTTGAGAATTAATTATCAGAAGGATAATTGGTCAGTCCGTCTATAATATAGAGAAAATCAATAGCACACTTCTACAGAAATTTAACAATTAAATTTCAGTGTATAAAATTTGTTCTGATAAAAAATCTCAGCTTCAACGCTCAATTTATACACCTAAACGCTCAATTCCATTAAAATGTATCCATGTGATATTGCTCCTTCAACGTTCAATGGATTTAATTGTTTTAAAGTCAAAATTCTTAGGTGTATGTATATATATATATATTTCACTATGATGGAAGAAAATACAGGATATAATAATGAAGTACTCTCAATTGATTTAACTACATATGCATTTCGTTTTCTTTTGTTGAAACCTTTACATCTAAAGGAAGCTAGAAAATCAAGTAAAAAGACTACAAATCGTTAGCTTAATTACGAAATTTTTTAAACCAAATTGTAAAACACTTTTCCACCAAATATATGAAAAATAATTGTTCAATCGTGAAAAAATAGACCTCAGCTGCTATATTCGCTCCAAGCATGCGTCATAAATTAAAAGAAACATAAGTACATAAAAAGGTTCATTTGACAGGAGCGAATCTAAGCTGAAATATCACTTACATTTAATATAATTAATTAGTACACCTTAAAGGGTTAAATAAAGATTTATTGATAATCGTGAATACAAGATCTAATATAAAGAAAAACTTATGCAGATTTATAATTCACTTATAAATTTTATGATGCGAATTATCTTATAAAATATTATCTCTTATATTTGTCGATATTATATATTACGAAATTTATAAGTGAGAATAAATATCAAATTCGTATCCCTAATATAAAACTGAATAGGAATGCCGACATCTGCGATGTTATTGCATTTCTTTTGGGGCTGTTTGTGTTTGTTTTGGATGCTGTGTTAACCTAACAAAAGAATCTTTCTTTCTCATCTGATTCATGATTCATAACCGGATTTTGATTGGTGAGATTTGTAATCGAATGAGTACAATCGAGTTGATCCAGAAAAGATATGATCCTTCAGTGAAGTTGCTAACAACCCTACTAGGTGTACCACCTTACATTTTTTCTTTGTCCTCCTCCCTCCATTTCTATATTATATTCTATATAGCATCTAAGTATTTTGTGAGTGCTTAATTGACCCTATCTGCATGGATATTGTGCATGGAAAATATTAATATAGAGCCAGTTTTTGATTTATATATAAATTTAAGATCAAAATTAAATTTTATAAAATTTTACTTATATTATCTGTATAATGTAATAGATTTTATAACATTTAATTCAAAATACAGGATCTATAAATAGGACGAAAAACTAAATCTACTTAAATATTTCCCATTATGCATATCGTATTAGTATATTTTTTAAGATCTACGTGCAAAGTTTACATGCATGTCGTTCAACTTTTTGAGATATTAATTAGTTTCGTGAGATTTTCATGGAACAATTACACCCCAATTAAATTAAAGCTTTTAATATTTTGAATCCAACTTTAAATACAAGAATAGAACCTCTTTGCATGATATGTTTTTAAAGAGTTTTAGAAAAATATACATTCAAAACACTGTTTCAACAAACTTATATATTCAGATCAAAATGTGGTTGGAGAACGAATTTGGAGTTTTTTTTTTTTTTTTTTTTTTTTAAAACATGTTCCTGAAAACATTCCTTCCAAATGGAACCGTTTTTTATACATACAGACTAAGATACTAATTTATATGGCTAGATAATCACACAAAGATTTTGAGTGAAGATTTAATATAAATTCATTCATTTTTTTTTTTGGGTAAGGAATTAAATTCATTTTTATCATGAACTATAAAGATATCTCCAAAATCCATATTTCAATCGCCTGAATAATAAGAGTGTCACAAAAGTTGTAGTATAACTTAGGTTCAAAATGAAATATATTATAACGTCGATTTAGGGGAAGATTAATTAACTACTGTTGAGGTCTTCAAAGAAAAAGGGAAATCTCCTATTTTCCTGAATTTGATAGTGTTTACTCAATCATTGAGGGACAAAGGTGACTGATATTTTAGGTATGTGAATGTGACAGATGTTAATTACTCCAGAATTTAAGCCCTTAAACTATTCTTTTGGATTTATGTTACTCAGATAATTTGTTTGGAGAGGCATTTCATTGTAGTTGCACAATTTAAGATTTGTCCAATTATGATACCTCGACATGTTAAATTTCACTTCACATGTCAAGTCATCACTAATTAATCTTCTCTTCAACAACAGTGAATATGAATCAACATCCTATAAAAAGACCAAACTTAACCAGAAGAATTTTCTATACAAAGTGTATTGATATTTACGTCTTCAAGGATGAAAGGGAAGAAAAAGATAGAAGAAAAAAAAAGTTACATCCAAGCGTAAGGAGTTAGAAGTTGAGAAATACTTATGTAGGTTCTATTTATTGTTTCATTTATAAATTTTATAGAATAAATAATATCAATTGATGTAAGTAAAATTCTATAATAATTAATTCTAATTACAAGATTTACAGATAGATTTCAATTCAAGTTTACTTATATATTTTCCTGGGATTTACTCGCTATATATGTCAAAGTGTAGTACAGAACTGCAGATTATAGTGGCATTGAAGACATTCTGATGTGAAAAATAATAAGACATACATTGAAGTCTAATTTGAACTCTATGAAAGTTATTATTTTATCCCATGAATATCTAAAAGTTAGAAGGTGAGCTTATACTTAAAATTTAAGAATAAGAGAGAAAGAATTACAATCATAATAAAATATGGACATGAGAGATACGATTAAATAGTGCGAAGTGTTATCTCATATGAAGCCTATGAAGCATTAGCGAAAATATCTTCCGCTTATTACGGTTTGATAGGTTTATTAAACCTCAAGAATTTGGAAGTATTCTGACAGCCTAAATTGTTTTAACTGTCAAAGTTCACTAATAATTTAAGCCAAATATTTTTTATTAGTTGTACAACTAGCAAATACTGGCTCCAAAGGTTGGTACTTGAATTTCATCTCCCCTCTCTGAAATTACAAAAAAGAAAATAAATTCAGTACACAAAGACAACACCAGGAAAAGTTAAGTTTCATTATCAACGTCCCTTTTACAAAGTATTTTGCCATCTTGGGAATTGTGATCCAGGAAAAATATAAAGTGATGAATTATTTCTTCTGATCAAATAAGTGGTTTACAAAAGGAAAATATTTTTTTTTTAAAAAAAATCATGGGTCAACTAACAATCAATTCGCAGTTAGTGCTATACTCAACGTAGAATGAATTTTAGAGATAATCTACCATTGAGATAACTAAAATATAAAAATATTATTTTATTATATTTTAATTATTTAATAATTTAAAGTACATAATTTTCATTACGAAATAAATAACAAATACTTTCCTATTTAACTACCAAACTTAATCAGTCATAACAGACAGAAATTCAGCAAAGTAGTGCATGTGATATACTGATTTGTGAACTATTGATTAAATTATCATCTCTAAAATCCGAAAACGAAAGTATATTTGACAATACAGAGCTACAATATAAGCACTCGCATGTTTTCTCCTTGATTTTTTTTTTCCCCTTCTTTTTGGGGTAAATTTTGAAATTTTGTTGATGATTATAGAAGAGCTTACAAATAGACTACAAATCTTGAAAGTTTCACTCGAGCTCTTTTTAGACCTAGTATATCTATTTGTCAAATGTTAGCCCTGTATTCTTATACTAAAAGACAACTGTAACAAATATTTGTATTTTCTTTGCGTTTTTCCTTAAAAGAAATTTATTCTGTCTTCCATTGAAATTTAACTCTGTTTGGATGGAATATTATCTATTATTAATATTTTACAATCATTTGCTAATGCGTTTTTTAACTACGTTTTATCTTACATATATCATATCTTAAAATTTGAAATATGTTTGATTTTTAATCCCTTTACAACTTTTATATATAATTCTCATTTAAGCCTGCCCAATAGAATTTTCATAAAAAAAATAAATAAATGGATTGACGGAGTAATTCAGGTCAGTTGTTCACTTCTGTTAGCTTAGAATCTTTAGGCACAGTTTTAACCTTTTAGTAAACGACAACACCACCTGAATATGGTTTTCAGCCTTCAGTTGCTTTTTGTTCGAGAATTTTGACTAATATTTCATATCCATCTGTTCTTACGTATTAGTATCATGGAAATTAAAATCCAAATCCAACAGCGTGACTGGGTAGGCCGATAGATTTTCAACTTTATGAAAGTGCAAAACTTTGACCGGAAAGCAAAAGAAGCTGCAAAGAGAAAAATTGTGCCACTTTAGTAATAAATTGATGCAATTTGCCATACTAGGATACGCGCATCTTACAACAGCAACTTTATTCACCATTCATTACTTGATAAATTTGCCAATCGATCTCACAAATTTGTGCAAATGAATTACGTACAATCGGCCAAATAGGATTTGATATTAGTTATATTGTTCTATTTATTAGAGAACCGCTGCCTTAACATTTTTTTTTCCTAGTAGTACCTACCCCTTTCTCTCTCTATATATATTCGTTTAAACAAACTACTATATAACAATACATTTTTATACTAAAGAAAGCTCAATTCCGCAAAGAATTTTTTATCTCACTTTTATATATATCACTTATTTTCTTGTCCCATCTTCTGGATGTTTTATATACATGTGCTTTAACTAATAAATATTACTATTATGCAAGTGTACACATCTTAGACATATAAGATTTGAGATAAAAAAATAATGCATAAAATGAAATATAGAAGGTCTTGTACTGTCAACTTGGCTTATAACATCATTTTAAGATGAAAACTTTAGAGTCAAAATCAACTTCCCAATTGAAGCCGTTAACCAAATTGATCCATTGTAGTAATAAATAACTTATTTGAACTATTTTTTTTTTGTTTTTTTTTTTCCCTTTTTTGAGCTTCCAAATGTAGGATTTTTTTTATTACAATCATGCAGACATTTAGTTAAAAATGTCAGATGTAGTAGTATTAATGTCGCTTAGATGTAGCAATATTTAAGAAGGCCGCCTGCACATTGATCTATGAATAGGTCTTCATAAGGTTTATTATTGATCTTATATTAAAATATTTTGAAATGACAGAATATTTGTCTTTTTTCAAACTTTTTTGGTCCAAATAATCCATAAAAATCCCATGTGATTACAAGAAGGATACATTCCTGTCCTACTGTAAGTTTTGTTTTTGAACTTTTTAATTTTCAAGTGTCTTGAAATATTTGAGACATGGTTAGTAATCTTCTTTGGATCAAAAAAAAAAAAAAAAAAAAAAGGAAAATATATCTTCTAATTTGCCTGGTCTTTACGAAGAGATCAAGATGCGCTAAATATGATTACAGTATCATGCCCGGTACAATACAGAAATTTCAGTACCAACTCTAAAACTAATGTACATGTAATTCACCATGATTTCATTAAAACTCACACGACAAAACAAAAATGTAATATTGTTTATCATATAATTAAAAAGAAATCAAGAAGATATATTATTTTACTCCAATGCCTTTAATTATCCCCTCTAAAATGAAGCAATTAAATTGGCAAAAAAACATCTTTGCTATAGGACCAACGAGATTAGTGACTTACTCTTGTCTAGTTTGCTCAAACAATAACATCCCAACTTAATTCAACTGGTCCCTAACCCCTCCCTTTCCATTTAAGTTCCCTTTTTTTTTTTCATATGAACTTTATTAAATAAATAAAAAAAAAAGTTCCCTTTTTCCATGAGTTCGTGAAGTCTCATAATCCTGTCAAGTAAGCATGAACTAAAGCGACTAACCAAATAATGCAGCTTAGGTCACCGTTATAGTAGAATAATTTAATAGTGTTTAAATTGATAGTTTTAAATAATGATTTAAAATTTATTTATTTGAGAAATTTGTAAATATAAAATAAATTAATTTTAAATTTACACAAAATAAAAATTATTTAAAATTATTTATTTCATACTTACTAATTTGAATTTAAAATAAATTTGAATGATCCTAAATAATTCATTAGTTAGGCATCCAATCAAAGGTCTCCACATCAGAATCGCACTCCTCCCTTACCCTGAGGTTCCCTGTAACTTTTCAAATCACGCACCTTTTACACCCTCCCCTTGCCCGCCTTTCGTCTCAGTTCCCCCTCACCACACCCCCTCTTCCATTCCTGTCCCTTCTGCTCAGTTCCCTTCCCCTCCTCCTTTCCCTCTCCTCTCAGTTCCTCTCTACCCATCGTCTTCTCTTCCCGGCAACCCTTCCTCTCAGTTCCCCCTCTTCCCAGTTCCTCTTATACTCCCTAGTTCCCTTCCCTCTCCATATAGTTTTCTCCCCATCACTTGTTGCCCCCTCCTTTTCGAACAATTTCTGATGGATTATGAATACTAGCTGCATCACTGCGGATTGGTAGTCAGAGGTAATCAAAAGGGGTTGATTGGAAATGGAAGAGGAAAGAGAAAAAAGTGAAGGGGAGAGAGAAAGTGTAAAAGAATAGAGGAAGGGAAGAAAGGGAGGATAACATATGTGTCAGGTGCTAATTTCTTTTTGGGTTGCATCCAAACAATAATCTTGTTAAGGTCATCGCATAAACTTAAACTCTTAATTTGAGTAGATCTGAAAGTAATTAATTGCAGCCATACAAATCAATCACTCTGACAAAAATGAATAGATTTCAATTTTTTTTTCAAATTTTTTGATCAAAATATAATCTAAAGGTTTAAGTTTTGACTTTTACTCCTCTCATTTTCTTGTTCAGATGAGCTACATATAAATAACTATAAACGGTTAAAATATGTGCTCGTATCCTATGCTGACACTAAAGAAAATGAATTGAATAACTTATCCTTAAATCTTTTTTTTTTAACCAAAAAAAAAAAGAGATTAAGAGTAATATTAATTTATTATATTAATAATCTTTTAATGGGATAATTGTGACTAATCCCTTAATTTTAAAGAAATCAACTAAGTCATTAGGTGCACACGCACACGCACACATAACTTACTGAATTCTCTCTCTATATATATATATATATATAGCCATTGTTACACCCTATGTATTTTCACTCTCCCCAAGTCTGGAGCTCATTTTTTTAGTCACCAGAGAGTCAATAGTAAGCAGTGAAGTAGTCTCTTGATTCAATCGATATAAGCTTTACCATAACAGTTGAGTACAGCACAGCAGAAGACATAAATCCCTCTTTAGTCAGTACTACTCTTTACAGTTAAGTAACGACTTTTTTTCTTCCCATTCTACCCTTCTACTCCTCCCTATAACAATATACTACTACTACTCGAAACTCTCAAGCTCAACTGCTCTTAGATCTGCCCTCCAAACACACAACCAAAAAAACAAAGTCCCTCTGTCTAGATAGCTCAAGTTTCTTGCACAATAATCCCATAAAAATGATCACTTGGCACGACCTTTACGTGGTCTTATCGGCCGTGATCCCTCTTTATGTGGCAATGATTTTGGCCTATGGCTCGGTCCGTTGGTGGAAAATCTTTACACCGGACCAATGTTCCGGTATCAACCGATTTGTTGCGGTTTTCGCTGTCCCTTTACTCTCCTTCCACTTCATCTCCATCAACAATCCTTACGAAATGAATCTTCGCTTCATTGCAGCCGATTCGCTCCAAAAAATCATCATGCTAGTTGTGCTTACCTTGTGGGCTAATTTAACCAGAAATGGTAGTCTGGAATGGAGCATAACAATCTTTTCACTATCCACCCTTCCAAACACGCTCGTCATGGGCATCCCGTTACTAATAGCCATGTACAATAAGTACGCCGGAAGCCTAATGGTTCAAGTTGTGGTGTTACAATGCATAATATGGTACACCCTCTTGCTATTCCTGCATCTTCGAATATCGCGGCGCGAAGATGCTTATAATGGAACAATTCCCAGAAACTGCTGCCTCAATTGTATCCTTCAAAGTCGAATCTGATGTAGTCTCACTCGATGGACAAGATTTTCTTGAAACAGATGCAGAAATTGGAGAGGATGGGAAACTCCATGTTACAGTGAGAAAATCAAATGCTTCAAGAAGATCTCTTGGACTTCCTACATTTACTCCTAGGCCATCCAATCTTACTGGAGCTGAAATTTACAGTTCGAGCTCTTCAAGAAATCCTACCCCAAGAGGGTCTAATTTTAATCATTCAGATTTTTATTCCATGATGGGATTTGGAGGCAGACTATCAAATTTTGGCAATTCTGATACTGGGAGGCTATCAAATTTTGGACCGGCTGATATGTACTCAGTTCATTCCTCTAGAGGGCCCACTCCTAGACCCTCCAATTTTGAAGAAAATTGTGCCCCGGGAGGCCTAATAAGCTCCCCAAGATTCGGATTTTATCCAATATCGGACAGCAAGTTAATTCTTCATCTTATCCTGCTCCGAATCCGGAAATTGCATCAACTACTGTTTCCAAACAGGGAAAAAATAATCAACAAACACCTCAGCAGCAGCAGCAGCAGCATCAGATTAGTACTAATAAAGCTAATAATGACGCTAAGGAGCTTCACATGTTTGTGTGGAGCTCTAGTGCCTCACCGGTGTCCGAAGTGAGTGGACTACACGTGTTCGGTGGGCCCGATTTCACAACTAATGACCAATCAGGACGGTCTGATCATGGTGCTAAGGAAATCAGGATGTTGGTTTCTGATCGCCCCCAAAATGGGGAAAATAAAGGTAAAAAAAATTCAATTACTATTAGTGTTTATTAATTTCATTTTTTTTGTTTTGATATATATAGACATTTTTTATTTTTTTTAATAATTTTTTAACGTTCAATTGTCATGAATTGAATTTCTAAGCTCGTACTCAAATAGTTCGATAACTTTTTTTTTTTTTTTGTTTGTAGTTACTTTTTTAACATTGTTATAAAGTATATATAGTTTTCTTTTTTTTCCTTTTTTATATAGTAATGTTTGATTTTAATACGTGAAGCCACTCCACAAAGTGGGGATTTCGGCATGGAGGATTTCAGCTTTGGAGAAGGTGGAAGAGATGGAGATGAGGAAAAAGAGAAAGAGGGTCCCACAGGGTTGTCTAAACTGGGGTCCGGTTCTACTGCTGAGCTTCATCCAAAGACTGCCGGAGGTCTAGAAGCCGGTGCCGGAAAACATATGCCTCCGGCTAGTGTTATGACTAGACTTATTTTAATAATGGTTTGGAGAAAGCTTATCCGAAATCCCAACACCTACTCAAGCCTCATTGGTCTTGTCTGGTCCTTAATTGCTTTTAGGTAATTCATAAATTAGATTAGTTAACTAATTGTGATTTTAATTTGATTACTTAATCATGGCTACCTGTTCATTTGATGCAGGTGGAATGTGCATATGCCAATAATTATTAAGCAGTCCATTTCCATTCTATACTCAGATGCTGGCCTTGGAATGGCAATGTTCAGTTTAGGTGAGTAATTTGGTTCGCATAAATCACATCACTATCTTAACAATCAGGAAGTTAATATTAGTAGTTTTTAATTTAATATATAATTAAAACACTTGTTAATTTTAATTTAGTATGATTAATCTCCTTTATTAGTTTTTAATATCGCATAATTAGAATTTAAGAATATAGTCAGAATACGTAAATGATAATAAAGGGTTGGTGGCAACGTCTATGTAATCTTTTCGTGGACTTTATATTTTTTGACCATACATTTTTCTTGATAAAGTGTTATCTGTTAAAAAAATAACAATAATAATAATAATAGTCATGGATTGGCCACCCGACATATGGGGCCTGTGAGAAATGTGGCTCGTGGTCCAAGAATCGGTGGATGATTGGTTGTCCTTAACATACGTCGTTTGGAAATTAATTGAAACATATTTTTCTGTGAGTCGCATGTTTAATTGAAAAGCAGATTTTGATTATTACATTTTGTAATATGGAATAAATTTTAAATATTTATTTCGTAATATAATTTAGATATGATTATTTTTAAAATAATTAAAATAATAATAATTTTTTTTACTTTTCAATAAACTATTTATAATACTTATTTCAATATATAATGAGTAATAAAATATTTTTCCTAATTAAATTGTTACAAATTACATATGAACTATCTTTTGATAGGTCTGTTTATGGCTCTTCAGCCAAAGATTATTGCATGTGGGAATTCGGTGGCTGCCTTTGCTATGGCTGTTAGGTTTCTCACTGGTCCAGCAGTTATGGCAGTTGCCTCCATTGCAATTGGCCTTCGTGGTACACTTCTTCATATAGCAATCGTTCAGGTAACACCTCACCTTATTGTCTTTTCACTTTACTGTATTCTTTTCGGTACAGTTGAACCATATCTTTTTTCCCTTTTATCTTTTTTCTTTTGGGTTTAAATAAAAAAAAAAAAAGGATAAGTTTTTTATATACGGTGAGTGTAATATTTTTTTTTTTCTGCCATCAATTTAAATGTAAAATACGACATAATTCTTAATTAAATTTTAAATGTTATATTTATACATGTTACATGTATCTACATGGTACACCTAATGTTGTAACATGTTTTTTTAATGTAGGAAAGATTAATTTTTTTAAAAAAAATGGTATATGAGTTCTTTGGCAATATCTGTTACTAGCACTACACGATATTTTCCACAATACAATTTGAATGATACCTTGAAAACAGGTATACAAGTAACATGTTAAACTTTCATATTCTTATTTACAATTTATGAAATTAGTGGCTTAAATATTATTAATTTAAAGAATGGGTTTCTAGTTTTTGAAAGATTTTAGGAGTAAACAAGTGTATAATTTATTGTCATATATTACTAGCTGACTTAAAAAAAATGGAATTAAAACAAATTTAGCAAACATTATGACATACATTTAATCTACTTGAAGAATTTCTGCTGTAATAAAATATACTAATATATACTTGTATTGTAGCTGGCTGCACTTCCACAAGGAATTGTTCCATTTGTGTTTGCCAAAGAATATAATGTCCATCCAGCTATTCTAAGTACAGGGTAAGCCAAACTATGAAAACATTACCCTTTTAATTTCAAATTCCAATCTTTATTTTTTAATCTTTCAACTTAAAATCTAACTTTTTTTTTTCCGTATAAAATTGCATAAATTTCAGGGTAATTTTTGGAATGTTGATAGCATTACCAATTACGCTGGTGTACTACATTGTTCTTGGATTGTGAGATATCCACTGAGCAAGCAATCAAGCAAGATAAGAGTGTCTGAAAATGAAGAAGAAATTTTCCATTGACTGAAGTTGATTTAAGACAGAAAAAAGTAGTCAAAGAATGAAAGCAATGACTCGTTATCCAAAGTAGTTTGGGACTTCAAGTAGAATTCCTGATAGAAGGATCATGCCTCCTTTCTAAAGGGGCCATATTATGTAAAATTCTTCACATTTTGGAGGAAATCAATGGAGGGTAGTCTTAACTTTGGTAGAAAGGGGACAAAAGGCAGTAAATCGAGGAAGGGTGAAGAAATAGATGAGTAGGAACTAAATTTCTCATCATTGCGCGTGTAAAGAGCAATTTGGAAAAATCATTTCTTTGCAACTTGATAGTCAAGACTATCTTGAAGTGGAGGTCTTGAAATAGTTATAGGATCTCTACTTTTTTTGATATCTTTTTTTTTTTTTTTAAAATGTCTAGTCCTTGGCTATTGGCTATTGGCTTTTATTTTTATTTATTTGTTTTTTTTTTTTTTTGGTTCAGCTTGATTAGTCACTTAATTTTGTGTCAAATTGTATTTTTAAGGTTTATTCCTCAATGTTGCTATGTAATTACGTGAGTTTTAGAATTAGTACCGCCTTTCTTGACATTTTATCTTTAAAATTACTATATTTATACAAAGTGACAAAATTATTGTTGAGTTATTTTCCTTTATTGGGGCAAAAAAATGAATGAAATACGAACAAATATTTAAAATTAAGAAATGATGATTTAAGATATGATTTTACCATGTAGATTATATTTGATAGGTTGTCTTGAATTTATAGTTTTATAAATGATTTTTCCTTTGATATTATGGTATTATATAGTTATTCTAGAATGAAACGAATAGTTAATTAGAGTTTTTTTTTTTTTTTTTTTCCATATTTGTGGGCTAACAGAGTAAGAATTTGACCACGGGTTTATATACCAAAGGCATTTTAGCTGTGAATTTGAAAATGATGGAGCTTTCATTTCCACTGAGTGAGGCATGCATATTTGCACTTTCTGCTTTCTTGGAACTTTTAGTGGGAAAGCAATAAGGAGGGAAAGATAAGAGAGTGAGAGACCCGGCGAAGGACATCAACTTTCTGCTTGCTTAGTGGATTTTTGTACTCTTTTTTTGGCACAGATTGCACTTTGGTGGCTTTCTTTCAATCCGGAGAGGAATGTAAGTGAGATAAGTAAAAGCAGAAAGATGATCAAAGTCAAAAGCTGCTTACTTTTGCATTTTTGTAGTTTTTATATTCTCGTGCTTTGATGCGCCCACAATCTTTACCCAATCCAAAAAAATTTTGTTGGGATCAAAACGTATATCTTATGGTTAATATTTATCTATATTTTTTATTTATAGATGAAATATTATAATTTTTAATTTTTTTAAAAAATTAGAGGATGTAAATAAATATGAATAACAAAGCATACGGTAAAATTGTACACTTTGCCCTATATAAAAATTTTATACCCTATCCATGTAGTTCCCTGTATGGGGAAATTATTTAGAAGATCAGCTATTTCTAATAAGTATCATAGATTATTAATTTGAAATTATCTATATCACTATAAAATAAAATAAAAAAATTAAAGCTAATTACAATAATGTGGTTGATTTTCAGCCAAGAGTTATATGGCATCTTATATTGATTGGATCCATTTAAAAATTTACCAAAGTATCTTATGCCAAATTGACAGGATCCATCCCTCTTAACAATGTACTTGGGTGCTGGTGGTAATGGTGGTGCAACTATTTGATCTATTATCTTATAGATAAGTCTACATGATATAAAAGCCTGCTTGTGATCATAATCAGAGTACTACACACCATCTATAAATATATCAAAAGAGATCACCTTCAATATTGTCTTTGCTCATCTAGAACACTCCATAGATTTATGACTTGTCTTGAAGCCAGTTCGAATTCTAACCTAATCTCACTATATATATACATATGTCTGTGTTCTCTGTGATTGTAGATCTTCATAGAGGAATTAACATTCTATATGATATTTCTATTGTGCAAATATGTTATGAAAATTAACTAAGCATGTGTTTGTATTTAAATCAGTTAGGTACATTATTAGTTTTTCGTCATTGTTGCATGGGATAATTTCTCATTAGTAAGTAGTAGTACTAGTTCGAATTCTATGCTAATCTCACACACACACACACACATATATACATATATATATATATATATGTATTGTTAGAAGTTTGCCTCCAAAATACAATTTCAATAAATTTGATTTTCCCTTTAGTTGAGTTCCCTCCTTTTGGTGAAATCTTTAGTCCCATATTGGAAATTTGTGTTAAATGTTTTCACCTTATATGTATTTGGTGTTTTGCCAATGTGCAACATTAGTTGGGAGCCTAAACTATGCATGGTTAATAGTTTGGGGATTTTCCTCAAACACACGCACGCGCCTCCCTGGTGCGGTGTGGTGCATGCGTATGAACCATTAGAATTTTTCGTCCTTCACATTTTTCTTTCCTATATTTTTAGTCTGATTACCTATTTCGTGTGCTAATTACCTTTTTGTGTGAACCTGACTTGCATTTAGTTCCTATATTTTCTCCCAAAGTAGACGAATTTTCTTTCTTTTCTCCCAAGTCACCTATCTTTTCTCTCAAGGCAGTGTTGTGACTTCTAAATTCTGGCTGAATTTATCACTATAAATAGAGGCCTTGAGATTCTCTTCAATACACAGCGAAAAAGTTCTCTTCTTCTGTTCTCTCTTGTTTTCTCCTTTGGTACAAAGTAGTCCAGTATTGAACTGAAACCTTGCACTTGTGAGTGCACGTGATCGAGACTATCGTTGAATCCTGGAGAGTGGCCGCCCGGTTATTCCAATTGTATCAGTGGATAACGATCCTGTGGGGGGGACGAAATCACTTTTAAGAATAGTGGTTACACGCCTTGACAAATTCTGTATGCTTTTAATTATTTTCCTGTCTAAATTTTCTAACATGTATGTATGTATGTGTGTGTTCTCCTTGATTGTAGATCTTTATGAGGGATTTAACATTCTATTTGATATTTCCATGCGCAAATATGGCAAACATATTACTTATTAACATAAATTAATATATTAAATTTTATCGAAGGTCTACCTAATTCTTTCTACATTTAGAAAAACAACAGTGTTTTCATAGTCATGAGTCACGGGCTCACTCTTTCTAGTGTTGCCAACTCGCATTTAGGTTTTTACCCTAAGTCAATCCTTCTTCACACTCACTACAAGAGAAGAGAGAATAGAGAGAAAGAGAACTCTAAGTATTGAACTTCTCAAACTTTGTGAGGTATGTTACAAATGAGGAGTTGGCCCCTTTATATAGTTACAAGAGAGTATTCTAGAATCTACAATATTAATTACAAATTTACAAAATTCTAGAGAATTCTATCCAGAGAATATTCCTCGTAGAATATTCTAGAGAATCTAAGGGCACTCTAGGAAATTCTATAGTCCTATAGAATGTTCCATAATCTTCTAGAGAAGAGTCTGGACACTCCCTTGGGCGAACCTCTTCGTCTGAATGAGCGGACTGTGTCACATGGCTCTTCTTTTAGGAATTTTGAAGTCATTTTCAATTCATACCTACTGTTAGATTCTGAAAGTGGTAATTAATATCGGACGTCATTGTAGTAAAAATGGAGTAAATTCGAGTACGACTAGGACACGTTAGAATGCAAGTAGAAATTAATCATTTAGAAAAAAACTAACTTCTTCTTAATTAATTCTTGGTATTCGAAAAATCTAAATTATGTAGTGAATTTAAACAAAATGATGAGAAGATTAGAAAAGTTCCATGACCCCTAATTATGCATTGATCACTAGAAGTCATAATAGTAACTAGTTAGTATAATTATGCAATTAGGTTTCTAAAATTTACGTTAGGTGTATTAAGTCTTGCCTTTTTAAAATAAATAAACACTTGCCAAAGAAACCTAAGTGCTTGTGGCGATGAAAATTATTTATAAGACCACAAATTCAAAATTACTTGTCAAACCTAATACATATGGTAAAATCATATTTAATCACCAATCCATGATTTTTATATATTTGGTCCCATTTCATTATTTTTTTCATGGATCTAATAACATTATCAGTGATCTTGTCACTATGTCACTTTGTAATGTTACCACACAAATATTAGAAAAAATCATTAATTATGTTTTTCATTTCTTTTTTTCTTTTCTTTTTCTAATTCAAAATCTTATGATTAGCAAGTAAAAAGAACCTTAAATACGAGATACATAAAACGTTTTACATACCAAGTAGGACGTGAGCTTATTAATGATATTTTTGGAGTTAAAAGCATTATAAACAATTATATTTCAAATTTCCTCAAGTTTATCCATATTAGAATTTAACTGGAAAAGATATCAAATATTGGTGTAAAACAATCACCCCCAAAGTTAATTACAAGGAATATATTTTCAATAGGTAAATTGGCTGTATAAAAGAACAGTTAAGTAGGGTATCAAATTAAAAAAAGAAAAAGAAATATGTTATCTTTTACTCTAAAGTTCATATGGATGTTCTAACCAGTTTAAGAAGATATTCTTGAATGAATTACATTCACAATTATAAATTTATCGATCTAAAATCTGTCACGTCTATTTTTAAGTTGATTTATTGGCACATTTATTTTTTAAGTTGAGTTTATGACACTTATAATAGATCATGTCACCTAAGAATTTTTTCGGTTCGGGATTACAATGAGAACCCCAAGGATTAGGCAATGTTGTACCGTGGTCATTATAATATGCAATCTACTTTGCAACTCCTCAAGATTTGCTATGTACTTTGTCTAATTTTCTTGAAGACTTTACACAATATACATATCTATGAATGAACTTCAACAATCTAGCTCAAACTACAACTTGTGTTCACTTACTCGAGTGCCATTGTGCACAAGCTCAACTTAGTTGTATCTGGATGATTGCAATTTATTGCGCGTAAAAAAATTCATATCTAGTTCTATATTTATAAACACCTAAATTCTATTATTAACTATATGGCACACCGTAAGATATATGATCAAATAGTAACAAAGGGAAGTAGAGATCGAACTTACAAGAATTAGTCGGTAATTACTGATTGTTTAGTTGGATTACTATTTGAAAAGATTGATTTTGGAAAAGATTTTACTACAACTAAAGTTAAAGAAACTATAAAAGCAATTTTAAAATGGGTTAGGGTTTGATTAGCCAATTCCTGAAATTTAATCAATTGTTTGGGTCAAAAAGGTCTAATTGGGGATTCCCTCTAAACTATGAACCAAACCCTTGACCCAACTCATGATTCTAGTATAATTAATTTAGTATATTCGTAGAGTTCAAAGAATCAACTAGAAAAGTTAGGATTTTAACCCGACTACTAACCGTTCTAATCATGTAGTAAAGTAGTCTAAAAATTAACACTCAACGCTCAGTATGTTGAGTTAAATCGCACAAATAAGGTTCAAAGGTGGTACCTTTTTCTCTTACCAAATATTGCAACACAGTAACTACTATTCAATTATCCATCATTTTCCCTGTCCAGCTACACAATCAATCAAGATCTATAGGAAATTGGCATCATCAAACCTTAACCTATGCTAACTAGTGCAAAAAATAAACATTAACACTAAGGAAAGAGTTTTAAAGAAAGTAATTAAAGAAAACATGTAAAAAAAAATATTTTAAGAAGGCATTTAAATCTATTAACTAAAAATTACTACTAAGAAAGCATATTTAAAGAATGTAACAAACTAATCTACCAATTAATCTAAGAAAGCAAATCAAGGAAAGCATTTAAACTAAACTACATTAATTTAAGAAAAAGCGTTAGATAAATAAAATTAAACATAAATTAAAGAGATCTTACACTATGAGTTTTCAATCCACAACTAGGAGATTCAAAATTATATTAAACTATATCTAATCTAAGAAAATCCTTTCCAAATGGAAAGAAAAATGAAAAATAACTCTAGCCTACATTAACATCTACTAAAACACTCTAAATATTTTTTGCTTAGCTTCCAAAGAAGTTTAAAGGATATATTTATTAAGATTGTCAATGGGATCGGGCCGTTCTGCCCGCCTCGACAAATAAAGGGTCAAACCTTACATTAAAGTGAGTTGGGTTGAATTTGGACCTAAATGTTAGAGCCAATTAAATTGTGAGTCGAGTTTGGTTTTAATAAGCTCGCCCCAATTAAAACCTTACCCGAATAACTATATATATATATATACACACACACACAAAATATTATTTTTATTCTATTAACTTAACTAAAATTGGGTAAATAAAAATAATAACCCAACCTCATTAGTTAAATTAGTTGAAATGTTGAATTTGGCTGACTAATATAGTTAACAGTTGTTTATTGATATAAGTAGTACAATTATTCTATATTGTATTGACTGAGCATAAAAAATAAAATTTTAACAAATAAACATAAAATTTTTATTAGATAATGTAAGTTTGGGCCAATCCGATTAACTTGAAACCTGAATACTTTTGTGAGTTGAGTATGAACTTCACATTTATGAGTTTGGACTGACCCGATTAAGGTCTAAATCCCAAATAAATTTGTGAGTCGAGGTTGGATTTTGCAACGCCCACCTCATAAAATCTAATTGGCACCCCCAGTATTTATAGTGTTAGGTTAGAAGAAATGACTGCAGTTACAGTTTGCCCCGATTTGGACGTTTTTGACCCCAGAAATTCTCGAACCATGCTTCACCACCTCTGTGTGGAATTGCTTGTCAAGATCTTGACACTACGTTTATCATTTTCCTTCTTCAATTCCATCACTCCAGTGTTAAATACTTGGGTTGACCCCTCATTTGACACCTAGCAGTGCTACGGATGTCTTTTCTTCAATTTTGTAACCATAGTAGCAAAAATCTTTTGTTGGTAGCTGCCGTTATGAAACTCGGCCAAACTTCTATTAGCCATCTTGAATTTGGTAATCGAGGTTATGAAATTAGTAACCGCGGTGACCAATACTTAGCCTTTTCCCCATAAGTATGGCTTCATTTAGTTCATTTCTCACTTGATTGTCACGTCGTTTTTTCTGACTAAACCTTGATATATAAATACATGCTATTAGTATAATAAAAACACTAAAATAACATGAAAAAAAAACTAAATTAGCACAATTAACACATTCTACTATATAAAAGTAAAAATAGACAAAAAAAAAATATTAAATCATCAAGAATACTCGAAACTAATGACAAAATATTCAAATTTAGGGTACAAATAATTGTAGTTCTATAGAGTTATCACAATTTCAATTCTTCCGTAAATTAAACTCGACTTATTAATAACATGAGTTCAATTAACTTTGCTAATTTAGCAAGTTAAAACTGTTAATTGTTTTATAATGTGTATTCATGATTGTGCATTGTTTACATTTCTTTCTTATTCAAAGAATTTACTTTAAAACTTTGAATTTTGCTTATTTTATCAGTTTGCAATTTGTAATGATGCTTAACTTGTTGAAAGGTGAAATAATTATGAGCTCAGTCATTTGTCCTATTTACATATTAATTAAGTCAACAAAGTTGTTACTCATAGTCAAGATTGTGATTATCCATATTGTTTCTACTATTTCAAAGAATTTTTTGTTAAGCAAACTGTAACATATTTATATCCAATAATACATACAAAGAGTAAAAGGCTAAAAAATATACGTACATATGGAATATACGAGTCATTTACTAATAAATGTTGAAAACCTCACATCCAATGTCTTTATGGATTAATTTTTTTTTTTGTTTTACACCAAGGATATAAATTTTTTTTTACACCATTAAATTTAGATACATTTAACAATATAATTAACTTATTAATTTCAAATGATATTTACACATATGTCACATGTATCTATACTTGATGGTATTTTATATCGACGGTGTAGAAAAGAGATTAACTCTTTGCTTATTGGATGGAATTTGATAATTTGGGAACAGTTGAGCATTAGAGTTTGAGTTTTCATCTAATGGGGAAAAAAAATACTTGAGTTTAGAATTAAATATAGGGATAATTTCAAAAACATTCATTGAGATTTATACTAATATCACTTAACATTTCTGAACTTAGCATGGTGAAAATAACAAAATCTACAATTTGATATAAAATTAATTAATTGATATCTTTTCTTAATTAAATTAGCATAGGATAGCTTTCTTTGCAACCATTATAGTTAATTGCAATTTGATACTAAATTAACTAGTGGTTACTAAATGGATAAAATAGGAATAAATTTAATTTTCTATTCTAAAATAAATTGCTTAATAATTTCTTTTGAATTGAGCTCACATGTTACAACTTACAAGAAATAATAAGTTAGGGGACACTTGTAAAATTTTTGAATGTTCAACTTTAAAAATACTTGGTGATATTAGCTTAGGGAAGGTTTTTCTGAAACTATCTCTTTAATAGACTTTAGTGTAGGATAGGGCTCTCAACAAATCGGGTCGATCCAGATTTGGATACAATTTGTTTATTCGGATTTAGATCCAATATAATTTTGATTACTCGATCTGATTCCAATTCGTTTATCTATTATAATAAACGAACCAAATATGAATCTAATTGTTTTCACCTGATTAGGACAGAACCCAAATTCAATTATATATTTAACACATAATAAATCCCTTATATATATTAGTATTAATGTGTGTATATATATATGCAGATGTGATGTCATTATTTGTTTTGCCAATTATACCCTCATCTCTACTACCTATTTTATCTTTTAATTTTTTGAATAATTATTTTTTAACATTTCACTGTAACTATTTTTTTTAAAGATTTTGTGTAATTTTTTTTTTTAAAAAAAAATTACACACCCATAAGATGTGTCTTTTACACTAGTATAAATATTAATTATGACTACATACACTAATTTCTTATTGAATAATTATTTAAAAAGAATAGATGTGTATAATACAACATTTCTATAT
Organism: Cinchona pubescens; assembly: GCA_025175665.1. Taxonomy (NCBI): domain Eukaryota; kingdom Viridiplantae; phylum Streptophyta; class Magnoliopsida; order Gentianales; family Rubiaceae; genus Cinchona; species Cinchona pubescens. The sequence goes on from JANKKI010000064.1 coordinate 4,417,857, forward strand.
TAAAATCTAAAAATAATAAAAATAATATTAATACCCGAATTTGGATCTGAATCCGACAAGATTTGATGAATCTGAATATAGATATACTTTTGTAGATCTCATAGATATTCGGATCATGTACTCCCTCCATCTCAATATATTTGTCACGTTTGACTTTTTTTGGTCAACAAGTCAAGTTTTCAATATTCAATCTTTTGTAAATTTTAAATTTTTTTTAATAAATTTTAAGTTTAATGTCATAATACTTTATATATAATTTTCATTTTTGTTCAAAAAATTTCATAAAAAATCAAATAAATCTATATGAATTATTGATTACAAAATTGATTTGATTGATTAAAAAATTTAATTATAACAAAATAAATGAGATAGAAAAAATAATATTAATCGAATTTAGATATAAATCTGTTGGATCGGAGCCGTTTATTGGCCCGGGGGATGTGGTTATTGAGGTTGGGAGATGGAAAGATTGACTCTCGTGGCAGCAAAAAACGGTAACCAACATAACTCGCGAGAAAGCGATTGGCCGTTTTGAGTTTGGGAGTCGTGGGGCGAGACTTTACCGCAACAGAAGACTCTACGAAACCTCTACTAATCACGTGGTCTGTAGGACTAGCGACTACCTAACAAAATTCGGCTTCTTTTACCGGACTCTTGATTTCTACGCTTTACGACTCATTTGTGTTGCACGAGGCTTCATGTCCAATTGTTACAATTTACAAACTTTCCCCAAGTATTATTGTTAGATCAGTATAGAGCAAATCTTCATCCTATAATTTCTTAACCGATCATTTCTCTATACATTCATCAAATTTAATATATTATGATCAATCAATCAATTATAACTGCAGTAGCATGCAGGTTTTTTAAGAATTTCAATACAATTACATGCACAAATCAAATTGAAAGTTGACACCAGCTACATAAAAGTTATACTTTTTGTTTTTCAAAGAGTACTTCTGTATAAAAGTTATACCTATTCCAAAAAAATTCGATTATCCAGCCCATCTTACCATGCACTGATGCACATTCTCATTTCCAAGAAAAGAGTTCAAACTTCAGATGTAAATGGCAGCTCACACCTTCAGATGTATATCGGTTTCAGAAAGACGTGGATTCTGTAAGGTCTACATAGAGCTCATAACGCGGTCTAAACAAATATTAGCCCTCTAATGTACACATATCAACGGAATTTTATTCCCAAAGCCAAGTTGAGGAGGCTGAGCCTATGTGCATTAATTATGCATATGTTGTTATCAAATCTGCTCTCTTCACAAATTCTTATTTCTAGTACTTTTATCCAAGAAAAAAGAAGAATCTTGATGCATGCGCTCTATGTACTTTTTCTTTGATTCCAAAATCTAATTCACTCGTTCATCCTTTTTCATTCTCCTCTCAACCTTTTCAGGTTTCGAGAATGACAACTATCTGCCAATGTTGAGTATATCAGAAGTCAGAACCAGATACACTAGGATCGAAAATGGTTGCCACGAAATATACTCCTAGAAAGTTTATTATTCATGCTTATAGATTTTCATACGTGTTTTAGTTGGGCAACATATTCTTAACGGTTTACATAAGTACTTCAAATTTGATTACGGATTTAACGTACGACTGGCAACGGAGTTAGAATTTAGAACTAGGGGATAATAATGTAAGTTTAAAAAAAATTTATAAAGTCAAATAAATAATTTTTAGTTTTACTAGGCAAAATTTAGTAAATTTTCATAATGCGGGGGGGAGCGGTTGCCCCTGTCCACTCCCTGGTGGCTCTGCTAGTGCGTACAACTACAAGGCCAAATTAGTGCTAACAGGTGCTGGTGACGGTAAGTAGAGAGATCAGGTATTAAAACGCTTAAAGTTCTATTTTTGAGATTTTTAATTTCTATTTTAGTGAACGATTTATAAGTATTATTGTAAGTGAGCGATATATATATATACGCAAACACACACATACATACAGAACTAATTAATTACACGCAAACACACACATACATACAATTAAAACATTTGTTAGTCAAATTTGGACCATCCAGTTTGAAACCATTTGAGGCTTCGTTTACCTTCGAGAAACATAGATATTGAGGCCTAAGGACATAGAATATTTCATTTAGTTTTTTCTTTTTATATTGGCATGCTTAGTAATGATATTCCATCACCGGGAGGAAACTAACAAGATATGATTTTTTTTTTTTATATTTAAAAACTACCCGTTTTCTTATTTTTCAGTGACTCAAATCGCTAATCAATAAATTATAAAAAAACTATCTTACCACCTAAAGATCACTTCGAAATCAACAGGATATGAAAATATATTCTTAATTTTATGATATATATTCGATCTATTTTAGTGGGAAATTGAAAAGCACAACGTTACACTGAAAAATTTTCCATTTTTGGCAACTAAAAGTATCTTCTAGAAGCAAAATTCGATCTTTTGGGCTTCGATTAAACAGATCTATGAAATCAAATGGATTATATTATTCAGACAGTTAGATGCGTGTTTGATAGTTGTCAACCTTTTTATGAAAATTAATTGAAGGAGATAATGCGGAATTTCAAAGAGACCGTTAATAACTCACTAGCTATTATCATTCCCCTTAAATACATGTGAACTTTTTAGGAAAAGCATCTATTTAGTTTCTATAGTTTTGTTTAAATTTGCCGAAAAAAGTCAACAAAAAAGGCACAATAATTTTATCGGGACCAAAATGGTCAAAATGTTAATTCGAAATAGCTGGACAATCACAGCCCTTGTCCAGAAAGTTGTTGCAGTTGCAAGGTATGGTAGGCTGTCCGATTCCCACACGGTCCATTTGACGTGGAAGAAATATATATATATATATATTATTATAATATATATATATATATATATATATATTTTTTTTCATGTGCAATTACTAAAACGATATTAATCGTTGAATACCCGGAAATCTACACTATTCATTGTGATAATTTCATAAACCTCTTCCAAAATTTATACTAAGATAACACTTAATACCCTCAACTTTAAAGATTCTCACTTACCTCCTGCATCAAACTGCTCGAAATCATATTTATAACATTAAAGATTTTGTTGTATAACGATTTGTGATTTGAACCCTAAACTATCAATTTTCAAGTATCGTAAGTACCTTATGTTATTTTGTAACATATTGCTCATATGAATTCGTTAAAAATTAGTGAATTTTATAGTTGTTTTTAATGAAAAACTTTAATAACAATATATAAATTATAAAAGTATTTTAGTAAATAAATATAAATTACGAAGAAGTCTTTTCATTCAAAAATAGTTTGTAAATTTTATTTATTTTCAACTGATTTAAATATTGCGTCATAAATTGATAGTATAGAGTATATAATTTGGTGTTAAAATAGGTTGTTTAGGAGCATAGGTATGAAACTCGGCCCGGTCCGGCAGTTCAACCGGTCAACCCGGTGAACCGGGCACTAGACCGGGCTGGGCTTCTATTCTGGCCGGATAAGGAGGGTATCCGGGCTAAACCTGTGGAACCCAGCAGTTCAACCGAAGAGATCGGGAACCCGGCCAGGTTTTTAAGGAATCCGAGGGTTCCAAAAATTGGAAGAAAAATTTCTTTGCTAATACTCGAATTCTAAATTTTCAAGTAAATGAGAATAGAATTTCAACCACTATATCATTTGCTACTTGTTTGATTGTTACATTACTTTTATTTCTTTTATCATTTTCAAATTTCATACTTCACTCTTAATTTCTATATATTTGTTATACATCATTATACTACACAAGTTTAAACATAACTATTTTAATATATTTTGTTTCGTTTTTAAATAATTAGTTATTCTAAATTCATCAAAAATAGATTAAAATTTAATAAATACGTTTTATAAATGTTTTTAACATATATTTTATATCCAATAATTTAAAATTAGTATGTAATATTAATAAAATAATATATATTAGTAACCCACCGGTTAAACCAGTAACACATTCATCCACTTCTCTCGGCGGGTTCCTTCCCGGGCTGGGTTTAGTATAACTGTGTTTAAGAGACAAAGTGCAAATTAGTGATAGATTAGAGTTGCATATTTGAATAAACCTTCAATCATTGGTCTAATCTCAATTTGCACCCCTCACCTTATACTTAATTTTCACTTTACACCCCAAATTTAGTTTTGGACACTTTGCACCTCCAACTTTCAAATTTGTCTCACTTGAGTCCCATTTTTAATACTGTTAACAAACTTAACTCTTGTACCCAAAACATTTTGGCTACATATTTGTATATTCTACTGAATTTGTTGTACAGATGAAAAGATTTCGTTAAATTTGGTGATGTTGTTAAATATTGAAAAGAAGTAGGATGAATTTGAGTGTTGGAGTGCAATATCCAAGAATTAGAATTGGGGATGTATAGTAAGATTTAGGTATAAATTGATGGGTGCAAAATGTAAATAGTCCTTAATTATCAATGGCATTCATTATGAGAAAAGCATGTCAAGCTAGGGTATTCAAAAATCAAGTACTGGATTCATTAGATTGTCGGGTACCCCATTATACCAGGTTAGAAAAAATCGATTTAGTACCCAATCCATATACAAAGGGTGTCCGGTCACACAGGTACCCACTAAAAAGTAAGTCGAAAACAGGTACTGACTCGGTCCAATTATATCATTTTTAGTTTAATAAAAGTAACGAACTTGACTAGTAATTTTAATATACCCTGTAAATGGGATGGAAAAGGAAATAATCATTAATATTAATAATGAGTAAAATTACAAAATTAATCCTATTTATGAACTAGTTCTAGTATCCACCTGGTCACAGATTCTAAACTCGTTGCTTGGTTTAGTAATTTTAACGCTAACCTGCTATTCGACTCTAAAATATTAACTAATTTGGGTGTCTTATTTTTATGGAATGACTGAGTTAATAGATATTAAGTCAGCGAATCAAGATAAATACTTCTATACGGAGGAGATGAAAAAAACGAAAATCATGCTAAGAATATGCAAATTTGCTTGCGTCGGCATCTACTTCCAATTTCCATCTCGTGCTTTTTCACATCAGGTTTTCTAAGAGAAATGCAAGAATGACGAAACTTCATCCCTTATCCTTCTGCATGTTCTGGTTGTCTTGATCTCCATATTTCATTTGAAAAACGACGTAATTACCTTTCATCCCTAGACTCTTAACATAATTACTCCAAAAGCTAAGTTGTCTGCCATTCTTTACTCTAATTACAATTGTATAAAGCAAATTGATCCTCAATCATTCTAGCTATACTACTACATATTGATACTCGAAATAGCTCTCTCATCATAAGTCACGTTCCATCAATCAATTTCTTGTTGGCCTTTATTCTCATTGACCATCTAAAGAGAATCGACACGACAAGTTGATAAAGATCGCAAGGATCATGTGGCGTGCATGGAATAATCAATCATACACTAATACGACAAGCAAATACGCATGGACTTGATTAATATTGGCACCCCCAACCCCATCCCTAAACGACGTAGAGATATTAAAGCAAGAATCCTTGAGCTTCGCTTGCGGAGATTCGTAGTACAATCGGCGAGTACTTGGGCAAATTGATGGCTCGAATGCATTGTTCATAGTACAACAAATAATTAATTGGACTAATTGATAGCTTTGACATATTATGAAGTGGGAAATCTATTTACAACATCACTGGTTGACACCGATCAACGTAACAAAATGTTAATGTCGCAAATAATCAATCTCAAATTTAAATATTTAGTTAAATTTTATTTATTCTTCCACAAATATTGTAATACTTTAATAATTTTAAATTTGTGAAATATTTATAAATTTGAAAATATTCCCGCGCATGCACTCTTATGTTACTACATTCTACATACTTTAATCTCAATCCCTAAATAAAGCGGCCTACGAACCAATCATTTTCTCTTCGTGTGCATGTAAATTGTGTAAGTGGATTGGTCCAAGTAACGATTGTTCAAACATCTTACCTACTAACACATATAGAATTATTAAATAAATTTGATTTATGATACCACGATGTAGATAATGAAACTCTAAACTATTGATAGTCATATAGATCGTATTCATCCAAGATTGACACTCGAATGCGTACCTCTATGTGCATTTGGAAGAAATCGTCGTGCATTTCAGTGTCATAAATGCACCCACACGTGGTCTTGAGTTGTAAAACAGGAGACATTGAGGGTCCATTTTCATGTGGCAGCCCATACCATTGTCATGTGGTGTTAGGGTTTGATCTGAACAGTGCTGTGATGGCAATGGAAGCCAAACATATGCATTGCATGGCATCATGAATTATTGCAAGTGGGGAAGAGAGGAAAGAGAAGGGAAGCTTGTAGAAAGCATATATAGAGAAAGAGGGTTTTATTTTTTTCCGATAGGGATCCAATCCAACACAAAAGGCAGGGCTATCAAAGTGTCAAAGTTTGATGAGAATGTACATCAAGTTTGGCAGAAACCTTGTGGACTTTTTTGCTTGAATTTGGTTGCGTTTACGTCAGTGGGTTTTTTGTTAAAGAATTTAAAATTTATTCACTCTTTGTTGAAAAGATTTATAAAAATAAAATAAATAAATTTTAAATTTATTCAAATTAAAAGTTATTTAAAATTTTTTGCTTTACACTTTTAAATTTAAACAAATTTAAATTTTTTTAATTTTAATCATAAAATTATGATTGACTTTAAATTATTCATTAAATCTTTTGATACAAACGCAACTAGATAGGCTTTGATTTTCTTTTTCCTCTCCGTGAACATCAACTAAACTGCTGGCGGTACCGCAATGGACCCTCTAATTTACAGCCCTCAGTGTCCCACATTTATTCGCAGTTTCTACCCAGCAAGAATACGTGTGGTTGATAGAATAAAGCCTGATAAATAGTCCCCACATGGCCGGGAACATGAAACTTGGACAGGAAATCTTTTGTTTTGTTTTTTTAATTTTTCTTCACATTCCTCCAATTTCACCACATTTTTTGGGAGTAATACTTCAAATGTGACAACTATACATATTATTGCATTCTTAAGCATTGGCAAGACCCGATGCGTCAAAAGTTTTATTATCCCACTATAATTTTATTTGGCTAATGATTTTGATACTATAAAATAAACAAAAATAATGTACGACCCTAGTGTTTTTAAAGTTTATCTTGAAGTGACAAAATCGTATTAAATATACAAGAAATCGTGAATATTAAAATTTAGGAAAATTTCACAATCTTTTCTAGGAAATTATTTTCTTGATTTTAAAAGATTGTATAATATAAGTTTTTAAAACATATGATATTGTGTCGTACAAACATTTAAAATATAAGAAAATAATTTTTTAAAAGAGACTATAGAAATTTTCTTAAAATTTAAATGAATTATGAAAGAAAATAAAGTATCCCCATGGATCACAACCTCACTGTTTGGAATAGTAATTGATAAATGGTGAGCAAACTCAGTCATGAAGTCATGATTGAATAATTATTTGGGATAATTTCATAAACTTCCCTTAAGGTTTATGCTAATATCATTTAGCACATCTGAACTTTTAAAAATATCTATACTACTGACCTCCTCTCTCATGCCAATGGGTCTCTTTGTGGTACTAAAATGCATGAAATGACATTTATACCCCATATGCTTGTGCCATATTACGAAAGGATAGTTTCAAAAACTACCCGTGAGGTTTTTGACAATTTTCACTTGATACTCTTTTAGTTTTTAAAATTTTTTTATCTACTTATTTTTAAAAATATATGTGCATGCATTAATTTGATTACTTCTATATGTTTTAATAATTTTTACCACGTAAAAATACATAATTAGTAGTTAGTTTGGGGAATTACAAACTCATAAATAAATAAAAAATTCTCTCGATAAAATTTTTTACCAGTAAATTTATGAAAATATTGTGTATATTAATATATTTTTCATCGATTTGAATAAAAGTTTAGAATACACAAAACACATCATATGATATTATAAATAAATATAACTAGTACTATTTTGTTAGTAAATCAAAACTCGAAATTGTAATATATATTTTCAAAAAAAATTAATAAATTTATTTAGCAAAAGAATATGATTATGTAATGTGCTAGTGTGTGTTGATTTGAACAAAAATTTGAACACGTAAAAATATTACTATATATTATAAAAAACAAATATGATTCGAGTTTATTTGAGAAATCATAAACTCTTAAAAAAATAAAGAATTTTTTGATAAAATGTTTAGCCAAATTATTTACTAGTAATTAGGAACGTATTAATGTGTTTGTATGTGTCGTTTTGAACTATAAAATTTAGAATACGTAAGTATACATAATATATAACAACAAAAAATGTTATTGGTATTTTATTTTAGAAATCATTGACTTGTAAAATAAAAATAATTAAAATATATTTTTTGACATTAATGGGTGAAGGATATAAAAAGTTACAACTTATTGTTATTTGTTAATAATTATTTTATACCTTTTTTCCTTTTCTTCTAACCATTTTAATTAATGAAAGCTTTGAACTAGGGGTAAAATTGGGAGAAAAATAGTCTCTCTCCATTTAAATTAATTTTTTAAACGATTTAAATTACTATGGGCTGAAAATGTTACAAAAAGTTTGAAACAAGAGAGATAAGTTATATTTTTAAAAATTCGGGAGTTCTAAGTGAAATTAGTTTAAATCTCAGGAGAGGTTTCTGAAATTATTCCTAATTATTTTCAATTTTTGGTGATTAAGCAGCAAAGTTTCTACGTTTGTCATGGTTCAGAATCTCCGACATATATATAAAATTGAAAAGAGAAAAAAAAAAAAGAATTAAAAATAATATTAATAATAAAACCTCATACATGCGTGTAGTTACCCCTAGGAAAGCGTGGGAGCGAACAAGGAAAGTAAATACATGTATAACGAAAATTCCTTATATTTCTTCTTCTTCTTCTTCTTATTATTATTTTTTTCCTTGTTTAGTTTTTTTCCCTCATTTGGAATTATTTCTTTGTTAAGAGTCCCACGGACTTGTAAATGATCACAATTCACAATTCACAATTCACAATTCACGTGAATCGGACAATGATAGGAAACAATGCATCATATGCATGTTGCTATGTAAAATCTGAACTGAATTAGAATCACTTTACCAATACGAAGAAATCAACTAAGAAAAGATATTGTGATACCCGTGTGGGTGGCATCATCTGTATACACTATACTTCACCGGTATTATTTAGGTATTTTGATGTTTCTTAGAACTGTGTAGTATTTGATTTAAGTCGTTTTGTTTTTCTATTAATTTTTTTTTTAAGAATGAAACTTTGATTTAAGCAACTTTTTATGATTCTTGAAACTTCAAGAGTTAATGTTTCCTACACTAGTGAGGTAGAGAATTTACTATCAAAGTAAATGTATGTCATATGTACAATCATAATTTTTAAAATTCAAAAGTAATGACATGATATACATTTAAACCCAGTAATGTAAAAGATTTTCTCATTATTTGTGTATGAAAGATTACTCCAAACTTAAAATATGTTTTCCAACTACCTATTTTTTACTCTAAAAGTCTTATATATATACTGTAAAAAGGTCATCCAAACAGAACAACTTGATTTTAGAACCGATCTTTGGGTTAACTTTATATGTTTTTCAATACAAGTAATACGAAAAATAGAAGTTATGGCTTGAATAGTCAGTTAAAAATTTGAATAATGTAGTTTAAATATATATGCGCAAATAATAAAATATTTTTTTAGCAAAAATTTGGTTTCTAGAATTGAATTGAATTGAATAACAAGTTTTTTCCATTATATTCTAGATTATGTTGTAAAATTCCTAAGCAGACTTCTTATTAATCTAACTATATATACATTAGTTTCTATGCCTAATTCAAGTATTTTTTGCAAGATGATTTTAAAAAGAAAAAGAAATGTGCAATATATTCTAGTTTTCCTTTCTTTCATTTCGCCATGTGTTGTATTTCTTTTTTTTTTTTTTTTTTCCTTCCCTCATTTTTGTTTGAGACTTGATGCTTATCCAAAGACAAAGTGCCACTACTAGTTGCAAAAGGCACTACGTTATTATTGCAAGTCTTTTTCAGGTGAAAATTCCACTGTTAATATTATGGCAAATTAAGTCAAGTTGCATACAATAATAATCATTACATGTGGACACTGGACATATATACTACTACGTTACATAGTCTACGACTCTACATTGTTGCATTAAAATCTTAGCTAGCTAGGCAAGTGGAACCTGGACCAATTATTACAAATTAATCCGTGGTTCTGATGAGAATTAATACATCCAAACAAGAAAAAACATAAATGCTTGACATACACACATACACAAAGAGATATGGGAGAAAGAGATATCATGGTCAGTTGTAGGGTGAACAACAGACATAGTTTTGAAAAGGGCTAACAATAGTTAGGGACCATTAAGCTTAAGATGTCTTGAGAAAGAGACAAGACTTAAAAAAGGTTTCTTTTACAATACAAGCAATCACAACATAACTTTTTCATTCTAAGTAGTATAGTATTTTTCAATGCTACATATATACATATCCTATCCTTGGAAGACTCAAAAGGGTGAATGCTCAGATTCAAAGGTCCTCTGGCAGATGGCTCATGATCAATGACGTCCTTTGATTGCAATGGATTGCACTTCCACAATCTATTCATTCTAGTTTGACTTCACTAATTGAGGTTTTTGCACCCACCAGTTCTGAAATTCTGTCAAAATATTATATTGTTGTATTTTAAAATTTATATAATACAAATATTTAAAATATATTTATATGATACTCTAACAAGTCATAAAATTTTCCTTAATTATAAGTTTTTCATATTAGGAGAATAGACTCTTATAATAGCAAATAGCCAAGGAATGCACATTATGGAAGTTTGGGCCGTCCCTTGGATACTTCCGTTCCCTCCTTGACTAGGGAACCTATTAGTTTTTTTCTTTTACCCTGATAAAGTAGTGGGCTTAGCAATAATAACCTAGCCAAGGTTTTTTTATCTATAGAACAAAAAGGTCAATGTTCTTGAATTATGTAATTCAGAAAGCCCATGAATTGTTTCCCAAGGTCCACCTTTTTATTCTTTTTTATTTTATTTTATCCCCTATAAACATTATTGTCACAACCCAAACTCGGCATAATTAAATCAATCAATAATTTAGAGTGTGACATCGACATACTTTTCCAAGAAGAGACAAAGTCGTCTATCACGCTTATAACTTACAATCGGTACAATATACATACACAAGCTATATTAATGCAAACCGAAATATTTACATAAATTCAAACTATCAATACTACAAGTTTTCAATCTAGAAAGAAAACACCACTACAATGTCACACTAGCATCACCATAGGCTTATACATATACACCTATACAAATCCTTCTATACAAGGTGAAATATGACAAAACTAACCCTATTCAATAGGAGATCAAAACTCCACTTGGAAGCGATCTAAACCTAATCAACTGCAAGGGAATACGATCAGTGGGATCAGCATCTACTTGCTCAGAAGTAACTCAGTCATATCTTCACTAGATTGAGCACGTTAAAAGTACAAATTACATTTCATGAAAATTATTTCATAGTAATTTAACCGAAATCAAGCATGTATCGTACATGTGTGGCATATAGAACTATAATGGATACATTTTCTCTTATTTTGTTCTATTTAATTCTTACAATCATTTTCTTTTTCATTTGCCTTTAGCTAAAGAATAGGTTTAGTCATTATTATAACCCGTGACAGGGACATTACCCACTATTCTTATCCGTGATAAGGCCATTTGTTGGTTGGAACGTAGATCCGAATATTATACTATGATCACTATTATAATCTGTGACAAGGCCATTTGTCTACTATTGTATCTCGTAGAAGGGCTATACCGACATTTTAACGTAGTCGTTCAATTGCCTTTTTCATTCATTTACAAATTTAATGAGTCTAATGATGCCAAAGATAGCCTAAAAGTAACTATTCATGGGCACATAATCACCAAACAAATTATACATATGCTCATTTTAATTTAATATAAAAAATATATTTTGAAAGCATGAATAATCATTTAGTATAAAAGGACTTAAGAAATCAACTTTTAAAAACAATATAAAGATAAGAGAAGAAGACACTTATCACATTACCAAAATATTTTCAAATCCGAAATCCAAGCTACTTGAACTCCCGTTAATCCTTCCTAAACAGTAAAATCAGAACATAAACCATCTTCTCATAGCCTAAAAAATAATACAAAATAATAGTAGCCTCATTAGATTTCTAATAGGGCACGATCTATAGCATAGCAAGATTAGCCATGATAATTTTACCATCGACAGTATTGAATAAAAATGTCCATAACTCAATTTATACTTGTCCAAAACTTATGAGGTTGGCACCGGTAGAAACTAGACTCGATATATGAAGGTTTCAAGAAGACAATATTCTCTAATTCAAAACATAACTTGCTAAAAATTGCTTGCAATAAAAAAAAAATTTACTACAAAATCAAAAGTTTAGCCTAATTTGTACATGAACTGGTGTTAATTTACAAGGAAATAGAACAATATATTTATACATGAACGGGTGTTAATTTACAAGGAAATAGAACAATATATTTATACTTTTTCGCAAAGAGTTGCGGGTTTAGTTTACAACATAATAAACGGTGCACAATTTGGATATTCCAACTCTGAGATATGGCCAATTTTCTAAAGTTGTGCAGTACTGTCTGCAAATTTTTCAGCTATAGGTTTGGCCAATTTCTTGATTTTTCTTGATTATAAAAACACCCAAATCCTTTAAATTCAACACATATATCTATGGGTTTAACTTTAATTAGAAAGAACAAGTTAATAATTCCAATTAAACTGATTTCTATTCACTAAATCATCATAACACTTAGGTGTAGGAAAAACCAACTTTATTCTTCCTAAACCCTACCTCTCAATCATTCAAATTAACTATTTGAACTCAAGAAAATGGAATTTCTTACCTCAATTCTAGAAATCAAGTGGAAGATAAAGCTTCTTCTTCTCCTCCAAGCTCCTGATGGCCAAGCCCTAGTTCTAGATAGAAGAATTGAGAAGGTTAGAAGAAGAAAATTGTTTAATAGCTGGGGGGTTAGTTTTTCAATCATAGTTGAATCTAGAGTTTAAATTTGACCCCTAACATTTTCTCTAATTAAAAACTAACCCCAAATAATTTCTAAATTCAACTACTAAATTAAACAAAGAATGGCAGGGGTATTTTGGCTATTACATTATACCCCCGTTAAAAATGTTTCGTCCTCAAAACTTAACATATCTGATTCTTGAAATAAATGAGGATATTTGATCCTCATCTCCTCTTTTAGCTCCTACGTTTCTTCCCATATGGTATGGTTGGACCATTGAACTTTAATATACGGTATTGTACGCTGATGGAGAACTTGATCTTTATGATCTACAATTCGTACTGGAACTTCCTCATATGTCAAAATCTCATGAATTTTCCAATACATGACTGGGATTAGGCATATAATTTCGTAACAATGATACGTGGAATACATTGTGCACCCTTGACAATTCAGGAGGTAGAGCAAGTCTGTACGACAAATCTCCAACTCAATTAAGAATTTTAAATGGACTAATATACCCTGGACTTAATTTTCCTTTCTTTCACAAATCTAACCGCCCCTTTCACGAGAGACACCATGAGGTAAACATAGTCATCTTAGTGAAATTCAAGGTCTCTTCGCTTCGAGTCTGTCCAACTCTTTTGTCTATCTTGAATTATTTGATTCTCTCCCTTATTAATAGAATCTTTTCAAGAGTTAAACTAGATTAATTCTGGTCCAGTAATATATTTCTCTCTAACCTCATGCCAATATAAGGGATATCTATATTTTCTCCCGTAAAGAGCTTCATAGGGAGCCATACATATGCTTACTTGATAGCTATTGTTGTAAGAAAACTCTACGAGAGTAACATATTCATCCCAATTACCTCTAAAGTCAATAGCACAAGCTCTCAACATGTCTTGTAGAGTTTGAATTGTTCTCTCATTTGCACATTTGTTTGAGGGTGAAAAGCTGTGCTAATATTCAAATTAGTCCCCATAGCCCATTGAAAACTTTCCCAAAATCAAGATACAAACCAAGAATCTCGATTAGACACAACACTGGACAACGGGTATACCATGAAGTCTCACTATGTGATCCATGTACATTGTGACTTGTTTCTCTATTTGCGGAGTAGCCTGCATAGGTGGAAAATGAGCAGTTTTAGTAAGTCTATCAACAATCACTCATATTGTGTCATTGCCTTGCCTAGTCTTAGGCAACCCCATCACGAAATTCATAGAAACATGCTCCCATTTCCATACTGGTACATCAAGTGATTTCAGTAGTCCTCTTGGCCGTTGATGCTCGACTTTTACTTGTTGTCACACTAGACATTTGGCCACAAATTTAACCACTTCTCATTTCATACCACTTCACCAGAGGTGTTGCTTCAGATCTTTATACATTTTTATGTTGCCTAGATGTATAAGAACTTAGAATTATGAGCTTATTCCAATACACCTTTCTTTAAGTTCGAATCATAGGTACACACAATCGACCTTTCATCCATAGGCTATCATCCTCATGAATTTGAAAATCTTGTTGCAATCCCTCTTTTACCTTTGATTTTATTTTCATCAAGGCATCATTACTTGTCTGAGAGGCCTTAATTTACTCAACCAATGATAGCTGAGCAATTAGAGTAGCCATCACTTGCCCAGTTACTGGTGCAACAACTTCTATCTCAAACTTCTCTAGATCTTCTAAAACATCCTTTTGCCTAGATAAAAAAGAAGCCATGTTTGAGGTAGACTTTTTGCTCAATGCATCTACTACCTTATTTGCTTTGCCTAGATAGTACCTAACGGTCAAATCATAATCTTAAAGCAATTCCAACCATCTACGCTGCCTTATATTCAACTCTTTTTGAGTGAATAGATATTTCAAGCTCTTGTGATCTAATAAATACTTCACATTGCTTCCCATATAGATAGTGTCTCCAGATCTTTAAAGTGAACACCACACCCTGCCAATTCCAACTCATGTGTAGGATAATTCTGCTCATATAGTTTCAATTGACGAGAAGCACATGCAATCACTTTCTCATTTTGCATAAAAATACAACCTAGTGCTGTTACTAGATGCTGTAGATGGTAAAACCTCCCATCCCTGATGGCAACATTAAAGTTGGAGCTGAAATTAGTTTCTACTTCAACTCTTGAAACTTCTCTCGCATTCTGAAATCCATTCAAATTTTGATCGTTTCAGGGTCAAATAAGTTAAAGGAACAATAATCATTGAGAATCCTTCCACAAATTTTCTGTAATATCCAGCCAATCCCAAGAAAATTCTAACTTCAGTCACATTAGCTGGTCAAGCCAATCAACAATGGCTTCAATCATTTTAAGATTGACCGAAACACCCTTCTTTGATATTATATGACCCAAAAATGCTACGCTCTTGAGCCAAAATTTACATTTATTGAATTTAGCATATATCTTCTCTTTCCTCAAAATCCCTAGCACAGTCCTCAAGTGGTTTTCATGCTTTTTTTTGGCCTTAGAGTAGACCAAAATATCATCAATAAAGATAATCACAAATTGATCCAAGTAAGCTTAAACACCATGTTCATTAAATAGACCATGAAAGCTGCATGTGCATTAGTTAGTCCAAAAGGCATGACCAATGCAGTTTTTGATACATCCTCAGATTTAATTTTTAGTTGATGATAACCTGAACACAGAATAATTTTTGAGAACATTGTTGTCCCTTTTAATTGATCGAACAAGTCATCAATTTTGGGAAGAGAATACTTATTCTTGATGGTTATTTTTTTCAGCTCGCGGTAATCAATGTATAATTGCAAGCTTCCATCCTCATTTTTCACAATAAGACTAGAGCTTCCCAGGGTGGCACACTGGTCGAATAAAGCCTTTGTCTAATAATTTTTAGAGTTGAAACTTTAGCTCCTGTAACTCAGTAGGGACCATTCTATAAGGATTTTTAAAAATAGGACCAGCTCCGGGTACGAATTAATCTTAGATTCAATCTTTCTATTTGGAGGTAAGCCTAGCAATTCTTCTGGAAAGACATCTAGAATTTCTCGCACCACAGGAACATCTTTAATCTTCAACACTTCTTTTTGAGTCATTACTAATAAAGGCAAGATATCCATTGCACTTTTTCTCCTGGCTTTGAATGCCTTTATAGCAGAAATGACGGGTATAGAGTGTATTGGTTGCTTCATTAATTTGCCCTAAAAAGAGAACTTTTTCTTTCCTGGCAAAGAAAAGTCAACCTTTTCCTTGAACAATCAATGTAAGCTTTGTTTCTAGTTAAACAATCCATCCCAAGAATTACATCAAAATCATCTATGTCTATTTGTGCTAAATCTGCTCTCAATTCATGGCCACCTATATCTACTCGACAACCTCTAAACATTAGATCAGTTACAATTATCCTTTTCATAGCAGTAGCAACATAATAGGGATCATGCAATTTTTCACATTTAAGATTCAAATTTTTAGCAAATTTGCTAGATATGAACGAATGTGTCGCTTCGTAGTCAAACAACACATGGGTTGGGGTTAAGTTTATTAGGATCGTACATGTAACCACATTTTCAAAGGTATTCGCCTCCTAGCTAGTCATAGTACAAATACCCGTGCATTAGTCTTTGGCCCTTTCTTGCTTGGTTTAGAGAATTTGACTTCTCCTTCACTAGTTTTGTTTAGACAATTCCTTGAAATATGGCCATGTTTGTGAAACCCAGTATTTTAAAATCCTTGTTCTTTGATTTTAATTGGTTTAAAATGTTTTTCATATTATTTTTAGGCATAAGGTACTTCAACTTATTCGTTTTTCAATTCGGCAAATTTTTCGATTTACGCGATTTCGGTACCGGCGGGTAAACGGGTCAAAAGTTGGATTAAGTGTAATTAGTGCATTGTGGTGTGTGAGTGTTGTTTGATGGCTGATTTATAATGTTATTTAGTAGCAAATTAAGAAAAAATTAGTTTTGGGTCAAATAGTCAATTTGGAGACTATTTGGTCAATGGGTACTATTTGGTCAACTTTGGAATTTTTGTTAAGTCTTCTTCTTGTTTTTTCTTCCTAATTTTCTGCCAGCAGCAGCCGAAAACTCTTCCTCCATTTTTTTATTCACCCCAAAAAATTTTCTTGGATTTCAAGTAGGAATCACTTGGAAGGTAAGATTTTATGTATTTTAGCATTTATAGCTTATGGGCTTTATGATTTAAGCTTTAATTTCAAGTTTTGTAGGATTCTTAGGGCTGAAAATAAACCCTCTTTGCAGCCTTATATATGTTGATTTATGTATGTTATGGGTTGTTTTTAGTGTTTTGGAGGTTGGGAAGTGATTGGGGTTGATTTATAACAACTTTCCATGGTTAGATTACAAATTTTAAGATTATGAGTTAGGGTTTTGTCTTCCATATGTGCCCTAGAATGTTATGCTATGAATGCTTATGTTTATGCTTTTAATGATGTTTTAAGAGTGTTTTAAGGTTAGTTTGGATAGGAATTGAGACTTGAAACCAAGTGGAATGGATTTCCCTTCATTTTGTAAGTAAGCGGAAGTTTGGCGCAACTAGGATAATTTGGATAATTGGTTATGTTTGAAGGAGCTTTAGTGATCTTTTGATAAATACTAGGTTTTAAGTGTTTCCTTGGTAGTGGGTTGGATAGGAAGCATGTTTGAATCATGCGTGTGGCTAATCGGTAAAAATTTCAGTTTGATAGTAAAGAGGAATTCCAACCATAGGTTGTTGCTCTAATGTTGTAATAGAGTTAATTGTAGTGGTTATGGGGTATGGATTGTTGTGGTATGCTATTGATATAGTCCCGGCTATTGCTCCGGTGAATCTTTCCGTTTATGGATTTTGATTGGTTGAATATGTTGTTTTGAGTTGGGTTGTAACCAAGGTCCCTTGAATACCTTGGAAATGGATTTTGTTGGTTGGTTGAATATGTTGTTTGAGTTGGGTTGTAACCAAGGTCCCTTGAATACCTTGGAATTGGATTTTATTGGCAGGGAGGATAGCCTAATTATAGCCTAGGGAGAGGCGAAGTTTTTCAGTTTTTCTGGAAAACTGAGCTTATTATCTCCTAATCTAGTTGTAATACGAATTTGAGGGATTAACTACGTGTTTTGAACTGGGATTTTAGCTTGTCGAAGTTGGTCAGAAATTGTGAAAAGGTCATTTTTGACCAAAGAGCTTTTGGTGTCGTTTTCTATCGTTTCGCGTCGTTTTCGTTTCCCTAGTCATTCTTTAACTTCTACATCTCTTCTAAGAGTCCTCTTATATCTGTTTTAGGTACCACGCCACCTACCGCCGCGATCGCGTTCGGTGATCATTGTGCAGTTTTTGCTTTGATAGGTGGGTAACATAGATTCTCTTCCACTTGTATTTTGTTTAACGACTTTCAAATATAGGTTGAAGAGCTCCTAAAGTATGTGTTGTGGTCATCTACTGCACTTTTACCAAGTCTTTGGAATTATTACATATGAAAGATGGGACCAAGCTATTTTATGTTAATCAATTGATATGTTTGCAAACTCTTATGGTATCTAAAGCATTTTATGACTGTTTTGGCTCATAGGTGACCTAGGTATATAATTTTGGATGTGTTTGGAAATGTTTGATTTGGTTGTTCCCCTACTAGTCTGACCGACGCCGTGGTGACTTCGTGAATGTTATGAACTCTCCGATACGGGTCTTGTGATGGGATAACTTGACCTCCGGTCGACTAGTAGGTGTGGTAGATTACTAGATCCGGCTAGTCCGAAAGTCATACTTGTTGAGCCTAAAAGATACTCATGCTATTTTATTATATTCGGATTGAAACGTACTTGGATTTGTTCGCTATGCTTTAGCATACTATGTTTTGAAATGATTGGATCTTTTTGACTATGTTTTGGACATGCCTGGCGTCTAAATGGCATGATACATTTTAGAAACTACTTATGATTATGGTTTATGGACTTTTAAATGGCATGAGACATTTTAGAAACTGCTTCATAACTATGGTTTTCACAAATGTTATTATCTTTATGTTTTCTTTTATCGCAATGCTTGGCCCCATTTGAAGAGTTTTTATGATATCCACTGAGCTAGTTATGCTCACCCCACGTGAATTATAATTTTTCAGATTAGGTGCTGCTCGTTTTTGGATTCTCCACCTCGTTAGCAGCTTTTAGATTTTCTCCGGACTCCACATTCTTGGTAGGACTCTGCGGATAATCTTCCAAGCTTCTCTTTGTTTGGAGAGGGTCTGTATTAGATAAGTTTTGTATTGATGAACTTTATTTTTGTTGTAGCATCTTTTATACTAAGAAGAAATTTTGTAATTCGTATTCTTGTGTAAAATGAAATATTTGGTTTTATAGTTAAGAAATGGCTTGATGGTTCTATTACATTGCGGTTAAGTTTGTTGCTCTGTTCGTTTGTGCCTTGCGCTTTGGTCCGGTGTACCATTAGCGCGGCGTGTTACGGTCCCGTTTTTGGGGCGTGACAATGTTGGCCAGGAGAAGCAAGCTTCGGTCTTCAATCTACACTCACCTCGATGGAACTTCTGGAAAGTCTCACATTGTTTCAGCTTATCTCTACTAGCATTTACATGTCCTCGTCTCTTGTTGGCATTTTGGAAATTACCCTGTTGTCTTGAAATCTGGTAGCTTGACTAGATCCAATCATCCATCTTGGCCTCTTGCTAACATTTCTTTCACATTCATGCAATTTGAATCGCATTTCTACTGCTAATTTGGCATCATACATATTCTTGAATGTTGTGAATTTATGTAAAGCTAGTTGGCACCCAATTTCTTCTCTCAGACCCTGCTCAAACCGACCCATCTTCTCATCTTCATTTTCAAACACTTTTGGGCATAAACGTCCCAAAGAAGTGAATTTATTTGTATATTGATGCATCATCATATTTCCAATTTGTCTCAGGCTCAAGAAATAATTTTGCCTTTTCTTCCTTAAGGCTCTATGGAAGTATTGATCAAGAAACATCTCCTTGAACTCCTCCCAAGTTACATCGTTCTCAGTAACATCGATCATCGGTTCTATTGATCTCCACCAATTTTCTGCATCACCTACCAAGAATAGAATAACAACTTGGACCTTCACATCTTCTGGAAACCTTAAAGCCTTAAATTTAGTTTTGATATCCATTTGAGCAATCCAATTCAAAGCCACATCTGGATCAGGCCTGCCTTCAAAATTTGGAGCAATAGCTCTATATAGTTTTTCAATGTAAGAGCTTTGTGTCTGTTCTTGCTGTAGTTTTTGTTGTTGCAACTGTTGTTGGTTTTGATTCTATATCACCTGAGTTATTGTTTGCAAAAGAACCCATATACCTGGTGGCATGCTATTTCCATTCAATGTTGCCTGACTGCCAGTTGTAGTTGTCTCAACATTAAAAGTAGGTTCTTGTGCTGTAGGTATCCTTTAGTTAACTCTTGAAGTTGCATTTCTACTTCCATGCAATAAGTTAATTATTGGGTCCTCCATTTCATCATCATGAATCTTATCATCATCACTCCTAGCAGTGGTATCTACATTCTTTCTCTTTTGTGTCCTTTCCATGACTTAGAATACAAAATCATGATATTAGTATCTATAAACCTTGAAATAACTTTCATTCAACCTATAATTCAACAAACAATCAATTCTTCAAAACACAGTTAATCCCCAAAACAACAAAGCTTAACACTTTATGAAAATTCCTAAATCTTGGGCTCTGATACTACCAAATGTCACACCCCAAATTCGGCATAATTAAGTCAACCTGTAATTTAGAGTGTGGCACCGTTCCAAGAGGATACAAAGCCATCTATCACACTTATAAGTAACAATCGCCAAAATATACATACACAACATATACTAATACAAGCCCAAATAATTACATAAGTTTAAACCACCAACACTACAAATTTTCAACCTAGAAAGAAAGCACAACTACAACATCACACTACAATCACCATAGGCTTATATATACAACTATACAAAGCCTTCTATGCAAGGTGAAACATGACAAAACTAACCCTACTTAAGAGTATCAAAATTCTACTTGGAAGCGATCTAAACTTGATCACCTGCAACGGAATAAGGTAAGTGGGATGAGCATCCACTTGCTCAGTAAGTAACTCCATTGTATCTCCACTAGATTGAGCACGAAAAGTACATATTGCATTTCATAAAAATAAAACATTGAAGTTATCATTTCATAGTAATTTAACCACAATCAAGCATCATATATGTGTGGCATATACAACTATAATGGATACATTTTCTCTTATTTTGTTCTATTTAATTCTTATAATCCTTTTCTTTTTCATTTTTCTTCAGCTAAAGAATAGTCTATAGTCACTATTATAACCCGTGACAGGGCTATTATCCACTATTCTTATTTGTGGTAGGGCCATATGTCGGTTAGAACGTAACTCCGGGTATATACTACAATCATTATTATAACTCGTGACAGGCCATTTGTCTACTATTGTATCCCGTGAAAGGGCCGTACCGATATTGTAACATAGTCATTCAATAGCTTTTTTCATTCCTTTACCAGTTTAATGAATCCAATGATACCAAAGATAGCCTAAAACTAACTATTCAAAGGCACATAATTACCAAACAAATTATACATATGCTCATTCCAATTTAATAAAACAAATATATTTTAAAAAGCATTAATAATCATTTAGTATAAAAGTACTTAGTGAAATAAGCTTTTAAAAATAATAGAAATATGAAAAAGCCATTTACCAAGTAACCAAAATATTTGCAAGTTCGAAACCCAAGCTACTTGAACTCCCATTAATCCTTCCTAAACAGTAAAGTCAGAACATAAACCATCTCCTCATAGCCTTAGAAGTATTCCAAAATAATAGTAGCCTTATTAGATTTCTAATAGAGCATGATCTATAGCATAGCAATGTTAGCCACGATAATTTTAGCACTTCAATACTGAATAAAAATGACCATAATTGAAGTTATATTTGTCCTAAAATCACGAGGTTGGCGTCATTAGAAACAAGACTTGATATACTAAAGGTTTCAACAAGACTCGATATACCTTAAACAAGTTGACATTTTTGTGTTTAAACATATTTGATTATTTAACGAGTAACTATATGTGTTCAAACTTAACTATATCTTTCAAGTCAAATTCAAATGAATTTTTATCGAGTTGAATTCGAATCAACTTCAAGTAACTTGAAACAAGTTTTATAGGTAAATTTGAAATTTTAATCTTATCAAGTAGAATATGAGCCAAATTAAAAAATTTTAACAAATGCTAAGTATTATTTGAGTTTAGTTTGATTAACGATGAACCATGCTCAAACAAGTTCTTACGAAATGGAATTTGACTCGAGTATCGAGTTACTTGATTTTATTTTAAGCCCTATGATTGAGGCATTTGCTTTCGACTTTAGCCAACATTTTGCTTTGGTTTTTCGATTTCACTATCATTTTTGTGTGCATATAAATCAAATTATATAATAATAGAAGTTTATCAAAAAAATAGGTTTATAGTAGTCTCCTATAGTTTAGAGTTTAGGTAATAATTATTTGTTATTTTCCTAATTCAATTGAATTTCTTATTTCAATTTGATTTCTTGGTAGTCAAGTTTATTACCTTATAAGTAAAGGGTTTGCTAGATTATGCACTTGAGAAGATTTGAGTTGTGAGTTTAGAGTAGGTAAACTCTAGAATATAGATAAAGGCTATTATATCGTGGGTTTATGCGAGTCTCAATATGAGAGTTCAATGTGTGTTATTTTGTACCTCCTCCCTTTCTCCTTCATATTTTTATATGTGTTAAATAGATTTATATTCAATTACGTGATTATTTGTGCTAACAAGTGGTGATAGAGACCTAGGCTATGGTTCTAGGGTGTTTTGAAGACTAAAGAAAAAGTTGTGTTGGAGTCTTAGGATAGTGAAAATTGAACCACAAGGTTGGCCTTGGGGTACTCATTTCCTAACAATTAGACTGTAAACAATTAATCATAATTGGGACAGATATCTAAAAAGATGGATTCTATCGAGGACAATAATCAAAGAAAATCTTGCCAAGTTGATTGTGAATATTGATTCACAAAATTGAGAATTTTGATACTAGTTGTCTCAATGGAAGAGGTTGATAATTTGAAGAAAAATTGTGCTATGAAGATTATTTATCCAGATACATGGATCGTTGCAAAAATTCAGAAGATGAAGAACAATCACAGAGTCAAATTGACAGTGCCTAATTGCATGAGAGAAAGGCAAAGCCATTGAAAAACATTCTTTTCCGTGTTGTTCTTAGTTAGTGTGTATTGTTTTCATAGAGAGTTTGATTTAGGGGATGTACTATTGGCATATAAATCAAATTCTATGATAATAGAAATTTATTAGAAATAGATTTATAGTAGTTTCATATTTACGGTTTAGAGTTTAGGTAATAGTTATTTGTTAATTTCTTAATTCAATTAAATTTCTTATTCCAATTTTGTTTCTTGGTAGTCAAGTTTATTAGTTTACAAATAGAGAATACTAGATTATTTAGTTGAGCAGAGTTGAGTTGAGAGTATAGAATATGGAAATTCTAGAGTAGAGATAAAGGTTAATATGTTGTGGATTTATGCGAGTCTCAATATAAGAATTCGATGTACGTTATTTTATAGGTCCTGGCGCAGATTCTTCATAAAGCTACTAATCAAATCAAGACTAAAAGTGATATCTAGCCTCGTATAAAGGTCAAATGTTTCAAACTCCCTACTAAACTTTTAAAATAAGTAAGATCAAGATATTCTCCAGTGTCATCCTTTATCTAATGCAATTTTTCTTCATTCGGAATGAAAATTGGCTGTGTTCCATCCATCTTATTTTCTTTAAAAAATATCATATATATATATATATATTTTTTGAAAAATAAAAATACCTCTGTCAGACTGGAAGAGCTCAATCCCAAGAAAATAAGACATTAGTCCTAGATTTGTCATCTCAAACTACTTAATCACGGCCTCCCTGAATTCAGCAATCATCTTCGGATTGTTTCCTATAAAAATCAAGTCATTTACATACAAGCATACAATAATAACCTCACTACGAGTAGAAGATTTAATGTATAAAGTATGCGCACATGGACATTTTAAAAAAACACGAGAAAATAAAATAAGAGTCAATTCTCGTATACCACGTCCTTGGGGCTTGTTTTAAACTATAAAGTCTTCTTCAACCTATACACCTTATTTTCCTTAATCTTTTTTGACAAAACATGAAGGCTATTCTACATAAACTTCCTCTTCATGTACTCCATTTAGAAAAGTAGACTGGACATCTATTTGATAAATTCTTTATTTATTTTTGCGTAGCAAGAGAAATTATCAACGAACTCTAACAAGTCTAGCAATATGTGCAAATATCTCAAAATTATCAATATCATGTTTTAGTTTGTACCATTTTGCCACCAATCTCGTCTTGAATCTCTCTACTCTATTGGGCTCATACTCACTTCACTTCAATGGCCTTTCTACTTGTTAGAAAAGAGAAGTAAGCTCCCATGTATTATTATTTCTCAGTAGCATGAATTTTTTCACTCATTGCTTTCACCCAATGATCATCTCAAATTGTCTCCTCATAAACAACTGGGTCACAATCTGCAAATAAAGAAAAATTCACAATATTTTCATTAGAAAGAGAATTATAAGAAGAAAAACATAATTCTGCAATCTAGCAAGCAACTAGTGCTGATGTCATGGTGATGACCAAATGTCTCAATCTATGAACCCTGAGTAATTATGATGGCTGAAAGACATGATAATCATTATCCCTTCATAATTTAATGTCATCTCTGTAGTCTTCGGTTCCTTCAGAGACCAACCCAAACATATTTTTCATCAAAAGTCACATCTTTGCTAACAATTACTTTTCCTGAAACTGGACTATATAATCTGTAATCGCGAGACTGCTCACTGTAGCCAATAAAAACATATTTTTTACCTTTATCATTAGTTTTTCTGCGTAACTGATAAGGAATATGAAAATAGGTAATGGATCCAAAAGCTCTAAGATAGCCAACAAATGATTTTTTTCCACTCCAAACTTCTTCAAGGGTTTTTTCAAGAAGACTTCTTGTAGGACACATGTTTAATGGATAAATAGCACAAACAACTGCCTTTGCCCAAAAGGGTTTTGGTATATTTTTCAGTCTCAACACACATCTCACTATATCCATAATTTTTTTTTTTCCTTTCAACCACTCCATCTTTGTTGTAGAATGTACTTGACTGTCAATTGATAATTAATACAATTTTCTTCAAGAAAATTATAATAGATGTGTATATTCCTAACCCCTATCAATTCTCAAAATTTTTATCTGAAAATCACTTTGCTTCTCAATAAAAATCTTGAAGTTTTTAAAAGTCTCATAGGTATCAGATTTTTACTTCAAAAAACAAACCTTGGCTTTTTCTGCTACAATCATCATTAGAAGGAACCTCCATAATACACAAGTCTGAAGAATAATCTCCAATGGTCTTTTTGCTCTCCATGATTTTCGTGTTTGAAAAATATCCTATACTTCTTGCATAAAACACAAGCATTACAAACTCTTCCAGGAACGCTGATACCAGGCAACCCAACAACCATTCTTCTACTAGCCAAAAATTTCAAACTACCAAAATTTAAATGTCCAAACTACAAAAACTGCAACTAATTATTGTTATCGATCACAGTACTTAAACAAAAAAAATTCCACTATTCAAATTCATGTTAAAATAAGTGTCATTACTTTTGCAATTATACCAATTTTGTTATAAAAAATAGTACACATGCTATGCCTGATATGAATATCATAATTTTTTCTAATAACTGACTCATACTCAACAAATTATGACTCAATCCTGGAATACAAAAGACATCATATATAAAAATGCTCGATCCAATTTTTAGGCTAATAGGAATTTTTCCTTTACAAAAACATGCAATGTAGTATTATTGTCAAATCTTACTTCACCGCAGACTGATATATCAAGCTCAAAAAATAATTATTTTTTACCACATATGTGATTACTACAGTCAGTATCTGATAATAATTTATTT
Source organism: Cinchona pubescens (assembly GCA_025175665.1). NCBI lineage: Eukaryota > Viridiplantae > Streptophyta > Magnoliopsida > Gentianales > Rubiaceae > Cinchona > Cinchona pubescens. Next base: position 4,444,026 of record JANKKI010000064.1, read on the forward strand.
TTGTCAATAAGGTCCACAACATTACAAGCCAAAAACAGAGTCTCCACGTTTTGATTATTATTCTGAGTCTAATTGTCAACAACGTTAGTATGAAAATTCCTACTAAATTGTTTATCGGATCTGCATTCAAATTTTCTATGCCCAAATTTTTATAACTATAACATTGAATTCTTTCCTGGGTCTAGAGGTATAGATTGAAATTATTTTCACCACCAAAAATTATTACCTCTGCCAAAATTATTATCTCTACCTCTACTAGGACCACCTCTAAAATTAAAATTGTTACCTTTACTGCATTTGGGACTCTATCTACCTCTATCTCTGTTATTGTTGTAATTGCAACCTTTGTTGTTGTAGGCCTGATTTGTTTGATTGGATTCTCCTAGCTCTCGATACCACTTTGATGGACCCAAATCAAATTAATAATCAAAAAACAAGAAAAACAATGGAGAGAATTGGGTAAAGGAACTTTTTTTATTTTTGCAAATTAAGCTATGGTACTATTACTCAATAATGAAACAGGGATGACGGCTACTAGCATTTAACAAAACAGAGGCCCACCAATGCACAAAGCCTTATATGGCTTATTGAAATCAGTAATACTACTTTAAGAGAAATTATCCCATGTGACTCAAACCAAAACTGACAAATGACTACTAGCTCCACTAACCAATTAATAACTAGCATGTGGCCACGTCAATAACTCTAATAAAATAATTAAGTAATATAGATTGGCTTATTATTTTTCTACAATCGATATTGATTTATGGAATAGTCGAAGATCTAATACAGGGAGTTGACCTGAGTTTTCAGTTGATCCAAACGAGACCAAAACTTAATGCTAGAAAGTGAGTAGCTTAAACTAGTATTTTCAAACTCAGACCAGACCAGTCGGTTCGACTAGTCAAACTACGAACTGGCACTGGCTTTGGTTCAAGTGCATGTAAAATTTGAAAAGACTAAAGAATCGGTCAAACTCGGTCAAACCCTAGGAATTGGTAAAAACTAGTTGACCCAGGGGTTTTCTTTTATCTTTATTGAAGACACCATAATCATCTCACAATTAAAATTTTTCTCACCTTAGCCAAAATTTCAAAGAACAAAGAGGATTTCTAAACACCAAATCAGAACGAAATTATTCTATCAAAAATAGGAAAACTATCAATCAAATTCCAACAGCCATTTCAAGCATCAATTTCTGAATCCAGATTTTTGGGAGTGAAGAAAGGAATGTAGTGGTGGTGACAAGGGGGAAGGGAACGGAGAAGGGATCAGGAGAGAGAGAGGGACGTTTTGGAGGCAGAAAGGGGAAGGAATAGTTGGAAGGAAATGGGGATGGTAGTGGTGGTGGTGGTAGTGGTGGGGGTGATGGCAGCGACGGAGGCAATGGATAGGTAGGGAAAGGGAAGGGAAAGGGTGAGATAGTGTGATGGTGGCAACAAAGAGAATGAGGATAAGGCTGAAATGGTGGTAGTAGTGGTAGTGACAACGTGACGAAGGAGGAAAATGGATAATGTGGGTTGAAAAAGAGGTTCTTGGTGTTTTTAGTAGGAGTATGGGAGGGGATCTTGAATGGGTAAAAAATAAAGAGCCAAGGAGACTAGTAGGGTTAGAGGAGAGTAGCGACAAAATATTCTTGTTTGAAAGCAACAAAAAAATAAGAGTAAAAAAATAAGTGGGGTGATTTGAACTCATGGTTGGGAAAATTTTAAAAGAACTCCATTTCTCAAACCATCCAACCACGGGCATATTTTGATTTTAAATTTATATTAAGTTAATATTTAATAATAAAAAATAAAGTATGACATAGAGAGTTAGATCGGTTGAATTGCGAACCAGAGAGTTGCCTAGTTTGTACTTCAATTTAAAAACATTGCCTTAAACTAAGATCTCAATGGGTCCACCTAGAGAAAGGGGTGTATCATTGGGGGGGTTGGGAAGGGGAAACCGTCCTCCAAGATATTTAAAATTATATTTTTCTCTCTTTAAAATTCTTTAAATTATTATTATACTATTATAAGAATTAGACTTTACCCTTACAAAATTTCAGAAAGTATAAAAAGTTGTTCCCTATGTATGTATTTATATAGTGTTATTGCTCAAAAGTTTCGGAAATATATTATTTTTCTTGATATTTTTTAAAAATTTCAATAGTATCCTTAAAAAAAATTAGACTTTACCACATAAAATTTTACAAAAAGCATAAAACTATCTCTTCAAGGACATGCATATATAAGATTTTTGCCCTTGAAAGTTCAACTCCTAGGTCCACCTATTCTTGGAGAGCAAGAACGGATCATCGCCAAGTAGGACGGGGTCAACCATTACCAAGATTTTTAAAATTATGTTTTTCTCCTCTTAAAATTTTTTAAATTATTATTACACTATCCAAAAATTTTAGAGAATATAGAAAATACCATACATATGTATTTATATAGTCTTATTCACTAACAGTTTTGAAAATTTATTATTTTTCTTGATAGTTTCAAAATTTCAATAACATCCTTAAAAAAATTTGAGTTTATTTACTAAAATTTTGTGAAAATCATAAACTATCTTCCCAAAAATATGTATATGTTGTTTTTTCTCCTCAAAGGTCAGATCCTTGGTCCACCTTTGTTGGAGAGATTTGATATCCTTATAACCATATTTCCTCCTTGCTAGTTGTAGGTATGTTTTGATGGACTTAAATCCTCTGTTCATGTGACTTCTCCAATCTTGCATATGGTTAAAGTTGGTTACATATAGTCAATAGTTATTTCTTTTATCCATTATCAAGTTAACAATTTGTTGTATCATAATTTATCTTCCAATAAAAAGATGCCACATGACACGGCTTATCTAGACACGAAGTATTTGATCTTGTTCATTCAACAACCCTGAGTCTTCTAACTAGGTCCAATATTTCCACAAATCCTGTAAGCCCATTGGAACTCCTATAAATATAGTATGATTTGCATAATATATAACATTAGAACTCTCTCTATATTTTAGGTGCGCTTCTAACTCCCCGATTTTAGATTTTACTTACTCAAGTATCGAAATATTTTTTAGGACGCACATTTTTTAGGTATTCTATAGTAGTCACTTTGAGTCGTGACCCATACAAAATTTACTAGAATCGGTTTAGTACCGCTTGTGGGAAAAGTACAAAAAGCCACTAAGAAATCCTCTTTGCATAATTCTGAAAAATGACATCATCAAGACAATCGTAGGCACTAGTAGAACACCTCAAGACAAAGGTGTTTCACTCTTCTGAGTCAATTCCATCAGTCAAATAACTTACTCCTTTTATCAGAGAAGCTAGACCCTCCAATACCTAAGATATCCAGCCTCTTTATAACTCGAATCAACACGAACATTACAAACCAGGACATCTTCCTCACGTTGATCCCAGAAGCCAATGTATTGCTGAATTGGAATTACAAGTCAATACATTGATGAGGTTAATCATTCGCAGAATAACGCAAAAGAAGTATAGAACCTTAAGGAATCCTGATGTTGGAGAGGCGCCGAGCAAGAACCACATAAAGCTTCCAAAGTACTTGCATGAGTCTGATCACCAAACTGCTTCATTTTCTTTTTCTCTTCTCCTCTTCTTGCACAAAAAACTCAGTAAGGAAAATTATCAAATCATGCTCAAAAAGGTGGAGGAACTTCATAAACAAGTAATGGATTTAACTACCCGTTCTGATAAGAAATATTATAAGTATTTTAGGCCCTTTACAGAGGAAAATATGACTGAAGCACTCTCTGAATCAAGGTGTGTCTTCCAACCCCCAGTCTTGAATAAATACAATGGTATCACTAATCTGCTAAGCACCTGACCACCAATCAATCTAAGATATTGCTTCAAGGAGTTACGGATGTTTTGTGTAGAGGGTTCCCTGGCACCCTCAAGGGGCTTGCTTGGGAATGGTTCAAGAAGTTCACCCTAGAAGATTTTCGCAGCTTTAAACAATTAGGAGATAAATTCTTGGAGAAATTGGGTACACAAATGAGAATGTGAATGACTGTAACTTACTTGTTAGTAATCAAATAAAAGCAAAGAGAGCCCCTGAAAGTGTACTTGAAATGCTTCAAGGTAGGAACTTTGCACATGGAAGAAGCCTCCAAACAAATCCAAATGGTACCTTTGCAAGTTGGAGTTTTCCCAAGAGAATTCTGTTATTATGTTATAAATTTATAATAGGTAAGGGATGTCTATTATTTTGACAAATTTTACTGTTTGTTTGATAATTTGACCAAATGTTGAAAGAGATACAAATAATGTAACCCTTATTAGTTTGGAAAGTGTGTAGTAGATCCAAGTTCTTTGCTAGATTTTGAATTGTAATTTTCTTTCTTGTAGACTATGTATTGTTAGTGAAGAACAGTTGAAAATTGACTTGTCCGAAAAGCTTCCATGAGCTAACTAACAAAATGAACGACAAAGATTAACTAGACTGCCTACTAACTGACGATATAATGTAGGTTCTGAGAGAGGAGGCCTATCACGAGGAGTGAAGCGAGCATTAGTCTCGATAGAAATGGAAATAATTATACTATTAGTTAAGCTAGCTCGAGCAAGAGGATCCGAGATATACCTGACTTGAGTAAGAAAATATCCATCAGAACTAGAAGAGACCTAAAGACCAAAAAAATAACTGAGAAAACCCAAATCCTTCGTCTCAAAATATTGATGAAGACGATGTTTTGACATAGTAATACCATCAAGATCATCCCCAGTAATGATCATAACATCTATATAAAGCAAAAGGAGAATAGTACTACTATCAGATATTACTCAATGAAAGGGAGCCAAGTCATAAGGAATAGAGGTAAATCCAAGCTGCAAGATAGTGGAACTAAACTTAGAAAACTAAGTGCGAGGGGCTTATTTGAAACCATAGAGAGTCCAATGAAGTTTACAGACCTAACCTACTGGATGATCATAACCAGGAGTGGTTTCATGTAGACATCTTTAGGAAGATCATCATTAAGGAACACAATCTTAACATCCATTTGAAAAAGTTGCCAATGACGAATAGCAGCAAAGCAAGTAAACTAGGACAGAAGTAAGACCGATAATAGGAGCAAAGGTTTCTTCATAATCATTGCCATGTTCTTGAGAAAAACTTTTGGCAACTAAGCGATCCTTTATTACTCAATTCTGCCATCTGAGTGGGTTTTAATCTTGTAGGCCCATTTATAGCCAACAACAGATTTTCCAAGAGGTAGGTTCACGAGGTCCCAAGTATGCATTTTATCAAGGGCTTGCAATTCATCTTTCATAGCTTTTTGCCATATAGGGTTAGAACTTGGCTTTCAATAAGAAGTGGGTTCTTCTAAAGATAAGATAGTAGAAAACAATGAAAATCACAAAGACAGGTAGGAATTTCTCTTACACAATTAGACACGTAGAACAAGTAGAGATGGAGGAACTGGTAGAGATGAAGAAGGCAATTCTAGATAGACTACAGGAGCAGGATCCCTAACTGGAGCACGATCTTGGGTCAGTTCATCAATTGGGCCATCATGAGAAGATTCTACAATAGGCTCATTAGGAAAAAGATCACTAGATGGAATAGTAAAAAGAATTGGAGACGAATTAAAAGGGAGATGAAATTTGGACATGGAAGTGAACATTTTATGTTCTAGAAGACAACATGACAAGATATACTAAATCTTTTAAACTGCGGATTCCAACACTGATACCATTTATGTTCAATCCCATATCCAAGGAAACAACACAAATGTGCACAAGGTTCCAATTTATGGTGCTTGTGTGGTTGGAGTAGATTGAAAAAGACACTTGGTTCATTGATGACAAAAGAAGGAACCCGATTAATGGTATAGACACCAATAAGTGCTACTTTACCGCAGAATCGTTCAGAGCAAGAAAAAGAGATGAGGAGTGCACGAATAGTGTCAAGAATGTGTTTGTGTTTGCATTCAGGACGACCATTTTGTGAAGAAGTGCTTGGACATGATCTAAGTACCATAGTGCCATTTTGGTAAAGAAATTCTAGAATTCTTTATATTTCATGGCATTATTAGTAAAAAGCACCTTGATAGCACTAGAAAATTGAGTTTTGATCATATTGGCAAACTCATGATAAATTTTAGACAAGTCAGATTTACGATGCATCAAATAAATCCAAGTATATCGAGAAAAGTGATGAATAAAAATAACAAAGTATTGTGAACCACGCATTGTGGGTATAATAGGGAAAGGTCCCCAAATATCTGAGGAACAAGATCAAACGGTGCACTAGAAACATAATCACTTTTATTGAAAGATAAAGCATACTGTTTTGCAAAGTTGACGTGAAGCACAATTAAAATGAGTATCTTTATTAGAACCTAAATGGCCTTTAGAAACTAAAATTTTTAATCGACTAACAGAGATATGACCAAGGCATGAATGCCATAAATTAATGGAGGAAGGGGAAGTAGTGGAAAGTGATGACAAAAATAAGTGAGACGGAAGGCGAAGAGAAAGAAGGCCAACTGTACGCCTGGTCCCAAGGATCTGCCTTGTCCAGGAATCCTTCACAGAGTAACCAAAAGGTGTGAACAATTGATATAGCCTAACTCACACAATTGACCAACCGATACAAGATTAAGCACGAGTTTGGGAATGAGAAAAGTATAAAGAATGGAAACTGTTGATGTAGATATGTTGCCTATATGACTAACATGCATAGTGGAATCATTAGCTGTATGAATTGATGGTGTAGAAAAATTTTCATACTTAAGACTAAAAATGCTAGGATTAGAGGTCATGTGGTTGCTACAAGCAGAATCAAAATACCAAGAAGAATTGTACCTAGAGTGACAGAAAGAGCAGTAGATGGAGATGAGTTAAGCAGAACTCGGTTAAGTATTGATTCTATATCACTGAGAGGAACATTGGAAGATGAAGATACAGGACCTTGACAAGATAATAGAGAAACATCATCAACATCAGTAGTAGCAGCAGCAGCACGATGTGGGCCAGACTTACTTGGGACATATCCTGGTTGTTCTGAGGATCTGTGTGAATTCTTGGGATATTGGGCAGGAAAATGGCAAGGCCCATTCATTTGACAAATGCAGTAGATACGAATAGGATATTCTAAAACAACGTGACTAAGTTCATGACAATAGCAATGTTCCTGTGGTTGAGATGATCTTTGAGGGATCCTTGTAGCCAAAGCAGTGTGAGTAATATTGTGACCAGAATTAGGACCTAAAACCTTAAGAGAGTGAAGAGGAGTTTCCTAAAAAAAACCTCCTGAAAAGCAAATTCAAGTGTAGGTAATGGATGTCGATGAAGAAATGATGCACGGGATAATGCAATAGGTTCAAAATCATTGTGTAGAGCCATAAGAAATTGCATCAAACGCTGTTGATCTTGAAGAGTGAAGTGTTTTGCTGCATCTCGAGGAGTCTCAAATTGAGAGTCTGAAAGTGCCTACTGATCCCATAAATTACTAATATGAGTAATGAAAGAGTGAATAGATTTGTGTGATTCTTGTTTCACACTATAAAAAGTAGTAAGAAACTGATACTAATTAGCAAGGTCCTTACTGGTGTATCGACGGGCGACAAAATCCCACAAATTTTTGGCAGAATTGAAATGTCCAAATTTCTGAAGTATGGAGGGGATGGAAGCATTACGGATCCAAGTAATGATTTGGTGGTTCTTACTATCCCAATATTTAAAGAGATCAGCAAATTTTACAGATGACTCTTTATTAGTTTGAGTTGGACCAACAATAGAACCTTCAACAATTCGTCATAATTTGTGACCTTTAAGGAAACTTTTCAGTTCTTGAGCCCACAAAATATAGTTAGATATATCTAGATCATCCAAAATAGCGAAAATAGGATGGGAAATATCCGATTGTGCCATGAAAGTATCAAAATAAGCAATAAACCAAAAACCGAATAATGAACCAGGAAACTTTGGAAGGGAAGTCTATTGTTGGAGTAGAACCAGGGAAAACCGTGATCTCATAAGTAAAGTCATGTTCCCACCGCAACTAATAGAAAAAAACAACTACTAGACTAGACTAATAGTTGAGTGCTCCAACCCAAAACCTCATAAGAAAGGAAATGGTTCACGCCGTAGCCCACATTCTCTCCAATCTCTGTCGAATGACTCTTGTTATGATCTTCTACACCCTAGGTCTTCCCGTTCCGTCGTCTGGTTTATGTTCTTCATGTTTGAGTCTGAGTGGCGGCATGCCATCTTCTAAAAAAGAGGAATAGAACCTATAATAAATTCAACTCTCGGATTCGAGCTTCCCAAGCTCTATGCTGTTGGGAAATTCTACAAGGTCTTACCGCCTTCTTGATTGACTATATTTGATCCAGTCTTTGGAGTACTTTTATGAGGTACAAACGGGAAAATTTATCCTAGAAGTGGAAGAACTGATGAAACTGCGTGAACCGGGCTTTTCCAAAGAATTACTGCGGCTTTCCTACTCCCTTTAATTATTATATACAAAAAGGTCAGAAAATTGAGTCCACAGTTGAATTTAGAAGGCCAAACATAGCAGGGTACTAGGTCAAACCGGAGCAGAACCAGAATAAAACAAACCAAACTGGTACAAAGAAGAGGTAAAATATTGAACGGGACTGAACCACTAATGAGAACCAAATCTAGACACATGGCAATCTGGTGATATGGCAAGCTGATGTGGTAGAAAATGAATCAAACTGGTGACGAGGCAAACATGTGGCTACTAATGTGGTAGAGTGGTGAACACTATCTGCTGACATGGCGATGACTTGTTTGATGATGCGTCTGTTGATGTATCTGATGACATGTCTGCTGACATGGCAATAATGTGGCTGTTGACTGGTGGAAAGCGTGTTCTCTTTTGATCCATGAATCATGTGTTTGGAATTTTCAAAGAAGGCATGTTTTAGAAACACGCCTTTCCCTTCTTCAACCTCTAGAAGGCAGACCCAACTAACAGTCGAGTTAGTAAACGAGTCTAGAGTGCGTGCGGGCTCGTGTGTAACTTTCTAGCCATCGAAAAACTCTAAGATTGTTTGTAGGAGGCTTGATAATGATCTGGATGCTTTTTTTTGGAACGTGGGAGTGATTAGAAATCGATGCAATGACTTAAGAAACCTAGGAAACAAAGGTTGAAATATAGAACTCGGTCATGGAAGAAAACTATTAGAGATTGACTGGAAAACAGGAAGGCTCAGGGCTCAAATTGGGGCTTTGATACCGTGATAACTAATAGACAAGAAGTGTGAAATAATTATCAAACTTGTATGTTCACAATTGATACAATACAAACACTTAAATAGTCTAGGATACAAGATAACTTAAGTAAAATCTTGCTAATCAAGCCCATGATTAGGGAGCGTAATATACATCTTAGTTAATATATACAACAAAATATACACTTAAAATATATAACTGACATTATATATGTTAACAGTTAGTACATTGCCTCAAAATTTGTCTATGTTCAAATTTTTGGTTTCTCTTATTTTCATTACTTACAATTTCAGAAAGCACTTGTCCCATATTAAAACTTGAATTAGTTGAGAGTCAAAACTATGCATGTTTAGTGATTTGGGAAATTTCTTACATCACACCTGTACTTGACATAGTGTTGTGCATGGGAATTTTTTGACTTTTGCTTCTCATATGATTTTTCTTTTATTACTTTAAGTCAATAGAATAGTTCCATATCCCCCTTATAGAACTAGTTTCTTTACTTGCTTTTCTCCCAAAATTAAACCAAGTGTTTGCTAACTCTTTGAGAGTTGTTAACTATATATAGCTGTCTAAGGGTTCACTTTACAATCATCAAAATACTCTTTGTTTCTGCTTTCTCTTTGTTTTGGTATGGAGTAGTCCTGTAGTAGGTTTGAGCTAAACCTTACTTACGAGTGCACTCGAATGAAACTACTATTGTATCTTGAAAAGTGACTGTTCTATGTTCCCGTTTTTACTGTTGGATACCATACCATGAGAAGTGAAAAATTAACCACCCAGTGATTCCATTTTCACTAGTGAACACAATCGTTAGTGTTGCGAAATCACTTTCAAGAAAAGTAATTATATACTTTGACTTTGTTTCTACTGTAGTGTTTGTTTATTTACAGCGATAAGTTAGACTATATATTCCAACATCTATATGTTGGAATTTTGTAGATATTGGGTACGCTCATTCAGGGTGTTTATTCGACCGATATTCAAAATTTTAACTTATTTGATTTTCTAGTTGAAACTTTCAAAGTCAAAGTCAAAGTTGAGTCTTATAAATTTAAAGTCAATTAAAGTCGAATCGTTTAAATTTGATTTATTCAGTTAGTAAGTCGTATATATTGAAGAAAACCCACTTTGATTCCATATTTTAATTCGAAAATTTAGTGCATAAGTTTATATATTCTACAAATTCAATATTATAATTCCAAAATTTAGAACATCATTCGACAAATTCAAAATATGATGTACTAGAAATAAAAATTAGTTCAGATATTATAAGTTACTAACTAATAAAAACAAAATACATTTAATCAGTTATTGAAATAAAAGTATTACATTAATAAATTGTGCACTTATATTAATTAATGTATAAGTATATAAATTGTGCATAATGTGAAGTATTACATTAATAACTTCACTTGACAATAAAGTGCATATTAAATAGTAATACACTTTCTCTATGACCTATTAATTATGGGTTTGAGTCGCTAAGGCGTAGTGGGAGAGTTGATTTTTTTAAAAAAAAAAAATTAATTACTTCACCAATTATAAAAAGAATAGATATTTAATTATTAAGAATTAAAAATATTATGGTTAAAATAATATGTACAGAAATACATTAATATTATATTACAATATAAGGCTAAAATATTAAAAATTATAATTGTTTGACTTAGTTGATTGACAATCAATTTGATTTGGAATTTGAAGTCAAAGTCGAGTCGAGAAGATAATTACTTAATAGACATTAAACTGAAAGTCTAACAAGTTAAATCAATTTTTTTTGTCGATTTGACTGATTTCTGAATACCTACTCATAATCAGTTGCTCTAGAAGGCCAACATCAAGGAGACTATATTGACCAGAGCAAAGAAAAGAAAACTCGATTGAGTGTCTAACTTCAGAAAAATTAAAGCATATTTATGAGAAATAATTAAATTATCTTGTAGGTCAATAAGCAAATGCACCAATCTACTGTGAATAGGCTAATTAATGGCCAAAGAAGCGATAACAAAAACTCTTGGAAACCAAATACAGGCAAAGAAAAAAAAAAAAAGAGTAATGTGTTTTTCAATTACAAAAGAAAAGGAAAATTTTAGTATCATGTAATAAAACCATTCTATTGTACTTTGAGCAGGGTTGGCAATTTCTTACACGATTCGATAATACGAAAGAAAACTAATGTGTTATGAAACCTGATGACTCGAAATTCATCAAGTTATTATTGGGTTAACTTGTTTATAACACGAAATTAAAGGGGTGGTTTGGATTGACCCATGAGTTGAACATGATAACCTGGTAAGTTATTAAATAAACAGATTTTGCTAAAGTGTTATTTCGATTAATAGTTTAATATAACATAGTTTAAGATTGTAAATAATAGATTTAATATAAAATTATTAAATCAAACATACGAAGTATTTTAAATATTATCTAAAAATTTTCAATAATTTAAATTATTTATCCTAAATTGCTATGAGAATAAGCTTAGTATGAATAATTATTTAAGTTATTAAGAATTAAATTATGAGATTTTAATTCAAATAGGTTGCCAGTTATTTAACTTGTTAAATAAGTTGATACATTTCTGTTAGGAATAAATGCGTTAGACACGAACATGAGACGATAAGAAACAAGGTTTATATGACACGACACGACATGATAAATAACGGGTAATACTTAACACAATACGATAATGGCATGCAACCCGACTCATTGTCGCCCCTAATTTTGAATATTTATACGATTCAATATTAGATAATATACACTCAAAGAATAATAAGATGTTTCTATTACAGTAGAATTCTCCAAAAGTAAAATATTGAGAAAAAAAAAATCCAATTCCAGGAAAAGATTTATGTAACTTATGATTTGACTATTTCCCTTGAAGTCACAGGAAAATTATTCACTCGCAAGTTTGAACATTCACAATATTAGATACCTATTGGTGGACCGTTTCTTTTTGATTTGCTTGGTTTTGCCATATTTGGACTCGACCCATATTTTGAAATTGTTATTCATATTGAATTTGATCGATGTAACCATTTTTTGACATTAATATTGTTTTCATATTGGATTTTGCCCATCTTCTGATGTTATTACTCCAAAGTTTCAATTGGACTAGATCCAAGAATTTATTGTACTCTGTATCTGAGATTATTTTTAAGAATGGACTTGATTACTTGACCCAACACTGACTTGAGAATCTTGACATTCAAAACATGCTGGGAGAAAGATCTGACTGGCATGCATCCTCCCAACCTTGACTATTAACAAGTTCCAGGCTACCAACATACAGTGGGCTAAAAGAATTGCTACGGTGTTTTGGATCAACAAGCCTTTACAGCTACGATAAGATTATGATTGGACAATTCTTATTGGATTACAACATGATTAATTCATCAACTTCCCATATGTAGGAAACGAATGCAAAGAGTTTTAGATCAGATCGGAACCTATTTGACAAATTCTTGGATAGACAAAGATCTATATATTATTAGAATATTTTTCTACACTTGTTAAGCTTGAGTCTGTTGTTCTTGCAACACTTCACTTGATGTAGCGTTGCTTGATGCTTAGAGGTGACATAGGAGACCGACATTCTATCTATATCCGGGATTCGAGATCCGTTCTTACTGCACAACCTGACCTCGAAGGAATTTGAAGATAATGACCTACGGCTTTTAATCAACTCACCTTGAGTGAGTTAGCCACAATACGGGTCTAAATATTTTATTTGTGTGTAAAGTCAAAAGTTCGAATTCCCGTATTGCACTATTATAGATAAAAGTTAGGTCTCTTATTCCTTGACCCCATTGAACCTTTCCCTTCTCCTTAGTTATAAATTTAATTAGATAGGTGTAGAATAAACTGTTGCCGTTAAAAAAAAAAAACCTAAGGTCTTAATTATTAAAGTTTAATATTCATTTTAGTTCAGATCAAATGGGTCGAACTTATAAAATCCGTAGTACACGCAGTAAAGGTTTGGAGTGAATGGAATTCACAGTCGCATGAAATTTACCCAAATTCATATTTGGTTTTGAATATATGAATTACATATGAACGGAGAAAAGAAAACTTTAATCTAAATAAGAAACAAAATTTAATGTTCTAAATTATTTGTTAACCAAGTCACATGATATTATGGAACGGTGAGAATATAATGATCTCAAGGATGTTTGTGTTATATTTTAAAATAATTATTCCCAATAATTATTTCTTCTTCTCTCATGAGTTGTAGCCTGGATTCAATGACACGTGTTTGTTACCAGTAAAATATTACATAATTAAGCAACAGACGGAGACGCACCAATACAAGCAAATTATCGAAGTTCCCATATGGCTGCAAATGTTACCATATTGTCGTAATAACATGGCTTCTATTTTTTCCGGGGTTAAATCCAGAAAATCTTCCGAACTTATACCCAACCGTAATTTGTCCGTTTAATTTATTTAATAAATACTTAATTCACTTCCTTCATATTTTAAGAAAAATTTATTCTTACTATTTTAATGATTTTGTTTTTCTTTTTTCTCTTCTTACTAATTTATTTCTTTTCTCTCTCATATTTTTCCTTTGATTTTTTTCTTTTTCCCATTATTTCTTGTTACTTTTAACTATTATACTACTAGTAACTGATTAATTAGAAGCTCTACATTTTTTTTTATATTTGTCTAAATAATTTATAGAATAATAAACTTTTTAATATACAAGTATAATATATTTTAAGTTAGTATAATATAGAGTTTGTGAGTAATTACTAATACTATAACTAACAAATAAACAAACTACAAAAAATAAATGAATGAGTCAAACTATTAAAATATTTCTAAGTGTGCAACAAATTTTTTTTTTTTTTTTTGTGCTAGATCATTGGCGTATCATAGTTTCGTTGAGTCTATTGTAAGTTTGTAACTCTTAAAAGCCTTATATTAGGCGGCTATAATATTTTCTTGTAATATTTTTTCGCTGTTGCACTAGCAATATATGGTTGTACATGATTTTTCATTCTACAGTTTTATTTGTATATTAAAAAAATTTAATTCCTTTGGCTAAACATTTTTATTGTAGTTTGTTTATTTGTTAATTTTGTTAGTAATAGTTAATCACAAATATTAAATAAGATGTATTACTCGTATTAAAGTATGATTAATCTACAAATTAAATTATTTAGATACATATGAAAAGTTAGAATTCAATTATTCAATCATTAAAAGTAATACTATAATTATTTAGTTAGTAGCAAGAGAAAATGGTGAAAATAAAAAGAAAACAAGAGATAGAAGGAAAAAAAAAGAAAAACATTAATAATTAAAATAATGAGGCAATTTTGCTTGAAAACATAAAAGAGAGGTTAAATACTTATTAAATAAGTTGAGGGGGCAAACTACAACTGGGTTGTAAGTTCAAGAGCTTTTTACATTTAGCCCTTTCCCCCCTCCCCAAACAAAAAAAAAAAAAAATGTGGCTTCTATGAAATGTTAGTAACGTGTCTTAATCTACATGGAAATTTTTTTTGGGTAAAAAATAATATTAGTCCTTTGGCCCATTGATATTTTTGGTCCCCAAAATTTCACAAAAGACAGATCACGTCCTTTATATTTCAAGTCTCTATTCAATTAAGACAATTAACATAAGAATATCATAATTTTCAATTTCTATGTCTTTCTCCTAATAAACATTTCATTCCTTATCTGATAGATCCTAAAAAATTATCCTCCATCTTTATTCTTTCTTGGCTAAACCAATAATAAAATTGCTCTTTCTCTTAAAGTTTAACAAAAAATTTATGCTATTTTTCTAGCACTTGTCCTAATACAGTAGAAATTTAAAAGATGAGAAAAGTAATTTATTTATTATGAAATTTTAGAAATAAAAAATATCAACGGACCAAATTTTAAAAACTAAAAGTGTTTTTTACTTTTCTTTTGACAAACTACGCCAACTACTCTTGTTTGCCTCGAACTTTCTCAGTGCAAAATAATGTAGTTGCATTAAATTGTTACACCCTTTCATTAATTTTGCACTTAGAGGCGTAAATGAACGTATGTGCATGCTTCTCCGAGGCTACGACCCCCAACTAGTCCTGTTTGACTCGAAATTTCTCCATATAAAATAATTTTAATTGCATTAAATTGTTTCACCCTTTTATTAATTGTGTATCGTTCACCTGTTAATTAAATTGTGGTTGGTAATCGAATAGATTAAACTATAATATTGTAGCTTCTTAATTTTGAGCCACGTACCATATTATAAATCGCTTGAGAAAAGTAAGATTTCAATAACGTGGGAGATCAACAAGTACGGAAAACGAAGTATCGCATCTTGTACGACAATTAAAGATTAAAGTTCGTGTTCTTCAATATCCTTGCAATCGAGATCAAACTTCAAGCAGTCTTGCTATTCGAAGTGTTGATGTGCTTGGGTCGTTATAGAACTTGACTTATTCTTGGTGTAGAAGATGCGGCGCCTTATTGTTGTAAAAAAAAAGTATATAATTAAAGAAACATTTTATATAGGCAATTATTACACTAAAATCTTTTCCTAATGTATGGACCCGTTTGAAGTTTTTTTTTTTTTTTTTTTCTTTTTATATTTTAAAAATATTTCAAATCACAAGATTACACTTATTCTGAAGCCTAACCGTAGGAATTAAACTAAGATTTGTGAATTAGGCCCATTGTCTAAAGTCTTATCCCTATATGTTTTATTATTTGTGGGCCTAAATCCAAATAGTTTTATTTATGCGGTCTTGGGTTAATTTTTCATACTACACTCCCACTATATAAATTGGTTGTATTGTTGCTGCGCCGTCCAGAGCCTTTAAAATTAATTTGCGTGTGATTAATAAAAAGTCTTCTCCCTATTTATTTATTTTTTCCGCCGCTATTGTTCCTATTCTTCTTCTTGGCTTTAGTTTTATTTAAATTACTAGCTTTGATCGCTTGTTATTCTTTTCTTGTGGGTTAATTTATTTGGAATTTTAAATTCTACAAATTGGTATCAAAACTTTGTGTGATCCTGGATAAATAAATAAATAAATAAAATATTCCATGAATAGTTCATACATCTTGTAAGATTGTCCCGTTTATTTCTTTGATGTCAAAAATTATTTTGACGTCTGGCAAAGCTAGATGCAAAATTTCTTTGTTTGTATTGGAGTTTGGCCTATTGTTAATCAAGAATTCGATGAATCCCAAGAAGGCGCACAGTTGATAGCCGAAGAAATTAAGGAATTGGAGAAAAATAGACAATTGGATTGCAAGGCACGCAACTACCTCAATACCGATGTCCAGTTGCATGTATTCAATAAATTTATGAATGCAAAAACTACACAAAAACTACAAAAGAGGCCTGGACAATTTTGGTGAATTCAAATCCTGGTACCGCTGACGTAAGAAAAATCAAATTGCAAGAACTCAAGAGACAATATGAGGTGGCTCAGATGAAACCAATCGATCCAGTTAAAGATTTTATTGATAAGATTAGTTGTCTTGCCAATGATATGAGAACTAATGGTGACATTTTTGAAGAAGTTAAAGTTGTCGAAAAAATTTCATGATCATTGAATACAAAATTTCACACAAAAAAGATGGTTCTTGAGGCGACCAAAGACCTAAATACTCTAAAACTCGATGTACTAGAGGGTGAATTAGTGACATATGAGATATCTCTGAATCAATAGACAGTTGATACGGTTGAGGAGGCGTTGCAAGCCAAGATAGATCAACTGAAACAAAAGGAGGAAACGGTGAATTTGGCTGAAGCAAATCAAAGAGGTCAAATTATTTCAAAGGTAGAGGACATGGCGGCAAAGGCAATTTTCAAGGTCGTGGAATTACTAGAAAAGAAATAATAATGGTAATTTTAGGAGGGATCGACAGAATAATCAGCCGAATAAAAATTTTCAAAGAGTTGATAGATCTAAAATTAAATGTTATTATTGTTGGCAAAACTGAATATTATCAAAATGAATGTTGGCATAATAAAAATCGTGATGAAGAAGTGCATGCCAATGTGACTAAAAATAATGGTGATAAACAAGAAATTGTTTTGTTTTCCAGTTCCGGTCCGAAGAAATAAAAAGAATGAATGTTTTATTGATTCTGGCTGTAGTAATCACATGTGTGAAAAAAATGAATTATTTTCTGATCTGGATGATCTTTTAGATCCTATGTGAAATTTGCAAATAATGAAAAAGTATCTATTTTAGGAAAGGGAAAATTAGTATTACTCTAAATGATGGGTCTTTCAATTTTATATCTGATGTGTTTTATGTGCCAAATTTATTTCATAACCTTTGTTGAGTTTGAGGCAATTATCCAAAACGGGATATGATTTGAGATTTAAACATGGTGTTGGTACTATCACTGATGATATATTAGGACTAATTGTTAAGGTAAATATGAACCGTAGTAGTTTGTGGCATTTTTCTCTAAACTGCGCTGATTTACCTTGTTTTAGTTCTATGATTTTTTGTAATACCCTACTTCTTTGATCATTTCACACATTTTTCTACTTGATCTTATCCTTTTAAATACTCATTATTATCCATTTCAAATATTAAATAATCGTTTTTTCCTTTTTAAATATTTTCTAAAATTTTTGGGTCAAAGTATAATTTTTAAGACTTGAGGGACCAAAGTGTAAATTTTAAAAGTTGATTAAAACTTCATAACGAAGAATCATATCGTAGAAGCATTATATTATCTTGTTCTTATCCTAAGCAGAAGCTTATCCCTTGACCTCCTGCGAAAACCTCATCGACCTAAATTTCAAATTCTATAAGTTTAGAAAATTTTACGAGGTTCCCAAATCAAATTGGTGATCTAGAAATACTCGTAGATCTTTAATCGAACTTTACAAGTAAGTTTTACTTCAAGTTTTGCATGATTTTCATGTTAAATTTTGAGTTTCTGAAGAAATTAATTCGTTTAATTTTTGTTGTTTGTGAATTGATTTTATTAGCAAATATGTTTATGAGCTATTGAGACTTGATTTATGGTTTGAAATGACTTTTTTTAACTATTATCTTGATGAGATTTGAATGAGGGTTTAGCAATTCTTAACCTAGTGATGTATTCAAAATTATGAACCCTAATTCTTAGATTTTTGTCTTATTTTCACGAATTTAAGTCAACCCTTATTTGTTGTGTTCAATTATTGCTTAATTTGAGAATTTGGGTGATACTCAAAAGTGAACCCTATCTCGATTTTTATCCTAATGGTATAACACTGTCCTGGTTTCAAAATTTGGATTTAGAGTTTTAGACCGTCGAAACTAGGATACGTCTACGAAATTGGTTTTCGAGTACATATCAATACTTAATAAGTAACGTTTACATCTTTTTATCAATACTTTGTATATGGTTGGTTTTGCAACCTAGAATAATTGATATTAAGTTAAGTATATTTATTTTGGGTAATGTTTATAAGATAAGTACATTTATTATTTATGTACTTGTTATGTAATATGTTATTTGTACATTATTGCATTGTGTGTTAATAAATGATTATTGTGAATAGTTCAATGGGTCACTTGAGTGGAATTGGCTATGAGTGAGCGAATGAAATGATATACTGAGTACTCTACTTTGTAAATGTCATACCTAGTCTATCGGGTAGACAAGTGATAGACACTCTGTTATGTCTTGTCTACTCGGGCAGATATTAGGTAGACTTGGATCCATTGTTGCGAAGACTTTTGTGGACCATGAGCTCCTTGATTGATATTTGTATTTTAATTATTGAAAATATCTCGTATATTGTTCCCTGCACTGATTGAATACATGTTATCTATAATTGGGTTTAAATGTTATGTACTAAACATTTTTCTATATGCTTACTCCGTTATTGTTTTTTCCCTTGTTTGCAGTCGAGAACCAACAGGAGACGTTAGCAGGTCCTGAATCGAGTGCTAACCCAGGAAGGGATTACAATGCAGACCCTAGTTACTAGAGTTACAGTTTTTCCATTGATCGTCTTAGTGTGAGGTTTGTGATTGTGTTTAGGCCTGTGTGCCTAATGACTTATTAGAATTTTTTATTGTCCTTTTGTTTGTGGTTTAGTACTTGTATATAAGTGTGATTTAGTCATCAGGGATTGTTATGGACATGGTTGTGGAATATACTTTTGTGATTTTGTTTGGTTGATCTTGAGGTCTAATGACAGGTATTATGGTTTGTTTATTGCTCTTGTACCGTGTCTTGCATGTTTGGGGTGATCCTGAGGTGCGGCATGTCATTGTCCCATTTTTGGGGCGTGACACTTTTGATGATACTTGGTTGTGGCACTTACGTTTTGAGCACTTAAATTTTGGGAATTTGAAATTTCTTGTAAGGAAAAACAATTTGGTTGTTAATTTGCCTTTTATTAATTACCCTAACAAGCAGTGTGAGTCTTGGATCTTGGGAAAGAAGTACATAGATTTTTTTCCAAAAGGCAAGGTTTGAAGAGAAAAGAAACCGTTGTAATTGATTCAATCAGATATGTGTTCAGTGGGAGTTCCTTCCAATGGTGGTAATAAGTGTTTTATCACCTTTATTGATGACTTTAGTAGAATGAAATGGGTGTATTTTTGGAAAAATAAATCTGATGCATGCGATGTGTTCAAGAAATTCAAGTATTATGTAGAGAAGCAAAGCGGTTACTTCATTAAAATTTTGAGAACTGATAAGGGCATATAATTTCTTGTGTGTGATGATTTTTTGGAAAAATATGGCATTAAACATTAATTGACAACTAGGTATACTCCTCAACAAAATAGTGTGGATGAGAGAAAAAATAGAATTGTGATGGATATGGTGGGGTCCATGATGCATTTTAAAAATATGCCTAAAGCTTTTTGGGCAAATAGCTATCTCTTATGCCATTTATGTGTTAAACAGATATCCTACAAGATGTAATTATGGGCGAACTCCATATGAGGCTTGGACTGGTAAGAAATCACATATTTCTCACTCAAAAGTATTTGGTTGTCTTGCCTATGCCCATGTACTTGATGTTTTGAGGAAGAAATTGGATGATAAAGTAGAAAAGTGTATTTTTCTTGGCTATAGTTATGAGACAAAAGGGTACAAGTTGTTTAGCTCTGATACAAGGAAAGTGATTATAAGTAGGGATGTTACTTTTGATGAGCAGGGTGTTTGGGATTGGTCTAAAAAGGATCCCAAGCTATCATCAAGGCCTCCACCAATGATTCCAATAGTGGAGGAAGGAAGTTCTAGTAGACAAGTAGATCAGCCAGTTGCGTAGCTTATCCCAACAGAGTCATCTAGTCGCCCGCAAAGACAGCGCCATTTGCCTGCTCGTCTACAAGACCTATGTTATTTCTAATGATAATGATGTGTCTGATGAAAATATTACTTTAATTTTGCATTATTTGCAAATTGTGATCCAGTTACATTTGAGAAAACTGTCAAAGAAGATAACTGGATTCGCCATGGATGAAGAGATACATGCCATTGAGAAAAATAGCATGTGGGAATTGTTCTTCCAACCAAGAAGCAAATTGAAGTTAAGTGGGTGAACAAGACCAAAATCAAACCAACTGAAAAGATAGATCGCTACAAAGCGAGGTTGGTGGTTAAAGGTTACAAGCAGAAAACAGCTATCAATTATTTTGAGGTCTTTGCACCTATTACTAGACATGATACTGTTAGAATGATTATCCCACTTGCTGTGAATAATTGTTGAAAAATTTATCAAATGGATGTGAGGTCTGCATTTTTGAATGGTGATCTTGAAGAAGAGGTTTATGTTGAGCAGCCTGAAAGTATATGTAAAAAGGGGTCAAGAAAATAAAGTTTACAGGTTGAAGAAGACTCTATATGGGTTAAAACAAGCACCTAGGGCTTGGTATACTCGTATCGCCTGCAGAAACAAAAATTATTACTTTGTGGATCGTGGATTTCAAAGATACGTATATGAGCATATTTTGTACATCAAATTCAATCTAGATGGAGATATTCTCCTTGTATGCCTATATGTGGATGATTTGATTTTCACAGGCAATAATCCCAAATTAATTTATGAATTCAGAGAGGCTATAATTAGCTATTTTGAGATGGCATATTTGGGGTAAATGCCTTATTTTCTTGGTATTGAAGTGTGTCAAATGAATAGTGGTTTTTTTATTTTTCAGAAAAAATATGCTGGTGATATTTTGAAAAGATTTAAAATGGATATACAAAACCAATAGTGACCCCAGTTGAAGAAAAATTAAAATTGACAAAAAGTGGTACTGGTGATTTTGTTGATGCTACTTATTTTAGGAAATCGGTTGGGAGTCTCAAGTACTTGACTTCTACAAGATCTGAGATTACTTTTGGAGTTGGATTGATTAGCAGATTCATGGAGTCCCAACGCCAATCCCATTTGGAGACAGTAGCAAAAATAAGAGGATTTTGAGATACATCCGACTTACGCAATTTGATGGCATTTTTTTATTCTCATACTGATGGTACTAGTTTTGTTAGATATACAGAGAGTTATTGGGATGGTGAAATGATTCAAAGAAAGAGTACTTCGAGTTATGCATTTTATTTCGATAATGGTGTATTTTTTTGGTCGTCAAAGAAGCAGCAAGTGCTAACTTTGTCTATAGCTGAAGCGGAGTATATGGCAGTAGCAAGTAGTGCTATTCAAATGCTATGGTTGAGAAGGATGCTTGAATTTCTGCAACACAAGCAAGAGGGTCCCACATAAATTGTTTGTGATAGCAAGTCTGTTATTGAGTTGACAAAGAATTCTGTTTTTTATGGGTACAGTAAACACATTGATATCAAGTTCCACTTCATTTGTGAGTTGGTTCAAGGCAATGAAATTATCATTGATTATTGCAAGATTGAGGTTGCTAACATTTTTACAAAGTCGTTGAAATTGGAGACATTTGTGAAGTTGCAAGAAAATGTTGGGCATGTTAAAATTTGAAAATTTTAGTTTAAGGGAGGCAATGTAGTAATTAAACTAAGATTTATGCAATTAGGCCTATTGTCTAAAGTCCCTATATGTTTTATTATTTGTGGGCCTAAATCCAAATAATTTTATTTTTGGGGTAATAGTTTTATTTTTGGGGTCTTGGGTTAATTTTTTATACTACTCCCACTATATAAATTGGTTGTATTATTGCTGCATCATCTAGAGCCTTTATAAGAATTGCCTTGATTTGCGTGTGATTAAAAAAAGTCTTCTCCCTATTTATTTTTTTCCGCCGCTATTGTTCCTATTCTTCTTCTCGGCTTTATTTTTTATTTTTAATTACTAGCTTTGATCGCTTGTTGTTCTTTTCTTGTGGGTTAATTTATTTGGAATTTTAAATCCTACAAATCGGTTTCAGGATTTTGTGTGATCCTAGATAAATAAAAAAAAATAAAAATTCCATGGATAGTTCATACATCTTATAAGATCTCTCTTGTGCCCCGTTTTTATCTTTGATGGCAAAAGTTTTTTTGAAACCTGGCAAAGTCAGATGCAAAATTTCTTTGTTTGTATTGGAGTTTGGCCTATTGTTAATCAAGGATTCGATGAATCCCAAGAAGGTGCACAGTTAACAACCGAGGAAATTAAGGAGTTAGAGAAAAATAGACAATTAGATTGCAAGGCGCGCCACTACCTCAATGCCAAGGTCCAGTTGCATGTATTCAATAAATTTATGAATGCAAAAATTGCAAACGAGGCTTGGACAATTTTGGTAAATTCAAATCGTTGTACCACTAATGTAAGAAAAATCAAATTGCAAGAACTCAAGAGACAATATGAGTTGGCTCAGATGAAACCAACCGAGCCAGTAAAAAATTTTATTGATAGGATTAGTGATTTTGCCAATGATATGAAAACCAATGGTGAGATTCTTAAAGAATTTAAAGTTGTTGAAAAAATTTTACCGTCATTGAATACAAAATTTCACACAAAAATAACAGTTTCTTGAGGTGACCAAGGACTTGAATACTCTAAAACTTGATGTACTAAAAGGTGAATTGGTGACCTATGAGATGTTTCTGAGTCAACAGACAGCTGATACGGTTGAGGAGGCGTTGCAAGCCAAGATAGATCAATTCAAACAAAAAAAGGAGATGGTAAATTTGATTGAAACAAATCAAAGAGGTCAAAATTTCAAAGGTAAAGGACATGGCGGCAAAGGCAATTTTTGCGTGTGATTAAATAAAAAAGTCTTCTCCCTATTTATTTTTTTCCACCGCTATTGTTCCTATTCTTCTTCTCGACTTTAGTTTTTTTTAATTACTAGCCTTGGTCGCTTGTTGTTCTTTTCTTGTGGGTTAATTTGTTTGGGATTTTAAATTCTACACTAACCAAACTATCTTTTCCAAATCAAAATTAGTTAAAGACTGGCATTATTGCCAGAGCAATTTAATCCTGCCAGAGTAATTTTGCTCAGCAGGACAAAACTTCCCTTAATACTCAGTGCTTGCAATTTTAGAAGAATTACGGGTCTTTTCTTCCCTCCCATCTCTTCTACTATATTTCAGAACCCAACCCCTAAATCTCTAGAAGTCCTCTTTCATCATCAACCCTTCTTTCCTCTGATATCTATCTATAGTAAATAACTATAACGAGTTACTAAGCATTAGGATAATTAACGGTAAAGAAAGAATTTATGCGCATTTAGAACTGTAAATTGAGGAGTGAAACGGTAGAATTCTAAAGATTGCAACTGTAGTAGAATTCTAAGATCTTCCACTATTGGCTCCTATGAATTTTAGTTCCATAGAAGACTACAAATAGAAAGAACCGAACTAGTGCAACCATAGTATCTATTACTTTTCATCCTTATCGTTGCAATGGTTGAATACAAAATATGTATTAATGCAACGCATCTATATATACGTATTGTTACCCTTTATCATAATTTATTTTCATTTAACATTTCAAAAAGAAAAGTAAACTTTTAAAGGACGTGTTTTTAAGCTATATTTCTAAATTTCCTCAGTTTGGTTTTTTCCTTTTGGTCTTCAGTCATTGTTAATTTTTTAAACTCTACTCTCCTTTTGTTTTTATTTCTTATTTTGTGGGTGTTACATAATTCAAATTTATTTCTATGTTTCCCTTTTTTTGTTTATGTTTTGCAAGTGGATTTTTATATGAGTATTAGCGTGTCAGTTTCTAAGTTCACTACTATATGCCAAAGTATATAGTATATTTATTACGTGTACATGATTTTTTATGTACGGATGAAAAATGTTACACAACCATTTACTTTAAATTTTCATCCATTTATGAGGCTTGTTTTCTTCTTTTTTTTTGTTTCAAATTTTTGTGTATATTTTTTCTTCAGTTTCGTTATATATGCATGTTAACTACTATTAAGAATAAACGTTGGTTGTATCTGAATTGTTTTTTTCCTTTTGCCCTTTAACTTTTCACTATTCATGAATATGAAGTTACACTTGCAATTAGTTTTTGTTCTGATATGCTTTGTTTAATTGTTCATTTGCAAAAGTTCAGATTGTAGATGATCGAAAATTATTGTTTAATTATTGCAAAAGTTAAGAATTGTTGATGAGTATAGGACTTTGGTAGCTTTCAAGAATGAAAACACATGATGTTTTATATTTTTGAATGTTTACTTATGCATTTATTCATTATAATATAAAATTCACTACGAATGATATTAAGAGTTAGTGTTATTAGCATATGTTTTAAGCATAACTTATAAGAAATCATTCTATGAATATCAATAACATGTTTCAAATGCTTTTGAATTATTTCTTGGCAAGAATCTTGCACAACATGATGGAGGATAATAATTCTCTTGGGAGGTTCAAGCGATAGAGAAGCAAGTTTTACTGGAAAATATAGACTACAATTGAGAAATGGTTCAAAATGGATATGCAATAGCTCTACAAAATATAATGTAAGGAGTTATTGGTGCATTTTTTTAACACCTAGTTATAATTTCAAAGAAACACCTAAATCTTACTACTAACTAGGTGGCATCCCGCAAGTATACGATTGTCAACTAGTAGCGAGGGAAGTAGAGATCGTTCCCACAAGGACAATCTTGCAATTACTAAGGTTTAAGGGTATTTGTGTAGTTAAGCTAATTCAATTGGTAGATGATAGAACTAT
This sequence comes from Cinchona pubescens, assembly GCA_025175665.1. Classification (NCBI taxonomy): domain Eukaryota; kingdom Viridiplantae; phylum Streptophyta; class Magnoliopsida; order Gentianales; family Rubiaceae; genus Cinchona; species Cinchona pubescens. The sequence continues at coordinate 4,469,318 of JANKKI010000064.1, forward strand.
TCTAATGAAAGCAATAATTTTAATTCTAACCTAATTTAATCTAATTAAAACTAAAATTTAGAACAAGAGAATCAATCAACTAAAAAGACTAAAGAAGAAAGAAAAATTGAATACTAAAAGCATTCATTTCTAAAGTAAAAATGAGATAAAGATAAACTAGGAAATTAAATATTTTTGGATTTTTGGATTGGAATTAAGGAAACCCACTAAGAATTAACTAGAAATTAAAGTTAGAAATTGAAAATTCTTGAATAGAAAACAAGAAATTAACAAGAACCCTAAGTTTCCTAAAAACCCTAATTTGAAAGTAAAGAAATTCTCACTAAATTGGACAAGAAAGCAAATAAAAATTATATCTACTTGTATTTTTCTAAACTTGCGATTAACCCACTACGTTTATCTAATAAAAATTTAAACTTGACAAGAAATTTAAAGAATATCTAAGATGAAAGTTAAGAGAAATTTCTATTAGAAAAAGTAACTTTTAGTTCAAACTATCCTAATCTATCTAGAACTAACTAAAACTATCTATTCTAAACTATCTCTTCCTTAAAACTCCTTCTACTTAGCTTAAATAGTGCAGCATTATACAAGGCAAAATCAGGGTTTTTGGGTTGAAAGTTTACAAAATTGCCCTTACAACTTAGCATTTAGCGAGTCGAGATCGCGGTCTGGAACATTTGAGACCACGATCTCGACTCTAAAATAGTAAAGCTAATTCCCGAGTTGAGATCGCGGTCTGGAACGGTCGAGACCGCGATCTCGACTCTCCTTCCAGCAATCTTCATTTCATCCATTTTGCACTTTGGTCCCTTGACCTTTGTTCCTTCCAGCTTCTAAACTTTAATTTTTAACCTGCATAATATTAACACCATACATTAAGCACTTAATTAAACTAAAAATTTAACACAAAATTATCATAATTAATTCAAAAACGACAATGCAAATACATATGAAAGAAATTAACTAAAATTTTCAATTACTTATCTAATTTCGGAATTTAAACTATCAAAATGCTATAATTTAGAGAAAAATAACCCTAATTTACTAGAGTTATCACATCCCCAAACTTGGCATTTTTCTAGTCCCGAGCAAAACAAAGATTAATAATAAATGAAACCTACTAACATTCAAACACCTCCAAAGTTGACGTGACACTTGATGAATCATGGATGTACTTAGTGTTGGTTTATGTACTAAAGGCAACAGTGTTGGAATTAGAAATTATACTTATTGCCAACGTTAAATGAACCTAAAGGGTCACACACTAAGAGTAAGCATTGGGTTAAGTTAATTGTTGACTAAGTTCGTTGAATAAGAATTTGTGTCTAGATTCAATGAACGAGAATTATTTACTAATTACATTGTAATTTACTGGATTGTCCAGTTAAATAGTAATTATAATAATTCGTAAGGAACTATATCTGGTTACTATCATACGCGTTTATATACCTAATACGTGTGATAGAAGAATTCTAATCAAAGAAGAGTTCTTTGAATTTAGGTTAACCGCTATATATAGAATATGATTCTTTAGGGTTCGTAGGGTCTAACATGCGACTCATTAGTAACACACAGTCGGACGAAAAACCCTACGAAATAGTTCCGAAACACTGCTCTAGCAAGCAACACCCTAAAATCGGAAAAGCTACTCGTGTGGATACCTGTAGAGGGCGTTCGTTCAATCCAGAGCAGCGCCTAAGGTCTGACGTGTTCAACGAATAGTTCGTGGTTGCCGTGGTGTCCAAATAGTGACCGTGGTGTTCAGATCGTGGAAAGGTTCAGATCGCAACCAGGGTTTTGCTATCGAGCATCAAAGGTATATATATCTAAACCCTAGACGATTTAATCGGAACGCATGGATCCTCTTATAGGGATTTCACCGGTGTTTTTCCGCTGCGTTATCTGATATTATGGCTAGGAAACACCAACAGTGGTATCAGAGCCGCTTGCGTTTTCAATTAAACCGTTTCTGGATTGATGAAATTAGTTAAAAACATATTATGTTGGACATAATCGAAGTACATGAACTGTAGTTACGGCTGAATGAATGCTGTTGAAAATCTGACATCCTGATCTCTTATACACACATATGATGTATGCAAAGATTCTATTCGATAGAAACCTGTTCTGTTCGATGATTCTATTTGATAGATTCTGTTGTTGAACTATATGTATATGTGATATACGTATGTTTCTGTTGAATTATGTATATATGATATATGTATTTTTCTGTCGAATTATGCATATATATATGTATATATGCTTCTGTCGTAGTGGCTTAAAATCGTTTTTCTATCGTAGTGGCTTAAAATCGTTTTGGTTATAACGTCGGATAAATAATAGTATGTTTTCTGTTTTATGATGTGTTCATATGCATGGTGCATAGCTAATACATGGCCCTTTTGACCTACTAGAATAGTAATTTATTTCTATTTTGGGGTGTAATTATATACATCTGGCCTAAAACCAAAAAAAATTTGTAATTTTAAAGTTTTGTATTATTGTATTACAAAGCTTGTAAAGAAGGCAAGAGGAGCAACTTGGCGTCAATCAACAACAAGGTGTATTCCATGAAGATGGAAGAAATTTTGAAGTTGTAATTTGACCCTAGGATTGACCTTGATCTTCATATTGGCTTATGAAGATCACCATAGTTTAAGGGCCATGCTATGACACGTTTATCTTACTGTTATTTGTATATGTTTATGTGATGTTAAATGTTAAATATATGTGGTGCATGAAAACATATGATCAATTAACAAGTTCACATAACATGTTAAGCCCTCAATTAATCAGTATGCCACCAAATTTAAACACCTTCCAAAGACTTTGATCAGCGATGTGCGTTTTGCTAAAGTAAAAGTACATTAGTTATTTTAGTCGAAAGGATAAGTAATGGTGCTACTTATATGTTTAATTTGGCCAATAAATATTGGGCTATCAAACGGTTTTGGGCCCATAGGCATAAGATGAGATTAAACATGCCGGTACATGTGATGTATTGATCTCATAATTGTTTTAAGAGTTACATATGATGTAATTGGTAAAGAGTTACCTACCTAAATAACTTAATTTTAATTGTCATGCCAAAGCTGAGTTAAAGTTAAGTGAAATATGGATCTTAACCCACTAAATACAAACTGTTGTGTATTCATTTATGAGGGTAATTGATTTAGTGGGAGTTTTATATTAATATCGAAATATTGTACTTTGCATAATTGTTGTAGATCGATGGCCGCTAATAACACTTCAACACTATCTTTGCGATCTATCCTTGAGAAGGAGATGTGCTGAATGGGACCAAGACAGGTTTTAAGCATCGAATGCAGCTCAGAAACAGATTTCTCCATGTTGTTCATGTTGAAGTTCATAACATCTTATAGCCTCTGAGAGTTGAGAGTTCTATCACTGTTATAAACATGACATGAACTCATGGATTGGCAACGGATTTGATCCTGAATTCTCTTCCTGAGAGTTATAGCCAGTTTGTTATGAACTTCAACATGAACAACATGGAGAAATCTGTTTCTGAGCTGCATTCGATGCTTAAAACTGCTGAGCATAATATCAAAAAATTGCCTGGCCAAGTTTTAATGGTTCATAAAGGTAAGGGGATAAAACGAAAGGAAGGTCAAATAAGGCTTATAAGAAAAGCCCTATACACAAAACAAGCCCAAGAACCAGAACAAGCCTAAGCCTCCAAAGGAAGGAGTTTGTCACTTTTGCAATGAGCCTGGTCATTGGAAAAGAAATTGCAAACTCTATTTGGAAGATCTAAAGAAGAAGAAGAGTAGTGAGACTACTACTTCAGGTATTTATGTTATACACGTTAATCTTACTACTTCTATTTCCTCGTCATGGGTATTAGATACTGGATGTGGAGCTCACATTTGTGTTAATGTGAAGGATCTGAAAAGAAGTAGTCGATTAAAGAAAGGTGAAGTGGAGATGCTGGTTGGAAATAAAGCAAGAGTTGCTGCTCTAGCCGTAGGAACATGTGAACTCCTTTTACCTCCCGGGCTGATTTTAACTTTGAATAATTGTTATTATGTACCTGCTTTAAGCAGTAACATTGTTTCTGTTTCTTGTTTAGACAATGATGGATTTGATTTCTTTATTAAGAATAAAAAATTCTCCATTCACCGTATGAAGACGTGTTTTATGGAAATGCTGATTTGCATAATGGTCTTTACGTTCTAAACATTGAAAAGCCCAATCCAGAGATTGTTTATAACATAAATACAAAGAAACCTAGATTGGATGATTCAAATCAAACTTTCTTATGGCATTGTCGCCTTTGTCACATAAATGAGAAGCGCATATCAAAACTCCATAAAGATGGGCTTTTGAATCAATTTGATCTTGAATCTTATGATATCTGCGAATCTTGTTTGTTGGGAAAGATGACTAAAGCTCCTTTTACTGGACACAGTGAACGAGCCAATGATTTATTGGGCCTAATACATACTGATGTATGTGGTCCATTAAATACGTTGCAGAGGAGGTTACCAAGACTTCATTACTTTCTCGGATGATTTCAGAGATATGGTTATGTCTATCTAATGAAACATAAATCGAGTCTTTTGAAATGTTCAAAAGTTTTCGATGAAGTACGAATCAACTTGGCAAGACAATTAAATCACCGAGACACATCTCCCATGTCATAATCCTTTTGTTTCACAATTAACTCCACCTGGAACATAGACAATGGATCATATGTGTATGAGAAAGAAGGAATCGAACCCTATTAGATATGGTTCGATCCATCTAGAGTCATAACAGATCTCCCTTTATCCTTTTGGGGTTAGGCTTTACAAACAGCTGCATTCACATTGAATCGTGTTCCAACTAAAACTGTAGAAAAGACACCATATGAGATGTGGACTGGTAAAAAGCCTTGTTTGTCTTTTCTTAACATTTGGGGCTGTGAGGCTTATGTCAAACGGCAGGTCTCAGATAAGTTAGCTGTCAAGTCTGATAAGTGTTTGTTTGTGGGGTATCCTAAAGAAACTAAAGGATACTACTTCTAATTTAATCTGTCTCTTATACACATCTTGATACTTAAACTGTCTCTTATACACATCTAGATCTGTCCAAAAGAACTAGTGGGAGTAGAGTATCTGCATCTTGAAGAATTTCAAGATCCACAAGACAACACTCTCTCTTCTGTGCAATCTCATCAAGAATCACAATTAGTTGTTGGTTCGAATGAGACAACACAATTGGAACATGGGAATGACTCACAATCAGTTGTTGAGCTTCCACATGAAACGCAAGGACTCCGTAGATCTGGTAGAGCTAGAAATATGCCTGAGAGATATGGATTTCTTATTACACATACAAATGATGTGTTACTCATGGATCACCATGAGCCCACTAGCTACCAAGATGCTATGACTAGTCCAGACTCTGAGGAATGGCAAAGTGCCATGAAATCTGAGATGCAATCCATGTTTGACAATCAAGTTTGGACTTTGATTGATCCACCGGATGGTATAAAAACTATTGGGTTTAAATGGGTTTTCAAGAAGAAAACTGACATGGATGGCAATCTACATACCTTCAAAGCACGATTGGTTGCAAAAGGTTTCAAACAAACTCATGGTATAGACTATGATGAAACCTACTATTTAACTTGCTATGCTTAAATCCATAAGGATTCTTATTGCCATTGCAGCATACTATGATTATGAGATATGGCAAATGGATGTCAAAACAGCGTTTCTTAATGGAAACTTACTCGAGGATGTGTATATGACACAAGTGAGCTTTTTGTACAAGCTCTCCTTCCTTTGGAGGCTTAGGCTTGTTCTGGTTCTTGGGCTTGTTTTGTGTATAGGCCTTTCAGAGTTATAATTAGTATTTGATCTCTCTCTATTCTCTTATTCATCATCTATGAAGATGAACCTTGTGTTTACAAGAATATTAATGCAAATGCAGTTGTGTTTCTGGTTTTGTATGTTGATGACATACTGCTCATTGGAAATGACATTAAGGTGTTGAGGCTCATGGTAGCAAGCATAAGGCATCCAACATTAAGGATTACCTTTATGAAGCAGCTTAAAACTTGGCCATCAAGATCTTTGAGCATAGATGCTCAGCAGTTCATTGGCCTGAGTCGAATGCAGGCTCTTGGACAGATTTCTCCATGCCTGTTCATTATGCAACATTCTACATTGGCAAGAATCCTCTTCGCATGGCATCGGTCTTGGAAAGGCTCGGTGTCTGCGACACAAGATGAGCGGATAGGATGTGTATAAGAGACCTGTCTCTTATACACATCTAGAACTTCCATGGCGGGCCACAAATTCGCAGCTGTTTGTAAAGCCTAACCCCAAAAGGATACATCAGCTACTGATCTCTTAATACACATCTAGATGTGTAAAACATGATCGCCATGTTCGGTCAATAGGTCTTAGACATATGTATGATTGGACCTAATTGTTTAATTGGGAGACTTTTAATGGATAATTTTAAAACGAATATTGTCATCATGATATTTTATTTATAAAGAGATTTATTATTGCATGTTTTAATATTAGAATCCATGAATAATTTATTATTCTAAATGTCCCTAGTTATTCAATATAGTGGGAACTGTGTTGATTTAAGACTAGTATGATTTTGATTGAAAGTAATCATATGATGATTATGGATATATGGATATAATAAAAATCATGGGTATTTGTTCTAGATTCATGACTATGAAATTAATTGACCCGTTATGAGAATACAACATGGTTTTATGTCATTGGTAATTCTCATTATGAACATGTTGTTCATCCTTAGACCTGAGATCACCATAGTTTCCTACATAAGAACTTATGTGTTTTGACACAATCAAACGTTGTCTTTAACCGGATGATTATAAAGATTGTGATTGAACATGTAGAAATTATGCGGAGGAAAATGAGTGATTAAGATGGAATTTGTCCCTCTTATTATGAGAGAGATGTCTTTCGGCCCCTCGATTAGTAGGAATGTAAAATGCATGGCCGTGCTCAAATGGATTGATAAGGTGATCAAATTCATTTGTTTTATCATTCTACTTCGAGATCGAGAAATCAAATAGTTGGACACAAATAGAGATGACACTGTCCATGCTGTCTCTTATACCAACTAAGACATCGTGAGACAAAAGGATTCCCAAGAGATGATTAAATTGACACCATAAGTGGATCAATGGTTATGTCAATAACTTGATATGTCATGATAGATTGCTAGATCTCAATCTTGATCTATGAGTATAAGAGTTAATGATAAATTAAAGGTGTTTAATTTATTCAATTCCAAAACTTCCTGGCTAATTGTCTTTAGTCCAAGTGGGAGTATTGTTGGTTTATGTACTAAAGGCAACAGTGTTGGAATTAGAAATTATACTTATTGCCAACGTTAAATGAACCTAAAGGGTCACACACTAAGAGTAAGCATTGGGTTAAGTTAATTGTTGACTAAGTTCGTTGAATAAGAATTTGTGTCTAGATTCAATGAACGAGAATTATTTACTAATTACATTGGATTTACTGGATTGTCCAGTTAAATAGTAATTATAATAATTCGTAAGGAACTATATCTGGTTACTATCATACGCGTTTATATACCTAATACGTGTGATAGAAGAATTCTAATCAAAGAGGAGTTCTTTGAATCGATTAGGTTAACCGCTATATATAGAATATGATTCTTTAGGGTTCGTAGGGTCTAACATGCGACTCATTAGTAACACACAGTCGGACGAAAAACCCTACGAAATAGTTCCGAAACACTGCTCTAGCAAGCAACACCCTAAAATCGGAAAAGCTACTCGTGTGGATACCTGTAGAGGCTTTCGAATCATATCTATATATAGCGCCTTGGGTCTGACGTGTTCGTACGAATTTTTCCGATTTGCCGTGGTGTCCAACTAGTGACCGTGGTGTTCAGATCGTGGAAAGGTTCAGATCGCAACCAGGGTTTTGCTATCGAGCATCAAAGGTATATATATCTAAACCCTAGACGATTTAATCGGAACGCATGGATCCTCTTATAGGGATTTCCGGTGTTTTTCCGCTACGTTATCTGATATTATGGCTAGGAAATCCCAACACTTAGAACAATTAAGCGATCTCTCAAGAAATGTTCAACACTACGTGATATGAAGAATATGAGTAAATTAATCCATAAATTGAAATTTCATTTTACAAAGAAGCACAAATTCATTCACTACACAAGATTTCACATCATCAAGCATTACCATTCTCGAAAACAATTACCAAAAGTTTTAGTTCTTTTCATTTGAAACATCATTACTTCTCAACTCACAAATATTATAAAGTTAATCAACTTTCTTGACTAAACATTATGAAAGTAGAAGTTCAATTAGGAATCAACTTAAATGCAATTGTCACACATTTCGGGAATAAACCTCTAACAAGGAATAAGTAATATGAGATTAATGATAACTAATACAAACATTTACTCCTTAACTTATTGGTATACAAAAAACGCAATTCCTAATGGTTTAATTCGGAGAAACAACATCGGTACATGTCGGAATCCCTTACTCGCCTTATTCCTAATTTTTTTTTTGGCCCTAAACCAAGGAAAATGAGTAAAATGTACCAAAAATTAATCTCGAAAATCAATTATTCACAAGTTAGAAGAACATTTCCTATGCAAACACACGTGAAATGTCCCAAAATTCCTTCTACTTCATTTAACTCATTTCTTTCCAAAAGATAGTTCATCAACCACATAATATAAATGATTTGAAAAGAAATAACATTTCAACTAAATTTCCCTAAAAATTCAGCACTTCTTTTTGAAAAATAGCAAAGCCAAGTTTATGAATTTTTCATATTGCAAATGAACTACTCACTCACACAAAAATTCTTGAAAAGAATCAATCATATACTTCACTCACAAGGCATTGACCATCAAAATTATCATCATTGAGTACCTAATTGATCAACTTTCCATCCATTAATCATCAAGTGGCAACAAAATATATAAAAAGACCATTTCCAACACAAAAAGATAAACACCCCCAAACTTGTCTCTTTTATTCAAGTTGATGAATAAATCATCCTTCCACTCACCCAAAATTAAACATCAAGACAAACCCAAAATTAACAAAAACTACTTAAACTATGCCCTACTTTTAAGCCTAGAATTAAAATTGAGTAAAAATGTCAAGAGCAACCATGCCCTGCATCTTACCAAGTAAGCTTCAAATAAAATCAATATTCCATTCAACTCATCAACGAATGCAAAGATGGCATCAGCTTAGGCCCTTAGCCATATTACTCTTATTAGGCAATAACCAAACCTCACCTAAGTGTCAATTTAATAATCCAAAAGAAATTTCATCCAAAAAGCATCAAAATGTATTACTTGGCATCAGCTTAAGGCCATTAGCCAAATTACTAAAAAGGAAAATCAAATTACTTCCAATACTAAAAATAAAATAAATTAATGGTTGAAGTGATTTTGAAAGGAAGAAAATGTTTTTTTTTTTTCGAGACCGTGATCTCGATTTTCCAGATCGCGGACTGCCCTATAAATTGAGATCGCGGTCTCAACTCGGCATAAAGAATGCCTTTGCAGAAGTATGGAGTTGAGACCGCGGTCTCAAACTCAATTTCTGCAAAGTGAATTTTTTACACTTAGCCGAAATACTTTCCACTCTTGACCACGCTTTTCTCTATTTGCAAGGATAACCTACAAACAAAAATTTCACAAGTTAGGATGACTTTCCACTCATTCTTTAGCACAAATTATTCAACTTAAAAATTCAACTCTTTTCCTCTAATTCAAACCAATTCACTCAAAATCAAGACAAGTAAAAATCACACTAAAGAAAGTAATAAAAACTAAATTAAAGACTTGGGTTGCCTCCCAAGAAGCGTTCTTTTATAGTCACTAGCTTGACTATGGCATGGACTTCATTCCAAGTTATTGAGGATGATTGATCCTCCTTTCCCTTTTGGTTTCCACGAAAAAAGTTTGATCCCTTTTTTCTTCATGATTGAAGCTTGATCTTAGGGTTTTTCATGCACAAGTCCTTTCTTTCTAGCCTTAGCCATTGCTAGTCCCCCAATTAACATCTCCAATTGTTTCTCAAACCATTTTCTTTTCTTCTTATGCCTTCTCAATTTCTTGACATCGCCATTTTGCTTATCCTTTGCAAAGCTCTCTATCATCCTTCATCAACACACATCCCTTATCGGGTGATTTTTCTTTCAATTCATTTCTCAGATTTTTCTTTATTTCCAACACTTGCTTGAGCGAATTGACTTGGCTCACTTCATTTTGCTCTTCATTTGACCTAGCAAGGATAGAATTAAGAGATTGATTAGCACATTTCTCTTCAACAATGGGAATATTATCATTGTATTCAAACACATCAAATTCAATTGATTCATTTTCAACTCGTAAGATCAACTTCCCTTTGTGCATATCAATTAATGCATGAGCGGTTGACAAGAAAGGCCTCCCTAGAATCAATGGAATCTCACTCTCTTCAGCCGTATCTAGTACAAGAAAATCAACGGGAAATACCAACTTTTCAACTTCTACAAGCACATCTTCCAATAAGCCATATGGTTTTCTCTCGGACAAATCCGCTAATTGGAGTGTGATATTAGTTGGCTTGACATTGTTGATCCCTAACTTGTCATAGATGGCCATTGGCATGATATGTGTTATGCTTGCCCCTAAATCACGAAGTGATCGATGCCACGTTTTTCCTCCAACATTCACTGGAATCATAAAACTACCAGGATCTTTAAGTTTAGGGGGCAAACGCCTTTGAACAATGGCATTACATTAGGCATCAAGGCATACTTTCTCATCATCATCCCACTTTCATTTCCTTGCCAAAAGATCCTTCATGAAACGAGCATAGTTGGGTATCTTGGTGAGGACATCAATCAAAGGAATGTTGACATTAATCTTTTTCAATATATCCAAGAAATGGGTGAATTGCTTCTCTTTTTCCTCCTTTCTTGGATCAATGAGTCTTTGAGGGTATGGCACTTTTATTGATGGATCTATCTTCAAAGGTTCCTCTACATGCTTCTTCTTGGGTACCTTGATCTCATTCTTTTGTGCTTCATCATCAACCACTTCCCTTTCATTTTCAACTACCTTGGACTTCTGTTCTTTGCTTCCTTCCTCCACCTTTTTCTTTTCCTTAGATTCAACATGCCTTGTGAGTCTATTCTTTTCCACTCCTTAGGGTTATGGCATTGCATTGCTCCTTGGGGTTTGGAATAGTATCACTCGGAATTGCCCCAATAGGTTTGTCATTATTCAACCTTGCCCATTGCCCCAATTGAATCTCCAAATTTCTTGTCGAACCCTTCAAATTCTCATAATCTCTTTTATGCTCTTCCGTTTTCCTATCCAACTCTTTTCTCAAATACTCGGCTTCTCTTCTCCAACCTTCTTCACCCAAATTATCTCTAGGAGCATATTGATCATGGTACATGGGTTGGGAAGAATTTGCATAATGGAAAGGAGGTCTTTGTTGTTGGTTTTGAAATGAAGGATTGGGAAAATTTTGATATGAGTTGGGTTGGACATTTCTTTGATGTGGCGGTTGATAAGGTCTATATGAGGAATTCGGGGCTTAAGTGTGTTGGGCATTTTGAGGTGGGGGATTTGGTTGGTAAGGAGGATTGGATTGAGTGTTGGTGTTACTCCAGGAAAAATTTGGGCCTGTGATTCCTCCTAGACGGATTGTAAGCTCTGAATTGGTTCCTTGGAAATGAAGATTGATTAGCCACATAATTGATTTGCTCATTGGCTACATATGGCATCTCACAATTCCCATGAATTATAATAATTGGCCACCTCCACAAAAATCACATGTCATGCTTGGTTGAGTTGGAGAAGAAGTCATAGCATTTACACTACTAGGTTTCCCTAGATTCTCCAATGCTTTTGCCATGTTGTTCACCACATTCATGAACATGCTTTGTTGAGCTAAAAGTGTGTCTTGCATGTTTAGATTCAATGCTCCACTACTTGCATTAGCTTGATTAGCTTGGTGTTGAACCACCGGTAGAGTTATCGGTCCATGATAGTTGTGGTTGTATGCCATCCTATTTAACAACTCTTGAGCTTCTTCCGGAGCCTTATATGAGATAGAACCGTCGGCGGAGGCATCTACAATTGATTTCGTCTCTTAAAGTAAACTATTATAAAAAGTTTGAACTTGAAGCCACAAAGCTGACAGAATGGCGTGATGCGGGCATTTTCTTAGCAACTCTTTAAATCTTTCCCAAGCTTTCCCTAGGCTTTCACCAACACCTTGTTTGAACGATGTAATCTCATTCCTTAATTTAGCGGTTCTTGCGAGAGGAAAGTACTTCTCCAAGAATTATTGAGCAAGTTGGTTCCAAGTGGTGAATGTTCCTTGGGCATGAGATTGCAACCACGACTTTGCCCTCTCACGAAGAGAAAAAGGATACACCCTCATCCGAACACAATCGGGATTTACTCCATTAAACTTAAATGTGTCCAAGACTTCTTCAAAATTCATGAGGTGTGTGTAGGAGTCCTCATTTGGTCCACCTCCGAACATGGCATGGGCTTGGAGCATTTGGATTAGGGCGGGCTTGATTTCGAAATTGTTGGCTTGCACGGGCATCCGTGCAATGCTTGAGTTCGCCCCATCAAAATTAGGTAAAGCATACACCCTCAATGGCCTTCTATTCCCATTCATGTCATTTCCATAGAAGAATATCCTATAGCCACCCATTCCATTATTTCCACCTACCTCTTCTTCTTCGTTCTCCATGTTCACGTTCCCTTGATGAGTGTTAGCATGTGCCATTTCTATCATTTCTTGCTCTTGTTGCACCATTCTCAACCTTCAAATTTGTCTTAGCTCTTTCTCCCTTTCCTTGTCTAAGCAAATGAATGGCTCTTGAGCTTCTCTTACCATGCACTACACAAAACCAAAATAGTCAATTGAAGTTCCAAGTGAATTCCGCAAGACAAACAATCAAACATAAAAATTCAACAAAATTAACAACTAAATTAACTAAACTAAAGTGCTTAATCTACACGACCCATAAAGCGCTTGATATTGCCAAAAATCGAAGACAATCCCCGGCAACGGCGCCAAAAACTTGATGGCTCTTTTAACACCTAGTTATAATTTCAAGAAACACCTAAATCTTACTACTAACTAGGTGGCATCCCGCAAGTATACGGTTGTCAACTAGTAGCAAGGGAAGTAGGGCCTATCGTTCCCACAAGGATTGTCGATTGCAATTACTAAGGTTTAAGGGTATTTGTGTAGTTAAGCTAATTCAATTGGTAGATGATAGAACTAGTCTAATGAAAGCTATAATTTTAATTCTAACCTAATTTAATCTAATTAAAACTAAAATTTAGAACAAGAGAATCAATCAACTAAAAAGACTAAAGAAGAAAGAAAAATTGAATACTAAAAGCATTCATTTCTAAAGTAAAAATGAGATAAAGATAAACTAGGAAATTAAATATTTTTGGATTTTTGGATTGGAATTAAGGAAACCCACTAAGAATTAACTAGAAATTAAAGTTAGAAATTGAAAATTCTTGAATAGAAAGCAAGAAATTAACAAGAACCCTCATTACTAACACATTCTAATACATGAAAGTAAAGAAATTCTCACTAAATTGGACAAGAAAGCAAATAAAAATTATATCTACTTGAAACTTGCGATTAACCCACTACGTTTATCTAATAAAAATTTAAACTTTGACAAGAAATTTAAAGAATATCTAAGATGAAAGTTAAGAGAAATTTCTATTAGAAAAAGTAACTTTTAGTTCAAACTATCCTAATCTATCTAGAACTAACTAAAACTATCTATTCTAAACTATCTCTTCCTTAAAACTCCTTCTACTTAGCTTAAATAGTGCAGCATTATACAAGGCAAAATCAGGGTTTTTGGGTTGGACTTTTACAAAATTGCCCTTACAACTTAGCATTTAGCGAGTCGAGATCGCGGTCTGGAACATTTGAGACCGCGATCTCGACTCTAAAATAGTAAAGCTAATTCCCGAGTTGAGATCGCGGTCTGGAACGGTCGAGACCGCGATCTCGACTCTCCTTCCAGCAATCTTCATTTCATCCATTTTGCACTTTGGTCCCTTGACCTTTGTTCCTTCCAGCTTCTAACCTGTAATTTTTAACATGCATAATATCAACACCATTAAGCACTTAATTAAACTAAAAATTTAACACAAAATTATCATAATTAAATTCAAAAACGACAATGCAAATACGTATGAAAGAAATTAACTAAAATTTTTAATTACTTATCTAATTTCGGAATTTAAACTATCAAAATGCTATAATTTAGAGAAAAATAACTCTAGTTTACTAGAGTTATCAGTTATTCATGTTATGATTTTGAAGTAATTAAGTATTTGTATAAATGTATGTACAGAACTAAAATAAAAAAATTGTATGTGATTAATGTAGCCAGATATGATGCATAGACTTGTTAATTATTATTATTATTATTTTACCACAATTGTCCAAAGCATATCTATTTGTCATATTCCTTACGTAGATTTACGAGTAATTGGCTTATAACCTATTTCTCTTGAATGAGTTTGCTAATTATGTTTGATTCCCAAATGTTTCTCTTTTATTCTGAAGAATTATAAGTAACTAGTATGATTAAAAAAATTACACAAAATTAAAAAAATAATAATAATAGGGAGTGAAAATGCTAACAAAAAATTATACAAAAAAGTTTAAAAATATCATATACATACAAAAATAGTGGAATGTGGAAAGTAGGAAGAAAGCAATAGGTAGTTAGTTACTCACATATAACAAGAGTAAAAAATAAAATACATAAAATGACATCACATCAAATTGGGACTCTTGCTTTATATTGGTATAAATAAATATATAATATAGATTATGACAAAGTAAGATATCATACACTTGCTGTCATATTTTGAATAAAACATAAGTTGTTTAGACAACTTTTTTTTTTTATTTCCTTCAATTGAAAATAAATTTATACCCGTTACAACCTAGTGTTTTTATTAAATGTAACGATAAAAAAAATCTTTCTCTTCATTTGTTTTGTGTATTTTTGCTTTTTTTTTTTTTTTTTTTTGAAAGAAGGATGTGAGATATAAATGATTTTACTCTTTCAAATAGATTTATGGGATGAGTGATTTGGGATCTCCAAATAATATTTTCAAGGTTTAATATAGTTTTGTATATTGATTTGTAACCAAGAAGTGGATTTTTATGCTTTCTCTCTCTCTATTAACACCCTCTCTTCTTCCCTTTTCCCTTTTCTTCTGTTCATAAAAGCAGGTCTCATTGGTTTTGGCCTACTATATTATCCATAAACTATTAAAAGTTTGTTTTTTTCTCCTTTAATTTTGCATTTTTATATCAATTTTTGGATAAAGAATTCATTCTTTTGTGGTTCTTAATCTGGGCTTTGCATTTGGATTCCTGAGTTGTATTTTTTTATGCATGTGGATCAAGTTAATCTCATCTCAATAGCAAATTCTTTACCAAGGATTTTAAGAAAATCTTCTTTTGTTTATGATTTTTGCTTCTTTTTTTTTTTTTTGTTCTTAATTTTTGCAATCTTGCTTATCAATTGTTAAGATAGGAGACTGGGTAGAGATTATCAATTGTTATGGCAGTAGTCCCACATGCCACAATGATTGTTCTAGAAAACTAGAGTTATATATACTATAAACTTGACGGTTTTTCTATTAGTTTTGAATATTTTTAGTGTTCTGATGTGCATTTTGTCTATTACCGCTTTTCTTTTATGTATTAGAATGTGTTAGTATATGTTAATTAAGCATTTTAGTACTTAAGTGTTAATTATCATAATTTATTAGGTTCTTGTATATAGAATTTGTGTCTTGTCTTTAGCCAAATTTCATCGGGAGTTAGGTTTTTGTTCACCTTTCTTTGTCTTTTGTTTTTGGTCTCTTTTGTGACAAATTTATTTAAATGTTCAAGAGTTATTTTAAGTATTTATTATATCTAATAATATTCTCCTACGTGTTAGGATTGGGTAGGAGAATATGGTGCATTAATTGGACGTTGGATGGGGATTTTAGAGGCAAAATAATGAAACTGTATAGAGCTGTCTAGGCACCTCGCTATAGACGAGCTTTTATGCCTTAGGAGCTCACCGTAGGTGAGCTTTCATGGTGGGTACCTCGTCATATGCAAGCTCCTTTCGGGAGACGCGTTGTTGGCCCTTTTTCAAGAGCATTTTTTCCTAAACCCCTAACCCCTAATCTTACTATATATATCATAGCATTTTGGGGTTGATTTGAAGCCATTACCACCTTGTTTTTCTTTTATTTTCTCCTCCCCACTTATGGAAAAAATTTTAGTTGTTTTTTTTTTTTTTTTTTTTTTCCTATTTTGAATTGTAAACTGGTTTCCAATCTTGTAACTTTGATCTACAAACTTGTAAGAATTCATTTATGATTGTTGCATTCTTTTAAAAACATTTATGTTTTTTTAGTTTAAATGCCTTCATTTAATGTCTTCCATTTAATGCTTTGTTTAGTAGCTTTCTTCATTTTCATGTCCAGTTTAGATTTATTGCTTCTCTTTTTTTTTTAGTTAATAAGTTCTAATTCGTTATGGGTTATGGTTGTGTAATGCCAATTTCTTATGGGTACAGGTTAATATATTGATTAGATAGTAAAATAGACTAATTAGATAATAATAATAATAATGGGTTTAAGAGTTGTTTAGGGAAATTAGTTACTTCTTTAGTTAATTTGGATTAATTGAGGAGACATGAGAATTGATACCTCCATTATAGACCTAGATTAGTGTTGGATTAGAGTTAGAATTAGAGTTTGGTAGATTAATTTACCTAGTTGGTTGCTACAATTTCTTGATTGAATATTCAAGTTTGGTTAGCTTAAGGAGTAGGAGGGATCCACACTTACGTTAATTGAATTGATAAACTTAATTGCCAAAGGATCAGGATTAGATTACATTTAGGAATCAACCTCAAACTGGGTACCTAAGATCACTTGACTAGCTTAATTAACCAACACTTGAAAAATTGGCTAGCATAAACTCTAACCCTCTTTATTACTCATTTCACTTAGTTGTTAGTATAGTTTTAGTTAAATTAGCTTTTTAAAGCAACCCTTCAACTAGTAATTAGCCAAATATTTGCTAATTTCACACTATTCCTCGTGAGAACGATTTCTACTTCCACTAGCTACTATTTGAAACCATATACTTGTAGGTTATCATCTAGTTAAGGTTATTTATTAGGTGTTTTATTTTATAACTAAAATATTTGTGTTTTTTTAGACGCAATAAGTATTTGGAGCTCACCTATGGCGAGATACCCATTGTGAAAGCTCGCCTATGGTAAGGTTCTCAGACAGCTTTGCAGTTTCGTCATTTTGCCTTTAAAATCCCTATCCGATGTTCGATTCATGCGTCATTTTCTCTTACCGAACCCTAACACATAGGAAAACATTATTAGATATAATAAACACTTAAAATAACTACTAAATATTTAAATAAAATTCTCACAAAAGAGACCAAAAATGAAAGACAAACAAAGATAAATAAAAACCTAACTTCTAACGGAATTAGGTTTACACAAGACACAAATTTTTAACACAAGAAACTAATATAATATGATAATTAACACTTAATTAAGTACTAAGATACTTAACAAACACATTTATTAACACATTCTAACGCATAAAAGTAAAAATAGATAAAAACATACATTAAAATACTAAGAATGCTCGAAAATAATTGTAAAACCGTCAAGTTTATGGTACATTTGTAACTCTAGTTTCCTAGAATTATCATACAACCTTTGCAAATGAAATTTGCAGCTATGAACTTCGGTGACTACAAGAGAATTCCAATTTTAAGATGTTTGTGTGCTTGTTTTGATGAATGATGGAAGAGGACTGAGTAGGTGGGTCTATTATCTAGAATAATGGGAAATAAACAAAGACCATGGAATTTTTGTGGAACTTTGACTATTGGGAGCATTTTTGTCTTGTTGAGTAAAATTGCTCTAGTAGAATATAATTTGCTCTGGAATAATCACTAGGATTCATAACATTTCAAATTAGATTTTAAATTTTCTAAATGACCTTAAATACATATAGACATGTCTTCATATTTGGCATTCCACATTTGTTGCAACATTTCATATTTGACATGAAGAAATTTTCCTAATAGAATAGTAGCAAGCATCACACGCTTTGATTTTGAAAGTCAAATACATTCAAATATGCTCTATTTATAACACCTTTGGATGAGTTTTGACTTCTTATATAATAAGATAGTGTCCAAAAATTAGAGGGGAGAATTTGAAGGATAGAGTCACTAGATATACATATCTGTGAGCAGTACAACTATACAATGTGACAAAGTGACAAAATCACTGATGTATCGCTACATCCAGAAAAGAAAGAACAAATCTGGTTGAGTATCTAAAATCAGGGGTTAGAGATTCACTGTGGTGTGGCCATGTGGAGTGACTTTAGTAAGTGGTCCTGATTCTGTGACTTTGTAAATCATCTTCCATACATGAGATGACAGTACGTTATATTCCAATTTTCATTCTTAAAAATATGTGATTTGTCTTTCTCATAGAAGCTGTAGGATTAGTCTTTTGACTATCACACCGAGAAATTCTTATATAAATTGGGTCCATAGTATAGTGCCATAGACCTCTTGCTCCATGTTAAGCCCCCTTACTATTTGGAATGATGTGAGGTAAAGTAGAATGAGGAGGTTTAACATGGACCAAGGGGTCCATGGAATTATTCCATAGATCTAGTCCGATGTAAGAGTTTCCCACATTACACCAGTGCCCACATGGGTAGAGGCTCTTATATAAAGAGTTTTCAATTGGGACTGCTTATTAATTACCTATTTTGTCTCCTCTTCGATGAAATTCTGTACTTTTTAATATTTAATTTTGGGTAGGAAGGAAGAAATTGATCAATGTAGATCTAGTTAGGGTTCCAATGTTTGGAACTCTATAGGAACAAAATTAAATTTTACAGGTATGTTGGTCCATCTTTGCATCCTATTCCATGATATTAACATAGGAAGAATGGCATACATATCATCATACTTTAAAAAGTGGTACCCACCTCTTAATTTACTTATCCATTCATCTCTTCTCAAATTCAAAAAGCCATCTTCCTTCACTCTATCTCTTTTTTCAATTTTAAAAAAAATCTCAACGCATATTTGCTACAACATGAATGACCACTTACCTAAACATGTTGATACGAATTTTATCATATTTATTGTAATTCTAAGCAGTTGAAAAAAAGTGGTGTCTAGTTTTGTTGTAGTGTCTGATTTTATGCAATAGCTTTCTGGGTTTTCGTCTTCTTTACCTTATTAGGTTTGTTATTTCTCCATGACTCTTGCTCCGCTTTGGCTTTCGAATAGTTTCATGATTTTGGAATTTAAGTAGCAGTATTTATCTATTTAGGATAATTATTAATTAATCATCATCCATAAGACTTCCGGTATGGCTTAGACTCCGATTTTAAGTAATAGTATTAGTCCATTTTCATTTTTTTTTTTCAAATTTGGTATTATTACTAAACGTTTCATATTATTTTACTGATTTTTTCTTTTTTTTTTAAAGTTTATATTGCTTATATGTATGTAGAATGTATTGGGCCATAGAGCTAAAGTTTAATTTACTTTGGTATTTTTCTTAAAGTTCAATTTTTTTTATATATATTTTTTGTATGTTTTTGGGATCTGATAAATGATATTTTTTCCAAAAAAAAAAAAAAAAAAGATAGAACAAATAACTTGTGGCGTTAGATAAAATGCTCCTAGAATAATAGAACATCAGCTGTATTTTTTTATATATCTACTCATCCTTTATTAAAGATTTTTACCATTTGTCTATACCGTGTACAACTTTCATTAATGTGACTAGGGATGTTACTTTTGATGTCCATGGGATATGGCTATTGGCTAGCAAGTTGCAACTAAGACTATGTACGGCTTTTCCAACCTTTAAATTTGTTTTCCCTTATATTGCTTTTGTTTTCTGTTTAATCAGCCTTTTTACTATGCTAATTTTGCTCATGTTTAAAATTTCATCCTATACATTATGACTTTGAAATTGAAGATTTGGACAGCCATGATATTCAAAATTGTAAAATAGATCATAAAAGACTGAAGTTGATTAGAATTTTCCCTTTTAATGAAACAATCTAATTATGTTAAACTATTCCTCTTGGTCTTAAGATATAAAAATGTGCCGTTAGACAATAACTGATATTTATAGACATTTTTGTTGTTTTATTTGCCATAAGTGTATCCATATTTTTGTCCCTCTTATTTTGCTCAGTTTTATATTGTACTATCTCTTTTTTAGCAAAAAGTTTTGAATAAAGAGGCATAAAACTAAACAAAGAAGAATACATGCATATATCTATATATATATATATATATATATAGAAGAATACATACATATATCTATATATATATATATATATATATATATATGCTTGTGTTAAAATCTCATGGGCTTATTATCAAGCCATTTCTCGCATGGTTTATTCCAATTCTTTCACAAAGGTTTGATTTTTGACCCTTTCAGGTATTTCTACCTCTCCCTTTCCCTTTCTCTTTCCCTTTCCCTTTTGTAATTTCTTTCTTTTTTTATTAATTTGTTATGTGGTAATCTGGTTGTTAAAATTACTTTGGCCGTTGCCTTTATTTGAGTTTTTTTTTATAAAATATGTTTTTCTATATATTGAATGATAGTTATTACTTCAATTTTGAAAATTTAGTACTTTGATTTATATGAACAATTAGTGAAGCTTTAAGTATTTTGTTAGTTCACAACTCTGGATTCAAAACACAGAATGAAAGGAAACTGTTTTTATCAGCATTGTATAAGAGTAGGCCTTTGGAAAAAAGGGCTTTTAACTGAACAGGTGTCTATGGACTCTATTCTTTGCTTTATTTTTGAGTGTCTATGGAATCTATTCTTTGCTTTATTTTTGAGTCTCGCTTCTCTTTATGTATTACTTATATTTGATTATAGTTAGACTATAATCAAAGTGTTGGATGAAATGCTTATATGGGATGTTATGAAATTAGATGCAACACGATATTGACAACTCTGACTCCTTCGAAGACCAGAATCTCCGCGCCTTCGGCCTGATTTTCTGCTAGCCAATATCAATATCAAGAAAATTCAATCCTTATATTATCCCTTCACAATTTTCCATTCTTCTTAAGGTAAATTTCAATTTTTTCCTTTAGCACTGTATTGCTAAATTGCTTCTTTAATTGGGAGGGGAGAGTTTATACTGTTTAGTTATGTTCGTATAGAACTTTTTAAGGCGTAAATAATGTTTGTATGTTGTAAATTTTTATAGACTAATCTAGCGTTGTATTAAGTTTCTAATTGTTTGTGTTATTGAAAGTTTAGTTCAAGTACAATATGAGGAAAATATTTGAAATTGATTCAGTTCAATCATTAACACTCTATAATCTATTAAGAATTATGGTATTTTACTTCAAGGTCTTTAAGTTTGCAAATCATATGCTGCATGGTTGTTCAAAGCAGCTTCAATGAATGGACATTACTTTTATGGATAAAAGGACAATTATGAAATTTTATTTCTTTTCCTTTCATGCATCGAAAATCTAATTTCATTAGAGTAATTTCTATTTACTGTTTTATGTTTTAAATATCTATTTGGCATGTGGCATTGTAGATTAAGTGGTTCAACAGCTTTGATGAACAATTATATTAGTTATCTGGCGGGTAATAGTTCTGATTTGTTGATGTTAATTTCAGTGTATTTAATCAATGAACTTAAATATCCTGCATAGTGCTAAGAATAGCTTTGTATTGTTTATGGCAACTATGGAATTTAGGATGTGGAGGAAATGTATCACCAAACTCTTGCTGGTATATGATGTTGCATTAGAAAGAGAAAGGAGAACCTGATGCATCAGAAGCAACCTAAACCAAATTAGTGATATAGTTTGGTTCTGATGTAAATTATTAGCTTGCATAACTACTTTTACAAGACATGCGGAATAGTATTTCCATCTCTACTGTATATTCAACACAACATTGCAAAAGGAAAGCTTGACGCTGAATTACATGTATGGTATAGTCTTTTCAAAGAGGATAATTCTATCTTGGACTTTTGTAATAGATGAATATGCTTAATATGATGCATCTATATGAAAAACTAAATGAAGGTGCATGTTTAATTTCAATAGAAAGGGACATCACTAGAGCATCAGTGACAAAAAAAAAAAGAAAAAAAAAGCTTCATTGTCAATGCATATTCTTTAATTTAATTATGTTTTTACAATCAAGCTTAATATTATTGAATGTTAAATAAAAATTTCACAAATTAAGGATATAAAATTTGGGATTAGGGAGCAAGATCAAAAGAGATACCTAGAAAGTCTCCCTTATAAAATAGTAATTTCATGGTCTTTGAAATTGAACTCACAAGATTGAATTTAATGAAACAATAAGTTTTAGTACCTCTATACTAAAAATAGGATTGTACTTTATTCCATATTGTTTTTCAAATACTAACATTTTATTATCCTACATGCACTCCCGTTCAAAAAATGGGATCACAATTAGTTATATATAGTTTAAAACTTATATTGTACAAACTTTAAAAAAAAATGGAATAGTTTTTGAAAGGGACTATACAACCTTCCATTAATATAGAGTTGAATTAAAATATATTTATGAAAAATTCTATAGTACCTTTAGTATTTTTAAGGGAACCATTCTCTCAATTATTATCCATTAAATTGTTGACAACTTGTTGAACAATGGTGAAGATTGCTGCAATGCTTGTAACATAAGTATAACAGGTTATATTATCTATTTTTCAAATTCGTACCCTTTCTACAAGGAAAAAAATGTAGTTTAAAAATAAACAAATGATAAATAATTCAAAATTAAGTAAAATAAATTATCTCTATTGAACTTTCAAATAATTTGATATTGTGAAATATTATTATAACACTTTAAAGTGAGAATATGTATTTAACTAGTAAAAAAATAAACTATAGGTGAATAACTTGATGATTTTATTAAGACTAGAAAATTATACTAAAAATAAATATCCAACATATTAGCACTTTTAATACTAAATAAATTTTACCAATCAAATAACACTAGTAAATTTTCTTACAAAATAGATATTAAGAGTGTTGAAACAAATGGTACGACACCACTATTATAATGAAAGAAACTACTATATGAGATATCTAAAGTGTATTCTCATGTATAATAAATGGTACTATTAGATCCATTGCCAACTTAAGAAAGAAAGTGGATGCATAACTAAACATAGTCGAGTTAACAAAAAATAAAAACATTATATATCACTAATCGTATCACCTAAATAATACTAACGATAATCTAATAATAATGTGTGAAACAAAGAAACCTACTATTAAAATATCAATTTAGTATGATCCAAAATAATATACTATGTCCTTATCTAAATAGTATTGTGGAGGTCCACCCTGATAATTTTTGGGATATTAAATTTAAGTTAATATTTGATTATCTATATCATTACAAAATAAATTTTCACAATGAAACAAATATTAGGATAGTAATTTTTGTTGTTAGAAACAAATAATAAGACAGTACTATTCGATATAAAAGTAAGTGTTATTGAGATTTCTAAAGTGTATTATCAACAAGAAGTTCCAACAAAAAATTTATACTCTTACAAAAAGGTGTTGATGCCTTCAACTAGAAAAGAAGCCCTATAATTATAAATGAGGAAACTCTTATACTAAACTCTAGGTTGGCAAATTTACTGAAAACTCCAGGATTGACTAAAGAATGACTAAAAGTGGTCAAATAAGTCTAGATAGCTACAAGTTGCCACCAGAAAATCTTTTTGGTAACATATCGAGAGTCAAATAAGTCTAGATAGCTACAAGTTGCCACCAGAAAATCTTTTTTGGTAACATATCGAGACAAAAGAATATACCACTAGACTCAATTTTTCATGTTTCGAATCCAGCCTTATATTTGGCCAAAATTGACTGAAAGGTGGTCAATAGAGTCCGTGCAGCTATAAAAGTGATCAAACAATTATGCATATTAATGCTATTTTTTCCAAGATTTTTTGTAAAAAAAAAAAAAAAAAAACATGTTGTGCTTATCATTTTGGTATAATACTTATCCAATTTGGACAAGATTTGAACTAAAAAAGGAAAAATTAAAAACATGAAAAGTATGAAAAAGGCACCGAATAAGATGATGAATAATTAGTGTACGTGTAAACGTTATCTCGTTTTCAAGATTTAGGCTTCCAACGACAAGCACGGAACTGTCTTTGTGTTGTGATTTTTAATGTGACTTGGTTTGATGGTGTTAAAAGAAAAAAGAAACCGAATTACATGTTTTGACATTGATTACTTGATTCGAATTTTGTAATTGTATCAAAATAATTAATGCTTTCCATAGAAATCCAACGTATCCAGATGTGACCATTTCTAGACCTAATACTATACTTAAAATTTTATTGCTTTTAATATATGTAAAGAAAAAAGAGGAAAAAGAGGGGGCTTGAACTTGTAGTCGAAGAAGAAGAAGAAGAAGAAGAAGAAGAAGAAGAAGAAGAAGAAGTGTTAGAGACGGATACTTTGGAAACACGAAACTTGTGAGCAAGTGATTCATGGTAACAAATTATTGTTCAAGCAGTAGTAATTTTCAATTAATATTTTTTCATCTCCTTCTTTCATCCATCAAATAGCTCTAATTCTCGATTATCTTTCATTTCATTGCATTTTCACTTTTCAAACAACAAGAAGGAAATTTAGGCAACTAAAATTCAGAGCTTTGATGGCAAAGTAGTAGCTGACCAGCTTGGGTTCAACTCTCACTCACACACATTCTCATTTTTTCCTATTTTATTAGAAAAAAAGTTTCATTGTTGATATCTCCATTTCTTTTTTGCCTCTTTGTTTTTTTGGTTATTGTTTAGGAATTGGCTATTTTTTCAGACACAATATTACTGTTAGGGCTTTTACAACCTTTGGAAAGGCATCAGCGACACAACATGCGAACAAGGAGAAAGAGATAGACCTATGGTGGCTTCTCTTCTAGGGCATGTGATCTCAATTATTTTAGGCTATTTGAAAAAACACTTGTCATTGCTAGTTCAAGGTTCTCTATTTCTCCTTATTTGAGGTTATGAGTTTTTATATTATTTTTAGATTTTTTGTTTGTCCACTTCTTTTGCACAGTACAAATAGGAATTGCTATACAACAAAGGTTAGTTGAATTTGTTGCTGAATTCCCTTTATGTCACTATAGTCTGAATTAGATGAATGCTAGATTTTATCAACTTATTTCAGAATTTCATCAACGAGAGAGGGGAATGCACAACTATAGTTGCTCCTGCCATCCGTCACTTCTATAAAGATAGTTTTTTGGATAATTTTTGTTGTATTAAGTGGTCATTGTGATATGTATTTTGATGCATTTTGAAGAAAAAGGTTTATGCCGATGTTAGAGAAGAGAGAAGCAACCGGAAGGGGGAAATGCTAAGGGTAACTTGGTATCATAAAATAGAATTAAAGTTATTATTCTCATTTTACATAATAAACAATTGTAGGAGTGTGCAAGAGTACTTTTGGGGTGTGCTTTTGTAACTACTCTTAATTAATTTATGTCTGGTGGATGTATATTCTATGCAATTAATATTATCTTCATGTGGAAGTTAACTACGACGAAAGCATAAACTATTACTTTGGCGATAAATATATTAGATATTGATTAGAAGCGTAAAATAAATTTGAAGATAAGCTTAACTCTATGTGCATATACTTTATTACAAATGTAATCTTTTAAATGTTTTTCCTATATCTAGAAGATTTAAAAATAAGAATTTTGCATTTGTAGTGATGTAAATTGTCAACAAAGTATAAAAGATCAAAAAACACAAAACACATATGTGAAATGATAAATTCTCATGAAATTGTAGTATACTAAAGTACATCTCTAACCTTAAGATCGTTATTCAATCAAATTCTCTCCACCTTGTGTTGGACTTGCAATAATCACTACGCGAAGTCTCTAAATGTATGTGTATATATACATCTTCAAATATCAGTTATATGTAGAGTTATTGGACGTCAATTGCCACTTAACAAAAAGAGAAATTAATAATCACCACCTTTCTAATTTTCTTTTTAATGATTCATGGAAGTTACCATAAATTTTAAATTCTTCAATAAATGACTAAAAGAAATGTGGTGTTTTCTTTTTAGAATTTAAACTAAATAAAAAGAGACAACCATAGTAATTGGACTCTTCCTTAGAAAAAAAATAAATAAAGAGTATAATAGATATTTAACTGTAGGGCTTAAGAATAACTTGTTTAAGGCAAGTTGATCTCAAACAGCGAACTGACCTTGGATGCTTTGTCCAATCCAATATATACTTTAGGTTCAATAAGAGCTATTGTGGTTATGATCAACTTGTGAGAAAGGCACACACTGTGTGTGTAATTTCAAAACAAAAATAACAAGAAATAAAAAAAAATTAACGTGGTAGTTATTGGTGGGTTAATATGGTATATTTGAAATTCTTAATACTATGTTGGAGTAAATTTGAAAGTTGAAATTATGGCATAACACCAAGTATGGGTCTCTTTTTCGCAACAAATATTTGAATGATCTTTTATAATTATTTATAGAATTATATATGTGAAATCATTCAAAGAAGAAAAAGTGTATATTTTTTGGGTTTAGGGGCAAAGCCCCAATTTGATACACAGGGTAAAGTGTAATTAACCATATTTACTATCAAGATTAATTTTGTAATCTCTACTTAGCACCTCCAAAAAGAAAAGCCCCAATTTGAAAAATAGTATAGTCTAAAATTCTTACACAATTTGGTCCCTCAATGGGAAACTCCAAATTTGGTCCTTTAAAGTATCATAAAATATTAATTTGGTCCCTAAACTTAAACTTCCAAGTTGGTCCCCTAAGTCAAGAAAACTATTTCCAACTTTGACCCTTAACCTAATTGGTAAAAAATAAGTATGCGACTAACTGTCATCGGTCATAGGGATGATAATTATCAACTTTCGATATAATATGACAAAATGACATGAACACGACATAAAATTATGAAATTATTGGATATTCTTAATTATGAAATTAGTCTAGCATTTATGAAATTATTGCCATGAACAGACAGTAATTTGTTTTCCACTCAATCAAATTTGATCCCTTGCAAAAAAAATTTAACTAGAAAAGTCTCTCATTTTTTTTTCTATGTTTCATTTCCTTGTTGCAAATGACTATATATAATTGGGTTGTCAGTGCGTGGTGCAATTCTGGAGTTTATCATCTTGGGTGGATGGCTTATATTTTTTAGCTTAAAATTTTTCGTAAGGAAAACGAGCCTTAACCAAATATGGAGTAGGAAATGATACACGGGGGATCAAAGCTCAACCAAATGGATTTGTAGGAGCTCAATATACTCTTTTTTTTTCCTTCCAAAAAGCTTAGCAATACTAATTGGTAAAAAATAAAACATTTTATTGTTTTTTAGATTAAGTACGGTAGTAAATTGAATATATTGGGATATAATATATATATAACTAAAATAAATCACACGAGGAGCTTTTTGATGAAATTCAAGAGTATGTCTTTATACTTTATGAAATACTTTGATTTTTCAAACCTATATTTAGTAAAATTTTGTAATCTTCTATAGAAAACTTAATTGATTTGTTCATTACTTCAGAAACTGTTCTTAACAAATTGTCAAAGGTTGAGCATCTGTTCTAGAGGAGAGATGCACTTGAGATTCTAAGTGCGTCACACAAAATTCCCACAAAAATTCCACATTCTAAAATGGATGTTGATGAAAAAACTTCGAGGCACGTGCTCCCAAACGTCATATAACATAAATGAAAATTAGGCTTCATCGGTTTCACCAGTATGAAACACTAAACATTGAAATTGGTTGTACTGTATAGATAGTTTGTTGTTATTAACTTGCACTAGGATGCATTCCTGTGCATTAGCATAGAAGACTTATTATTGGCAATTATTTATCATTTTAATATTTATTTAATTTATATTTGGTTGGATGCATTATTGAACTCTTGTATTTTTTGCACAGCGAACTCGACTTCAAACTCTATAACATTATAATATGCTCAAGCTCGAGTTCAAGTTTGACGAAAATCTAACTCGGTCTTTTTAGAGGATTATTCTCTCTTTTTCATCCCGTTATTGAGGTTTTGTTTATTTTTTTGCCATTTAGGCATCCTTTGACTAGAACTTTTAATAATTATTTTAAAACACTACAATTAAACAGTAATATTAATTGTTAACTGCTCTAGATTTGGATAGAGAAATAAGGAAGAAAACTTGCATTTCTTACTTTCAGTAGATGTTAAATTTCTAGTAGCTACATTTTTGTTGTTTGTCATCAACTATGGTTCATATAAATAGATTTTAAATCCGGTTGTATATTTTTCTTGTTTCAAGGTTTTCTATATATTTCTTCATTTTTTGAGGTTCTAAGTTTAGTCACCATTGTTTGAATTACTTCAATGCTAAGCCTCCATCCACTAGTTTTGGCTGTCTATCTGGGAAGGGACGCATAACTATGGGTGCTCCTGCCATCCGACACTTCTCCGAGGTATTCTTAACTTTTTTCCTTCGTAGACAAATTGATTCATTGCAACACTCTTTGTATTTTGTGTAGGGCTCACCAATGAGTTAGAGAGCGTATGCATCTTTGGGCAAAATTGAAGAAACTGTCCTCAGGTAGGTTTAACACAAAGTTCCTTTTTTTTTGTTTTTTTGTTTTCCTTTCCGAGTGCTTTCCTTTTCATAACCTATTCTTTAAATGCAAAACTGCTTTAAAATCCTTATATTTATTTAGGACATCTATAAAAATGCAATTTGAGGAAGTTTTATAGATCAAATTTTCAATATTTTGCTAGCCTTTATATCACTATCAAACTTAATCCTCTTCAATTGTCTAGAGTCATGAAAAATAGGATTGGCCATTCATTACGTAGGTGTATGTATAGGTTTATGTGTCTGGGATCAATTTTAGAAATCAAGCTTTAGTAATAACAATTTTAAAAAATAAATAAATATTCACACATATATATGAGACTCCATTAACATCGACGAGGTTTCGAGACTCACGTACTAGTAAAATCAAATTGGAGAAAATTTTAGTTAAATAAATTATCCACATTATTCTCCTACAATTATTTATTTTATGGAATCTTTCTAGGAGCAAAGTGCAATTAATGTGTTTTAGAGGATAAAGTGTAATAAACCCTAGTAGCTATATCACATGTATAAACAAATCAAGCATACTCGCATGCTTACATTTTAACACGCTAATATATATATACACAAAACCAGTGTCGAGTAACATTTATATATAGTACACAATATATACAAAATCAGTGTCGAGTAACAAAACGGGACTTCTAATTTTGTTGTTCTTGCTCTGCATTGAATTTGAATTGTTATGGCTGAATTGTTTGAGTTCTTTCCTTCTATCCTTATTACAATGTTTTTGTTATAGTTGTGATTTTGATGTAGATTGATACGAAGCCCAGTTCACAAAAAAAAAAAAAAAACACTCTGATTTTGCCAATTAAGATTCAAAAGAAAACGAAATCAATTTCTTTGTACAGGAACTTTGAGATTTTTTTAGAACATGTGATTATTATGTTCTAGAGCAAGGCATTACTGAGAATGTTAAGTTTATGTTCTTTTAATTGGATTCTATGTACGATTAGTTGCACAACTTTCTTTATACATTATTCAGTAGTTAGTTATTGAGTAATGAAAATTAATTATTAATTAATAATAACTACAAATAATAGGTAATAACATCGATTGTTAAGTACTATTTTAAATAATTAGCAATTACTTAGATTATTAAGTGAGACAATTCATTTAAAATAAAATTGTTAATAATTTGGTCTATTTTTAATTAATAAAAAGTGGGCCAACCGAGCCCACCTCGTCTTGTGGTGGGTCAGGATTTGGATTTCCTGGTCCGACCTGGCTCGTCTTGAATGATAGCCTAACTTGTGAGGAAGCCTGACCTGATGGGCTTTTGGCCCGTTCCACTTCTCTAAAACCACCAGGCCTTTCAAACTCTGTGCATAAAGATTTCTGTGCTCTGTTAAATGGAGGTGCGTGAATACTACCAAGCCAAAAATGAATTCATCATATATATATATATATATATATATATATATATTTGAATTCATTTTTATATATATATATATATTGTTTAAACTCCATCCTTTAAATTCAACCCCTTTTCTCCACTTTTGTAAAATTGTGTAGGGTATTAATTTTAAAAATAATTCCATCCTCAAAATCATTCATCATTTTGGTTTTTACAAATGAATTGCTAAAATTATTTATTTTGCCCTCCGTCCCATCCTTTATTTGGCATGGTCAAACTTGCACATAGTTTAAGAAAATTTGGTGTTTGACCCACTAATAAGATACTTTTTCCATTATTGTCCTTTAATTAAGATACAAAATTTGTTAGTTGATTTTTTATTTTCAAATTTTGAAATGGCTTGTGAGAGCAACTAATGCTGAAACTTAAATTTAATACTACGTTTTTGGGACTTGCATGAAGGGTAAAATAGGTAAATTAAACTTTAAAAATATGCTATTTTAAGGAGTGACAAATAATTTGGGATAAATAAAAATAGAAAGAGTGACATATAAAATAGGGCGGAAGGAGTATATTATATTTCTTAAGAAAAAATTGGGTCCAAAACATGTATCAATGTTTTTTCTAAATATCTACAATTGTTAAATATACAATTATTACAAATTAACTGTGTAAGAAATAACAAAAAATAATTTCTTATGTTACATACACATATAATTTATCTTATAGTAATTAGTTTTCAAACTACATGTGCACAAGAAATATATTAAAATTAAAAATTTCAATATATTTTATTATATTTTTAACAAAATCAACTATTCTTTAATTTATTTACAATAATTAAAAATTTAATATAATGACCTACCTATTGGACTATAACCCAATGATTGAATTAGTAACTCGCTAATCAAATCGGGTTTAATAACTTTAGCGTTTAGAGTTCAGGTTTGTATGTGTGTGTTTGAGTATATAACAAGGGCCATATAAATAACAAGGGTCACATGTCATCTTTAACAATTTCAAACTCTTTTACCTATTAAAATGTCTATTACTTTTGTTCAAGTTAGCAATTGTAGGATTAAGGCAATTTTTGAGTTTAGGCCAGTTTTCTTAACAACTCAATTGAGATACCTACTAAATACATAAGGTCTGTAAATGTAAAATTAGCTTACTTGGTATAAAATCAAGAAAAATAAATTTGTAAATAAATATATATTAATTGATAGATTAAAACCAATACATATTTGAGAAACGATAAAGAAATTTATTAAAAGGTATGACCAGTTTTGATAGCATAGAGAATGGATTTAGTAAGAGAGTATGTAATATTTAAGAAAGTAATATTTAAGAGGTTTGATTAATGCATTCTATACTTTTTGAAGAGTACCAAGAAATATGTATATTGTATCATTAGCTTTATGATTTTTACATTTTTGTTCCCAAAATATCTTTAATTTGATTCTTCAAAAAATCTCTAATGAAAACTTAAAGATTTGAATTTAGCTTTAACTTATTCAAACAAAAATAAAAGGTCAACTCATAAAATACATTAAATACTTGACCCGTCTAAACAAAAGACTAACAAAAAACTTAATTCTTCATTAAAATTTACCAACACTCCACCTAACATTAAATAATAACAGAATATGAGAGTTTCCAAACAAACCACTATTAGTCGAGTCTCAAATTCCTTCACACACAAAAATCATTTTAAAAAAATTCATAAACAAAATTGTTAAGTTCAAGAAATGTAATTGATAGTTATTAATGTTTAGTATGATATCTTTGGACCAAATTATCCCTATTAATATCTTATCTTTATCTAAATAAGGAAATTATAATAATTGTTTAATGTTATTCACTATATTTTATTTAACAACCCAAAAAACACCATTTTATTCCAAATTTCAGTACTTTAATTTCATCAAACAACTTTGATAAATAGAAACAAAATTGAATTAAGTTCAACTTGTTCAACAAAAAAAATCATAAATAATTACATATTTAGTCTAGAAAAAGGCATCTAGGTCGCATGTGTATACTTTTTGAGAAACAAATTAAATATATTTTAAATGCATGTATTTAATTGGATAAAAATATATGTAGCACATAATAATTAAAAATTTACTTTTGTGCTCTTAGAGACATGTCCGAGAAAGTCATTGCCATTCAATTACACTTGTGTTAGAATAATTCGAATGATATGATATAGTCCTTGGGTCTTTTTCGCACTATTTCATGTTTGTGGATTGGATATATATTTTAAGTACTTTTAGTACTAATCCATAGAAGTAGGATAAGGGACCGAGTAGCATAATATTTTTGCACTTATATTTTAATCTTTTAGGATTCTAAAAGTGATTGAAACTTTTGAATGTATGATATATAATATTCTGTAATTACTTTTTAAACACGTGTTTTTATTTTTTATTTTTAACAAACCTTATTCAAATAATATTGTAAATAATATCCTCAATAATGAACATCCAAGCGAATCCAAAATTTTCCCTTTAAAGTGTTAACAGATTCCTAACCAAAATATGTAAAAATGTTTAGTTAATTCAAGACATCTTAGTGCAAAACTTGGTGTACCTTTTGTAAGGTTTCATATTAATTCATGAAAAGTTCTATAGTTTTATGGCACAATATTTATATCCTTTCTCCTTCTTCATGTATACAAAAAAATAAGATAAATGTAACATTTGACCTGCTTCCTCATTTTGCCAAATTGCTTCACCATCTAATTGTTCATTGATATGAGAGTGATTATATATAGAAATAAAATCCTCATGATGTTGGCCCTAAACAATCTAAGAGGGGGGTGAATTAGATTGTCTAAAAATAATTTGCAAATGAAGCACTAATACATTTTTTCACACACACAAGTAATTTGATAGCAATACAATCAATTAAGCACAAAATGAATAGAATAAAAAGAGAAAGAGAGAGAGAGAGAGAGGGATTATTCAAATGACACTCCCAAGCTAGCAAATTTAGAGTAGTAGTCCACTAAAATGCTTCTTCAAATTTGGTGAGTCAATAATTTATTTTGTACACAAAGTAGGATCACCCCTTGCTCACACTACGTCTCTTTAGTTGAGCCAAGGATTTTACACTCAACCTCACTTTTGTACAATGATTATCACTCTACCCAATGCTTTTGAATAGCATTCACAATTACACACTCTTTTCCATTAATACAACACTTCTAAAGAGTTAATTTGCACTCAAATTGCTTTTTATTTTCTTGTATTCAATGTGGAAGTTATTGTTCATAATTCAGATTGGTTGATATTTATAGATGTGGTAAATGAGCTTTTAACCAGCTTCCAACGGCTAAGTAATTAATGCTGAAAAACTAGCCGTTATAGGTTTTGGATGTCTGATAACTCTTTATTGCGTCCGACACAGTGTCTGAACATCTGAAACACATAAGTTGAGATCTTCGTTTGGACAGCTGAGGTTGCGTCCGTTCCTTCGTTTGAAGCTACTTGTTTGTCAAGTTGGATCTTCGGAAAGTGTAGTGCGTCCGGGAGGATTGAAGCCTTACATTGATTGATTTTTCTTCAGACGAACAGGTGTGTCCGGTAAAGTTTCTTTCGAATGATGATGAGCGTCCGTTGTCAACTGTCTCAGATTCATTGCTCTCTATCTAACCATTCAGACGATGCTCTGCGTCCGAGATAATTTATTCGAACGAATTCCTACATCCGAGAGAATGGGTCTTGTTTGGACACTCCTCTGCATCCAAAACTCCTCTATTTCGGATGATACACAACATCCAAAATCCCAGTTAAGTGATTTGAAGTTCTGCAAAACTCCTGCCCAGGTTAACTGCAAACTATTAGATTGGATTTGTCATCATCAAAACCAAGATTGTTGACCTTTCTTGATGATGACAAATCACAGAGCAATACAAGCAACATAGCTTAATCCAACACTACAAGCAATATAGCTCAATGAAACAGCCACATTTTTTCCCTTTTGGCATCATCAAATCAAAATAAGAGAAAACTCCGCCTGAGATAAGGCTCCCCCTTAATCAAACAACCAAGGTGCAATTGCACCCAATAAAGTATATAAATCAAGTTGAAAACCAATATAAAAGCAACTTGAATGATACAAAATAACTTATTGTCAAAGCAATACAAAACAGCAAAATAACAAATGTCAAATTAATACAAAACAGTCAATCTAAGGACTAGAATCTAAGTTATTCTTTTTTGTTCATTGCTCTCATTTCTACTTTTTGGTTGGTAAATCTTCAGTTGTGGCTTCACTCTTGTTCGCTAGCTTCTCGAGCATCACAATACGCCACATGATATAGTTAAATGTATTGTCAACATCTTCATCATCATAAGCTTCCGTGTGTTGGGTAGTAGTATCTTAAGGATTTGGCTCACCAGCTGGATCTTCTTGTGCCTCCTGCTCAAGGTATGAATGCTCTACATATTCGTTTTCTTCATTGTCACTTTTAGAGGAAGATTCAAAGGTGTACAACAACTGAATGTTGGCAAACTGTACTTGGGCTGAAGCATATATACCTAACTCAAAGCCTCTTGAAGGATTGTTTGTTTAGTTTCAAACTTCTTTAATTTTCTAAAAGTTCGGCATTGAAATTTGGCCGTTTGGTTGTCGAGATTGGTAACAAGGTCACACAATTGTGAAAGAGATGAATCAAAAATGGATAATTGTGAAGGATGGATCAGTTGATGAGTGGATAAAGAGGGTTAGGTAGGAATTGGATGAGGGATTGAATGTCCAGAACTTGAGGCATGACCTTTTGACTTTTCTAATTCATATTCGGCTTTTGAAGTTGAGTCACTTTTGACTAAAAAAACACAAGCCTTTTCTTTCAATATAAGCTTTATTAAAATATGGGAGATATTATTTTTTCCCAGTAAACAGAATATGACAATGATAAAAAACTTTAGTTAAGAACTTTCCAAATTGCATGTTCCACCTAGTGTCAGTCAAGAACAAATCTTATAAGGAGCAAAACAAGTATTGAAAATTAAGTTTTATGCCGTTAAAAATGTAATAAAACAAATAAAGTTCTATGTTTTCCGGCTTCGTACAATATCCGTTGATTGGTAAAAGCAAATTTGTAACCAACGTATACAAAATGTTGAGCTCAAGACTCAGTAATGTAGTTTTGGCTTTCAAAACTTGCTTAAAATCAATATGAAAAATTGTTTGACTTCCTCGATATCAATCGAGTGTCAACAGCTTGTATCATTTATCTAGATGTGAAAAGAAATATAAAAATTCCTCAGGATTATCAACATCACATTCAAAAAATTGAGTTAATGATGTTGGAATTAAACCTTCAATACTAATTTGGTTGACTCGTGAAACTAAGTTTCTAAAATTGAACATTTTCGAACATTTGCTGTAAATTGTAAAACCATATTATGATAAATAGGTAAATCAATGAATCAAATGCCCCCATTTTTGTTTTTCAAAACACTCCTTAATAGTAAATAAATTTAGCTCATCAAACATGCCTTAAGAAACTAGATGTTGTATTATAGTTGATTTACTTAAGAGAGATGTATACCTTTCAGATACTTTTGCGTCAATGAATTTGGGTAGAGTTGGGTTGGAAGTGGGTGGAGCACTTGTTGATGTTTGACCTTGTGCTGGCATTTTTCCTTCCGATTTCTTCCCGCGAGTGCCCATTGAAGATCCTTCATGAGATCGAA
The DNA here is from genome assembly GCA_025175665.1 of Cinchona pubescens. Lineage (NCBI taxonomy): Eukaryota > Viridiplantae > Streptophyta > Magnoliopsida > Gentianales > Rubiaceae > Cinchona > Cinchona pubescens. The sequence goes on from JANKKI010000064.1 coordinate 4,505,256, forward strand.
CCATTTTGAATTCAAAAGAGGATGAGAGAGTTTGGGATGAAAGATAAGTGATCTCAAAAATTGTGGTGAATGAGGTGTTATAATGTTACAAAGGGAGTTAATCAAGGCTATAGAAGGGATGGCAAGAAGATTTGTTGGAATAATTTAGCGTAAAGTGAAAGAATTTGAGGGAATTGAAAGTTTCCCTTTTTTCTCTAGAGCTACGGTTCGGTTGAAAAGAGTTGTCCAAAATAAGGAAAATGAAAGATTTTAATAGTGTGAAATAGTCGTTCGAACGTCGAACAATTGATACACATCCGAACCCATGTTCTATCTTTGATGAACGGACATCAGAAACTGTGGCCCAAGCATTCAAGGGGCTATTGAACGGTTTTGATCGTCCGATAGATTTTCTAGACAGATTAGAGTTTAAGCCAAACAGTTTGGATGAGAGGGACCGTCCGATCTAGCAAGTCCAAAAACCAAGATAGTTCAAATGGATATGATTGTCCGAGACCACAGAGAACTTAGGATGCATATATGCGTCCGAAAACATAAAACTCACATAATTTAAAACAATAATTCCCAAGAACTATTCAAAATGATCCAAAGGCAAGGCTTTAATAAAAATATCAGCCAATTAATCTTTATGTGAGTGCACACAAATTCAATACATATTTCTTTTTTGCATACAAGATCTCTTATGAAGTGGTGTTTGACAACAATATGCTTTGTTTTAAAATGTTGAATTGGATTTTTTGTGAGATTGATTGCACTAGTATTATCGCATCTAATGGGCACACAATAAAAAATAATACCAAAGTCCTTTAAAGTATATTTCATCCAAAGAAGTTGAGCAAAACAATTACCTGCGGCAATATACTAGGCTTCCGCCGTAGACAATGATATCGAACTTTGTTTCTTCCGCCGTAGACAATGATATAGAACTTTGTTTCTTACTAAACCAAGACACCAAACAATTACCCAAAAAATGACACATACTAGTAGTACTTTTTCTATCAATTTTACACCCGGCAAAGTCAGCATCTGAGTAACTAATTAAATCAAAATTAGTAGTTGTAGGGTACCATAAATCATAGTTCAAAGTCCCTTTAAGTATCTAAAAATTCTTTTAACCGCAATTAGGTGTGATTCCTTATGGACATGACTGGAATCTTGCACATAAACACATGACAAACATAATATCTGGTCTACTAGCGGTCAAATATAGTAGGCTTATGATCATACCTCTATAGTGTTTTTCATTAACACTATTACCTTCTTCATCATTGTCAAACTTGGTTGAGGTGCATATTGGCATTCCAACTTATTTGCAATCCTCCATTCCGAAGGGCTTGAGTAATTCTTTTCTGTACTTGATTTGTGTGACAAAAGTTCCCATCTTTGTTTGGTGAATTTGAAGTCCAAGGAAGAATTGTAATTCTCCTATCATACTCATTTCCAATTTCTTTTGCATCAAACATGACAATTCCTTGTACAAATTTCATTAGTGGCTCCAAAAATAATATCATCAACATAAATTTGAACAACTAATAAATCATTATGACTAGTTTTGGTGAAACAAGTAGTATCAACAATTCCTCTTTAAAACTATTTTCAATCAAAAAATCACTCAATCTTTCATACCAAGCTCTAGGACATAATGTTTCAAACCATACAAAGCCTTTGATAATTTAAAAACATGATTTGGAAAATCTTTATTTTTAAAACCCGGAAGCTCTTCAACAAAAACTTCTTTATCGATAAAACCATTTAAGAAAGCACTTTCCACATCCACTTGAAATAATTTGAAATTATTGAAGCACGCATATGCAAGAAACATATGAATGGATTCTACTCTAGCAATGGGTGCGAAAGTCTCATCACAGTCAATTCTTTCTTCTTGTGCATAACCATTAGCTACTAATCTAGCTTTATTTCTAACTATCTTACCTTATATCATTAATTTATTTCTAAAACCTATTTTGTTCCTATTACTGAATGATTTGAAAGTCTTTCGACTAAAGTCCACTCATTGTTTTTGTCAAATTGACTAAGTTCTTCTTTGATGGCAATAATCCAAGATTCATCTTTTAAAACATTATCCACATGCTTAGGTTCAATTTGAGAATGTTTGAAAAAGCAAAGCACAATTACTATTTAAACTGGTTTATGAGAGTGATTTTTTTATCCTATTGGATAAACCACCTATGATTAATTCTTGAGGATAACTCGAGACAAACCTCCAAACTCTTGGAAGTTCTTTAGATGATTCTTCTTTTCTTTCTCCTTCTTCATCCAAATGATGAGTATTGTTTTCATTTCTTTCCTTGGTCTCTTGATGCTCCTCTTGAATAGTGAGATTTTCAAGTTTTTTTTTGCACACCTACATTTTTCTCTTCACAGACATCTCTTAAAATAACATCATTAGTTTTATTAAATGTAACATGTACAACTTCGTCAATCAAAATAGTTCCTCTATTGTACACTCGGTATGCTTTCCTGTCACTAAAATATCCTAAGAAAAATCCCTTTATCTGATTTCTTGTTAAAATTTCCAAGATGCTCTTTAATTTTCAAAATAAAACATTTACAACAAAAAATTTTGAAATAACTCACAGCGGCTTTTTTACAAAATAAGAGTTCATAAGAAGCTTTGTTTGAAATAAGCTTTGGAAAAAGAACTGATTAATAACATAACAAGCCGTGTTAATGGCTTTGACCCAAAAATATTTTGGAAAATCACACTTATTTATCATGGTTCTAGTGGTCTCTTGAAGTGTTCTACTTTTCCTTTCAACAACACCATTTTGTTGAGGCACTCCAGTAATCGAAAATCCATACAAAATATCGTTGTTATCACAAAATTAAAAAAAAAACTGCCAAATTTGAATTCGGCTCCACTATCACTTCTTATATAAACAATTTTTAAATTTAACAAATTTTGTGTATTGGAAAACAATTTTACAAAATTTTTAAAAGTTTCATTTTTGTGAATAAGAAATAGAATAGTTATCAACAATCACAAAAAACATATTTACTACCACGGAGACTAGCATGTTGAGTTGGACCAAACAAATGTATATGCAATATTTCCAACGGTTTAGAAGTAGACACACAATTCTTTGGTTTAAAAGAAACTTTAACTTGTTTACCAAATTGGCATGCATCACAAATTTTATCCGTGTCTCAAACTTCAATCCTGGCAAACCTCTTGCCAATTCTTTCTTAGCAAGGTTATCAATCAAATCCATGTTAAAATGACAAAATCTTCTATGCCAAAGCCAAGGATCAACTTTAGAAGTGGTTAAGCACTTTATATTACCACTATCAATATTATCAAGATAAACCACATAAACACCATTATGTCGTTTACCTTTGAACAAAACAACAAAGTTCTTATCAAGAATTAAAGATTCATGTTTACTAAAGAACAAATACAAATTTCTATCACATAATTGACTCACACTTAAAAGATTATAATTTAAATTGTCAACTGAAAGTGCGTTTTTAAACCATTTTTACCTACATCGTCATTGCCGATTGATTTTTCTTTCATTTTATCTCTGAAAGTCACCTTTTTCACTATTTGTAAACTTGAGATTGGTGAAAAGAGATGCATCACCAGTCATGTGTCTTGAACACCTACTATCAATTTACCACTTAGCATTCTTGGTGGTGTTCTACTCTACCTACACAAAGAATTAAGCGATAACTTTTGGTACCCACATTTTCTTGAGTCCGTAAGAGTTAGTAAATTGACTTAATATCCACGTAGATTCCATTCCCAATTTTTCATTTCTTTTGACATAACAATTATTTTCACACGTCCATATTGTTGGCAATAATTGCAAATAATATTCTTATTTCCATACAATGAAGATTTTTATTTTACAAAACATAAATCGTTCCTTCTAAAAGTGACAATTATTGATATAAAAAAGAATAGAAATATGTTGATCAACATATTTCTATTCCTAAGAGATATCAATAACTTTTTTCTTTTTTCTATGCAAAAGTACATCAAGATCATCCAATCTTTTCTTTAAGGAGGCTTGTTCTTTCTTGATCTTTGTTTTTATATGCAATCCTTTCTTCAAATCATCATTTTCTTGTGATAACCTATTATTTTTATTCACAAGTTGGGAGTAAGCATTCAACAAGGCATTATTTTTCTAACTAACTCCTTATTTCTAACAAGCATATAATTCCTTTAAGTTATCATGCAATTTTATGATAAAAGCCTCAAGATCATCATTATCATCAATTTCATCACTTGAATCATTAAAATAAGTAGTTGTTACTTCTTTATCACCAATAGCCATAAAGGTCATTTGTGCCAATTCCATTTCTTCCTCAACATCTCCTTCGAAGTAGCAATCATCCCATGTGATTTGAAAATTGTTGAAATGGGACTTTCTTGCTTCCTTCTTTTTCTTTGATAAACACTCATTTGCATAGTGTCTGGGTTGACTACATTCGAAGCATTTACATTTTGTTTCTTGTTCTCAACTTTGGTCTTCCCTTTGAAGTTATTGGAGTTGATTACTCCTCATTTCCTCATTCTCTTCATGTTTGAGGAAGCCTTTGGTGATGAGTGCAAGGTCACCTTCATTAAGATCTTCATCTTCTAAATTGATGTATAAGGAGCCATTTTCATCTCCTTCTTGGGAAGTCTTCAAGGCAATGCTTCTTTTCGGTCTTGCTTAATCCTTCATCATCCACAACTTTAACCTTGAGCTTTAATTCATAAGATGTAAGAGAATTGATCAATGATTCAATAGGCATAGAATTCAAATTCTTTGCCTCCTCTATAGCAATAGATTTGGTTTCCCATTCTTTGGATAGAGCATTCAAAATTTTTCTATTCTTTTCACCCAAAGAACATTCCTTACCCAATGCTTCTAGATCCTTAATGATATCATTGAATCTACAATGCATCTTATCAATATTCTCATGAAGTTCCATCTTGAAGGACTCATACTCAGCAACAAGCAAATATTTCTTTTGTTCTCTCATATCATCACTAACTTCATGAATATCTTTCAATTTATCTCATATTTCTTTAGCCAAAACACAACCTTTTACATGAGTAGATTCATTGGCATCCAAGGCATTATACAAAATATTCATGGCTTTAGCATTCAAAGTCAAATTGGCTTTATCTTGTGGGCTTAGTTCATCTCTTGTTTCTCTCTTCTTCTATTAGTGTCGCAAGAGATCATCAACAATGGTGGTTTCAAAAGGACCTTCATTAACAGCATACTATAAATCAATATCAATAGATTGCAAAAAGATTTTCATTCTTCCTTTCCAACTAATAAAATTTACCTCATTAAGCATAGGTATTCTAGTGATGGATAGACTTTCAAGAAACAAAGCATTATTTGTTGCCATTGTGATCTTTACTATAATGCAATTTAAGCAAAAAGAAAGAGACCAAACTCTGATACCAATTGTCGGCCCAAAGTATCCTAAGAGGGGGGCCAATTAGGTTGTTTAAAAATAATTAACAAATGAAGCCCAAATAAATTTTTTCACACACACAAGTAATTTGACGACAATATAATCAATTTAGCACAAAATGAACAGAATAAATAAATAGAGAGAGAGAGAGATTATTCAAACGACACTCCCAAGCTAGCAAGCTTGGAGTAGTAGTCCACTAAAGTGCTTTTTCAAATTTGGTGAATCAATAATCCAAGTTGTACAAAAATTAGGATCCCATTGTACACACCCTTACTCACACTACTTCTCTTTAGTTGAGCCAAAGATTTGACACTCAACCTCACTTTTGTACAATGATTATCACTCCACTCAATGCTCCTGAATAGAACTCACAACTATGCACTCTTTTCCACTAATAAAACACTTTTAAAAAGCTAATTTGCACTCAAATTACTTTTTATTTGCTTGTCTTCAATGTGGAAGTTATTGTTCATAAATTTAGGTTGGTTGGTATTTATAGATATGGTAAATGAGGTTCCAACCACCTTCTAATGGCTAAGTAACTAATGCTAAAAAACTAGCTGCTATAGGTTTCGGGTATCCGATAACTCTTTATTGCGTCCGATGCAGTGGTTGAACATCTGAAACACACAAGTTGAGATCTTCATTCAGATAGCCAAGGTTGCATCCGTTCCTTCATCCAACGCTGATTGTTTGTCAAGTTGGATCCTCGGATAGTATAGTGTGTCTAGAAGGATTGAAGCCTTACATTGATTGATTTTCCTTCGGACACTTGACGAACAAGTGTATTCGGTAAAGTTTCTTTTGGACAATAAACAGGGTCTATTGTCAACTTCCTCAGATCCATTGCTCTCTGTCTAACCGTTCGAATGGTGCTCTATTTTCGAGATAATGTGTTCGAACGAATTCCTGCATCTGAGAGAATAGGTCTCGCTTCGACACTGCTCCGTGTCTAAAGCTCCTCTATTTCAGACGATACACAGCATCTGAAAACCCCGTTAAGTTAAGTTCTGCAAAACTCCTGCACATCTTAATTTCAAATTATTAGATTAGATTTGACATCATCAAAACCAAAATTGTAGATCAACACATGAGATTATTCTATTCATCAAACATGTATAATAATGCTAAATTATCCAAGAAAAGGCTTACAAATGATCTTATTTAAAAGGACAGTTCAATGTAAATATTCAAATTAAGCATAGTAAAAATTTTGTAATGACTAATTTCTTAGAGCTTTGACCTCTTCTATCGATTTCTCAAATTTTTTTGCTACATTTGCAAATATATTTCCTTTTTTTTTACTTTACTTTGAAAACTAAAATGCACAAAGGTTCAAAGTCTAAGTTAATTAATAAATAGATAATTTTTATAAGTAAAGACAAAGGGAAAAAATAAAAATACTTTGAAGTTATAAAAGAAAAAAGTCAATAAAGAAAGAAACAAAATTGACAAAATACAAAATTATAAGAGCATTATTTTCCCTTCTAGATTTTCTTTCCTAAATATGCCTTACATCTATTTTTTTCCTTTTTGTTTCTCTTCCTCTTCTCTATTACCTATCTATCTATGTAGTTGTAGAAACTTTTGCCTTTTTTGTGTTAATAATGACAAATCATTTTATGTATGTGTTGTGGTTCTTTGGAAAGAGGTAACTAGTTTGATTTTTATGCAATTATGCTAGCACATCACTTTATTAATTATGGATAGAAAATATATTGAATACTTAATTTTATTAATTTTACTTTTCATGTACATGAAAATAATTTTAAAAATTAAATACATTTTTCTAATTAATAAAATTATCGTTTTACTGATAGCTTTAATCTCGCAATTTAATTTTGTTGTTATTGTTAGTTTTTTGAAAAATTTTCATTTTTGTTAATAAATGGTTAAAGATCTATGCTTGACAATAAATGATTAATTTAGAGTTCTTCAAAATGATGGTAAAATTCACTTTTCTCATACTCTTGTATTAAAGGCTATCACTTGATTGATTTTGGATTAAAGATACAATCTTATGAATTTTAAACTTTTCTTATTTAATGAAATTATTATTTTGTGGCAAATAAAATTTTTCTTTTGTTTTCTTTGCTATTTTCATTTTATCTTATGCATCAAAATTTTAGTTTTTCTTTATAAAAACTCTGAAAATCTCTAGAAGTAATTTAATTCCATTTACTTAAGTAACATATGAAAAATCATCCTATAAGATATCATATAATATTTTTCATATTTTTCTTTTTTCTCTATTTTTCACTCTTTCTTTCATATAGGCACAAACGTAGTACATTTTTAAGATATTTCTTTTAAACTATTGAAACTTAATTCCTGTACAACTCCTTTATTCTTTTAATTTTTGAAGTATATAGTAGCCTTTTTACTGTGATGTTTCTGAGGGAGTTGTTATAAATTTCTGAGATTGGTCCTAACTCGTGTTCTAAATTAGCTTGCATTTGTGATCAACTATTGTTATTATTTTCTATCCTTCCTTGTGTAAGTTTTCTTTTTCTTTCTACTTTCTTTTTTAGGAAAAATTCATCATGTGGTTGATTGGTAACAATAAGGCCTATTGCAATGGGAAATTTGTATCCCGGGCTTTTTTACATGTTGAAGGGTTTTTTTTTCTTTTTTTGGGTTGGGGTTCTTGAGTAAATTGTCTATCAATATATTTTTCATTGTATAAGCTATCTATTTATAGTTGATTTGCTTGTTTATTCGATAACTTTAGTACCATAACAACTTCAATTTAAATTCTAAAGTCAATTTCATTTACTATTTTTTTGTTATTAGTTATAAATAATTTTTTAAAGAAGAAGTTATCTATCATCATTCAAGGTTGTCTTTAACAAGATTAAAAATTTCAGACACTTGTCCACTTCACATTCATAATTAATGGTTAAATAAATCAATATGTAGTGTGTCATTTATGGGAAAATTTACAGATACCTATCTATACATATATTTCGGTAAACTTTTTTTTTTTTTTTTTTTTTTTGTAGTGTCAATTATTTAGGAGTTTCAACCATTTTTCTTCCTCTATTAATATTGCAATATAAAGGTACTTATGTACTGAAAATGTTTCTTTGATTTGAAGGCTAAATTATATTTACATGGTATTGGATTTCTTATTCCAACCTTAGTTTAGAGACAAATAGTTGTTATTATGCTAGTATATGGACTAGAGTTTGGGGTTTAAGTGCACCAAGTTAATTAGCCTGATTTTCTACATCTATCTTTTTGACAAATAGAATCCACACACGTTTAATTCAACGGATTGAAATTAAAATGGAGGACAAATAAATCCACATGCGTATAACCTAAGACCTAGGCCTTAGCATGCTATGTCACATTGTTTGGCATATACATTGAGAATTCTTGTTTATTCTTGCTTGTTTTTATTTATATTACATTGTTGCCATGATATGGTATGTGAGTCATATTTATCTTATTATTTATAATTTATTATTATTATTAAAAAGTTAATTTTTGTTTATTAATTAGTTTGTAGGTTAGGCCTTATTCTTAATTGTGTGTAAAAAGTTATAAATTTTTTTTTTAAAAAAAATTCAAAAGAGCACTTTTGAAAAAATTGTGTAGAATCATTTTTTAAAATAACTATTAGATTTTCTATATTTTTCATTTTTGTTAATAAATTCCTTTAAAATTTTTAAATCTTAGAGTGTCTAGGGTTGTGTTGGGGGGTCTCGCAAGACCTTCTTTTTTCTTCTCTATAACTAGTATTCAAACTACTCAAAAAAGAACCAAAAAGTCTTAATATCCCTACCTTGTTATTGGCTGCCTACAGAGCCATGCCTACTACTAGTACCTTTCAAATTATAGATAAATGACCATCTCTTTGCTTTGATGAAAAAACATATCAATAAGGACAACTAGCTAGAATGGTCGAATTTTAAAAAAAGGGGATTTTCATACTTCGACAGCTAATCCAAGACCTCTTGCCGATTGGCGAATTCCCCTTGAAAGCTGCAGGATCGGATAACTTGTAAGAGTCCCTACGGTTTTCTAATTTCAAAAAAATTATAACCATATTTCAATTAGCTATTGAGAACAAATTAAAAACAGACCTCTAGAAATCCTTATGTGATCAGGACCAGATTTGAACAAATTGTATATTTGGCATCATTAAAATTTTAGTTTCGGTTCGATCTAGACAATCAAATTCTTTTAGCATTGTTAAAATTACCCATGAGGATTTTTTTTTTTTTTTTGTACTTTTTTATCTTAATTATTTGTAAGATGGAATAAATTATTACATAAATATTATAAAAATCATTTATGAATTGGAATATAAATGAAAATTAGTTAGAATAATTAGAATTTTATATTGATTTTAGAATTCAACAAGGCAAATTCATTAGGCATGTTGATTAGCGTCAGGATTAGGATTAGGATTAAGATCATATTGAAATTATTTATGAGGGGTTATTCTTTTATGTGTTAAATATTTTTAAGTGAGAGCATATTAGTCATCACAAAAAAGGGAAAAAATAACTCACATATATAAAATAATATACATAGATTAGTTAGATAGATAGAAAGATAGATAAGCAAATCTCATTCTAACATAAATAATGATAGATGGAAGGTATCTAAGCTCCGAAAGCTGTAGAAGCTCATGCAGCCAAAGCAACTGTTGAGCTATTTCGCCCAATAGGATTTGAGAAGATGCTATTGATGGTGAGTGTTAAAGAATATGAGCTTTCATCCCAAAACCAATTGGTCGTGAGTGGTGTGGCCCATAGAACTTATTAATTAGTCCAAGATCTTTAAGTTAACCGATATGGGATATTTTTATATTTAACACCCCCTCTCATACGTGACTTGGGTTGGTTGACGCGTCCGGAATTAGAGAGAACCTATGATTTTGGGTTGGTTGAACTTTCAGGGAATTGAGCGCCCGGGGTTAGAGAGAGAACCACCTGTGACTTATACACAATTAGAGTTGAGTGAGCCCGTTGAACTGGTCTAGAAAGAACCCAAGACACGTGTGGAATGGAAGGGAGAAAACCTGAGATTAGCTCTAATACCATATTAAAGAACATGGACTCCATCTCAAAACCAATTGGCAGTAAGTGGTGTGGCCCATAGAACTTATTAATTAATCTAGGATCTTTAAGTTAATCGATGTGGGATATTTTTATATTTAACAGTGAGATTCTCAAAATATCATTAATCAAATTAAAGACTTTGAACTTGTTGCTAATTTTTCGAATATAATTCTGCTTCTTTCCCATTTTGCAGCTTCGTGAAGTCTCTTGGGTCCCCAGAATTCTTAATAAAATAGTTCGTAAAATGGCTAAACATGCAGCTTTGGTTCCAAATTCTAGTTTCTTGTGGCATTTTCCACTTTCTTTTGTAATTCCCGCTCTTGATACGGATAATATTTCTCAATAAGATTGTGGTAATTTCTATCCAAAAGAAAAAGTTACATGAATTTAAATTTCACTTTTGGCAACGCTATTATGCATTATTCAATTGATAAGAAAACATATATTTAAGAGAAATTTCATGCAATTTTCAAGTTTTACTAAAGCGGTAAAGTTTTACCATATTTCAATCACCATAGATTCAATTGCAAAAGACAGGACATATAAATTCATTAATTTATAAGGGTTACTTACATTTACCTCCCTTAAAGTTTGGTATACCAATCGGACCTTGTGATTTTATGAAATTATAAATTCTCACCTCGAACTAGCTTTGTTAACAAAGCTTGTAATAAGACAAAATTACCCTTATCACATATTTCTTAATTAGTCCCACAAATTTTTTTCTAAAACCATGAGTAGTTCACCAAATTCTTATTTTTATCAATTCATCCCTAAACTCATTTATCAAGTCCACTACATTATTTCCATCTCATTATTTCCATCTCCATCCCTATCATTACCACCTACAGCAAATCCAAAAAAAGGGTATAGCAATCAAATCAAAATTTTAAAGGAACCCATCAATTGTAATCTCTTAATTCTACAAACTCTAACACAATACTCCATCACATGTGCATCACTAGCAATTAGCAAATCTCCACCCAAAACCTCAGGCATCTACCTCCTAGCACCATGATCCACCACTCTTCCCTAACTCAAAAGCCTCCATACAACCTCCACACATGTAATCACAGTCAATCAAGCACCAATGGAGGCATTTAATCATAGCCACTTAATTACAAATCAAGCCTCCACCTATCACCACTGTCCCCTAACTAAAAAAGCCTCTAGATAATCAAGCATCCATACACTTCCTACATATTTAATCACACTCACATGCACAAAAAATGCCAATTAGATTTCTCTTTTTTAACCCCAAAAAAAATTCCCAATGACACAAAGAAAAAAATAAAACATCTCAAGATTACAAATAGAAAGAGGTAAAGGAGAAGTTAGGTTGGATAAGAGAGAGGGATGGGTGGTAGATCAAGGGGGCTGGAGTAGTAGTTAATTGTGAGTTTCAAGCGCAAGAGGGTAATCTGTGGAATGGGTGGTGGATTATGGGTTTGGTTGAAGAAGAGAGAGGAAGAGTGAAAGGTGGAGGAAGAAGGAGGGGAAGGGGAAGGGGAAGGTGGAGGAAGAAGAGGAGGGATGATGGGTCTGATGTGGTGGTTGGAGGGAAAGGTGATGGTAATGGTGGTATTGGTAGAGGAAGGGGCTGGTGAGCCGTGAGGGTTAAGGAGAGAGGAAAGGTTTTTGTTTTGGTATGGGTTTGGGTGTTGGGTTGTGGGTTTTGGGTTTGAGTCTAGTGAATGGGAGGGATTTGAGTTTTGTGTTTGGGTTTGGGTTTGGTTTCGGACTTGGACTTGGGCATATGTTAGAAGAATTATACAAAACGACGCCAAAAAGTTGAAAAACTGGTAGAAAAATATTGGGGTCGAGAAAGGTATTTTAAGGAGAAAAATTTATTTTTTATTTTTTACTAGCGTTAGCATTCCTCATTACGGTAGTTAACAGAAGGGAGGTATTTGTTAAACTTTTAGCCATTCAAGGGGATTGACCGTAATTTTGTCAAATCACAGGATTCAATTTGAAATATTGTCAAATCTCTTAGGAGGTAAACATAAGTAATCTAATTTATAAAAATAATTTGTATTGATGAATTCAAAAGACCTGACAAAGTTCTACTTTGTTCATATTGATGTTGGAATGAAACTTTCTATCTTTGTACTTTAATTTAGTTTGTGTATAAATTATTTATAAAATATACTATATAATCTATGTAGCCTATTTGACGAAACTACTTTTTTCTAAAGTAGTGTGCAATATAATGAATATAGATGAAAACTCTTCACATACTAACATTGAAGATAAACTCTTAAAAATATTGATGATTAGTCATTTTTTACGTCAAATCTATAAATATAATATTGTAATACTCAATAGGTAAAGGATGTGTAGGGGTGACCTTATAAATTTAATACAATAGACCCCACTATTAATATACATTTATGTTATTTTCGTAGTTTGGTTGAACAAGGAATGAATTTTATTATATTAATTAATTAATTAATTTGAAATTCAAGTCACAGGTAAGGAATGAAATTGAGTATTTTTTAACACTAGATATGATTAACTTTAATTTTCATTTCTTCCCCTCATACCCATAACCCAAACACCTCCTTATGCAAAAAGGACATATTGTATAACGTCATATTTGTCTCTTCATTAGCAATTTCATGTGCAATGCATATACACCATCTATCAAAAGAGTCAAGTGGTCTTAGAAAATTAATATCTCCAATAATACATCCCAGTCCTGAAAGTCTGAAAGTAACGTAATTTTGTGTGTGTTTTGTTACTAAATTTTAGTGTATTTAGTTCCATTTGTCGTGTTTTAGGGGTACATAAGTAACATTTAGGAATTTAGAGATAGCTTGTCATGTTAACTTTTATCGTTTTTATAGTTAAATATGTGTTTTTGTTGTGTATATTATCTATTTATATGATTTTGTGTGATGTACAGTTAAGTGAGGGATAAAGAGGTCACTTGGCAGCTACGAGAAAAGACTAGAAGTGGAGAAACGAGGATTCAAAGTGAGTTGTGATGGAGACCAACTGTTGACAATGGCTGGACAAAGACCAATCAGCCATTGACAGTGGCTAAAATAGAGCCATAGTCGTTGACAGTGGCTGATATAGAAGGATGTACTGCTAAGAGCGGTGGGCTCATTGTCAGCGGCTGACCAAGGCAAATATAACCGCAGACAGCGGTTGACCCAGTCAGTCCATGGGCCTTATCATATTACTGATAAATACTAGAAATTCTTGTACAATTAAGAGAAAGCGATATTTAGACTTTTAATTAGGGTTTTTATCTAGGGTTTTGAACTACAATTAGGTTAATTGATTCTTCGATTCCGTAGACTAAATTTCAAATTGTAAACCTGGATCATTCAAACTATTAATTTCAAGCACTTTTGCAATTCTTTTTATTCAGGTATTGTGTCTTTTATTATTTTATTTTCAGTTATTCTATTTAATATTGTTAATCACTTTAATATGATTGCAATTGTTTCCGTTGATTTATTTTCATTCCCGCATAGTATGAGTTGTCAAATTAGTTAAGACTCAGATGTGAGTGATGCAATCAATCATGGAAAATTGAATTGAGAGTTAATCATTAAAGGTTATGGTAATTGGCAAATAATTAACATAGATACACAATTCAAGGGAGTAGCTGACCCTCGTTTTGGTTAGATTGACTGAGGGGATAAGGATCTTGAACCCTTTTCACAGACCGACGTTAATTTATTAGGCTAATTAATCTAGTTCAGGTTGGCAGATTTAATTAGTTGATTCACTAAGTTTTTCAAAAAGAAATTCGAATTCTAGACGATTAATGACTCAAAATAATTGGGTAGGTTAGTAGAAGGTTTCATGACCCTCGTTAAGTTAATTAGTTTGATAGGATTCAATTAGCGATAATTTTAGGGTTGGGTTGCAAAGTGGGAATAAAATCACTATTAATTACAATTAATTAATAGATAGACCCACTATTTGATTGACCCTAGATGATTGTTAGCCTTGCATTCGACGTGCATTAGTCATTATTGGTAGTTTCTTAAATTTAATTGCTTTCTTAATTTTTAGTTCTTTTAAATTACTTTTGCAAAAATTGATTTTCACTACCAAAAACATTACAAATTGGTCATCTAAATAGAAGTTGAATTAGACTCTCAGTACTTGCATAAGTCCTTGTTTGATCAATTTTTGCTCACTTTACTACCTTATAACAGTATACTTACGGAATCGATGAAAGCGCGAGGTAAAGAATTTAAAACTTGTCTATCATGTGTCAAGTCCCTAACTGTGCAGATGCATATGCATTAATAAATCAAGGGGGAAAAAGTAGTAGATCTAGAACAAAAAATTTTACCTCAACGTCTAAAAGATTCAATCCCCATTTTTTAATTGGTTGAATATGTAAATTTTACCTTTGACGAAATTTTGTTTCTATTCTTTTCCAATTTCTTTAGAGGCATACCATCAAAAAAAACTTCCTTCACCAATTTGATAGATCAAGAAAACAACGGAAGCAGTTGCAACAGGAGCTGAATATGCAACAGCAATCCAAGGTCTCATGAAATTTTCTTTTCTATTCTTCTTTTATTCCTAATATAAAGTCTTAAAATTGGTTTTATTTCCTATTTTATTATTTTATGAGTATTTTATATATTTCCATTAACAATAGTAAAATGGATATTCATGTTTTGAGACATACCATATTTAACTTTTGTATTGAGAGAACATGCTTTCCACATTGATAGCCATTTTTCTGGGTATTTAAGCAAAAGACTTGGTTTTCATAATTTAACATTTGAAATAAATTGAAAATATTCTGCAAAGTAGAAATAATTCTAAAGAAATAAAGTTAATGTTGTAACATTATCAATTCTATATAGTAAAGTGAAGTGGTCTTTATTTCACTATTTTTCTATGCATATAAGTGAATTGTAAAGTTTTCAAATAAAAAATTATTCAAAATTAATGAATTCAATTATTAGTTTTATCAACGTAATTGGTAGAAGAATAATGTATCAATCAGTGCTTCTAATTTAGAAGAATGTCAAACAAAGCAATTTTAAAGTTCAAAATGTGGTAAAAAGAACTTATTGTTGGGGCCAATTGAACTCAAGAGCTTTGCAAACTTGAAATTGTGATGAAAAAATAAATTTTTCTTTTTATGAAATAAATATTTTTCTCATTCATTCAGATTAGAACCCTAATATTCCTCAAATTTGTTACTCCCAATATTGCTCATAATTAGTAGTGTGAAATCCATGATTTAACAACACATGATCCTCTCTGACATTTAGTATTCACCATGAAAGCATTTATATTCTAACATCAAACTTGTCAAATTCAATCATGTTAATATTGACTTCCCTTCACTATCGAAAATAAAACTCATCACTAGATAACACATATATATAGCCACTAGGAAAAGACAAAAAAAAGAGAAAAAAATCTTAAAAAGCAAATACCTAGACAGAAAATCATTCCCAACTATATATTCAGCTCTTCTACACCTATGAATTCCCCTAATCTGTACCACCATAACTTCAAAATAGAAATTCAAAATTCTTTCCAAAAAATAACTATTAAATATTTACTTCCATTCCAAATGAAAACTCACAAAAATCCCGCATTCAAACAACCAAAAAAACAAACACATACATGTATGTTTATATAGCACTAAAATTTACTTAAATATCTTGATATCCAATTTTTCCTTTCATTTTCTTTTGCTCAATTAATAACCTTAAAAATTAGGATTATTTTTAGTTCTTCCCCCCCCCCCTATTAATGTTTTTAGTCCTAATTATGTGTGTTTTATAGTATTATTTTGTTGTGTTAGGTTATAATTATGATTTCTTGTGTTTAATATGTTTTTAGGGGTTTTAAGTGTTTATTTGGTGTTAAAAATTTGTTAAATTTATGTCTGTTTGTCCTTTCATTGTGTAGGTGAGGGGTATTTTTGAAAGTTTGAGAAATTGGATACGCATTATAGAAGCTTGCCCGTGAAGAAATTGGAGTTGTCTTAAGGCAGGTTGACTCCTTGCTGTAGCAAGGGGTGTTGGAGGCTTGCTGAAATTCTATAAATAGTTACTTTTTTTTTCATACAATAAGATGATAACTTTTGGCAACTTTTAGAGTAGCCGCTAGGGTTTCTCTTACACAGTATTACACAATTTATCGCATTAAATTCTTCAATAGTTACAATTCTCAAATTCTAGATTTTATTAGCAAATTTTTATTCTCTTGTGAATTCGGATTTGCGGATTTTTCATAGAACAAGTGACAATCTTAAGGGAATCTTTTGCACTTCATTATTGATTGCTAACTTTCTATTTATTTTAATTTTGCCACAGTTTGTTTTCATTTCTCTATTGTTTTCAATTTACATTAGTTTAACAATTCATAGTTTAGTTGTTGTTGCTGATTATTTTAATTTACATCTTTGTTAGTTAGTCAGTGAAATTCAAAATTTCAATTCTAAGATTAATTAACTAGTAGTTTAATAAATCAATTAATTTGGTTTCTTTAATTTATGCCTTTATTTATTTGTTAATTCATTAGGGTCACCTAGTTATTATTATTATTATTATTATTATTATTATTATTATTAGTAGTAGTAGTAGTAGAAGTGAATCAAAAAAGAAAAAAAAAATCAGCTTGAATTGAAGTCATCTAAATAGTAATTAATAACATGTTTATGGTAATTGACTTAAATGTGATTTTCATGGGCATGATTCTTACTGCTATATACTATTACGCGATTTGTGCACTTACAGACATGTGTGATAGTATATAGATAATAGTGGAATTAAATTTGACACATATCATCAATCTACCACTTGTTTCTTTGTTACACCTTGTTTTTCTATTTTTCTTTTGTTTTACTTTCCTTAAAAGTGCATTATTAACTTAATAAGCACATAACACTCATATACCTCTCATGGCTGGAGGAATAGTATTGTTTTCCTTGTTTCAAAAATTTTCTGAAGTACATAAATATAATAGTGTAACATTAGAATTAAAGCAATTTCAATGTACATGTCGCAGTAATTGAATTTTATAAGGGTTTCTCTTTTGTATGTTCAAGTTTGCAAAGGCTTTGCTTGAAAATTTTCTAAAACACCTTTCCAATAGAATTTCCTTCCGATTCAAATCTCCATTTTTCAAGAAAAATAGGGAAATTTACTTCAATAAAAACTATATTTGTTAGGCAAAAGCTCATTTTTTCTTTTATTAGTTAAAGCTCAATGTAAGTATTACATAAATGAAAAATTCTTAGGTAAACTCAGTTTTTAATCCCACTTGTAGACCAGTGGAGTGGACTAATCTATATAGAATAAATGACATGAACTGATGTAAGTAAAATTCCGTATGATTTAATTCTAAGTACAAGATCTATAGGTGAGTCCAAAACTGAGTCTAACCTTTGGAATTATTTTCCTTACATAAATAGCTTAAAAATCATTAAAAAAAAAAAGGCATTCAAGTTTCAAGAAATGATGTAGTATGTCTTACAAAAGAGTCAATCATAATCACTCGATTACTTATTTAGCCAAAAAAAAAAAAAAAAAACAAAGAGTTTGTATCCAAGATGTTGGGATGAATTCATTTTATCCCCAAAAAATCTAAAATTTTCATGAGTCCCTAGAAATAAGGAAAATTTTCAATTTGGCCTCTAAATGAACATTTACTTCAGTTTTATCTCCAAATAAGAAAATTTATTCCAATTTGGCCTTTCATTCCAAATTTGTTTCTTATTGACTTATAAACCAAAGGGTTAATTAGCAGCCATATTATCAATTGAACCCCGTGGTTCGAAGAAATTACAATCAACCTTTTGAATGGCCAAATGTTTAACAAATACCTTCCTACTATTAATAATCTTTAATAGAAATGATGACGTCAACAAAAAATAATTCAAAGTACCCTTCTCAATACCATAATTATATTTCCCATTATATCAGTTTTCTCTAACCAAAACAACATAGTTTCGTTATAATTCTACAAACCCAGACCCAAACCCATATCCAACCCAAACCTGATTTCAAACCCTTCCCTTCTCTTAAATCCAGGCCCAAAACTCAAACTCAAACCCAAATCCAAACCCTCTATCTTTCCTCCTACACCCTCACCAGCCCCTTCTCCTTCTCCAATCCACTAATTAGACATACCTTTCCTCCCTCTTCTTCCATCTCCTCACCTTCTCCTTCCCAATCCATGCCTTCCTCTTCTTCTTTCTCATCCTGCTACTCTTCTTCCTCCAACCTCCTACTCTTCTTCCTCTCTAACCACCTCTATTTTTGGCTGTCAAAACCACTCTTCCAGCTGTTTTTGTTCTTCATATGGTGAGTATTCTTCAACAAAATCCAAAATCCATGACATCTTTTCCTTCAATCTGCCCCCTTCCCTGAAAGTTACAACCACTGCTATCTCCAGTTCCTTTATCTATTACCCTCGAAATCCTCTCCTATCATGAAACAGAAAAGAAAGGACAAAGGAGATATTATTGCATTTAAAAAGTTGTGTACGTTTATGAAGAAAGAGAAGAAAAGGTGGAGGAAAGATTAAAGATGAAATGATTTAGTTTTGGTAAGAAAGAGAATAAAGACTAGGGATTTATCCAAAAAAAAGGGCCACGTAAGATTAATGAACTCCAGTGTTGGGCACGTGAGAAGGAATGGATACAGTGTCGTTTTGATTGGGGAATGGCATAACAAAATTTGTCCTATCTACCCACTTGTCAATGCGTGAGAGGGAACTTGGGGATTTGGGGAATATTCTTTCTCATCTCTATCTATTTCAATTGTTTAGGGTTTTAGAGTTCAGTAGTAAATTTGTATTCATTTCTGGAAGATTTTTTTTTGCTTTCCAAGCTCTTTTTAGCTTTCTCTCTCTATTTCCTTCCTTGTTCTGTCATCTTCTTCCTTTAACAGTGTATTTCTTTCCTATCTTAATTTCGTGTTTTGTAGTCTAAAAAAGTAGTTTAGAGGTGAAATAAATGAATAGCTGAGATCCTAACTCCGAGCTCCCAATTTAAATTGTTGTGTTCATTGTTTAATTTCTTAAAAATTGTTGCGTTCATTCCTGATATCTCCATTTCTCCTTCCATCTTAATATCTTTTGTTCCTTTTTTTTTTAACTGCGAAATTTTTTTTGGGTTAAAAAAGCCAAAAGACTAATCTAATTTTTTTTTTTTTTTTTTTTTTGCATGTGACTAATTAAATGTGTGGGTTGTGTATGGATACATCTATTTTGTGATAGACACTTTTTGAGTTATAGATTGGATGGTAGTGGTAATGGTGGTTCTGGTGGGAATGGAGAAGGAAATGGTGTTTTGTGAAATATAAATTAATATAGGACTAAATCGATAAAATAAAAATGATTGAACTTTTTGGTTTTAAGAAAACTAATGAATAATATGTGATAAGGGTAATTTATTCTTGTTATAAGTTCCTGAAGTTGAGTAAGAGGGGAAATGTGTAATTTCTTTAAACCACAGTTTCTTTCAATTGATAATATAGCTAAATTTCAGAAGAGGTTAATATAATTAACCCTAAACCAAAACATGTCATTGACATAAATTTTCGAAAGTCGTTAAGTAAAGCAAAAATCGTGTGTCAAGCATATTGTATTCAGGACCCATAATCACAAAAATTAAACATGGTTAAAAAATGAGTACACAACAAAGTCTATTAACTTGTAGGCATACCCCAATGTCGTATCGAATCAAAGGCCAGCCTCCAATCCCGCAGACATTTAAGAGAAATTCCCTTTTCTTTTACAACTTATTTTTTTTCTTAGGTAAAATTACCTAAAATTGCCTTGCAACTTTTAATCGTTGATCCTTCATACATAATTACAACATTTTGAGGCTAGGGGCTCATCTAAAACTTTTAATTACTTTTGAGGCTAAATTAAATTCAAGCCATTTCAATTATTCTTTGATATCCCATTTAATATAAGTGTTGGTCCCGAAAGCAACCTAAGAGGGGGGGTGAATTAGGGTTCTAAAAATTATGCTTTCACAAAGCAGTGAGTATTTTTAAATTTAAATGCAGAGATAATAAATTTAATAAAACAGAAAAGCAAACTAGAGAGAAAAATTGAACAAACAGCTACTTATGAAAAATCTAGTTATGTGTATAACTGTCTCTGATGCTTCACACACTTGGTGAGCCAATAATCTTTACAAAGTTGGGAAGTTCTTGCTCACACTAAAACTCTTTTAGTTGAGCCAAGAATCTTAATTACAACCACACTCTTGTACAAGATTATCACTCCACTCAAAGTTGAATTTGCACTCACAACTTCACACTAATACAACAAAGCACTATAGTCAATTTGCACTCAAATTACTCTTTTCTTAGGCTTGTATTTAATGTATTAGATGATTTATTCAGGTTCTTAAAGCACCTATTTATAATAGCAATAAATAGAGCTTTCAACTACTTCCTAACGGCTAAGTAATAAATGCACAAAAAATCATCTAGCCGTTGGGGGTTCGGACGTCCGAGGAGGTTGGAATGCGTCCGAGACACTTTCGAAATTACATGGAAGAAAAGCTGGAGAACCCTTATACGGAGTCCGTAAATAGATTTTTATCCTGAGACAACTTTCGGACGGTCCTGTGCGTCCGATCCAAAGTCAGTAGACATCTGATCTAATTAGCTAGTTTGATGCTGATTTTGCTGGTTTGAGAATAGTAACGACGGTCCTGTGTGTCCGAAAGAGCTGTTCCTGCAAAAGCTTGTTTTACAGACTTAAGTGTTTATGTCATCATCAAAATAAGGTTTGGAAAACATCAATCTCCCCCTTTTTGATGATGACAAACCTCAATTGGATATGACTAATTAATTTGCAATATCTCATATCAATCATATCAAGGTTTATCAAAGCATACCAAATCATATCAATATAACTACTCCCCCTTTTGACATCAATCAAAAAAAAATACTCCCCCTTAGATCATGCAATCAACAATCATATCAAGACATACTCAAAGCATAGCAATATGACATTAATCAAAGGAAAAGGACTCCCCCTTAGGTTATGCAGGTAATTTGATAGAATTTGAAACAATTCTTTAAAAAATAAAGAAAATCAAGAGTCAAATACATAACCAAGCTACAGAGTAGCTGAAAGCAAATACAATGGTAAAAAAAAAAACTAATTAGAGTCATGGCGCTTTTTGGAGCGCTTTTCGGTTTTTTGGCACTTGGATGGAATGTCTTCTGCAGTGGCTTCACTGTCATCCTCCCCCCGGTACGACGTTGCATGATGAAGTCAAATGTAGCGTCAATATCTTCATCCTCGTCGTCATTGTCATCGTCATCGTTATCGTCATCGTCATTGGCAACTCCTTGAGCAGCTTCTGCACTGTCTTCTCGTGTAGGTTCATCTTCAGTTTCATCACTGTCAGAGGATGACTCAAGGGGATGTTGGGACTGAAGTTCAGCGAACTGGATTTGAGCCGAAGCAGACATGCCAAGACTGAGTGCCTCTTGGAGAATGATTTAAGACGAGTTTCAAGTCGTTTTAGCTTGCGATTCGTACGACGTTGAAAGGAGCCGACTTGAGTGCTCAAAGATGTGAGAAGTTCACAGATATGTGAAAGAGATGGTTCAGAGGAAGATGGTGCAGATGTAGATGGTGCAGATGTGAGTGGAGGTGGTTGAGGAGTAGAAGAATGAGGGATATCAAAAGCAGATGTGGAGGCATGGGATTGTGATTTGGCAATGTCAAAGGCTGCCTTAGTAAGCCATTGATCATTAAAAAACCGGAGACCTTTTCTTTCAATGTATGATTTATTAAAATATGGAGGATATTGTTTATTTCCTGTAAAGGGAACGTTGAGGACATCAAAAATTTTTGTGAGAAATTTCCCAAAAGGAATATTTCTTCGAGTATCGGTTAGAAAAAGTTCCCATAGGGAACAAAAAAGATACCCAAAGTCAAGAGGAATACCTTTGAAGACACAGAAAAATAAGTACAGTTGCATTTTTTCGGGCTCAGTACGATGCCTGCACCCGTGGCAACAAAAGATTTGTTACAAGGGTATACATAATATTTAGTTCAGGGGAGAGCAGAGTAGTCTTGGCTTCCGAAGCTTGTTTAAAATGGACATTGAACCTGGCTCGATACTTCATTGATATCAAACTGAGTATCCTCAGCGGGCCATTTATCCAATGAAAAGAAGTAGGAAAAATCAGAGGGAATGGAGATCTCACATTCAAAGATGGTATTAATTATGTTTGATGAAATCTCAATATCAGTGTGATTAACACGAGAATTAGAAGGGTGCGAATAGTACCACCTTTCAAGAAGATTGGCTGTAGATTCAAGGACAGGTCTGACCTACCACAATACTTTTGGGCCGAAGCGGTTAACACGGCTTGTTATGTCATGACATCGAGTTTATAATTAAGATTCTACTCATCAAAAAGACTACTGGAAGCAGGACGTTGAACGATAATTGATTTACTAAGAAGAGAAGTATACCGCTCCGATGCCTTGGCATCGATAAATTTGGACAGAGTTAAGGTCGGAGTGGTGGAAACTTGAGGATTTGCTGAGGATTCTCCTGTGTACAGGAGCTTTCGGCCTCTAGATGTGTATACCCTGACATCCCTGTACCATCAAACCGCCCCTTTCGGACTCACAAATTCGTCAACAACATTCTGGCTTTTTCTCAAACTCTCATCTTTGGGACCAAAATCTCACAATTCCTAATCTGGGGAAATGAGATGGTGAAAGGGAGAAATGAGATGTGATTTAAGGGCTAAGGATTATGGGTAGGATGATTCTTCAATCAATTTTGGAAGTGAGAGTGTGGATTTTGATTGAGTAGTGAAGGGGGAAAAATCGCCAGAGGGTTTTCGGTGGGGGAGGTAAGTCCGAAAGGGAGAATTTAGATGGTTTTAATAGAACAGGGGTACCGTTCGGACGGCCGAACGTTTGGCCTGCGTCCGACAAAGCGTCCGAAAGCTGAAGAACGGACGGCCGAAAGATGAGCCAGTGCGTCCGAAGTTTCTTTCGGACGAAGCTGTGCGTCCGGAAGATTTCCAGAGAGTTTGAGAATCTACAAAAATAGAATGTTGTTCGGACGAATATGAGCGTCCGAGAAGTAACACATGCTTTCGGACCATCCAGAGCATCCGAAAGGAATGTTGTTCGGACGAGTAAGTGCGTCCGAACAAGGAACCTATGCCAAATTTATCTGTAAAATCCCCAAGCATTTTCTGAGTGATTCAAAACGATCTAGAGCTAAGGGTTTTGTAAAAATATCAGCCAATTGGTCTGAAGTAGGCACATAATCAACACGAATTTCTTTTTTACAAACGAGGTCTCTAATGCAATGATACTTCTTAACATCAATGTGTTTGGTTCTAGAGTGCAAAACAGGATTTTTTGTGAGATTAATTGCACTAGTGTTGTCACACAATATAGGAACACAATCAAAAATGACACCAAAATCTTTCAGATTATGTTTCATCCAAAGAAGTTGAGCACAGCAATTTTCGGCAGCAATGTATTCGGCTTCAGCCGTAGAAAGAGAAATGGAATTTAAAAAATTACTAAACCAAGACTCTGTCTCTTACAATTTCTAGATGTGTATAAGAGATTGTGGTCCTTTTTCTCTGTCTCTTTACACCAGCAAAATCAGCATCAGAATAGCTAATTAGATCAAATGTAGAGGACTTTGGATACCACAGACCAAAATCCGTTGTTCCTTTTAGATATCTAAAAATTCTTTTAACTGCCATCAAATGTGATTCTTTAGGACAAGATTGAAATCTAGCGCACAAACAAACAGCAAACATGATATCTGGTCTACTAGCAGTTAAGTAAAGTAAACTTCCGATCATACCTCTATAGTGTTTTTCATCAACACTATTACCTTCTTCGTCTTTATCAAGTTTGGTTGAAGTACACATTGGTGTACCAACTTGTTTGCAATCTTTCATACCAAATCGTTTGAGTAGCTCCTTTGTGTACTTGATTTGTGTAATAAATGTTCCTTCCTTAGTTTGATGAATTTGTAGTCCGAGAAAAAATTGCAACTTGCCCATCATACTCATCTCAAACTCTTCTTGCATTAGTTGTGAAAAATCCTTGCACAAACTTTCATTAGTTGCTCCAAAAATAATATCATCAACATAAATTTGAACAACATCTAGATGTGTATAAGAGACTGTTTTTGTAAACAGTGTGGTGTCAACAATACCACTTTTGATAGCATTTTCCAACAGGAATCCACTTAATCTGATCATACCAAGCTCTTGGAGCTTGTTTCAAACCATATAAAGCTTTGGAAAGTTTGAAAACATAATTTGGAAGATTCTTATTTTCAAAGCCCGGAGGTTGTTCAACGAAAACTTCTTGGTCGATAAAACCATTTAAAAACGTACTTTTGACATCCATTTGAAATAATTTTAAATTATTGAAACATGCAAATGCAAGAAACATGCGGATAGATTCTAATCTAGCCACGGGTGCAAAGGTTTCATCAAAGTCAATACCTTCTTCTTGAGCGTAACCTT
This sequence comes from Cinchona pubescens, assembly GCA_025175665.1. NCBI lineage: Eukaryota > Viridiplantae > Streptophyta > Magnoliopsida > Gentianales > Rubiaceae > Cinchona > Cinchona pubescens. The sequence goes on from JANKKI010000064.1 coordinate 4,530,280, forward strand.
TTGCAACAAGTCTAGCTTTGTTTCTTATGATCTCACCTTTGTCATTTAATTTGTTTCTAAACATCCTACCCCATTTAGTACCAATAACGGGATGAGAAGATGGTCTTTCAACTAAAGTCCATACATTATTTTTCTCAAATTGACTAAGTTCATCTTGCATAGCATTAACCCATGATTCATCACTTAAGGCAACATCTATATGTTTGGGTTCAATGTGAGAAAGTAATGCACAATTATTGTTCAAAGGTTTATGAGAACGAGTAGTTACCCCATCGGATAGATCACCTATGATTAAATCTTGAGGATGATTAGAGACGAATCTCCAAGCTTTCGGAAGATCGTTTTGAGCATCATCATTCTTTTCATCATCAACTTGATGGTTGTTGATATCAACACTTGATGTAACCTCTTGATGATCTTTGTGAATATTGGGCTTTTCGAGCTCCTTTAAAATACCTGTGTCTTCATCTTCACATAAATTCTTTGAGATAACATCATTAGATTCATCAAATGTAACGTGCACAACTTCTTCAATTAAAAGCGTTCTTCTATTGTAAACTCGGTATGCTTATCTTGTCACTAGAATATCCTAGAAAAATTCCTTCATCCGATTTTTTGTCAAATTTTCCAAGGTTCTCTTTGATTTTTAAAATAAAGCATTTGCAACCAAAAACTTTGAAATAGCTCACAACGGGTTTTCTACAAAAAATGAGTTCATAAGGAGTTTTATTTAAAGAAGATCTTAATAAAACTCGATTCATGACATAACAAGCCGTGTTAACCGCTTCGGCCCAAAAGTATTGTGGTAGGTCACACTCACTAATCATAGTTCTAGCCGTTTCTTGAAGAGTTCTATTTTTCCTTTCAACGACACCATTTTGTTGAGGAACTCTAACAACCGAAAACTCATGAAAGATACCGTTGTGATCACAAAAGTCGGGAAAACCCCCAAATTTGAATTCGAAGCACCATTGTCACTTCTTAATCGAACAATTTTTGTATCCAATAAATTTTGAATTTTGGAAAACAGTTTTACAAATTTTTCAAATGCTTCATTTTTGTGAGCAAGAAATAATACTCCAAGTAAACCTCGAATAGTCACCTACGATAACAAACGCATATTTGCAACCACCTAGACTAGCATATTGAGTGGGTCCAAATAAGTCTAAATGCAATAATTCTAAAGGTTTATGAGTAGACACAAAATTTTTAGGTTTAAAAGAAACTTTGACTTGTTTACCAAATTGACAAGCATCACAAATTTTATTTTTCAGAAATTTCAGTTTTGGCAAGCCTCTTACCAAATCTTTCTTGGCTAATTTTTCAATCAAATCCATATTAAAATGACAAAGTCTTCTATGCCAAAGCCAAGGATCATCTATAGAAGCGGTAAGACATTTTACATTGCTATTGCTAATTTTATCAAGATAAATCACATAAACGTCATTGTGCCTAGTGCCTTTGAACAAAACAACATGATTTTTGTCAAGTATAAGACATTCATGCTTGGTAAAGAAAACATATAAATTTTTGTCACAAAGTTGACTAACACTTAATAGATTATAGTTCAAATTATCAACAAGAAGTACATTCTTAATCAAGGTTTCACCATTTTTACCTACATCACCAATGCCGATTGATTTTGCTTTGTTGTTGTCACCAAAAGTGACTTTTCCACTATTTTTGGATGTAAGGTTTGTGAAGAGAGAGGCATCACCCGTCATGTGCCTTGAACATCCACTATCTATGAACCACTTAGCATTGTTGGCGATGTTAAGTACCTACACAATAAATCAATTGATAACTTTTGGTACCCATGTCTTTTTGGGTCCATGAGTGTTAGAGAGATTGCTTACTATCCATGCAACTTTCATTCCAAGTTTTTCATTTTTCTTGACATAACACATATTCTTAGTATGTCCATGTTGTTGGCAATATCTACAAACAATGCTTTTGTTTCCATATAAAGAAGATTTTGGTTTTACAATACATAAGTCATCTCTTCTAAATATGACAAAATTTTTGTTGATTGCTACATTTCTATTTCTTTTCATATCAACAACATTTTCTTTCTTTCTAAGTTGGCTAAGAGAGTATTTAAATCATCCATTCTTTTCTTCAAGGAGGCTTGTTCTTCCTTGACCTTTGATCTCTCATGCATTCTTTTCTTCAAATCACAATTTTCTTGTGATAGCCTATTGTTTTCATTCACAAGTTTAGAGTTAGCATTCAATAAAGCATTTGACTTTTTTACTAACTCCTTATTTCTAGCATATGATTCTTTTAAGCTATCATGCAATTTCAAAATGAAAGCTTCAAGATCATCTTCATCATTTTCATCATTGGAGTCATAGTTAGAATTTACCTCATTGTCTCCAATAGCCATAAAGGCCATTTGTGCCGACTCCATTTCTTCTTCAACTTCTCCTTCGGAGTTGCAATCGTCCCATGTGATTTAAAAGTTGTTGAATCTTGGTTTTCTTCCTTCCTTCTTTTTCTTGGAGGGACACTCATTTGCAAAATGCCCGAGTTGACCGCACTCAAAGCATTTATCATTTTGCTTCTTTAGTTCAAGTCTTGACTTCTGTCTTTAAAATTATTTGTGTTTGCAGCTCCGCCTCTTCTCATTCTTCGTTTGTTGATGTAATGTTTAAGAAATCCTTTGGTGATGAGTGCAAGATCTCCTTCATCAAGATCTTCATCTTCTAGATTGATGGAGCAATTTTCATCTTCCTCTTGAGAGGTCTTTAGAGCAATGCCCCTTCTTGGCCTTGCTTCTTCATCATCCACAACCTTGGCCTTTAGCTTGAGTTCATAAGAGGTAAGAGAATTGATTAATGATTCAATAGGCATTAAATTTAAATTCTTAGCTTCCTCTATGGCAATTGTTTTGGCATCCCATTCTTTGGATAGAGCATTCAGAATTTTTCTATTTTTCTCACCCAAAGAGTACTCCTTACTCAAGGCTTCAAGATCTTTTATAATGTCATTGAACCTGCAGTACATTTTGTCTATATTCTCATGTGGTTCCATCTTGAAGGACTCATACTTGGCAACAAGTAGAGATTTCTTTTGCTCACGAACATCACGTTGAATCGCTTCCTTCGTGAATTTCCTTCAACTTATCCCATATTTCTATTGCAGAACTGCAACCCTTCACGCGAGTTGATTCATTTGCATCCAAGGCATTATATAGCACATTCATGGCTTTTGCATTCAACGTCAAGTTTGCCTTGTCTTGTGGAGTGAGCTCATTCCTTGTCTTTTCTCTTCTTCTATTTGTGTGATCATCAATGATAGATGCTTCAAATGGACCTTCATTGACAACATACACAACTCAATGTCAATAGATTGTAGAAATATTTTCATTCTATCTCTCCAACTAATAAAATTAGCCCCATTAAACATGGGAGGCCTAGTAATAGATTGGCCTTCAAAAAACAGAGCATTGTTGGTTGCCATAGTTCTTTTCTCAATAGCAGTTTAAGCAATATGATGAGACCAAGCTCTGATACCAATTGTTGGTCCCAAAGTGTCTGTCTCTGGGGTGAATTAGGGTTCTAAAAATTATGCTTTCACAAAGCAGTGAGTATTTTTAACTAGATTTATCTAGATGCAGAGATAATAAATTTAATAAAACAGCAAAGTAAAGAGAGAAAAATTGAACAAACAATACTTCCAAGCTAGCAAGCTTGAAGTATCAAATTTCTTGAATGCTTCACACACTTGGTGAGCCAATAATCTTTACAAAGTTGGGAAGTTCTTGCTCACACTAAAACTCTTTTAGTTGAGCCAAGAATCTTAATTACAACCACACTCTTGTACAAGATTATCACTCCACTCAAAGTTGAATTTGCACTCACAACTTCACACTAATACAACAAAGCACTATAGTCAATTTGCACTCAAATTACTCTTTTCTTAGGCTTGTATTTAATGTATTAGATGATTTATTCAGGTTCTTAAAGCACCTATTTATAATAGCAATAAATAGAGCTTTCAACTACTTCCTAACGGCTAAGTAATAAATGCACAAAAAATAGCCGTTGGGGGTTCGGACGTCCGAGGAGGTTGGAATGCGTCCGAGGAAGCGTCCGATCTTCTTTCAGAGTTTGTTGAGATGCTTCGTTCGGACATCCGTGTATGCGTCCGGTCCTTCGTCCGACAGAGGTTTCGGACGGTCCTAAGCGTCTCGAAGAAAAGGCAGTAGAATCTCATTCTTTCTGCCAGTTTGTTCGGACGTTGCAATTTTGACCTAGTTCGGACGGTCCTGTGCGTCCGAAAGAGCTGTTCCTGCAAAAGCTTGTTTTACAGACTTAAGTGTTTATGTCATCATCAAAATAAGGTTTGGAAAACATCAATAAGTACCAAAATGATAGAGAGAGAGAGAGAGAGAGAAAAAAAACCCAAATGGTTCCTCACATCTTATATTTGTACATTTTTAGTTTCTCACATTCAAAATAATGCATTTTACTTCCTTACAAATTTAAAACACACAATTTTGGTCCCTTGATACAATTACACAATTGCCCAATTGCATGTTACATTCTTTATAGGCAAAATTGACGATGCACAAGTTCTAAATACTAAAAAACACCATCTAAAACCTCCAGTCACTACCACCCCAAACTTCTTACCTAATATCACTACCCTTATTGCCCTTCGTTGTTGCTTCTTTTCTACCACCCCCTACTCCAATAGTCCTAACCCTATTCTTTTTTTAGATAATTTGGTTAAGGTTATGCATTGTTAATTTTGCCCTTAAAAATATTACATACGATACACATGTGATTATTTCATACTAAAATATTTCGGCAATTGGGTAAAGGAACCAAAATAATACGTTTTTGAATTTGTGAGCGACTAAAATACATCATTCTGAATTTAAGAAGATAAATAAGTATAAACATGAAATGTGAGGGAGTATTAAGGTCATTTCCCCCCTAAAAAAAAAAGATAAATACAAGTTAAAATAACACACACATAGTACAGTTGATATGTAAAATATCTAGTTATAAAATTTATAATATCTATCCAACTATTAACTAGATAACACACTGCAAGTGTAAGAGATTAATCGTATATAGCGGAAGTAGGGGTCGAACCCACAAGGATTGCAGTTTAGTAATTACCGGTTATTTGACTCAAACGCTATTTGAAGAAATCATTATGGAAGGGATTTGATTGAATTAATCTAAGAACTAAAATTAATTAATCTATGAAAGCAAATAAACTAGTCTAACAATTAATCTATGAAAGCAAGCAAAGAAAGCATTAAATTTGAAAGTAAGGAAAAGTGTGTAACCCTAGAAAATATTAAATGATTAAAGAACGATAAAATGAGAACTAAATAACGTAAAGAAACTTTAAGAAGGTTTAAGAATGGTTCTTTAATGAGGAATTGCAAGTTCTTGGTCCAAGGTTGTCAATCTTGAACCTCTTCAATTTCTTAAAAATAAAGAAAACCCCAGTCTAATCTAATAAATTTTGATTCTAATGTCTAATTACTAATAGCTGCTATCTTCTGTTCAACTCCCATTATAATGGGTATTTATAGGGGATACATCAGGATTTTGGGGATTCGGGATGATAAGTACATGATTTTCCGTGCACAATGGCCTTCCATGGGAGGGTTTTTCTTATAAAATAAGCAATTTTGTGTAACCTATCCATCGATCGGAGCCTGGGCGCCGGGGCAGTAATAGTTTCAATTTGTTCATCGATTTTCACCATGTTGCAAGCCGAATTTGGTAAAACTTAAAACACAAAAATTGTATCTCTATGTCATATATTTCCAAAACATATTAAATCATCTCAATTTGAGTTTGAACAAGAAAGTTATGCTCAATCTACCAAACTGTGTCAGATCACTCCTCGCCGTTGCACGTAAATTCCAATTTTGTAATTTTTCTCCAATTTTGCGATCAATTTTGACTCTTTTTTCACTCAAATCCTACAAAACTCAAAATAAAATATTTTAGCTAACAATTACTCAATTCTTTCTTATACATCACTAAAAATGAGGTAAATGATACACAAAATATACGATATTTACGAGTTTATCAACTACCCCACACTTAGTTTTTGATCGTCCTTGAGCAAAACATAAAAATAAATCACAAACATATTAAGCTTCTACCATACAATGTAGGTGTGTGCATAACCATACAAAAATAACTTTTGAGACACTCAAATCAAATCATGCAAACCCTTTGAATTTTTCTAAACACTCCATAGCTTACTCTTCTTACATTTCTCCACTAATATAGACAACTGACTTGACTTAAATTAGGTAGGACATTTAGCTTGTAACGGAAGGCTAGGGTCTTGGCTAACAAAGAAGGGAAAAAGGATAAATAAATAAGAAAAAGAGTTTTAAATTAATGTATGCCTCATTAACATAAAACTTCTTTTTGGGCATTAAAACACATATCTTTCAAAGAAGTAACCCAACATTTAATTAACCAAACACCCATAAAAATTTCGTGCTACAAGCAAAATAAAATCATACTTTTTCAATTTCAACCCTTCTCACCAACATCAAGTAAACATATCTCCCTTGTTATTCTTCTTTTTCTTTTCCCCATAATGGGTACCAGTGTTAGGCACTACCCACATAAAATATCTACGTAGGTACTATATAGTGTAGGTAATACCTGCTAACACTCTAACGCAGGTGCCAGTGATGGGCACCACTTGTAATACTCCAACGCAGGTGCCAGTGATAGGCATCACCTGCTATGGTCAACAAAAATGTTTTCTAACACTCCTCTATCTTAATTGTATACCATTCATTTAAACAATTTCATGCAACTACCTTCCATCCTTATATCACCTTAATAATTAATGTGACATTAAAGCTCTTAAGGAACATTTAAAATAACTTAAAAAGGCTGATAAAAAATGAGTTAGAGAAAAAAAATGAATGGTGCTTTTGTCCACTCAAAATAAATTAAGGTTCAAATAGGGTTCTAGGGATAAATTTACAGTAATGGTTGCCTTGAAAGGCTCAAACGTCCAAAGAAATGCCTACCCTCATCTTTAAATCAAATCAAATTGTCTAAAATTTTGCCTCAAAAATGTAATAAAGTAAGTGTCTGGAGTGCAACATAAGTGAATCTACACAATTATCTCTTAGTGCCAAAAAGCTCGCTTATACACTATTATAGGGCTATTAGTGCTCAAAAATTAGAAATCATGCTAGGGAAATATTAACATCGGCTAACCTACTCATGACAACTTAGCTAAAAAATTATTAAGTAGAAAATCAAAGAAACATGCTAAGCAATTTGTGAACAAAATTTTCAAAAATCTGAAAAGCTCTCAAATCAAAAGCTAAGCTACAAATATAAAAGCAAACATTGAGAAAATGAACAAACAGAACACCAAATAAATATAAATTAAGAAAACTCCCCACCTATACTTAGAAATAAACATTGTCCCAATGTTATAGAAAATAAAAGCGTAAAGAGGTAAAGGGAAAGCTTCTCTGGCAATGAAAAATAGTTAGTGCAAAATATCCCATCTTAATATATCTACGAAACTAGTTGAAACTTGTGAACTACTTATAATTATACTTGATTAATCTACCATCACTATCATCACCTACACAAGTATAACTAAATGCAATTCACAATCTAAAACACATAAACTTAACTAATTTAGTTACGAGGTTTAAAACCTTTATCACCCTACCGGGTTCTTAAATTAAAGCACATAATAAATTAAAGTGTAAATAAACAAAAAAAAATTAAAAGAAATACTCCCCTAGTAAACCCGATGAGGCTTTCCGAGGATATTGTATTCCTTAGTAAATGTGATCCACTGCTTAGCGCATTCGAAGCCTTTAAGGAACTGAGCTTCGGCATAAGTAGATTGTGTCTACCTGACATCCTTTAAAATGTATCCTTCTTCTTTCACTCCTTATAAAACCGACTCTTTTTTCACCAACACCCCAAATGGAACCTCCTTTGGTGTAACCGGACAAACTCACACTCGTGTAATGGGAAAGTTGGTGATTCCTCTACATAAGTATTGAGTGTCTCGGTTTTTGTAACTTTAACTTCATGAGGCTCTTGGGAACCGATTTCTTGCGAGACATTTTCAATTTGTTCTCTTGAATCGGTTCTTTACCCATTGGTAGGAAGGTTGGAGTTGAATGTTCTTCACCATAGAGTTCTTATGTTACCATTTCTGGAATCTTGAAAAGTTGGTCTTGTAATAGATTGTTGGATGCGGCTTGCTCTTCACAGAATCTAGATATCTTTTCTTGAAGTTGAGCTTGTTCTTCTCGAAATTTAGTACTCTCTTCTCGAAGTTCTTGAATTCCAATCCATAAGTCCATTGATCCTACCCATCATACTCTTGGATTGATGGGTGAAAGACTTGGGGCCCCATTAATTCATATAAAGGCTCTATGGGTGTAGGAAATGAATAGGAATAATCTTGATAACTTGAGAAAAAATTTGGACAGGACCATCCCGTTTGATAATCATAAAAGTAGGAATAATCATAAGAAACATGCTCATTGGTCATGCCTCCATAGTCATAAGGATGATAATATCCTTGGCATGAGTTATTCCAATTCATTCCTTGCATGTTCTTATAAGACCGACACAAAAACAAAATGCAAAATCAAGTACTAACACAAAAGCACACAAACAAAAAAATGGGAGAATTTAGACTACCAGTAGCTAGCCAAAACTATTCACTAAAAGAGAAAATCTTTTTGGATTTTTTTTAATAATAGTGACAAAAAACCACAAGAAGGGAAAACATTTTTGGTTTTTTTTTTTTAATATTGAAAACACACAATGAAACTAAAACAAATAAAACTAGTTTACACTTCAAAGTAGTATTCTTGTGAAATTATACCGATATTGCCAAAAACCTAATTCTCGGCAATGGGGCTAAAAACTTGATACGCAAAATATTTAGTTATAAAATTTATAATATCTTAATCCAACTATTAACTAAATAACGCACTACAAGTGTGCGGGATCAATAGTATATAGTAGAAGTAGTGGTTGAACCCACAAGGATTGGTTTAGTAATTAACGGTTATTTGACTCAAATGCTATTTGAAGAATTCATTATGGAAGAGATTTGACTAAATTAATCTAAGAACTAAAATTATGATTAATCTACGAAAGCAAATAAACTAGTCTGACCATTAATCTATGAAATCAAGTAACCATAAAGTATTAAATTTGAAAGTAAGGAAAAATGTGTAACCTTAGAAAGCATTAAACGATAAAAGAACCATAAAACGAGAAGTAAATAACGTAAGAAAACTTTAAGATAGTTTAAGAATCCTTCTCTAATGAAGAATCATAAGTTCTTGATCTAAGGTTATCAATCTTGAACTCCATCTTCAATCCTTCTGAAAAATAAAGAAAGCCCTAGTCTAATCTAATAAATTTCTATTCTAATGTCTAATTTAACTAATAGCTGCTATCTTCTGTTCAACTCCCATAATAATGGGGTATTTATAGGATACATTAGGGTTTTGGGGATCCGGGATGACAAGTACACAATTTTCTATGCAAATGGGCCCACGGGAGACTTTCCTTGCAAAATAAGCAACTTTGTATGACCTATCCATCAATCAGTGCCAACTGCAACGTCTGGGTGCTAGGAGCAGAAATAGTTTAATTTTTTCGACGATTTTCACCATGATTAAGGCCGAATTTGGAGAACTTGGCAAACAAAACACAAAAGTTGTAGCTCAAAACACAAAAGCATCTTGAAACAGCTTAATTGGAGCTCAGATAAGAAAGTTATACTCAATCTACCAAACTGTATCAGATCATTCCCGCTGGTGTACATAAATTACAATTTTGTAATTTTTCTCTAATTTGCGATCAATTTTGACTCTTTCTTCACTCAAGCCCTACAAAACTCAAAATAAACTATTTTATCTCATAATTACTCAATTCTTTCATATACATCACTAAAAATGAGGTAAATGATATATAAAATATACGATATTTACGAGCTTATCAATAGTTATTCTCTCACTTTCACTCATTTTAATTACTAGAAAAACTCACTCTGGTTCTTTATCTCTATAACCAAATGTGACACCATTTCAGTCACACTCACTCACTAACTCTCTTTCAAAACCCTTAAATCTTTAAAGCAGATAACCAATTTTTATACACATTTGGTTCATTCCAAAGAAACCCATTTTGAGAAATTCTTTCCTGTACTTCTATCCCTTTCCTTCTCTTCAAGTTTCTCTCATTTTACTATTTTAACCATAATCTTGTTCATTCATAAATATTGGGATTTTTTATTTTTTTGTCGTACCATTTTTTTGTAGCTCTTTTTGTGGATTTTGTTCATAATTTGTAGATGAATTAAGTTGTGATGTTTTGTGAGTACTAAACTAGGAAAGTCAAAATGGCTAGTAATATTCGAGAACCATTTAGGCTTAGTTTTCGGGTAATAAATAAGTCAATCTTTTGGTATGTTAGTTTTCAATTGCTATGCATTTGTTGGTCCTTTTATTTAAACAATTTGATGATGCTAAAATAATACACCCACTGAAAATATTACACGTAGTTTTGGGTCCAGTTTACTAGGGGTATTTTGGTAATTTTACATTTGCAGTTCAAATATACCTAAATGGATCAAGTAATAAGTGTTCAACCCATGGATTAATATGACCTATCATCTACAAGTATAAATAATGAAATGGCAGGTTAGATCTCTTGTTATTTGCTCTTTCATTCTCAAAAGCTCCAAATTTTTATTGAATTATTCTCTCTGATCAAAGTACTGACTTGAGTATAGGAGTTTACCTCAGGAGACGAAGCACTACCTTTTTTCTTTTCAGGTGATCCAGACGTGGGTACTACGTGCAATGCTTAATTAAGGTTGGACTACTTTGCACTTGGTATAAAGCCTAGCTTATTTTTTTGCATTAACATTTGGCACCATCTGTAGGAAACTTGAACTCAAAGTCATACTCTAGAATGACACCTAGCATGCTCAACACACAAGAGCAACGCTAACAAGGGCAAAGAGAATTTAACCCAACATCACTCCAACCAATCTCAAAAGGAGTTGGATCGACATGGAGGACTCAATAAGGATTCCGATCCCCGTGTTGTGGACAATGATAAAGAGATTCACAAATTGAGGCAATAGAATGCTTTGCTGAGGGAGATGCTCATAAGGCAATAGCTTGAGCGTCACCTCTCCTAGGCCATGCGCGAAACTCAGGTGGCAATCCCTGATTGTCCATCCTTCAGCCTCATGCCAACGAAGAAGAGAGGAGCTAGAATGAGCAAAGGCCACATGGGTTCACTTGAGCCGGTTTTCCTAGCAGAAACATACAGGTTGGTTTGCTCGTCCTAAATCAAAGAGAGTGGCTTTCTCGAGGCCAAGTAGTACCGAAGAAAATAGCCCGGGAAAAGCAGCATCTATAGCTCATAAGAAAAGAAGACACCAAGAGAGGGATCGTACCGTGCTGCTAGTCCTAGAAAAGGAGGAAGACTTAAGAAAGAGGTTGGAAAAGCTGCAAGAAGAGAAAGGTTGAAGATCTGAGCAGGTGGAGCTAATGACAAGAAGAGAAAGGCTAATGGCATGACCAATACAACATGGCCTTCACAGAAGAGTAACATGAGGAATCGACTATCCTTAGAGCCCTATAGGAAGAGTCTTGACCCTCCTAAGGTCTATACTCTACTCAATGTCATCTTAGCTATGATTGAGAAGGAACCTTATGGTTCTCTGTACATGAAGTGGCCAGGAGCAATGCGGACCTTCGTAACAAAAACAAATGGTGCTACTTCCACAAAAACCACGACCATGATACTAATAATTGTATTTTCTTAAAGAATATAATCGAGGACTTGATCCAAAAGGATATTTGAGACAGTTTGTCCAAAGAATAGATAGAGAAAGATTACCACAACGACAGGACAAAAGCTCGAATATGAGAGACCAAGGTCTGTCTTGGGACACGAAGTAGCTAGAGTGGAGAATCAGGAAAGAATAATTATACATACATATCTAACGAAGTAGCAAGTGGTGACTCCGCATCATCTCACAAGGCTTATGCTCGCCATGTGAATTTAATCCAGTCAGAATTTGAAGCGGCCTACGTTATGTCAAGTATCATTTTCACAGTAGATGAAGCACAACAAGTTGTCACTCCTCATACCAATCCATTGGTGGTAACTTTACCTATGACCAACTACAATATCAAGAAGACACTTATTGACAATGGCAATTCTATTCCTGTCTATACTCTTTCATTCAGAGTTCAAGGAGATAAAGTTGAAGGAGAAAGATCTCAAGCCCTTGACCATGCCCTTGGTAGGCTTTTTCGGAGAAATGGTCATTCTACTTAGGTACATCACTCTTCCTCTAATGTTTGGAAAAGCTCCACGAGATGCTCAAATGATAATGGATTTTATAGTGACCAAAGCATCATCTCCTTATAATGCTATCATTGGCCAGTCAACCATAGGGACACTCAGTGCAGTCCCATCTTTCCACTACATAAAGATGAAGTTCCCTACTGAGAACAGGTAGAAGAGATTTGAGGAGATCAGGATGTTGCCATTCAATGTTATATTGCTTCACTAAAACAAAAAGGGAAGAAGATCGCCCATACATGCAATGCTATGGCGGAGGTAAAGGAGTATCCTCAAAAAGAAAAACTAGCCAAAGAGTTGAAAAATGTCATCTTAGATGAATATGAGCCAAACAAAATAGTAAAGGTTGGAAAGTCCCTCTTGGGGACAAGGAATCGAAAGAAAAAAATCATCTCCCTACTTAGAGAATTTAAGGACATCTTTGATCAGAACCCGACAGACATGCTGGGGACTGACCCAAGATGGCTATGCATTCCCTAGTTATGGATCTAAGGTACAAGCCAATAATTTAGAAGAAAAGGAACTTCGTCAAAGAAAGGGGCCAAGCAGTAGAGGTGGAAGTAAAGAAATTATTGGAAGCCTAGGCCTAGAAAAAATCTAGTACCTGGAGTAGCTCAGCAATATCGTCTCGGTTCCCATGCCTGTGGCCAAATAGAGGATGTGTATTGACTACACTAGTTTGAACAAGACTTGTCCAAATGAATTTTATCCTACCCCCGTATTGATCAAGTAGTAGATTCAGCCTCCGGGATTGAGATCTTGTCTTTCCTAGATACCTATAATGGTATTATTAGATTTGGTTAAATCCTAAGAAGTAGGCCAAGACAGCCTTGGTCACCAACTCTAATACTAACTACTTCGAAGTGATACTATTCGATCACTTAAGAATGTTGGCACAACTTATCAGCAGAGGGTAGATCAAATGTTTGCCAATTAGTTGCGAAGTAATATAAAAGGTTACATTGATGACATGTTTGTTAAGAGAAAGAAAAAACTTGACCACGTGGAAGATCCCCAAGAAATCTTCACTACCATAAAAAAAAATTTGATATGAGACTTAACCCTGAGAAATGTGCCTTTAGAGTAGTAAGGGGTAAGTTCTTGGGATTCATGGTATCTCAACAAGGAATTGAATCCAACCCTGCAAAAATAAAAGTAATTCAAGATATGAAACCTCCTAAAGGAGTAAAAAATATTCAAAGTTTGATCACCCACCTTGCAGCCTTAAGACGATTCTTATCTAAGTATGGGGATAGGAATTTACCATTTTTTTAAGGCTTTGAAGAGTGTTAAGAACTTTCAGTGGACCAAAGAAAGTCAAAAATCCTTTGAGGAGTTGAAGGTCTGCTCAGCTTCACATCCCCTCCTTATCGAGCCTGAGCCAGGGAACTGATAACCCTATATTTGTACTTAGGCTGCTTAGTCGTGGCTATAAGTGCTATGTTATCAAGGAGAAGAATAAAATCCAAAAGCCATTGTATTATGTCAGAAAGATATTGAGTCATCTTCAGACCTGATATCCCATTATTGAAAAGTTGGTTCTAGCCTTAGTGATGGCTGCAAGGAAACTTAAGCCATATTTCCTAAGTCATCACATAGTGGTACTAACTAACCATTAATTTAAAACTATTCTCATGAAACCAAAAGTTTCGAAAAGTTGGTAAAGTGATCTATTGAACTAAAAGAATATGACATCTGCTTTCGACCAAGGACAACAATCAAGGCTCAGGCCTTAGTTGATTTCATCACTAAAGGGATAGTAGAAGGAAACCCCAAGAAAGAAGAATAGTTGGGGAAGAATACCTCCTCCGGTAGACAAGTTAAGTATTCATCTTAGTGGACTATGCATGTGCATGGAACTAGCAATACAAACAGTCGTGGTGCAGGTATAGTTCTTACTTCTGTAGAGGGACTGAAAACGAGCTATTCCCTAAGATTGAATTCCATGCAAGTAACAATGAATCTAAGAATGAAGCCTAGGTCTCCAAACTTAGGCCAATCAGAAAGTTAGGAGTGAAGAACTTGGTGGTGAACATAGATTCCTACCTAGTAGTGTAGCAAGTTAGAGGAAAGTTCAAAGAAAGAGAACATCACTGCAATTCTACCTGACTAAGGTGAAGAGTTTGATCACTCACTTTAACAAAGTTGAGATAAGCATGTGATAGGGGAAAAATAGAAAGGTATATGCTTTTTCCAAAATAGCCAGCTCAATGCACTCAAATGTCTTAAAGGAATTTTTTCTTGAAGTCTTGAAGGAAAAGAGTGTTGAACAGACTAAAGTTACGGACATTGACACAACTCTGAATTAGATAACCCCGATCATTTAATATCTTAAAGAAGGTAAACTACCGAATGACAAGTTGGAAGCTCAAAGGGTTGAGAGGAGGTTAGTAAAATATTTGATCATTGGAGAGACACTAGACAAAAGATCCTACTCAATGCCTTACCTCTGGTGCCTAAGTCCAAGTGAGGCCAAATATGCCTTGGCTGAGGTGCATGAAAGGGTCTTCAGACACCATGTTGGCAGCAGGGTACTTGTACAAAAAAATGCAAGGCAAGGGTATTATTGGCTGATAATGTTGAAAGATACTGTCGATTATATGTGCAAGTGCGATAAATGCTAGCTTCACTCCAACCAACCCCGACTCCCAACTGAGCAACTTAATCCTATCCTTACCCCTTGGCCGTTTGCACAGTGGGATATTGACTTCTTGGGACCTTTTCTATTGGCTCTCGCCAAGAAGAAGTTTGCGGTAGTCACAACTCACAATTGATTACTTCACCAAGTAGGCTGATGCAGAAGCTTTAGTAACAATCACTCTTTAACAAATCATCAACTTCTTTTGGAAGAATATGATAGGCCCCTTTGGCTTTCCCAAGGCACTTACGTCAGAAAATGAGTTGTAGTTCAGGATTCATGCTGCAACCTTCAATCAATTCTGCAAAGATTTGGGAAATGAACACTGCTTCTCCTCAGTAAGATATCCTCAGAGCAATGGATTAGTAAAAGTCACCAACTGCTCTATCTTAAAAGGGATCAAGAAAAGGTTAAATGGTGCTAAATGAAATTGGGTAGAGGAACTCACCAATATCTTGTGGTCATTCTGCATTACTTACAAGAATGCAACTAGAGAGACCCCCTTCAATCTTACCTATGGCACGGAGGCACTCATTCCAGTAGAGGTTGGTATGCCAGGATTTTGAGACTACAACTTCAATATAGAAAAAAAATGACGAAGGCTTGAGGTCTAACCCCGATCTACTTGAGGAAAGAGACAAGGCAAATTTCAAAATGCAAGTAGACAAGTATCAGGTAGCTCGATACTACAACTGGCAGAGTAGGGGCAGAAGGTTGAATGTAGGTGATTGGATCACTAGGAAGGCAGAGGTAAGCTAGCCCCAAGCTCCGGAGAAACTTTCGCCAATACGTTGAGACCTGGGAAGGGCCTCATAAGGTCACTGAAGCATCTACTCATGGAGTTTCTAAACTCAAAATCAAGAACGAGAAGATCCTCCCTCTCAATTGGAATGCTCATAACCTCAAAAAATATTATTTTTATGTTCAACGTACTTTGTTTGAGTTTTTTCAGTTGTAATTCCTAAAACCAGGTATCACCTTCTGGGATAGAGTAAAACTTGTGCAATTTGTAATTTTTCAATGTCATTGAATAAAATTTCCTAAGTGTTGGGAATATTAAGGTGTGTAGTTAATTCTTTGTAAGAATAAAACCGTCCAACTGATCTTTGAAAACGATATAATACTTTGAGATTCTACCACACTTTGGGATCAACTCCACCCTTTGAGGAAAAACACTAATTCCTACAACCAATATGGATTACACTCTTCTGAGGGCAGTGCTAAAGACTTCCAAATGAGAAGTACTAATGCAAAATATACTTTTCGAAGTAACTCGTACCTCTCAGGGGATGATTCCAAAGTCTTCCTAAAAAGTAAAGTACCTATAACATACTTACTCCCCAAGGTAGAACTTACCCCTTAGGGGATAGCTCTTAGGCCTTCCAAAAGTGAAGTTCCTACACCGCACCTACTCTCTAGGGTAGAACTTATCATTCCAAACGCAATTCTAAGATATTCACAGTGTGAAGGACCTATGTAGTGCCTGATCTCTAGTATAATGCTTCCATCCTAAGGGAAATATCAACAGTTTCATAAATGTAACCTTTTGGGGTTACTGACAACCAAAAAGTAACACTTACTCAATTCAGCTAAAGATAAATGACTAATAGAGGAAAGGAGAGATCATTGAACTTTACCCTGGCTACAGCGAACAAGTAGTAAAAAGAGTGCATACTGCCATAAATGAATGAAAAGCATGACATAATTGGAGTTAGTACATGAAGAGACCCCAACTCAAAGTCTAGCCAAGTATGGCAATGGCCATTATTGAAGAAAAAGAAATAAGTAAAAGAATAATGCATAATAAGGTTTCGGGAGCTACTACAAAAAGAAAGATCTGGACTCTAAAATCTCCACAAAACAAAACTAGTTAAGTACTAAGCTAAGCTAAGATGAGTGGCCAAAGTGTTTCCAAAGCTCCTTCCCTCTCTTTAATAATCTCCGAAATAGAATCTCTTGTATTAGCTCTACTGGACACGGCTCCACCCTCAGTTAGAGTCCTAAATGCACTAGGGTAAATGGGGGATAGGAGGAATAATGCTTTGGATCAAGTCACCCAGGTCCAAATCTGGATATTCACCCCCGTTCTTGAGGTCACAATACGTCGTGCCCTCACCTTCCTACGAAAACACTAGGCTCAAAACCACAAATCTCTAATCACTTGCCTTAAAGAACTACAAATACCTGCAAAATAATATTATGTAATGGGGTGAGCAAATTACACTTACCCAGTAAGTAGCCTATATTCTCTTACATTGAACTGAGCATGTTATTATACATAATTAATTTTCAAAACTCGTGAACACAGTTAACACGTACACTGATTATACATATATACTTTAAAAGACATTTGAAATTTGATCCTTTGAAAAGTCATTAATTTATTAGAAGGATAAGTGGAAATCATTGATTCATTGGCATATTTCTTTAAAACCAAAAATTCAAAACAATGCAATGTCACACACATTCATTCACATTCAATTAGGCTAAAAAATTCACTTAGGCAATTCAACAATTCAATATATCTTGTCCTAACTATTATACCCGCTAGGATGGGCCACTGTACTGGATAGCTATATCCCACTGGACAAGGGTCAAATACTAGCAGGAACTAACATCCTACCGACACTGTCAAACCTTATATAATGAGCCAAACAGATACAAAGCACATCAAATCATACACATTCATTTATGTTCTAAAGTGCTACTTACAATTTTACATATATAAAATCATTCAAATACACATTCTAATTTTACATATATAAAATCATTCAAATACACATTCTTGAACAATTTTATAGATAAATATACGTCTAAAAATAACACATTTACACATTTATAAAGTAATTTGGAAAACAGGGAAGAAAAAAGTAACCACTTACCTCTTAAACAACCCGAAACACGTGAGTTTAGCTTAAGTAATTTGAAACCATCAATCCTTTCCTATAAAACAACCAAAATATGTTAATTCTATTTCCTATAAACCTTTTAGGGCCTATGTGAAGTAACTATAAAACTTTAGGGACCTTTCTCTAAATCTAAAATACTTTCAGGGACTGCTGGGATTATTTCAAAATGTTTGGGTCAAAATATAATTTTCAAAACTAGACAAGAACCTAATTTGTTACACTTAAAATATTTTTGGGCTAAGTAAAAACTCAAAAAAAACTTAAGGGACTAAACCGCAAAAAGTATAAATCATCATCTGAAGCTTGCTCCATTTTTCTATTCTTCTTTTTCTTTCTATTTTTTGTTAAAAAAAATTGATTTCTTTTGTTTTTTCTTCTCTTTCTCCTCGAAAGTCATTAGTCCAAATTTCTAGATTTGTTTGCACACAAAAACCATCGATTCAAAATGCTTCCTTGATTCATAAAATTACTCCAAATTTTTAGATTTATTACATATGAAAATACCCCAAAAAAATAAGTTATTTAATTTGTAAATATGCATAAATTAGTTTATCCATAGTCCCTAACAATTCACAATATTCTTGCCTAAAAAATATAATAATTAATTACAAAAATTAATAATAATTAAAATAGAAGAAAGCTTACCTTTTCTTTTATGGTGTTTGGAAAAATCATCTTATCCTCCCACGATTCTTCTCAAAATATGTCATACTTTTTTAACCCTAAAACTCAATACATATACACAATTAATATTAAATTTTCTTCTATAATTTCGGTGATTAATACGGATTACTATTCCACACTTATTCTCCAACTAAAACTCTAGTATTTAGAATCTTCCAAATATTTATTTTATTTTTCTATTTTTATTTAACCCAAAAATTGCGAGTTTCACAGGATAAGCCTTCTTCACAAAAGATATGGCTTGATCATACCCTGTGTCAAAGAATTTTATGCTACGCTCCTCTACCAAGGTACTAAACTATTTGTTGGCACAATAGTTCCCCAAGTGCTTTTCTAAGTGATCTTGGTTGTTCTACTCCATAACTTTAAGCTCATCGTTGTGAGATTCTTTAAATTTCTTCATCTCGGCCCTCAACTTGGCATTCTCTTCAGCTACCATCTTAGTTTGCTTGGAAGTTGCTTGCAAGGCCTCAAAATTTTTATCCTTGACTTTCATCGCATCATTGAGTTTGCGTTCCAATTCAGAAATGTGAGCTAAATGTTCCTCTTGAGCCTGGTGCAAATGGTAGTGAATGTTTCCATCTAAGGACAAAGCAAGAAAAATAGTGTTAGTCTTAAGCGTGAGTTAAATGACTTTAAAAATTTTTAGAAGGAATAAGGAAGTGTCTTACTTGAGCAATGTGTTTGTACATTCAATTTGCATCAGAAACGCAAGTAGAACCCAAAGGTTTCCCAACTCTCTTTTAAGTCACTCCCTAGGCAGGGCTAAATCCTCTACCAAGGGATGACTCACATCCTGTAAAACGGAGTCGTGGTACACCTCTCATTGGAAATGGGAAACCTCACGAGTAGAGAAAGAACTTTTGGGTCAAGCTGAGGCTTGAACTCATGGTGGACAAGAAGCAAAAGCTACTGAAGTTGAAGTGACTTGAGCAGGAGTATTAACTAGAGGTAATAGTGGAAAGGTAGGCTCAGTAGGGAGTTTGATCTTCTTCCCGCCTATGGGTTGTAGAAGAGCTACTTGAGATGACCTCTTGGAACCCTCTATCCTAGTGGAAGAACTCTCAGTTTTCTCAGATAAACTCTAGTGCTCAACTCTCCTCTACTTTAGAGCTTGGTTGCAAATGGTGGCATCCACAGCATCTGCCACAAAGGCAAAAGAACAAATAAATTCCAAGGAAAAATATCTATCAAAGTTATATTTAGAAAAAATACATATGCAAACTATAATACAAAGTAAAAATGTGTATGCATATCACGATTAACCTAAAAAGATGGTAATATCAAAAGGAGCGAGACTCAGTCCTGCATAAACTAAAACTTGCTCATTATTCACTACCTGCCACAGGATTTTCTATGATCCTTGAAATTTCTTTAGCCTATTATACTCGTGCATACTATACATAATGGGTCTGTTAAGACTCATTGTGTCCACTTGAATGTTCCAAGTAGGGAACTTCCATTTTTTTGGACCCTTAAGCAAGAAATACTTACTTTACCATTTCAATTGTTTCGACTTCACTTCCTCAAGTAGACTCGTATTTTTATTGAAAGAGAAAGTGTACCCCACTCCAGTGGTCTTTATCCAAAAATACTATACTACAATTGAGCGATTGATCCATCTTAGCTCATAAGTGATGATATAAGCATTGATACGACTAAAAGACCTGGGATAGATCTGACCAAGTCCCAACTTGTAGTTTACATAGATATCCTAGATGAAATGGTGAAGGGGAAATCATAATCCTGTCTCAAACTATGCTAAATCTGTTCCTAAAACTAGGTAACAATCTTCAATCTCCTCGCAAGGTCTATGGTTTCTTCTTGGATATGTAACGTCCCAATTTAGAATATGGAAATTCTTTAACCAAGGACAGATCTTGTTCTAATTAACTATAAGAACAGGTAATTCAAAATACACCGACTCCAAGGTCAGGGGTGGAGAGAGTCTCTTCTTGTCCCATTTCTTACAAGGTATTGGAATGGCTTCCTCAGTCTCCTCTTCTACCTCTTTCTTAGTCTTTTTCTCTACTTCTTCATCTATCCTAGCTTTCGACCTATCTCTTGATTCATCCTCATTTTCATTTTTTGTCTCATGGACTACCTTTGAGTGGCTTACCTTTAACTGGTTCGGTTGAGGATACTAGAGAGGCATCCCTATTAAACAAGTAGAGGAGCTCGATAGGTAGAACTATAGTTTAGAAGTAGAAGCCCCAGGTAGTAGTAGTCTGCCGGGGTACATACTTTGCAAAAGAATATCCAACGAGGGATAACCCTTTCCTTGGCAAAGAGGTGTTCCACCCAAGTCAGTAGTGGAAGAATCACCAAAAGGCTCATAGGGGTCAATTGGTAAATTACCGTTTAAAGGGCCTCCACCTAATGGACTTCCTCATATAATATATAAGGAAAAATTTATATATTTTTTGGTTAAGTTATTCCTCGCTCCACTTAGTCCACTAAACCTACTCTGCGTACTCATTCACCATTTATTCCACATATGCCTACTCCATATACCCCTTCTCTACTTTACTCTACCTGAACCCAACTATTTTACTCCGCCTATGCCCATTCCACTTAAATCACTTTCCCTGTCCCTATCTATGCCTTCCTCTTACAACACATCTCTACTCTCTCACTTTCTCGCCACCGCCCATCATAGTTGAGTCATTATAAACATCCCTGCTGTGTTTGAAGACAGATTTCTCAACACCATAGCACCCCGTGTCTTTGCTTGTCATGATTCCTTATTTGTTATGACATCAATTGAAAAATAATGCTAGTATACAAGGGCTCATGTGCTGCCTTTACATGATTTAAATATAGCGATGCTTGATTTGTTATACTACTGAAATCAATTTTGAAGTTCCATGAAGTCTAGTGCATTGAATTTTTGGGATATTTGAAGATGGTGAATACGGCTTCACATGGAATCAATTCAATCAGTTAGATTAATTTGGATTGGCTATTGTAAAGCTTAATGGAATAAATTCATACGGCATCAGGGGAAAGATGATGAGATTTACTTGGTGAATTAGGAAGTAGTGGCCTGGAGTGCGTTAGCTGGTGTAGTTCAACTACAAGAAGTCTCCAATTCCGCACAAAACCTTAGCCAATATATTCAAATAACTTATCCTTCAAAACAAGCCGTGTATTCTCTATTTCCGAGTAAAGAGATTCTAAAACAATCCCCAATAATAAGAAAAATTTTCCTCCGCGAAAAAAACTTTCCAAGGACACTGGATTGTCTCCAGTCAATTTTATGGTTCCGGTCGAGGTGTGATTACGACATTAAATCATATTAATAGCTTGTCATTCTCAACTCAAAGATTTTCTTGAGATTGGGAGCAAATGATGATGTTAATATAATACGCCTATTAAGAATATTACACATGACTCTGGGGTTGGTACACAAAGGGTGTTTTAGTAATTCTTCTTTTGCAGCTCAAATATACTTAAATGGGTCAAGTAAAAGTGTTTGACCTATGGATTGATTTGACCCATCATCCACAGGTACAAATAAGGAAATGACAGGTACAAATAAAGAAATGGCAGGTTAGATTTATTTTTCGCTCTTTCATTCTCAAAAGCTCTGAATTCTTATTAAATTATTCTCTCTAGTCGAAACACTGACTTGAGCATTGGAGCTTAGCCTGGGGGACAAAGCCATGCTTTTTTTTCGTTTTAGGTGATCCAGATATAAGTACTACGTGTAGTACTCAACCTATGCTTAAACTACTTTGAACTTGGTATATAGCCTAGCTTAATATTTTGCATCAACACTATTCCTTTTTATTTTTCAGAATTATATGTGCGTTTTAAAAGTTTGGGTAGGTGTTGTATTTGATTATTAGCAATAATTGATTTAGTTTCCTAGATGGTTATTCTGGTCCAAAGTTAAATTATCGGTTACGATGACACTTGTCTATATTGATCTCGGTAATATAGATAAATTTGTCTAAAAATATAAAAATAAGTAAAAATTAATCACAAATAATTGCTTGTAAATTAGTTTTAAGTTATTAATTAGTCAAAATAAAACGTATAGTCTAATCTTATATCACATTTTAGGATGTATATAATCCAAAATGGTGTATCCATATTGAATCGGAAAGGAGAAGGCCATGTCTCTAAACCATGATAGTCATGTTTTAATGTGATTCATTGAGTTTGTTTTTTTTTTTTTTTTTGGATCATAATACTTGATAGATCACACTCTTTTCTTAGTTGGTTTTTTGCTACTTCCTAGCAAATATTTTTTGCTTATTACTTATCTACAATATAATAATGATTCTGTGTTTGATTGGGAATTTCTTCATATGTCTTAGTATGGTTTCTATAGTGTTATAGAGTTATACTAATTTTTGCAAATTGATTTCTGTTGGTTTTTGTGATTCAAATCTGTCAAATCTCAGATTGCATCTTTTAATGAACTTAGACTTTGTTCTTTTACTAGACTTAAAGAAGAACCAGTGTGCCATTTTATGGGGTTGTTGATGCCTAACATGTCCTAACATGTCCTGCTTCAGTAGTGTACATATCCAGATTAATCAGCAGGATCAAGTCTGCAATTATCTGTGTATGAGATTTATCATAATTAATGCAATTGTTATTGAATTGGTTGTTTTTGCCTCTATGTTTGCATCGTGTAGCAATTCAGGTCATCTATGACCATATTATAATCTGATCTCTTACGACTTTCTAGGTGATGGTATTGGGATTGGCGGCCATGATACATGATAAAATATTGTAATTGCTGAATCCTATTCCGTAGGATTGAGTCACATAACTCAAGATTTGAACATTCAAAATTACATAAATAATAGATAGATGTATGTATGGTTTAAAGATTTGACCAAATTAATTTAGAATTAGAATAAAATTGACCGCTTCGAGTTTATTCTGGGATGTACTAAAGTCACTGAAATGGCATCGACTTGCCGTGAATCGTTGATTCATGGCAATTCAGTATGGCGATTCAAGAATTTAGTGAGAATCTTCCAATTTTACTGAGTTGACTCGTGATTCATCGTCAATTTAAATAAAGACTAACAGTTTCATCTTTGAGACTCCAGTCAAAATTACATAAATTTGACCGGCATATTTTCTAATTACCTGATTGACTAAGATGATTAACTTAATAAACCTACAAGAAGGAAGCAATTATTGAGGTGTCTAAGCCTTAGAATTAAGATTTTCAACTTATTTTTTCTCTCATTTTCTATTGAAGTAGGAATAGATTTGTTAGGGAGTTATCAAATTTAGTTGGCTGTGTGGTGGTTCTTGGAGGTAGGAAACTATTTTGGGATGTTTGATCAGCAGCAGCTTCGACTAAACTAATTGAGGGGTTAGGTTTGGTGTGGTGATGTCTGATCGATGAGGGGAGGAGACGATTGAAAGTTATGGAATTTCGATCGACTTTGAGCTCCCAAGTTATAGTTCACTCTCAATCAACCTTGGTAATTTTTAAATTTTTTCTTTTCATCCCCCTAGTATTTTATTTCGTATTATATTTTAACCTCTAAAGGATTTTAAAAATTGGTAGGAGTATTATTTATCCTCAATTAATTTTTATCAAATTTAATTGCAATGTTTGGTGGACATTAAATCAAGTTGAATTTTAAATTGTGATTCACACGAATAATGATTTTATTGTTTAAATAATAAGAAATAAAATTTAATAAATAAATGCAACAGTTTTAGTGATTGGCCTACTAACTATAAGTAAAACAATAATTACATATTTCATGTTACTTGAGAGTTGTGATCACTAGATTTAAAATAATTGTTCGTTGATTTTATATAATTGTTGTGCTTGTTATTATCTTTTTTATTTTTTCAATTTAAAATTTTTTCATATCTTTTAAATATATAAATTAACATATCGCCCGATAACTGATGTGGAACGATACGTTTTGCTACCATTATCGTGATTGCTACTGTGAACCATAGATGTATGTGATTTTCAAATTTAGGTTTAGTGTCAACTGAATAGTAATAGTCCAGAAAAGTTCTCTTGTTCAGCATCCACTCCAAGAGCATGTACTTGTGAACAGAAAATAGAAGCCAACACACAACTCTTTTTAAACAAAATGGACAGGTGGATTCTTTACACTCCGGCTTCATTTCATTTGAAAGATTCGAATCAGAAGCTTTATGTTGGGAGCGGAGATCATCCTTCTCACACAGTATCTTGAAGAGATTGAGAAATGCTCAAAACCTGGTTCAGTTACCGAGAAGAAGGCATATTTTGAGGCTCATTTTGGGAGGACGACGCTTCTGAGCCGGAATTCATTGGAATGCCAGAGTGGGTTTGACTGTCAAAGTAATGAAGGTGAAAACTTGCGGAAGAACATGAGTTTGTGAGGAGGACATTGAAAACCTTTATGAGCATAGCAGTGGGACGAGCTATGATGAGAGTCCTGGTCATTCAGTAGATGGAAGAGAGTTTGAAATGAGAGAATATGGATTAGATTATTCTGGAATGTCATACTTTAAGCCTGAGACTCAACATGTACGTGCCTCTGAAAATGCCAACTGTGAGGAATTTTATGCTCTAAGTCCCGGTCATTCTGTACATGAAAGTGATCTTATAAGGACAGAATATGAAATAGAATATTCTGGAATTCATACTCTAAGCCTGAGGCCGAACACCCCTCTGATAATTCCTATGATGAGGGCATAATTCAATAACATGTCATAGTGGAAGAAGCATGTCAAGCTGGAGGTGAAGCTTCACCTTTGAAAACAACTGAACCGGAAAGTGATGTAAAACGAATAGAGTGGTGATTGTGAAGAAACAAGTTCAGATATGTCATTTAAAACCGGTATTTGGTTGCCTGGTAGTCCCACAGCTACGAAAGAAGTTAGTTCTAAACAAAAACAAGTTTCTCCTTCCAAGGTTTGTCGTATCCTGTTTCTTGTTTCTCACTTATAGTGTGGATAAAGTTGTGGAGCTTAGATTTTTGAGAATTGCTATATCGTGTCAGTAGCTAGCCTTGTTATCAGAAGTCATTTCTCATGGCAGGCTATGCTACTCATTCACTTGAATTGTGTTCATTTCGTTGTCTATGTTTTCTATCTTGACCCAGAGTGCGAAAATAAAGAAACCTGCTATCCCTTAACTTATAAACTTTGTAAATGCAGGCTAAGCTTGGATCGTCACATACTAAACTTGGAAAGTCCAAATAGACATCTTCTCAGCTAAGTGTTGTTCGGGTCAAGAAAAACATGTCAACTGAAGCTTCTCATGACTTTTTGAAGAAACCTTGTAAGGGGGAAAGTGATGCTTCAGTGAGATCCAGGAAGGAAAAGCAGTTGTGTGAATCAACGGATTCAACAATGCGTTCTGATGAGCAAAACATCACAGCCTGAGGTATTTCCTCTATAAAAATATCATCAGCTGAAATGTTGATTGGATTACGACAAGTGTATTCTATCATCTGACTGGGATGTATGAAAAACAGCCAATTGTGTGGTCCTTTCAAGCTCCATATAAGACCTGTCTTACATGCTCTATTTATTAATTTAGATTTCTCCGAGTACTAAGACGAAACTACATAAAAACAAAAGGTATTTGTTCTTCGATGTTTCCTTTATTTTAGGACTTTATGCTTTTGGCTGCTTAGTATAACAGAAATCCTTTTTCTTTCAGCCGAAGCAATGCAAAAGAATCAACAACAAAAAAAATGCCGTGAGTTCTCGGCCTTCTAAAGAAGAAAAGGTAGTCGTTGGACAGCAAAAAATATCAGCAAATATTTATTTGTTTCAACAGTGTATATTATCCGGTTTATATATGTATATTTAATACTGTCTAGGTTCGAGCAATATGTCAATTCAACCAAGCAATTCATCAATAGACAAGAAACAAAATGGCTCTGGTTTCAGCCTCAAAAGTGATGAACATGCTGATAAGAGGAAGGAAGCTAGGAAGATACCCTTTTGTCTATTTTAGCTTATAATAAAGTAACATTTTGGAACTCTTTATAATTTGTCTATCTTCATGGTTCATATTTGTTTCAGTTTAATAACAAGTTGGACGAGAAATGCATGCTAAGGTGTGGAAATGCAAGAAATTAAAGCTCAAAAGCAGGTAATATGTCTGGCCATGGGACTTTTTTATTTCTGGAAACAGTGAGATAGATCCCTCAACATTTTGGAAGAAACTGACATTTGCTGATAACAGTAAAACTGATTTTTAACCAATTATCTCAAATCATTGTTTTGGTTAAAATTAGAAGGAATGTATAAGTAGCATCAGCTTTTTATTCGCCTTTTCATATTTATTCTCCTTTCTATTTCAAATTCTGTTTCATTTTTGTAAAATTTCTTTATATAGATGCTTTCCTTGCTTATTTTATGTTATCAAGAATGCAGGAAAAGACTGAAGCAGATATTAAACACTTGCGCAAAAGCCTATACTTCAAAGCAACACCAATGCCTTCATTCTATACTGAAGCCAGACAATGCTCAAACAAAAACAAGCTAAGTGAATAATTCAGCTGCTCTTGGCCTTGTTTAGTTGTATTTTAAATATCTTACTGTGCTCATAATCCGTATAGATATTTGTTGGCATTATATTATATTCGGATATAACTATAGCAGTTTTATTCCTTGACGATCATGATTGACTGAGTGTGTTATACTTGCAGTCATCCTAATTGATCGCATACAATAAACATTCTTTTGCATGTGTTGTATATACTTGAATAAACGTCCATATGGAGTATTTGATCTCTCCTTTTTATGATTCAAATTTATTTTTGAAGTGCTTTGATTGTACATCATCTTCATGACAATTATAAAAAGTGCTGCTATGTGGTTTTGAGTATGAGTAGGCTCTTTTAACTATTTATTTGGCGCCTGACGAAGGGAGAAAATCTTTCAATGTTGAATCAGCAATTGACTTACATGATATCTTGCCTGCTTGTGGGATTGGATTGGTTTTTAGTGATTTTATCGCCACTGTTAGTAACATTTGTACTTCTGAAATGCTAATAGAAGAATGGAAATTTATTGCAACAGAAGGACAATGTATGTTGTGTTTTGTAACTTGCTTTCTTCTTCAGGTTTTAGCTAATAACAATGAACCAAATAAAAACCAAGATTGGCCTTTAAGCCCTGTAATTGGAGCTACTGAAGAGTCACGATCATGTCCAAATGTGGGGAGTGGGCAAGCCCGTATAACAACTGAATCTATGAAAATAATTAAGTTACTACAAGTATCTGGAGCTACCCGCTATCATTCAGCAGTCCATTGAAAAAACAGTTATCTGGACTCCATTCTGACAGCAAAAAACAGTTATCAGATCTTGCAGCACTTGGAAGCACACGAAATTTCCATCCTCCACATCTGCAATACATCCATAATAAGGGCCTTGCTGGGAAGGAAGAATAGGACAAGGTCAAGCATGCAAGTTCACAGAAACAAAGTGTATCAAAAGGTACCAAGGAGAACATAGACCAGAAAATTGACAGGAAACACAATGTGAAAGCTGAGAGGATGAAGGCTGTGACAAGAAAGGACATTAAAGGTGTTGACCTATGCAACAACAGTTCAAGATTGAGGAACCTAACCGTTGATGTTGCCTCCTCAATAGAGGAGATTCTCATCTCTGTTGATTAATGTAGCCATCTGGAGACTATATACTTCTCTTCGATGTTTTCATGCCTTCTAGGTGCAGGATAGCACTTGGAAAATACTCAAACATGGTTTGCTTAAGCTGATACCGCAATTGTGACTGCAACACCGACAATATGAACTCTGAAGGGTAAAACTTCTTCTTGGATACCATCAAATATAATGTAAATTGTAATTGGATAGAAAATAGTATGCATATAATTATTCTTACCTCTTGACAAGATTTGCGACCAAAATATGCTGTGGCAGACAGGTAATCTGGTCTTGTGCAATCCATAATTTCAACAAAAACAATCTGCAGTTGTTGACTGTAATACTTTTCTCAGTTCCTCGTAGTTTGCCAGTGTCATGGTTGAAAACATTTGAAAAGCTAAAAACTATTTCATATTGTAAGCTACCCTTGAATGGGATCCTCCCCATTACCTTTCTGTCCAATTTCCTTCAATGATTATTTATATTTAAATAACCAAAATTCCTAACAATAATAAAATTATATTAATAAATTTGTTTTGATGAGTAAATCAACATACTTTAAAACCAAATATATTCAAAAATATTTATTACTCAATTTACCCGAAACATTTGGATGGTGTAAAATGGGCTAAAATCAAAACAAAAATTTAAACGTTTAATCAAATAGAAAAAATTAATTTATCTGTTCTCAAATTTTATATATAGCAAATATATACAATAAATTATATTATGAACGGTTGTAATTTTCAAAATACAACTTTAAAATTACATTTTTTTGAAATGTAGTAGATAGAAATTCTCTCCAATTAATGTAGAGGAGCCTACTCCCCTGAACTCCATATTCACCTTTGGTTCCAATCTGGTTAATGATACAAGCTGAAATCGTCTTCAGTTATTATCGTTACTACTCCCAGCACTTGAGAAAATGTAGTATTGTCAAACTGATTTCATCATCTGATTTTGGTTGATCTTTTTTTTTTTTTTTTAAGGTACAGGTCAGCATTTTGATGGCTAGTATTGTTTTTATTAGGATGTAGCTATCTTGCTACCGCTCATTTTTACATTGATTCATCATCTTATTTACCGCCTTGTATCTGTTATGCACTGCTCATTAAGATTCAATTAAAAGAAGCCCTACACAAGTTTCACAATCTCATCACCATTCCATAGGAAGGATAAAATCTACTATCCTGTTAGATAATTATTTCGTGGTGCTTTGGAGGTTTGTGCGATTTGATATTATACTGTACAAACATTCAAAATGAAGCACTATAACAGTGTAAGTTTGTTTTGGATTTATGGGTAAGTTTGTTTTGGATTTATGGGATTGTAGCATTTTCCCATAAGAAGCCTTGTTACTTATAAACCATATGAACCAAAGATCATCTCAAAGGCGCAAACGCACAAACTCCCAAATCCAATCTCATTTTATCAATATATTAAGTGGTTACAAGACAAGGTGGCCTTTGGATTAGTACATAATGCAAACAGATAACGATCATCTTGCCATGTGACAGTCATTAATTCGAGCCAGATTATTCCTAAAGTTAATTCCAATTTAAGCCCAGGCTAGGCAGAAGTGAGTAGCTACACTAAGTGGATGGAGTGGTGAAGTATCCTCGTGGTTCAACAAGAAAAATTATTAGATTAATCGAATCTATTATAAGTGTTATGAATCTTTTGTGTGAAATCAATTACATCACCACTTTTGGCCCCTTTGGAGCAATTAATGGCAAGGCTATGGTAAAGATTGCTTTTGGCAATAGAATGAAAATACAATTTTCGTAATAACTTGGTCTGTGTACATAATTGTGTTTAAGATTTGCATTATGTGAATAAAAGTTGTAGTGTTTTGCACATCTTAGAAAGGCAAGATTTTGACCAAGTCGATATTGTAATCATTCTCCAACTCATGAAATCCTTGGAAGAAAGAAAATCATAAAGAACTAACAAGCAATTCAAAATTCTCCATTTCCATAATTGTCTAAAATAAATCAATGAAGAGTGCAATTTCATTTCCGTGCTGTGAATACTCCTGCACTTCTTGCAACCTCATCTGCAGAACATGATCTTAATTTCTCAAAAGAATTTTTTTTTGGGGGGAATTTATTTGCAAAAAGCGCGCTGAATTTAATTCCTTAATTACTTAGAGCCATATATACAAGTAATGAATGATGACAGCAAAATATGAAGATACAATAATTACAACCATTATGTTCCCATGTAAAGCCTTATTACATTTACTTAGTTTCAACTCATGGTTAACTCAATTTAATCAATTCAATCAAAATATTGCATGCTAAACCAAAATTTATACCCAAATAAAGAAAAACGAACAATATGAAACTCTAGTGCTTTTAGCCAAAAAAAAAAGAAGAAATCTTTAAACCAGATAGTGATTTTATATAGACATGTATATGTACTATTTTGCATAATATGTTGTCACTAATTTATATATATTTGAATGATAAACTTGGGGGGGGGAAAAAACTTATATGGAGTACTATATTGCAGCTGCTGCAAATAAATATTCTTGGTGTGGTTGGAAAGTCTTTGTCCATATAAAACATCGAAAGGTTGGCAGAGAAAGGGGGAAAAAATAAAATAAAAAAAGGTAACTTGGCTACAGTGTATTTTCTCTAGCAAAGAAAACTTTCGCCTTTTTCTAGCAAGAAAACAGTAAATTCTTGGCTACAGTGTTTTTCCTCTATAACAGGGAAATTATCACTTATACTAATAATAATCCTAGCTAGCTAGCTAGCAGAATTCTCATAGCATCAAAGACCTTAATATTAATTACATTAAAAAACATAAAATAAAATCATAACAAGAAAAGGGATTTTTTTAATCATGGTTTTTGATGATATTTGCATAGTTGTTGATGAAGACTGATCAGCATGAGGTGGTTTTCTGTAGTAAAACGGAAACCATGGCACTATAGGTTCCGGAGGAGGTGGTGCTAACCCTGAAACATAGCCAGGTGGAGGGAAATATGGAAAAACTCCTGTTGGTGGAGAGTATGATAATGGAGGAGTAAAAGATCCTCCTGCTGGTGGTGATGGTGGTGTTGTTGATACTGATGGATTGTTTCCAGCACCCGTGGGTGGCGGATAACATGGATACGGGCATTCTTGGGCCAATGACCTTGCCGGAGAATGAAGAACTGTTGAGAGGAAAAGTAGGGTTGAGAGTAGTTTTTGGAGGGTTGAGGCCATGTTCTGGAAATGTTTTGTGTGAAAGAAAGGGAATGGAAATGAAAAGAAAAGGAAAGATGTGGAGTGAAGAGACTTGAGGGGAGTCTGATGAATTGAGTTCTAAGAATTGTAGTAGTGTACTAAAAGAATTGAGTTGGCTACTTGGCTTGGCTAGGGAGGTGAAATTAAGTGTGGGCCAACTTCGAATAGACTCAAATTACATGTAAAGTGATTATATTATTAAAAAAATTTAAATATTCTTATTGTTTGCACGTTTTGTGGCCAAATGCAGTTAATGTGGTGAAATATATTTGTATCTTACTTTTAAATTTTTTGTTACCAAAAATGTAAAAAGAAAGAGATAAATTAAAGTGTGGACCTAGCTAGGTAGGAAAAATCATGAGAACTTTGTCACTACTAAAAGAAAAAAGCCAAAGTTGCCAGTAAGAGGATGGAATAAAGAGCTATTAAGCTTTAGGTCACTTTTGGATGGTCTTTATCTAGCCAAGTTGTGTAAC
The DNA here is from genome assembly GCA_025175665.1 of Cinchona pubescens. Classification (NCBI taxonomy): domain Eukaryota; kingdom Viridiplantae; phylum Streptophyta; class Magnoliopsida; order Gentianales; family Rubiaceae; genus Cinchona; species Cinchona pubescens. The sequence goes on from JANKKI010000064.1 coordinate 4,562,222, forward strand.
ATTTGTCCACCATGGTCAATCCAAATGGAGCGGCAGAGTTGTTAGGCCATTGAATATTATTAGCAAAAATTGTGGGGGTTTCCAAGATTTGGGAGATTCCTGTTTGGGGGACCAGATGAAAGGAGTGACTAACAAAAGGAGTCCTATTGCAGATGCTAGAAGCTGATAGAAGGGGAGTTTTGAAATTGAAGAGAATCTCCCCCTCAACATTTTCAGTGGTGGTTTTTTTCTTTGATGGCAACTAAACTATTAGTGCTGCCCAAGGGACGGTGGGATAGGGGGCCCAAACGGCTGCTTTGCAGTTCTGTGCATTTAATCATTGAAATTTAATGATATGCTTATAATAGTTTTGTCTAAAGAAATTATTTATAATAGTTTTGATTAATCTGCCATTGTTTGGACAAGACAATTATTCACTATTCTCTTATGTAATAATTTTTTAATTACGTTTTTATTTTATATACACAGCATTTCAAAAATGTGTTGCAGTATATATTTTAAATAATAATCATTCTTACGGTTCACTAATTTTTGTATTTTTTTTTTTGGAGGGTGGGAGGAGGGGGTTTGTCATTTGTGTATGGAGGGGATTGGGTGTGGTGGTTGTAAGATGTAATTATGCAACCATGAATTATTTTGAGATAATTGAATCAGAAATTTTTTTGCTCTCTGGAGCCCTCCCGAGAAACATATTCACTCACTTGAATCAGAAATTTTTCCCTTTTATTGTAAAATCGTTTTCATTACAGAGACTGTATTAATTTATCAACCCAAGAAACTTAAAAGAAAAATGGAACTATTTCTATAAAGAATTATCAATTAAGATATACAGGTCAACAAAAGCAATTTCTCAATTCTGGCGCAGAATTTACTATAGATTTTTTTTTTTTTTTTTTGTGTATATATATATACTGATTTCTGGTAAAAATAAATAAATAAAAAACAATAGGAGACATGACTAGATTGCTGTTGACTCTAAGACATGTGATTCAATTCAGTGCTCAAATTTGATTCCACCGTACGCAAAGAAAAATGAATGCTACAGCTGGTTGTTGAGGGAGCTGCCTAATGATGAAGACATGTGGGCCCAATTGATTAAAATCTATTTGGTGGAGTGTCAAGATTTCTTAAGAATAATTAACCTAACCAGAAAACATAGACCATGTAAGAGGCATTAGGGATTAGTTCTCTGTTTAAGTGCATTTTAAATGATTAATTGGATGAGGAGAAGGTACATTTGAGAGGGAATATTTTTTGAGAAAGACTTAGATATATCTGATTTTTGGTTTCACTTATAAATCTTGTGGTGTGGATTAAATGTTATGGAATTTATGACATAAATTAATGTAAGTAAAATTTTATAAGATTTAATATTGACTGTAGGATCTATAAATAGAACCAAAGATCGACTTTATATAAATATTTTCCATATTTTTCAGTCATGAGTGGCTTTTGCCCATATTTCATATTGTCTCTGAAGGAAGATTCTCTAATGTATATGTTCGAGTGGACACCTCACCAGAAATTGTTAATGGCTAAAACTATGTCACGGCTAATGCAATCCTTTAATCATAGTTATTAAATATGGTCGGGTGAAAAATTCGGTAAGAAAAGTAGATTAATGAAATTATTGATTCAACTAGTAAATTACTGATTCAATCGATGGATCATTAAAATATATATTTTATTAAATATTTAATAAATTCAAGATAGTAGAAATAAGACATATGGTAAAAATATTAATAAAAATGTAATATCAAACTTTTGATTATTATAAATGAATTATTAAATAATTAATTTCTTTACCAACTATAACAAAAAAATATTGAAATAGGTAATTTAAGCTCTATGCATATGTAGTTTTAAAACTATTTACAATAAAATAAATAACAATAATGTATATCTAACACATAAGAAATTATTTTTTACTATTTCTTACATAATTACTTTATAATGATTGCATATTTAAGAATATTAAATGTTTAGGAAAAAAATATTTGTAAATGTTAATTGGTACATTTTGTCTTAGGAAATATAATACTAGCAAATGTTTTTTTTGAAAAGTTAAATAGTTTTGAAATTTAATATTTTTACAAAATAGAGGAAAAGTGTGAGAAATTATAGTAGTGGAGTTTGAAGTGAATAAATAATATATAGTCTTGAAAGTTGACATAGGCATGAGGCAGGGCTGGTGGTTAATGCAACACTTCAATTTCCCGAAGACCTACGTGAGAGAATTTTTTACAAAAAAGTCATAACTTATCGGATTGTTTGGATGATTTAATTAGACGGATTTCCAATTCATCCGGTTAAGTGTCGGGCCATTCAAAAATCAATAGATTTCATGTCTATGCGATCAGATATTCAAACAATCCAGTCCAATAGCTGGTTTATTGGGTTATTCGATTCGACTGCTAGACCGGACTAAATTTAATAACTATGATTTTAATATATAACTAATCTTATTAGCCAAAGACAACACACTACAAGTTCTAAATAAACACACTAAATCAAATTTAGTGTACTCTCCCAAATATGTGTGTTTGTGCAACAATTAACAATGTATAAAAAATTAACAAGATTAAGTCAAATGGTAAGTAGGATAAACTGACTCAATGAATGTTCCAAATTTTTTTCAATTCTCGCTTCTTTAATCCTTTATTAGTTGGTAATTTATAAATATAAATCACGTAATATTGGTGACCTACCTTGACTCTATGGCAAAGGAAAACCTATCCTACTCCTATCCCAAAAAAATGTGGAAAAAGGCCCAGACAATTGCATGTAGGTTCCGTTCTCCTCTTCTTAAATTTTTTTGAGTTGTGTAGGGAAGAACAATAATTGCGCAATGGATTATTTCGAAGATAAAAAGCTTGAACAACTTGTAATTTGATCAACTTTTAATTTGAAAATGGTTCTTCATTCCAATATCAAAATTATAAAAAATAAAATATTGATGCACCTTTTGTAGAATTAGAAACTTATACGATCTGGAATTTAGTGCTTATGGAGAATGAACAATTTTCTGACAAGACTACAAAAATACCTAGTAAATGACATTTCAGAAACGATTAACTAGAGCAAATCACCTAAATAGTTTTTAATTATTCATTAAGAGGATGTTTGATAATTCTATTATTAATCTTATTAAATATTTAAATTTAATTTATTAAGTATTTTTTGTATTAAGTGTGTTTGATAACAAAATTATCCTATCTCTGAATACATTAAGTAGCACTAAATTTTTATACAAAATTTTAAGTGAAAAGTCTATCACTTAATTTGCTAAATTCTTCATTTGTGTAGCAAAACTTACTCAATTTTTCTTTATTTCACATTCACAAAATTTTTTACGTATACAAGCATACTCATAAATACACATTTGCACACACTACATTCTGCACACATAAATACATATTTGAACACAATATATTCCTTCTCTCTCACATATAAACACACACTTGCATACATTATATTCATTTTCTCCCACAAATAAACACATATTTAAACATACTATATTCTTTCTCTCACACACATAAACACACACTTACCCATACTATATTCCTTCTCTCTCACACATAAATAGATACTTGCACACACTATATTCCTTATCTCTCACACATAAAAACACATTTGCATACACAATATTTCTAACACATCTTATCTATCTCATACATAAACATATACTTGCACATATTACGGTCCTTTTCTCTAACACATAAACACACATTAAAGCAATATATTTCTTGTCCTACACAAACACACACTTGCATAGTTACACACATTATATTCCTTCTCTTTCATAAATTCACACACTTACACATAGTATCTCTCTCTCACACACACATACTCTGTATTAATTAACTATTTATTTGTATTAAAAATATAATATTTAAAAAAATTAACCTACTATAAAAATAGAATATAATATTATCATCAATCTATATAATATATACGAGGTAAAATATTTTAATTTAGTGCTCAAGTTTAGCTTATTATCAAACAAATACAACTTAATGGATTCAACAAATTAAAATTTCAACACTTAATTTTTAGTGTTCAGAATTCAAATTTTAAATTTCAATTTTATCAAACGCTCCTTAAAGTGAAATCAATTTAATTCAAATGTTAGCATAATTAGTCTATTAGTTAAATATTTGTACCCCAATTAATCCATTAAATGGTGGTGCCACCAAAAATATAAATTTTTGAAGTTTTGACTAGTGTTGATTAGGGACAAAGCATTAAATCACCTAAATCTAATACTTCAATATGAAGTTTACTTGGACAAATAATTTAAGTATGAAGTTGACTTGGACAAATAACCTAAAAGTCCTCTAATATTTTTTCATATCGAATTAGTCCCACAACTAAAAATTTAGTAAATTTAGTCTCTCAACCAAATAATATGCTTTTAAATCTATCACTAATCTCACCAAATATGAAATAAATTACACCATAGATAGATACTCCAAATAAGAGATAATAAAAGAAAAAAAAATCAATCATCCAAATCAAAATCAAATCCAGTAGCTTAGAATGTAGATTGTGAGAGTGCATGATGGTCAAGGAGGTAGGAGAAAAGGAGGAGAAGGGATTTATAAGGAAAAGAACGAGGCAATAGGGGCGGTATAATGGGAAAGTAGAAGGGAAGCAAGGAACGGGGAGAAGAAGGGTATAAATAAGAGAAGCAATAGAGGATATTACACTTTAAAAGAGAGAGAGAGACAGAGGGAAAGATGAGAAGCAATGGAAGGATGGGAATCAAGGAGAGGTGGAGAAGAAAAGGAAGGAAAAGCAGAGAGAAAGAAAGAGGGATAGGAAAGGAGAGGGAACACGGTGATGCTGAATAAAGAAAGGGTGAGGGACGGTAGTGAAGAGAGACAGATGTAGCACTTGTGAAGGAGACGAGATGGGTTTGAGATGGAAGAGGAGACATTCTTAGGTGGAAGGAGGGGAACGGGAAGGGGCTGACAGGTTTGATGGGGAACGATATAGATAGGGGGGGTGAAGAAGTGATTAGACGAGGAAGGCTACAAGGAATAGGTCTAAATTGGTTAAACTTTTAGTTGAGAGACTATTCGATTTTGAAGAAAATATTGAAAAATTATTTAGGTAATTTGCCCAAATCAATTTTACTTTGAAAGCATCATGTCTAGATGATTTGACACTTCTATCCTTAGAAAGTTTAACATCGGCCAAAATTCAAAATATTTATGTTTTAGGCAGTGTTTCTATTTTAAGGACCAAATTGGATACAACTATTTAGTTAATGAACTAATTACACTACAATTTAAGTTAGGAAACTATTTCAATGTTAATGAAATGATTGGAAGATTATTTAAGTGATTTATCCTGATTAACTAATTAAAACCACACAGAAAGTAAAAACTAGAAAACCCTAGTTTAATGCCTTCTTGCATGTAAATATATAAGAAATTATGAAGTGGTATGAGACTTCCCTTGTACCTACACGAACTTACTTTATTTACTAAAACTCCCATTCAAAAATTCTAATAATAATGTAAATTATGCTACTTATTTTACGGGTGATGATTGTGAATCTTTTGCTTTTGAAACAACTACTAGTCTACTAATCCAACTTCTCTCAATATTAGGAATGAGTGTATCTATCTATCTATCTATATATCTATCTATCTATCTATATATATATATATATAAAGCACGTGAATCAAATCGCACATGTAACGCTCATGATTTGTTAAAAATTTTATTTTTTAGAATAAATAAATATTCGGTGAATGATAACATAAAGTACCAATTCAATATGTTGAGTTTTTTTACGCAAAAGTTATATATTTTAAATATGTAATGTCTTTGCTATTTTCCTTCTGACTATTTTCACCTTTATTTTTATTTTATTTTTTCATATTATTTGCTATTTGTTAAAGCTATACATAAATTTCATTTCTTCTCGAATAATTAAAAAAACTTTATCTTTTATGAGAACAATGTATGATATTTACATCTTACTTCTATTTCTTTTCTAGGCATCTAGGTTATAATTTTTCATAATGACACCACCAACTACTTAATCAGTTAAAGATAAAGCTATTTTTCATATTATTAAAATTTTTAAATATATCTATATATGTTCTTTTATCATTATTAAAAGATAAAATCATTATCAAGTATCAAAAGATAAAATCACTATCATGTATCAAACATCATTTATAATATATGAAGTATTTTGAAATTCTTTAATTAGAAAAAAACATTTACAAGAAATCAAATGATATATGAATAATTATTAAAAATGATTATTTAAAATTTAAAATAATAATAATAAATAAATGAATCTAATTAAAATATAAACAAAAATACATAAAAAAATTATGTCTTATATATAGAAAACTAAAAAGATTAAACTAATATATTCTCAAAATTATAGATATGTATCACATAGTATGTTAAAATCATTACAAAAAAAATTGAAATAATAAGTTTTTTTTTTTTTTTTTTTTATCTTGCTTCGAAATGCATTGAACATCAAGAAAAAAATAATTCTTTATCTTATTCTAAAATCCACGCAATACTAATGCAAAAACATATAGTTCAAAGTTATATAAAATTACACATTACTTCAAATAAGATTTTATATAAATTTCTATTACAATTAATTTTCTTTAACATGTTGTGTAAAATGTGTAGGCATATAGAGAATATATTGATATTTTTTCATATTTCTTAAAGTATATGATAAAATTTACTTCAATACTCAATTAACGCTCTGCACTATCCATTCATAATAAATAGTATAAAATGTGGTTAGTTTTGATTTTGTTGGCCCAAAAAGAATCTAAGAGGGGATGAATTAGGTTGTTTAAAACTAATTGCAATTTAATAGAAATAAAAAATCTAGTAAGATGGATACAAAGCAATAAATGCATAAGTAAGAGTAAATAAAAGACAAGTTTTCAGATTAGAAAGAACCTCACTTTTGCTCACACCAATTACCTCTATTTGACCAAGAATTTTACACACAACCTCACTTTTGTACAATAGTTATCTCTCCATTCTTTATACTTGAAGATCATTCACTTTTATACTTTGTAATACTACTAATAAAACACTATTGAGAGCCTATTGTCACATAAATATCTTTGGTAGATACTTGTATTAATTGCAGAAGATGATGCGTTTATTTCAGATATAAGAGTATTTATAGCTGCACAAGAAAAGGCCTCCAACTACTCTCCTCCAATAGCTATGCATTAAATGTTAAAAACTAGCCGTTAGACAATTCGGACGTCCGATCTCAACTTTCTCTGTCTGATAGTCTGTCTGAATGCTTGATGGAATTTTATCTTGTCTTCGTTCGGACTTCCGATCATACGTCCGGTACTGCGTCCAATATTTGATCAGTGGTTTCTAGATTTTTTCATTTGGCTATTCAGAGGTTATCCTCTATCTGAAGCTTAAAGTCTTGAAACTAGATTAATAATACTTCGGACACTTATTTACATACGAAATATTGTCTTTCGGATAATCACTGTATCCATTGAGAGTGTATTTATTTTTGTGCTCTCTGGTTATGTTTGAATGTTCCTTTGCATTTGAAGCTTTATTCTTCGAACGATCATAGATGTTCGCCAAGAATGAATCAATTCAATACTCTCTGGCTATTGTTCAGACAGTCCCGTGCATACGAGAAAATGTTGATTGGATGATCAGAAGCGTCAGTTTTACCTATTATATGAAGAATATTTTGCACATACTGGATTTTAACCATTAGATTAATTTGTCATCATCAAAACTAGGATTAACAATCTCTCCTTTAATGATGATAACAAATCAAAGATGAAAGAAGACTTTCTCAAAAACATTAGGACATTAAGATACCATATCAAAAGCAATCCATAGGTAAATTAAAAGGCATTTGATCATTAACCATAAACTAAATCATTAACCATTAACCATTCTCCCCCTTTTGGCATCATCAAAGGAAATGAAGCTCCCCCTCAACTGAAGCTCCCCATCAACCAATGAGCAAACAATGACAACAATTACACAATGAGCAACAAACCATTGAAGAAACCAATCAAATAAACAAAGCTAATGCATTCAACCAAATAAACAAGTCAAAACACAGTTTTGGACAAAACGATCAACTCCTAATTGATAAGAGGAGTTATCATGATGCTTGTTGGAGAAATTCTCTCTTTTGCCCTTTTTTGAGTAAACTTTTCGAACCAAATGAATGTCATTTGCAGTCTCCTCAGTTCTATCTTACGCATCGTCTTGATCAAAATTTGGATATCTTCTCTGCAAAATTGTACACAAAGGTATCATCTATGTCTTCATCATCATCATGAGTAGCTTAATCATCCTAATCCTGAGCTAGATTTTCAAGAGCTACTTGATCAGTTGTAGCCACTGGAGTATAGTGATAAGGACCAGCTTCATTGGTTGGGTCCTTGTGATATGCCTGATTTGGATGCTTAACATTGGTCAGGATTTGATTGGTTGGATCCTCAAGAACTTCATTCTCAACACTTTCACTTTTAGAAGAGAAATCAAAGGGTATTGATCTTTAATGCTGACGAATTGTGCTTGGGCAGAAGTAGACATGCCCAAGGCTAGCACTTCTTGAAGAAGATCTTGTTTGGTTTCTAGACGCTTTAGTTTTCTCACGGTTCTCCATTGAAATTTTTCCATTTGATCACTAAGGGAATGAATGAGATCCACAATGTTTGAAAGAGAAAAAGTAAATTTAGAAGAAGGGGATATTGCTCTGAGCGATGGAACAGGGTAGAGTAAATAGTGATAAATTGTGGTGATGGAGGTGGTTAACCGATAGTAGAGGCCTCTTCTTTGGATTTTTCAAGCAAAAATACACTTTTAGTAAACCATTGATTGTTGTAAAACTTCAATCCTTTACCTTCAATGTATTCCTTGGTAAAATGTGGAAGAAATTGTTGTTTGCCCGAAATAGGGATTGAAAAATGAAAAAAAAATTTGTTTAAAAACTTGCCAAATGGAATGCTCCTCCTAGTATCTGTGAGGAGTAGTTCCCATAAAGAGTGGAACAAATAACCAAAGTCAAACTTGATGCCCATGTACACACAATAAAAAATGTACAACTGTATTTTACCCAGCTCAGTCTTATGGTCATCAATTGGTAATAGCAAATTCATCCCAATGTATACAAAATATTGAGCTCGAGACTCAGCAAGGTGGTTTTGGCTTCTGTAGCCTGGTGAAAATCAATTTTTGAAATTTGGTTAACTTCCTCAATATCAGTTCAAATTGAGTATCAACACTAGGCCAATGATCAAAAGTGATGAAATAAAAGTAATTCTCAATACCATTGAGTTCACAACCAAAAATAGAGTTAACTGTGGTAGCATTGATCTCGATATCCTTGTGATTTACTTGAGAAACTAAGCAATTAGATTCCTTATTTTTTCTCAAATTTGCACAAAATTGTAAAAACCATATCATGATGTATGGGCAAATCAATATATATCAAATGACCTCAATGTTGTTTTCCAAAGCATTCTTGAATAAAACTTAAGTTTACTTCGTCAAAAAGGCCTTTATGAACAGGTCTTTGAGGAAAAATTGACTTGCTTAAAAGAGAGGCAAACCTTTCTGATGCTTTAGCATATAAATGAATTTAGGTTGTGAAGAGAATACCTCGGATTGAGGTTGATTTGGTCCTTAATTTGAAGTTCCATCCTTGGAAGATTTCCCTTTTGCTGGTGGTTTTTGTTGATTTGCCTTCCTTTTGCTCTAGAAGCAGACTGCCACCTCTTGATCGAACCATGGATGACAACGAGAGAAATAAAAGTAACCAACCCTTGTCAAAGCAAATGATCGGTGTAGAGAAATTTTTGATGGATCAAAAAGGTTAGGATAGCTACAAAAAAAGGTTTACTTATAATTTATATACCCTTGATTGAGAGAAAGATGAAGGAGATTGAAGAAGATCGAAAGGGGATAAGTTTCACCTTTTTTGCTAGAGGATGGGTTTGGATAGTAGAGTATGTCTAAAGTGAGCACAGAGAGGGTTATGAACTCTGATGAGAATTGTTCGGATGGCTGAATGATGAGAGTGTGCCTGAACAAGTGTCTAATGAGGATAAACAGACATCCAAAAGGGTTTATTAAGCGCCCAAAGCTATCGGACGAAGATACGCATTTGAACAAGACCCAGTAGCATAGATTAAACTATATCCAACCTTTCAGACGGTGATAAACATCTGAAATAACGTCAGAGAGATCAAACAGAAGAGTCTACTTTTTAGATGAATGTGTATGAGCGTCCGAACAAGCTGGAATCAACAATTTGCAGTTTTGAAATAAAAAATTTCTAAACTTGTACTATGAAATTCAAAATTATCTAAAGGCAAAACTTTTGTGAAAATATCAGCTAATTGATCTTTAGTGCACACATAATTAATGTAAACTTCCTCTGTACAAACAAGATCTCTTATAAAATGGTGTTTAATGTTAATGTGTTTTGTCCTAGAATGCTGAATTAGATTTTTTGTGAGTTAACGGCACTAGTGTTATCACACTTAACAGGTACACATCCAAAATCTAAACCAAAATCATTCAAGGAATGTTTTATTCAAAGAAGTTGAGCACAACAACTACCGGTGACTATATACTCTGCTTCTACCATTGACAAAGAAATTGAATTTTGTTTTTTACTAAACCAAGAAACCAAGCAATTTTTAAGAAAAAGACACATACCACTAGTACTTTTTCTATCTATTCTACAACCGGTAAAATCAGTATCCGAGTATCCTACCAAATCACAAGTTAGTGGTTTTGGGATTCCATAATCCATAATCAATAGTGCCTTTTAAATATCTGAAAATCCTTTTAACCACAATTAAATGTGATGCTTTAGGGTAAGATTGAAAATGAGCACATAAGCATATGACAAACATAATATCCACTCTACTAGCGGTTAAATAAAGTAAACTACCAATTATACCTCTATTGTACTTTTTATCAACCTAGTTACCTTCATCATCTTTGTCAATTTATGGTTGGGGTACACATTGGAATTCTAACTTTCTTTGAGTCCTCCATGCCAAACCGTTTTAGTAGCTCTTTTGTATATTTTGCTTGTGTGATAAAAGTTTCACTTTTTGTTCAATGGATTTGAAGCCCAAGAAAGAATTGGAGTTCTCCTATCATGCTCATCTCAAACTCTTTTTGCATCATACAAGAAAATTCCTTGTACAATTTTTTATTAGTAGTTCCACAAATGATATAATCAACATAAATTTGTACTACTAAAAATTTTCAAAGTGAAATTTACTAACTTTAGTAAAAAATGGTGGTGTTAATAATTGCTCTTTTAAAACCATTTTCAATTACAGACCATTCAATCTTTCATACCAAGCTCTAGGAACCATACAATACTTTTGAAAGTTCGAAAACATAATTTGGAAATTTTCCATGTTCAAAACTCGGAGGTTGTTCTACATAAACCTTTTGATCAATATAAACATTTTAAAAGGCACTTTTGACATCCAATTGAAAAAGTTTAAAACCTTTGAAGCATGCATATGCAAGAAACATGCAAATGGATTTTAATCTAGCTACAGGAGCAAAAGTTTCATCATAATCGATTTCTTCTTCTTGTGCATAATCTTTTACTGCCAATCTAGCCTTATTTCTAACATTTTCATCTTTATCACTCAATTTGTTTCTAAAGACTCACTTTGTGCCAATTACTAGGTGATTTTGTGGTCTATCAACTAAAGTCTAAACTTTATTCCTATCAAATTGATTCAATTCCTCTTACATGGCCAAAATGTCCAAAACTCATCTTTCAATGCATCATCAATATGCTTAGGTGCAATTGAGAAAGTAATGCGCAATTATTATTTAAAAGTTTAAAAGAACGAGTTTTTATTCCCTCAAAAGGATCAACTATGATTAGATCTTAGGGATGACTTGAAGCAAATCTCCAAGTCCTGGAAGATTCTTTGGTGGCTCTTGCTCCTCTTACTTCTTTATTCATATGTTGTGCATTTTCCACATTGTTCTGTCTTTGAACTTGTTGATCCTATTGGATTGATAATTTTTCAAGCTCCTTTTGTATACCTACATCTTCAGCTTCACAAACATCTTTTGAAACAATATCATTATATTCATCAAATATAACATGTATAGCCTCTTCTATAACAAGAGTTCTTCTATTGTAAACTCTATAAGCCTTTTTATCAAGAGAGTAACCCAAGAAAATTCCTTCATCTGATTTCTTATCAAACTTAACAAGATGATCATTAATTTTCAAAATAAATCATTTACAACCAANACAATACTTTAAAATAACCCACAAATGGGGTTTTTGCAAAACAAAATTTCATAAGAGGTTTTGTTCAAAATAGACCTTATAAGAACTCTGTTCATCACATAATAAGTTGTGTTAACGGCTTCGACCCAAAAATATTTTGGCAAATCACATTCATTAATCATAGTTCTTGCCACTTCTTGAAGAATTCTATTTTTCCTTTCAACAATACCATTTTATTGAGAACTCTAACAACCAAAAACTCATGAGAAATACCATTATGATTACAAAATTCAAAAAAATAGCCAAATTTAAATTCGGCACCATTATCACTTCTAAGTTTCACAATTTTCAAATTTAACAAATTTTGCACCTTAGCAAATAGTTTCACAAAATTTTCAAACGTTTCATTTTTGTGAGCAAAAAACAATACCCAAATATATCTGGAATAATCATCAACAATCACAAAAGCATATTTACTACCACCAAGTCTAGTATGTTGACCAGGACCAAATAAATCTACATGCAAGACTAGTTCTAAAGGTCAAAAGTAGACACACTATTTTTGAGTTTGAAGGAAACTTTCACTTGCTTACCAAATTGACATGCATCACAAATCTTGTCCTTTACAAACTAATTTAGAAAAAACCTCTAACTAATTCTTTTTTTAACAAGGTTATCTAATAAATCCATGTTGAAATGACACAAGCTTCTATGCCAAAGCCAAGGATCATCTTTGGTAGCGGTTAAGCGCTTCATCTTACCATTGCCAATATTATCAAGATAAATCACATAAATATCGTTATGCCTTTTATCCTTAAACAAAACAATAAATTTCTTATCAAGAATCAAGCATTCACGTTTGTTAAAGAAAACATACAAATCTCTATCACATAGTTGACTCACACTTAAGAGATTATAATTCAAGTTATCAACCACATGCACATTTTTCACAAATGTCTCACCATTTTTACTTATATCACCAATCTCTATAGATTTGGCTTTCATGTTGTCTCCAAAGGTTACTCTGCCACTAGATTGAACCACTTTGCATCCTTAATGGTGTTCTTCAAGCATACCTACACAAAGAATTTAAGAGATAACTTTTGGTACCTATATTTTAATGGGTCCATATGAGTTAGTAAATGGACTCAATATCCACATAGATATCATTCCCAAATTCTTATTCCTTTTAACCTAACAATTCTTTTTGACATTCTATTGTTAACAATAATTGCAAATAATACTTTCATTTCCATATAAAGAAGACTTGAACTTTACAAAAAATAAACCATCCTTTCTAAAGATGGTGAAATTCTTGTTGATAAATATATTTCTAGTCATTTTCCTTTCAAAAATATTTTCCTTTTTCTTTTGCAAGAGTACATCTAGGTCATCTAGTCTTTTCTTTAATGAAACTTGTTCTTCCTTGATCTTAGTTTTCACATCTAACCTTTTCTTCAATGCATCATTTTCTTGTGTCAACTTATTATTTTCATTAACAAGTTTAGAGTTAGCATTTAACAAAGCATTATTTTTTCAAAGATACATTTAACTCTTTGTTTCTAGCATAAGATTCTTTCAAGCAATAATAAATTTCATCACAAAAGCCTCAAGAGCATCATTTTTATCAAGTTCATCACACGAATCATCAAGAAAATTTATGCTAGTAGATACCTCTTCATCGCCGAATGCCACAAAGGCTATTTGTGCAATTTCAACTTCCTCTTTTACTTCTCCCTCAGAATTGCAATCATCCCATGTAATTTGAAAATAATTGAAGCAGGGTTTCCTTCCTTCTTTCTGTGATTCTTCGAAGGGCATTCATTTGAAAGTATCCGAGTTGTCCACACTCAAAACATTTTTCATTTTGCTTCTTGATTTCTAACTTAGTCTTCCCTTTGAATTTGTTTTAATTGATTGCTCCTCTCTTTCTCATTCTTCTTTTATTGATGTAGTGCTTAGGGAATCCTTTTGTGATGCGTACAAGATCACCCTCATCAAATTCTTCATCTTCCAAATTGATGGAGCCATTTTCATCATCTTCTTGAGAATGCCTTCAAGGCAATGCTTCTCTTGGCTCTTGCTTCTTTATCATCTTGAACTTTGGATTTGAGTTTGAACTCATAAGAAGTAAGAAAGTTAATCAATGATTCAATGGATATAGAATTTAAATTTTTTGCTTCTTCTATAGCAATAAACTTTTCTTCCCATTCTTTATACAAAGCATTCAAAAATTTTCTATTCTTTTCATCTAATGAATATTCCTTGCCCAATGCCTCCAAATCCTTTATAAAATCATTAAATCTACAATACATCTTATCAATGTTTTCATGAGATTCCATTTTGAATGATTCATATTTAGCTACAAGCAATGCTTTCTTTTGCTCTCTAACATCATCACTACCCTCATGAATCTCTTTTAACTTATTCTAAATTTCCTTGGCCAATTTGCAAGCTTTCACTCTAGTGGGTTCAATGGCATCCAAGGCATTGTATAGCACATTCATGACTTTTGCATTCAAAGTCAAGTTGGCCTTATCTTGGAGAGTTAACTTCTTTCCTAGTTTTGAGTCTAGGTCTATGAGTTTGCTCATCTATAATGGTGGCTTCAAAGGGACCCTCATTGACTATATACCATAACTCAATATCTATAGATTGCAAAAAGATCACCATTCTCTCTTTTCAACTAATAATTTTCACACCATTGAATATAGGTGGTCTATTAATGGATTGACCCTCCAAGAACAAAGCATTATTGATTACCATAGTCATCTTTACTCTATAGTGATTAAACCAAAATAAGAAGAGACCAAACTCTGATACCAATTGTTGGCCAAATAGCAACCTAAGGGGGGAGTGAATTAGGTTGTTTAAAACTAATTACAATTTAAGAGTAATAAAAAATCTAGTAAGATGGATATAAAAAAATTAATGATCAAGTAAGAGTAAATAAAAGACAAGTTTTGATATTAGAAAGATCAAACCAAACTCCAAACTTCACAAGCTTAGAATGCAATTCTAGTACTTTGTGTCTCTTTAATGTAGGTGAGACAATAATCTGAAATCTAATTTCTTTTTGTACACCGAGTAGGATCACTCTTGCTCATACTAATTAACTCTAGTTGGGCCAAGAGTTTTACACACAATCTCACTTTTATACAATAGTTATCTTTCTATTCTTTACACTTGAAGTTTAGTCACTTTTACACTTTGTGATTCTACTAATACAACACTATTGAGAGCCTATTTTCATATAAATTACTTTAGTAGATGCTTGTATTAATCGTGGAAGATGATACATTTATTTAAGATATAAGAGTATTTATAGCTGCACAAGAAGGAGCCTCCAACTACTCTCCAGCGGGCATGCATTAAATGCTAAAAAACTAGCCATTAGATAGTTCGGACGTCCGATCTCAACTTGCTCCGTCCAATAGTTTGTCTGAATGTTTGATGGAATTTTATCTTGTCTTCGTTCGAAAGTCTGATCATACGTCTAGTACCGCGTCCGATATTTGAACAGTGGTTTCTGGATTTTTCATTTGACTGTTCAGAGATTATCCTCTATCTGAAGCTGGTAACTCTTAGAGTCTTGAAACTAGATTAATAATACTTCGAACACTTACGTCTAAATATTGTCTTTCAGACAGTCAACTGTGCCTGTTGAGAGTATTTATTTTTGTACCCTTTGGTTACGTTCGGACGTTCTTTTGAATCCGAAACTTTATTCTTCAGACTATCAGATATATCTACTAAGAATGAATCTATTCAATGCTCTATGGTTATTGTTCTGACAGTCCCATGCGTCTGTGAAAGTGCTGATTGAATGACCAGAAATGTCCATTCTACCTGTTATGTGAAGAATATTCTACATACTGGATTTTAACCATTAGATCAATTTGTCATCATCAAATCTAGAATTAATAGATTCAAGATTGTTTATATTTCTCTTTTAGGGTTCTAGATTACATTGACCAATAAAGATAAAGATTTTTCCACATATTAGACTTTTTAAATATATCTAATTTATTCTTATCATTACAAAAAGATAAAATCACTATTAGGAATCAAACATCATTTTATAGGTGAAGTGTGTGTCTATATATTCTAATGAAATCAGGAGTTTACTCTAATGAAAGATATGAAATTTTAAAAAGCAACAAAAATAATATGTAAGTTTTGTATAATTTCTATCACAATTAACTTTTTAAACACATCATGTAAAAATATATATGCAAATAGAGAAGATATTGGTATGTTTTCATATTTCTTAAATTTTTAATAACATTCACTTTATGACTCCATTGATGTTCTGAATTCTTACATTCATTTTAAATGGCACTGAATGTAGTTAACTCCAAAATTGTCATTGATATATTATTTTACTATGAAATTAAATTGTTATTTATTAAATATATAAACAAAATTCTTATACATCTAAAATATATGATTTTTTTTTTAATTTTATGCGTTCTTTTTCGATTAATTCCTTATATTGCCTACCAAGATCTTTAATCTATATCTTTCTTATTTTATTAAACAGTGTAGCAATTACATTGTACTTCTAAAATTGACATTTAAACTTAATCCATATCTATAATTATTTTTAGAGTATTTGATAACATGATTTTATTTGCATAACTTATGTTTTCTTTTAAACTACTTACCTACTTATTTTTTTTATATTGTCAATCCTACAATTTATACGTAGTATTTGTGTAGGTCTTGCAATGATTACTTTAGAATATTTTGGGCATACTTGATATCGTGTGCATTGTAGTTTCTAAAGTTGGAGCAATACTTTGATATTAAAATGCCAAAAAACCTATATGGTCGCTAAACTATTTTCATATACCACTTTTGACCATTCAATTATTTTTAGTTCCAAATTACCCATTAAACTGTTTTCATGATTCACTTATGGCCACCCAATTACTTTTAGTTTCATTTCACTTACCAAACTTTTTAAAAAGTTTACTATTGACCGTTAAGATGACTAAGTATAATATTTATATAATGACTATTAATATACTCTTTTAAAAGTTAAATGAGTAATTTGAAACAAAAAATAATTGGATGACCATAAGTAGAGTATAAAAATAGTTTTGTACGGGAAATTTGAAATAAAAAATAGTTAAGTGCTCATAAGTAGGCTATACATATAATTTAGTGGTTATATTTTTTTTTTCCCATTTAAAAACTGTGTTAAATTTTTAATTTTTAATTGGCATATAATTATTAATTTTGTGGTTTTTAAGTTGAAGTAAAATTTTGATACTAAAAAGATATGTTATTGAATTCAAACCAAATAAATTCAAATAGAATGCATAAAGTTTGTTAGAGACATTTCATGTTTTTTAATATCTTTTTTGTTAAATATTTAGTAGAGCTGAATTCTTTTGGCAAATGAGTTATTAACACTAATATATATATAGTAGTATTATAAAAATAAATAATCTTGTTAAATTAAGTAGGAAGTATTTTACATATGTCAATTATATTTCATTAAGGACAGGGTAGAAATGAAATTATTTAATTAATAGTATTCTAGGCATGACAAAAAAGGAGAAAAATTAGTAAATTATATCGGGTAGGATTAAATGAGGATTATTTTAGATAGTAGTCAGTTATACGTTATTAAGAACATTTTAGAAATGAAACTATTTAATTAAGAGCATCTTAGGCATGACAATAAAAAAGAGAAAAATTAGTAGTTTATCTAGAATAGTATTGTAAGACTAAAAAATATGTGGTAGTATCTTATATATATATACAAAAAAAATGTAGAATAGATGATGAGTAAATTAATTATGTTTCCTATTGGAAATTAGAAATTATATTTCATTAAGGGTGGATCTTTTAGGCATTACAAAAAAAGTTGAGAAACACTTAAATGTGTTTTCCTATTGATAAATGAAAATTATATTTCATTAAAGGCAAATATTTTAAACATCACAAAAAATTGGAAAAACACTTAAATATGTTTACTATTGGTAATTGAAAATTATATTTCATGTGTTAGTATTTTAAATATCACAAACAAGGGAAAAATAAAAATTAGAAGAAATAACTCGCATATATATATAGAAAATTCTACGGTCTTTTCTAAGAAACCATTTTTTATACTTTCAAGAGATTGTACAGTACGATATTATGTGATTTAAAAATTTATACTGTAAAAGTCTTTCAAACTAAGAAAATGGTTGGCTCAACCGAACTATAAAATTCTCGTGTATATATGCGTACTTTCAGAGTTTATTTGTGTTTTATTAGGTTGTAATACTGTGGCATTTTGTGTAAACTGAGTTAAAACTCTTTCATTAGTACAATACACCGAGCTAAATGGATTGACTTGTGAGCTTGACTGCTTCACAAGTTATGAATTCGAGCTGGAGGGCTTCATAAATCATCTTGACTCGTCTATGATTCATATAAACTCGGAAGCTTTCCTAAAACTATTTACGCTTTTGAGCTTAGTAAAATTAAACACTCCCACGTTTTTAAGGAAAAAACTAAAAATAAAATAAATATTCCCTCGAGGGTTTATTCTACCTATAGGGTTTAAGCTCTCTAATGCAATTTTTCCTCGGTAACATCTCTACTCTTCTTGAAATATCTGTTGCTCTGAGACTTTCAATTTCTTCAGCAGCTGCCCATTTGATGCTTGGGTTTCATCCTATCAAGTAAGAAGTAAAGCCCGCTTTTTCACTTGTTCTTTTGCTGCAATTTTGACTGTAGAAATCATCAACATTTTTCTGTCAAGAATGAAATGAATTGGAAAGATTTCCCCTTTTTATGATTTGGGATTTTCTGTAATGAATAGAAGGTTTGTTTTATTTAGTCATGGGATGCTGTCAAGAACCTCAATTTTGCAACCCAGAACAAGCTCTGTATTAAGCACTGAATTGAGAAATTGGGACAAAAGAAATAATGGGTTTGGTTTATTTAGGGCATTTGTGCATACATATACGCAAAATAGATGTGTTCAGGACCCGAATGATCCGACCACCTCTGATGAAGGAGGATGGGATATCTGTTTGTAGTCAGATGTGGATTGAGAATTTTCGAGAGCCCGGAAAAACAGTGACCAATTTGAGTGATTATTTGAGGAAATTTGAGTTATGGGTATTGGCTGCAATGTTATCAAAAGGTTGCTGCTGATGAGACGGGGGCATATGTGTCGCGTAGCTCAATAACGAGGGCTACCCTTGAGGATTTGTTGGCTTTGAGGAATGCGGTTTTGGATAATAGGTTTAAATGGGGTGCTAGGTTGGAGTTTTTCATTAAGTCGCCGAGGGATAAGACGGATTATGAATCGTTATCGAAGAGGAAGATTAGGGCTATTATGACGACCACGCAGCCTGCCCCGTTTCAGGATAGGATTGTTCAGGAGGTGTTGTTTTTGGTTTTGGAACCGGTTTATGAGGCTAGGTTTTCGGAGAAGTCGTTTGCGTTTAGGCCAGGGAGGACTGCACACACGGTGCTGAGAGTAATAAGGAGAAGTTTTGCAGGTTATTTGTGGTATATAAAGGGAGATTTGAGTACAGTGTTGGATGGAATGAAGGTTGGATTGATCATAAGCGCTTTGATGAGGGATGTAAGAGATAAAAAAGTGATCGATTTGATAAAGGCTGCCTTGACTCTTACACCTGTGATCACTAGTAAGGTTGATGAGCCAAAGAAAAAGAAGAGGAGGAAGTATCAGAAGAAGAGAGTGCTGGCTGAAGATGAACCGAAGCCCGATCCATATTGGTTGGTGTCTTTTTTTGGGTTTGCACCTGAAGAGGCTGAGAAAGTTCCTTCATGGGGGCATTGTGGTATCCTTAGTCCATTGTTGGCAAACGTTTGTCTTGATGAATTGGATAGATGGATGGAAGGTAAGATCAAGGAATTCTATCGACCTTCAAAAAGTGATGTGATTTGGAATAGTCCAGAGGGAGAAATTGAACAGGGGAATACATCCTGGCCAGAATTCGTTCCCACAAGTGGGCCAGATAAGACCCGGAAAATTGATTACATCCGTTATGGTGGTCATATTTTGATTGGTGTTAGGGGACCTAGGGCAGATGCCGCAACACTGCGAAAGCAATTGATTGAGTTTTGTGATCAAAAGTATATGCTCAAGCTTGACAATGAAAGCCTTCCCAGCCTTAATCGAACACATCACTAAAGGTATTATGTTTCTGGATCATGTATTATGCCGTCGAGTTGTCTATCCAACCCTTCGATACACTGCAACTGGTGGGAAAATCATCAGTGAGAAGGGTGTTGGGACTCTGTTGTCCCTTACGGCTAGCCTGAAACAATTTATCAGACAGTTGAGGAAGTTAGGCTTTCTCAAGGGGGATAGAGATCCAGATCCCCAGCCTTGCTTTAGAATGTTTCATGCCACTCAAGCTCACACAAATGCTCAAATGAATAAGTTATTGTCCACAATGGTTGAGTGGTACAGATATGCTGACAACCGGAAGAAAATTGTTAACTTTTGCTCTTACATTATAAGGGGTTCACTGGCTAAGCTTTATGCTGCAAAATACAAGCTTCGATCACGAGCAAAGGTCTACAAGATTAGTACCAGAACTTTGAGTCGTCCTTTGAAAGACAAGAAGGGACAGTCCCCAGAGTACCACAATCTTCTTAGAATGGGCCTTGTAGCGTAGTCAATTGATGGGCTTCAGTATACCAGAATGTCTCTTGTGCCTGAGACTGATTATTCACCTTTTCCAGTTGGTTGGCGCCCTGATCATGAGAAGGCGCTGCTTGAATACATATGGCTTGATGATTCAAGAACCTTGGAGGAACAGCGCAAGTGCATTAGAGAGCAGGGGCTAATTTCACCTCAAGATTACATTTCAATGCTTGTGTGGAATTATAAGAGAAATGCTATTCCCATGGATAAGCTTTCCTCTATCATCACACCAGAGAAAAATAAACTGTTGTGCAGCTTAGATGATCAAAGAAACACAGGCAAAGTAGACACTGAAGAAAGAAGTCATGCTGCTCAAATGTAAAGAAAACTTAACTTTTGTGCTCTTGAAGGTGATTATTCTTTCACTTCGAAGCTGAAGTTTTCTGTTAAAGACGAGAACTGGATTTCCCTTCTGAAGTTCATTGATTTCCTCTGCTTCAGTGGAAAAGCATAGAATAGCTTGTATTTTGTCAATTTACATATCATCTAATATACAAAATAGAAAACTTTAGTAAAGGAGCTTTCTCTGTTTTTTTCTTTTTCCCCTTCAAGCCTAGACATGCATGTTTGTGTTTGAGTATATTATGAACTTCTAACTACACACTAGTGGCGGGAAAAGAATAAAGAAAATTCCAAAAGCTCAGTGCTTTCAATATCGTTTGCATATCATTTCTTGGTTTGGGTCCTTTTCGGATTGTGAACACAGATATAGATGTTTGGGTTTATTTTCAGAAGGTGCTAACGACAATGATTTTATTGGCCTTTTGGTTATGGAAGCTTTATTCTATTATGTGTTATTGCTTCGATGGGGCATTAGTTAGGCTTCTCCATTTTGAGTTTGTTGTGACGACTGCCTGCTTAATTATTCTGGAGTGGTATCCACCTCTTCAGTATCCAACTGTAGGTTTCAGTTGGTTGTTTCTGCTGTTTTTGTGAACGTCACTTGCATCTTTTCTACTGACGGTAGCTTTTAATTCTTATGGAACCTGACTATTTATTTTAATAGTTTTTGCTCTCACTATATGTATATTTGCATTTATCAATCTGTGACATTCTCTTTGCTGTAAAATCAACATGTACTTGCTAGTCATGACATCAGTTCAGATCTGGTTTTGGTTTAATCTTTTGGAAGACATTGATACTAAGCATCAATTCTCTTTCTGCTTATTTTTATGTAATGTTACATGTTTTATCACTCTGTACTATTTCTTCCAATGCTGTATGTATTTTTTATTTTATTTTTAATTTTGTGTAACTTTCACTATTTTGTTTGTCGGGATGCAATTTCATTTGGATTAATATATGTAGTCTTGTGATCTTTACTATTTCTGTTTGCTTTTTTCTACTAGTTTCCTACTGATTTCTGGTTAGAAACTTCGAATTGTATCCTGGGTTTAAGTCTTTTATTGTATATTTTGATGTTTTCATGCAACTAAAATTGTTAAGTCGAACTTGGCTTCATAGCTTCCTTGAAAGAAAGGGGTGTCTCCCTTATTGACTATCTTGTCTTGCCCTAAAAGAAAAAGACTTGTCTCGTCTTCTCTTTTATGCTGTAACTTTTTATGTTTTGTCAGCATGTAACTATGACATGTTTTGTGTTTGTTTCTGGTTTGTTGCAGGGAAAAGTGAGCATCATGGTGTGGTATAGACGATGCTAGGTGACTTAGGAGTGGTCCATTTATCAGCAAGCTATATTCTGTGACATTCCGTCTCTAATCTTCTGGCATGCCCTCGATATCGAGGACCGTGTAAGTTCAACCTGAAAAGAAAAACTAAATAATAAAAACAAGGACACTCAAGCTCATACTTCTGATTATTAAGTTTCACGGACATTTGGAAGTCTTTATATTGTTTTGTTATTTTTCAATCTTGCTCTGTTTATGAAATGCCTATTTTGGGTTCAATGTCAATTGCTGGATTCACGTTTTTACTTTCTGGATTTTGTGAAATTTTTTATTTAACTTGTTCAATGTGTTGTGCATATAGCCATGATTTGGATGTGGACAGCTATAGGCAAGGTATGCATGTGCAAATGTTCTGGCTCCAGTTGTCAGGTGTGGCTCGGTACATGTATGTAATCTGGTATCATTTTCTTAGTGAAGTTCTTCATCAAGTGACCGTAAATTATAAAATGCAACTGAAATGAAAAATTCCTGCTAAATTTAGGCAATTTAGCCTCCTTTTAAGGTCAAAGAAGTCCTTTAATAATGGTCACAGTTCAAGGTTTATGGCATAAAACTGTTTGCTTATACTTGAAACCAAATCACAGGTTGTTGTGGACACTTGTGTTATTCTCCTTGTTACTACTTGCATTCGTAACTGCTCTGTGCAGTTGAGATAATTGCATTTTCTGTGATGTTTACCCATCTCTTAGGATGTGTTCGTTTGGATTGAAAATATTTCGAGGAAAATATTTTACATGAAAAAGTCTATTTTTTATACAATTTTTTGGTGTTCGGTTGACAAAATAAAAATATTTTGAAATAAAAAATTTTAACGGTCTTTATCTTTAATTTTATAAATACAAGTTAAAAAAACTTATAACAATGGTAATAAATACCTTACAAGTAATTGTAATTAATAAAAAATTGATTTTTTTCAAAATTAAATGATAGTACAATATAGTAGTAAAATATGCATAATAATAGTTATATTAGTGTAGGACCCATAGTTGAGAGAAAAACGAATGAAAAAGAATTAAAAACGAAAATAAGTTTAGCAAACGAAATTCTAAAAGTAAGTATTTGAAGTTTAATGTCACTCTTGGATTATTCGGAAAATTTCCGTAAGTTAGAAAATATTTTCCGTTGTTTGGCACTAAAAATATTTTCAAAAAAATATTTTCCTGAAAATATTTTCAATCCAAACGAACACACCCTTAATGTTTATACTAAGATGTGCGTTTCCCGTACTAAGACAAGGCCTGCCGGGAGGAATTAGTGATTTTGGTATGTTTTTGTCAGATATATAAATCACTGGTCGTGGAGCTCCTTACCCCCTGCTTTTTAAACTTGAAAATCGATTCATCCCTTGCTAAATGCATCTAGATTTGTACCTTGTCATCAAAGATTTGATAATAGTGAATTGACTGAATTGTGAAGTTTGTCTTCTATCAGTTGCATATTATTTAAAAAGCAGCTAATGTGTTACATATTCATGTGTCAATTGTACGGAGAAAGGGTTAACCAAACACGCAAAATAGTATAGTCTCTCTAAAAATTACATCTTCGAACAGATTTGTTTTATGGACATAAAGGGAAAGAATGGGAATCAAATTTAATGATACATATAGGTGTTGTTTGGTTAATCACTATAGGAATTATTCTCCACTTTTGACATGAGTTTTAAATTTATGAACTTATCAATATAATGAAACTCATTCTTTATTTAAACCAAATAAGTAGAGGACAATGACATAAATTTATACCGATAGTAGAGTTTACATTGCAATCGAATGCGAACCAAACACCTCCTTACGGTATGATTGGAGCTTTTTTCTTTTTTTGCCTTTATTTTTTTAATACCCTCCCCAATACAAAAGAATCATAGGTAGGAGTAGTAGCATTATCAAGCTTATTGTCATCTTTATTCTTTAGCACCGCATGATTGCTGCCTTTCTACCAATCTGGAGTTGGGAAAAAAAAATGGTAGAAGCCATTTAAATACTAAACAATTTAATCAATAACAACTTTTATCTGATCGTTGACTCAAAAGAACATGACTTGGGCTTCCTCCATATGGCAGATAAAGGCCGAAAGTTCATTCTACCCTTTTCGATGAGCATAAACTTCATAATTGGGGTCCCTTGCGTAGGACCTACTAACGTGTCACACACTTGCAAGTTGCAACTACAAATTAGTTAAAAATTAATTTCCATCCTTGTTTGCTTTCAAAGATTAATTTTAATTAGATGCAATAATTGCTCGCTGCTTTGCTTCCAAGAAAAGAAGCTTGAATAAGCAAACAACTAATTCGTACAGGGCCAACTGATACAACTACGTTGAAACGATAGGCTTCCAAATGAGTTGCAATTGACAGCTTAGAACATAAGTAATAACCACATAACTTAACTGGGGAATGCCTGGCTGTGTTTTGTTTACGGCTTATCGTTGTAGTTATTAAATATTCGTCTCTCATGTTATACTATTTACATGAGCGATATCATTTAACATTATATTGATTATGTAATTTCTTTAATAATTACAATATTTATAAATGAATATAGATGTATGTATTTTTCAATACAATAGAGGTTTGACACAAAAATTGGTTCTCTTTGTATAAAATATGGGTCCCAGCTTTTGGTTTCCAATGTTGATCTCACTACTATACATTTACTGACAAACTCTGACATCAAATCAGTTGGTAAAGAGGTTTTAGAACCTTGTTGCATTGGAGTTTCATGTCCCCACAGGATAAATTTGTGAAGGAAAATACTACTATTCGGTCTTTAATTTTACCAGTAGAATCTTATAAAATTTTTGTTATATCAATTTATGTTATAAATTTTATAACATTTAATATCACACTATAAGATTACAAGTGAAACAAAAAATCAGACTTATCTAAATATTTTCCATTTGTAAAAACCCAATTGCCTTGGTTTAATCCATGGGACCAGTAATATACCCCGCAAAAATAGCACATTCCCGGAACACACGTCAAAGGAATGGAGAACCTTATGGATGGTAAATTGGAATAAAACTATGGCATAAAATTGCTAAGCTTTATGTGTCGGTTGGGTGACTTTTGATATTCAATATCAAGATCACATTAGCTTTGATTCTTTTAGGAAAGTTGATAAATTAAATATGCACCTCATTTTTATCTCTAGTTTAGTACAATGAATTTTACCAATTGGCCAGCTATTAAAAGTATGTGATGGTTGTATTCTTCTTCACATAAGGTTGTGTTGTGTAATCTATTGATGTTGCATACAAACATCTTTTTGAATTATGGGTTCAAGTCACAGATAGATAGGTAAAATTTTACTATTTTTTTTTTAAAGTATATAAAAATCAAATTCATAGCAATACTTTAATATAAAAGAGTAATTTGATTTTGATTTTACACTCTTAGATTACGATATTAATTATTATGTATTTTGGATGATTTAACAAAATTTGATGCCACAATTAGCCAAATATTTGTCAAACTTCTTCTTAATGAGCACGAACAACTGTCACCTTCCCATAAAGGGTTGTCAATTGTAGGTTATGGTTACAAGAAATTTCAATGAATATCTCAATCTGACTTTTCGATCTGATCATTTCACTCTTTAGCCAATTATTTTTCTATCCAAAGTCGCCATTCTTTAGTAACGTTGTTTTAAACTGCCTAAACAAGAGTTAAATCAATTTTTAGTAATATTAAATCATTTTCAATCAAGTCCAAGGTGTTAGTTTTCCTTTGAAGCAAGGAACAGATTGGAATAAATAATTGATGTAATAATTAAACCTTAATGCAAATATTAACAATTGACGTATAGATTAGGACAGCTCTAAGCAATAATAGTGGACCCACAAAAGGGCAAACGAGCGCTTAACTTTTCTAATGAGGCGCCATTGGAAATGCAAGTTGGTGGATAATATGTTGCTTTCATTATTAATTAAATATTGAGTGCTCAACTAATACTTGGCTCTTATATGTAATGATAATGATATATCATTACTGAATTTGAGACTTGAAAAGAAATATGCACTGTTCCTTGCCTTTTGTTTATTGGTCTGTTTTTGCAATAAGAAAGTATAGTTTGTTGGTTAACTTTTCTTTTTGGGGTACCAAACATTAGATTCATATTACACCCATTCTTAAGTTTTAAGAAGTCTTTATGACACTTGCATTATGATGGATATCATAACCAATCTAATTCGCTTGATCCAAAAGAAACATGAGAAAACTAAACTGAGTATGAACAGGTACTCTAGTCAATATAAATTCTATTAACTCCATGGGGAAAAAAAACAAGAAGGAAAATATAAAGCAGATATGATTTCCATGTGTGCCATTTATGGAGCAAAAATATGGAAAATGATTTTGCAAGAAAGCACATGAAAATAAGAGATAACACAGTAATAAACTTTGATCAGATTAGAAGTGGATAAAAAATCAATATTATAAAGAAAAGGGTTATTGATTATCAAACACTTAAGGATATTAAGATAAAGCCAGCATAATCTATACGGTCACAAATGTTTCTAATCCATTATATTCTTGTCTTTAGAATCCGAATCTCTGCCTCAGGACCTGCATCTGCATAAAACTTCACCTGAAATTCTGAACCTTATAACAAATATATTGATCAAATTCACCAGAAAGCTAGCTGAAGTATGCTACCAGTCAACAATATTGACAATCCAACTTTGAAGCTCCGGAAGGCCCCTGAATAATAAGGATCAACGGGATATAAATTCCCTGGTGGACCTGTTATATAAATGTACTGTGAAGGCGGGGTGGGTACAGTTGGCACGATTGAACCTGTGTAGGAGGAGGAGGACAGCTTGGAGTTGGTGGCTTCTTAGGAGGAGGTGGCGGTGGCGGTGGTTCGGTGGCACAGAACATGGATTGCCACCCTGCATCTTATACACTTGTTAGATCCATCAGAGTTCCCTGGAACTTGTCCATTGATTGGAACTGCAAGAGCAAAAATAACCAAAATTAACGTGAATCGCAACATTCGATGCTGGCTAGCCAACACTGGAAATTTGACCTTGATGGTTTTTTTTTTTTTAACTGATTTGTTTGATGACAAAAAAATGTTAGGTATGATGATTGGTGATTCTTCTGGTGTTGAGAGAAGAAAGGTGGAAAGAAAATGAATGATTCTTGAAGAGTGGATTGCTTGTGTTTTTAGGCACATGAAAGTCACCAAAGCCTAAAAATAAAGATCATATGTTAAAGTAATTGGGATTGGACATTACAAATAGAAGCGAGTGTGACATGAACCGTCTCTTCTATCAGTATGTTTGGTATTGGCTTAATTTACAAGGCAATCACATTGCATGTAGATGGTCCAATATTTGGTCCACAATTTAAGCATTAGAAAAACTTCAACTAAGCTTTATTGTAGTAGCATCTTATTAATTATTACATGCTTATACTTTCAATAATTGTAACCTTTTCATAAAATAATATGATGCTACTAACTATAAATGTTATTGGAAAAAAAAAAAAAAAAAGATTAGGTGTGCACCAATATTTAATATGTACTCATGTTTCTTGTCTTTGTTTTTGGTTGGTTAAATGGTCAACGAATAAATGCTAAATTCTCATACAACTTAGATGACAAATTGGCTTCTTACACGATTTTGGTTCTCATATGAACTCGAATTCTGATTTTATTTATTTGTTACTAGAGTGGAGCAAAAATTATAAATATGCATTTATGGCAAGTAAGTTAATTAAATTAGCATAGCCATTAATTAGAGTCTAATATATGGATCGAGATTCAAATACCAATTACCCTACATTATAACGATAAAACAATTTTTAAAGAATGTTAGAGGAAAGCATTTATTTCGTTAGAAATTTCCAGCTTTTGCTTATGAAATCCGGAATAGAAGTCAAGGTGTAGGTATTATGGTGCATGTGGATGACCTTTCCTCAACCTTTTCGTCAACTGCCATATTACTTATATCATTTAAGATTGAAGCATGTAATAATATCCGAGCATTACTTGTAGAAATGATAAAAGCTACGCGTAAAGGAACCATATTCTTTGCCAAGGCGATAAAGTCTCTCTTTAGTGAAAGATAAAAGGAATATTGGACAGCCTATCATTTCCATGAAAATTTTCCAATTTCTAACTTTACACAAGAATTAAATTTCTGCATTGATAGTTGAGATCCAAGCCTCCAAGCACATGATCATTCAATTTTAATGAATTTTAGCTTAAAATACACAAATTCAGGTGGGCAAACATGGTAATTTTCGTGTGATAGTGGATGCATATTCTTAGAAACACTTTTCTTTTGTCCAAAATTTTGAAATGGGCTCAAATTGTATAGACATTTAAGCGTATTTACTTCTGGAAAATCTATAAATTTGAAGCATATTGAACTTATAGTCTTTTGAGTATGAATTTTTTGGTTCGCTTCTAAAATTATTAAGATAGGCCTACGCTACAATTTACAAGTGAGATAAAGAGATTGAAATACAAAGTTGGAATTTTGGTCATATCTTTTATCACTTAAATAGACATGGCCTAATTAAAGTACAAATATTTCACATCGACTAGTAAAAAGATTCTAAATCAATTAATAAGGTTTGTAGGCTATTTCACTTATCACCAATTAATTTTAAAATGAAAAATCATATTCTTTAACATGGTATCAGAGAAAGTCTTAAATGTTTTCTCATCCACACATGATTTGGACTCTTTTGCGCTTTGGGTTTGGCCTAATACTTCTTGTCTTGTTTATGGTATTGACCTTGACTTTATGAGTATCAGTCATGCCAATATTTATGTTCACCAGTTTGAGTTAGGTCTCCACCGATGTTAACTCAAGTCATGCATGAGAGGGAGTGTTAAAGTACAAATATCCCACATCAACTAATCAAGAGATCCTATTGAACCAATTAATAAGGTTCATGAGTCACTTCACTTATCATCAAATAATTTTGAAATGAAATTCTATATTTTTTTACAGGCCTAAAGGAGTTGATCTTATCTACTAGACAACTTTAAACCCCATATATTCCAAGTAATGGATTTATTGACCTTTTGTCCTCAAGAGCAAAATTTTCAATTTCATAGACAAGTCTCGTTCACGTATATAAGTTCTTAACTTTTAAATTACAACACTCTTTTCTGTAAATTTCCAAAGAAGAGATGAGATAAAAGGAGCTCTATCTCTTTAACTCTTTTAAAGCTCTATTTCTAGAACAATATAATAAAAAGGAGTTCAATGAATTTGGGAAAATATTTAAAATCTATTAATTTTTTTGGAGGGATTTGTAAGGTTGAAATAGATGAATTTCAAATCTGTTCAAATTAAAAGTGTAAAATGAAGGATTTCAAATAACTTTCTAATTTGGTAGATTTGAAATTCATCCATTTTGTCTTTACAAATTACTGGTAGCTAACAAATTGATCGATTTTAAATCCACCAATATAAATACAACATTAAAGATATGTCAGTTTCACAATAATGATATATTTGTGAAGTTGTCTCAAAAATATTTGCTAATATACACAATTTACTATTATATGAATGCATATTCTCATAATTACTACACTTAATTAAATAATTCACTAGGAAAAGATTATGTGTGTTACACATGTGATGCAGGTCTAACACTTTTGAACTGTTGAAATTTTTAATTTTTTAAAAAATGAATAAATGATTATGGAATGATAACAAAAACTACAAAATCTATAAATTAATAATCTTTTGAATTTTTTATGTAAAAACTGTGTATACCTTAAATGTCTATTCAATATGTTTGTTTTTTTTTTTTATTCTGTAATTACTTTCTTTCTTTTTCAATTTTTTATTCTTTTTATTTTTTCATAATAATAATCATATTTGATATTTAGTAAAATATTAAAATAAAATTATTTTTTCTCAAAAAAAGTTAAAAAAATTTTCTATTTTGCGAGAACAACGTGTCATATTTGAATTCTATAATTAAAAAAGAAAAATGAGCCATTAACACTGACACATTTGAAAGACTAATAGTTTAACTTATTTGCATTGATTATTGATGACCAATTAATTAAATTATTAATCATAAAATTCACTAATTTAAATTGATCGTAAAACACAATATTTTGTGAATAAAGCAAATACAAGATTTAGTGACATTTTTATAAAAAAAAATATTTTATACTTTTTCACAAGATAATTATAGATAATAGGCAAATAAATACATGATTAAGTAGCGGACAAGCTTAATTGGATAAAGTAATAGGATACCTTTATTAGATACGATAAATGAGCCATTATCACTACTAACGCATTTGAAAGACCAAAAGTTTAACTTATCTGCAATGATTAGTGATGAACAACTAATTAAATTATTAATTACAAATTTAATTATTCATTAATCTTAAAGCGCAATAATCATTTCGTAAGCAAAACAAATACATGATTATTGGTTAAATTACTATTTAGGCAAAAAAGATTTATAAAACAATAAAAAAAAAGTCTTATTATCTAATTCACAACTATTAAGCATACTTGAATTAACCATTAGAGGAAAAAGAAAATGAATTAGAGAAATAAAGGTGATGTTAATTACTCCCTCCATCCCATATTATTTAACACCATCAAATTTGCACACAGTTTAAGAAAAGTTAATATTTAAAATACATTTTCCATAATTGTCTCTCATTTCAAATTCAAAATTTTTGAATCTATTTTGAAGTTCCAAATTTAAAAATGGTGTATAAGAGTAATTAATGTTAAAACATGGCTTTATTATTGGTTTTTGGGACTTGCATAAAAGTTAAAATATACAAAGTGGCCTTTGTATATTTGTCATATGAAGAATGACAAATAAAAATAAAAATAGTGACATATAAAATGGGATGGAGGGAGTATTAGATTAATTAAGATCTTAATCATAAAGATTATTTGGCTTATAAAAGCATAAACTATATGCTGTGATTTTATACAAAGATTAATGCTAAAAATGTTTATAAAAAATTCTTCAGGTAAGATATCCAATCATTGTCATCTGAAAAAAAAAATTAGCTTAAAAGTAGGCAAAAGCTATCTAGATAACTGAGTGCATTTATTTGAAGGGCACATATACTCCAACCAATGTTTAATTATTATGCATGCACAAGACATATCATAGACTTTTGGATTAACAAATCTATGAATTTAGAGTACACTCAATTGTTAGTTTACTAAGATAACTCTACAAAGAAGTATAATATGAGAATATATTTACAAATGACACTCACAATAGTATTTTATTAAGTTATTTCACACTTTCCATGATAGAGTTAATTCAACTAACTTTTCTCTAGTTTTGATGCATTTACAAAGACACCTCTTAAAATATTTTGAATTATGGCATCCGTCTATAATGTTTTTATTGAACCCCAGTTATGGTAATCATGTTTTGATGATGATCAAATCGTACTAACGACCTGAAAACAAGTGTGGTAGAAAAACAAGAAGGTTCAGAAGTAAATGATCGTCCAAATACAATCAAGAAAAATAACTAAAATATGAACACCTTACGAACGATGAAAAGTATCCCAAAAAAAGGAGGTTGTATGCAAGAGAGCATTCGAAACATGGTCAAAAGCTTTAGGACGCACATTACCGTCCGAATCAGA
This sequence comes from Cinchona pubescens, assembly GCA_025175665.1. Lineage (NCBI taxonomy): Eukaryota > Viridiplantae > Streptophyta > Magnoliopsida > Gentianales > Rubiaceae > Cinchona > Cinchona pubescens. The sequence goes on from JANKKI010000064.1 coordinate 4,594,487, forward strand.
AACTGTGGGATAGTATGAATATGACCATCCGAACCAGAAGCTATCGGATGCACATGACCATCCGAACCAGAAATTATAAAATAGGACACATATGAACGTCCGAACCAGGAGCTGTAGGACACGTAAGACCGTCCGAAGAAAATAGTTCAAAATTAAGAAGTTTCTATCAAGTTGTAGGACACATATGACCGTTTGAAGCACTATTTATAAAGCTGGAAGATGTATGATCGGATGTCCGAACCATCGTCCGAATTTCTAATGGATAGTTTTTAACAGTCAGTTTCTTGACCGTTGGAGCTCAAATTTCAACACATCCTTCATCTATAAATAGCCTCAAAAGATTACAAAGACATCCAATTAATATAAGGAACTACTACATTCAATATGAATACTTATAAGAGTTATTTGGGGAGAAATATGCTAAAATATTATGAGTTGTATTGGTTTGGGTAGTATAGTTCTCTTGACACAATTAAAGGGAATTAGTGTGAGCAAGAGTAGACTAGTGAGCGATCTTCAAGTGCAAGAGTAGAGGGATAACATGTGTATGAAAGTGAGGTTGTATTGTAAAACCCTTTGGCTCAGCTGGAGAAACTTAGTTAGTGCAAGGGTGAGCCTATTTTGTATACAAGAAGGTTATTGCCTCACCTTCTTTGAAGAAGCACTACTAGTGGATGTACTCCAAACTTGAGAAGTTTGGGAGTTTGGTTTGATATTCTTCATCTCAATCTTTTTATTTGTTCTTTAAGTTTCAATTGTTATATATTTATCTTTGATCATTTGTGCTTAAATGTTCATTTGTTGCACAAAGTTTGTATTTTCATTAAGCATATTAAAAGGTTTGTCAGCTTTTTAGAGACAACTTAATTCACCCCTCTCTTAGGTTGCTTTTGGGCCAACAATTGATATCAGAGCTTGGTTTCTTCTTATTTTCGGATTTAATCACCTTAAAGTAAAGATCATTATGGCAATCAATAATGCTATGTTTTTAGAAGGGCATTCCATTACTAGACCTCCCATGTTTAATAGAATTAATTTTGTTATTTGAAAGGAAAGAATGAAAATTTTCATACAATCCATTGATATTGATTTGTGGTATATTGTTAATGAAGGTCCTTTTGAGGCTAATATTATTGATGAAAATACACATAGCTTAAGGCCTAAGACTAGATATGAGTTAAATGCATAAGATAGAGTAAATTTATCTTTAAATGCTAAAGCCATAATTTTTGTATAATGCTTTGGATGCAAATGAGTCTTCTAAAGTGAAAGGTTGCAAATAGGCCAAGGAGATATGGGACAAATTGAAAGAAATCCATGAAGGAAATGAGGATATAAGAGAGTAAAAGAAGTACACTTCTTGCGGCTAAATATGAATCCTTCAAAATGGAACCTCATGAGAATATTGACAAGATGTGTTGTAGGTTCAATGATATTGTAACAGATTTGGAAGGTTTAGGTAAAGAATATTATTTGGGTGAAAAGAATAGAAGATTTTGAATGCTTTACCTAAGGAATGGGAACCTAAATCCATTGACATAGAAAAGTCTAACGATTTAAATTCTATACCTATTTAGTCTTTGATTAATTCACTAACCTTCTTTGAATTGAAGTTGAAATATAAGATACAAAATGATGAGGAGGCAAGGGCAAAAAGAAACATAGCATTGAAGGCTTCACAAAAAGATACAATCAAGAAGCCAAGTGAAAAATGCTATAAATATGGCCAATTGGGATACTTTGCAAATGAGTGTCCATCCAAGAAGAATAAAGAAGGAAGGAAGTCTCACTTCAACAACTTTTAAATCACATGGGATGATTGCAATTCAGAAGGAGAAGTTGAAGAAGAACATGATGGTGACTCAAATGGCTTTCATGGCCATTGGAGATAATAAGAAATCCTCTAGTTATGATTCTTGTAATGATTCTTGTGATGATTCTTGTGATGATGATGATATTGAATCATTTATTTTTAAAATGCATGAATGTTTGAAAGAATCATATGCTAGAACAATGAGTTAAAAATTAAGATTAATGCTTTCTTGAGTACAAACTCAAAACTTGTGCATGACAGAGTAGTTTAACAAAAGAAAATGATTCTTTGAAAGAAAAATTAGATGTGAAAACCAAGATCAAGGAAGAACAAACTTCATTAAAGAAGAGTTTAGATGATCTTGATGCATTTTTACAAAAGAAAAAGGAAAATATTTTTGAAAAGAAAAATACTAGAAATATGCTTATCAACAAAAATTTTATCACTTTTAGAAAGGATGGTTTTGCCTTGTAAAATCTAAATCTTCTTTTTATGGCAACAAAAATATTGTATGCAATTATTGTTGTTGAATAGATTTATAAAATTGCAGGGATTGTTATGTCAAAAGAAATGAAAAAATGGGAATAAATTCTATTTGGGTGCTTAAGCATGTTACTAATCCAATTGGACCCAAGAAACTTTAGGTATAAAAAGTTATTGCTTAGTGTAGGTATGCTTGGAAGCACCAAGGAATTCAAGATGGATTATCAATAGAGAGTGTTCAAAGCATATGAACTAAGATGACATTGAAATGGGTAACAATTAAAGTTGTTAATGTGCTTTCATTTATTGATATGAACTATGATCTCTTAAATGTTAGTCAACTATGTGTTTGAATTTGTTTAAAATTCTTGGGTATAAGTACCCCTAATTTTTGTTTATCTTAAGTCACTATTTGTAAAAGAAAGGGGGAGCATTCTCTTTCTAAATGGATTTGCATCACAAGAAATTGCATCACATACTTTATTGTTTTGATGATGCTTTTGGTAAAGAACGAGCAAAAATGCCTTGATGTTAATCCTTTGCATGAATTTCCTTGTTTCTACCTAATTATTTATTCTTGAAGGGAAGAAATATTTTAAACTTGACATATCCCTTATATACTTACTTGAATTGCATGCATTGTTTAGTAATCATGTTTTGATGATGACCAAATCATGCTAACGGCCTGAAAACAAATGTGTAGAAAAACAAGAAGGTTCGGAAGTAAATGATCGTTTAACTTATGTTTTGATGATGGAAAAATGAGAGAAAATGATGGACATAACCTCTTGTGCTTCATATTTTAAGGTTGTTTTTTAAATTGTTCAATTGATTTGTAATCATCAAAAAGGGGGAAATTGTTGAACCCCAATTATGGTAATCATGTTTTGATGATGACCAAATAGTACTAACGGCCTGAAAATAAGTGTGCAGAGAAACAGGAAGGTTCGGAAGTAAATGATCGTCCAAACACAATCAAGAAAAATAACTAAATTATGAACACCTTACGGATGACGAAGAGCGTCCAAAAGAAAGGAGTTCAGATGCAATTGAGCATCTGAAACATGACCAGAGCTCTAACTTTAGGACGCACATGACTGTCCGAACCAGAAGTTGTGGGATAGGACACATATGACTGTCCGAACCAAAAGCTGTAGGACGCACATGACTGTCTAAACCAGCAGTTGTAGGATAGGACGCATATGATCATCCAAACCAGAAGCTATAGAACGCACAAGACCATACGAAGAAAAGAGTTCAAAATGAAGAAGTTCCTGTCAAGCTGTAGGACGCATACGACCGTCTGAAGCATTGTTCATAAAGTTGTAAGAAGCATGATCGGACGTCCGAACCACCGTCTGAATTCCTAATGTCTAGTTTTTAACAGTTAGTTTTTTTACCGTTGGAACTCAAATTTCAACACATCTTTCATCTATAAATAGCCCAAGTACATCCAATTAATGTAAGGAACTACGACATTCAATCCAAACACTTGTAAGAGTTATTTGGAGATAAATAGGCTAAAATATTGTGGGTTGTATTGGTTTGGGTAGTATAGTTCTCTTGGCTCAACTAGAGCGATATATTAGTATGAGCAAGAGTAGACTAGTGAGTGATCTTCAATTGTAAGAGTGGAGGGATAATAGGTGTACAAAAGCGAGGTTGTAATGTAAAACCCTTTAACTCAACTATAGGATTTTAGTTAGTGCAAGAGTGAGGCTACTTTGTGTACAAGGAGATTTTTGCCACACTTTCTTTGAATAGGCACTACTAGTGGATGTACTCCAAACTTGAGAAGTTTGGGAGTTTGGTTTGATATTCTTTATTTCAATCTTTTTATTTGTTCTTTAAGTTTCAATTGTTAAATATTTATCTTTGATCATTTGTGTTTAAGTGTTCATTTGTTGCACAAAGTTTTGCATTTTCATTAAACAAATTAAAACGTTTGTTTTTAGAGACAACCTAATTCACCTCCCTCTTAGGTTGCTTTTGAGCCAACAGTTTTATATCTTATACCATTGTTTAGATGTTAATAATAGAGTCAAATGTTCTTTGATTTCAAAAATTATAATTTAGACGTCTATAAGACATCTTTGCTAGAAAAATGAAATACGATGAGTAGCATATGTTATTCTCATAAAATTAAAAATTTGTTAATTTTAATAGGAAAAAATTTTATTTATTTATATATATATATAATGTGTATATATACCATAATGATGAAAAGGGTTAATTATATTTTATCCTTTTAAAGTTTACCATTATTAATACTTTTGTCCCTTACTTTATATTATTAAATATTTAAAATCATTACTAAGATATTAGTATGGACATTATACCTTTTATAAAGTTCACCACTTAAGAGGTCATTTTACCGTACGTATAAAAACTTACAACTTAAATAACATGCAGTTCGTCTAGTATTTATCAAAACTTAAGTTTCAACCTAAATACGAATACTTAACTTTTGCATCAAAAATTTTCAACTTTTGCCAAAACTCAATTTAGGCACAACTCATTTTAAGTTAAACATGACTATATCAAGTAAAGGAGAACAATCAAAATTGACTTGAAATCATTTCCAAATTTACTTTTACCAATAATTAACTCATCTATCTATTTTGTTAAAGAGTCCATTAAATTTTTAAAATTTTATCATTTTTGTTATTTTGTTAGTATAGAACATTGGCTTCTCGTTCATCCCAAGACTATACTCATGCATATCGATCAATATAGATAGTGAAGAAATCATTAACGGTTTTATCCTTTTTATTTTCTTTTTCCTTTTGTTTTTTTCCCTAACCATTCTAAAACTAGTTCCCTATGACAATAGAAAAGAATTTAAGTTTTCACATCATAATGTGACTTACTTTTACATTATGTGAATTTACCTTTTTTTAGCATATTCCAAGAAAAAATGAACTATTATTTTGACTCTTTTCTTGTAAAAAAATCCATCATCTTACTCTAAAATATACGCAACTCTCGTAAAAAAATATGTAGTTTTGAATACATCACAACATAACAAATAATTTTTGTTAATTTTTATCACAATTATTTTTTTAACATATTGTGTAAAATATATATATGCATGTAGAGAATGTATATTGGTATTCTTTTTTTTTTTTTAATGTTTCTTGAACTTATTATTGATATAGCATATGTTGTTTTAATTATATTAATTACTTAACTAAGTAATTTTTTATGTTGTCACTCCTTAAATTATGTGTAGAATTCTATGTGTTAAAATGATTATTTTAGAATATCTAGGGCATTTATCATATCCTGGGTTAAACATATTTTCTATTTCATCAATAGTTACTCTAAAGTAATATTCTACAAAATAGTGTTATTAAAGATAAGGATTTAGCAAATAATATTTTACAAAATGCAATTTAGGTAGTAACACACTTCCCCTATAATTTATTGGTTATAAATTCGAGTCACTAAGGGATAAGAGGGTTTTTTTTTTTTAAATAAAAATATTAAATAGATAAAACTAACAAATACTTTTGTCTCAATTAAAGATTATGAGTTTTAATATAAATTTTAAATTTTTTATTGGTAATGATTATCAATTTTATGATTTTTAAGGTGGAGAAAAATTTTGACGTATTAAAAAGAGGTTTTGTTGAATTCATACCAAAAAAAGTAAAACATAATGAATAAAAAAAATTTCCACCATCTTATTTCATTTATTCTAAAATTTTATATAAAAGGAATTTTGTTACATTAATTTTAAATATAAATATAATAAATACATAGTAGTATTATAAATTATATAAAATAGATAGTTTTATCAGATTAAATAGAGTATATTTAGATAAGTCAATTATACTTCATTAAGAATGAAAAAAAAAATGAAAAAAACTTCATTAAGGGCTTGTTAGGCATGAAACTATTTAATTGAAGGCATATTAGGTGTGATAAAAAAATAGATGGTGATATTCTTAAAAAATAGGTCATTAAATATAATTTAACTATGTTTTCCTATCGGATATGTATTTCATTAAGAGTAAGAATTTTAGGCATAACAAAAAAGGTATAAACAAAATTGGTTATGTTTTCCTATTGGGATTCGTATTTCATTGAAGCAGGTATTTTAAGCATTGCAACAACAAAAAAAAAAAAAACGGAAACAAAAATTGGGAGAGATTACTTGCATATATATAATAGTATAGATAGATAGATAGATAGATAGGCGCGCACTATGTTGAAGAATTTACAAAACAACTGGGCTCCTAATAAGTATAGATTTCACATGCTTTAAACATTTATGTCCAAATTAGAGGAAAAACTCAACCCAGAAGTCCAATTCAAGGAAGACTAAAGGGGATTTGATGTCCCCTAATCTATATTTAATTAACAAAAGCAATTTTTTATAAATGAATTATGGTCCTATCTTTTAGCTACTGCTGTCGATTGTGCTTTGAGAATTGGGTTTTGACAAGTTTATTTAAAATTTAGATATTTAGACCCAAACTTAGACTGCAAAAACTCACCAAACTAAGTTCAACCGGGCAAAAAAATCTGTCAAAAACTAAGAAATACGCAATTCTGCTATTTCAGGCGCACATAGTTTTTCTATTTTGGGTTCATGGCAGTGCTGAAAAGTTCCCAGTGCACATGCACTTCTCAAACTGCCAGGGCATGTGCGTTGGGCTTCACTTTCAACTTCTATTTGGACCCTGATGCAAACCGAATTTGGCAAAATACAAAACATGAAAGTTGTATATCTATGTGTTATCTTGATAAACATCTTGAATCATATCAATATAGCTCAAATAAGAAATTTATGTTGAATCTACCAAACCATTTTCAAAATCGCTCTTCGCCGGTACACATTTTCCAACTTTGCAATTTTGAACAAAATTCCCGTAGAATCATGGAAAGCTCAAAAACACGAAAGTTGTAGAAATATTTAATAGATTTCTAAATCATCCAAAATTATCTCAATCGGAGTTTGGAATCAAATGTTATGCTTGAAATACAAAACAACATCCAAAATGGCTTCATACTCGTGCATGTTCCGCCTTTAGCATTTTCTTTCATCTTTTTCCATCTTTTTCACCTCTTTTTCACTTTAACCCTACAAAAACTAAGAATAACCAAATTAAACTCAATAATAACTCAAATCTTACTTACAACACAATATAAAAATGTGATGAATGACACATAAAATATAGCACAATTATGAACTTATCAGTTTGGAATAATAACTAAGTTATGATTTAATGAATTACTAATGATATGTCAAAAATTTTGAAATAAGTACTAATTTTAAGGTATTAGTTTTCAAATAATAAGTAATAACCTCAATTTTAAATACTAAATATTAGTTTGGACTTTAGGGTCTAATTATTAACTAAGATAATTAATTACTTATTTTATATAAAAAATGATTTAGTTTTGGAATAAAATAAAATGTCATTTTAATTTTGAGCAAGACATTGTAGGCTAGCCTATGGGTCAGGCCATGGGCCAATCCAGACCAGGCACATCCTGTCAGTCCATAGATCTAGCTTGGGGCCAAGTTCGTGCTAGGTATTTTCCCTTCTGGCCCGGTCCCTTCTCCCAACTACCTCATGGACACCATCCTTGGGTCTGGCCCAGCAATCTTTGGGCCCAGCCCATTCCACTGTCATCTTTACTCTGCTAATGAGTCGAACCCAAACCCATAAAAATAATAGGAAAATCGTTTTATTATTTAAGTTATATTTCGTTGTCTTTCAAATATTACATATAGCAAATATATACGATAAATTATATTATAAACGTTTGTAATTTTCAAAATCTAATTTAAAATTATATTTTTGTGAGATATATTGGAGATAAGTTCTCTCTAATTAATCGAAGGGACATGATAAACGGATACAAGAGAAAAGAACTGTAACCTAGTCCAAAAAGCAGGAGCAGTTTTATAGTACCGGTAAGCTCATGACGAGCTGTTACCCTCATAAACTCGGTTCCCTATCCAATGTTGTGGGCTGTGTTTGGTTTTCCTTAACAAAATTTGAAAGATGATAACTGTTTTCTTTTGTAAATATAAACGTTTGGAGGAATGAGGCATTTTAATTCCAATCTTGCAGTTAAACTGACACGGCAAAGATTGTGATTTGACCTCTTAACAAGTTACCATATTATCTAGAGATATCGTCATATGTACGGTAATACAGCAACTTAAAAGAGGGCGAGGATACAACATATAAGCAAAAAATAGAGATGGCTAAAGGATTATGCTTATAACATCAAATTCTAGTTTACACCTAACTACTCATGCGTAATTATTTTTCTTCTTTTTTTTGGATGAAAGGTGATCGTATACTCTATGAGTTCATACCAACACTATGAGTATTTTTATCACAAAACCTGTGCACTTATTTCTTTTTAACATGCTTTCATCATGAGCAGAACATGCTATTATTTATCTGAGTCTAGAATTCCTTCTTTTTTACAGAGCCATGCTTTTTTTTTTTTTTCCTTTTTCTTTTTGTGTTAAATAAAAATTCTAGGAAATGTTACTCAACCTTATTTACTACAACTAATTCATTTTCTTTCACTAGCTAAAAAAAAAAAAAAATCATTTTTTCACCAATATAACTATTTATTAGGTCATCAACCCGAATGATAAACAAAAAATGAAGTTTTAACTTTTTTTCTTAAGAAAAGAAAAGAAAATAGGGTAAAATTTTGTGCCTTACCGAGTCACAATAGAGATATTGATAATACACATATTTGAACTGCCCCCATTTCACGTGTCAATTAACTTATATTTGGGTTGCATTTCAAAGGTTAGGATTTTTATACGAGATTTATGGTGCTCATTAAATAAATAGTGACAATAATTAATGAGAGAAAATCATTTAAATTGAGTGGTCCATTTTACTAAAATTAAGGAGCCATTATTCTCTAAATAGGAGTCTCTTATTTATTTTTGAATAACTACTTGGATGCCTAGTAGTTATACAATGACTAGCATAAATTGTGCTATTCTACGATATTTTCCTATCTTGCTCTCTATTTTACACTCTAATAAACCAACACTTATCCATTTACTAAAAGTGGAAAAAGCCTTATTTGGTTCACAGTCATTTACTTCCATAATATAGCAAGGCAAAAAAAAAAAATTTAAGATAAATGATATTTGCATACCCTTTTTGACCTCTTACACACTTCCATCCCTTTTGTATTAAGTAAAATGACTAAAAACCCTCCATCCATAACACTCCATTTTTATAACTTAAAGTGCCTTTTTTCAATATTTACTTGCTAGAATAAGTTTGAAAATTTATATATAAAAATTTCAAATTTTTATAGAATTTCTTTTTGTAATTGTTAAAAAAAAATTTAGTTCATATTAATATTTATGCATATGTTTTACATTAGAATATAAATTACATTGACAATTTACAAAATATTTGTACATATAAAATAATTAATATATATATATATACACACATACATATATATATATATAATTTAATTATATATTAAATATTTTAATTAAATTTGAAACCTAATCAGACTCGAGTCCCATTTACCGAGAAAAACTATAATTAAGCCTATTAAAATTTGTCAAATTAATAAATAACAAGAACATCACAATTGGAGCCACCACTTAAAAGTGACAAAAGTCTATTGCTGAATCGGTTGATTTTCTATTCATATCACACAAGAAAGAAAGCGATCGAGGGAAATCATTTCAACTTACTCTAATATGTTTCCAAATCTTTTTTAATAAAACTTTTTAATTTATTTAAGTACAATTTAGATAGTAAGACTTTTTTTTAATATTACTTATCAGTTCTGAATTCAAGTCACTATAAAATAATAAGAGGAGTGATTTTTTTTTAAAAAAAAGAAAATACTAAATGATGGCATTGTTCTATTATTAAGACTGTTGTTTTCTCAAAACTTTACCCTCATGTAATGCCCATGAATAGCATGAAAGAATGTATTAGTTGTAATATGTAACATGTTATTATTTTCATGCATAGAATAATCAATTATTATTATATTTTGGATTAAACATGAAGGATCCGAATTATCTTGGTTGTCAATCCCAACAAGTGGTATTAGAGCATCTTCATGTTGAATTTCAATTTTTATATTTATTCAGATTTAATCATTGAATTCAAAGTTGAGGTTTATTTTATTTTTTTCGTTTTAGATTCTATTTATTATTTGAATTCCAAAAAAAAAAAAAAAAAAAAAAATTTTGGTCTAGTCATGAACTAATTATTCATGACGAGAATGAATTCGGATTGTGGTCACGAACTGAACGTTTTAGTTCTTTATTTTATTTATTTATTTATTTTTTAAAAAAATATTTTGGATTCAATTTGTTTTTATAAATTTAAAAAATAAAAATAAAAATAAAGAGACCAAAAGGAATGGTCATGATTGCAGGTCATGACCATATGAACATACGGTCATGAAGTATGCAATCATGACCTTAAGGAGGCAAGGTCATGAAACTTATGACCTCAACGGATATGGGTCTGTTGGTATGATCAAGTTGCTTAAGGTCATGTATATACGGTTAAAAAAAATTTGAAATTATTAAATTTAAATTTTGGTAAATTAATTAAGAATGTCTAATATTTAAAAATATATTGATTGACACAATATACTATCAAAATTGCCCCTCTTGTGTAAGTTAATTTATATTTGAAACTTCAAGATGATTGTGTATTTGTAATTCATGCAGCTATTTATCGGTTCAAATGAAGGTTAATATTTAGTCGAATTATATATATACCTATGGTAATAAATATATGATAATTATTTGGTATTTCATATGAATAATAAGTCGGTCCAAAAATAAACTTATTGTTTAACAGAATTTAATATCAATGTCTAAAGACTAAATATTAATATTGTGTTAGGTATCTTGTGATGGCCTCTACCATTATTTAAATTTATTATTCATGTTATTTGAAACTTATGTGAATATGTTGTTTTGTTCTATTTTCAGTTATTATATCTACTTTAATGATATCTGTCAACATCATAACTATATCACATTCCATCACTATATTGAACAGAACCAACTTTAAAGAATGAAAAGAAAATGAAATAATCGTTCTTGGTTGCATGGATCTAAACCTTACACTAAGGATTACACAAGTCACTCCTCTTACAGATAATAGTTCCACAGAGAAAAAAATGGACTATGACAAGTAAGATCGTTCAAATCGCATGAGTGTTATGATCATGAAACGTGCAATTCCAAAACCTTTTAGGGGCGATGTCCGAAAAGGCAACTGCCAAGGAGTTCCTTAAGGAAATTGAAAAATGTTTTGTTAAATAATAAGGCTAAAACAAGCACGATTCTATCACGCATGATTTCAATGAGGTATAAAGAAAAAAGAAATATAAGGGAGTATATCATAAAGATGTCTTATCGTGTTTCAAAAATTAAGACACTAAAATTAGAGTTGTTTGAGAACTTACTCGTGCATTTAGTTTTGATTTCTCTTCTTGCACAATTAAATCAATTCAAAATCAGTTGTAACTATCAAAAGGATCAAAATGGTCTCTAAATTAACTCATTTCTCATTGTGTGTAAAAACAGGAAAGGTTGACATAAGAAAAGATTGAAACTTCTCACTTAGTAAGTATTTTTAAGGACAAAAGCAAGAAAAAGAAAAAGGATAAAGAAGCTACGGGTAATCCACTTCAAAAGAAACATCAAAAGAAACAAATTGAGAAATTTGGTTGTTACTTTTGTAAGAATTCTAAATATATAAAGAATGACTGTACCAAATATCACACTTGGCATGCAAAGAAAGGTACGCTTCTCGCTTTGATTTATTCTGAGATTAATTTAGTTTCAGTACCTAGATACACTTGGTGGATAGATTCCGATGCTACTACTCACACAAATGTGTCTATGCAGAGTTGCCTGAATTATCGAAAGCGAAATGATGCTAAACGATTTATTTATGTGGGTGACAACAAACCAGTTAAAGTTGAAATAATAGGAATTTTGAGGTTATTATTAAAGACTAGTTATTATTTGGATTTGAAAGAGGTATATATATATATGTACCGTTTTTTAAACGAAATTTGGTTTCTATTTCTGTGTTGGACAAATCTAGTTATTTTTGTTCATTTGAAAATAGTTAGTTTAGTATTTTTTTAAAATTCAAATATTGTTAGTACTGATTTTTTCTTCTCATGAAAATCTTTATTTACTTGATACTATTGTTTTATATAATGAAATCTTGCAGAAGTTCATGTGGTACTAAATGTAAATTAATCAATGAGAATTTTGCTTTATTATAGCCTAAGTGTTTGTCATATAGCTAAACAAAGAAGTGAAAGACTTGTGTCAGATGAGATTCTTGATACCCTTGATTTGTCAAACTTTCAAGTCTGCGTTGAACGTATTAAGGGGAAACAAACAAACATAAAGATATTAGGTATCAATAGATCTTCAAATGTTTTAGAAATAATACATACAGATATTTATAAGCCATTCCCTACGACTTCTTGGAATGGTCAATAATATTTTATTACATTTATAGACATTTTTCTCGATTATGAAGAATTATGGCTACCTTTATTTAATTCATGAGAAGTTTCAGTCACTGGACATGTTCAAGGCTTTTAAAGCTGAAATTGAGAACTAACTTGGCAAAAGAATTAAGGCAATTATATCTGACCGTAGTGGTGAATACTATGGTAGATATGACGGATCAGGTGACCAACGTCCAGAACCTTTTGCTAAATTCTTAGAAGAGTATGAAATCGTTCCACAATACACCATGTCGGAATCTCCTAGCATGAATGGTATTGTTGAGAGACGAAATAAAACTTTAAAAGATATAATGAGAAGTATGATTAGTCATATAACTTTACCAGATTCACTCTAGGAAGAGATATGAAAGATTGCAACTTATACCCTTAATAGAGTTCCAACTAAGGCAACGACCAAAACTCCCTATTAATTATGGATTGGCAAAAAGTTGAGTATAAAACATTTACATATTTGAAGTTATCCAACTGAGACAAGGCCTATAGGCCAAATGAAAGAAACTGGATTAAAAAACGGTCCAATACGTATTTTGTTTTACTCTGGCCTTGGGGGTACAAATTTTATGATCCCACATCCAAATCCTTCTTTGAGATGGGAAATACCCGGTTCTTTGGGGATACTGAGTTTGGAGGGAGATATAAAGTTAAAGACTTTATCTTTGAAGAGAAATCTATTTCTCTTCTTACAATTGTTATTGACAATGATCAACTTTCTATTCTTGACATTGTTCAAGAAGTAATACCAGTACCACAAGACAATGTTGAAAATCTTCCCTGTTAAGAACAACAGGCTATTCCTAAAGAACAAACTCAACAACTTCAAGAACAAATGCCATTAAAGAAATCCACCAGAGAAGAGAGAAGTGCAGTTTCTGATAATTCATCGTATTTCTAGAAGAACATGAAGATAGCATTGACAATTGGTGGAAGATGATCCAATCAACTTTTATCAAACCATGCAAAGTGCTAATTCTCAAAAGTGGATTGATGCTATGAATGAGAAAATTAAATCCATGAAAGACAATGATCCACGTTTGGGAACATGTCACACTACCCGAATGTGCGAAACCCATTGATTGCAAATGGATATTTAAAATTAGAAAGGATTCAAAGGGTAATGTGGAGAAATACAAGACACATATTATTGCGAAGGGTTTTATTCAAATTAAAGGAATTGATTATAAAGGGATTTTCTTTCCGGTATCATCAAAAAACTCTTTTAAGATAATAATAGTTTTACTGGCACATTTTGACCTTGAGTTACATCAAATGGATGTAAAGATTGCGTTTCTCAATGGTGACATTGATGATACCATTTATATGGTGTAATTAGAAAACTTTGTATCCAAAGACTCGAAAAATATAGTTTGCAAATTAAATAAATCCATCTATGGGTTTAAGCAAGTTTCTCTTTAATGGTATTACAAATTTCATCAAATTATCATCTCATTTAGTTTTGAGATAAATTTGGTTGATGAGTGTATATACCACAAGGTTAGTGAGAGTAAGCATATTTTTTCTGATTTTATATGTTGGATGACATACTGCTTGTCAGTAACAATATAGGTTTATTACAAGAAATCAAGAGATTTCTATTACAAAAATTTGAGATGAAAGATGTTGGGGACACCTCTTTTGTATTAGAAATTCAGATACATCGAGATTACTCTCAAAGTATTTTTAGATTATCACAAAAGAGTTATATCGAAAAAGTACTTAAGAGATTTGGTATGCAAGATAGCAAATCAAGAGATACCCCTATCGCTAAGAGAGATAAATTCTGCCTCTCTCAATTCTCTAAGAATGATTTTGAAAGTAAAGAAATGCAGAAAATTTCCTATGCTTCAGCAGTAGAAAGTCTAATGTATGCTCAAGTTTGTACGAGTCCAGATATTGTGTATATTGTTGGGATGTTAAGCTGATATTTAAGCAATCCGAGAATGGATCATTGGATAGCAGGCAAAAGAGTCATGCGGTATCTTTAGAGAACAAAGCATTATATGCTCACTTATAGGAGATTGGATAAATTAGAGATCATTGTTGGATATTTCGACTCTAATTTTACTGGATGCCAAGATAGTCATAAATCCACATCGAGCTTATTTATTTGCTCACTGGTGGAGATATCTCTTGAAAAAAGTGTTAAACAAACACTCATAACTCCTTCCACCATGGTAGCTGAATTTAGAGCATGTTATGAGGCATCCAATCATGAAATATGGTTGCAAAATTTTATCACAGGACTGTGAATTATGGATGGTATTGAAAAACCATTTAAGTTATTTTGTGACAATAAATCAGCAGTTTTATATTCCAACAATAATAGGAACTCAACGAAGTCTAAATACATAGACATCAAGTTCCATGTTGTTAAAGAAAGAGTTTAGAGTGATCAGGAGTTTATAGAGTATATTACCACGAATTCCATGATTGTGGATCCGCTTACTAAAAAATTACTACCCAAGATCTTTCATAAGCACACTGCTCATATAGGTGTTATGTCTTTGAGAATATTTAGAATTAGTGGAAGTTT
Source organism: Cinchona pubescens (assembly GCA_025175665.1). Classification (NCBI taxonomy): domain Eukaryota; kingdom Viridiplantae; phylum Streptophyta; class Magnoliopsida; order Gentianales; family Rubiaceae; genus Cinchona; species Cinchona pubescens. Next base: position 4,609,858 of record JANKKI010000064.1, read on the forward strand.
GTATTCAATTATACTGCTTTTATCTTTTGAGATAGATCTTGTGTTCATGGATAGTTTCTACAGAAATGAAGTATTCAGTTTTAGAAATAAAGTATTCAGTTTGTGTTTCACTCTAATTTCAATTTCAATTTGATTTCTATAAAGAATAAAGTTGGACCAATTAGAAATAGACATATTTAAGACCACGTTGCATGTAATTTTCATGCTACACATTCATACTTGATTTATGTCATTTAGTTGTATTGATGTATGCGACCAAGAATGGGTTTAGTTATGATTAATGTAATGAAAATCGTCTTAGTCCTATATTGACATGATTAATAGACGAGATTGTTTGGGGGTGACGTGGTCATGATGGCAAAAGGTTTTGAGCTCATAAAGTATTATGCAATGAAAATATATATGTAGTCCAAGTAAAAAAATGTTGAGTTTTGAACATTTACATATACATTAATTTGTATAATGAGCTATCATAATTAAAAGAGATCTAATATGGTTTAAAGTAACTATAAATGGATCTAAGTCATCTAATTAGTATGGACTTTTATGTGTAGATACGCAAAAGTCTTTTTTCTTGTTTTATGATAGGTAAACTTGGGAAATAAGGAAAGTATCTCTATATATAGGTTATGGTCTCCAAATTCTATGTATGTTACTTTTCCCGATATCTCATCATCAAAAAAGTGAAAATCTTATTCTCTAAAATACATACATAATAATTTGGAAGATCAATAACCATAATATTCAAGAATCAAATCCGTAAGTTTAAGAATCACATCCGCTTATTCAAGAATCACATATTAAAGAATCTTATAAATCTTATAAATTTACACTTCCGCATCTAGTTTTTAATTTATATTCTTGATGATTAAATATGAAAGATCCGGATCATAATAACGTTAGTCATGATATAAAGTTAATTTGGTAACCCAACATGTATTAGTTGTAATCTGTAACATGTTATTATTTTCATAGCATAGAATTCTTAAGAATTCATACCACACATATTAAATCTAAAATACAATATTGGATTACAGTCCAAAATAATCATATTATAATTGCTTTTTCTCATGATTTTTTTTTAAGCACTTAAGTGGCATTACTCCCACTGAAAAATTTTCATGCCTATGCCCAAGAAATAATAAAATTTAATTAAATATTTAAAATTGAGTATTGTTGATTTAATATAATTTTATTCGTGGATTAGACTTGACAAGTGGTATTGAGTTTTGTTGTCTAACAAATGATTTTCCGTAGTTATACATTGATGTATCCATTCCAATTTCATCATATCACTAATTATTTCAAGTATAACTCGCATTGCTTAAAAACCCGATAGTCACTAATCCGGTTTTGATAAAAACATGTACAAATCCTATACAAATGTTAACTAAATGCACGTGAATAGCCGTTCCTTTCATGATACACTATCGGTATCGTTCTTGTGCTTTTTTTTGGGTGGTGGGGGGTAGGGGGGTGAAGTGTTTTAATTCATTCAAAATGTATCAAGACCGTTAGCTAGAGCCAAACACATTTTCTTTATTTATTTGCTCTTTCTTGTGAAAAAAAATACTTTATGGAGCACAAGAACAATGCAACGTTCACATTGGCAGTGAGATCGGCAAGTGGCAAACAAACTTTTAGACAATCTAAAAGTCATGCATGCAAAACGCCAAATGAAAAGAATTTTATGATGAACTTTATCTATACCTTGGCAAAATTTGTATTAACATCTAGCAAATTAGCCATCATGGTTAATCTTGTTAAATCGTCACGACGACTTTTCTGATCTTGCCCCTGGAGAAATAAACAATTAACTGAGCGTCCTCGAATTGATTGAAAATTTTAAATTTTAGTGTCCAGGGATAAATTTAGCAGCCAAAATATGTAGAAGAAATAAAATTTGGGGATGTCCAGTAAAAATGAAAAAATATTTAAGTAAATTCAATTTTAGACCTCACTTATAAATTTTGTGATGATAATTAAATGTTATAAAATCTTATTTATATCAACTGATTTAATTTATTTATTTCATATGATTTAATTCACATCATATACAAGTGAGTTAAAAATCTAATCTATATAAATATTCCCAACTTAAGAATGGCTTCTTTTTTTCTTTTTTTTTGTGTACAATAAAAAAAGACATTGAATGAGTGACACAAAATATGTAACGTAAGCTACGACATAAAGTAATGTGTATGTGTCCAATTTTACCTCGAATCATTAAGATTCTCTATGATTTTATTTTGTTGATTAATAAAATTAAAGCTTAGAAAAGTTGTTGCACTAAGGGTCCGTTTTCTTGGATATAAAATGTTTTTTTAAGAAAAATATTTTACATGAAAAAAATATATTTTTATAAATTTTTTTAAGTATTTGGTTGGCAAAATAAAAATATTTTGAAATATAATTTTTTAACATTTATAATTTTTAATTTTATGCATATGACTTAAAAAGACCAGTAACAATTGTAATAGATTCTTCAGAAATAATTGTGGTCAATAAAAATTGATTTGGTTTAAAACTATACATAAATGGTAATATAATGTAATGGTAAAATATGTATAATAATAGTTATATTATTGTGAGAACTACAATTATGAGAAAATTGAATAGACAAAAATTGAAAGAAAAAATAAATTTAGTAAATGAAGTTATAAAAGTAAGTATTTGAGTTTTAATGTCACTATCGAACTATTCGAAAAATAACTTTTATTCAAAATTTTGGTAAGTTATTTTTAACCAAAAAAAAAGAAAAATTAAAAAATATTTAACATAAACATAATTTTCCGTATTTGGCGCCAAGAAAATTTCTGGTTCAACCCAACCAAACATACCCTTGTTTCGAGCTTGATTTGATAATTATATTTCAAAAAACACACACACACACAGCTGTTCAACCTGAAATACATGACAACTTGTAAATGTTTACTCAAGTAAAAATTATACTCCTCTATTATACGGTTCAGTTAGAGAATTAATCTTAATTTAATTAGCTACAATTTATTTATCCCAAATATCTGGGCACGCACCTTAAGAGACTTTGAATAGTCAAAGGTCGTAAAATTATTTTAAATGCCCTGTGCTTGAAAATTCTTAATCTCAAAGGCTGTCAAATCACACCCAGTGATTTCCACAAAAACTACAAATGTAATTGTAGTAAATGTATTAATTCCTTAAGGGGCCACCTGAGGTTGAATCGAGGCTTCAAGTCTCTTGATGCCAGACGACCGGCAACCTGGCCAAATTTTATTTAAATTGTATTTTCCGTTCTACCTAATTAGATAAGAGTATGATATTCATAACTTTTTTTAAAAATTCATTTGAATCAGATAGTTGTAGGTGGATGCAGGAATTGTACTTTGAATGAGCAAAATTTAATAGCCACATAATTATTAAAACTAATTTATATTTCTTTCAAAAATTTATAGGAGTAAAATATAAATTTTATAAAGATACAAATTAAATTTTTAAAATTTTAAAAGGTAAAATTTTTAATTTCTAGAATTTTGAGGACAGTGATCCCGCCTCTCCCTAAATCCGCCCATGTATGGCATAATTATACCAAACTCCTTAAATATGTTATTGTTAGATTTTAGTAATTTAGTTATTTAAGTAATTTAGTTTCTTAATACAATTATGTTTAGAGTTGTTATTTTCTATTCTAATTAGGTTTCTAAATTTCTTAGTAATTAAATTTGTTATCCTATAAATAGAGGATTTGTTTAGTTTGTTCAATTGAAAAAAGTTGAGTTCAGAAAGTCTAGAATAGAGATATTCTAACATAATTGTAAGGGTATTATGACGTGGGTTTACGGGTTTCAATATGAGAGTCCGATGTGCATTATTTTATAATTCCTTCTCTTCTCCCACATATTTTTATATGTGTTGAATAGATTAATCTTCCATTGCGTGTTTTTTTAATGATAACAAGTGGTATAGAGCTCTAGGTTCAAGAGTTTGATTTTGGAATTTTTGTCGAAAATTGAAGAATTTTTTTTTTGTTGGAGTACTCGAACATCGAAAAATTAGACCAGTGAAGTTGGTCTTGGGATACTTGTTTGACAATTAGGGTGTAATGAAATTGGCCCTAATTGGAAAGAGATCTAAAAAGAGGGATCCTATAGTAATTATTTTTATTGGCGTTTTATTGGCGTTGAGCAGTGATGGAGGAAAAAAATCATACGAAGTAGATTATGATTGATTTACAAAAATTGAGAATTATTGATACCAGTTATCATGAAATTCATGGAGGTTGATAAATTGAAGAAAAGTCTACGACGAAAATTTATCAGTCCAGATACGTAGATCGTTTGAAAAATTTTGAAGATGAAGATTAAATCAAATTGACGATGCCAAATTGTGGTAGAAAAAAATAGCGTGAAAATTTTTGATCGTATTGATCGTGCATGACGTTATCTACTCTCATGGAGAGTTTAGTTTAAGGGAGGCATTGATGGCATAATTAAACCAAACTCCTTAAATATGTTATTATTAGATTTTGGTAATTTAGTTATTTAAATAATTTAGTTTCCTAATACAATTATGTTTAGAGTTGTTATATGTTTCTATTCTAATCAGGTTTTTAAGTTTTTTAGTAGTTAAATTTGTTATCCCATAAATAGAGGGTTTGTTCAGTTTCTTCAGTTGAGAAGAGTTGAGTTGAGAGAGTTTAAAATAGAGAAATTCTAGCTTAATTGTAAGGCTATTATGTCGTGGGTTTATGCAGGTCTCAATAAGAAAGTCTGATGTACGTTATTTTGTAATTCCTTCTTTTCTCCCACATATTTTTATATGTGTTAAATAGATTTATCTTCCATTATATATTTTTTATGCTAACAGCCCCTGGTTGTACGTAGAAACTATTTAGTTTTCCTTTGTATGTATATTTGCATAATTAGCTACTTGTTGTGCATGTTAACCTACATACACACTTTGTACATCACTAAGTAATAGTGTAAATTTTTTGACGGACCCTTCTCTTTGTCATAAATATTCATGTATCTTAATCTGAATTATTTATTTTCTCCTTCAATAAACCTGCTTGCTATTCATCTTGCCAAATGGCATACTTAAAAATTAAAATGACAATTTAACAAAATGCCAACGACATCTTTATTGATTAATTACAGTCATAGCCTTTGCTTTTACTGACCAATGACAAAAGGACTAGCGAAATTTTTTTTTCTTTGTTCAAACAATTATGCTTCTTTAACAATCTAAGAACCTATTCCTCAATTTTATCACAGTATTAAATTTGCATAGTAATTAATTCTTATATTTTTTTTCATAGTAGAGCAACTAATTGTTGTCTGAAATTTACTTATCTTATACTGAATGTACACTACAAGGTCATGACATTTCTATGCGAAATATTCTTTCAATTTTACAGTTTATCCATACAAACGTATACGTTTATACTAGGTGTGTGTTATACAATAGGGGCCGAATACATACATACATATATATATATATATACATACATATATATATAGGTTGATTTATCTCGCAAAATGATATAAGGTTAGTTTAAGCATTATTATACTATAAAGCTTCAAGTAAATTGATATTTAATTTTAAATTGGTGCAAGTTTAACATGCCAAACAATGTTACATTTTAATTGAAAATTAGTTCACATGAAGTACTATATATGTTCTTCAACATAAACGTACTTGCGATTTTTATCGTGTGATACTTGTATATATTACGTGATAGAAATCAACCCTTCATTATATATAGTTCACTTTCATAAGATAAAATCAGAAAATGGAAAACAAAACAGAATAAATAATTAATTAACCCAATGATTTTATGTATAATTCCACATCAAATTCTAATTTAGACCGAACGCATGTGTAATCGTTTTTCTAACTAACTTAATTTTTGGTTAGAAGGTGATCATATACGTTATAAGTTCGTAGTTCATACCAATGCTATGATTATTTTTAGTACAAAACTTGTGTACTTCAGTTTTATTTATTTATTACCATGCTTTTAACATCAGCAGAACATGGCATTATTTCTCCATGAGTCTAGCAGTCTGCATTCCCTTCATTTTACGTACTCTAGGATTGTCAATAGTCGGCTTATCATTTATCGTCACGTAATCGTGTATGTTTGAGGCATGTTTCTTATCATGTCATGGTCGTGTCTAACCCGTTTACTATCGATAGAGAGTATCAATCTATTTAACAATTACATAACTTGCGATCCACTTGAATTAAAAATCAAATTTTGATTATTTAATAATTCAAACAATTATTAATAGTAACCTTATTATTATAGTAATTTAAAACGTATAATTAAAATTATTAAATTTTTTAGATAATATTTAAAATAATTATTATGTTTAATTTAATAATCTAATATTAAATCTATTATTCATAGTCTTAAAATATACTATATTAAATTATAATAAAATAAAAAATTTAGCAAAATCTGTTCATAGACAGTAACTTAACGTGTTATCGTGTCAACCCACGAGTTGACCCAATCCAACTCGTTTAATTTCGTGTCATAAACGGATTGACCCAATAATGACCGATAAATTTCGGGTCGTGTCATAATCTATTAATTTCGTGATCGTGTTATCGGGTCATGTCAGAAATTGTCAGTCCTAATTTTACGAAACCATGCTTTTTAAAATTAAAAAAAAAAATTAAAAAAAAAAGTTAAACGGGTTTTCACTGTTAACAATCTAATATTCATATCAGCTTATTTGTTTTTTTTTCTAAAATGTGTAAGTAGTATAAAATTAATGTACAGCAAAACTATAGTCATTGCCTTAATAGAATTCGCCAACGTAATGCTCTAAAATGGAAAATATTAATATAAATCTAGAAGATCTTTTAGTCAAAATTAAATTTTATAAAATTTTACTTACAATAATTGAAATTATAAATTTTATAACATTTAATCTACATCACTAAATTTACAAGTAAAATAAAAAATTAAATTTATTTAAATATTTTCTCTCTAAAATAGTTCCCATTTGATCAAAACTACACAATTGTCACAATCTTTATGGTCTGAGGATTATCTTTTCTCTTCCATTTCTTTTGTGGAAGAAAACAAGTTAATAAAGAATCCTTATCTTATTAAAGTTGTCAAAATCATTATTCTATGAATATTTCCCTAAAAAGGTAGGTATCGTCGTACAATGTTAGTTATTCAACTGTTTAAACTTCACTAGAGCTGATAAATTATAACCACACATTCTCTTATAACTTAAAAAAAAAAAATCTATAGGTTAAGATGCAAATTAACATGACAGCTATTAATCAAAGTTGCTAATATCTACCTCCTCTAATAAAACTAATAGGAGTTTTAAGAACAATTTTCACAATTCACTAACTAATGTTTAGACATCACTTTTTAATCGGGAATAAAAGGACAATACATGTTATAATACATGAAAGTTCTATGATCTTATTACGAATCATTTCGTTACTTTTAAAATTTATATAGTATAAATTTTTAAAACATATAATATGTATTGTATAAGTTTTTAAAATATAAATGATTGATTCTGTAAAGTAATTATAAAATTTTCCTATAATACATCATTGTAAACATAATAATTTGAATTATCTAAAAATATAAGATATCATTTTAGATAATTTCATTTTACAAAATGTAAAATAAAGCTAAATCCTCATATCAAAATTAAAATTAAATTAAATAAACCAGAGAAGTACAAGCGAATGTGCACAAAGAACGGCTCCCAGCCATGAGCCATCGGTGAGATACTTACCTGGATCCGGTCCATATAGGGCCGTGAATCTCTCAATTCAGGTAAGTTTACATCAGTCTTTTTTGATTCTTCCCTTTAAAATAAATTTTTTTAAAAGGAAGAGCATATGTGAATTTATCTGGATCAAGAGATCCACTACCTCTCCCGTGGACCGTTCCAGGTAAGTATTTTCCAGCCATCCGTTAGACTGTGCACTCCACGACAATTGTTCTTCTCTGAATAAAGATACCATCTGCCCACAATCCCCATCAAATCTCGAACCCCAAGGAACCGCCACGTGGCCTCATTTGTCTTACGTGTGTATGCCTATGTGGCATCATTATTTTTTTATCTTCCCTGTCGGGCATCAAAAAGTAGAAAAAAGTTCAATTGCAATATGAACCCTTAAACTGTAATAGATTTGCGTTTAGCCCCAAACGATTAATTTTAATATTTCAGTAACTTATGCTATTAATTTGTGATATATTGTTTAATCTTTAAAAAAAAAAAACACAAATTCATGATAAATACATGATAAATTTATTTTTGTTTATATTAATTAAGAAATAATATGAGTAATTTTTTTAACTATATTTGAATGAAAAAGAAGTTAGAATCGACGAAAATATATTTAATAAAACACTCTTATTAATCTATAAGTATTAAAAGTCATCTTATTTAAAAACAGATAAAAATTCATTAGGTTCATTCAATTCGAGGCATAATCTATAAAATTCATACTAATATAAGGTTAAAAAAAAAGGCTACAAAACTGCATTTTTGATGGTTTAGAGTCCAAACAGTCATCAATTTATAAGTCAAGGGTCTAATTGCAATTAATTAAAAAAAGTAACGAGCCTCGTAAATAATCCTCCCAATTTTCTAAATAGCCACTGCACCCCCACTACACTCACTTTCTCTATTATAACAATAAGAGAGACGCATTTTATTTTCTCTCCAAAACAAAAAACGCTTTGATTTTTATTTCTTCTTTCAAAACCCATAAATCCAAAATTCAGAAACCATCAGAAATTCAAATTAAAGCGAATAATTCTTTTTTTTTTTCTTTTGAGGAAAATGGCAGATCAAAATTGCAGCAGAAAACTAATAGTTGAAGTGTGCAACGCGAAAAATCTGATGCCGAAAGACGGGCAAGGGACGGCAAGTGCTTACGCGATCGTTGATTTCGACGGCCAACGACGTGGTACAAAGACCAAGTTCAGAGATCTCAATCCGCAATGGGATGAGAGGTTGGAGTTCTTGGTTCAAGATATAGAGTCCATGGGTTCGGAGATTTTGGAGTTGAATCTCTATAACGATAAAAAGTCCGGTAAACGGAGCACATTTTTGGGTAAGGTAAAGATTTCTGAGGGGGACTACTTTTGTGAAAGCTGGTTCTGAGGATTTGATTTATTATCCTTTGGAGAAGAGGAGTGTATTTTCCCAGATTAAAGGCGAGATCGGGCTTAAAATTTGGTATGTTGATGATGAAATTCCGCCACCACCGCCGCCGTCCAAGGAGGAGAAGTCTGAGGCTGCTGCAGGGACTCCACCCGAGGAAAAGGAGAAGGAGAAGCCGGCGGAGAAAGAAGAGGAGAAAAAACCCGAAGCCGCTGCTGTGGAGAAGGAGGAGGAAAAGAAGAAGGATGAGACAGAGGAGAAGAAGAAAGAAGAGGAGAAAAAGCCGGTGGAGGAATCCCAAAAGGAAGAAAAACCACCAGAGAATAAGGATGCTTCTGCTCCGGCGCCGGCGGTAGAGGTGGAGCCACCTCCACTGTCACAAACTCCGCAAAAAACCCAGAAAGAAAAGGCTGCCCTGGCTGAGAAAAATGTGGAGATGCTGCGATTGAAGCTCGACAAAAGCCTCTCCAGCACACCTGGACCGGCGATCGGCTTTTGATCTGGTGGATCAAATGCCGTTTCTTTATGTTCGTGTTGCCAAGGCAAAGTTTGCAAATACATCACTGGATTCTTCCGTATACGCGAAGCTCGTGATCGGTACACACGCCATAAAAACGAAATCTCAAGCCGATAATGATAAAGGATGGGACCAAGTCTTCGCCTTCGATAAAGAAGGCTTGAATTCGTCTTCTTTAGAAATCTCCGTTTGGTCGGAGAAAAAAGCAGCAGCGGCAGAAAATGAGAAAGTAGTTGAAAGCTGCGTCGGAACGGTGTCGTTTGATTTGCAAGAGGTGCCTAAAAGAGTGCCTCCAGATAGTCCATTAGCTCCGCAATGGTACAGTCTAGAAGGGGGTGAAGGATCGCCGGGAAATTGTTCTTCATGCTGTCGGTGTGGATGGGAACTCTACCCCTTTCCGACGAGGCGTTTCAAGAAGCCTGGCAGTCGGATTCCGGTGGGTTGATACCGGAGACCAGAGCAAAAGTCTACCTGTCACTGTCTCCGAAGCTGTGGTATTTGAGACTAACGGTTATCCAAACCCAGGATTTACAGCTAGGTTCGGGTTCGGGGGTGTCCGAACCTAAGGTTCGGAATCCGGAACTTTTTGTGAAAGGTCAGCTTGGGGCGCAGCTTTTCAAAACGAGCCGAACTAATGTTGGTTTATCCAGCTCGGCTTCTTCTAATCCTACGTGGAATGAGGATCTTATTTTCGTTGCAGCCGAGCCGTTTGAGCCGTTTTTGGTGCTTACCGTTGAGGATGTGAGTAATGGGCAGTCAGTGGGGTATGCTAAGGTGCAGGTAGCGACCATTGATAAACGTACGGATGACAAATCAGAGCCAAGATCAAGGTGGTTTAATTTAGTTGGATGTGATAATAACAAGCCCTATGCTGGTAGGATACATGTGAGGCTGTGTTTGGAAGGGGGTTATCACGTGCTTGATGAGGCTGCTCACGTGACCAGTGATGTTACGGCCACATCCAAGCAATTGTCCAAGCAACACCTATTGGGTTGCTTGACGTTGGTATAAGAGGAGCTGCTAATCTACTCCCTGTGAAAACTAAGGATGGTACTCGGGGCACTGCCGATGCTTATGTTGTTGCCAAGTATGGACCCAAGTGGGTTCGTACCCGTACGATCCTTGATCGGTTTAATCCGAGGTGGAATGAGCAGTACACGTGGGATGTATATGATCCGTGTACCGTACTTACTATTGGTGTGTTCGATAATGGTAGATACAAGCACGACGATCAAATTATCAAAAAAGATATACGATTGGGGAAGTTGCGCGTACGACTCTCTACCCTCGATACTAATCGTGTTTACATGGGTACGTATTCTCTAATGGTGTTACTTCCAGATGGGGCTAAGAAAATGGGCGAGATTGAAGTTGCGTTGAGGTTTTCATGTTCATCGTGGATTAGTCTCATTCAGGCTTACGCAAATCCAATGTTGCCGAGGATGCATTATGTGCGGCCCTTTGGTCCTGCCCAACAAGACAAGCGTTCTTGAGACACACGGCTATGAAAATTGTCACAGCTAAATTGGCTCGATCCGAGCCGGTTTTAGGCCAAGAAGTTGTCCAATTCATGTTGGATTCAGATCACCACATGTGGAGCATGAGGCGTAGCAAGGCTAATTGGTTCCGGGTTGTGAGTTGCTTGTCAAGAGCAGCCACATTGGCCCGTTGGGTCAACGGAATTCAGACCTGGGTGCACCCACCCACCACTGTTTTGGTCCATGTTTTGCTAGTGGCGGTTGTGTTATGCCCACACCTAGTGCTGTCCACACTTTCCATGTATGCATTCTTGATCACAGTATTGAGGTTCCGGTACAGGCAAAGAGTAGCAATCACAATGGATGGTAGATTATCCCACGCTGATGCAGTGGGTCCGGACGAGCTTGACGAAGAATTTGATGGATTTCCAACCACACGATCGGGGGACCAAATACGTGTCAGATACGATAGGTTGCGGGCCCTAGCTGGTAGGGCCCAAACGCTCTTATGGGTGATGATGTGGCAGCCCAGGGTGAGAGATTGGAAGCACTGTTCAATTGGAGAGACCCAAGGGCCACTGGAATATTTGTTGTAGTATGCCTAATAGCCTCATTGATGTTCTATATTGTACCATTTAAGGCCTTTGTTTTGGGGTCAGGTTTCTATTACTTTCGCCACCCAAGGTTCCGTGATGACATGCCCTCCGTGCCAATCAACTTCTTCAGAAGACTTCCGCCGCTTTCGGATCAAATTATATAAAAATTAGTATTTGAATTGTAGTAATCCCTTTTCTTTTGGGAAACAAGTTATAAGAATTTTTGTTAGGGAAATTGATGTACTTTCCCGGTGTAACAGTTATATGTTACGTAGCAAAGATTAATGTTTTATTTAATGCATTTGATTTTAAAAATGATTAGTAAATGCCTCACAAAGTTGGTATTCTTGGGCATTGTTTTGGTCAGAAAGTGACCGTTGATGATGAGATTTTTTTTATGGGTAGTGATTAAGGCATAAAAAATAAGGGAAGCAAACATTTGTAAAAAGTGACCGTTAAGATCATCCAAGCAAGCCTAAGGAGCGCCTTTCTGCAGGCAGTATAGTTATTAAATCCGGACCAGGAGAAGAATCCGACGAAAAATATAGATCAACAGATTATTGGTTTAACCAATAAATTATTAGTTCAATCGGTGGGTCACTTAAATATTTTTTTATTAATCTATAATATCTGTAAATTATTAAATACAAAATATATAGTGAAAATATTGATAAAAATATATTTTATTAAAAAAATTTAACTATAAATATAACTTTTCAATATTTACATAATCTTTTCACATGAAAGTTAAAAAGGAGTTAATGCATAGAGTGGAATTTGGAGAGTATATAAATAAAAATAAGTATATAATAACCAAATGGTTAGGTGGTAAAGTCTTTTATTACTATTTAAAAGGTTTTTGATTCAAAACTTTACAATTACAATTTGGTTTTTTCCTCAAAGAAACAAACCCACCTGATTTCTCCAACACCCGGCCAAGTCCCCGGCTTTACCGGTTGAACCGTCAGGTTGCACGAAATCCGGTAGATTCCTTCCTTATCTGGTCATCACAGGAACCCAACTCGATTTCAAGGTCAGTTCACCAGGTCATCGGTTTAACCGCCGGGTCGGAATAGATTCAATAACTATGGCGAGCAAGCACGTAGGAAAAGTTTTTTGCTACTCACTTTATGTTACGGAATAAATATTATATGCCGTTAAATGATTAAAAAATAATTAAATTTTCTTACTCTTCAGTCAGTTCAACGATTGTTATATCAATTCCATATTACAGAGTGAGTAATCAAAATTTATTCCCTAGTAAGATGTAGTGTATGTGTTTAGTCTTATTGGCCATCTGTTAATGTATTATTATACTATTACTATTAAAGGAAATTTACAAATAAGCATTGTTTTTTTTCCTTTTCTTTCCTTTTTTGTGTAGATTTCCAAAGATGATATACACGGCCTTGGTTTTACAATACCACCGATGCTTCATTAATTTTTAAGTTCATTTGCTTGTGACGTGGATCAATAAAGAATCAAACTGGGCAAATTGTTTTTAGCCATATTCTATCATATTGTGTTTTAGAGAAATGCTCAAGAACGGATCGTAGGTTGAGAATGGACAATTTTTCTTACTTTTGAAACATTACAAATTAAACTCGTCAAATTTTTTAGTTCTAAAAATTTGCTTCTACCTTTATATTGGCCCCGAAATTCTATAAAATTCTCTTTATCATTTATATGTCTCACAATGAAACAATTTTTTATCAATCGTTGTATGTAAAAAAATGAAAAAAAAAATACTATAGAAATAGGGAAATTAAGGTCCGAATTTAAATACAACAATACACTTTCGCATTTGTTGCTATCAAAACAGATTTCCGTACCGTTAGGTCCTCACTCGATCCTGAATGTGTTGATGGTTTTTGGATATAGGTTTTTTCTCCAACATAAAGCTTGAGACAAAATGTACATGTGTCATCTTTTTCAAATTTTAATGCCTTTTAAACGGTATTTTTATTTTATTTTATTTGCATCTCGTAATAAAAGGAATAGGTTGGCGTGCATACAATCTTAATGCAACTATAAATTGTGAATTATAATTGATTGTTTTCCCTTCTGCCATCAACTTTCAAATGTAAATCAAGATTGAAATATTTACATTACTTTTGAATTTGGAAACGTATTTGAAATGAAAGAATGTAAAAATTCTCATTGATTCTTTCTTATTGTCACTAACATAACGATTTCTCTTCTTTTTACAAGTTTACATGAGAATTTTAATGTTTTCATGTGTGTTTGTTGAGTTGCATACGAGTAAAAAAAATTTAAGTGAATCAGGTTCATGATAGGTACTATAAACTCCTTGATCTGTAATCACTCACATCATCATCAGGAGTTCTATTTTAATAGTTTGAAGTGATGTGAGTGATTGTGAATTAATGGGCCTGTGATATTTACTATGAATTCGATCCACTTAAAAAAATTTAAGTGAAAGGTTGTGTATGTATGTGCAGCTTGTGGCAACAATAATGTCGAAAATGGGTCTATGAGGAGCATTTCTTTGTGTTAGATGATGGATGAATATGGATAAATATATTTCAACAATAATTGCAGCTGCGTAGTACATATGAACACTAGTGCATTAGGAAGGCATGAGGGAGGTGGATGAAATTTTTCTCTTTTTAGTCTCCACCACCATAGTTATTAAATTCAGTCCGCGAAGGAATCTAGCGAAGTAGGTGAATTTATGAGTTACTAATTCAATCAGTGGGTTACTAGTTCAACTAGTGTGTCACTAAAATATACTAATATATACATAAAATATAATGAAAATATTAATAAAACATGACATATCAACTTTTTAATTAATTGCAAATGAATTATGTAACTATTTAGCTAAAAGTTATAATTATATATATTGGAATAATAATTAATTTTAAGCTTTAGTACGTATAATTTTTATATAAACAATTATATAAAACATGATAACATATTATTATTTATTTATAATAACATTATCATATTCTTATTTTTTTTCATATGGTTACTTTTTAATAACATTATATTTACCTAAATTAAGTTTTTCTTATTATTTCTATATAACATATTTTATTCACAAAATTATGTCTTCAAATTTATTTGATAAAAAGCTAATTTTTTTTTTTTTATCACAAGACACTTATAGTTTTATTTTTAGAAAAAAATATATTGGTAGTTATTTTATTTAAAAGATGGGAAGGGATTGTTGTTTAAATAGAAATAAAGGGAGATCCTCCAGCATCTATCAGCGTGGTCCAATGGCAAAAGGTTGTCTACGTGCCACCATCAAAAACCTTTTACTAATTACCATTTAAACAATCCAGTTAGTCACGGTTGAATAGGACGAGTTCCCGATTATGGCAAGAAGTTCGATCAATTCTGCCAAAGTCTCTTAGTCTACTGCTTCTGAAAAGACTTCTAATTGTGAGAGTGCCTTAGATCAAGAGCATGAACAACTCAGCTCGGTTCTCAAAGATTGAAGAAGATTGAAGAGAGCAGCTAGCAGTTGAAATTCGATACTTACAAGCCAAAGATGCAGAGTTCCTCAAACACAGGATTCATTGGTAGCTGAATTAAAAAAGGCTACGAAGGGATATCCAGAAAGCTTGGAGAACTGGAAGAACGAAGCCCCGAAACCGACTTTTAATGCCCACAAATATGCTAGAAGTAGGCATCCGAAGATGCCAAAGAAGTTAGCCACTATCATCGTATAATAAAGCAAAAGCTAAACTCTTTGGCAATCCAGTTAATCACGGTTGAACAGGACGGATTCCCGATTATGTTGATTCAATTGCCAGATTATTGAAAAGTTAACAGGTTTACTCCTTGTCCATTTGAATTAGTAACTCAACCCAATTAGATAATCGATTCACTAGATTAACCGGTCGGACTATCTGGTTGGACTAGACCAGATTTAATAACTATATCCATCACTAATATGAGAGTTTATCTGTCATCGAGTTGTCCTAATATCATTCATGAGAAAGATTAGAAGAACATAATAAGAATTGATGAAGATTATGAACGAGATGCCGATCATGAGACTTGTCATCAGTAAGTTCAGTTGGTAGAACTAGACATAATTACCCAAAATGCAATTTATTGAGAAACGCAGTACAGATAAGGGACGTGATATGTCTTTTCTTTTAGTATTGGATACGCATTGGTTGATTTAGTTAGTACGCCATTTGGAGTCGTGAAACATTCCATTTGGAGTTGTGATATAACTACATATATGTATAATTATATCTATAGGGAAATGTAATTTTGACTTAATTTTAGATATAGTGATGCCAACAAAATTTCAGGTATTACAAAAGTTTATGTCTATATATATATATATATATGGGAAATGTAATTTTGACTTAATTTTAGATACAGTGATGCCAACAAAATTTTCAAGTATTAAAAAAGTTTATGTCTATATATATATATATGGAGTTGTTTTAAAAACATTATTTTATAGGAACAAATTGATTGTTAGTTAGTTAGACTTCTAGTAAATAGTTAAAATTTTAGTAATTAGAGAAATCAAATGTTCAAATTTTAAGAAGTATTATTATTATCCTTAACAAGAAAAGTATCTTTATCTTACTTAATAAGGATTCGTTACCTTTGACATTTCGAAACATGAATCGTCGCGAATCAAGATGCAAATGAATTATATTTCGATAGATATGAGTCAAAACACAATTTGTAAGAAAGAAGAGAGTTTCGGTAACTATGTAACTAGAAGTGCAAAGGTAATTAAGAAGAAGGTGAGACTTAGGGTGCCTCTGAGATATACGTATATTATAGACTAAAAGAAGTATTTGAAGTATGATGATATAGGGATCATATATCTTTTGCTCCAATAATGATTATAAGTGTGCCAATGAAATTGGTTCAGATGATAAGTAGGGCGATCATATTACATAAAAGTCCAAATTTTGACTCTCAATGCCTTCAATCCCTTGTTGTTGGGTGATCTGTAAGAATCAATATAAACTACTAGATATATGTACATAGTAGTCTGTCTGTCATGACCATAGAAAAAAAAGGCAACCTATCCATCTCTTTTTACTACCAATAAAAACCGATTATCAATGTGATCTTTCGTTTTTTATGTTAACGATCAACAATTCAAACTATATTTCTATGTACATGTTTTAAAGGTTTTGAACTTTGAAGTCTAATTACAAAATTAAACTGAGAAGGGAAATTATTTCATTTATGCATTTCAAACTTCTTCCTTGAAAATATTTCATTATAATTAATATAGACTACAAGTAGATAATATTACAAATCTCTATACTTTTTATTCAAATTTTGTGTATATATTACAAATCCTAAACCCTAAACCTTAAATTCTAAAAAATACTAAACACTAAACCTTAACCCTAAACCATATCCTATACATTAAGCATAAAACAATTATTTATTTATTTATTTATAGGCAAGGTCGTATGTTTAACGTAAGACCTGTTGGACCTCAATCATGATAATCATGTTTTGATGATGACCAAATCGTAGTAACGGCTTTCTACGAAAACAAGTGTGAAGAAAAACAAGAAGGAGCGGACGAAAATAATCATGCGAACACAATCAAGAAAAACAACCAAAATTTGAACAACATCTTAAGGACGATGAAGAGCGTCCGAAAGAAAGGAACTAGACGCAAGGGAGTGTTCGAAACATGACCAGACAACACCGAAGAAAAACACATCTTTTGGACGTAGATAACTATCTGAAGGACAGTGGTTCAGATGCAAAAATCATCCAAAGACAAGGAATCTGAAAGTCAAAAGAATCAAACGTTGAAGACCGTCTGAAGAAAGGAGCTCGAAATAAAGAAATTTTCTGTCAAAACTAGGAACACATAGGACCATCCGAGATACTATTTATAAAGTTGAAGGACGCATATGACCGTCCTAGACATTGTGCATAAAGTTGTAGGATGCATGATCGGACGTCCAAACCACCGTCCGAACCCCTAACGGCTAGTTTTTAACAGCTAATTTTCTGACTATTAGAGCTCAAATTTTAGCACAATTCTTTCATCTATAAATAGCCCAAGGACATCCAATTGTTGTGTGGAACTACTACATTCAATACAAACACTTGTAAGAGTTATTTGGAGAGAAATAGAATAAAATATTGTGGGTTGTATTGATTTGGGTAGTATAATTCTCTTGGCTCAACTAGAGGGAATAGACTAGTGAGTGATCTTCAAGTGTAAGAGTGGAGGGATAGCAAGTGTACAAAAGTGAGATTGTAATGTAAAACTCTTTGGCTCAACTAGAGGAATTTAGTGGGTCAAGGGTGAGCCTATTTTGTGTACAAGAAGGTTATTCCCTCACCTTCTTTGAAGAGGCACTACTAGTAGATGTACTTGAGTTTGGGAGTTTAGTTTGATATTTTTTATCTCAATCTCTTTATTTGTTCCTTAAGTTTCAATTGATAAATATTTATCTTTGATCATTTGTTACACAAAGTTTGCATTTTCATTAAGCACTTCAAAAGCTTTATTTTTTGCGATAACCTAATTCACCGCCTGTTATTCTCTTGGGTTGCTTTTGAGGCCATATGTTAAACATATGACCTATCAAGGTCGTATGTTAAATATACAACCTTGGTAAGCACATATGGCCTTGGTTGTATGTTTAACATACGAAACATATGGCCTTGGTTGGTCGTATGTTAAGCATACGACTTTTCCACTTATATCTATTTATCAAAAAATTTCTTACTTTGAGAAACCTTTTTATTTTCTTCACAAAATAAGAAATTACCCGGCATTTCATTGTTTTCCTACATGAATCAAGTTTAATCTTTATCAAAATTTGATTTGTCAGACAAAAATAAATAATAAAATAAAGATTAGAATATAATAAGGGTAAAATGGTAAAAAAATTTGTTCGCATAATAGAAGGATTTGAGTGCTCGAAAGTTGACCTTAGGAACTAAATGTTAGTGGTGATAAAGTTTAAAGGGTAAATTATAATTAACCCTATTAAGAAATTAGCCATATAAATCGGGTAAAAATTTGAACTATACTTTTTTGGACATAATATATATAAAAGGGTTAATTTTACTTTACCCTCTTAATATTTAGAGTCATTATTACTTTAACGGGTAAAGTTATCTTTTTAGACACTAAAATGTATAAGACTGACGGTCAAACTTTAACGGTGTTTAACTTTTAGCTAAAATAATAATTTATTCCTCAAATTATTACTGTGTGGATAAGCTTTCTTATGACAAATAAAATATCTTATTTTCTTTTCATAAATAAATCTGTTGAATTTGGAAATATTGTGATAAAAAAAAAAATTGTTGAAATATTTCAACAAAATGAGAGAAAAAATGAAAAAATAAATCACGTATGAGGAAAAAAAAGATGGCGATATTTATAGAAAGATAGCATTTTATTTAGACAAAGATAAGGGTAGTTTTGTCAAATAGAGCACTAATATTAGGCTAGATTTAACAATCTAATTTAAATATCTGAAAAATACACATAAAAATTAAAATAATAGTGATTCTAAATATTAAGGTATAAAGTAAAATCTCTTTAACCCTATATAAAAGTACCATATTTTTCATTAAAGCTAGTGACAAACTATTCTGATTGAAATGTCTACAACGGAAACAAATGTGTACAACCTACAAAATTTTCTGGTGAATGTGAATATTTTGAATTTCATTGCTCGTCTTGATGTCTTAGTTGCATGCAGGTGATCAACGTCCTCTTTCTATTGAGTAATATCGGAAAATTACAAAGGAACGATTATTATTATTATTATTATTATTATTATTATTATTATTATTATTATTATTTTGAAAAGAAAAGTTGCGTTATTGTGTATTTCTTTTTCGTCTTGAAAAAACTCATACAATGATTGCACTTGGTTTTCTTTTTTCCTTCTTTTTTACAACTTCGGTAGTGAATGATTGCGCCTGGTCTGAATAATTGAGAACCATTTTATTGTATGACAAAAAATCGGTAGGAATGATTCTTTGGTTCACTATAATTAATAACTGTCTCTTCTCTAAATAGATGTGTATAATAATTTTATACATAATTTCAGATTTAATTACCTTTTTATCTTCAAATATATCATATAAAAAAAGTTATTACAATACTTTTTAAAATAATCTTCCAAAAATAATACTTATTTAAATGGAACCATTTTTTTTTTTTTTTCTTTTTTTTTGAGTATTTTAGTACAATAATTGAGGACACATGAACTGTTGCCTTCTATAGTACCCACGTTGCCTTTTTGTTAAAATAAAAAATAAAAAATCCACATAAAGCTTTTCTCCTTAGTAACAAAAATTTTACGGTTGTTTTTGAATTGATGGATTTGATTTGTTAAAAAAAAGATTTAAAATAATTAAATTTGAAATGGATGGATTTGAAGTAACGTTGTGTTTAGATTAATAAATTTGAAGAAAAAGTTGAAATTCACCTATTTATTAGAGAGGTTTTTAAGGTAAAAAATGATAAATTTCATATTCATCTAAATTAGAAAGTTATTTGAAATATTTTGTTTCATACTTATTTAATTTAGTAGATTTTATCCATTTCTATTTTCTTCACACCTTACAAATCACTCTAGCAAATAGTAGATTTCAAATCATTTATCAAATCCATCGATCCAAACACAACATTATGAAATCTCTTATTTAATATTTAAAATTTCACTCACTTAGGGGTGTTTGATAATCCCATTAAGTGCTTAAAATTGGTATGTTTAATAACGAAATTTCTTACCTTGCATTAGTGCCACTTAATTTTTATATAAAATTGTATTTACTCTTATTACAAAACTCACTTAATTTTAAGAGATTTTACATTTACACACTCTTTTACACACACTCGCATATACTATATTCATTCTCTCACACATAAACACACACTTGCATACACTATATTCATTCTCTCTCACACACAAATACAAATGTATAAGAGACCTTGAACACACTATATTTCTCATCTCTCACTTAAACACATACACTATACTCATTATCTCTCACACATAAATGCATACTTGCACGCTACCTTCCTTCTCACACATAACACATAGTTACACATATAGGGAGTTTTTTTTTTTCTTTTTTCCTTTTTTCATAAACACACGTACACTTGCACATATTAGGGGTGTTCAAAATAAACCGCTGATTTAAAAAATCAGTGGAATCGATCCATACCGAACCGTAAAAGAAGGGTATCCAAACCGGATCAAACAATCGGTTCGGATAGTGAATCGGTCGACATACGTAACCAATTATCCATAATCAAGGGCAATTGTGTAATTTCACCTAATATGGCTAAATTTTTCTATTCATATGTTCATAGATTATTGATTTATGTTGTAACTATAAATTTGCTTAAAGGGATATTTGATAATTCAATTTTTTTTTTGATAATTTGTTTAAAGGGATATTTGATAATTTATTTTAATAGTAAGTTTTTTTTTCTTCCTTTTATGTTATACATATTTTTAATTTGTATAAGTTTGTCTAGAGGGATTTTGAGTATAAAATTGGTAATTTTATTTTATTTAGTTGTATTTTCTTGTAATAAATTGCCTATAATTGGAAAAGGGATTTTATTTTATTTTATTTTATAAGTACATCATTTAAGGGGTTCGGATCACTCCACAAACTCATGGACCGGGTACTCGGTCCATGAACACCCCTAGCACATATTATATTCATTCTCTCTCATCTATAAACACACACTTGTACATAATGCGTGTCTCTCTCACACACTCTTCTCTCACACACGCATCCTCTATATTAATAAATTATTTATTTGTATTAACAATATAAAAATTAAAATAATGTACTATAAAAAATAATATTATCATCAAACTATATAATATATACGGGGTAAAATATATTAATTTAGTTTTTAAATTCAACTAATTATCAAACATATACAACTTTATGAATTTAGCAAATTAAGATTTCAGTATATAATTTTCAGTGTTCAATATTTCAGATTTCAAATTTTAGTTTCATCAAACGCACCCTTATTGATAAATTTCAAATTCTAACTAAATTACTTAACTTATTTGTATAACTTGAAATGGATTTGAGTTCGAAATCTAAATTCACCCAAAATTTTCAATCCAAACACAACCTAACAATTTTAATGGCAAACAAATTCTTGTATATACTGCTAATGTTTCTTACATTACATTAAAAGCTTATCCACTAACTTGGGTGCTAATGCTGGAAAATGGGGTTTGGATGTACGATGGAGCTCTGCTCGTGTAAAAGCTAACTGTTTCATATTGATCAATAAAATTAAGATTTTTGCTCCAAAAAAAAAAAGGTCTGTACAATATCTAATTCTCATGAGGTAAGATTACTTACCACGTGTAGAGGTGGAAATGGGCCGGACCAACCCGTCAACCCAGCCTGCCCAACCCGTTTTTAACCGGCCCAACCCGGCCTGTTTGTTACTATAGCAACATTGTAGATCCAGTACCAGGAAACAGGGCTGAGCTCCTGGGCCAGGGATTTCCGGCCCTCGACCTGGATCGGAGATTGGGCCGAAGATTGAACCGAGGCCCGCCGGATCGACCAACGGCTCAGCCCGCGAGTCAACTCGTCAGGCCAACCTGACGGGGACCCGCGGGCCATCCGTTGGAAAATGGTTTTTTTTTTTTAATTTTCTTTTAAAAAGCTATTATATGATAGTTTTGTATAAGAACAGCTATAAAATGGCTAGTTTTTTAGGGTAATGTTGAAAAAAGTTTTTCTATAGATACCACACAATTTTTCCAACAAATCACACAACAATTGCTCTCTACTTTCTCTTATTTCATCTTTCTACTCCATGTGCTATTATAATTTCTTTCATACTACTTAAACTATAATATATAGTATTTTAGAAATTTAAAATTACTCTTAAGTTGAGAGCTCAATTGAAGATTTGGAGATTTATCCAAAATTCAAGTAGTGAAGTGCTCAAGTGAAGTTCAAGTACTCAAGTGTATAAATTGAAATTCAATATTTTAATTTCCAAGTTGATTTTTTCATACTTTATAATTTATAAAATGTTTTTATCAACTCTCTTATTTTTTGTCTTTATTAATGTTTTGTTATATTCTTTTATTTGAAAATTTAGTAGCTTGCATCTTAGTTTTCATGATACCACTTTATCTGTGTCTTTATTTAAAAAAATTTTCCATTACAAAAAAATGGAACAAGGGTCACAAGCACCCCACATCCTACTAAATGGTTCTAGAATATTTATTGATTTAAATGATATAGATAACCAAAATCAACAAGCACCTACTAAACAACCCACTACTACTAAAATGAAAAGTCTCATTTGAGAATTTTTTGAAAGAGATGAAGAAAATGAGATTTCTCCTTGTAAATTATGTGTTCCACCTATATCATTTAAGCACAAAAAAGGGGAAAAACTGGAACACTTAATAGGCACATTAGTAAAAAATATAGTGAAACTCAAGAAAAATAAAAAGTGGTTCAAACACAAATTCACACCACACAAGGTACTCTGGTAACGGGCAATTTTAAATATTCACATGAAAAAAATAGAGAGGAAATGGCTAAATGGATAGTTAGAAATGAATTGCCTTTTATTTTGAGTGAAAGCTCCAATTTAGAACAATACATGGACCATGCCGTGAACCCACAATTTAAAAAGGTTCCTAGAAGTACTTTGAGAAGTGATATTAAAAGAATGTAAAGGGAAAAGAAAAATGAATTGATAGCTACTATTGCATCGACTAATTATAAAGTTGCCTTTACTGCCGATTCTTAGAAAGCAATCACAAATGAAGATTATTTTTGTATCACTGCACATAGGATAGATGTAGATTGGCATTTACAAAAATGAATTATTAGTTTTCAATTTTTTGAACACCCTCACAATGCCCTCCAAATTACAAGGTTGATTACTAATTGTGTCTGTGAATATGGTTTTCTTGAAAAATTATATCAATTTCTTTTGATAATGCCTCAAATAATACTACAAGCGTGCCCAGGTTAAAAGATGTCCCTGTTTCAAATATGTTTTAGGTGATGAATTATTTCATAATAGATGTGCATGTCATGTACTTAATATTCGTGTTCAAGATGGTTTAAAAATGGTTGAAGATATTATTAGTCCAATTAGAAGTGTTGTTTATTTTATCCGTTCATAACATTCATAAAATTTTGTTGTATTTATATTTTTTACTTATTTTAAAAAATATATTTATTCGATAAATATTTGTTGACTCGCATACAAAACTAACAAAGTTTTTAAGTGATAATTTAAAGATATTTTATTGCACTTATTTAAATGTCTATATAGTTATCTTAGATTTTTAAATTTTAAATTAAAATTCTAGCTAAAAATAAAATTTATGTGTGAAGAATTTGAGAACTGAAGTGCACGGTGAAAATTTTGTTTTATATAAAAAAATTTTAACCCTTAATAGTTTTATCCTAATAACCAAATTTTGACTTATTAAAGTATATTATTTTCTTATTTAGTGTATTTATGTCTATAAGAGACATCTCAATGTGTTTACTTTGTATAATAAACTAAAAATCAAAGGATAAGTAAATTTTTCTTATTTGCCAAAATTGTAATTTCGGGTACTTAATAAGTTATTCTGAAACTCAATCAAGGACAAAATAAGATTCGGATCCGAAGCAGAGAGACGAATGAAGTTATTTATCAAAAAAATTTCATTTATGTCCCTTTACCTGTTAATCAAATTAATGCCAAATTTACTTAGATTTGATTTTTAGTTTACTTGTAAAGGGCCGGAAATCCATATAAAATAAAAAATATTAATTAATGTAAACAAAAATATCACATAATATTTGATTCAATATACATGAGATCCATAAGGACTTTTAATTTTCATGGCATAATTATTCAAAGGGTTAAATGCATTGATAATTAATTTACCACTTTAAATTTGAATTTTAATTATTTTATTTTATTATTATTAACCCATTTTTCTTGCTACTACTAAATTATTATATTACTAGTAATTAATTAGTTAAAAACTATTTTTTTATATATGCATAAATAATTCATAGAATAAAGTGGTATCATGAAAACTAAGATGCAAGCTACTAAATTTTCAAATAAAAGAATATAACAAAACATTAATAAAGACAAAAAATCTGTCTCTTATACACAAGATGTGTATAAGAGACAAAAATTTAAAATATATATTCTAAGTATGCAAATAAAATTTTTTTGGTGCCATATCATTCGCGTGTCATTTTTTATTTTTGATTTTACCATAATTTCAAAATTCCTTATATTGCCGTAATATTTTCTTACTATATTTTTTCAATATTACATCATAAGTAAACATTTTTTCATTCTATAATTTTATTTGTATACTGTAAATTTTTTAATTTCCTCTAAATCAAAAATTTTATTTTATTTTTATTATTAATAGTTAATCACAAACTTTATATTACAATAACGTATCTTTATTGTATTAAATGATGATTAATTTATAAATTAAATTATTTAGACACAAGTAAAAAGTTAGAGTTTAATTTCGACTGATGATTAACCCACGGCTTTCATTTGCATGGCTCGCCGTAATTTTATTTGCGCGGCTTAATAAAAAATGCGCACAATCCCAACATAACCGCCCCCACCAAATCCGGAGGAACGGTTAATTTTACACTAAAGCTGATGGTCCCACCACTAAACCTTGATCCTTTTAGACTTTTTTTCTTTAGACTATTTTAAAACTACAATAGACTCTATCATCCTTGCTACTAAAATTTGATGGCAACAAACAAGAAATGTCATATGTTGGGTTCCCCTAAAGACTGTCCTACACAAGAGGGGTTATTTTGATAGCATATTATGTTAATCAATATATTTTTGAACATTAGACATTGATAATTAATTTACCAAAATTTGAATTTAATTATTTAATTATTATTATTAAAAAATACCGAACGAATAATAATAATAATAATAATAATTTTTAAAAATAAAAAATATAAGAGACAGTCATGAACACATATACTTATCGTGAGGTTAACCTTATGGCCATGAACTTTTAGTTCATGGCGATAAATTTTTTTTATTTTCATTTTTTTTTTTTTAAATACCAAATTGATTCCAACAAGGAATCATCCATCCTGTCATGAACATTAGGTTCATGACCGTACCGTAAGTCCTCTTTTTTTTTTTTTTTTTTAATTCTTATAGCAAACAAATTCAAAAAGGATAAAAAATTAAAACCAAAATTTTGAATCCAATAATTTAATCCGAATAAATATAAAAATTATTGGACCCAAAATTTTAAATCTGTAATATAACCACAATTATTTTTAAATACAACAAATTAAATCACATAAAAAATTTGTTGAATTCAAGAACTAAATCCATATAAAATCACATAATAAATCAAATAAAAAAAATTGATTTCTCAATGATTCAACATGAAGATGCTCTGATACCACTTGTTGATATACCAAATTAACTTTAATATCATGACAACCAACATTATCATAACCCGGATCCTTCATGTTTAATCATCAAGAATATAAATTAAATACTAGAAGCGGAAACATACCTGAATCTATAAGAATTGATGTGATTCTTGAATATCTGGATATGGTTCTTGACCCTATGGATTTGATTCTTGAATATTGTGGTTATTGATCTTTCAAAAAACCAGTACCAATAATATTTGAATTAAAAAAAAGACTAAACTGACTATTTTTAAATGAACAAAAGTAACCGAATTTGTCCAAAATAAAAATAGAAGCCAAATTCCGTCTAAAAGAAGGTACAATTTATGTCTCTTTCAAATCCAAATAATAACCAGTTTTTAATAATAACCTAAAAGTCCCTATTGCTTCAACTTTAACTAGAAGATCATGAATCACAATATTCAAGAATCAAATCCGTAGGGTCAAGAACCACATCTAGATATTCAAGAATCACATCAATTCTTATGGATTCAGGTATGTTTCCGCTTCTTTAATAGTATTTAATTTATATTTTTGATGATTAAACATGAAGGATCCGATATGTTTCCGCTTCTAGTATTTAATTTATATTCTTGATGATTAAACATGAAGGATCCGGATTATGATAACGTTGGTTGTCATGATATTAAAGTTAATTTGGTATTTCAACACCAATACCAAATACCGTATGTACCAACTTAAGTGAGCACTCAAATTTAATTTAGTTATTAGTGTTAAAGGCACATTTTATGGGTGTGTAATTTATAAAAAAAAAATTGAACAGAAAATCTCAAAAATAATAATTAGTTTTTTTGTAAAAGAATAGTTAGTGGAAATATTAAAAAGAATTATCAAAAAATTAAAAGATAATATAGGTAATAGAGAATGAAGGGTGAAAGGAAGTTATGGAGAGCAATCCTATGAAGAGAGCAATATAATTGGTAAAGTAAATAATGACATCATACCAAATCTTCTCATATTTTATATATAGTATAGATAATGGTTACTGCACATCTAAAACTAAATTAAAGTCAATAAATAAATTTAATTGTATAAACTAAAAATTTGTTTATATAGAGCTCCATGTGTATGCTATATAAACAAATTATTTTTTTATTGCTACTTTATATAATAGAAGAAATTTTGCTAAAATAATTTTTTTTTTTTTTTATAAAAAAATTAATTCACGGACATATTAGCTTACTATAACTCTTGTCCAATTTAATAACTTTTTATCATCATCTCATTTAATTTATATATTTTTAATGTTCTTTGTTTATAATTGTGTATATACATCGAGTGTACCAATAAGATTAGTATAATTTATTATTAAGAGAATTTGAAAAAAAAAATCTTGAAAAAACTACATGGGTAGTTTTAAAACTACCTAAGGAAGAGAAACAAAAGAGGGGCTTCTTTATTCTGTGTTGTGTTTATAAAAGATTCTTTTTAGGAACCTAAAACAAATTCTACTTCTAATATTGCTTAAATTTAATTTGGGGTTAATAATACTTTATCCCCTCGAATTAGGTGGGTAATGACACTTTGCCCTTTGAAATATAAAAAGTATACTTTTCCCTATCTACATTATTCAATCTTTAAAAATTTTAAAATCAACAAGATAATCTAATTAAATGACTTAAATACTCTTGGTGCTATATTTTGATTTTCTATGTATTTAAATTTTGATAGTGATGTAATAATATAATTAAAAATAATGAAAAATAAGCTATATAATATTTTAATATAATCCATATCAATATATTTCTTGGTCAAATTTTAAAATTTTTTATTTCATTTTATATTATTTTTGAATTTGAATGTTTAATTATAATGGTAGAATAATTCCCAATGGGCTTATTTTCTATTGAAAAATATTCTTTAAAGATATTGTGCGACAATATTCATTTTTTTTTTTATGAAACTTGTGATTTTTTTGATATCTCTTAATACTTTACAATTTTAATATTTGCATTACTTTATATAATAGAAGAACTTTTTGCTATAATTTTTTTTTTTTTTTTTAAAAATTAATCAACCCACTCCTCTTACAGATAATAGTTCCGTAGTAGAAAAATGGACTATGAGAAGTGGGATCGCTGTCTCTTATACACATCTACTCTTGGTGCTATATTTTGATTTTCTATGTATGTTATTATATTTTATTATGATATAATATTTTAATATAATCCATAATAATTTTTGGTCAAATTTTAAAATTATTTCAATATTAGTTTGTTATTATATTTATTTGGGCTTATTTTCTATTGAAAAATATTCCAATTTCATTTTTTTATGAAAAAAAAAATTTTTTTGATATCTCTTAATACTTTAAAATTTTTTATTATATTTTATTTTATGATAATAATTTTTTATTATAATATTAGTTTGTTATTATATTTATTTTTTCCAATTCTTTTATAATTATCAAACATCAAAATTAAATATAAGAAAAATCATAATATAATAATAAGGGTATTTCTGTCATTTAAACAGATTATCTTGATATTATAAAATTTTTAAATAATGAATCATGTGAATGGGGGCGAAGTGTAGTTTTTTTAGTTCAGGGGGACAAAGTATAATTACGTACCTAGTTCAAGGAGCAAAGTGTTATTAACCTTTTAATTTATTTATAGGAAGCTTTTGTCATTTATCTAGAAAGACTCTTCAATTATATATTATATATTACTAGTGTTAAAATGCACATTTAATGTGCGTAATAGAAAAATTAGATTTTTTAAGAACAAGTTACATTATTTAGACAATAATAAAAATATTCTAGATTATTTTTCAATTTAGAAAAATTAGATATGTAGTATTTATTCAGTTACTAAAACATATTCTTGGGTAATGGTAAAGTAGATTTTGAAATTCAAGATAAATAGATTGAAGGGGATGGGTAAATTAGTTTGGTAGTTACTTTTTAAATTAGTTATTATTAAAAGATTAAATTAAAAAGTAAAGGGAGAGACTACCAGACCAATTGGAAGTTCTCCCTTTATATATAACTAGTGAAAAATGCACACTCAATATGTGTGCAATATAAAAGTTATATTTATTTAGAAACTAATTCATACATACAATAACTTGACATTATTTTGACATTAGTAAGTACATTTTTAGATTATTTTCAAATGAAACTATTAATAGATGGGTAGTTATTTAGGTATTTACTATTTTAAATATTTTTAAACAAATAAATTAAATAAAATTGGTAGTTAACTAAAAAAATTAAAAATTTAGTAAATATAGTAAATATAAACCAGTCCAAACCTCTTCCTCTATATATAGTTAGATTAGACTAGTTAGATAAGATAAGACTAGCACTAATGGCAGACTGTACTCTATTTGTATACAAACTAGTCATATTGGCACACCCTACATGTGTACAATACTGTATCTAAAATTAATTAAAAATAAAATAAAATATAAATTAAAATTAAAATAAGGGTTATGAGAATTTTTTTTTTTTGAAATAAAAGTTATGGGAAGTTGAGATCTGGTTAAACTATGCTGTAAATGTTTACACCAAAAATTAATTATACTAAAATTGTTTTTCCATTTTATAAAGTAGTAATTGCTTTTCCATTATCATAATTATCAAACCCGGCCCGGGGAGGAACCCGGTGAAGAAAGTAGATCAACGAGTTACTAGTTCAACCGGTGGGTCAGTTAAATATATTTTTTATTAATATATAATTTCTGTAAATTATTAAATACAAGATATATAGTAAAAATATTGATAAAAGCATATTTTATTAAAAAAATTTAAGTATAAATGTAACTTTTCAATATTTATATAACCTTTTCACATGAAGAGTTAAAATGGAATTAATGCATAAAGTGGACTGTTTGGAGTGTATATAAATAAAAAAGAGGCTTATAATAACCAAAAGCTTATATTGTTAGGTGGTAAGGTCTTTTATTATTATTTAAGAGGTCATTGGTTCAAAACTTGACAATTATAATTTGGTTTTTTCCTCAAAGAAACAAACCCGTTATTATTATTTAAGAGGTCATTGGTTCAAAACTTAATAATTACAATTTGGTTTTTTCATCAAAGAAACAAACCCACTGGATTTCTCCAAATCCGACAGGGTTCCTAGGTTTACTGGTTGAACTGCCGGGTTGCAAGGAACCCGGCGGGTTCCTTCCTTGTCCGGTCATCAGAAGAACCCAACTCAATCTTAAAACTGATTTACCGAGTTTACCAGTTGAACCGTCGGGTCGGGTCAAATTCAATAACTATGATATAAAGTAGTAATACCACTACCTCCACTCAAAAATCAAGTATTTTTACATACAAATTTCAGCAATGGTTGAATCCATCACTAAAAACTTTAAATAAGGTGGTTAAGCGGAATTTTAGAAACTGGAGAGAATATTGTCACAATTATACCAAACCTTAGGCTCTTTCTTTCTCCTTCTATACTAAACTAGTGATCTTGGCACACTCCATATGTCTGCCATTTAAATAATTTACTAAATTGTTAAATTATAAAGATAATTTTAAAATAATTTTAAGAGCCAATTTTTAGTAAGTAATTAAAGAATTGAGTAGTTTTACTTTTTTATTTTTACTTGATGATAGTTATTTTTTTGAAATTTAAATTTTTTTCTTCTTAAAAACTAATTAGAGATAAAAGAGAGAGATCACTATTCCAATTACTAATCTCCCTTTATATATATAGACATATAAATTTAAATTTCATATATATATATATATATATGAAATTTAAATTTTTTTCTTCTTAAAAGCTAATTATAGATCAAAGGGAGAGACCACCACCAATTGGGGATCTCCCTTTATATATATATAAAGTAAGATAAGATAAGATAAGATATAAGAAAATTTAATAAATCAGGAATAAAAAATTAAAATAAATATAGGAAAGGAAGTTACGGAAGTTAAGTTGCATTAGGTAGTTATTACACATGAGGG
The DNA here is from genome assembly GCA_025175665.1 of Cinchona pubescens. Lineage (NCBI taxonomy): Eukaryota > Viridiplantae > Streptophyta > Magnoliopsida > Gentianales > Rubiaceae > Cinchona > Cinchona pubescens. The sequence continues at coordinate 4,640,988 of JANKKI010000064.1, forward strand.
AAATTTAGAAAATGTATTAATTTTGACATTACACAAAAATGTCTTTTTCTTGTACTTTATATATACAGTGATTTTTGCACACTATGTATGTGCTATTTCACAAAAAATATATAAATAAGTACATTTATAAATAAATTAAGAGAGAATTTTTAGTAACTAACTAAATATGTATGAAGTTTTTTTTTTTTTTGTTGGTAGTTTATTTAAATTTAAAATATTAAATTATTTAAAATTGAATTGGACACTAAAGGGAGAGACTATCATACCAATTGGGGCTTTCCCTTTATATATAGTACGAAGTTTTTTTTTTAACTTGTTTGTAGTTTTTTTTTTTAATTTAAAATATTAACTTATTTAAAATTGAATTGGACACCAAAGGGGTAGATTACCATATCAATTAGGACTCTCCCTTTATATATAGTAAGATAAGATAAGATAATTACATTATATATATATTGGGAAGGGCACATTCAATGTGTGTGCAAAATAAAAGAAAAAGTGTATCAAAAAATTTGGGTGTTATAGTTTTTTTTTTTTTTCAAATTTTGAATCTCTTTAAAGTTAAGAGGAATCCAAAGAAAGAGACCACCATACCAAGTTGGCTCTCCCTTTAAATATAGTAAGATAAGATAATATAGTTAGATTATATATATCTATATATATATATCCCTTTTAGAAACCATTCCCTTATTTTAAAAGTTTGTACAGTATAAATTTTTAAAGCACATGATATTGTACTGTACAAGTATTTAAAGTACAAGAAAATGGTTCCCTAAAAGAGACTATAGTATATATATATATATATATGTATATATATATTGTAAATTGTGTACTATATCGTTAGTACCATTGTAGTATATTAATCATGAATGCCAAGTACATAGAATAAAAAAATAAAAAATAAAATAAAAATAAAATAAAAAAATAGAAAAGAGTGCCAATACACATGTAGGGTGTACATAGACTTTATTTACCACGCTTGAGGGGGGAGAGAATTGAAGTGCCTTGTCGGGTTGGGCATGGTTTCTGTGCCGGAGCTGTTTGGTTTGGCACTTTTTTAAAACTATTCTTGGTATGTGGTTTCTCTCTTAACCCGTAGATAGATTAGGGTTTTCAAATGGATGGAGTTGGAGAGAATCTCTAGAGGTGAAACTTTCTCTCTCTCACACACATATATATATATATATATATATATATATAGCCACTCTGATCGGTAGTGATACGTCTTTCTGTTCATTCTTGTTTGCCTTCTGACTAGATCTATGGCTGGAGATAAACATAGGAGGTAACGGTATTTTTTTTGACTTGCTAAGTTTACCCGTCACAAAAACATATGTGCATATTTATATATATTGATTTGTTGCCATTGCTGTGTCAACAAATAGGCAGGCCACGTGCAATGGAGGTAAATCGTGAAATTTGCTTCCAAAAATTGTCAATTTCTGCATTTTCATTTTCATACTCAAACGTGAGTTCTGGTAGATTTTCTTTCTTTTTCTTTTTCATTTTTAGGGTGAAAACTCCTGGACTGATTTATGTTGGGTTTGACAATTAGCTAGAGATTGGTTTTGTTTGAGGTAGGAATTTATGGTGTTTAGATAGAAAGCATTTATATATAGAAACATTTTTGAAGGAGTTTGGAGGAGGAGGACTAGGAAGCAAGTTCTTTATACTAGTCTTTCTTTTGGAAAGTCAATGAGAGGGTGTTTGGTAGTCTGATTTAAAAATATTTTTTGAGTGTGGATGTGGTGGGATCTAGATGGCAAAGCTATGTAGAAGGGAATAGAAGATTAGCATATTGGAAATGGTGGATGGTAAAAGTTAGACTGAATAAGTTCATAAGGAGAGGAGATCAGGCAGGATTAGAATGGTTTTTGTGCATTTTTGTAAGAGTTAGTTGGGAGGAGGAATAGTTCGACTGGTGTTAGCTTGATGTTTGGTTAAGGTTTTACTAGAAGACAGGCTGGGGGCATTTACACTTATTCCGAAAAGTGGATTTGTAAAAAAACTTGAGTGAATTTATCAATACTTTAAAGGATGGAAAGAGGCAATTAAACTTAAAAACATAATTGACAAAAAGGGAACTCCATTTGCCAAAACGCTTGGTAGTTGTAGTCTTTGGGAGTCCACCTGTCATGCACTTCTCACTTGCATTACATGGATTTTTTCCCTCTACTATTCCTCTTCTCTTCTATTCATTAATCAAAAAATCCCTCTTCTATGCACCAGTTGAAGAAAACCATAGCCATAACTTCCCACCGCCGCTCTGTTTCCTCTCTAGTTCGCGTATAGAAAGCTGATAGTTAGCATACAGATTCTTTTCAATTTATTTCAGTTCGAGTTTTCCTTATTTACTTATTTAATTTTTATTTTTAGATTGTCTTATCTTCCATCCAATAATCTAATTTGCAGGTTGAAAAAGATGGAGAAATCATTAAAAGGTAATATCTATCATTCTCATGAAGATTTTTATATTTTAGCCTTTAGTACTAATGATTTTCTTTTTTCCCCCTCCATTTTCGGATTCTTTTTATTTTGCAAGTGGTAATATTGTACAGGACCAGATTTGGGTTGATTCCCTCCTGTATTTGTTCTCGAATCTCTCTGCCATATGATTTACTGCTTAATTTATGAATGAAAGTATTCTAATTTCATTAAAAAAAAATTGGATAATTCTTCTAAGAATAAGTGTCTAACCCTATTTTTCTTTATTATTTTGCAGGTGTTGTTAAGTGATAATTTTTATTACCTTGTGACTTTTCTTTTTTTTGGCTCTTGAGGTTTTTAGATAAATACGTGTGTTAGGTTATACAAAAAAAATGTTTCCTAATGTTTTTAAAGCCCAAAAATAAAATATTTCTCAAACATCAACTGAAAGCACTAACTAATAGTGATAAACCCAAACAATTTGCAAATTGAGGTATATCATATTGTGAATAATTCTTCTGAACCTTTTGATACATAGATATAGTTTATTGAATTATGGATAACTGTTTACTTTTAACATATTAACTTATGCGAATGAAATTGACTTTGTATCGAGTTATGTTAGTTGTTGTGGTGAAGTGTTATAATGTATTGGAGTAATTATATTCTGGATGTACCACAATTATGTCGTAATCTCGACTCTTAATTTTTCAAAGTAGAAAATATCTTGTGGAATTCAATTTGCTTTCTCAGTTTGCCTATGTAGTTGAAAAGGAAATATTTGTCATTCTTCGTGATCCAAAAAAAGTAAAAGAGCTAAATTGTAATTTGAATTGGGTAGGCCATGAAAGATCAACTTGAGATTAGCTTCTTAATGAACATAAAATAAGTTTGAACATGATAATAGATGTATGATGCAATTCTACTTGAAAATTATGTTTGGTGACTACCTGAATGTTAGTTTTTCAAAGAAATAAATTAAATCAGTTGTTGTCTTAAGGTAATTCACGAGGTTTTTGTTTCAATCTTTGTTGGTATTTGGTTGTTAAAAGTTTCGCTAGTCAGAGTTAATGGATGATTTGTGGACAAATTGATAGTTTGCATAACACCCCTTTTATTCTCTAAACCTCTGATGATATATCTTTCTCTCCATGTCTCTTATACATGGTTACTGTATTTGAATCTATAACTACTTCTATGACATTGTAGGTCAAAAAGTTGACATTTATCTACAATGGTGTTGAAAATGAATACAGAGTTGACATTTATCTGTAAGTGAAAGGAATATTGACATTTATCTGTAAGTGAAATGAATATTTTGAAATCTGTATTTTTCATGGAGGCAATGATGAAGTTTCTTATTAGCCAAAAGATTTTGCCTGTGAAAAGAAATGGATTAATAGATAGTACACATACAAGCAAACACTTTTTAGGGCTTTTTGTTGCCTTTGGTTTTGTAGAACTCTCTATACATTACCACATCAATGTCTAAATTGAATGGAACTTTTTTACACTGAGCACAAATGCACAACGTAGTTATATCGAAGCAATTTTCTTTAATTTATTTTGTGTTTACCAAATCTTAGTCCGACGAATTAATTTGCTGTGGACATGGTTGCGACAAGATTCAAATCCTAGTCCACCTCTTACTATTTTTTTTTTTTTTTAAATAGATTACAAAACTATTCCAGTTGAAAAGCATTGTATGATGTAAATGGGATATCCATTGCAAGAATGTGCAACTATTCATGGAGGTCTATGGCCTTTGCTTTTTAATATATCTTCATATTTTGATTCTTTACTGTATCTTTTCCTTTTTCTTGGTTGAAGCTTTTTTGAATTTGCTCGTTGCAAATATATTTTTACTTTCACCAGTTTCATGCCTTCTTTAATTCTTTACGGGTCATGAAAGCTCTTGAACAAATAACGAGAATGTAAATTGGAGATTCTTGGACATTCTGGTCATGTATATGCTCTTGGTATAGGATGTTGGATGCTTTGATATATATATATTTTTTTTAGACTGCAACTATCAGTTATGTAAAAAAATTGGTGGAAGGTAAGGGTGTAAATGAGGCGAATCGAGCACAAATAGTGCCCTACTCGATTACTAGAACTCGAAATTTTTTTTGATACTCGAACGAGCTTCAAAATTTGAGATCTTGAGCTTGAAAAATTTGACATAATTCGAGATCGATTCGTGCTCACTCAAAAATAAGAAAAACGAGCTCGAACTCGAATAGTTCGACTTTTTCGTAGGTAAAAGATGTAATTTTTCTAATAAGTATGGACATTTTAGTAATTTTACATATAACAAAAAAAATTTTAAAAAAAATTATATAATGCTCGGAAAGCTCATCGAGCACTCGAGCATATTATACATATGCTCGAGATTGGCTCGTCAAGAGTTTCGAACTCGAGAGCACTTCGAGTCGAGTTTTTGACCTAACTGCTTGCGAGCAGCTCGATTCGTTTACAACCCTAGTGGAAGGTAGTTTAGGCATTTTCTGTTCTATGTTGGAATACCAAGAGGAGATTCAAGAATATTACAATGAATCCTCTTGCAACTTAGGCTAAAATAAAGCTAATGCTTCAATGTTCTTGATTATGAATTAACATATAATACGCATAGACTTTTCTCTGCTGGTTGTAATATCTTTGGGGCAAATTTAACTTGCATAGACTTTTCTCTGCTGTTTTATTTTTCTTTTCCTGAGTCAATTCAGTCTACATTTTGGTTCTCATTCTACTAAATTATTTGTAGCAGTTTCTTTCCTATTTGTAGATATTTATTTCTCTTTAATGGCAATGGCTATGATTGTGTAATTTATTTGTTTTGGTTGCGTGTTGACTGTAGTGATTTTTTGTCTTAGTAACACTTCTAGACTATATATTGATGCATTTTTGTCAGTAATTAGTTTTATTTGTAGATTTTGCAAGCTACTACAAGGGACAAATGGATGGGCCTGTGCATGCAAGTGGTATGACTTCAAATTTTATCTATGATGCACTAAAAATGGGTATATCCACATTAATATGCAGCTATTTGCATGAGGTGATAGTCATTATAGCATTGCGTTGGTGTTCTCTGATTTTTATTTTTTGTTTTCTGCTTGAATTGTGTGTCATGAGAAATGTTATGCCTTTAAGACTTTGGAGCCTAACTTGATGATTAATCAAGCATGATTGTGTTTACACCGTTTATCGATCAACTCAATACCTTAGCAACCGTCAATTCTCATACGTCTATTCTGGATATTTACTTCTCATGTTGGTTCATCAATAACATTTTTAATAGAAAATTGATACTCACCCAGATCTCACAAGATATGTTTGAGCACAAAAATGGGTCTATCCACATTGATGAGATATTAGCTGCGGGTCATTTATAACATCAAATAGTGTATGTCATCCTTATTTTATTTTATTTTTATTTTTCTAGTTCTAAAAGGGTGTTTTATCGTGCAGTACCTTATTTTAATCAAGATTCAATTATCAGTTCCTAGTGCTAAATACTAATAGAGTAACAATGTGATGTGGGTTTTAGTGCTAAACTAGTTTGCTTCAAACTAAGTCAATTCTGTCTAAAACTTGGCATCACATGAAAATTTTGACCTTAATTCTACAAAGCTATTTAACTTGTTAAATTTTGTCAGTGGGGGGTTAAACAGATGAGCAACAAGGAGAAAACTTGAATTAAGGACTTATTTTATTACCACCAAAAAAAACATTCTTTTGGTTTATCGGTCAAGAGAACATCTAAATTATGTTTGGGTGGCAAAATTGAATTTATTTCATGTTTTAGGGGGCTGTTGTGTAATCAAACCATCTAATTTGTATTAATTACTATTTCTTAACAAGAATTAGTAAGGGCCAATTGTATTTTTGTCCTTGAAGGTAGTCAAATTGAAAAAAGGTCCTTTGAAGTACTCTGCAGTTCCAGCTTGGTCCTCCAAGTTGAAAAAGTCTCACTTTGGTCCACCAAATTAACAAGAAATTGCTATTTGGTCCCTAAAGTTGAAAATTGTTAATTTGGTCTTCCTAATTGGTAAAGCATCCTACGGCAATTTGTCTTGTCGTGTTAGCATGTCATAATTGTGGATAGGGTGATAAAATCATTGTGGATAGGGTGATAAAACTCCAACCCTTACACTACCCAATTAATAGTCATATGTTGTTTAATTGTTTATTTGGCATGTCATGCGGTGTAAGACGTATTTAACCCATTTGCTATTATTACCAAATTATCTCATATGACATATTAACACAACACACTAATATGTTGCACACAATTTGTTTCACATGATTTATTTACCAATTATGTATTTAATAAATGCAAAATTTCACACAAAAAAAATCTAAAAAAACCCCATCCAAAAGTCATGCTAGAAGTTCGTGGTTTTATTTCATTAATCAATTTATCAAAATACAATTTGTTTAATAAATGCATTTTAAAAGTCCCAATATTCACATTTGTTCACTAATTATAATCTTGGTTTTATTAATTAATCCAGTGGCATATCACACCCTTCGATTAATGCATTAGTGAACAAATAGGATTTTCTCTTGGTTCTAGTTTATGTTAACCACCTCTATCATTTGATTTATTAGTTTTGTGGTGAATTTAGTTTTGCTAAAAGGACAAACAAGATCTCTCTTGAAGAATAATTCTTTTCATTTCTATAAAATAATTAATGACATTAACTATATTGAATTATTAATTTTATAAGTATATATAAGCTATTTTTTTATATTAGTAAAATTGAAGTAAGAGAAAAATGCTCTTGAAAAAGTTTTGGTTATTTCCATATTGTTGTTTCATTATTAAAAAAATGGTTTTTTGATTTGTTTCACTAAATGTCCCAAACATACTAAATTGCTAAATTTCTTAACAGCTCATATGGCTAAATGGTTGTTTAATTCATTTAAATTTTTGACTTAGCTGGTTTAACTCTTGGAATGACCTATTTATTCACGGCTGATAAACATATTGATCTACTTACTATTTACTACCCGAACTCGACCTTAGGTGTGCATTAAATAGTTGAATAGATCCATTCTAAATCCTAAAAATTGGGTCTATATAGGATAACCATCTTGTTTGTGTTAGAGAGGTGGGCATTAAAGTTAACGGGATGAAAAATATGCGACTTGTTGTTTCGACTCGATCCATATATAGGGTTAAGTGTGTAACCTTAAATGGGCTTTTTCTCCTCACCATTCCATTTATTGGGTATTTTGGTAATTGTTAGTCATTTTTTGTTTTATTTTATTTTTTTAAATTTTGAGGTTGAAAATTATCATAAATGGATCGGATGAGTACCCAATCATTCGATTTGGTTTTAGCGGGTGGCTCGATGACTGGGTACCCTATGTATATACACTACATATACATTGGGTATCTGCTCGATTTTTTCCAGACTTGCTCCGAGTCGAGTAGCTCATTGAGCATGTGGAACACCCTTGAACAAACCCACTAATATCATAATTTCGTGTCGTATTTTTGGAATAGCATCACATTGGGTATATTTTTTTAAAGGGTCATATGCACTAAACCCCTTCCACTATGTCCCAAGTTGTACTTTACCCCTCCATTTTAGTGCATAAAACTCTTTCTATAGGCATTTAATCCCCTTCTTAATATTTAGGACAAAAGTAACCCTATATGTTTGTTATGTTAGTATATCTGTTTTGCCTTACTATTTTTCCCTTGTTTTGTTTTGCTTTTTTTTGTATTCATTTTTCTCTCTTTTCTCATGCCACTAGTTCGTTCCTTATTCTTTTAATTTGTATAACTAGGACATATAAATGTTTTAATTTGATTTAACTAATTTTTTTTTTTTTTGGTAACTTATTTGTTTCTTAAATTTTATTATTGTAAATTCATTACAATTTTCTTTATGATAAAATATATGCTAGTTACATCAAAATGTATTTAAATTGTTAATTAAATTATTTAAATACATGTAAAGAAATTAGAGTTTCAATAATTCAAGATTTTGAGTCTTAATAAATCAAATATTAGTTTAAAAAATCCAAATGAATAGATAAAATAAAAATAATGGTTAATAATTTATCATTGTGAAAAAAACAATAGACAAAAATATTACTAGCTCACAAGATTAATTTGCTTATTTGTTTTTACTATAGTTGACTAATTATTAATCCAACTTGTTTATATATGTTTTTATAATTTAATTTTAGATAGAAAATACTTTGTTATAATAAGAATTAAAAAATAAATAAAGTACAACAAAATAAAAAAAAAATAGTTAAAGAAAATTAAAAAAAAAAATTATTCTAAGTGCACAAATATTTATAATAGAACGAAGGAAGTGGCTAATAGTAGCAGAGGGGAGAAAAAGAAAAAATAAAAGAAGAAAAATGAAGAAGGGGAAAAGGTAAAAAAAAAAAGTGGGAAAGAATAATGGGAAAAAGAAAAGGAAAAACAATTACTTAGTAGGGTATTTTTGTCCAATAAATAAAAAATGAGGGGGATAAATGCCTATGAAAAGAGTTGGAGGGGGCAAAGTGCAACTGTTTAGTGTAGTGCAGGGGGTTTAAGAAAAATGAACTTCAACCCATCTTCTCAAATCTGAAAATGGTTGCTTTTCTTATCAATGTATTAGGAGGAGCATTGACCTACTATGCAGCTTATGAGCTTTGTGATCACATTCTTCATGTTAATTAACTTCAAAGATATGTTAGACAAATGGAGCAGAAAAACTTTGAAACAAAAGAAGAAACAGATCTGGTTAACAAAAAGTATTTAACTGAAATGTTGTTTCTTCCTGTCTTTACTTTTTGTTTTGGTTTAATTCAAATTGATTATTATTATTAATTTTTTTGCTTTTTTGTCTATTAGGTACAATGGCAATGAGGTTAAAATGTCAAAAAATGGAAAATGACATTAAGGAATTGCAGCAAGAAATGAAGAAAAACCCATTGAGAAGAATCTTTAGGTTCTAAGGTAACTTTTCCCCTTTTTTAATTTTTTTTTTTTTAAAGAATGTGTGTATTACTTCTAAAGATGATAGTTACTTTTAAAGAAATCTTGCATTTTGTGGATAGGAAACTTGGAATATTTTAGTTTATAATTCATATAATGTAAATAGTAGATTTCCTGGTGGATATAAACAAAGGAAGCAACAGTACCCCTCATAATAATGGTATTATGCAAAGACTAGATTAAACTAATTTGGTACATGTTGCATTATCCGGTTAAACAAAGAATTTCATGTTAGTGGGCCCTTAAATCTAGAATGGATAGCCTCTTGTGGGATGATCTTAATATCAAATTTTTGCAAACAAGCACTGTTACTGGGAGGAGAGTCAACAGAATCCTTGCACTGCAAAATGATTCTGGTATTTGGATCAAAGGTGACTCAAACCTTAAGGAACACATTGCCGTAGCTTTTCAAAAGCTATTCCAAACTAATATGGTCTGCTCCTTTTCTAAGATAGAGGGATTCCCAACTTTAAGGGGATTTATTGCTGAAGAGGACTGGAATGCTAACTTCGAATCCCTCGCTTAATGAAGTTAAGAAAGCTGTTTTCCAGCTTAAGGCTTGTATGAGCCCTGGCTCTGATAGGCTTCATTCTGCTTTCTTCCAAAAATTCTTTTGGGACTTCACTAAGGATAAGCTTCTTAACTTCATGTTGGATTCTTTCTCAAAACTGCCTTTCCCTGAAGGTCTTAATAACACCTTCATCTGCCTCATTCCTAAATCAGACTCCCCTATCTCTATCAAGCAATTCAGGCCTATTAGCTTGTGTAACACTGGCTATAAAATGGCACACGGTCTCAAAGCGCAAGGCAAAACAGAGCATCAGGCTTCCGCAATTGCTTGATAGAGATAGGGGAGTCTGATTTAGGAATGAGGCAGATGAAGGTGTTATTAAGACCTTCAGGGAAAGGCTGTCTTTTAGAAAAGATGCTACATGTGTAACAATAGACATCTAATTCCAGGTTCCAAAGTCCCCAAAGAAATCATTTCGATGGCCCAAAACGAAAACATAAAGATAATAACATTTATGAGAAGCACCATAGTCATGAAGCTTTGTCTCATGCCATTTAAACATCGAGCATGTCAAAACATAGCAAAAGATCCATTCATTTCAAAACATAGCTAAAATGTCTCATGCCATTTAAACATGTGTCCAAAACATAGCCAAAAAGATCCATTCATTTCAAAACATAGCTAAAATGTCTCATGCCATTTAAATGGTAGTCCAAAACATAGCCAAAAAGATCCAATCATTTCAAAACATAGTATGCTAAAGCATAGCGAACAAATCCCTCTAGAATATAATAAAATAGCATGAGTATTTTTAGGGGTATGACCTCTACCCCCCTATATCTTCATTCTATGTATGGAATTCTTATCCCTTCACATTAAGGAGAAGTGTAGAATGAAATTATGGAAGCCCATTCTATTTGGTAGGGGTGGACCTGCTGTCTCCCACTGTATTTTTGCTGATGATGATGTCACCCTTTTTAGCAGTTGTGATTCAGATTCTATTAGAGCTACCAGTGAAGTGCTTCTAAATTTCAGTCTCAGATCTGGTCTTAACATCAATGCTCAGAAATCTCATATTTTCTTTTCTCCTAATACCACTGAGGAAAGAAAACTTCAGATTTCTGAACTTCTAAACATTCCTAGGACTGAGGATCTTGGAAAGTATCTCGGGTTCCCCATCTGCCATAAGCGACTCTCTAAGCAAACCTACATTTCATCCTTGAGAAAATCAGGAAAACATTAGCTGGCTGGAAAGCTAACCTACTTTCATTTGCTGTTAGGAAAGCTGTCATCCAGAAAGTTTCCTCCTCCATTATAGGATATTATAGCCAATGTGTGCCTCTACCTGCCAAACTCTGTGAAGAGATTGATAGGGTTCAAAGGAATTTTCTTTGGGGCTCAGTAGGGGATAGAAGGAAAGTTCACAAGATTAATTGGGACACTGCTTGCCAAAAGAGTTAGGTGTAGACAGACTAGGTCTTAGAAAGACTCAAGAGTCAAGACCTCAATCTGATTGGTTTGGCTAACTTGTGCTGGAGGCTTACAAAAGAACTTCGTAGCCTGTGGGCTTTAGTTGTTGAAGCCTTAAACATAACAGTAATCTTAGTGCTCTGTCTGGCTCTCTTATTATTAAAAATGGGGCTGGCTCCATCAATAGACAATGCCTAAGAAAAGGGTTATACCTGTTCTGTTGAACCCCATTTATATTAATCATGTTTTGATGATGACCAAATCGCACTAATGGTTTGAAAACAAGTGTGCAGAAAAATAGGGAAGCTCGGACGCAAATGATCATCCGAACAAAACAACCAGAAGACTCCACGGATGCAAAGGACTATCCGGAAGACAGAATTTCAAATGATGGTAATCGTCCGACACAAAGAACCTGAAGCAGTCTCAGACGAAGAACAGTCTAGATCTTTTTTCCAGAAGACATTGTTTCAATCGGACGCAGGTTCGTACGCATCCTCGGACGTCCGAACAAATAAGCCACAAACCCTCAGAGAACGGACGCAGCGTCGGACGCATAAGCTAGCAGCGGCAGTCCGAAAGGTCCAACGGCTAGTTCGATCGGACGCACACCCACTACGTCGGCCGTCCGAAAGGTCCAATGGCTAGTTTTCCAGTAAACAGAAAATAGCCGTTGGAAAGTTGTTGGAAGCAGTTTTTGGGTAATCATAAATACCCCTAAGCCTGAATTAAATTAAAAGAGACTTTTACATTGATTACAAGTAATTCTTGAGCTATTTGGGAGAAATAGTGGGTACAAGTGTTGTAATAGTGTAGGTAGTTTGTGAAAAGAGTTTAGAAGTATAAGAGTTCTTCAAGTGTAAGAGTGGAGTTATAACAATTGTAACAAATGGAGGTTATGAGTGTAAAACTCTTGGCTCAACTAAAGGAAATTATTGTGAGCAAGAGTGATCTTCATTTGTGTACAAGAGGTTATTGTCTTACCTACTTTGAAGAAACTTTTAGTGGCTAAACTTCAAGTACAGAACTTGGTAGTTGCCGTCTCTTTGTAAGAAGTTCTTTGTGGTTGTAAGTTCCAAACTTGAGAAGTTTGGGAGTTTGGTTTGATACTCTTAATCTGAATCTTCTTATTTGTTCTTTAAGCTTAAATTGTTGAATATCTATTGTATTCATTTGTGCTTAAATCTTTATTTGGTGCATAAAGTTTGCATTTCTTATTAAGCACATAAAAAGGTTTTTTTGAAATAACCTAATTCACCCCCTCTTAGGTTGCTTTCTGGGCCAACATGTTCAAATTGGGTATCATGTGGAACATTATAAGTAGTGAACAAGCTAACCTTTGATGGGATAATTGGACAGGACAAGGTCCCCTTTGAGACCTTTTCATTGGACCTCTCTCTGTGGAGGAGAGCTGCCTCAAAGTTAAATATTTCTTTGGGGACTTTGGAACCTGGAATTGGGTAGCTATCCATTCCAGTTTCCTAACCCCCTAAAGCAAATCATTCAAAGCATACCTAGGCAGCATGTGGAACACCTACAAGATTCTCTCAGGTACCAAATAGGGAAAGCTTCATCTGATGGAAAATTTTCTTATAAATCAGCCCTTCATCTCTTGATCTCTAATAGGGGACAATAGCTTGAAACTAGTAAGAACTGGACCTGGGTTTGGAATATTCATACAAGAACCAGAATTAAGCACTTCTTCTGGTTAGTTGCTCAAGAAAAAATTCCTACCAAATCAGTCCTCTTTCACAGGAAACTTGTAGCTGATGACACCTGCCCCTTGTGTGGCATAAACCCGGAGAATCTGGACCATGTGTTCTAGAAATGTGAGCATGCCTCAAATTTATGGTCTGAGTTGCTCTTGGCTTCAGCTCCCAAACTGGATCTATTCTCTCCCTTTCCTGTATGGTATAAAACTGGTTGCTTAAGCACAGCCACATCCCCCTATTCTAGTATTCCTTAGGGTACCTCTTTACTTTCGCCTGTTGGACTCTATGGTTCCATAGGAATAAACTTGTGTTTGAACCATATAAGAGTCACCAAAATCCCCTGAACAAAACTCTAGCTCTTGCTGCTGATTACTCCTTCCTGGGACCTAATTGCTGAAGTACTCCAAATTTGAAGTCTTCATTCGCTGGATTCCTCCCAAACCAAATTTCTGGAAATTAAACACAGATGGCACGTCAAAGGGCAACCATGTCTGCTGGGGCTGGGGGCTCATAAGAGACCATCTTGGCAAATGTATTGTGGGTTTTATGAGGAATCTCGGCACCTCGTCTAACCTTCTTGCTAAACTGTGGGAGCTGAGGGATGGCCTTTGCTTAGCTGCTGAAAGAAACTTCTATTTGGAAATCGAAGTAGATGCCGAAGCTATTGTTCAGCTCATCTTTTCTATTGACATCTCTTCTCATGCTTATGCAAACATCATTTGTGATTGCAGGTCCATCCTCAGTACCCTGAAACAGTTCCAGTTTAAGCATGTCTACCGTGAAGCAAATAGAGTTGCAGACTTCCTTGCCAGAAAAGCAGTGCAAGAACAAGAATGTTGTCATTTAAGATGTATTCCATCATGCCTCATGGACTTTGTACTACCCTTAGTGAGGACATGATGGAATGTCTATTCCACGGCTTGAACCTAGATAATTTTTATTTTCTTTTAATGATATTCTCTTTCTTACCAAAAAAAAAAAAAAAAAAGGAATTTCATGTTTCAATAAACTAATTTGTGGTTTTTCCTGATAAATGAGGAAGGCGTTTGTAGCTGTGAAGTGATAGTTGATATTTTCGTATATCTGTTGTTGATGCACTTTGCCTTGCTGATAGCTATTGAATTTGATGCTTCTATTTCTGATGGTTTTTTTTCCCGTAAATATCAAATTGCAGAAAGAAGTTCTCCCAAGTGTTGAACCGCAAGAATGTGCACCTTCCATTTCCTATTGTAACTTTAATCTGATCTTTGACTGCATTCCTTAAATTGACTAGTTTCCTCCAAAACCATGAACAGTCTATTGGGATTTTTAAGGACCACAGAGACATGTTCTTTAATTTTACCTCATAAACCCATGCAATCCCAGAATGACTCCTTTGTAACAGCAATAGCCCACAGCTGCTTTAATAGAAGAACTTTGTTCCATGCTTCTAATCTGGAAGACCCAATCCTCTCTCTTTTTTGGGCTTACACACTTCAGTCCAACTAACCTTTACTCCTGGTTGGGAGCAGGTCTTGATTTTCAGAATAAGTGTAATAATGGTGCTATTTAAAGGCACCGCTTCAAATCATGTCCCCAAATCAGCCATGTCCCCGTGCCCTGTTGTATCATTCGACTGCCACGTTGCTTTTCCATAAAGAAGTGACGTGATTTCTCAAATGTCTTTTATTTATTTATTTGTTTTATTTCTAGCATCTTCTTCCTTGCTATAGCAACCCTCCTGCCTTTGTAATTCACCAATATGTATGAGTTGGTTGGAAGGAGAAATAGGTTGACTGGTGTTAGCTTGATGTTTGGGTCAGGTTTTTTTACTTGAAGGCGAGATGGAAATTGGCAATTAAACTTTGAGATCAGTGTGAAAAGTGTTGTATGTCATCTTGTTAGCTTTTGGTTGTTGGATGTTGTGGAACAATCGAAACAAAAAAAATTTTGAACCAGGGAAAGCTCATACAAATATCATTGCCTTATGCCTCTCTCAAGAGGCTGAGTTTCTTGCCATGGAGTCCTTGACTGCTGCCAAACCCCCTAGAATTCCTGCCCTTATAGGCTGTAAACCTCCTTCCATAAACTGGTTTAAATTCAGATGGTTTTATGTGTGGAACCCCAGGTAAAGCTGGGGCTGATGGACTTGTTAGAAATCATGAGGGCCTTTGGATCAAAGGGTACTGTAGAAATTTAGGCATGCATCTAAAATCATGGCCGAACTGTGGGGTCTTAGAGATGTTTATTGTTAACTATCTCCCTGCATATTACATGCCCTGAGGTGGAGGTTCACTGCCAAGATATCCTAAAATTGATTAACATGCCATCTAATCTGCTACATGCTTATGCTCTCATTATCATGGATAGTAGGAAAGCTGGTTGCCTTTTCTTGAATACAACAGGATCAACCACACATACATCGAAGGGAATCAATGTGCGGATTGACAAGCAAAATGAGGCGCTTAATCTTTTGTTGATTTTGCAATTTCTAGACAACTGTTCCCAAGAACTATATATTGTTCTATATGAGGATTGTAGAGGAGTATGCTTCCCTAGGAACATTATTTCTAGTATATAATTTGTTGTTATTCAAATTTACAAAAAAAAAAAAAAAAAAATCATCAAGACAACCCCTATCCATGCACTCCTATCTTACACATTAGCTTTGTAAAAGTGGTCAATGATGGGGGCTTTTTCTAGACTATTTGGAACAGCGGAACCCTTTTAATTCTACAAGTTTCCAAATAGGAAAGTTGGCTATTATTTCGTCGCTTGGTTTTCGTGATATTGAATAATCAACAGCATAGAGGATTATTATAGAGGAATATTGTATAGAATACAGAATAATATACAATACTTACATAAAAAATGAACATAGGAAAATATTGTTCGATAGGATATAAGCCCAAATAATTAAAACAACCCCTCTTTACCTTCTAGCTGCAAAGGTCCTAAACTAGTGGGATTAAATTAATGCTACATTTTTTTGAACACCCCCCCACCCCCAACCAAAAAAAAAAAAAAGGCGCAAAATCAGATGGTTTTCTTGTCCATGCTATGAACAAGCTGTTTCATTTGGAATCTCCAGAACATGAAATAAGTCAATCCCAAACCAATCAACACATACAACCAAATTTTCTCTTCTTTACTCTCTTTTTCTTTATTCGGTATCTACCAACATTTTCTTCAAGGAGCAGCTGAAATCATTTGGTATTGGGTAAAATACAAATAACCTATGTGATTAAATAAATAAGTATTTTGTCCCTCTTTGGATTATTAAATGTGCGTTTAATATTTTTTATTTCAATAGAGCACACCATATAATATAATAAATAAATATGACTAATAGCATTTTGTTTGAAAATCAAAAAATCAAATTTGAAAAATGTATTTTTCCAAAAAAAAAATTAAAAAAAACAAATTTATTTACAAATGTATGTGCTTTTGTATACTGTGCTTGCGTATAGGTTGAATTAAACAAAAATTTGAAACGCTTAAAAACTCACCATATATTATGAAAACAAATGTGATTTATATTGTTTAGAAAATCACAAACTCATAAACAAGAAAAAACTAAATGAATTTTTTGATAAACTTTTTGGTAACTTATTAAGTAATAATTAGTAACGCATTAATGTGCTTGTATATATTGATTTGAATAAAAATCTAGAACAAGTAGATGCATAGATATATGATAATAAAAAATATTTTTGGTATTTTATTTTAGAAATCATGAACTTGTAAATTGAAAAATAATTAAAATATATTTTTCTTGTTATTAAATGGTGAAGGACATGAAAAGTCATAAACTAATGTTTTTTGTTAATAATTATTTTACACCCTCAATTTTTTTTTCCTTTTTCTCCACCCATTTTAATCAATAAAAGCTTGTACTAGGGATAAAACTGAAAGAAAATATTTTGCCTCTCCATTTAAATCAAATTTTTAAAGGTTATGACTGACAATGTTACACAATGTTTGAATTAGGGGTGCTAAGTGATAATTGTTTTTAAAGTTCGAGGTACTAATTGATATATATATCGGTAAAGGTCATTTTAAGCTAACTTTTCTTTGAAAACTACTCTTGGAAATGGAGCATATCATCAAGATTACTCGTATCATGCACATTAGCCCTCCAAAAGTGGTAAATGATATGAGCTTTTTCAAAGACTATTTGCTGATAACTCTTGTTCGAAAACTACCCTTAGAAATGGAGCATATCATCAAGATTACTCGTATCATGCACATTAGCTCTGCTAAAGTGGCAAATGATATGAGCTTTTTCAGGACTATTTGCCGATTTGCAAAATAATAAAAAGAAAAAAGAACAGTAAAATCTTTAATTGTACAAGTTTTGTCACTTCGTTTTGATAAATATGAAACAATCAACAAGGCCAATTTCTTAGAATACGACGGACGCTTTTGAAATTGATTGCACAGATGTGGCTATTTGTTGGGGTATTCTAGAACTATAACTGTCGCACTTTTAAAGTGCGTATTCAACTTAGATCCTAATTTTTTTTTCAAAAAAAAAAAATTAGGATTTCGCACTTTCAAAGTGTGAAATCACCCTAATGTGTGAAATCACCTTATTAAAAATAAAAATAAAAATAAAAATTGAGAACAATAACACTTTGCCTCCCTGCACTATATGGGTAATTATACTTTGTCCCCCTAAACTATAAAAATATACAGTTTACCCCGAATGACACTATTCATTTATTACTAATATTAAACTTATTAAGATAATCTAGTTAAATGATTAAAATTACTAATGACACTATTTTGATTTTTATGTATTTAAATTTTGATAGTGATTGATAATTATTTAAAAATAAGTAAAATTAAACTATATAATATTTCAATGTAATCTGTATCGATGTATTTATTGGTCAAAGTTTTTAAAATTTTTAGATTGTATTTTATATTATACAAATTTTCAAAATTTTGGTTTTCTTGTCCATGTTTTGAACAAGCCGTTTCATTTGGGCATCAAAACATGCCGTTTCATTTGGGCTTAATTACAGTTTGCCCCCTGAAATTAAGGGCAGTTGCAAATTGCCCCTATGTTTTATCTATAATTACCCCCAACGTTAAATGAAGTTAAAATTTTCATCTAAAGATAGAAGTGAAATGTCATAATTGCTCTCAATATTTTTAGTTACAATTTGTGAAGTTCTTTACTAAAATTCTTCTCTTAAATTTGAAAATGATACTAATAAATTAAATTTATTATTCTAAATTTATTTAAAATATATATTGATTATATCTCAGACCAGTATATTTACTCAAATGATGTGATTTTTTAAATATAAAGTGATAAATTAATTATTGATAATAGAGAAAATAAAATAAAAATTAATAAAACTAAAGTAATGTGATTGAATTAATAAAATACTTTAATCTGGATATAAAAATAAAATTGATGGAACAAGTACGTCATCACGTTTGATGACATGCTAAAAAATGGATGCAAAGAAAAAATATTAAAATAGTAAACTAATTCATACAATTAATATTGAAGGATAAAAAATTTTCAACAATGTTGAATGAAAAAATATTATTACTTTTGAATGACAAATTACTTATAAAATAAAATCAGATATCAAAATACAATTCACTCTAATTTTATGTTGATTAAGAAAATTAAAATATTGATGACAATTATGACATTTCACTACTACCTTCAAATGAAAATTTTAACTTTATTTAATTTTATAAATAATTTATAGATAAAATAAATATAAAAATAATTTATAACTGTCTCATAATTACAGGTACCAACTGTAATTAAGCCTTTCATTTGGAATCTCCGGAACGTGAAATAAGCCATTCCATTCCAATCAACGCGTACGACCAAATTTTCTCCTCTTTACTTTCTTTCCCCAATTATCGTCACTCTTCATAGGGTACAGCTTCTCTTAACCCACAACCACCAAAACTCCGTCACTTACTAACGGCAAGTCCATCATCAGCCGTTAAGTCCTTGTTCAAAATTATCCTCCGTGCACTTCCGTCAAGTTTATACAATTTACCCGTATTTGATTGAAACACTAATCAATAGAAAATATTTAGATATATTCAATTTTTTATCTCAATTATAGATATTATAGTTCTAATTAAATTTTAAATAATCTTACTTAGATCGGTTGATATTATAAATTCTCTAAAATTTAATTTACAGAGTGTAAGGTCAAAAATCGGGTCTATCTAAATATTTGTTCTAATAAATAACCCTTCGAGTTGTAAACGACGCCGTTTAAACCGCAATAGAAATTGTGATGCCGTCCGGTTTGGTCCACCGGATAAGATTTGAAGACTTTTGACCGAGATAGAACTGAAGCTTCGCCGTAGACATTGACTTTTCAGATGACGTCAGCCCCTGAGTTCGTGACGTAAGCATTTACTGAAAAATCGACAGCGACATCGTTGGCGACGTCGGATGATGATATTCGTCGGACTGTCTCGGGCCGGAGGAGAGGTCGTAGGCGGAGAGGGAAGAAGGGCGGTGGACGGCGGCGAGTATCCGGCGGCGGTACACATCGAGAGTGATACCGAGGATGGACGAGTTATGGGGGAGGGAGGAATCCGAGATTAGAGTTTCGGCGTCGCCGGCGTCAGAGACCGAGAGGAGAGTCGGGTGACGGAGGGATCCGACGATGAAGTGTTGGTTTTTTGGGTCCCAGTCGAATGATTCGGGGAAGAGATTATGCGATCCGAAATTGATGACGTGAGGCTTACGAACAGAGATAGAACCCACAAGAAAGATAGAGGTGAAGATGAAGATTCCGATGACGGCGGAAGGCATGATGATGTCGGCTGATTGCAGTTGAGAATTCAATTTTTTCAGAAGGCGTGTTTTAAATTCTTTACTTGTCACGCCTTCAAAAGCCGGGCAGCCCTATGGTCCCAAAGGCATGAAGGGTACGAAAGGGCAAATTACAAAATGAACGGTCCATTGGCCATTGCATGAATGTGCTTGTTATTTCTTGAACTATTAATGTTAATGAGCAAGTTTTTATTCGAAAATTAATTGATAATTAGTGAAGTGACGATTGATTAATAAATTTTATTAATTAGTTTAAAAATTTTAAATTAAAAAATTTAAAATATTTTATACTTTAAATACAATGAATAAGTATATAAAAATTAAACATCAACTTATCCCAACTGACTCAATAGATTACATTTTTCCTGCTTCCATTGTCCCACCAATATTTGCTCATCATCGAATGAACTTTTGAAATCAATGAGTCTGAAAACATGAAACAAGACGTGGAATAAGTTGGGATTGCTTGCACCACAGATTGAAGTTACACCTTCTTCCCGGCTTAGGAAACAACAATTGTCCATTCCAACCTTGAAGTTTTTGCCATATCCTATCCTTGATTGATGCAAAGACTTCTTTTTTGAGCGTTCCATGATGGTAGGCAAACCCAAGAATTTGTCATGCTTTGGTACTTCTTTTATATTTAGAAACTGCGATAAAGAATTGATGCTCCTAGTGTCTGGATCAGTATTCTTACCAAAATCATTTACCGACTTACTAAAAACATTTGATGTTAATTTTGTTTTGCCGGGGTTTTCCCCGGATCCCTAAGAATGAATTTTAAATTATATACTAATTGATTATGTATATAGGTTCGGCCTTGGGCAAAAATTACTTGACTAAGAAAAGTTTACTTAATCACTTTGAACCAAACTTGTATTGATTTTAAGAAACCGTATGTAGATCTGAATTGGTCTGGGAAATAGTTGAGTAACCACACTTTAAAAATTAGATGTATTGTACGTAGATCCTAAAGAATATAAATAATAATTAAAACTGTAAGAAAACGTATTTTAAACTTTAAAATAGATACTTTATAGACCAATTCACCTATATTATATATAAAGCGAAAGACTCACTTTTGGTGTCTGTCACTTATAAATTTTCTATTTTATCCTTTTTTTTAATATTAAAAATATTATTTTACATCACAAATAATAAGTAAAATTATACCATATATAACTTCCTCCTCCTTTTACTTTATTTCTCTTTTTTTTTTTTTTTTAAATTATACACATATTATGTGCCAGGGGCGGCACATAAGGGGTGGGGAGGGGTGGCCGCCCCCTAAAATTTTTAAAATTGTGTTTTTTTTCTTTTAAAAATTTTAAATTATTATTATACTATTATAAAAATTCGACTTTGCTCTTCTAAAAATTTTAGAAAATATAAAAAAATATTCCTTATGTATATATTTATACAATTTTATTCCCCAAGAGTTTCAAAAATATTTTATTTTTCTTGATATTTTTTAAAAATTTCAATAACTCCCTTTAAAAAAATTAGATTTTATACTGTGAAAATTTTAAAATTATCTCTCCAAAAATATATATTTATAATTTTTGCCTTCCAAAATTCAACTTCTGGATCCACCCTATTATGTGCCTTCGTAACAATAATTGACTAATTATGATGTTACGTTAAATGCTGTACACTATTTGTATTTTCTTTTAAATCAAAACGATAACATTTACTAATGTATTCCACACAATCCTTCAAAAAAGGAAAAGAATGTATTCTACACTAACCTAAATTAAAGGGATGTTCAACTAGGCGCCGCCTCCATTATCACGAAATATTATTGGTGACCAATTTACTTCTCAAGTGTAAGCAACTTCAATCTTAAGGACATAATTTAAGAAATGTCCTAAAGTTCGGTCTCAAATATAGATAGTTGTGATCCATTAAAAAAGTTATTATAATTTTATTTAGTCGTTATTTAAGATATTATTAAAATAAGTATATATTAATAAATTTTTTATTATATGATATGTGTGAGATAAAAACGTAATTAAACATGTATTTGATTATTTACAAAATATTATTTTGCAAACTATATAGCTCCAAAGAGAGCCTTACCTGTTTTGGATATTTATATTTATGAGTAAATCTTTTTTATATTGTTGGTATCGAAATTTTTTTAACACCGTCAGAATG
The DNA here is from genome assembly GCA_025175665.1 of Cinchona pubescens. NCBI lineage: Eukaryota > Viridiplantae > Streptophyta > Magnoliopsida > Gentianales > Rubiaceae > Cinchona > Cinchona pubescens. Next base: position 4,663,085 of record JANKKI010000064.1, read on the forward strand.
TATATACGTGCTACATAATCATTGCTCTTAAATTTCAATTCTTTTTTGCATATTTAGCATGCATCTATATTATATGGTATAAAAAAAAAATTTATACCGTCAATATATTAAAGATTAAAGAAGTGTTTGGTTTATGAGTATGAAGGGAAAGAATGGAAATCAAGATTAATTATACCCATAAATATTATTTGGTTAATCATTATGGGGATCATTCTATGGAAATGAACGTGTTAAAAAATGTCCACTTTCATTCACCACTTGTTATTTGATTTCAAATTAATTAACTTATCAATATAATAAAATCTATTCTTTATTTGAACCAAATAAATAAGGGGAATAATATAAACCCATACCGATAGTAAAACTTATGATTCTCATTCCAATTTCAGTTCTCGAATGTATACCAAACACCTCCCAATCTATTTCTTTAATAGGTAATGCATGCTAATCTATGAAATTTTCAAATCATGTTATATGATTTCGTTAATTGAAATGTAAAGCAATCTAATTTGTTTTTGGTACACCAGGTAGCTCCATTTGAACCTCTTGCTTCATAATATATTTTCCAAACATCAATCTCATATAGATAATATTAAAAAAGTTACTATATTACATGTAATTCTTATAAATAATATTTCAAATAATATTACTCAGTTATATTTAATTGAAATGTATAATTAACAATTAATACATGTCTTGCAGGCGTGCATAAGTTATCCTAGAGTGGGGGTTTCCTGTAACACTTTTTAGTGTAACACTTATGTCTATTTATATAAATGATACATGTTACCTTAAAGACACATATCACTCGTTTAAAGGGGTGTTTGATAACCCTACTAAGTGTTTAAACTTAATTCATTGAGTGATTTTTTTATTAAGTGTATTTAATAACGAAATTCTCCTACCTTTGAATATATTAAATATCACTTTAATTTATATAAATTTTAAACAGTGAAATATTTTCAATTTTTCTTCCTTGTAACTATTTTGAGTGTAAGTTATTTTCACTTAAACCTCAAATACTTACTTTTATAATTTCGTCTTAAAGCATAATTCTCTCACACATAAACACACACTTGCACACACTATTTCATTCTCTCACATACACAAACACACATTTGCACAGATACTATATTCCTTATTTCTTACACATAAATACACAATTGCACACACTGTATTCCTTCTCTCTCACACATAAACACATACTTAAATACATTATATTCCTTCTCTCTCACATATAAACACACATTTGCACTTCCATCTCTCTCACACATAAACATAAAATTACGCATACTATATTCCTTGTTTCTCACGCATAGACGTACACTTGTATACAAAATATTCCTTCTCTTTCACATACTTGAAAACACTATATTCATTCTCTCTCAGCATATAAACACACATACACACACTATATTCATTATCTCTCACACTTGCACACTACCTTCTCTCACACATAACACATAGTTACACATAATATATTCCTTCTCTCTGGTACAAAATCACTCATTTGCACACATTATATTCCTTTTTTTTCAACACATAAACACACATTTGCACACACTATATTTCTTTTTCCATACAAAAACACACACTTATACACACACATTTATACACACTATATTCATTATCTCTCTCACATATAAACACACACTTGTATATAATATCTTCACACACATACTCTATATTAATAAATTATTTATTTATATTAAAAATATAATAATTAAAATAATCTACTATAAAAAATATAATATTATTATCGAACTATATAATATACACCGGATAAAATATTTTAATTCAGTATTCAAGTTCAACTGATTATCAAATAGAAACAAATTTATGAATTCAGCAAATTAAAATTTCAACACTTAATTTTCAGTATTCAAATTTTAATTGAGATTATTAAACGCATCCTAAATAATATCATACAAGTGTTATACTAAAAAAATATCACAAGAAACCAAAACCGTCACCCTACCTGTCTATGTTTTTCACCAAAAGAAACAAAAAAATCACAAGTAAACTACCACCATCAACTGCCAGAGTTTTCCATGTAAAATAGTAGGCCCAACAATAAACAATTCTCAATTCCGAACAATACCTCACAGCCCTTATCAGAAAAAAACGTGGGCCTAACGCAAACTCTTCCGGAACATTCCAGATCACTTTTCAAGCCTTCCAGAAACCAATGGAAGCTCAATAGAGAGATCGGCCAACGTTGTTCCATTAGATTGTTTTCATACTTTTCCACGTACTTTATTTTAGTTTCCAGAAGGACCACCCTCATAAAACAAACAAACCGACTTTTCTCCTCAATTATATAGCCTGGGCTTCCATTCCTTTTCATTGAGCTTAGAGCACGTTTAATAATCTCTCAAATGCAATGAAACTAAAGCTTAAAAATTAAAGGAAACAAGTTGCAGAAACCAGTAAAATACCATCTGGGGTGGTGGTGAATTGGTGTTTTTCTTTTGTAATGGAGGAGGGGAAACATTTTAGAGGGTCACCCTCTTATTATAGCATTCTTGGTGTTCCAGCAAGTGCTTCTGCTGAAGATGTAAGACGTGCATATAAAAAGCTTGTTATGGTGAGTTCATAATCTGTCTCACTTTCTTGATTTAATTTCTTTTGTGGTTGTGTGAAGTTGCACATAACGAGTAGCGAATATATGTATATATTTATATATGTGATGAGTAAAGTTTTCAATCGGACAGGGAGACCAATGTCTGAAGGTTTTTTTTTTTTTATTAGTGTGTTGCCTGTATTTGTACAATAAGTGGCACCTGTATTTATAGAGGTGTACCAGTGTCTAAACGACAAATCAGGTCGAACGACTCGATAAGGTTTTCAGGCCTTCGATCAGCCGAATGGCTCTAGTCGGTTGGTCTTTAGGTGATCGGGAGTACACCGATCAGCCGATCTAGTCGGTTGAGGAAATTGGAACATTTTTTTGCTGTCAGAACAGGGTAATTGATGTGTCTTAGTTTCTTGGATATAGATTGGTTGATACTAATTGATCATTGTTTGTGGGATGTATTCTTTGGTTGCAGCAATGGCATCCTGATAAATGGAGCCGGAAACCTTCATTATTGGGCGAAGCAAAGGCAAGATTCCAACAGATTCAGGAGGCATATTCAGGTAATTACTGCATCATTCCCCTGAAGAATTCTAGTTTTCTGATACTAGGAGCTTTGTTTAGTACACTGTTTATATTTTTTTAGTTTCTTTTATGTGTTGGTATTCTGATAATCAGATTTGTTTGTTGATAAAACAGTTTTATCGGATCAAAGAAAGAGGATAATGTATGATTCTGGACTTTATAATCCTGCTGAAGAAGAAGAGGATGAGGTAAGTGTTCTGCTGTGCTCCTGTTTCAAAAGTTTTTCTTGAATTTGCAATTGTTTGATTTAGCTAAGTGTCCTGCTAGCATGACATTTTTTTTTTTTCAGGAATTTTCTGATTTCTTACAAGAAATGGTGTCTCTTGTGGAGAATGTCAGGAAAGAGGTACTAAAATGATCTTCTTATCTTCCAATTTCTGAAACATATATATGTTTTTTTGCCTGCTGCTGTCATTTCATTGGAGTTGTTAGTTGTTGAGACCACTTAAGTTGATTCTCTTTAGATAGATGTATTTGCAAGTACAGGTCATGCCTATATATATACAATAAAATGGAGCAAAAAAGGAACATTTACAAGCCAAACTATGTTTACAGCCACCTGTCATAGGCACCAAATTGTGAAAGTCTGTTTCCTGCATGTGGTGTTGAGAGATTGAAAAAGTGCTTCTGTTAGTTTGCGATGGATCATCTCTGGATCCCTAGGCAATGTGATAGGTTTTGAAGTTGTAAATGAAAACTTAATCAGCCTCAGTTTCTACTACGTTGTAATCCAGGGAGCTCTAACTCTGATCAATGAATTGCACCTTGGTCTAAAGCTAGAAAAACATTTGGAGGATTTAATGATTTTGTAGCTAGTTGTAACCAGGGAAAACAATAGAACAATGTCTACATTTAGTGAGCACACGTAATTGGAAGCAACTGAAGAAATCTAGATGAAGATAAATTGAAGTTACAAAGCCATTCAACCAAGAAAATATCATGATAATCATGAACTTGATGCTGTCTTTGCCTATCATAAAATTCAACTGTTCTTTCTATCGTCCATTCATATTGTGGATAAATTTTATTAATCCATTTTGTTTGCTATCTAGAATTGAAAATACTTTGCAAAGTTTTTGCAAACAAGCGAGCACTGTTTAGGCTAATTTGTTACTATATTCTCTGAATGGTAATGAATTAGCTGGCCATTTCAGTTGATTTGACTAAAAATTTAAGTTATTGGGCACATGTATTGGGCTAGAGTGCAAACTGTAGGGGTTTTGGGACAAATTTGATTGCGAAAGCCAGAAGGACATATCCTGAGATTTGCATCAGTATTAATTAGGGGCAGCAAGATAAAGCTATCAAACTCAATAGCATTTATAAAAATGGGTTGGACGAGGGTAAGAACCAAGTGCAGCAAGCAAGGCACGATAGGAAATGCAGAAGCTAGCAGAAAGCTTGAACCAACTTACTTTTTCGGAGCTGACTGACTACTTACGAATAGGGAAAGAATATAATGGTCAGTTGATATGATGAAATCTGGGTAAGGAGGGAGATGGTTAATTTGGTTTTTATGTTGCTGAAAGGACGATAGCTAAATACGTGGACTTGGTCATTTTTCAGAAGAACAAAGAAACAAGGTTAAAATAGAATTTGGCAACATATTCAGTTTCCACTTGCTTACGAAACAGACATTAGGTGGAAATAACTTAAAATTTCATTTGATGACGTCTTGAAGAACATGTTATTGATGATGAAACAGTCCGAGATCTTTGTTTCTAACTTGTTACATCTTGTTAACACAGAATAAGGTTTACAGCTTGGAGGAGTTACATACTATGTTTTGGGATATGGCTCAAAGTTTTGAAACTCCTGAATGGTCCATTAATCCTTTCCAACGCATGCACGACTCTCGTTATTGGTTTCACGAACCTTCCACTTTGAACAATTTACGAACTTCAATGAGCAAACCGTGGTCAGACGGACAGAAGTCTTTCGAAAATTTAGCAAGAATCCCCTGGTCTAGTGGAATGGGATCCAAATTCGCTCCTTCCACGCTTGGAGATGCATGGGGAAAACCTTTTATGCATTTTAGAGGTGGTGAGAGACACTCGAGATCAAAGAACTAATGTTGACGGAAGCTGCAGATCTGTTTAAATGACCCTATTCAGTGTGCAATGTGCACAGAAACTCAAGATGTAAATACTAGTTTTCGATGAAGCAGAGAAGACAGGCATCTGCAAAATGAAAGGCTTCAAAAAACATATAAGAAGTGAGTATCAAATGCGGTAGTGTGTTAAATGCTTCAGTTCCTAGCTTGAGTTGTAGGTTTCTTGTTTACTTCTGTGTGTTTAATTATTGGGCATTCCATTTAAAAGCAAAGCATTTTATTGTCTCTCACTTTGTAGACTGGTACGTCTCGGTCCTTTTATTGTATAAATTAAAGTTGTTTTAAGTAATTTGTTAAACCTTTTAATTACTACAGTGTAGTTGTCCTGTCCCAGTCCAATATGTTAGCGAAAAATGTTATAAGGCTGAAAGGTTATACTCATGGAAATTATATTGACAGAGGCATTTTCTAGTCTTTTAGGGTTATGTTTGGACGATAAATTTGGAAAAAGATTTAAAATTTATTTAAATTAAAAATTGTGATGTGAATGATTTTAAATAATTTTTTAATTTAAAAGAATTTAAAATTTATTTATTTTAATCTTACAAATTTATTCAATAAATAAGTGAATTTTAGATTTTTTTTGTTTTAAAATTTATCGATTCAAATATAATGTTATGGAAGTGACCTTCAAAATAATTAAATTGTCTATTTGGTCAATCAATTATGTCTCGGTTGTTATGTTGGTCACTAAACTTGTTTGGTGGTCAAAAAAATTACTAAACTTCTAAAAATGTGTCTTTGCGGTCATTTTGTCTATTTCTTCGTTAACTGTTTTGTTAATGACCGCATGTGCGATTCAAGTGCGTATAATCTGAGGCATTTTTGTCTAACTATAAAAAATTTGCGGTCAAAATTAGATGATAAAAAATAAGTATAAATAATAATTGAGATTTTACTAGAAGATACAAAAAACTTTCGGTAAAAAATTGAATAATTTTAATTTATTAAATTTACAATTTCAACCCTTTCCATCCCATACCCGTGACTCCCAACCCATCCTCCATCCCCAACACTCCTTCCCCCACCTACTCAAATCCAACCCCCTAACCCCTTCCCCTACCCATCTTGCCAGTCACGGGTGTCTCTTATACACATCTTATATGTCTCCCTACACGTATTGCACCAAACTTTTTAAATGAGGGTTACCCTGCTACCTCCCATACCCTTCCCTAGACCTAAACTGCCACTCATTTGTCAAAATATGACACTATTTGAAATTTCTTCAATGGCTCCTTTTGGTGATAACCCCAAAAAGTAATTGCATCAAACCATAAACTCAGAAATGAACAACATCAACATCAAGTTACAACAACTTTTTTTCTGTTATTAAGTTTTAGCCCATCAAGATACTTCCGTGAGTTTCTTCAAGAATCATAGATTTTTCTTGGTTATTCATCTAGAAGTCTACGCATAAATCGATTGTGGAGAATATAACAAATCCAGAAGCCTAAGCATAAATCGGTTGTGGAAGGGTGGGGGTGACAAAATGGGGATGGGAGAGGGGTGGTGGGTGGCGAGATGGGGGTACCTTTGCTACAATTTACCGGGATAGGTGGGAAAAAGGGCAGGGGTTGGATCTGAATAGGAGAGGGTGGTCGGGGGTGGAGGATGGGTTGGGAGTGGCAGAGATAGGGTATAGTTGTTAAGGGAGGATTAGCCAGAGAAGAAGGGTGGTGATGGGGAAGGAAGGTGTTGATGGTAAATTGTAGCAAAGGTGATTGGACAATTTTACCTCCACTGAAACTCATGTGACATGCACATGTATTGACTAACGGAGAATTAACGGTTCAAATTGATGGAGTGACCATGGAAACATATTTTTAAAAGTTTAATGACCCTATCGGTCACCAAACAAGTTTAGTGATAAAACTAATAATCGGGGCATAGTTGAATGACCAAATAACCACTTTGCTCAAATAATTAACATTGTCTTTGGATAGATGGATATGATTGTCTTTGGATAGATGGATATGGAGAATATTTTGAATCAGCTTATTTGTTTAAGGGATTTGTAAAATCAAAATAAATAAATTTTAAATCCGTCCAAATTAAAAAGTTGTTTGAGTCATTTTTATTTCACATTTTTTAATTTAGATGGATTTGAAATTAATCTATTTTAATTTCTAAAAAAAAAGTAAATTTAAATTTTTTCTTTAAATCCATTGATTTGAATATAACCTAAACGATTTTCGAATGGATGTCAAATCTTCTGTCCGAAAATGTACGTACACTCCCATTTGACCGTTAATTCAGTGGCAAAATTAGGAAGCATGACTTATCACTTCAATCTTACTGCAAGTGATGATGGGAATGATACATTTATAGCTGAACAAAATCAAGTAACCGATGTTAAAATTTGAAGAGCCAAATCATTTGTCAACAAACAAAAAATATTAAGGAGTTGTTTCAATCACATAATTCAACAATCAGAATCAAAATAGAATCATATATACTCAACTCTATGTAAGAGTTCACAATATCCTAGTGTTTGGTTTTGCATTGTAACGGATTTTATGTTACATTAATATGTACACAAACACAATCGACAAAGTATGAGGTGACAACAAGGGAAATACTCAAGTAAAATTGGTATATGGCTCTATTTGTAAATTTTGTGATATGGATTACATTTTATAAAATAAATGATATTAGTTGATACAGGCAGAATTTCATAATATGACTTTTAATCATGACTACAAAATCTACAAGTGAGATTCAAGATCAAATCTATCTAAATATTTTCTTGACAAGAATATGTTATATATATTACACTTGCATTTTCTTAATTCTTGTGCCGGTTCATCAAACAATAGTCCTTTAGACCATATATATGTGTATTATTAGGTTGGATACTCACTTTTAATCATGAGAAAAACACAAGATATGTCATTGGGAGGCGTCTATCTATATTTACATCTATTTTTATCTATACTATATTAAATAAGGAAATATGATTTAGTTAGTTAGATTTTCTTTCCAAACTTACTTTTATTATAAAATTTAATTACTTAGTTATGTCCTCTAATTTGAATGCCTTTTACAATTATTTATCTTATTTATGTAAATATTCCTCAAAGAGTAAAAATAGAAAATAAAACCTACTTTCAAGGCTTCATATTAGGAAATAATTTTGACTGAAATAAATTTCTTTAAGTAGTAGAATATTAGTAATGATGTTTAGAAATTTAAAGAAGGGAAGGAAATAATTTTATTGGGATGGATTTTATAAATCAAGCAATAATAAAAAAAATAAAATTTACATATTCCATTATACTTTTGGATCCTTAACGAGAAATAAATTCTAAAGGTACACAGGAAATAAAACTAATTTTTTTAGAGTTACATTTAGAATTAAGTTTGATTGAAGAAAATTTGCTCATAGAGTAGAATTTTGGGATAGATTTAGAAATAAAAGATAAATATCAAATAAAGTTATTGAAGAAATTAATTGATATATACTATAACTAGAAAAATGCATGTGCTTCACACGTGTAACGCTTTTAATTTATTAAAATTCATTTTCTAAAAACTAAATGAATAATCAGTAAATGATAACCAAGTATGAAAATTTTGACTATTGAATTTTTTATCTAAGATTTATATATTTTAAATATACTTTTAATATCTTTGCTCTTTTTATTGTAATTATTTTTACCTATCTTTTTTTTTTTAAAAATTTCCATAGTATTGAATTTTTACTAATTAAACAATTAAAGGTTAAGATATTTTCCATAGTATTGAATTTTTAAATATATTTGCATTATTCTTTGTCATTATAAACTTTTAAAAGATAATATCATTATCAAGTATCAAATATTATTTTATAGATAAAGTATTTTAAAATTTTATTAGTAACAAAAATATTAACAGGTAATCAAATGATATATGGAAAATAATTACAAAAATGATTAATAAAAATTTTGAAAAGTAAGAACGAAAATGAATCTAAAAAGAACATATAAATCAAACAAAAATTATGTCTTATGTATAGGATAACTAAACAAATCAACTAATATATTCTCCATATTATAATAGGTATCATATAATATACTGAATTATTATAAAAAATTGAAATAATAAATTGTTCTTTTGTCTTACTCTAAAATACAACGAAAATTAAATAAAACAATCCTTTATCTTACTCTATAATACATGAAATACTAATGAAATTGTAGTTCTGAAGATAACTAAAATTACACGTTATCTACTTTAAATGAGATTATATATATATATATATATATATATATATATTTGTATCATGATTAATTTTTTACTAACATATTATGTAAAATATATATACATATAGAGAATATATCGTTAATTATTTTTCATGTCTCTTAAAGTTATGATAACATTCACTTCAATACTTAATTGGCTCTCTAAACTCTTAATTCATCTTTAATGGCATAAAACGTAGTTAATTCCAATAAAAAATAGTTTTTATTTTCATTTTGGTTCCTAAGTCACTATCACTTAATCAATTATAGGATAAGTACTTTTTCCATAATATTGAACTTTTTTTAGATATATCTATATATTCTTTATCATTAGTAAAGGATAAAATTACTGTAAAGTATCAAACATCATTTAATAGATGAAGCGTGTCAAAATTCTGTTATTAATGAAAATATTTGCAGGAGATAAAATAATATATAGTAATAATTACAAAAATGATTAATTAAAATTTCAAAATAAGAAAAAATAAACCTCAATATAAGGAATAAAGATATCAAGCAAAAATTATGTTTCCTGTATCAAAAACCAACAAATTAAACTAATATGTTCTATATAACATGGATGGGTATCACACAGTAATAAAAATTTATTCTTTTACCTTACTTTGAAATGTACAAAAAATTAATGGAAAAAATCCTCTGTATTACACTAAATGCACGTAACTCGAATGAAAAATATTTATTTCTAAAGACATTCAAAATAACACGTAATTTCTATAATTTCTATTATAATTAGTTTTTTAACATATTGTGTAAATTAATTATGTATCCAGATCGAGAATATATTGGTATTTTTCATGTTTCTTAACTTTATGATAATATTGATAGTCTAAACTTTTCCATTCATCCTGAATGGTATTGAATGTAGTTAACTCTAAAATTGTATTTTGATATAGTATTTTAGTATAATTAAATTTGCATTTGTTAAATATATAAACAAAATAAAGGCTAATAAAAGTGTATAGATTTATTTTTATCTAAAATTTTTTTTTTACTTTTTTGATTAATTTCTTATTATTTACCAAGCCATTTAATTTACATTTTTATTGTTTTGTTAACTAGTGAAGAATTGCATTGCAATTTCCAAAATCGACATGTAAAATTAATCAATATCTGCAATTATTTTAGAGTATTTAATAGTGTGACTATATTTGATTAATTTATGTTGTCTTTTACCATACTTGTTTGCTTATTTTTTTTTTTTTTTATATTGTCATTCCTACAATTTATATGCAGTATTCTTATAGGTCTTGTAATACTTATTCTAGACTATTTTGGGTATGAATCATATAATTGGTTTAATGTTTTTTACCATATCAATAACTAGTCCAAACCAATACTTCTTTGTTGTTTTATCATGTGCTATAACAACTTCCATTGTAGTTTCCGAATTTGATATTTAAACACACTATATACCTGCAACTATTTAGAGTATTGTCACAATTAATATTTATAGAATATTTTGGGTATATACATTGTATCATGGGTTGGAATTTATTTGCAACCTCATCAATAGTTCATGTAAACTAATATTCTATAAAATGGTGTTGTTAAAGATAAAGATTTAGTAATTGAAATACTATTAAAGAGATATAATTAACAAATACTTTTATCTCAATTAAATATTGTAAATTTTTTATTTTGTTCTCGAGCTTTACTTTCGTTGCTTGGTTAATTTTTTTTATATATCATAGGAAAAAACAAATCTAAATTAATCGTAAAACATATTTAAAAGGAATAAGAAAATAGTATTATATATTCTATTATTTTTTCAATTTATATAAATTTTAAAATTTTTATTTGTATGATTATTAATTTTATGATTTTAAATTTGAACATATTCAAAAATTTTATACTCATGGATATATATATTTTGTTAACCAAAATTTCAAGTTAAAGAAGTTACCGTAATCAAGAGTTATGAAACCATTAAAGTTGATTGTCGGTTAAGGAAACTTGTGCTTAAAAAATGATGTCGGCCAGATTTGTCATCTTCTTTCAATTAATCCCAGCCAAAAAGGCTAGCAAAAAATGACAAATTCAACTTCAATGCGTCTTTTCATCAAATTATACATGAATCAAATATTCTCTTTATAAAAAGTTTATTCATCAGACAAAATTAAACAAAAAATATTAGAATATATAGGGTTAAAATAGTCAACATGTTTAATTTACATAACAGAAGGATTGTATTGGTTAAAAGAAAATGTTAGGTACTGAACTATCAATGATACTAAAAAATGGGCAAAGTGTAATTAATAATCAATCCTATATATAAAGCATGCAGAGGGAATGATCTAATTAAGTTTCTCAAGCTGGGCATACTTGAATGAGCAATTAGAAAAAAAAGAAAATAATTGAAGTGAATTTGGAATATTTATAATAATTATAAAAGATTATTTTTATTATGAATAAAAAATCGAAACAATTTGAACATATATGATAGTTACAAAATATAATATAATTTTTTATTCTTTGCTAAAATATAAATAATCTTTCTACTCTTATAAGAATTATAGACATTCTCATTATGTATTTTTGTCAAAATTTTGTAATAAGTTAAGGAAGAAACAATTTATTTCATTAGCATTTTTGTGCATTTTAGAATAAGAATAAATGATGTTTTCATGAACATTCGATGCATTTTAAAACGAAACAAAAGATCAAAATTTTATTTCGGCTTTTTATAATGAATTTAATATACTATGTTATACCTATGTGTAATATGGAGAATTTATTATTATAATCTGTGTAATTTCTTATACATAAAACATAATTTTTGTTTGATTTATTTTGTCTTTACATTTTAATCCATAATATGGAGAATATATTAGTTTAATCTGTTTAATTTCTTATACATAAGACATAATTTTTGTTCAATTAATTTTGTCTTTACATTTTAATTAGATTCATTTTTTATTTTTGAAATTTTAATTATAATAAATATTTTTATTCAAATAAAAATCTTTCATTTTATTATGTTTTTATGCTGAAATTGGTTGTTGTATTCTAACTGAAAATAGGTAGAATAGATGATGAGTAATTTAATTATATTTTTCTATTGGGAATTAGAAATTATATGATTCATTTTTTTTTTTATCTTCAGAAATTTATTTTCAGAAATTAGATGGTGAGTAATTTAATTATGTTTTTCTATTGGGAATTGGAAATTATATTCATTAAGAACAGGTATTTTAGATATTACCCAAAAAAAAAGTAGAGAAACATTTAAATATGTTTTCCTATTGAGAATTGAAAATTATATTTCATTAAGGGTAGATCTTCTAGACATTACAAAAAAGAGGAGAAACACTTATATTTTTTCCTATTGGAATTGGGAATTAGTAATTATATTTTCATTAAGGGTGAGTATTTTAGGCATTAAAAAAAAAGGAAGAAACAAAATTTGGAGAAATAACTCGCATATATATAATAGTATAGATATAGATAAATGAAGGACTTTGATTTTGTTTTAGATTTTTTTTCCCAAGTTAACCTCACTATAAAATTTAATCACTTTGTTATGGCCAATTCCTTAGTCGAATGCCTTTTTTATAATTTTTTAGGTTACTTTTGTAAATACTCTTCAAAGAGTAAAAGAAGAAATAAAATCTATTTTTAAGATTTCATATTAGGAAATAAATTTGATTGAAAAATATTTCCTTATATAATAGAATATTAGGAATGTGTTTTAGAAATTAAAGAAGAATAAAACATATTTTTTTTGGGATGGGTTTTAGAAATCAAGCAATAACAAAAATATAAAATTTACTTGAAAAATAAATTTACATATTTCACCTATACTTTTGAACCCTTAAAGAGGAAAAAAAACCCTGAAAAAGTACATGTGAAATAAAAACAAACTTTTCGAAATTTATTTAGAATTAAATTTGATTGAAATAAGTTTTCTCATAGAGTAAAATTCTGGAATAGATTTAGAAATTGAATATAAATATTAAATAAATTTATAAACAAAACTTAATTGAATAAAATTTTATCATTAAATAGAATTATGAATATGATTATTATCAAAACTATATAAGTTGTAGATATATTAATAGACTAGACAATATTTATATGCAATTAAAAAACTAATAATTTATTAACAACTATTAAAAGAAAAGAAAAATTCGCCTCACAAATAAAGGAAAAGAAGGAAAACAAAGTTATTTTTAATTTCAAAGATTTAAATATTATTTTGGCCATTCAAACTATGCAAAAAACTCAATGTGGCCTTTTAAATTGAAAAGGTCTCGATTTAACCATTCAAATTGAAAAAAATATTCCAATATAGTCCTCCAAATTCAAAAAGTCTCAATTTGATCCTCAAAACTTAAATAAATTTCCCAATGTGGCCCTTAAAACTAAAAGATTATCAATTCGACCCCCTCTAAATTAAAAATCTATTCCAGTTTGCGCTTCAAACTATACTTCGCTACAAAAAATATCATTAACCATTTAAAACACACAATTTTCAAATATACTTTCAATTTTAATAATTAATTTACTGTTAAAATAAGATTTCCGTACAAAATAGAGAGCTTTATTCTACATGGAATCTATTTTTTAATGACGAAAAATAGAATTTATATAAGTATGCAAATAAACTTTTTTTGGATTAAAAATTAAATTAAATAATAGTAGGAATGATCTTTAAATAAAAAATGTAAGACTTATCACGTGTAAAACTTTTGGACTATTTTGATAGAATAATTTTGAATTTTTTTCTATTTTTGATACAAAAAAAGAAAAAAAAAAAAACCAAGGAGACATAAAATTACTTAAAAGCCTCAATCAAAACCATCTAAACTTGATTTAACAAAGACTTTATCCTTTATAGATATTGTCAACATTTTCACCTTCCTTCCATCAATGTCATTTATTTTGTCTCTAATGTTGTTTTTAAACTTTGTAATGATGAAAGAGATTTGTTATTTAAAATATGAAAAAAAATTTGGCTTTTGTATGGTGTACTAAAAGAGCATATATAATGTAGAATATTTTTTTTGATTATTGTTAAACTGATTGAATGAGTAGGAAAGGGGGTGAAAAATAAATGATCTACACCTATTTTATTTTTCTTAAAAGAACATAATCTTTCTTTTGCAATTCTTACTTTACTTTTAGTTCCCTTTTTATGTATTGAATAATTAGCACATATTCAATATAAGGTATGCTTTTTCTATAATTAAAAATTAGTTTTTAAATTATATTGGCTAAAATTTTAAATTATATTGGCTAAAATTCTTAATAGATAATTATTATTCACGTACAAAAAATTATTGTTATTGTCTTTAGATCTTTAAATATTTAATGTTATATATTAGTAGCCACATAAATTACATACTAAAAAATAGGGATATTAAATCATTTGCTAATTAGATTTTAACTAGAGTGTAGTTTGTCTAATAAAACATAAATACTAAATATTTATTGTTACTTTTGAATTATTACTATGCAAGTTGATAGCTACGCAGCCATATGTTGTTGATCTTATTCTATCAAATAAAATTTATAATATTGAATATCTACCTTTTAATTTACTACTATACAGATTGGCAAATAGTTTTCACATAATGAATTAATCACTAAATTTCACACCGTAAATTGTTAAATGGTGATAGACTATTTTTCATTTTTAAAAATTTTCATGATATAATTCCTATGGTTGGGCAAATTGCATATTTAAGAGAGATTTTGTTTCCTAAATTTGAAATTACTATTTAGTATTTACACACCAATGGTTCCTTCATCAAGTTGGTTCCAAGAGAGCTGTAAGGATTTAAGAATCAAATATGCTAATGTGTTTGATAAATCCAAAATTGTTAGGATTGAATAATTGAAGAGAATTAATGGTTCCAATAAACTCTAAAATTGTCAATATTTTTACGACTACACTACTCTCTTGGATTACTAACTTACAGAATGTATATTATAATAAATTCTAATATATTTCATGTCATACACTATACTCTAATTTGATAATATTCTAAACTTTCCTATTTTTAAGTTAAATAGAGTATCAATGAGCTCGTTGTAAAATGGTTTACTAATTCTCAATCGTTTTAGGAAATGGACTTCTATTTTAAAAAATTATAAGGTAGAGATGTTATACACAAAACGCAATTATTTATCTTTCATAAATTTGGTTGAATTATTACACTAAACAAATCTCTTATATTTCTAACAATGTATATTTAAAGAAAATCCATTAAAATCACCTATGAGTAAATATTTCTCTAAACTCATACAAACTAAAAAAAATTATTTAACTTAGTTAACATTGAAACAAAAATTATATAAGCGAAAAATTAAGTGAACTAAAAAATCAAATACTTAAGATCTCCAAACATGTTTTACTTTTTAATTCATAGCAATAAAAATCAAATAGTTAATATCTCTAAATGTGTATAGCATGTACTCTCATACTACACATCTAAAATCGTATAAATATACTCACCATCAAATTATTTATACATGTTTTCACAACTCAAATCTGTAGCATGTCATCATTAATAAAATTTATATATTGAAATAGAATACACTAAATAACATTTAAACAGTGACAAAATTTTTGATTAATAAATATCATATTTGACAATTTATTTTAAAAAATCAATTATTTTGGCATTGTTAACTTATTGAGTAATTAATGAATTCCTAAAACTCAGTGAATCTTATATTTGTGCACGAAATTATTCACAAAGAAATTAATTAAATAATTTCTACTACATGTTACTAAAACATATTGGGCAATTCAACTAATAAACAGTCAAAATAAGATTTTAAAATAAACAATAGATTATCAAATTTTCAATGGAATAAAACATTAGATGACAACATGCGGTTAGGGAAAGCATTCAATTCACGAGTAAAACAATATGAACACAATGAACTATTTCTTATGCACAACATATATTCATCAGGATCTGCAACAATATGTTCACAATATTAATTTTAGGTGAACGAACAAAGATTTCATTAAATTTGGTAACGTTGTTAAAAACTTAAAGTAAAATGAGATGTATTTGATAATTGAGAATGTAATGCGTTCAAAATTAAAATTAAGGGCGCATGAAGTGAAAGCTAGGTATATGTTTTGGTGTGTAAAATGAGATTAGTCCTAAATTAATTCTGCCCCACCAGAAAAAAAGGTTTTGTCCTCCGCTTATCAATCCATTTGTAAAGCTTATTGCGAAAATGATTTTTTTTATTTTACTTAATGCATAATTATTCACAATTACAGTAAATACACAGCCACAGGCACAGAGAAATGGAGCAGAAAGGTCGAGGGAGTAAACTGTCATTACCGATTAACGTACTACTTCTATTCAATTCCTTGATTCTCCTGTGACAGATTCTTCACCATGAAACTTCAAAAACAAGGTGTTGATGTCCATGCAAAGCCTTGGCAAGTAAGCAGTCGTTGCTGATCATACCTCACATTCGTGGTCGGTTCGACCTTAAATTATTTAGTCCATGGTTTTAGGGCATTTCTTTTCCCCCTTAGATAACTCAAATACTACGAGTGTATGTTGTAATTATCTAACTATATAAAAAGTGGGACTTTTGGTACGGTGTGTTTGGACTCTTTTATATTTACTATTTAAATTTTTACTTTTTTTGTGACCAATATTATTTAATTTGTTTCTTTAAAAATCTTTAAAATAGTAACTGTCTAAATAACTATTCATCTATTAATTGTTTGATTTTGAAAATAATCTAAAAATATATTTATGAATGTCAAAATAATGTCAAGTTATTGTATATATAAATTAGTTTCTAAATAAATATAATTTTTTTATGTTACACACATTAAGTATGCATTTTTTACTAGTTTATACTAAAAAGCTCTAATTTATTATATACTTACAAGTGTACATGTCGGGCTTCTTGTCTCCCCTAAAGAAATGTTTGCTTCCCGGAGATATGTTTATGTATGGAAATTTTTATTTTGGATTGGAGTAACTATTTGGCATGTCTAGTAGTTGTTCCAGGACCAATGATATCTCTCCATGTGGAGTGGATGATCTAGTTGTCATAAAATAATTGTCCCCATATTTTTTAATAAGTGGGCCTATCATTCATACACATGTAAAGCTCTTATTGGTTCTAGAGCAATTACTAGGCATGACGAGTAGTTGCTCTAGTCCAAAATAAAATTTCTCGTTTGTGTAGTAGTTAGAGTAAAAGGTGAAGTGTAGCCACAAATAGATATGGCAATGGCCGGCTAGATTGCCCGGCCCACTCTGTAAAAAGTCCAGCGCGATTCAGCCCGCCTAGGTATTGTAGCGAGTTGGTCCTAACCCGTCTAAGTACCTAAGTACATAGGGCTGATATTGGGCCTGCTTTTTCTCAATCCATAACCAGCTCGGCCCAATTTGGTACGCCTCGCTTCTTAATTCGTGACCGGCCCGACCTGTCCCGATCACCCAATTGACCAGTCATTTTTGAACTTTTTAAAAATTTACAGCATATTAACTGACTCAGTTTTTGTAATAACATTTATATATTTTTCCTAATACATGACAATTTAGTGATAAGTAATAAAAAATGAAGTGCTAATTAATAATAACTTTAACTAATAAGTAACAATTTTTAGATTAATTCGTAGTAACTTAGAATAAAAAAGTAATAAATTAGACTTCGAAATATTAAGTTCAAATAAAATAACTAATAACTTGCAATGATAAACATGTTTCTTGTTTTCTTAGTTCTAAATAACTTTTAATAATAAGTAATAAAAAATAATGTACTAATTAATAATACTTAAAATAATTAGTAACTCGAACTATTAAGTATTATTTTTGAGTAATATATAAATAATAATTTAGAGTATTAAGAACTAATTTTAAATAAAACAAATAATAAAATATCTAATTTCAATAAATTGAAAGTGAGCCGATTTGAGGGCCAGGTCTATGTGCCCAATCGAGGGCTAGCTTGTAGGGCCAGACCGAACCTGGCACATCCTGGCATGTCGTGGGCTTGGCATGAGAGTCGATCATAGGTCAGGTATTTTCAATTCTTGACCTAACCCAACACGCCTCATTTAGGAAGCGAGCCCTGCCATGTCTAACCACATACAACGAAAATTTAGTGAGGGTACCTTGTCCCATTGTTAGTCGTAAACTCGTAGCCTCGTAGCCATCAAATGCAAGGTTAAAAGAATACGAGTTTTGATAGTAAAACTAGCTGACTATAAATGGGATGGTTTATGAATTTTATTAATTATTTTAAAAAATTTTGATTAATTAACGTGAAATATACTTTAACACTCTTATGACACATAACTAGGGTTGAAACAAAAACAATGAACTATCAAGTTGTCCAATACTTAAACCAAGACAGAAGTATTGACTTTAAAGAGTTCAAATCATATTCGAATTAATAAACACCTACGTTTAACTTTGATATCATGTTAAAAAACATGCAATTTCATTTCAAAGGTAAATGACTTTGAATAAAGTAACTCATGAATCTTATTAATTAATTCAGAATATTTTAATCAACCAATATCGGATATTTATACTCGAACAATAACTTATACAGCTATAAGAGTAACTGTTCAAGGACAAATGTCTAAATGCTATGGATTCGAGGAGTCAAATCCTTAATCTAGCCTTCAACTGTTCATAGTTTATTACACTTAATGCTCTAAGATGGCTCTTTATTTTATTTTTTTTAAAGAAAATTTGTGGTTGAGAAAGTATCACTAAATAATAAGCAATTCTCACTCCTTAAGATAGAATTTTTCTAAGAAAATTAGAGTTAGGTCCAGTTTTAACTTTTTTGACAGTTCAAATGACTCCTCTTCCCTAGCAAGCAATTCATAAAGATAATGTTAAAAAAAAAAAAAAAAAAAAAAAAAAGGGTACACAGTACACAGGAATTCTTCAGTTACTATAGTAAAAAAAATAGATGATTCAACAACCATTAAACGTTTGGCAACATTTTCTGTACGTAGATTTAATCTACCATGCATTATTCACTTCATACATCGAAATTCCACTTGTAACTATAAACTTTTGATACATGATAAACTGAGATCATCTTTTCAAAGTCCTTTGTCCCTCTATTTAATTAAGCCGTAAAAAGATATGCATGCACTGTGGTTAAATGTTAGTTAAGCATTAAGCATCTTCAAAGGACCCTTTTTTTCCCTTTCTTTCATGTCTTTTTGTTCAAGCTCTCAAGTGGATTCCAGATTTTAGTACCAGGTACGAAGTCTATAATAAAGCAATTGCCTCTTTGGTCCATTTTTGCCTGTAACAAAATGTACAAATTTCTTAAATTATCTGCTCTTAAGTCATGCCGTACGTTTGTTGCCCCTTGGGTTCTGGAAATGAAGAAGGGGGAGAGGGGAAAATTCTATCAGAATGAACATTGTTCACTGCGTCGGTGACATTTCTTCAACTATAAATTTTCTAAATAATTATATGAGCTTATCCTTCATTGTGGGTCTCTCTACTTTCTTTAAGAAATTTTTGTTGTCGAGAAAGTGTCACCTAAATATTGAGCAATGCTCATTCCCTAAGACAATGATGGATGTAGGCGGGGCAAGCAGGGACAACCACTCTCAAGATTTTAAAATTTTCAGTTTTTACTCATAGAAATTTGAAAATTTTTATTTATCTTCAGGTCTATACTACTATATATATGCGAGTTATTTCTCCCAATTTTTGTTTCTTCCATTTTTTGGTAATGCCTAAAATACCTATCCTTAATGAAATATAATTACCAATTCCCAATAGAAAACATATATAAGTATTTCTCTCATTTTTTGTAATGTCTAAAACACCCGCCTTTGATGAAATATAATTTCCAATTCCTAATAAGAAAACATATTTAAGTGTTTCTTTACTATTTTTTTTTTTTTTTTTATAATGGGTAAAATACCTGTCTTTAATGAAATATAATTTCCAATTCCTAATAGGAAAATATAATTAAATTACTCATCATCTATTCTACCTATTTTTTAAGATACACCTACATATTTCAGCATAAATACATGATAAGGTAGAAGATTTTTATTTGTATAAAAATATTTATATAATTAAAATTTCAAAAAATGAAAAAAATGAATCAAACAATTTTTAATTCCCAATTGGAAAACATAATTAAATTACTCATCATCTATTCTACCTATAACTTTTAGGATACAACCAACTATTCCGGCATAAATACATAATAAGATGGAAGAATTTTATAAAAATATTTATTATAATTAAAATTTCAAAAATAAAAAATGAATCTAATTAAAATGTAAAGACTAAATTAATCAAATAAAAATTATATCTTATGTATAAGAAATTAAACAGATTAAACTAATATATTTCATAGGTATAACATAGTGTATTAAGTTCATTATAAAAAATTGAAATAATAATTTGTTCTTTTGTATTGCTTTAAAATGCATCGATTATTCATGAAAACATCCTTTATCTTATTCTAAAATGGTGAAATACTAATGAAATAAATTGTTTCTTCCTTAACTCTTATAAAATATCATACATTGTTCAATAAAAGAGAAAGTTTTGTTTAACTATTTGAGAAGAAATGGAATATCATTCACTGATTATTTATTTATTTTTATTAAAAATAATTTTTTTAATAAATCAAGAGTGTTACACGTGTAAAGAACATGTTTTTTTTCATTAGCATGTGCATTTTTAATTAATTAATTAATTAATTACTTAACTAAGTACTTTTCTACGTTGTCACTCCATAAATTAGTAGCAAAATTCCTACATGTTAAAATTATTATTTTGGAATATTTGGAGCATTCATTGTATAATAAGTTAAACATATATTTCTACCTCATCAATAGTTACTCTAAACAATATTCTACAACATAGTGTTATCAAAGATAAGAATTTAGTATCAATATTCTACGAAGTGAAGTTTAGGCGGTAAGACGCTTCCCTTACAACTTATTGGCTATGAGTAGTAATTAATGAATAACAAGGTATTTTATTAAATAATAAAATTAAAAAGATAAATAACAAATACTTTTATCTCAATTAAAGATTTTGAGTTTTTTTATACAATTAAAAAAGAAAATTTGTTTAACTTTTAAGAAAAAATGAAATTTATATATAATTTTGTAAAAAATAACAAAAAATATTAAAAAAGAAAAAAAAATATAGGTGAAAATAATTACAATACGAGTTGATGAAAAGAGCAAAGATATTAAAAATATATTTAAAATATATAAATCTTATATAAAAAACTTAACAATTAAAATTTTTATACTTGTTTATCATTCACAATTTATTCATTTATTTTTTAGAAAATAAAAATAGTTAATAAATTAGAAGTGTTACATATGTGAAATACGTGCATATTTCTAGTACCTTTATAAATTTTAATTTTCACCCTTCTAAAATTTTGAAAGAAATATAAGTTAACCTCTGTAAATAAAGATTAACTAAATCTCACCCCTCAAATCGCAAGTCCTGTGTCCGTGCTGTCTTAGATAGAATTTCCCAGAAACTTGTGGACGTTGGGGCCTTGTGTCCAATGCAATTATGTTTATTCCTATGCAGAAAGACCTTTCAAGTACGAGTTAGTTGTTGGATGATCCCACTAAAGCAATTTCATCTACTAACGTCTTATATGAAGTTGATCAAGATCTATAGGGTTATATCCACCATAATTGGCATGATATTATGAAAGAGTATCTACATAATCCAGTTCTTGACAACATAAATGAAGGGGTAGATTAAATGCCCTTCAAATTCTTGCTTGCATCTCAAAGTCATCATATGTACGCTATCACACCTAATTGTTCAATTACTCGAAATCCTCCTCTTCCTTTATCCTCTTAACTAATGATCCCCTTGTACTTATAAGGATTTGATTTTCCTAGCTACTATGAAGTTGTTCTTCTTAAATATTTCAATATAGCCTTGACCATACTTTCAACGTTTGTACTTTTCGATCTCGGATATGAGCTCACTCTATTTAGGGAAGAAAGAAAAGAATTGAAGCTATAGCTAGTACTCAACAAGTAATAGCACTCTATTAACATCGAGAAACTACCTAAATGGCATGCAAACTATATGTGCAGATGTCATAATATTTAGAAGCCACCATCATAAATATGGTGGTTTCGAAAGTACGCATATCTAATGAAACACCAATTGCAACTCAATCAGAAGAATTTTTAATTTACCATATAATCCGCACACGAAAATATGTACCATAAGTACGATCCTTAGATTGGGATCTTGAATTTGAGAAGATCTTCAAATATCTAAAAATCTCAAAGTAGCCTATGTATATATGCCTGCCGAGGTTAGATTGAAGTCACCTTATTATTTGATCTATAGCTACCATCGAATCAGCCTCAATAAAAAGGTTTAAGAGCCCTATTTTTCCATATTCCTATGTGATGATGCTCGCAAAAGGTGAAAAACTTGAGCAAAAATCCATAACCCTACTACAGTTCTACAAAGTTCAAAACGTACGTATCCCTGTATTATGTTTCATGTTTTTATATTCAAAATCAAATACTATTATCAAGGCTTGTAAATCTAATTAGGAGAAAATATAGCTGAAGATCATACCATATGAACTAAGTTGCTAGGTTTTTTATCCCATAAAAACCACAAGTTCAAGGTCGAACAGACAACGAGAGAAAGGGCAACCGCGAAAGACTGCTCGCTTGACAAGAATAGCACGGAAACCACTCACTTTATTGAATCAAATCATTTTTAACAAACTTCGAGGATGATATACACACAGCTCTCATCTCGTGTGCCCTGCATCAAAGAGGGATCATTATTTTATGAGTATACAAATCTAGAAAACTTTCATACAAGGTAAATTACCAATACCTTGAAGATTGTACTCTGGATGAAACAAAGCAAAAGACAAAATTATGAAACATACCGTGTTACAAAAAATCATGGGATGATGTCTATACAAAATAGAAGATAAAATTATGAAGATGTCTCCCTTGTCTAACTGGAGTGTCTTGAGCTGATTTTATAGAGGAAAAATTTGAAGAATATTGTGACCAGGAGGTTTAAGCGTGTGTGAAATAGATGTGCCTTCTCCCACATGTGGAGGGGAGGGGTTTGACTCACGGGTAAAATCTAAACACAAAAGGATTGCATGTGCATCGTCAAAACTAACCACCAATGTCCAACTGACAACACACAAACTCACACAAATATGGGATGAAAATTCCTGATATTTTTGTATGAATAATAGTGTATGGTGGGGTCCATATTTATACATATCAATTATGGATGAAATATTTTAATTTTAATTTTTTAAAAGAAATTAGAGAATATAGATAAATATGAATCACAAGATGTATGATATGATCGTACACCTTCATCCGTATAAAAATTTTCCTCGCATAGGTCAAGACTTAGGTATGATTGGTCAATCTTTCATTATTATTATTTTTTTTTCTGTTGGTAAGAAAAAATTCAATAGGAGTGTAGATTTTACCAGCATCTTTTGTGACTGACATTGGTATCTATTGATTGCCCACTAACAGAGAATTTGAAGACAGCGCAAATCGAATTTGTAATTTTCATATGAAAAAATTCCTTTACTTAGCATCGAAACCAATCATTGATGACAATAGAATTGATATTGTAAATCAAAAGATACAAAGAAATTGGACAGACTAGTAAATAATTCCGCATGTAAAAGGTATTTATTTATTTATTTATTTATTTATTTATTTATATTTATTTATTTTTGTATCCTGTTATCTGTATGACCAAATTCACCTAATTTTTTTTTTCCCAAGAGCGCAAGTTCATGAATTTGGGAGGATATGCAAGTTGTATAAAATTGATTTATTTCTATAAGAGGACAAAAGTTGAAGTGACTGAGAAAATGGATAGAAAAGGAAATGAGAAATAGCTTTGAGTGGTATACAATAAATACAAATTGGGTTAGCTGTACTGATGACTTGTGAACTGCCGATATAGCAAACATATATTGGTGGATTAGTGAACCGATTCACATGCCTCAATTTCCTATCTAACCCAATGGACCGATTTTAAAAGTTCGCTCGTTGGATGGAGACAAAATGTCTTTTCTAAGTGCTTGAAATTATTAGTAAATGTATATACTATAAAAATAAGATTTATGTCTTCACACATATAATGACGTGACAAAAGTTGAACCATTCAGGAGTTAAAAATGCATACTAAGAAGATTGTGTTTTAACTAAAATACGTTAGCTTTATAAGTATATGTTCTTCCGTCATGTCAAGATGTTTATTTTTATTATTTTTTATTTTTTTATTCTGTGAGGTTAATCATACATTTGGAAAAGTAGGTGAGAATCCGCAGGAATTAGTATATAATAGCTCAATTAACGGTTGAAATAGATTGTACATTTACGAATACTCTTTACACCTTAAATGGTTCAAGATGAAAACATTAGACCTTGAACTTTGTTGACCCATATCCCAAACCTTACAACTTTGCTATTCATGAAACTTCCTGCCCTTTCTTACCTTCCACAAATTTCCATGTCAATTAAATTCCATAAGGATCAATTATCATTTTCACCTACTATTCAATTAATTTGTTCTTTAACTGTGTGTTTCAATCACATATACATTTGTACCCCAGTTTATATGGCATCATGGAAATGTACAGATTTTGGACTATCATGGAGTACTGAAAAACTAGCTAAAACGTGCCCCTAGCTGATTCATAATTAGTAGTTGTTGGGTGGAGGCACAAACGATGCAACCAAACAATGTGGATGTTAGAAACTATACAATGTTTTAAACAATGAGAAAAGGGATGAAAAAATTCCTCTTCAATATATCTAATCAGATTATAGCAAGACAATTTAAATCTTATTTTTAGAGTTTTTAATTTCTGTTCCAACATTCAAATAATAGGTTGAATTTCCGACGATACTTAATTACCAAGACATTAGTTACATGTATGTTTAGGACTTCTATGATTGTTCATTATTTCATACACTAAGAAGATCATAAATTCTTTATTATTATGTAGCTCTATAGGCTTTGCAGATGTTAATGTATATATGTAAAGTGTATTTGATTAAGTATTGATTTAGTGTGATTGATTAGTCTTGATTAGTAAGATATTTATTTATTTATTTTTACATATTGTATTCAAGTCTATATAAAGATTTATTTGCATTATTAGTGAGGTACACAATATACATATAAGGTTATCCATTATTTCTATCATGGTATCAAAGTCTCTACTCTGATGTAAATATATTTTAACCTTTCGTCTGTTTGAATACTTGTAAATATATTTTAGGAGGTGTTTGGTTCACATTCGGGAATCAGAATCGGAATCGGAATGGGAATCATAAACCCCACTATTGGTATGAGTTTATATCATTCCCCTTTACTTGTTTGGTTTAACATAGGAATGGGTTTCATTATATTAATAAGTTACTTAACTTGAAACCCATGTCACAAGTGGGGAATGAAAGTAGGTATTTTCTAACACTTTCATTCTCATAGAATGATTCCCATTGTGTTCAACCAAACACCATCTATGGGAATCATTAACTTTGATTCCCATTCCCCCTCTCATACCCATAAACCAAACACCTCCTTAGTCTAATTCTGCTCTGATTCTTAATTTTCAACCTTCTAATTCTCTCGGTTTCAACCTTCAGGTCTCCTGATTTTCAATCTTTGATTCTCATGGTTTCAACCTTCGGATCTCCTAATTTCAACTTTTGGATATTTTCGACTTTCGTGAATGTTGAATCCTCTCAGCTTTGAACGTTCGGCTTCTGCTCGATTTTCAACTTTCAGATTCTCTTGATTTTTAACTTTTGAATTCTTTTGATTTTCAATATTTCTCTCAATTTTTTGGTCTTCGAATTCTTTTGATTTTCTTATTTTTTAAGTTTCGTTTCAAATTCAATTTGACTTTCCATAACTATATTGAATTTGAGAGGATGTAAAGATATGTATATATGAATATATGGTATGTAAAAAACATGATTGATGTAATTACTCTAATTGTTCTTCTAAATTAGGTGATTATTTTATTAGACTGATTGTTTTGATTAGTAAGACTTATCATGTGTCTGATTGTCTTGATTAGTAAGACTTATCATATTTATATAATCTAAAATAGTCTCTTGTAAATCTATATAAAGACATTTTATGTATCAATTATATTAAAATCTGATTTATACATATTGTACATACTCTTGTTGCTAACAGTAGAATTTAAGGGTGGACACTTGATTCGAATAAATCTAACAGGGACTTACGAAAATTTAATGCAATTCCGACTTGCAACATTTTATTTATTGAGATTAATTGGGATTTGCAGGAAGGTTTCAAAGTAGGTCCGACCACATTGAAGTCGAAAATTAACACAATTTCAAACTGCTCGCGACCGTGCATTTGGCAAACTTTAGGTGTCGACAAGCAGTCGTTGGCCATATCTAGAGGAGCCGAATTTAGGGTCATATAATCTAGAAAAAGTTTTTATTACCCATCTAGCAATGTTGGATACTTTAAAACATTGAATAATTAAAAAATAATAAATTTTTTTTACTTTTTATTCACTGTAATAACTATAATACTCACCCGCATTGAGCAGTAGCATATGCTTACTCTATAATCTTATGCTTCAATCACTTTCTGGCAATTTCTCTAGCCACTACAATTATTTTCTTTTTCAAAATAAATTTCCTCATATTTTTCGTATTGACATCAATGTTGCGTTTTGCGTGTATTTATATCCGATTTTAACTTGATTGCCTATAAACATTATTCAACGTTACATCAATAAATTTAATACAATTTCGGTTGGAGTTTTCTAAAATATTTCTTAATTTACTCGAAACTCTCCCGTAGAAAAATAGTACCATGCTATTTAGAAACATAAATTTAATTTTCTAAAACATTGTTATCTTCGTTTCTTTGTCTCTTGGACGATCAAATAGTACCATGCGATTTATAATCTAGAAACATAAACTTAATTTTCAGGTACCAGTGGAAAATTTCCAAACTATCAGGACAAAAAATATTGATGGATTATTTTGGGAAAACTTTAAGGTACTTTTTTTTTTTTTTAATTGAGAAAGAAAGTTGCGAAATTGTCTGCTTGGATACCTTTTTTTCTTTATTTTTTTTGCTTGGATACCTAGTGACATTTGACAAGCGATCTTTTGATTTCTCACAATTAGAAAAATGGGAGGGAGAAAAGACTGAAAATAAAGTGGCATAATGAAAAAAGATGGCATAAAAGTGGATGTATCTAAATTGTATTTTTCATTAATTCCCAGTTCAGTTAAATTAAATAATTTTTGGTTGCAAATTATAAAAAAAAAAAAAAAAAAAGCCTAAGCAGAAATAATTATGGTATTAATGATTTGAATGTTTCGTATTACCAAAAATACACTGTATCACTAGTTAATCCACCAAAAAGTTATCTCACATACATCATATCAAAAATTAATCCACCTTCTTATCTCACATACATCATATCAAAAAGTTACGACAATACTTATTTTAAATGATATTCAGCATATTAGTTGTTCAAACTAATTAATTTTTTTTTTCTAGTTGTGTGCATAGAAATTTAGTCACGTGCATGATTTAAATTATTAAATCAATTTGTTGTTTCTTATATGGATAGCCTAGAGAGTTCAATAATTTCTAATCAGTTAACATTTTAAGAAATAGATTCTTCTTTTAAAAACATATTGTTAATCATTTTCATTTTCTCCTTAACTATGTGAAACTGTTTCTCTTTCTTCTAATAATTATCCTATATTATGTGTGTCTCTTATAAAGTTTTAACTTTTCATCTTCCTACTTGGGACTCTGTTTATTCGATCTTGATGTGAATATAAAACAATTATTGTCACTACATATACCAACTAGACTTTAGAAATCTCTGAGAGTTCTTGAAAATTGGCAGTGTAATTTGTTGGTAATGAAGTTTAATTTCTTTAAAAGATAGTAGGACGTAACAAATTACAATTTTGTCTAAGTATCCAGAAAATTATTTTGTAGTGAGAAAAATAAATTATTTTCATCTGGGATTAAATTATCTGGAATTCAAGGAATACTAACTCTTTCAGCTCTGAGTAGAGAGAAATTATTTTTATTAAGCTAAAGCCGAATAGGATGTTCAAAATGCATTGCACGGGAGGGAAAATACTTGGGTAGACTTGGTTTTTGACTCTACTTATAGACCCCGTAAATGTTATAAAATTCATGACATCAGCTAATATAAGAAAGATTTTATAAGATTTAATTTTGATCATAAAATTTACAGATAAGATAAAAAATCTGTCAGATCTATGTAAATATTATGTAAATATTTTTCGCATGGGAGTTGGTAGAACAGATGTTTTTGTGGTTGGTAGGCTTAAAGGTGGTTGTTGTACATTAAACGACTACCAACATTCACCATATTCACCAATTAAACAACAAAATACCTAAAATTCCAAAATTTTAAAGGAAACATAGGCAGCAGGTGGTTTTTTTTTTTAAATAAAAAAACTAATGGCCATAATTAATTGATGCACATATTAGTACAAGGAAGAATTTTTATTGGAAAATATTTAAGTAGATTCGCTCTTTGACCTCACCTGTAGATTCTGTAGTTAAGATTAAAACTTAAAATATCTTACTTACATCAGTTGATGTCATAAATTATCTAAAATTTAATCTATATTAAAAAATATACAAGTAAAATAAAAAATCGAATCTTTCTAAATATTTGTCCTTCTCATTTCGTAGCTGCCAAAACTATTGTAGGGTCTGCGCACAAAATCCTTTCTACCATCCACAGGGTGAGACCTGGTAGACTGTAAGAATAGGATTACACGCAGTGTAATGGTCCAAAATTTTTTTTGGAATTATTAATTTTTATTGTGCTTTTTGCATGAATATTTATATGCGGTCGACCGCAGCTGCTTATCTTCGTACTCGAAATAGTTTCCGTATGAACATGGCATGTTTTGAATAGAAGAAATCCTAAACTCTCTCTCTATATATAGTTATACTATATTGATGGTGATTGAGAAGGAAGATCGATTCTTTTCTAAATAATGAAGAACAATACAATATTGCACCTCTATCTTCTGAGCCAAATTCTAAAGATTCCCAAGGCATATTTTTGGTTCTTGCTAATTTGCGCATCTAGCTATTATTAATAATGGCTCTCAAGAATTGGCTTTTTTATACACTTTGCTCGCTAGAAACTAGAAAGAATTGACACAGGCTATGCCTGACCAAAAAGAAAACAAATGCTATGTCTGAAGATGAAGAACCTGTACTTGACAAAGGTTGAGATTTGACAACTTTTTTGTGACAAATATGTAGACATGAGTTCGAATTATTATAAGGTAAGAGGCAAAAATAATTTTAAAAAAAAATAGACATACATATATATATATTTATCGAGGTTGAGATCTAAGAACTAAAGGTTTAGATTCCAATCTCACCAAATGTGATTTTATCCTAATTATATAGTAGTATTAGTTTGGTTTAATCCACTTTTTACCCTTAAATTGTAGTTGATTCTCACTTTATACTTTAATTTTGAATATATTACACTATAAATTTTTAAATTTATCACACTTGAGTCTAATTGTTAAAGCCATTACTTGGATTTATGGATGTTTGGTATGACACTTGTTTAGACGTGTACTGTACTTGTGAAGATAGTCATGGATGTTCGATATCTCCATTGCATCCTAAATTTATGATAAATTCTCACTTTGTACGTCTAATTTTAAATTTTGAACATATTGCATTCCTAACTTTTAGATTTGTCTCGCATTTTGATCTAATTTTTAATAATATTAAAAAATTTGACGAATCCTGTCTCACTGTAGGTGTGTGATGTGCATTGTTAGAACATCCTTTAGTTTGAGTAACGGTATTAAAATTTAGATTAAAATGATATAAATTTAAAAAATTGAGGTACAATATATCTAAAATGAAAGTATGTGTTACAAAAATGAATCAATTACAAGTTAAGAATGCAAAGCAAATAATTAAGACCTATTTTTTTTTTATCTCACCATTTGAGAGTTAGTGATAATGCTGCTGAATTTTGCCGAATTTCGATCTGATATTGTATTGATACCACCTTTTCCTTTAGATTAGTCAGTTAGTTTGTCCTCCTTTTTTCAACTAAACTAACAGACATCAGTAAATTGATCAACAGAAACGATCTAGTTAGCTGCTGTTCTGATTTTTTTTTTTCTTAACCAATGTTGATTGTGTATCTAAATATCACAAATAATAATCGCCTTATAATCATTATTTAGAATATTATTTTAAAATATATATTTACTGCAATAATGTGAGATAAAAAGTGGTTTAAAAGATCTTGTTGTTGAATAAAAATTTACAAAATATTATTTATAAAATGATAAATAAAATAACAATTCAAACATAGCCGTTGTAACTATTATAACATCGACAGTTCGACACTAGGGGTTCTCGTCACAAAGTAATGTATAGGTCTTTTATATTTATATAGGGTGGTGTAACGTGAAAATAACATTTGTCCTCGAATTTGTTATTCATCTATCATTATGGACTGTGTTAACAAAAATAAAGTAAGAGATATATAAACATATATAGGAAAATTTAACATATAATCCATCATGCTATTTCAACAACCCACAGAATGAGTTATAATTGTTGCGTAAATTAAAGTAATAAAGACTGGGTCGTGTAACGTCATTAATAAATGAAACTCCTCTTGAACTATCATATGTTTTGGGTATTTTATTTACTTTCTATTTTATAAACAAACAAAATGTGATGTTTTTTTTTTTTTTTTTTTTTTTTGTAATTAAACAATTGTACAAAGGAAAATAATAACATAGACTATCAAATTGTGATTTTGAATCTCACTTGTAAATCTAGTGATAAAAATTAAATCTTATAAAATATTACTTACATCAGCTGACGTTATAAATTTCATAACATTTAATCCACACTACAAATTATACAAATAGTATCAAAGATCAGATGTACCTAAATATTTTCCCTGTACAAAAGCTTGAGTTCATTCTATGCTGCCCTATAAGGACTCTGCCACCTTGAGATTGAGAAGGAAAATTCTTATATGACTATGTCATAGATCTCTTAGTTCAGAAATAACCACATCACTCAATATTGAGTCATATCCTTAAATTGGATAATGTATTTAAATAAAAAAATTCATGATACTATATTATAGATCTGATTTATGTAAAAATTTCTTAATTGAGAACAAAATAGAGGTAAGTGCCAACAAGGGAGTCATTCCAATAAATTGATCTGCAAAAATGGTCCGGGGATTAGGAGATCATACTCCCTGTAAAATTTATAGCCAAGAGGCAGCTGCTTGGACAAGCATTTTGTATTCAATGCTACTCCCGGATTTCACTCTGAAAAGTGTATCTCACACAATATGAGAATAATAAATTTTGTAACTTGTTCAAGTAATTTGTTTTCGATAAACTCAATTACTCAAATAAGGCTCCATTCATATTTCTCTTTTTGAAAATTTTCAAAAATTTCTTTTATTACATTTTCCATCCAGCTTTTTTTTTTTATTTTAATCACACACATTTTTTTTTTCTTTTTTTAAACCAATATTTCTCTCATATTCTCTAATGACTCGAACCATAATTAATAAATCATAGAAAAAGTATTTTATCACGTAAACTACACTTCATTATCAATACACACATTCTTTTTATGCATTACTCTTACACTAATATTCACAAATTCTTCCAAAAATAAAAGCGTAAACCAAATAGACCTTAGGATGGCTAAACGGTTGTCATTCGTGTCAATATAATGGAAAAAGTGAAAACAAACTCTTCACGATAATGGTGAAATAAGAAATGACCATTGTAGGTCGTATCCTCATATCCATAGAAATTTATCGAAAATCCATTTAAATTTGAATGCTTTTGGATCAATTCAACTTTTTTTTTTATAAATAATATTCTAATTTCCCCTTGTGCAACGTAGATCAAATTAGACGGCCAATATTAAACCAATGAAGCCGAAGTAAATCTCATAAATGGATCCACAAATGGTCCATTCCAACTACTACTTTTCCACGCTGAAATGTAAATCCTCCCTACCCAACTCTGGGAAAGAGGATCCATATTAGGACAAGGCTTTTCTCTTATGTCTTGTCATGATCATGTCCCAACTCCCAAAACCAAAAGGTTCCAAATACTCGAGCAATAAAGC
Source organism: Cinchona pubescens (assembly GCA_025175665.1). Classification (NCBI taxonomy): domain Eukaryota; kingdom Viridiplantae; phylum Streptophyta; class Magnoliopsida; order Gentianales; family Rubiaceae; genus Cinchona; species Cinchona pubescens. The sequence continues at coordinate 4,695,812 of JANKKI010000064.1, forward strand.
TTCAGACTTCAGCAGAACAAGACATTCAATTAACGACCACAAGTATTATTGTCTGAATAATTTTTATAATTATTTTAAACACTTTTTTACTCATATTTTTATGTCACATTTATTGTATTTCAACAGTTATTACAAACCTATAATACTCATTTCAAATAATTTAGAATAATGTTCACGATTTAAATAATGAACATCCAACCGGAGTTGGTTTCTTTTTAATATTTGGGATTTGGAAAAAAAAAAAAAAATGAGACAAATTGTTTTAACTGTTCCCCACCTCATTGGTGGTTTATTATATGTGACACCTAAAAACCAATATCTCCAACATATTCAGGGTAGGTGGAGAATCAAAGAGTATATTAAAGTTAACATCCTTCTCAACAAAATGTTTTCTACGTGCTTATGATGCCCTTGTCATCATGCAAAATTGATTTGTGCATTAATATTATAGGAAAATATTACAGTCTCTTTTAAGAAATCATTCTCTTATATTTTAAAAATTTATACTAAACAAATCCTTAAAATCAAGAGAATGATTCCTTTAACGAGACTATAGAATTTCCTATTAGACTTTAAAGAAGGTTGAGAGACTCTAAATATGCCATCCCTTTGTTTAGTTGTTAAAGCGATTGAAGGATGATCCAGGGCCAAATATTTCACCTACTTCTCTCTTTTTCACGCAATTTCTATTGATTTTTAATGTTGAAGTCATACAATTGTCCCTATCTCGTAGCAATCGATAGGTAAGAAATTTCAATATCTACCTCTATTCCTATGCTTCAGCTTGGGCAAATACTTAGGTAGACCCGATTTTTAATTCCACTTATAGACTCTGTGGTATGGATTAAACTTTAGAGAATCTATGACATCAGTTGATGTAAGTAAGATTTTTTAAGATTTAATCCTGATCATAGAATCTACAAGTGAGGTAAAAAATCGGGTCTATCTAAATATTTTCCACAACTTGAACCTCTCAACTCTTTCATTTTTATTTATTTTTTGGGTAAAATAAATAGAAAAGTACACGTGTTCAGGGTAAATTCTTATATAGATTGAATTTATGATATAATGACATGGATCCTTTGGTTCATGTTAAGCCACCTCAACATTTGGAGTGAAGTAGATTAATATGGATCAAGAAATCTATGACACTATGTTATAAATTCAATCTATATAAGATTTTTTTGTGTTTACAATCCATTCTGATTAAAAAAATGAATATGATCACCTCATATCACTTTACATGAACTAAACGCAGGCTTTGGTAGTATCTGAATTAAACTCAAACGGTTTAAACCAATAATTCATGAGGATTAAAATGTTCACTTATTGGAATTAATCAACGATAAATGAGAGAAACATAGCTTGATTAGCTGAATTCTTGTGCAAATTGAGATAATAGAACCATCATAGTTTGGACTGATGATTCTTGACACCTGAACGTACTCAAGTCCGCCACTTGGTGGAGAGAGGGGGGAGGGGGGACCTTATTCACTAGTCTAAATAGATTAAATGAAAAAGCTTTAATTTATTGGTGGGATAATTCCATAAAACTCTCTTGTGATTTATGTTGATCTCACTTTAATACTGTCAAACTTTTAAAAATATTACTTACTTCCCTACTCTTGTCAGTGGACTGAGTTAGTACCAAAACACATGAAATTGCATTTATAACCCTAGAACTTTAGCCATATAATAAAAGGGATAATTTTCTCAAAAGCCCTGGGAGGTTTTTTTTAACAATTTTAGTTTGCACACTTTTTGTTTCTAACAATTTTTTTGGCCAACTTATTATTTACAAAAATATGTGCACTCGTTAATGTATGTTTGGTTGCCTGTTTGAACAAATATTTAAACACGTAGAAAAATACCATAATATTATAATAAAATAAATATAATTAGTATTTTATTTGGGAAATCACAAACTTATAAAGCAAAACAAATAAAATACAATTTATTGATAAATTTTTTTTTGTTAACTAATTAATTTAAGAAAGAGCAAAGTGCCTATTTGGTCACTCAATTATGCTCTGGTTGTCATTTTGGTCACTAAACTTATTTGGTGTCGAAAAGGTCACTAAACTTCTAAAAATGTGTCTTCGTGGTCACTCCATCAATTTGAGCCGTTAAATCTGTATTAGTCAATGCATATGCATGTCACATGAGTTTCAGTGGAAGTAAAATTGTCCAATCACCTTTGCCATACTTTACCATCAGCGTTAGTAAATCTTCTTGCCTAATCACTACCCTTCTTTGCCCTTAACAACCATACCTACTTTCCTACCACCATTCTAGCCCCATCTTTGCCACTACCAACCCATCATCCATCCCCAACCTCTCCTCCCTTACTTAGATCCAACCCCCAACCCCTTTCCCCATGCATCTCGCCACCCCCACCCCTCTCATACCCCCATCTTGCCACCCACTACCCCTCTCCCAACCCCATTTCGTCACTCGCCTCCCAAATAGGCAATTTGCTTTTAAAAAAAAATACTAGTACATAGTTATTACGAAATAGTAGATAAACAACGCTAGAATTTGGTGGAGAAAATAACATGAAAGTCAAATGTGCAACGTGCCAAAGCGCTGACCTTCCACCAAAACTTATGGATATCTGACATTAAGAAAATCAGAAAAATAATCAAAATCGTATCCATTCCCACGGCCACGGTGGACTGAAAAGTCTAAAATGAAGTCCCACATTCATCGTGGTGCTGCTGGCTACACCTTTAGACCCCTGATCATCCATTTTACTCTACACAATCCTTCTGTACATCATCGTTTTACCTATTCGGTAGAAATTTCATTAGAAAACTTCTGCCTTCTGTGTAACTCCAATCCCAATTGCGTTACTTAGAGCATTTTGAATTCGAGGCAAAAGCATTGCCACGTCAACAATCAATTTCTAGTGAAGGATGGGGGTATGGGAGGGGTTGGGGTCAGATGTGTATAAGAAAGGGCCCCTAAGTGGTCAATGGGGTAGGGGAGGGGCGCGATGACGAAATACGGGTAAGAAAGGGATGGCGGGTGGCAAGATAGGACAGACTCTGGGAGGGGTAGGAATGGCGGGATGGGTGGGGAAGGAAAGTGGGGGTTGGATTTGAGTAGGAGAGAGGGGTTGGGAATGGATGATGGGTTGGAGGCGGTGGAGATGGGAGTGGAAGGGGCAAAAATTGTAAATTTAGTAAATTAAAATTATTCAAATTTTTACTCAAAATTTTTTATATCTTCTAATAAGACCCACTTATAACATTATACTTATTTTTTATCATCTAATTTTGACTCTAAATTTTTTATTAGTGTTAGTTCACTGTAGTTAGATAAAAATGCCCCAGATAATATGCACGTGAATCGTACATGCAATCACTAACAAAGCAGTTAACAGAGAAATAGACTTAGTGACCACGAAGATGAATGTTTAGATGTTTAGTGACATTTTTGGCCACCAAATAAGTTTTGTGACCAAAATGACAACTAGGGCAAAATTGAGTGACCAAATAGGCGCGTTGCTCTTTAAGAAAATATGTGTGCACGTTAGTGTACTTGTATGTATTGATTTGAATAAAAATTAGAATACGTACAAACATACTATGTAATATAAATAAATGTGATTGGTATTTTGTTTTGGAAATCAAAAGCTTGAAATAAAAACTTTAATATGAATTATTGATAATTTTTTTGTAATTACTTATGAAAGACATATGCTCGTGTTCTTGTGTGTGTTTATTCGAACAAAAATTTAGAGTACAAAAAACGAGCTTTTTATGTATTGTAATGGGTTAATAACACTTTGCCCCCTGAAGTAGGTAGGTAGTTACACTTTGCCCCCTTTGAACTAAAAAAATTACACTTTGCCCCCCAATCACATGATTCATCTCTTAAAATATTTATAATATCAAATTAAATGACTAAAATACCCTTAGTATTATATTTTAATTTTTCATATATTTAATTTTGATGTTCAATACGTATCAAAAGAATTAGGAAAAAAATAAAATATAATAACAAACTAATATTATAATAAAAATTATTATATAATAAAATATATTACCAAAATAATTACAAGTGAAAATGTATAAAATGTTGAATTATATTATATTTGATATTTTAATGTGATAATCTCCAAATATTAAAATTGTAAAATATTAAGAAACATAAAAAAAATCACAAATTTTATAAAAAAAAAAATATTGTCACACAATATCTTTAAAGAAGAAATTTCAATAGAAAATTAGCCCATTTAGGAATTGTTCTACCATTATAATTAAACATTTAAATTCAAAATAATATAAAATAAAATAACAAAATTTAAAAATTTGATCAAGTAAATATTGATATGGATTATATTAAAATATTATGTAATTTATTTTTTATTATTTTAAAATAATTATCACATCATTATTAAAATTTAAATACAAAAATCAAAATATACTGATAAGGTTATTTAAGTCATTTAATATGATATTATAAAATTTTTAAAGGATGAATCATGTGATTGGGGGGTAAAATGTAAATTTTTTAGTTCAGGGGGGCAAAGTGTTATTACCTATGTAGTTCAGGGGGTAAAGTTTTAATTAACCCTATTGTAATAAACCAAATAAAATTAAAATGATTTATTTGTTAACTCATTTACAAGAATAAGTTCATTTTGAAAAAAAAATTAAAACACGTAGAAGCACACCATTTGTTATAATTAAAAAAAATATTACTATTGTAATTTTTTTATAGGAAATCCCGAACTCGTAAATATGAAAAAAAAAATGTATTCCTTTGATACCTCAGTAAATTGGTGAAGGAAATAAAATTCATAACCCAATATTATTTACTGGTAATTATATTATATTTACACACCTGAATTTCTTTTCCTTTTCCTCGACGGCTGCAAAATGGTATCAGAAAATTGAAACAAAACCTCAAACCGATGCCAACAACAATGAGAGCCCTCACGCAAAAATTAAACAGTATTTTGCTTCTTCCTCTTTTTTCTTTGTTTGCTGTCACTTTAGTTTGTAATTTTCTGTTAGTATTGATGGGGGTCCAAAAATGATGGCCTTCCATCCTTCATTATGCAATCTTTCGTGGCTGAATTTCTATAGGATTTGGATAAGATTTTTGCTGTGGCTTGAAAGATACAACCCCATGTGTCTGCTGAAATTGTTGTTATTTGGTTGGAAGTTTACAACAAATTTACCTATAAATACAAACCAAATTCAGTTTTGTGAAGGCACCATAAAAAATGAAGCACCTCCTTCAACCAATAGCAGAAGTTTTAGCTCTCTGTTGTTTCTAATATATTTCGTTTTGAGATATTTTGATATTTCGTTTGAGGTTTGTTTGATTTTGTGGAAGTATCTCCAATTTGTATTACTCTTATTGAATTAGTGAAATTCTTCTCTTCGTTCGCAGATGTAGGTCGAACTGATCAAACTATGTAAATTTTTGTGTTCCTTTTGTTACTATATTTTCTCTATTTGTGTTCGTTATCGCCGTTAAATGCTTATTAAGAAATTTTCACAAATTCCCGAGCCTTTGTTGCTAACAAATTAGTATCAGAGTTGGAGACCCGATTAAGTTCAAATAGAAGTTTTGACAATAACAAATTTTTTGAATTTGAGAAATTTTGATGGAAATCTAGCTTTGGTGTGAATCTTGGGCTACTCATTGGCAAGCAATTTTTTTTCCCTAATGTTAGGCCATTTTGTTACTCTCTTCTTTGTGTGTTGGATTTTAAGCTTCTGAAAGGTCCGTTTGGTATTTGTGAAGAGATTTGTGGGGTCTATTTTGTTAATATGTAGAGTTGGCTCGCGTTGAGTATAATTCGGGACTTTGTTGGAGAAGGTGAAGCTAGTTGTTGATCCCATTAGCGGGTTAGGGTAAGCCTTTTACAATATTCTGGGCTTTCTTGTTAGAGTGGTGTTAGCAATCCATTTTTATTTTTTTTGTGAGCCCGTTTTGTATTTTCGTATAACACATTTTGCGTTTGTGTGGTATTAACCAAAGGAACAAATTGGGTCTTTTAGGGTTTTTAGCATATTATGGCTCTATTAGGTTTTTGAGATATTTGGGTGTTTTGTTATTGGGCTCTTTTGGGTTTGTGGAGGATTCCCTAAATTTGTATTGGGTTTAAATATACAGTTGAAGGTGGAGTTATGGAGGTTTGTGAAATTGCTCTAGTAATTATGAAAGGTTGCAGATTTGGTAGCTTGCATATTTGCAAGGTTCTATTGTTATAGATGTTGATTTAGTGAACTAGTTCGAGTGTTCTTTGGACTTGATTGTTTCTCTAATTGCTGATTTTGACCCATTGAGTTTTTGTGGAGAAGGAAGAGAAAATTTGTCATTAGTAAAATTTGAGTTTGTTTTTGTGTCGGATACAAAGTCAAGGTGGAGATTTGTCATATGGACCCAAAAATGACGGCCTTCTGTCCCCCATTATGCAACCTTTCTTGAAAGACAGGACTCCATGTCATCTGCTCTCTCTGTTGTTTTAGTATATCTCGTTTTGAAATATTTTGATATTTCGTTTGGGGTTTGTTTGGTTTAGAGGAGGTATTTTCAATTTATATTACTCTTATTGATTTGGTGAAATTCTTCTCTTTGCTTGTGGATGTAGGTCAAGTTGACCGAAATACATAAATTTTTGTGTCTTTTTTTATTATTATATTTCTTTTTGTTTGTATTCATTATCTTCGTTAAGTGTTTATTAAGAAATTTTTGCAAATTCTCGAGCCCGGATCTTTACATTTTCAATTTATTGGTAAGTTCGTGTCTTTTTGGTTTTTACTTTTGGCAAACACTTAGGTCAGATTCGGTCTTTGACCCCACTTATAGGCCTTTGGTGTGAATTAAATTTTAGAGAATCTATGACATCAGCTGATGTAAGCAAGATTATTTAATATTTAATCCTGATCACATGATTTACAGGTGAGACTAAAGACCGGATATACCTAAGTATTTTCCATTAATTTTAGTTAGTGGAAGACATTGAAATCAATTAAAGTGAAAAGTTGAATTCTGAAATGTTAGTTGGATGTCGTAATCACTATTATCCGATACCATTCTTGGGTTCAGTTTCAGATTGACCAAGTTCAGGTTAAATTGAGCACTAACCTGATTAGACAAAGGGAATTTTAGAATTAACTTAGTATGATGGTCTCTCTTTGAATGAGATTAAAAATTACAAAACAAAAAATATCACTTTTTTTTCCACTTATTAATTTCTTTTTTTATTTCCTTATATAGTTTATTTTTTTATTTTGTATACACATTAAATGTGCCCTTCTTACTAGTAAAAAAAAAAAAAAGACGAGAAAATTTAATAGACTTGGAATAAAAAAAATAAAAAATAAAACAACACGTATAGTGTTTTAAACAATTTGACCATAGAAGAGGACTAGATGTTTCGTGGTTAAGTTGTAGTAGTTGTTGTTGCTGTTGCTGTTGCTGCTGCTAGTGGTTATTATGCCGCAGCCCGGAAGAAACCAATAATGGGCTTGCCTATATGAGTTTTTGAACCGGAAAAATTGGACTGGCAAACATCGCGAACCGAATTCAGAAGCCTAGTTAAATTACACTAGCAAACTTAATTTTCAAGAGCCCAAAGTCATGGCCAGCCCACGACTCCACATGAAGTATCCAATGAAAAATTCCATACAAGGCTACTGATTAGAATTTGTAAGTTGGGTTTTGACAAGGACAACCCACTCAAGCCCAACTTTGTCTATTTAAAATTTACATATATAGACTCAAGTTCAACTTACTAAAACTCGCAAAATCACATATTCAAGTTTAGTTTACTTAATTAAATGGGTAATCTGGCCAAGATATCGGGTCACACCAAGCTCACTTAAGTTTTTTTTTACTTTTTATACTTCAATCCTATATTTATTTACTAACTAAGCAAATCTCATAATTTTATAATTTTATATGCTATAATAGTGTAATATTGTATTTTACAGTATTTTATTTATACAATCACATATTGTTTATATCAGTCAAACGAAATGAGTTAAAAGCTTCTAATATGATTGAGTGACTAAGTTGAATAAAAAACTAAAATATACATTAGATTATGTAATAATAATTTTTTTATAAAAAAATTATTGTATATTTATATAGTTCCGTGTATATATATATAAGAGTTGAGATTAAATCGGGTTAAATTTAAATTGGCCTAATTTGAAATTGGGTTTAAAAATTTAGGCCCATACTTAACCCAATCCATTCTTATAATTCTCTTGATCCTAATTTTTGCGAGACAATTAGGCTGAGTTTGGGTTGATCCAGCCAAATTGACGATCCAAAATTGCATATGCAAAAGAAGAAGGCGGTATTTTTTTTTTTTTTTTTTTTTTCTTCCCAACTCTTGCTAGATAAAGATATTTCTTTCTTCTCTTGAGCTCCATTTTATCGACAGCGGTGCTCCAAGATGCATAAATACATTTAGACATAGTACACATATGTATTTTTATATACAAACATAACGAGTGCATTTAAATGGCATAGCATATATACTCATGCATAAAGTCTTCAGAATGTAAGAAGATTTGTAAGTTAATGAAGTAATTAATTCATCATTTATTTAAGGTGATGATATTTAAATATTTTTTTTAGCTTCTTACACATCATTTTTACTATTATTAGAACAATTAACTTCTTACACACCCTTGAAATAGACATTTGTACTAATAAATATCAAAAGGGTATGTAAAAGACTAAAAAAGGTGTGCGAATATCATCACTAATTTTTTTCACAAGAAAGATTTAACTGAAACCCTAACATTTTCCTCAATTGTTTAAGTAAAAACATGAATAAACAATCCACAAAACGCAAATTTGTTCCTTCTTGTACAATAAGATTCACTAGTCGTACCTTATCTATTAAAATTGGAAATAGCCCCAGCATTATCATGTCATGCATCTCATAATCATACATATCCTCATCAAAAACAAATTCTGCACCCGGCATTGGTGCTAGTCATCAATATTATAAAATACCAAAAAAAAAAAAAATGAAGAAGAAAAAAAAATGATTATTTCATTCTCTCTAAATTAATGAACAAAATAATGTTGGGTCAAGTGTTGTATAAGAAATAGAGCATGTATAAACACACTCTTGTAAAACTTCATCGTTAACAAAAATGCAAAAAAGCGGTTAGGCCGTGGTACTAAAATGACCTAAATATATTAATTGGTGTTAAATTCTATATATAATTTAATTTAAATTAAAATTCTATGGACAAAGAAGCAAATGATCAGAAGGAGGAGATGCAAACTTGTTATCCTTGAAAGGATCTAGCTTGTTATGGCACAAAGATGGAGCTGAAGGCGGCACAGGTCCTCTTGGCAATCGGGCACCAAATAAACTTTGGAAATCTTTGTCAACATTCTTCATTAATCTTATGCATTCTCCTTTTGATATATTTGTTGCAAATACTATTATTAGGACAATCAAAGCAAACCTCAAAATCATGATGGCTTTTCCACAAGATGGCACTGTTTCTTCTTCTTCCTCTTTTTAGTTCGTCTTTCGTGGTGAATTTTTGCAAGTTTTTTTGCTTGTAGGTACTCCTTTTGAGAAGAATTTAGTGGTATATATGTGTGTTGAGGGAGCTAATAGATGAATTTGTATGTCGTTTGTATTGGAATAAATGAGTATTCGAACAATGAATTTCAACGCAAAGAAACTTTCTTTACTCGGTGCAATATGTAAATGTATTTTTGCACTTTTGGTCCGTGGAAGACTTTGAATAATGGGTGCAACAAGTCTTTGATCAGAATCATGAAATGGCAGTCATTTTAGAAGTTTAAGAAACCTTATAACTTTGAACATGTACTAGTATTTTCTCACTTCACCACCCCTTTTTTCTTCCTAGTATATTTTTATTATTATTCTTTTGTTTGTTGAAATTCTTTTTTAGTGTATCTTAAAATAAAACAGTCATTTTCAGCTTGCTACATAGTGACATTTGTAGCTTCAAAATCTTGAATTGATTGCAATTGTCAAAGCAGGCTCGACGGCTTTTGAAATTAATTTTCAGCAGACCTTGCTAGAGCGTTCTTTGCCTTATTGCTTCTTGGGTTAATAACACTTTGCCACTTGAACTAGGGATAATTACACTCTACCCCTGAAATAACAAAATATACACTTTGCCTCCCATTGACACTATTCATCGATTAAAAAATTTAAAACTATCAAATGACTAAAATACCCTTGATAATATATTTTAATTTTTTATACATATAACTTTGATAATGATGTGATAATTATTTAAAAATAAGGAAAATAAACTTTATAATATTTCAATATATTTCTTGGCCAATTTTTTTTTTAAAAATTTGGGTTTCATTTGATATTATGCTATTTCGAATTTGAATGTTTAATTATATTGGTAGAACAAAATTAATCAAAAAAAATATTGGTAGAAAAACTCTCAAATGTACTTATTTTCTATTGAAAATTTTTCTTAAAAAATATTGTGTAACGACATATTTTTCTAAAACAGTTTTGTGATTTTTGACTTCTCTTAGTATTTTATACTTTTAAAATTTGGCTTAACCTGTACAAATTGTAATGTTAGATATAATTTAATTCAATATTTCTCACATTCACTTCTAAAGTAAAGATATCAATTTGCTATTCTGCTTTATTTTTTCCTAATTTTTTTTATAATTATTGAACATCAAAATACATGAAGAATCAAAATATAATACTAAAGATATTTTAGTCATTTAATTAGATTATCTTGATGGCTTTAAAATTATTAATAAATGAATAGTATCAATAGGGAGTAAAGTGTATATTTTGTTATTTCAAGGGATTAGGTGTAATTACTTACCTAGGGGCAAAGTATTATTAACCTTTGTTGTCTTTTGGATACTAGTCTGACCTCATTTTCGAAAAAATTGGTGCCTTGTGTGCATATTCTTTAATAGAAAATACTAATATAGATTCGGTTTTGACCCTTATTTGTTGACTTTGTGGCCAGAATTAATTTTTAAATTTTTTTTTTGTTTATATCCGTTGATATCATAGATTCTATAATATTTAATACATACTACAGAATTTACAAATGAAATAAAAAATAAGATCTATTTAAATATTCCCTTTCTTTAAATACTTGGTTGAAGTGACTCATTCGGGGGCTTTTGTTTGTGGCTTGTAGGCTGATTTTGCACTTCTAGAGAAGTGCAATTTAGGGGTGTAAACGAGCCGACAAGAGCACGAATAGTGCTCTGCTCGAGCTCGAATTCGAAACTTTTAGCCAGGCTCGAGATTGAGATTGAGATCGAGTTCAATCAAATATGGTTTTTAGAGTTCAAACTCGACTCATTAAAATTTGACAGAGTTTGAGTTCGATTCGAGCACGCTCGAATATTGTTTCGAGTGAACTCGAATCGAACTCGAATTCAAGCCTAACTCGAGCTCGAATTCGAAGTCGAGTTCAATTCCTTGAACTTTTACAAAAAAATAAATCATAATTTATCATATACTTATTTACATTTATTCTAAGAAAATACATAATTTCTCTAAACTTTTCAATAACATTTTTCACAATCATAAAAACTAAACACAATATTAAAATAAATAAATTATCCAGCAATCACATCACACAAAGTGAGTGAATGAGCAACACAATAGTCAAATTTAAAACCATCCAAACTATAGTATAGCCAAGTGCTAATTACTGTTATATATTGGATAAACAAAAGATAATAACCACAATTTACTAACAAAGTTATTTTATAGTACTAAATGACCAATGCAATATTCAAAAATCACTAACTGCAACTATAAGCCATCCATAAATCATTCACTAGTTCAACCACAAAATTCCTTAATTTCTTGCTCAAAATCCAAAAGACTGAGAAAATCATACACCTGCAGTCCATGCATAAAATTGGTAAAGTGCCAAATGTTAATGACTAGAAAGCAATATTTAGTAGGCTAAAATCTGAATTTTGTAAAATTCAGTTGACACCTTTCTCCGAATAGATGATTCACGAGATGGGAAGTGAAATTTGTTTTGATGTTTTGACACTCTGCACATAGAAAAAAAAAATTAAATGATTCACAACATAATTTAATATGAATAATTCATCTTCTTTATTACTCCATGAAGGTTTCGACACCAATCTCCTCCACACATCAACACTTGCACTGTCACTTGCACTGTTTCAAGAGAAAGTGAAGCTTGATATGCATCTATCACTCTTGTTTCAGCACTAAATGTAGCCTCAGTTACAACTGTGCTCACTAGAATGGCTAAAATATCACAAGCCATCCTTGACAATATTTGGTATGATAACCTATTCATCTTCCACAAGCCCAAACAGTCAAATTGTACAGGATTAGCATTTGGTGCATTCTTTTGTGGACCTTTCTCCTTGAATAGTCAACTAGTTCAGATTTTTTAGGCTTAAAAGTCTCCGATTGCCTTAAAAAATGATCAAAATCATTCCATCCACAAGTAGAGGGAGAAATTATAGCATCCATAAATGAATTACCAACTTTTAGATATCTTCCTTTTTCCAAACTGATCATGATCATTTGCAGCCACATATTCATCATACAACTAAAAAATGACTGTCCTAACTTTTGAAATGTTCTCTTGGGCTTCATTAGATGGAAAGAGTTGAGGGAAACAAAATTTTACAACCTTCATTTTTTGCCTAGGATCTAAAAAAGCAGCCACAACCATCAACAGATTGCACTCACCCCAATATTTATCAAATTTTGTTTTCATTTTTCTAACCATTGCTCTTATGAAGTCATCCTCATCATTTACCCCACTATCTAATACTAACTTTTACTTTTTTAATTTCTTGGAGGAACAAATTTGATGTAGGATAATCACTACTTGAAATAATTTGAGTGGAAGTCTCCAAAATATTGACCAAACTTTGACCACTTTTACCCAATCTTCTTCTGATGGACAGCAATCGTAATGTGGCTCGTGATCCCGAAATCGTGGAAAAACTTCTTTAAACTTTATTGCACAACTCAACATCTCAAATGTTGAGTTCCACCTTATTCTACAATCATAAATCAGCTTTCTTCCTGGCAATCGCAATTGCTGCACAATATCAACAAATAGTAGAAGTCTTCCATCCGAGCGATTCACAAATTCTACACTTTCTCTAATATTGTCAGTGATATCTGCAATCTGACTGAGACCATCTTGAACCATAAGGTTCAAGATATGCGCACGACACCGAACATGGAATAGTTTTCCAGCACACACTAAGTTCTTACTCATAGAGAAAGTGTCTTTCAACAACATGATTGCCACATCATTATTTGAAGCATTGTCCACTGATATTGTGAATATCTTGTTCTCAATACCCCATTCTTTTAGGCATTTGAAGATGGCATCAGAAATTTCAACTCCTCTTCGAGAGGGTGGTGGAATGTGAACAAAACTCAATACTCTCTTCTGTAACTTCCATGAAGAATCAATCCAATGTTCGATTATCACCATATATTCAATCTTTTGATTCTTAGACTTCCACAAGTCCGTTGTCAAACTTACTTTGTTGACATTCTTAAGACGATTCTTCAACTTCTTCTTCTCTAGTTCATAAACTGCTACACAATCAGCTGTACTTGTGTTGCGTGATATTTTTGGCCAGTCAGGTAGCCCAAGTTTCATCATGAAATTGAATCATTCCTCTTCCAAAATGCTGAATGGATGCTCATGCATCAATACCCAACGTGCAACTGCCTCTCTCATTTTTTCCATCTCAAACTTTACACATCTAGATGTGTATATGGGAAGTGCAGGTGCATCAGTAGGCTGGAAATTGATCTTTGTCTGTTGCACTGCTTGTCTCAAACTCATCTTCCTAATCACACAAGTCTGTCGGTGTCTAATCATACTCGATGTGGTCCCCGTTGCATTCTTTGCTAATTTTGATTGATACAATGAATGCACTCAACTTTCTTAACACCATCAACAACATCTTTGAAATCATTCCATGCCTCTGATTTTTTACACATTTTCTTCACTTGAAATGTCTCTAGATTTTGTCCATCCTCATTTTGTTGATTAAATTGCTTGGGTACTTCACCAGTTGCTCCCATGACATTAGTATCTTCTACAGTAATATTTTGCAATGGCACAGGTTCATTCTCATTCTTGGAGTAACGGGAGTATCCAAAAATTCTAGGGTAGATGAATTATCTGTAGGTAGTGTAGGATTTGAAGAAATTTCTTGCTGACTTTGCATTATTACAAAATGGTAACTAGCCAAAAAAAAAAAAAATAAAAAAATCCCATGTAGCTTATAACAAAAGAAAAAGAAAGAAATTAATGACAGTGCAACAAACTTTAAATCATATATATGCATGTAAAAATTACTAATGTCAAGTACTAAGAATAACCATTCAAATCTAAATAAGCAGCAACAATTAATATTTTAATATAAATGTCAATGGCATAATTTCAATTCCAAATAACAAAAGTTAAGAGGGGAAGAACAAGAATGATAATTTGCAGACAAAAATTAAAGAAGATATATGTTTGTATAACGAAACAAATAAAGAACCAACCAAATAGGAAGCCTTTAATTATGAAAATTTGTTCTTTTTAAAATTCAAGAAGCAGTAAAAGTGAAGATTTTGTGCAGACAATAACAAAGTCCACATACTAAAAAGTAAACCACCTTGAATCACTAATCAAATCTTTGACTTTTTGTTTTTCAAACAAACTCCATATACTAAATAATTAAGAACTATCAAGCCCCACATACCCCACATAACAACAACCCCATGCGCCAATCACCAATTCATTTTAGGCCTTTAAAGGATAGTAGCATTATAGTGGTATTGAATAATCAGACTTCCCAATTCTAGATTTCTTATAATTTTTTTGTTGAGAATATCAATCAATTTTTTCAGCCCCAATTAAGCACTCTTAATATTATCATCATCATTGTTTTTTCACTTTGAAAAAAAAATGGAAAAATAAAATCAAAGTTCAAAAGTAAAAAATATACCTTGAGATTTAACTATATTGGAGATGGTGGTGATGGTGAGCTGTGAGATTTGGTGGGTTTAGGAGATAGTAGGGTTTGTGACTGCAATTCTCCTTGTGAGTTTAGGAGGGTAGGGATTGTGAAGTTTGATATAATGATCGTTTGAGATACTTCAGGGTATTTATTTTTTTATATTTTTTTAGATAAAAAGTGTTTGACTAAAATGTCCATATACTATTAAAGAAAAGAAAGTGATATGGTAGAAGTGTAATTTTCTCAAATACTTGTGATATTTTAATAATTAAACATAGTATAAAAAATTTTAAAAAATTTAAATATATACCAAAGCTCGAAAAGCTCGACGAGTTTTCGAGTCGAATACCTATGCGCTCGAGATTCAGCTCGAGTCACAATTCGAGCAGTTCGAGTTCGACTTGAGTTCGATCAAACCGAGTTCGAGTCGAACAGTTGATCGGCAAGTTGTTCGCGAGTAATTCGATTCATTTACACCCCTAGTGCAGTCCTTGGTTAATTATGAGGCATTTGGAGCCTTGGTTATGGTTATTGGACCCAATTCATGGTCAATATTTGACTATCAAAATTTTCAATATTTTAAAAGTAGTGATGTACCCACTGAGTGAAGTGTATTCTCAGCGTTGTAATTTGGAGTACATTAACTTAAATAGCCCTCTAACTTTTTCAAACATTTAATCTTGCCCCTTGAACAATTTTTCAAACCATTTAGCCGTCTAAATTTTAAGAGTATATATATATATATATATTGCCACAACGTCTATTTAACTATTACCACAAATAGGTCCGCGAGATGAACTCATGAGAAAGGTTAGGCGTAACTTTTGTATTTGTTTGGGTATGAGCAAATTAGTTCTTTTCTATTTCATATTTCATCCCATGATTTAACTTGGCCTTCCAAATGTTTAGTGATCCCTAAGCTGTGTTTTAGTGCAATTAATTGAAACTTATGAATTCTAGCTGTAAATTTGAAAGTTCGAATTGAATGAGCTTGTTTTCTTTAGGTACGACCTCGACCCTATAAACATCGGCTCTAGATTAATTTAGATCGCATGCCTGTTTAGTTCTCTAGATGAGCATTTTAATGTCCTCGTTCACAGAAGAAGGCGCCAAAAAATTAATTATGGTGACCTCAGTCGGGTTTTATCAAGGGAATATACTAACATAGATTCAGTATTGAACCCCACTTATAGATTTTGTTATAAGAATTAAATCTTATAAAATGTTGAATACATCAGTTAATATAAAAAATTTATAATATTTAATTCACACCATATATTTTATAAATAGGGTCAAAATCGAGAACGATAATTTGAGGGCCTAAATGAAACTACCCCTTCCATTATGATCCAAATATTGCCCCTACATGTTGTGCATGTAGTCACCTTTTTCTTTGAGCCATAACCTATAAAATTGACAAAAGGGTCAAAAGTATGCATACTTAAGAGTCAGATAATGGGACAAAATGGTAGAAATATAATTTGAGGGAAAATTTTTGAAAATATTTGAGATTCATTTAGGTAATTTATCCTAATTTATAAATGTATTAAAGTGATGAGATGTTAACATCTCAATCATACACCAATATCATTTCTCTCCACTGATTCATTCTTCCAAATATTGAAGCCTTTGGTCTGGTTTCCCGACCTTGAATAAAATTAATCTCACCAAAATTAGTTATCCATGTAGATTTTGGTAAAATCATTGACATAGGGATATAACTATAACTATATATGGGGTAATTTATCCAAAAAAGGGGCTATTTAGCGGGTGTACGCTGTAATGCTCGCTATAATGATAGAAAATGACGTTCATGCTTTGACATGTAAGTACTTTTCCTTTTCACTCATGCAATGGCAAAACTAAGATATCGTAGGAACCGTAGGAACCATTTTTTTAAAGAAATGACTACAATTTACAAGCCACTAATTAGAACACACCTGTTTAACTCAATCAAAAATCATTAAAAAGGATAGAGAAGAAAACAGAAAAAAGTATAAGCGTGTTGAACAAGAACAAGCCCATGATTAGGGAAACAAGCACAAAATGCAAGTCTAATTGGTAGGCAAAATTTGTGGAAACCTGAATTAATCGGCCACAAAACCTTGAAGCATTTGAACATTTATTTCTGGCCGGCCTAATTCATCCACTAATTAATTTCAACTGCCTAATTAGGCAAAGATTATTGGACATGTGACCGCATCTGCTTATTCGCCAATAAAAATGTTTGTCATTATACAGGGTGATATTTGATCCGTGGCAATGGTGGCACTGGTTTGAATAGTGAATTTTTTAAATTATTTTCTAAATAATATTTTATAATTATTTTATATACATTTTTTTAATTATATTTTTATCTTATATATATTCCATTAAAAAATTATTACGATGATTTTTCAAATAACGTTACAAGAATAATAGTTGTTGAAATTAAGGTTTGCTACATTCTATTAGCTTTTATTTTTATTGCAAACTTTTTGGGTAGGCGAAGGTTTATTAATTACCCAAGCTAGTGGTCTATGTATAGTTTAGCATTTCACGTCGAGATTAGATAGGGAAAATTGTAAATTTAGTATCTCCAACTATATATGAATTCTCACTGAGGCCGCTTAAGGTTTTTTTTGTGGAAATTTCAAGGAATCCTTGTGATGTAGCTAATGTTTAGTTTCTCTCTATAATTTATAAACTTATAATCTACCTTCTTGTATTTTAGATTCTGGTAAAATGGATGAAAAATTAAAAGATGAATTGCATCAAAAATACCTAAACCTAATACCCATCCACCGCTCAACAACCCACTGTGATGAAGGGAGGAGTTGTGTTTTAAGTTAAATTACATAACTAATTTTGATTGAAAACTTTAAATGATTAAAATAATCATTTAATTAAAAAATTGTCAGGTTTGTAATGCTTACTTAATGCAATACTCAAACTGTTTCACTTTAAATCAACCACAAGGGGACATATCTAGTTGGTTGTGTAATTTACCTTATTCAATTTTTTTGTCCGTCAACTATTAGTTTAGTCCTACACAAGTCCACAAAGTTTTTCGTGAACTTTATGGTCCTCAGTTATATTTTTATATTCTACGAAGTTCCTAAATTCATTACTGCAGAAATATACAATAGGTTCTCAAGGTTTTATTTTAGAATTTTCATCCTTCAACTATTTTCTTAATCCAGTGGAAGTCCATCATTTTTTTTTTTTTGCACTATGGTAGTTGTTAGTGGATTTATATTTTTGACCAAAAGGAAACACATGGCTCCATATGCATAGTAAAAAATTATCAACTATTTTTTTAATAATACCAAAATGGTCTCCTAAAACTGTATTGTGCTTGAAAAATTGAATCGTAATTATTTTTGTCCTAACATAGTTAGTATATATTCCAACGTCTGCAAAAATTTTTAGCCATCAAATTAGGACAAAAATCAAATCATATGTCTTACTCACCTTTTCCCAAAGAATGCAACTTTAGGAATCTATGCATGCAATTATGAAAAAAGTATATAACAATTTCACCCCTCTAAGTATTGCATGTAAGAATCATGTATTTTCTTCTGGCAAAAAAATCCAACTCTGACAAGGAAGAGGATTACTTTGGTAAAAGTAACAGCACTAGGGACAGAAAAAGTTTAAAATAAAATTTAAGAGCTCTATTGGATATCCAAAATAATTTATGACTAAATTTACAATTTTCTCATATTATTAGATATCTAAGAACCCATAATTAGGAGGTTTTCATAAATTATTTTGGGATCACCTCTAACAGCTAATAAACCTGTACAATGAGTACTTCTTAGGTGGTAAGACATTTTCTTTATTACTTGGTCATGGGTTTGAGTCAATAAAATATAGGAGGGAGAGGTGACTTTAAAAAAAAAAAAATTAGAAAATTTTCACTTTTTCACTTGAAAAACACAATTTATTTCACTTTCATACTTGTAAGGTTTAAAAATTAGGCGGTTGGGATAGTGGACATAGTTGATTGATTCCAATCACGATACAAGTGTTCAGTATTAAAAACTTAGGACTAATTCTGCTTTACACCCCACAATTTATAGTAAATTTCTATTTGCACCAATAATTTTAGTTTTGGAGATTTTACACCACTAACTATCAAATCTGTCCAATTTCAATTGTATTTTTAATACTGTTACTAAATTTACCTTACTATTTACGCATGTACAATACATTCAGTAAGTTGACAACAATGTGCCTCTATATTTTGGTTGTACATGCGAAAATTTCTTTACCTTTGATTAAAAGTTGAAAAAATGAGGTAGATTTGAAAGTTGGTGATGCAATGGGAAATTGACATAGGGGTCTTTATTTAACAATTTTTTTTGAATGCGTGATAACTCTAGTAAATTAAAGTTATTTTGTTTCTAAATTATGGCATTTTGTTAGTTTAATCCTGACTTTTGGTATCGAATTAAGTGTTTTAATTTAATTAGTTGTATTTCACAGTTGCATTTGCATTTCTTGTAAACATCATGTTTATAGAATTTTTAATCAGTTTTAATTAATTTGGTTACTTAATTATTTAAGTGTGTTTAAGAATCGAAAGATGGAAATCAAGATTATAAAAGTTTGAGGGCCAAAGTGAAATTAATAAAGAATTGAAGACTAGAGGTGAAACATGCTTGATGTCGTGACATAGATATTTGGTGTCGCGACTCGTGGCAGAGATTCATTTAGTAACTTTCAACTCGATGTCGCGACATAGATATTTAGTGTCACGACATCGAGATGCTGAAGGCTTAGTTTTCATGGCATTTTTGTAATATTTTAGCTTGCAGATTTTAATTCTTGACTTGTGAAACACTTCAATATATATAATAGGTAATAATTAGTGATAGTACATATAGTGATATTGTAGTTA
This sequence comes from Cinchona pubescens, assembly GCA_025175665.1. Lineage (NCBI taxonomy): Eukaryota > Viridiplantae > Streptophyta > Magnoliopsida > Gentianales > Rubiaceae > Cinchona > Cinchona pubescens. The sequence goes on from JANKKI010000064.1 coordinate 4,715,706, forward strand.
GTTAATTAGAGTAGTAGGATAGATTAGTGTAAGCTTAATTTTGATTAGATAAATTTAGTGAGTTAATCTTTTGTTTCTAATAGATATAATTTTTACTTGCTTTAATTTACATTTTCATACAAAATAGAAATGGTAGTTACTTCTATATCTACCTTTTTATAAGTTTTTAGAGTTTTTGGTAATTTAGTGATTGTTAGTAAACAATCTCAATTTCCTTTCTTTAAATTCTAGTAAATTTTAGCTGGCTTTCTTTATTCTCATCAAAAATACAAAAATATTTAGTTTTAAGTATTTTTCTTTGCAAATTCTAGTTTAGAAATGGCAATTTCTTCCTTTACATGCTTTCTTATTGCTTTCTTTAGTTAGTTTTGATTAACTGTTTTGTAATTCTAGTTTAAATTTAGTTAAATTAGAGTAATTTTAAGTTCTTTCCTCTACTTGTCTTTCCTAGATTAAATCCTAATACTTGCTAATTCACCAATCTTTGTGGGAACGATTTCCCTCACACTACACTACCATCTAGCACCGTATACTTACTGGCACGAGGGTAGAAGTTAGGAGTTAGCGCAGTTTTTATCACTTGTTAAATTGAAAATTTTATACTACCCAAGCCAGCGAATAAGTTTTTGGTGCCGTTGACGGGGATTGTCCTTGGTATATTGGCAATATTAGGCAATTTGAGGGCCATGTAGATTAGGCATTTTTATTTTGTTTAGTTGTTAATTTTAGTTTTTCTTCATTGGTAATTACTTGTTTATGTTGGTGATCTTGTTTGGTGAAGCGAATTGGCACTTGAAACTAATTGATTGAATTGTCTTTTGTAATACATGATAAGAACAGATGAAGGGCCTTTGATTTGCTTGGACTAGGAAAAAGAGAAGAAATTAAGGGAAATTCGGAAGCACAATTGGGTTCAACAAGAATTAGAGAGAATTTAAATAGCTAATCCTTATCAAAATCAAAGGAATGTGAACAATGAGAATGAAGAACAAAAGGAAGTCATGGAAAATAATAGAATTGGTAGCTTTGGTAATGGAAACAGCATGAAAATGAATGGGCGTCTTTTGAGAGAATATGCGGTGCCAAACTTTGACGAGGCAAATTCAAGTATTGCACGCATGACCATGTAAGCGAACAGTCTTATTTTGAAATCAAGCCCACATTAACACAAAATGTTACAAACATGCCATGTTCAGTAGTCCTAATGATGACCCATACATACATTTAATGAATTTTGAAGAAGTGTTGGACATATTCAAATTCAATGGAATTATCACATTGCGTGCGGATGCGAGTATTTCCTTTTTCATTGAGGGATAGGACAAAGTCATGGGTACAATCACATGCTCAAGACACTTTCACTACTTGGAACCAATTAGCACAAAAGTTCTTGGTGAAACATTTTCCTTCTTCAATGACTCAAAGACCACCAAACTTCATAAAAAAATCACTTCTTTCAAACAAGATGTTGGAAAAAGTTTGAGTGAGGCTGGGGAACGCTTTAAAGAGTTGTTAAGAAAATGAACCTATCACGCCATCCTTCTTTGGTTACAAATCTAAACCTTCTATAATAGGTTAACACAAGAAACTAAGTCTATTGTTAATACATTCGCTGATGGCTCCATTTCTTTCCAAACACCAGAAGCATCCTTAAGAGTTGCTTAACAGAATGACCTTAAACTATTACTATTATAGTCCTATGACTCAACTGGTGGTTCAACAAGAAGTCCATCAAGTCAATGCCCAATTAGGTGGTGCATTGAATTTGAATTTAAATGATGCCCTTCTTGCTCAACAAGGCATGCTTATGAATGTCATGAATAACTTCACAAGGGCTTTGGATAATTTTGGGAGACCGAATACCGTGAATGCCATTGGTTCTTCATCTCAATCAACCCTTGTATATGACTTTTGTGGTGGTGGGCAGTCAAATGGGTAATGTGAAGTTTCTTTGGTACAAGTGAGCAACTCAACTATGTGTCTAATCAACCTTCATCCTCAAGGAATCCTGAAAGAGTTTTTGGGAACACTTAAAACACTTCTTGGAGGAATCACCCAAACTTCTCTTGGAGCAATTAAAGTAATCAATTAAATCCTCCCTACCAACCCAACTCCCTCTTGAAAATTTCCCAAATCAAGTCTCAACTTCTAATTTCTTCTAGGCCTTATCAACCTCCTCACCAAAGAAATTTTCAAGCCAATTCTTATGAATCCCAGCCCAATCTTTCTTACCCTAAAAATCGAAGACCTCAATTTCCACTACATAACTCTCCTCCACCATTAAATTATAACAAAATTTTTCATGGAGGGGTGAAGATTTCCAAATGCAATGTGATCATTTAAGAAGGGAAAATGAGAGTCAAAGAAGAGAAACTGAAAATCAAAAGAGAGAATTGGAGAATCAAAGGTGAGAAATGGAGAATCAAAGAAGGAAAATGAACATCAAAGAAGGGAACATGAAAATTTGAGATCCATGACAAGGAATTTGGAAGTTCAATTGGGAATTTTGGCTAAGCAACAAAATGAAAGACCTATAGGGGCTCTTCCTAACGATACCATTCCAAATCCAAAGTAGTAATGCAATGCTATATCCTTAAAGAGTGAAAAAGAGTTGGTTGTGTCTAATGATAAGAAAAAGATCGATAGAGAAGATGATATTTGAAGCAAAAATCCGAGATGATTAAGGAGAAGATTGAAGTTGTTTGTGATGAAAGAAGGAAAAAAGGGATGAAATTAAGGTGTCAAAGAAGAAGCAAATAGAATAACCTTTGAAATTGGATTCCTCGGTAAAAGTGCTGTTTTCTCAAAGGCTTATTGATCCAAAAAAGGAGGAAAAGAGAAATAATTCAACCAATTCCTCGATATATTTTAAAAGCTTAATGTTAATATTCTTTTAATTTATATTCTCAACAAGATGCTCAACTACGCTCGTTTTATGTAGGATCTTTTGGCTAGAAAGTGAAAATGGGATGATGATGAGAATGTATGCCTTGATACTAAATCTAGTGCCATCGTTCAATGGAGATTACCCCTAAACTCAAGGATCCTAGTAGTTGCTCCGTACCAGTAAATATAGGACATCAAATGTTGTATCGTTCATTTTGTGATTTGGAAGTGAGCATTAATGTTATGCCAAAGGACATTTATGAGAAAATGGGAATCACGAATGCAAAGCAAACCAAAATCACTTTCCAATTGACAGATATGTCCGAGAGGAAACCCATGGCTTGTTGGGGGACATGCTTGTTCAAGTAGATAAATTGGTTTTCCCAATTGATTTCTTGGTGTTAGATACATGATTAGAAAGTGAAATTCTATTGATATTGGGGAAACCTTTCTTATCGACCGCGCATGTATTGATCGATGTTATTAAAGGGTAGTTGACTTTACAAGTTGAAAATAAATTGGTTGAAACTGATGTATTTGATTATAATGATAATGTCCTAATTTTTGAGAAAAATTGTGGTAATCATTCTCTTGATTCTCTTGTTGGTAGGTCAATTGAAGAATCTCTCAAGATGGATGATGGAAAATCACTCAAAGAGGAAGAAAAACCGACCCGACAACGGGTGTAGTGTGATAAAGGATAAAGAGACTCGTACAAGGGATCAGAAAATTTTTTATCCAAAAAGTTGAAAAGTCGTAAAAAGAAGAGAAAATGGTTCCAAAAAGCAATTGGATATGATAATTGGTGTACTAGCCTTGGAGAAAGCATAGAAAGAAGGACATGTTCAAGTGAGAGACAGGAATCAAGCATTAATAGTTGAGAAAATAGGCATCAAACTTTTCCCATGGAAACCAAAAGGCAAAGGGTGGCCGACCACCTTAAAAGACTTGAAATAATTAAATCATGCCATAGTCAAGCTAGTGATTATAAAAGAGCGTTTCTTGGGAGGCAACCCAAGCCTTTTAATTCCTTTAATTTGCTTAATTTTAGTGTTCTTTCTTTTTAATTTTGATTTGGTTTGACTTTGGTTGGTTTTAGCTAAATTTTAGTTTGAAAAAATTGATTTTGATTTGAATAAATAGTGATAAAGAATGAATAAGAATGGTTTTCTAAACTTGTGTTTTTATGTTTGTAGATGGTGCATGGACTTGAAGAGAGGTGGTGAAGAAGAAGGAAAAATTTTCTGAGTGTTAAAACAAAAGTGTTACTGAAACTGGGTCTGTCCATGTCATGACATAAGATTTGATGTCGCGACGTCAAAAGCCATCTTCTAGAAGGCATTTTGGTATTTTGGTTGAAGTCGTGACATAGGATTCGATATTGCAACGTCAAGGACTCAGAAAAATTTCAGCCAGGTCGATGTCGCGATACGGAAATTGATGCCGCGACATCAAAGCATGTGGAGGGCACATGTGTCAGTCCATGTCGCAACATCAAGGCGCCTTTTAAAAATTCACTTTTCAATTCATATTGCGGCATCGACTACGGGCATATCAAATCATAAACGACATTTTCTTCTTCTTCTTTTCATCCCCAAATCATAAACCCTAACCATACATTCCCAATTTCTTCCTCTTTAATCCTTTATTCTCCTTCAATAATTTTCCATACAAGTACCATAATCAAATTATAAACGACATTTTCTTCTTCTTTATTTCATCCCCAAATCATAAACCCTAACCATACATTCCCAATTTCTTCCTCTTTAATCCTTTATTCTCCTTCACTATAATTTGCCATACAAATACCATAATCTATCCTAGCTATCATCCTCATCTCATTCATCCGAATTAAGAGCTTTTGAAGGATGGATTTTTCAACCTTCAAAGGGTTTGTTCAACCAATTCAAGTGGAAATTTCTTCAATCAATCGTGTAATAACTTCCAATTATCTTGTTCTAGTGCCCTTGAGTATAGTTGTGCAATATTTTGGTTGGATTTTTGGTAATTTTCAGCCATTGATTGCTTGGAATTTTCAAGAAATCGTGGGTGATTTTTGGGAACTTTATTGTGCGAATTTCTTGGCAATTTTTTAATGCTAATTTGACTATGAATTTCTTGGGTTTAAACTATTGTGGTGGATAGCTTAATTTTTGAATTTGAAATTCCTTAATTGGTGAAAATTTTGGTGGTTGATTATTCTTGTTCTTGGTTGTGGAATCTGATACTTTGTAAGGAGCATTTTTAATTGTTTTGTTGAAATTACTTGAGAAAATAACAAGGGGAGTTTATGATGTAGTGGTGGTAAGAGTGGAAGAAGTAGGGATAGAGGAAAGAATCCAAGAAAAGAAAGGTAGGGGAAGGTACAAGTGGTGTAAGTGAGATTGGTGAGCTCAGTGGGGCAACCAAACCAGAGGTGGAACCTCAATTTTTGAGTGAGCATGCTCATGCTTTGTCTAAGGTCAATAAAAAGTATGAGATCATTAAGGAGAGGAGTTTTGGTTTATCTATGCATTGGGGGTATTAGGAGGATGTGAGAAAAGAAATTGAAAGACAATTTAAAGAGAGGAAATGGGAAAGATTTGATAGAGAAAGTGATCTGGGTTACACAAAGTCAGTTAAAGAGTTTTATTGTAACCTGTGTGATTTGAAAGATGGTAAAGTTAGAGTTAAAGGTGTTTTGGTTGATTTTCGTGCTGAAAAAATTAATGTGTAATTTAACACACCTTCTATTGAGAGTTTGGAGTATAGGGAGTTCTTGAACAACAAAAGTAATGATATGCAGGTGTTAAAAAAATGCTTCTGTGTACTACTAATGTTGATTAGGTAATGAATACAATTGAAATTTCCTCATAGTGGTCTGTCATTATTGGGCGAGTTGTGGTTCTATTTCATTAGTTATAGAATTTGGGGCTCAAATTTAGTAAGTTATATTCAGGGAGATAAAACGTGCCTTGTGTTGAACCCCAATTATGATAATCATGTTTTGATGATGACCAAATTGCACTAATAGTTTGAAAACAAAGTGTGCAGAAAAACTGGTAGGTTCGGACGCAAATGATCGTCCGAACAAAACAACCAGAAGACTCCACGGACGCAAATGACTGTCCGTAAGATAGAGTTTCGGACGATGATAATCGTCTGATACAAAGAATTTGAAGCAGTCTTGGACAAAGAACAACGTTTGATCATATTTATAGAAGACTTTGCTTTGATCGGACGCATGTTCGGATGCATCCTCGGACGTCCGAACGAATACCCTTAGAGAACGGATACAGTGTCGGACGCAGAAGTTAGCAGCGGCCGTCCGAAAGGTCAAACGGCTAGTTTTCCAGTAAACAGAAAATAGCAATTGGAAAGTTGTTGGAAGCAGATTTTGGGCAACTATAAATACCCCTAAGCCTGAATTAAATAAGTAGGGACTTCTACATTGATTACAAGTAATACTTGAGCTATTTAGGAGAAATAGTGGTTACAAGTATTATAATAGTGTAGGTAGTTTCGTGAAAAGAGTTTAGAAGTGTAAGAATTTTTCAAATGTAAGAGTAGAGAGATAACAATTGTAACTAAGGGAGGTTGTGAGTGTAAAACTCTTGGCTCAACTAAAGGAAATTAGTGTGAGCAAGAGTGATCCTCATTTGTGTACAAGAGGATATTGTCTCACCTATTTTGAAGAGACTTTTAGTGGCTAAACTTCAAGTTGAGAACTTGGTAGTTGCCTTGTAAGAAGCTCTTTGTGGTTGTAAGCTCCAAGCTTGAGAAGTCTGGGAGTTTGGTTTGATACTCTTAATCTCAATCTTCTTCTTTAGTTCTTTAAGCTTAAATTGTTGAATATCTATTTTATTCATTTGTTCTTAAATCTTTATTTGGTGCATAAAGTTTGTATTTCTTATTAAGCACATCAAAAGATTTATTTTAGAAACAACCTAATTCACCCCCCTCTTAGGTTGCTTTTTGGGCCAACACCTTGTTTACGCTATTCTTCAGGGGATGCCTTTGGATGTTGGTAGTTTGATCACAGAGGGGTTTCTTGATAGTGGAAGGTTCGGGAGACCTATTTTTTATGCACGTAGTTTAATCACTCATTTATGTATTAATGCACGAAGTCCTTTTTTCATTAATGAACCACAAATTCATCCTAGAGGTAGAATTAACAAGGAATATGTGTTCGAGAAGCACCACCTCAGAGAAGACCAAATGCCTCTACTGTCACCTTTGAGATCATCATACGTTCCTTCGCTGCCAGGCTATGTGTGCATTGCACCAGTCATTGAAGAGGAACGCAATGAATTACAAGGATATTGGACTTATAGCTAACCATCTCACATCTGGTCATGCACAACAACCTGGCACTGATAGGAGAGACCCTCCGAATTACCTTACTCAACATTTGGGTTCAGCTATCATAGCCTCCATTATAGCACTATAGTCTACCTTGTGGACAGTATTACACACCATCAGCGATATTGACACAGCAAGGTGAAGGACAACAGGCTAGTGGTACCAGTGGAGCACTTGATAAGAATTTTGAGAAAAGCCATCACAGTAGAGCAGAAGATGATCATGAAGAGATTTAAAGTAGAAAAGACATGATGAAGAGTGACAGATTTTGGGGACACTTAGAGAGGATACTACAATAGTGCTTGATTTGAAGACTTTTATTCCTTTTCATTATTTTAGTACTTTAGTATTTTAGTACTTTATCATGTTTCGCTTATGGTTTTTAGACATTTGGGATTTGACTATTTTCTTTTGATAGTTGATTGGTTAAGAACCTTAAACTGATGCCAAGTGACTTTTTAGTGGTGTTTGACTTGATATTGATTATAATTTTTGAACTTAATAGATAAATGCTTGGTTTTAGCTTATTGTATTCTTGGTTGATTTACTTGCTTGAATTGTGATACTGGCTAAGGGCCTTCAGCTGATGTCACGTAGATTCTTGTTAATGCTTGAATGTTGGAATGGACTATTTTGAGCTTATTTGAATGATTACATGGCATGGCTTGATGTGTTTTTAGAGATATCCCTTAATGGAGTGTGTTTTGTTAAGATTTTGTTATAGTCTAGTTTGTTCTCATTGTTTTTGTAGTTTTGATGTGTTATGATGTTTGAATTTTGAATGAGTGGATGGATGAGTTTTACTCATCAAAAGAATAAGAGTGTCAACTTTGGGAATGTTTTGTGTTAGGGATGGTCCTTTTATGTTTGTATGTATGTCCTTGATGGCCTTTGGATGGAAAATTGATCAATTTGGTACTTGATGATGATTTTTGACTTGCAATACTATATGGTTGAACTATTTGAATTGAACATTTCATGAACTTAACGTGTGTGTGAGTGGTTCTTTTACAACACAAGAATTTCAAAAGTTTAGTGTTACCATTTTCAAAAAGAAGGACTTATATTTTAAGTGAAATTCATTTGAAATATTATTTTTGATCAAATCATAAATATTACTTTGTTGGTCAATTTATCTTTTGAAAAAATTGGTTTAAATAAAATAGAAGAAATTTAGGAAATTTTGTATATTTGCTTAAGGAATGTTATTCTAATTAGTGAACGATTGATATTAGATATTAATGTTAGCTAAGTTTTATTCCTCTTCCTTGGTTTAGGACCGTGTGAATTTTTTTTTGCATTTCTGAATTAGGCGAGTACGGGATGTCACCTTGTATTTCTCTGAATTAAGTCATTAGAGTAGTAATAAGATGAGTACGGGATTCCGGCATGTAACCATATTTTTTTTCCGAATTAAGTCATTAGGAATTAAATTTTAGATTACCAACAAGTCGAGGAGGGAATGTTTGTAATACTTACAGTTGATAGCATACTACAAATCATTTTTTGATAGATTAATATTCCCTACTTATATGACATGTGCATATAGGTAGATTCCTAATGAAAATTATTTTTATGTGACCTCGCCGAGATGGTTGAACAACTTTGTAATACTTGTGATTGGAGAAAAGATGATGTTTTGAATGAATAAAATTTAATTTATGGGAACCTTTTTGAGAATGGTTAATGCGCTTCGTAATTTAAATTTTGTGTAGTAATTGAACTTATGATTTTTAGAAAAATTAAAAAATTTGGAGTGACTAATTAAAATAGTTTAATTGTCATGTAGTGTTTGAAGTCCCTTGAGAGAATTCCTTATTGTCCATAAGTAAATCCATTGTTCATGTTTTGTATTATCAATTTGGCGGTGTGCTTGTTAAGTCATTTAGTAAGGTTCATTTTATTTCTTGTTTTGCTTGGGACTAGAAAAAGTCTAAATTTGAGGGTGTGATAACTCTAGTAAATTAGAGTTATTTTGCTTCTAAATTATGACATTATGTTAGGGATAAGTTTAGTTCCGACTTTTGGTATCGAATTAATTGTTTTAATTTAATTAGTTGCATTTGCATTTTTTTTGGTAAATATCATGAATTTTTAATCAATTTTATTTATTTTGGTTCCTTATTTAGTTAAGTGTATTTATAGGTTAAGAATCGAAAGATAGAAGTGAAGAGTACAAAAGTTCGAAGGCCAAAGTGAAATTACTGAAGAATTGAAGACTTGAGCTGGAACATGCTCAATGTTGCGACATGGATATTTGTTGTCGCGACATTGATGCGAAGATTCATTTAGTAAATTTCATCTCGATGTCGTGACATTGGGGAGCCAAAGGCTTAGTTTTCATGGCATTTTTGTAAGTTTTTAGTTTGCAGATTTTAATTTATGACTTGTAAAACACTCCAATATATAAATAGGCAATTGTTAGTGATAGTACATATAGTGATATTGTAGTTAGTTAATTAGAGTAGTAGAATAGATTAGCATAGCATAAACTCCAAGTTCTAGCTTAAAGTGTACAAAATTCTCTTTTAGTTTCCCTTAGATCTTGTCTTTAATTCCTTACATGTTTTAATTTTGATTAGATAACTTTAGTTGGTTAATCTTTAGTTTCAAGTAGATATAAATTTTACTTGCTTTAATTTATATTTTCATGAAGAATTAGTTACTTTTATTTCAAACTTTTTATAAGTTTTTAGGGTTCTTGGTATTTAAGTGATTTTTAGTTAAAAGCTCAATTTTTTGTTTAAATTCTAGTAAATTTTAGTGGGCTTTCTTTATTCTCATTAAAAATACAAAAATATGTAATTTCAAATATTTTTCTTTGCAAATTCTAGTTTAGAAATGGCATTTTCTTCATTTACATGCTTTCTTATTACTTTCTTTACTTGGTTTAGATTAACTGCTTTTAATTCTAGTTTCAATTTGGTTAAATTAGAGTAATTTTAATTGCTTTCATTTACTTGTCTTTAGTAGATTAAGGTAGTTGATCTTCTAACTAGTTGTTAACTTGTTCACATTTACTTGTTGTTGTAGATAGTTCGCTTTATAATTTTCTTTAGTTGCATGTTTAAAATGGTAAATTTGATTAGATATAGCTATCATTCTATTATTGAATTTCCTAACTATGCAAAAGCCCATAAATTCTAGTACTTGCTAATCCAGTAATTTTTGTGGGAACTATCTCTCTCACCCTACACTACTATCTAGGATTGTCTATTTGCGGACGCGAGGATAGAAATTAGTAGTTAATGTTATTTTTATTGCTTGTTGAATTGAAATTTTTATTCTACCCAAACTAGCAAACAATGCGATACCTTAACAATTTCATAATAGTTTAGTTTTGCCGAGTTCTGCACTCTTCTTTGAAAGTATTACAAATTTTATCATTAATACAAAATCAAAAATTTTCCCCAAAAAAGAAAATCAACTTAATGGACCCAAATCAAACAACTAACAAATACTCAAAGAAACCCACAAGAAAATAATTAAGAAGCACATAAAATATAGAAGGCAAAGCTCTAAATTATTTTATTCAAAACTTGCTGCAACTTCAAGGCTTCAGCGAGACTAGAGCTAAAGTTATGTGAATTGATCCAATGACAAACTAACTAAATATACCACTAATAGCAAACTAATGATCTAATGATATAATTCATGTGGCAAACGAACGAAATGGCAAAGCTTTGACAGTTGCTGAGTTAAAAGCACCGTGATTAGTCCAATTAACCACTGTCCCTTGTGTGTATAATTCATGTGGACTTGTACGAATTTCAGAACATCTCATGGATTCTTGCCCTTCTTTTTCTTCTTCAGCTGCGGCAATCAAGCCTCTTTTGATTGGAGGAACTTTCACCTTAGTCCATTTTTTATCTTCCCTTATAGTCCTGCAAATCACATAATCATTGCTACCATCACGTAGTGAATATTCATGCATTATCCAACCATTCTTTACCGCCTCTGAACCAGAATTTAAAACGAAATTCAACGTCTTTGTAGATCCAATAACCTGATCCCCTCCATCGTTGAGAACATCTTTGGCCTTAGATTGTCCCTCCCACGTGCCGAATCCGGCCGTTCTTGCGATCTTGTTTGCGCTCATACTGAATAGCTTTGTAAAAACGTAAAGCATTCCTTTTGTGTTATTTCTTCCACTCTCATCAAAGATTTGCCAATTATCATCGTCATTGAAAACTTTCCACGGTTCCGCTTCGTTACCATATAGAGTTTTTTCCACGACGATGTTGTGGGGTAGCTTTTGATTAGTTACCTTTAGCGAGAGAAGATTGATCAGTTGTTCACCAGATGGCCTAAAATAGAATTCAATTGGTAAACTTTCAACCATCATGCCAATCCGATTCAGTGTTTCAATATACTACTATTCTTGTTGATGCAGATATAAACTGATATTGCAGGTTCTTGAAGGCTTAATATATAGAGTTCTGAAGTAGGAAAAGTTGAAGGAAAAAAATTAAAATATAATGGTTGAATGAATCAAGCTATGCAAGGAAAGTAGAGTAAAAAGGAGGCTAAGGCGGGAGCATATATCTATCTATACTATACTATACTATTACTGTATTATATACGTCAGTTGTTTTTTTCAATTTTATTTCTCTTTTTTTTTGTGATACCTAAAATACTTACCTTTAATAAAATATAAATCCCAATAAAAAATATAAATAATTTTATTTCTACCCTTTTGTGATGTCTAAAATATCCACCGTTAAAGAAATATAAATCACGCTAAGAAAATATAATTAATTTTTTTAATTATCACCGCAACCTATTTTTTTGTCACATCTAATATACCCTTAGTTAAAAAGTTTCACGCCTAACAAGTCCTTAATGATTTTTTTTGTTTTGGTAAGTCATCCTTAATGAAGTGTATAAAATATAAAATATGATGAATGGACATCAAAATTCAAATTAGTTTAAGAAGTGTCTTTGTAAATGTACCAAAATTAGAAAAAAGTTAGTTGAATTAACTCTATCATGAAAACTATAGAATAACTTAATAAAATAACTATTGTGAGTGTACTATTTGTAATTATATTCTCATGTTGTACTTCTTTATAGAGTTATCAAAATAAACTAATAATTGAGAGTACTACAAATGCATAAATATTTTATTTCAAAAGTCAGTGAAATATCTTGTCTATGTATAGATATGCTACGTTTATAGAGCTTTATATACACTTTAAATAAATGCACACAGTTATCTAGATAGCTTTTATATACTTTTAAGCAATTTTTTTTTTTTAATAGATGATAAGGGTTAGATATCTTTCATGAAGAATTTTTTATAAACGCATTTAGAATAATTTTTGTATAGAATTTATGATTTTATAAGCCAAATGACCTATTATGATTAAGATCTTAGTTAATCTAATAATTAACATCACCTTTAATTCTCCAACTTACTTTCTTTTCTTCTAAGGGTCCTTTACAATTGTGAATTAGATAACAATACTTTTTTTTGTTGTTTTATAAATCATTTTTGCCTATATGGTAATCTGATTTATCATGTATTTGTTTTTCTTACAAAAAAATAATTATTAATGCTTTAAGGTCAATGTATAATAATTAAATTTGTGACTAATAATTTAATTAGTTGGTCATCACTAATCATCGCAGATAAGTTAAACTTTTGGTCCTTCAAATGTGTTAGTAGTGTTAATAGTTCCTTTATCTTATCTAATAAAGCTATTCTATTACATTACCCAATTATGCTCGTCTGTTACTTAATCATGTATTTATTTGCTTATTCTCCATAATTATCTTGTGAAAAAGTGTGAAATATTTTTCTTTATGAAATGTCATTCATCATGCATTTGTTTTATTCATAAAAAGTTGTGTTTGGGGACCAATTTATATTAGTGAATTTTATAATTAATAATTTAATTAATTGGTCATCAATCATCATTTCTAATAAGTTATTCTATTAGTCTTTCAAATGTGTTAGTGTGTATTGATCATTTTTCTTTTTTAATTATAGAATTCAAATATGACACGTTGTTCTCATAAATAGAAAATTTGTTTAGAAGAAAATAATGTTTATTTTAATATTGTAATAAATAACATATGTGGACAATTATTATGAAAACATAAAAAGAATAAAAAATTAATTAAAGAACTGTGAAAGTAATTATATAATAAAAAAAAGAAATTGAATAATTTATAGATTTTGTAGTCATTGTTTTATTCTATAATCATTTATTTATTTTTTAAAAACTTAAAAACTTCAACACCAATGTCACACGTGCAACGCACGTGACTTTTTCTAATATATTATATACTTATTATATATATGAATAGTTTTTCCCAATTTTTGTTTCTTCCATTTTTTTTGTAATCTTAGCATACCCACCCTTATTGAAATACAAATTTTGATAGGAAAACACAACCAATTTTGTTTCAACCTTTTTGTGATGCAAAAAATACCCGTCTTTAATGCAATAGAAATTTTGATAGGAAAATATAATTAAATTATATTTAATTATCTATTTTTAAAAACCACAACTTTTTTTTCTTGTATGTCATCCTTAATGATTGTAATTGATAAAAATTATCTAAAATACTCTTTATTTAATTTGATAAAACGATCTATTTTTTATAATTTATATTACTACTATATATTTATTATATTTATATTTCAAATTTACATAACAAAATTCCTTTTATATAAAACTTTGGAATAAATATAATAAGATCGTAGAAATTTTTTTTATTCATTATGTTTTACTTTTTGTGGTTTGAATTCAATAAGACCTCTTTTTAATATCAAAATTTTTCTCCAACTTAAAAATCACCCAATAAGAAAACATAACCTAAAATACCTACGTTTAATGAAATTCAAATCCCGATAGAAAAACATAACCAATTTTGTTTCCATAATTTTTGCAATGCCTAAAATACCCTCTCTTAATGAAATACAAATCCCAAAACGAAAACATAATTGAATTATATTTAATTACCTATTTTTTAAGAATACCACAACCTATTTTTTGTCATACCTAATATACTCTTAATTAAATAGTTTCATGCTTTACGAGTCTTTAATGAAGGTTTTTTTTTTTTCTTTTTTGGTAAATCATCTTTAATGAAGTATAATTGACTTATCTAAAATTACTCTGTATTTAATTTGATAAAACTATCTATGTTTTATAATTTATTTTACTATTATGTATTTATGATATTTATATTTCAAATTATATAGATTTTTTTTAATATAAAATTCTAGAATAAATAAATTAAGTTGGTAGAAATTTTTGTTGCTTGTGCAACAAATTTTTTTTTTCAGTTTGTTTTAGTTTTTTAGTTTGAAATTAGAAAAACCATTCTTTAATATCAAAATTTTACTCCAACTTAAGAATAGCAATATTAATAATCATTAGCATTAAAAATTTAAAATTTATTAAAAAACTCATAATATTTAATTGAGATAAAAGTATTTGTTAATTTTATCTCTTTAATATTATTATTTATAAAGAAAACATCTTCTTATCCCTTAATGACTCGAACCCATGACCAATAAGTTATAGCAAAGCGTCTTACTACATAAACTGCACTTTGTAGAATCCTGTTAGTTACTAAATCTTTATCTTTAATCACACCAATTTGTAGAATATTAATTCAGAGTAACTATTGATGAGGTAGAAAATATGTTCAACCAACGACATGTTGGATACCCCAAATATTCTAAAATAATCATTTTAACAAATAAGAATTCTATGCATAATTTATGGAGTGACAACATAGAAAACTACTTAGTTAAGTAATTAATATAATTAAAAATAGCACATGCTATACATATCAATCATACTATTAGATACTCTAAATAGTTTCCTGTATATGTTGAGTTTACTTGTTAAATTTGGAAACTACAGTGCCAGTTGTTACACTATTTGATAAAACAACAAAGAAATATTCAATTAGAGCAACTATTCATGAGGTGAAAAAGTTCAACCCATGGTACGATGAATGTTCCAAATATTTAAAATAATTAAGAGATAAAAGAATACTACATATAAATTATAGGCATGACAATATAGAACAAATAAGAAGGCAAGTAATACGAAAAAAAAATAATAATTTATGCAAATAAAATTAGAATATTAAATACTTTAAAATAATTGTAGATACAGAATAAGTTTACATGTTAACTTTGAAAACTACAATACAATTCTTATACTACTTAACAAAATAACAAAGATGTATATTACTAAATTTCTTGGTAACAAATACAAGGAATTGATCAAAAGAGTATGAAACAAATAACAAAACAAAATTCATGCATTTTTATTTTCTTTACATTTTATTTTTATATTTAATAAATGAAATTTTAATTTCATAGCAAATAATATCAAAATACAATTTTGTAGCTAATCACATTAGATGCATTCAGGATGATTAAAAGAGTATGTAATGTAAATAGAGTGTTAAAGTGAATATTATCATAAGTTTAAGAAACATGAAAAAATACCAATATATTCTTTGAATGCATCTATATTTTATGCAATATGTGCTCGGGTAAATAATTGGATTAGGTAATTCAATTTATAAACAAGCAACAAGTAAAAACCTTAATAACTTCCTAACCAAGATAAGTTTATAGATTGGGTGAGTAAGGATCGTTCCCACGAAGATTACAGAGCAATTACTAGGTTCACAAACCTATTTACTAGTTAGACAAATTAATTACAAGATTTGGCTTTCCGTCTAACTAAATTAATTCTAGCCACAAAGAAGATTAAAAATAAGAATAATTACGAAAATTAATTAAATCTAAGAAATCAATTAACTATAACGAATTCAAAATTCAATTAATAAACTAGAACAGTAAACGCAATAAGATTAAATTTAACTATGAGATTGCAATAAAGAACTAGAATTGAATTGAATATAAGCAAGAAAGCTCAATAATTGAAGCCGAAGTGAGGGTTGATGAAGTTTGAAATCTTGACAAGAAACTAAAACCCCAATTTAATAATCTATCTACTCTAATGATCTAATGTCTAACTCTCTTCAATGATAGAAACGTGAAGGCCCATGAAAAGAAGTTTAATTGAACGAAAAAAGGCTGCTAAAATAACAGGGAAATTTTGTTGGAATACACTGTAACGTGTGCACATGGGCACAAATACTCGCGCATGTGCAGAGGAAGTGCTTCTAAAATTTTCTTCTCTGGAGTTCGCATACATGCACAAGCGTTAGGTTGCACATGTGCGCGACTTCCAAAATACTTGCTCCAAATACCACCTCAATTTTGTCCTTGATGCTGAAGGAATTTGAAAATTTTCAAAACATAAAAGTTGTAGCTCTCTCCTTTAGCTTTCCAACACATCTTAAACAACTCGATTAGAGCTAGAACAAGAAAGTTTTGCTCAAAATACCAAACACTACGGATAAAAATTTCAAGAGAAAGGTTGGATTGAAAGGTTCAATGACCAAACAAGGCTCTATCCTCATCTTTAAATCAAATTAAGCTGTCTATAAATTTTGCCTTAAAAAAGTAAGAAAGCAATATGAGTTCTGGGATGAAATATAAGTAAGTCTATATAATTATCTCTAAGTGTCAAAAATAAAATATTTTATGGCTATGCTCTTAGTGCTCATGACTTCTTAGAATTCATACAAGGAAAATTAACACTGGCTACCCATTCATGATGGTTTAACTGAAAAATTATCATTCAAAAATTATCATCCACTAATATTTGCTCCAAAATCTCCTTTTGACTGTGCCTCGGCTCGAGCTGGCTAGGAAATAGCCATGAAGTAGAAGTATGAGAATGAGTTCGCCTAACCAGAGCCCTCACTCTATCCATTGCAATCAGTTTTTTTGGCTTCAATTTCTCCTTAACTGGATCAATTGCTACTCCTTCATCTACATACAAGGCCGTGATCAAGTGGGGAAATCAAAGGCCAGATTGCTTGTTAACCGCTAAGTAACAAATCTCATGGTAGATTAGATGGCCCACATCTATAGATTTGCCAGAAGCAATGCAGTATAAGAACTTTTTCTGCTCCAGTGTAACATTTGTGAAATGGCTAACTAGAAGGAGTCGAGCACATAAGAATTTGAACCAAAATAGACAAACCGGTTTAAGCATATTGCTGGTATTAAAATGTCGCGCAACATCCCCTACACTAAATATCCATTCGACTTCACCAGTGCAAAGAATGCTCGTAATTTTATTGGATTCTATATTGGTGTCGCGAATGGTCAACCACTTATCATTATGACCACGGTTAACTCTCAAAAGCTAGTTAATTGCATTTGAAGAAATTTCCGGTTCCTTCCCCAGACATACACCTTAGTGTCAGTATAATGAGTCAAGTTATAATAGAATTCACGCACTACCGATAGTTTCGCATTCTTAGGGGTAGATGTGAAGTGATTACAACCATGTGTCCATATAATAGTTCGGATCTTCAGAACTCCAGCCAACGGTATTTGAATACCCTTCTTTTTAATTGTGGGACTCGTCGCTGTATCTTTCTCTTATTCCTTTTGAGCCGCAACATTGACGAATTGTGCCAACACATTCTCCTCGGACATGCTCTCGCGTTCTTGTTGAGGTTCTGAGGATGAAGAAGCCCAGGTGGTTTTGCCCATAGCCGCCATTTCTTTCCTGTTTGTGTCATTCCTACAAAAATTGTACATGAAAACCAAGGCAACCAAATAAGGTCTCTAATACCCCACACTTATGCAAAGTCACAACCCCCGCCAACAATTAACCTTAGTATGCACAAGATGAATTCCAATAGGCTGGTGCCAAAACTAAGGTATGTACATTAATTAGTGACATTCCTACAACATTCTTAGTCACAAAAATTGAATAAGGAAGAATCACATGGCATAATTGAAGTTCTAGGAATTGAATTCATGCACCAATGCCTTGTATTTTATGATTTTTATTCATTGAGGCAATTTATCGAACACATGGCATACAATCACAACGAATGAATTTTTGTCTATGCAAAGAATACATGATTACATCCCAAAGGAAAAATATAAGTGAATGCAATGAAATTCATACCTTGAGGGAGTTGACTCTTCAAAGAAGAATGAATTGATGTTAATGGAATGAATTAAGAAGTGATTTAAGGGTAGAAAAATATTGGGGTCTCTTATGGTTAAAGGGATAGAGAGGAGAAAGTTGGAGCAAACAAGGGATATGCCGTTTGAATGGTAGGGCAAAAAGGTTTTGGCCCTTTTAAATAATGTGCCCGCATGTGCATAAAAGGTAGTGAGTCCATTGTGGCTGCTCTTCTCGTGCACATGCACATCTGGCGCGCATTATGCAAATTTTGAAATTCAGCCACTGGATTTTGCGCACATGCGCACCAAATGGTGTGCTTGTGCATAAAATCACTTCTTCAGGGACAAAATTTTCGATCCTAAAACATTCAAACAATAATCATGGCCTTGAAATCATATTTTAGTCTATTTAACTTGCAAATCAAGATGATATGCACACAAATGACAAGAAAACTAAAGAAATTCAAAAGCAAACTCACAAAATAAATTATAAAAGGACAAGGGTTGTCTCTCATGTAGTGCCTTGTTTATAATTTTAGGCTCGACTTGGCACTTGAGATCAGGCATTAATGAGGTGAACAAATTTCCCAAGTTTCTCATTGATGACTCCTCCATAGTAGCACTTCTCCTGGTGGCCGTTAACCTTGAAATTTCTTTGGCTTCCTTTGAACTCCACCGCGCCATACAGAAATGTCTACACTACTTCAAATGGCCCACTCCATCTTGACTTCAACTTTTAGAGAAACAATTTGAGTCTTGAGTTGTACAATAAAACCATTTCCTTGGTTTTTAACTCCTTGCCCGAAATATGCTTGTCGTGCCAAACCTTTGTCTTTTCTTTATAAAGCTTTGCATTTTCATAGGCTTCTCTTTGGAATTCATCCATTTCATTCAAATCTAGAAGCCTTTTCTCCCCAACCTCCTTCAAATCATAATTGGGACTTTTGATTACCTAAAATGCCTTGTACTTGATTTCAATCGGGAGATGACAACCCTTACCATAAATCATTCTATGAGGAGACATCCTAATTGAAGTCTTGAAGGCGGTCTTGTATGCTCATAATGCATCATCAAACTTCTTAAATCTGTTTTTCCCTTGAAAAATTCACAATTTTCTCAAGAATGCGTTTTAACTCCCGATTGGATAATTCCACTTGTCCAGAAGTTTGGGGATGATATGCTAGGGCTATTTTGTGGGTGAGTTCATATTTGGACAAGACGAACTCAAACAAGAAATTTTGAAGTATGTTTCTCCATTACTTATGATAGCTCGCGGACGTCGAACCTTGAGAAAATATTCTTTCTCACAAAATTCACCACCACTCTAGTATCATTGGTTGGTAGCGCCATTGCTTCCACTCACTTGGACACATAAATCACTGCCACAAGGATAAATTTGTTGTGATGTGACGGTGGAAAGAGGCTCATAAAATCAATACCCCACACATCAAAGATCTCATAGACTAGGATTATTATTCAAAGGCATTTTATTCCTTCTAGACAAGTTACCGGTACATTAACATTGATCAAATTATAGCACAAAATCTCTTGCATCCCGAAATCATATAGGCCAGAAGAGTCCACTTTGAAGGATTTTGAAATGCTGCCGTTCTTAGAGAGTCATGATGCCCTCGTATTGGTGAAGAATGACATGTATAAAACACTTTGAATCTCACTTTTCGGTATGCATCTTCGGATCTTGATCCTTATGCTGGTGATAAAGATTAGGGTCATCCCAAATGTAATACTTCATCTCTGAAAGGAGCCTTTTCCACTGATTGTAAACCATAATGGATGGAATTACCTTGGCTACGAGGAGATTAATGATATTCGTGTACCAAGTTGCACTACTGTCAACTCTCATTAGATGTTCCTTTAGAAAAGTCTCATTGAGCAGCACCTCGTTACCTATTTTTGCCTTTGGTTGCTCTAACCTCGATAGGTGATCTGCCATTGTGTTTTCAGCTCCCTTCTTATCCATGACCTTCCAGTTGAATTCTTGCAATAGCAAAATCCACTTGATTAACCTAGATTTAGCATCGCTTTTAGTCAGCAAGTACTTAAGTTGAATAATCTGTATGAATGATCACCTTATTACCTATGCTCAGATATGACCTAAACTTATCAAATGAAACTACTACTGGTAGAAACTCTTTTTCAGTCGTAGAATAGTTTATTTGGACTTCATTAAGGGTACGACTAGCATATTATACAACATGCAAAGCTTTATCTTTCTTTTGACATAATACCGCTCCCACGGAATAGTGGCTTACATCACATATTAGCTCAAAAAGCAAATTTCAGTTTGGAGCGACTATGACTGGTGCGGTAATCAAAAATTCTTTCAATTTATTTGAAGTAGACAAAAATTCATCATTAAAATAAAAAGGAACATCTTTTAACAACAAAGTACATAACAAGCGAGAAATCAATTTTTTTTTTAATGAAAAGTCGGTGAAAACCGGTGTGACTAAGGAAACTCCTCAACCATTTGACATTAGTAGGAGCTGGTAGTTTTTCAATGACCTCTACTTTAGACTTATCAACTT
Organism: Cinchona pubescens; assembly: GCA_025175665.1. NCBI lineage: Eukaryota > Viridiplantae > Streptophyta > Magnoliopsida > Gentianales > Rubiaceae > Cinchona > Cinchona pubescens. The sequence continues at coordinate 4,736,520 of JANKKI010000064.1, forward strand.
CTATGCCCTTAATAGAAATTCGATGGCCTAACACAATCTCTTCCTTTACCATGAAATGACACTGGGTAAAGTTTTCCCATTTCAGTGCCAAGTTGTTAGACTCAAATCTTTCTAAAACACAAGCAAGGTTGTCCGAACATGAATCAAAAGGATCACCAAAAACCCTAAAGTCATCCATGAAAATTTCAACAAAATTTTCAACCATGTCATGGAAAATAACAAACATTCATTGTTAGAACGTGCTAGGAGATTGTACAACCCAAAAGGCATGTGAAAGTAAGCAAAAATTCTGTAAGGACAAGTAAAAGTGATTTTCTTCTGATCTTTAGGGGCTATGGCTATTTGGAAATACCCTGAATAACCGTTGAGAAAGCAATAAAAAGCATTTCCTAACAGGTGCTCAAGCATTTAATCAATGACCGCCAAGGGAAAGTGAACTTTCCTAGTGGCTTCATTCTGTTTTCCATAGTCAATGCACATCTGCCACCCCGTCATTAATTTAGAGGGAATTTGCTCATTTTTCTAACTTAAACTACTTTCATCCTTTTTTTTTTTGGTACTACTTGAGTCAGGCTCACATGCCATTCACTATCACTTATAGGACAAATGATTCCGGCGTCTAGTAATTACAAAATCTCTTTTTTAACTACCTCTTTCAAGGTAGGATTTAACCTTCTTTGAGGTTGTCTAGTCGGCTTTAAGTTATCATTAAGGAATATTTGTTCATGCAAACTGAAGGGTTATTCCGTTTATGTCCTCAATGCTCCATGCAATTGCCCTACAATAATTTTTCAAAGTAAAAATCAATTTTCCTAATTCAATATATGAAATTAAAGCACTCACAATGACAGGATATGTAACATGTTTTCCAAGAAAAAGATATTTGAGATGAGAAGGATGTGATTTAAATTCAACCTTGGGGTGTTTGTTGGTCAGATACCCTTCTTTACCTTTACTCTTCAACTTGTTTTGTTCCATTACTTCGTCCAACTCCACCTTTTGAGTGCTTTCTTGTTCACTAAACTCCATCTCACCTTTATGGATGTTTTCCATGTCCTTGGCGTCATCCTCCACAGATTTCTTACTTAACATATAAAAATCCATAACCAAATCATCAATAATATCAACACTCATCACATTATCATATTCAGAAGGAAATTTAAAAGAATCAAAAACATTAAATATAACAATGCCATTGTTGACTCTAAATTCTAGATTTTCGGCTTGGACATCTATAATGGCTCGTGTGGCGGCCAAGAAAGGTCTTCCTGAAATTAATGGGGTCACCACATCTTCCTCCTTATTGAACACTATGAAATCTACTGGTAGGATTACTTTGCCATCGTTGACAATGAGATCCTCGACTACTGCCACCAGTTGCCTTACACTTCTGTCGGCTAATTGAAAAGTGATGTTTGTCAGTTTCAATCCTCCTTCATTCAACTTATTATAAGTAGAGTGAGGTATCAAATTGATAGAAGCACCCAAATCACATAGGCTTCTTTGAAATGTCACCCCTCCAATCTCACATAGAATAGAAAATGGGCCAGGGTTTTTGAGTTTTGGGAAAAGATTCTTTTGGATGATAGCACTGCATCTGCAGTTCATTTAAACACAAGACTCATCCCCCATTAGCTTCCTCTTGCTTGAAAAAATATACTTCATGAACTTGGTATAACTAGGCATGTTCTCAATAGTTCAATGAAAGGAATGATAATCTCAATCTTTTTAAAAATCTTCAAAATTCTCTTGAATTTCTTTGTCTTTTCATCATCTTTAATTTTTTGAGGGAAAGGAATACTTACCTATTTACCTGGTGAAGCCGAGAAATCCTTAGTTTTACCTTATTGGTCAAGAGCTCTAGTAGGTCATTCATGATCATCATAGCTCTTGAATGACTTTTCTTTTTCCTTTGCCTCTTTTCTCTCCACAGTTCTCACATCATCATATTCAACTCCTTTTGTCTCAAAGTGTCTACCACTCCTTAAGCTGACTGCTTGAACATTCTCTCTCCCATGGGTGTTATCTCTTGGGTTCAGAATGGTGTCACTTGGCATGCCCCAACCAGTCTCTCATTATTTTGCCAAGCTAATTGTCCCAATTAAGGATTCCATAGTCCTTGTAGAAGCTTACGAATTCTCATACTTCCCCCGCAAAGCTTCCAATTCTCTCCTCAAATTATCTTCATTGGACTGATCATGGGTTACATGTGAAGAATAATTGAGATTTTGAGGTAGAGGTATTGGTTGTGGTGGGTATGAGTTATGTTGTTGAGGTGGTAAATTTTGGTGATTTCTTTGGTGAGGTGGTTGATATGGTCTAAATGATGAAGCTTGGATGGGAAAATTTTGTTGTTGCTGGTTAGACTGGAAAGATGGATTTTGATCATTGTTTTGATTACTCCAAGAAAAATTTGGATAGCTATGCCAAGATAGGTTGTAGGTATTACCATAGAAATTAGGCTGATTCCTTGACCTTGAAATTTGATTGGAAATAAACTGAACTTGCTTACCTTGTGTTTTGGGTGCTTCATAGAGCCCATTCTGATGGTTTCCTTCACCAAAGTCATAATTTAAAATCCCTTGAGGTATTGAATCAATTGAGTTCACCAAAATAGTCACTCCTTCCCATGTTTTTTAGGGCGTTTGTTAGATTTGTCATCATGTTTAACATTATACCTTGTTGGGCTAAGAAATTATCACTGAAATTAATCATACCTTCTTGTTGGGCATTGACTTGACTTGATGCACTTGTTGTTGTGGTTGTTACCCAGCCAAAGGAGTGATTGTGCCATGATAGGAGTGAGTTGATGCCATTCTTTCCAACAGTTCTTGTGCTTCTTCCGGGGCCTTAAAAGGAAAAGTGCCTCACGCACTTGCATCTACAATCAACCTTATCTCCAGAAATAATCCATTGTAGAATGTTTTTACTTGTCACCACAATGGAATGGCATCATGTGGACACTTCCTAAGTAACTCCTTGAAGAGCTCCCACGTCTCTCTTAAACTCTATCTAGTGATTTGTTTGAAAGAAGTAATATCATTATAGAGCTTTGCAGTTCTAAATGGTGGAAAGTGCTTCAATAAAAATTCTTGAGCCAACTGATTTCATGTAGTAAAAGTCATAGACCTTGCTCAAAGGATTGTAACAAAGCCTTTGCTCTATCTCTCAATAAAAATGAAAAGGCTCTTATTTGAATACAATTAGGATGCACTCCATTGTATTTGAATGTGTCAATAAGCCCTTCCAAATTTACCAAATGTGCATAGGTATTCTCATTTGGGCCACCTCCAAGCATAGCCTGGGTTTGAAGCATTTGGATCAAGGAAGGCTTAATTTGAAAATTGTTAGCTTGTAAGGGCATTCAGGAAATGTTAGAACTTGCCCCCTCAAAATTTGGTATCGCATAATCTCTAAGGGGTCGGGAATTAGCATTACCTCTATTGCCATTGTTGCCTGCTACCTTTTCTTTTTCCCCAAAATTGTGATTTGGATTCTCTATGGTATTCTTTTCTTGGCTTGGTTCTTGTTGTTGCCTGCAGTTTTTGGTTAGAGTTTGTTCAATCTCCAAATCATCAGGATATAGTGGTTGTTTGGAAGAACGAGTATTTACCTTAAACTACAAGAAGAGAAGAGACAAAAGTTCAAATATCAAAGCAAGATCCAAAAGAAAAAATTAAAAACAAAGAGCAACTGTAAATAATTAAAAGAAATCTAATCTAGTAAGGCTCGTTAAATCTAATATTGCTACCAAGAATAATCCCCAGCAACGGTGCCAAAAACATGTTCGGGTAAATAATTGGATTAGGTAATTCAATTCACAAACAAGCAATAACTTAAAACCTTAATAACCCTAACCAACGTTCACATGCTCACAAGGATATGAGGTAAGTTTGCAGAGTGGGTAAGAATCGTTCCTACGAGGATTATGGAGCAATTACTAGGGTTCACAATATTTACTAGTTAGACAAATTAATTAAAAGATTTGGTTTTCTATCTAACTAAATTAATTTTAGCCAGTAAGAAGTTTAAAATTAAGAACAATTATGAAAATAATTAAATCTAAGAAAGAAATTAAATATAACGAAATCAAACTTCAATTAATAAACTAGAAGAGTAAATGCAATAAAATTAATTTTAGATTTTAACTACAAGATTGCAGTAAAGAATTGGAATTGAATTGAATATAAGAAAGCAGTTTAGTAATTGTAGCTGAAACAAAGATTTATGAAGCTTGAAATCTTAACAAGAAATTAAAACCCTAATCTAATGATCTATCTACCCTACTGATCTAATGTCTAACTCTCTCAACTCCTCTCTACAAATGGGTATTTATAAGGAGTATTATGGTTAAATACCCTCTCCAATGATAGAAACATGAAAGCCCATGAAAAGGAGTCCATCTGAACGAAAAAGGATGCCAAAATAACAAATTTAACAGGAGTACGCTATAACATGTGCACATGCGCACAAATACTTGCACAAGTGCATTTGAAAGTGCTTCTAAAATTTTCCTCTCTAGAGTTAGCGCACATATGCAAGCTACATATACGATTTCCAAAATGCTTGCTTCAACTTCCACCTCGATTTTGATCTTGATTCTGATGGAATTTGGGAAAACTTAAAACATAAAAGTTCTTTCTCTGGACTCTCTTATCTTTCTAACACATCTTGAATCAACTTGATCAGAACTTGGACAAGAAAGTTATGCTAAAAATTCCAAATAGTGTCCAAATTTGCTCCTTGCCGGTGTACGTTTTCCATCCTTATGATTTTTCTCCCACATTTTATCCTTTTTTACTCCTTTTTCATTCCAAACATACATAGATGAAAAATAAAACAATTAAGCAAATAATTAATTCAAACATTAATTGCATCACATGAAAATGCAGTAAATGATACATAAAATATAAGACAGTTATGAGCTTATTAACATGTTAAAAAAAATTAATTGTGACAAAAACTATACAAAAATTATGTGTTATGTTGTTATATTTAGAACTATATATTTTTTCACGAGAGTTCTGTGCATTTTAGAGTAAGTGAAGGATTTTTTTTCATGAAAAAAGAGTCAAAAGAATAGTTTTCTTGTTCTCAGAATATGATCAAGAAAAGATAAATTCACATAATGTAAAAGTAAGTCAAATTATAATGTCTTTGAAAAAAAAAACAAATTCTTTTCTATTGTCATAGGGGACTGGTATTAGATTAGTTAGGAAAAGAAACAAAAGGAAAAAGAAAATGAAAAAGGACAAAACAATTAATTATTTCTTCACCATCTATATTGATCAATATGTGTGAATATAGTTTTGGGTTAGAAACTATTGTTCTATACTTAAGAATGACAAAAATGAATAAAACTTTAAGAATTTAGTGAAGTCTTTGACAAAATAGATAGATGAGTTAATGGGTAAATGTAATTTTAAAATAATTTTGAGTCTATTTCGGTTGTTTTCATTTACTTGATAGATATTCATATTTAACTTAAAATGAGTTGTACCTAAATTGTGCTTCAGCTAAAGCTGGAATTTTTTGTTGCAAAAGTGTTTGGTGGAATATTGATTAGGTTTATGCAAAAAATAAACAAGTAATAAAAACCTTAATTATCCTAATCAACTCCCACACACTCGCAAGTATATGAGGTGAGTTTGTATATAGGATGAGTAAGGATCGTTGCCATGAGGACTATTAGAGCAATTACTAGATTCACAAGCCTATTTACTAATTAGACAAAATAATTAGAGGTTTCTGACTAAACTTAAACCAAAATTAAGCACAAGAAAGTAAAATAAATACAAGAATGTAAAATTCTAACCCTACGGAAAGCAATTAAATAGAATTAACCAAAACCCTAATTTAATCTACCCTACTTATAAAAATTTAATCAAGAACAAGAACTTAAATTAATCTACTCTATAAAAGCAATAAAAAACGATCCAATAAAACCCAAACTAATAAACTACGGAAGCAATTAAAAATTTAAAGGCAATAAAATATGAACGATAATTAAAGAAGAAGAAAGCAATAATAAAAAAAAATTAAATTGCATAAAAATAAATCAACTCAGTAGTTGCAGCAAAAACTAATGTTGATGATCGTCGAAAGTTGAATTCTTAACAAGAGAACAAAATCCTAGCTTGAACGCTAGAGAAAATCTACCCTACGGCTATAAATTATCGCTCTAACAATTGAAAACCTAAGATAATAATTATGGCTGATGATTATGATTGTTTTGTCCCTTTCTCTTGGTGTATTTATAGATATTTTTAGGGTTTTGGGGCTCCGGGATGATAAGTACATGCTTTTCCACATTACTGGGCCCACAGGAGGACCTTGTGCAAATTGTCCATCGATCGGCACCTAGGCACTGCACTTTTGTCTTGCCTGGGCGCCAGGGTAAGTACCCAAAAATGTAGTTTCTGAAGTTGGCACCTAGGCGTTGCAATTCTGTCGCACCTGGGCGCTAGGGGCAGAAATAGCGCTAATTTCCTACTCAATTTTGACCACTATGTAGGCCGAATTTGGGAAAACCCACACATAAAAGTTATATCTCTATGTCTTATCTTTTCAAAATATCTAGAATCACCACAATTGGAGCTCAGACAAGAAAGTTATGCTCAATATACCAAACTATATCAGAATCACTCCTCGTGGGTGCACGAAATTCCAATTTTGCAATATGTTCTTTCCTCCACTTTTGCGATCAATTTGGACTCTTTCTTCGCTCAAACCCTACAAAACTCAAGATAAACTATTTTAGCTCGTAATTAATCAAATTTTGCTCATTCATCACCCAAAACGAGGTAAACAATACATAAACATACGACATTTACGAGCTTATCCTCGAGAAAAATATAGAAATAAATCACAAACATATTCAACGCACCTCATCAATTATCCACATGAATAACCAAAAACCAAACCATCATAAAAAAAATAGTCAATGATAATAAGCCCTATACATGAATTCCATTGTAGGTATGTGCATAGCCATACAAAAATAACTTTTAAGACACTTAGATTAAATCATGGAAACCCTTTGAGTTTTTCTAAACACTCCATAGCTTACTCTTCTTACGTTTATCCACAAATGTAGACAACTGACTCAACTTAAATTAGGTAGGACTTTTAGCTTTTAATGTAAGGCTAGGGTATTGGCTAACAAAGAAGGGACAAAAGATAAACATGGAATAAGAAAAAGAGATTTAAATTAATCCTGGCCACACATCAACATAAAACTTCTTTTCGAATATAAAAACACCATTCTTTAAAGAAGTAACCCCACACTTAATTCTCCAAACACCCATAAGCTTTGTGCAACAATCAAAATAAAATCATATATATATATATTTTTTTTTTCAATTTCAACCCTTCTCAACAACATCTTGTAAAAATATCTCCCCCATTTTTTTTTCTTTTTCTTCTTTTTCTTTTCCCCAAAACGGGTAACCAGTGGTAGGCACTACTAGCAAAAAAAATCTATGCAAGTACCAATGATAGGCACTACATACTAAAATTCCAATGCAAGTGCCAGTGATGGGCACCACGTACAAAACTCCACTGCGGGTGCCAGTGATGGGCACCACCTGCTTGTTGAAACCCAATTATGTTAATCATGTTTTAATGATGACCAAATCGCACTAATGGTTTGAAAAATAAGTGTGCAGAAAAATAGGAAGGTACGAACGCTGATGATCGTACACTCCAAAAAATAGAGGAACTCTTCGGACGAAAATGATCGTTCTGAAGGAAGACATTTTGGACGATGATAATCATCTGACCCAGAGAACCTGAAGCAGCCTCGGACGAAGAATAGCATCCGATCAGTTGAGGCAAAATTCCAGTAGTCATTGACCATCGACCAGACGTAGCCTCAGACGTCCAAATGATTGGATGACAAAATACCTCTAGAGAACGGACGCAGCATCGGATGCTAAGCTATGCATCGGACGTTCGAACGGTCCAACAACTAGTTCGTTTGAACACACACTTACTTTATCGGCCGTCCGAAAGATCTAACGGCTAGTTTCTACTAAACAAAAAATAGTCGTTAGACAATTATTGGAGGAAGTTTTTGGGCATCTATAAATACCCCCAAGTCTGTAAATGCAAAAGAGCAAGAAAAGAACTACTACATTCAATACAAACACTTCTAAGAGCTATTTGGGAAGAAATAGGCTAAAATATTATGTGTTGTATTCGTTTGGGTAGCAACTTCTGTGTTGTTATATAGTTCTCTTAGCTCAACTAGAGGGAATTAGTGTGAGCAAGAGTAGACTAGTGAGTGATCTCCAAGTGTAAGAATGGAGGGACAACAAGTGTACAAAAGTGAGGTTGTATTGTAAAACCCTTTGGCTCAACTAGAGGGATTTAGTTGGTGCAAGGGTGAGCCTACTTTGTGTACAAGAAGGTTATTGCCTCACCTTCTTTGAAGAGGCACTACTAGTGGATATACTCCAAGTTTGAGAAGCTTGGGAGTTTGGTTTGATACTCTTTATCTCAATCTTTATATTTGTTCTTTAAGCTTTGATTGTTAAATATTTATCTTTGATCATTTGTGCTTAAGTATTCATTTGTTGCACAAAGTTTACATAGCACATCAAAAGTTTTTTTTTTTTTTTTTGAGACAACCTAATTCACCCCCTTCTTAGGTTGCTTTTGGGGCCAACAATTGGTATCAGAGGCTAGTCTCTTTCTTTTGGTTTAATCACATTTGAGTAAAGATCATTAAATATAGCCACTAACAGTACTTTGTTTTTAGAGGGGCATTGTATTTCTAGATCTCCTATGTTTAATGGCATTAATTTTGTTTTTTGGAGGGAAAGAATGAAAATTTTCATACAATCCATTGATATTGATTTGTGGTACATTGTTGATGAGGTCCTTTTGAGGCCAATATTTTTTATGAAAATACTCATAAATTAAGGCCTAAGGCTAGATATGAGTTAAATGCACAAGATAGAATAAATTTATCTTTAAATGATAAAGCCATAAATATTTTGTATAACGCTTTGGATGCAGATGAATCTTTTAAAGTGAAAGGTTGCAAATCGGCCAAGGAGATATGGGATAAATTGAAAGAAATTCATGAAGAAAATGAAGATATTAGAGAGCAAAAGAAGTCACTTCTTGTGGCAAAATATGAATCCTTCAAAATGGAACCTCATGAAAATATTGACAAGATGTATTGTAGGTTCAATAATATTGTAAAGGATTTGGAAGGTTTAGGTAAAGAATACATTTCTTGGGTGAAAAGAATAGAAAGATTTTGAATGCTTTAGCTAAGGAATGGGAACCTAAATCCATTGCCATAGAAGAATCTAAAAATTTAAATTCTATGCTTATTGAGTTTTTGATTAATTCACTAACCTCCTTTGAATTGAAGTTGAAATATAAGGTACAAGATGATGAGGAGGCAAGGGCAAAAAAAGGCATAGCATTGAAGGCTTTACAAAAAGAAACAAGCAAGAAGCCAAGAGAAAAATGCTATGAATATGGCAAATTAGGACACCTTGCAAAAGAGTGTTCATCAAAAGAGAGGAAAAACTCAAGGAAACCTTGCTTCAAAAACTTCCAAATCACATGGGATGATTGCAATTCGGATGGAGAAGTTGAAGAAGAATATGAGGAGGATCAAATGGCTTTTATGGCTCATGGCAATAATGAGGTATGCTCTAGTTATGATTCTTGTGATGATGATGATGATGTTGAATCATTTATTTTTAAAATGCATGAATGTTTGTTTGAAAGAATCATATGATAGGAACAAAGAGTTAAAAATTAAAGTTAATGCTTTATTGAGTTCCAACTCAAAGCTTGTGCATGAAAATAATTTTTTGTCGAAAGAAAATGATGCTTTGAAGAAAAAATTTGTTGGAAAAACCAAGATCAAGGAAGAACAAGCTTCATTGAAGAAGAGATTAGATGATCTTGATGTACTTTTGAAAAAGAAAAAGAAAATGTTTTTGAAAAGAAAAGTACTAGAAATATGCTTATCAACAAGAATTTTATCAGACTTTAGAAAGGATGGTTTGTGCCTTGTAAAATCTAAATCTTATTTTTATGGCAACAAAAATATTGTATGTAATTATTGTTGTCAACATGGTCATATAAAAAGGGATTCTTATGTCAAAAGAAATGAAAAATTGGGAATAAATTCTATTTGGGTGCTTAAACTTGTTACTAATCCAATTGGATCCAAGAAAGTTTTGGTACCAAAAGTTGTTTCTTAACTTTGCGTGTAGGTATGCTTGGAGAGCACCAATGATTCAAGATGGATCATCAATGGAGGGAGTTCAAAGCATATGGGTAAAGATGACATGGAAACAAAACCATTTGAATTGGGTAACAATTTTTTAATTAAGTCTCTACTTTCAAAAGAAAGGGGAAGCATTTTTTTTTGTGTTCTATGGTTACTCTATTTTAGGGAGACATTAAACTTAGGGGGAGCCTAAAATGTTTTTTACGTTTGTTTTGATGATGTCAAAAGGGGGAGAAAATAATGGACAAAATTCTCTTGCCTTGTACTTCATATTTTATGGTTGTTTTTAGAATTGTCCAATTGTGTCATTATCAAAAAGGGGAGATTGTTGAACCCTAGTTATGTTAATCATGTTTTGATCATGACCAAATCACACTAATGGTTTGAAAAACAAGTGTACAGAAAAACAGGGAGGTACGGAGACTGATGATCGTCCAAAAACTAGAAGAACTCTTCAAACGAAAATGATCGTCCTGAAGAAAGACAATTCGGACGATGATAGCTCCATTAAGAGTCGTCTGACATAGAGAACCTGAAGCAGCCTCGGACGAAGAATAACATCCGATCAGTAGAGGCAAAATTCCAATAGTCACTGACCATCGACCGGACGCAGCCTCGGGCGTCCGAACGATTGGATGACAAAATACCTTTAGAGAACTGACGCAGCATCGAACTCTAAGCTATGCATCGGACGTCCGAACTGTCCAACGGCTAGTTCGTTCGGACACACACTTACTGTATCGGCCGTCCGAAATATCTAACGGCTAATTTTCCAGTAAACAAGAAATAGCCATTAGACAATTATTGGAGGTAGTTTTTTGGACATCTATAAATACCCCCAAGTCTGTAAATGCAAAAAAGAGAGAGAAGAACTACTGTATTCAATACAAACACTTGTAAGAGCTATTTGGGAAGAAATAGGCTAAAATATTATGTATTGTATTGGTTTGGGTAGTATAGTTCTCTTAGCTCAACTAGAGGGAATTAGTGTGAGCAAGAGTAGACTAGTGAGTGATCTTGCAAGGGTAAGAGTGGAGGGATAACAAGTGTACAAAAGTGAAGTTGTATTGTAAAACCCTTTGGCTCAACTAGAGGGACTTAGTTGGTGCAAGGGTAAGCCTACTTTGTGTACAAGAATGTTATTGCCTCACCTTTTTTGAAAAGGCACTACTTGTGGATATACTCCAAGTTTGAGAAGCTTGGGAGTTTGGCTTGATACTCTTTATCTCAATCTTTATATTTGTTCTTGAAGCTTTGTTTGTTAAATATTTATCTTTGATCATTTGTGTTTAATGATTCATTTGTTGCACAAAATTTGCATAGCACATCAAAAGGTTTGTGTTTTTTTTTTTTTCTAGACAACTTAATTCACCCTCCTCTTAGGTTGCTTTTGGGGCCAACATTGATATGGTCAACACACATTTTTTTGGACACCCTTACACTTTAAATTGTACACCATTCATTCTAACACTTTCACACAACTACCTCCCATCCTTATATCCCCTTAACAATTAATGTGGTATATAAAGCTCTTAAAGAAACATTTAGGATAGCTCACAAAGGTAGATAAAAAATGAGTTAGAAAAAAAACAAATGGTGTTTGTATCCATTCAAAACAAAATAAGGCTTGAATAGGGTTCTAGAGATAAATTTTACAGTAATTGTTGGCTTGAAAGGCTCAAATGTCCAAAGAAATGCCTACATTCGTTTTTAAATCAAATCAAATTATCTAAAATTTCTCCTTGAAAATGTAATAAAGCAAGTGTTTAGAGTGCAATATAAGTGAATCTATATAATTATCTCGTAGTGCCAAAAGTCCATAACATTGTAAGGCTATTAGTGCTAAAAAATTAGAAATAATGCTAGGAAAATATTAACGCCGACTACCCTACTTATGACAATTTAGCTCAAAAATTATCTAGTAGAAAATCAAAGAAACATGCTAAGCACTTTGCAAACAAAATTTTCAAAAATTTGAAAAGCTCTCAAATCAAAAGCTAAGCTACAAATATAAAAACAAAAAATGAATTAAAAACAAACAAAACACCAAACAAATATAAATTAAGAAAACTCCCCATCGCGCACTTAAAATATAGCATTATCCCCAATGCAAAAATAAAGAGTAAAAAGGGCAAAAGAGAAGCTTCTCTGTCAATGAAGAATGTTTGGTGCTGTTTATTTTGAAATAAATTCACCGGAGTCGAGGTGGAAAAAAGCAATCACTAAAATCAAAAACAAAACATAAAAACACTTACAATAGTAAGAAACAAATAAACCAAGAAACTATTTTATTTTCTAGCCAAGAAGGATATCCTAACCCTTTATGGGTATACAAACTAAAGCAATGACAGAAAACATAAAAGAGTACCATTAAAATAACATGCAAGAAAAGGTGGAAACGTCAATGGACTCTCTCCATGCTCCCTAGCCATTTATCGAGCCTACATTGTTTTTTGCCACATATGCTAGTACATAATATATGCATCAAACCTTTGCTGGATACGTTGTTGTTCATGTAAAATCTGTTGAAGGAGCTTATCTGTCTGACCTCTTGAGTCCTCGGCTCATACAACACTCGCTTGTGGTTCAGAAGTAGAAACTTGGGAGGCCGTCCTTCTCGTAGGTATCTTAACAATCCCTCCATAACAAGTTCTTTCCCAACCTTCAATCGTTCCTCAGCCAGATCTATAGGCACTCCTACCCTTAAGTACAAAGTTGTTGTCAAATGCAGATACCATAAACCAGACTACTTTGTAGTTGCTGAATGGCAGATCTCATTATGAATTAACTGGCCGACATCTATGGATTTTCCAGTGGCAATACAGTGTAAAAATTTAGCACGTTCCATAGTAATATTGGAGAGATGACTTACAGGAAGAAGTCGGGCATACATAAATTTTAATTAGAGTTGCCATTCAGGTTTGAGTGTGTTAAAAGCAAAATGCCGAGCTACATCACCAGTGGTTTTAAAATTCCATTCTACCTCCCCATCGTATAAGACACTGGTAATTGTATTAAGTTCCATATTGGCATCGCGAATCTCAGGCCACCCTTAGTCTCTTATTTCTTCGGACCAGGTTTAGTTTCAAAGTTTGAGTGATTGCCTCTGTTGATATGTCCACCAGCTGTCCTCGCACGTATACCCGTTGATCACTATAATGAGCCAAATTAGAGTAGAATTATCTTACCATAGGTAATACGCCATCAATAGGGTTGGCAACGGGGTGGTTCCATCCATGTTGCCTTGGGACTTGGCAAAGTGCCGGTGTTCTACGTGGTGGTATATATATGTTTTTTCTTTAATTGCCTCTCTCTTTGATATGTCATTCTCGTATTTCTTGTGGGAGGCAACATTTAAAAATTGGGCAGATATTGCTGGCCGTTGAAGCTGTGCTTCTTCTCGCTGTGGTCTGAAAATGATGATGCGGGAGTCTTGCCCTTCACTGGGTCACGGGTACGTGCCATACCTACAAAAATTACTTGTTAGAATAACCACAATCCCACACTTATGTAACTCTGCAATTACACTTAATAACCCATCCTATGAACTCACAATTAAATCACAGGATGTTAGTGGTTGTTCTAAGTAACACAAAATTAATGGAGTTATTGTGAAACCCAGTATTTTACTAGCCTTGTTCTTTGATTTTTTTTTTTAATTGGTTTAAAATTTTTTTCATATTATTTTTAGTCATAAAGTACTTCAACTTATTCGTTTTTCAATTCGACAAATTTTTCGATTTACGCGATTTCGATTCCGGCGGGTAAACGGGTCAAAAGTTGGACTAAGTGTAATTAGTGCATTGTGGTGTGTGAGTGTTGTTTGATGGCTGATTTATAATGTTAATTTAGTAGCAAAAATTAGTTTTTGGGTTAAATAGTCAACTTGGAGACTATTTGGTCAACTTGGGTACTATTTGGGTCAACTTTGGAATTCTTTTTAGTCTTCTTCTTGCTTGTTTCTTCCTCATTTTCTCCAGCTGCTGGCCGAACTCCTCTTCCTCCTTTTTCCCCAAAAATTTTCTTGGATTTCAAGTAGAAATCACTTGGAAGGTAAGATTTTATGTATTTTAGCATTTTATGACTTATGGGCTTTATGATTCAAGCTTTAATTTCAAGTTTTGTAGGATTCTTTATGGCTGAAATAAACCCTCTTTGCAGCCTTGTAAGTTATGATTTATGTATGTTATGGGTTGTTTTTAGTGTTTTGGAGGTTGGGAAGTGATTGGGGTTGATTTTTAACAACTTTCCATGGTTAGATTACAAATTTTAAGATTATGAGTTAGGGTTTTGTCTTCCATATGTGCCCTAGAATGTTATGCTATGAATGCTTATGTCTATGCACATAATGATGTTTTAAGAGTGTTTTAAGGTTAGTTTGGATAGGAATTGAGACTTGAAACCAAGTGGAATTGATTTCCCTTCATTTTGTAAGTAAGCGGAAGTTTGGCGCAACTAGGATAATTTGGATAATTGGTTATGTTTGAAGGATCTTTAATGATCTTTTGATGATTTTAAGTGTTTCCTTGGTAGTGGGTTGGATAGGAAGCATGTTTGAATCATGCGTGTGGCTAATCAAAAATCTAAATCATATTTATGGATTTTGTTGGTTGGTTGAATATGTTGTTTTGAGTTGGGTTGTAACCAAGGTCCCTTGAATACCTTGGAAATGGATTTTGTTGGTTGGTTGAATATGTTGTTTTGAGTTGGGTTGTAACCAAGGTCCCTTGAATACCTTGGAAATGGATTTTGTTGGTTGGTTGAATATGTTGTTTTGAGTTGGGTTGTAACCAAGGTCCCTTGAATACCTTGGAAATGGATTTTGTTGGTTGGTTGAATATGTTGTTTTGAGTTGGGTTGTAACCAAGGTCCCTTGAATACCTTGGAATTGGATTTTATTGGCTCCTAATTATAGCCTAGGGAGAGGCGAAGTTTTTCGGTTTTTAAGAGCTTCTGGAAAACTGAGCTTATTATCTCCTAATCTAGCTGTAATACGAATTTGAGGGGTTAACTAAGTGTTTTGACTGGGGTTTTAGCTTGTCGAAGTTGGTCAGAAATTGTGAAAAGGTCATTTTTGACCAAAGAGCTATTGGTGTCGTTTTCTATCGTTTCGCGTCGTTTTCGCTTCCCTAGTCATTCTTTAACTTCTACATCTCTTCTAAGAGTCCTCTTATATCTGTTTTAGGTACCACGCCACCTACCGCCGGCGATCGCGTTCTGTGATCATTTGTGCAGTTTTTGCTTTGATAGGTGGGTAACATAGACCCTCTTCCACTTGTATTTTGTTTAACGACTTTCAAAATATGTTTGGATGGATTTTAAAATGTGTATGATGTTTGGAACTGCACTTTTACAATGTTTTGGAATTATTACATATGAAATCGGGACCAAGCTATTTTATGTTAATCAATTGATATGTTTGCAAACTATTTTGATATGAAAGCATTTTATAACTGTTTTGGCTCATAGGTGACCTAGGTATATAATTTTGGATGTGTTTGGAAATAAAAGACAATTGGGAGAACCGGTTCTATAGTCATCCATGGGACGCCATGGTGATCTGTGGATCGCTATGAACTATTTGACTGCGGGGTCTTGTGATGGGATAACTTGACCTCCCGGTCAGACTAGTAGGTGTAGTAGATTACTAGATCTGACTAGTACTGTAGGTCGTACCTTCGAGCCTAAAAGATACTCATGCTATTTTATTAAATTTCGGATTGAAACTGTACTTGGATTTGTACGCTATGCTTTAGCATACTATGTTTTGAAATGATTGGATCTTTTTGGCTACGCTATGCTTTAGCATACTATGTTTTGAAATGATTGGATCTTTTTGGCTACGCTATGCTTTAGCATACTATGTTTTGAAATGATTGGATCTTTTTGGCTACGCTATGCTTTAGCATACTATGTTTTGAAATGATTGGATCTTTTTGGCTATGTTTTGGACATGCTTGACAATGTTTAAATGGCATGAGACATTTTAGAAACTACTATGATTATGGTTTATTGACATTTAAATGGCATGATACATTTTAGAAACTACTTATGATTATGGTTTATTGACGTTTAAATGGCATGAGACATTTTAGAAACTACTTATGATTATGGTTTATTGACGTTTAAATGGCATGAGACATTTTAGAAACTGCTTCATGACTATGGTTTTCACAAATGTTATTATCTTTATGTTTTCTTTTTATCGAAATGCTTGGCCCCATTTGAAGAGCTTTTATGATATCCACTGAGCTAGTTATGCTCACCCCACGTGATTTATAATTTTTCAGAAAAGGAGCTCATTAGCGCAAGGCATAAACGCATTAGCAATAAGCTTAGTGGCATATCATGATAGCACTATCAAATGGGGACTCATTGCGATAATCCTTCCAACATAAAAGCTCTTGGCGGTGTGTATTAGATAGGTTTTGTATTGATGAACATTGTTTTTGTTGTAGCATCTTTTGTATCCTCTAAGAAGGAATTTTGTAATTCGTATTTTTGTGTAAAATGAAATATTCGGTTTTATAGTTAAGAAATGGTTTGATGGTTCTATTACATTGCGGTTAAGTTTGTTGCTCTGTTCGTTTGTGCCTTGCGCTTTGGACCGGTGTGCCATTAGCGCGGCGTGTTACGGTCCCATTTTTGGGGCGTGACAGTTATCCCATGGCCAACTGATCAAAATATGATAAAAATCACTTCATAATTATGAAAAACGCCCTTGGATGAAAATTCATGCAATTATACCAAGCGTTTTAACATATTCATTCGTTGAGGTGTTTTGACGAACTCTTGGTGTACATAATCTAGTAACTTCTTAATTTGAAAAAATAATGATCCAATTACTTAGTATTAACCACCATACATCATAATGGACATCCAAAAATGAAATTCATAATGACAATTATGCTACACTACCATGTATTACATGTTTGAATATAAATGCAAACAAATAAACCCTTACAATTAGAAAATACTAACAAAATCACAAGGTAAAATAGGTGAAAAATATCACAAACCATCCATATGATCACCTATTAGTTCATAATTTAATTAATTCTAATGATAGGAATAGAAATGCCCATATAAAATTAATCCAAACATTTTATTGAATAAATGGTGTGCATAAAAATAATTCAAATTGTTGAACAAAAATTCACATAAAAATTACCCCACACAACATAAAGACTCAAATTCATGCATGATGTATAAAAATTAAACAATTTAGAATCAAATAAGAATAAAATTGCACCTTCAATTGTATACAAGAAACACCCATAAAAGGAACAAATTTAAGAAAATTCATACCTTTGATGATGTAAAAGTTGTGTGGATGTGAAATTTGAATGATATAGGATGATGAATGTAATTGGGAAGTGTGGAATTTGTAGGTAGATGAAGTTTTTAGGAAGAGATTTAGGGACAGAAATGAAAAATAGAAGAAAAAAAATGACCCTTGATTTTGCTACCTGAAGGGTTAGGGTACCAAATAACCCTTCTGGGATTCGCACGTAGCCGCTGGAATTTTGTAGCACCTGGGCACGAGGACCAGCAAGGTTATTTAACCTTTCTGGTTTTTGTGCGCTCGATGACCAGAATGGTCACTCGTACAAGTGCTAATTTTTCTTTTCAATTCAAAATTTTAAAACACTCCTCCTTTGACCCTAAGACACATTTTTCTTCATCTTTTTCCCACAAATTAATATAATGCACACGAAAATGAAACTAAAACAAGAAAAATGAAACAAAAAAACATAAGAACAAAAAAAAACCAAAAAGAGAACATGGGCCATTGTTTATAGTCTTAGGCTCGACTTTGGCTGATTTCATCAATGGTGGGCAAGGTGGACGGTTTTCTGCCCCTCGTGAATAATCCCACCGTAGTAGCACTTCACCTGATGGCCATTCACCTTTAAATTTTCTTGACTTCCTTTGAGTTCTACCGCACCATATGGGAATATTTGCACTACTTCAAACGAGCTGCTCCATCTTGACTTCAATTTATTTCTCGGGAAACAACTTGAGCCCTGAATTGCATTAATAAACCATGTCCCCGGCCTTCAAATTCTTCTCCAAAATATGTTTTTCATGCCACAATTTAGTCATCTCCTTGTACAATTGTCTATTTTCATAAGCTTTTCTTCGGAGCTCGTCTAATTCATTTAAATTGAGAAGCCTTTTCTCATCGGCCTCCTTCAAATCATAATTGAGAGTTTTGATCGCCCAATATGCCTTGTGCTCAATTTCAAATGAAAGATGGCAAGCTTTGCCATAAACCAGTCAGTAAGGAGACATCCCAAAAGGCGGTCTTATATGCCCAAAGTGCATCATCTAGCTTTTTGGACGAATCATTTCTTGGTGAGTTAACGGTCTATTCAGGTATGCACTTCAACTCCCAATTTGAAACTTCTACTTGCCCAGAAGTTTGCGAGTAGTATGGTAGGGCAATTTTTTGGGTGACTCCATATTTAGATAAGATGGATTCGAACAAAAAATTTCTAAAATGTGATCCTCCTTCACTAATAATAGCCCACAGAACACCAAATCATGAAAATATTTTTCCTCACAAAGTTTGTCACTCTTTTTGCATCGTTCGTTGGTAGTGTCGCAGTTTCAACCTACTTGCACACATAATCCACCGCCACAAGGATATATTTATTATTATATGACAATGGAAAAGGGCCCATGAAATCAATACACCACACGTCAAAAATCTCACAAACTATAATGCTTTGCAATGGCATTTCATCTTTTCTGGACAATTTCCCTGCACGTTAACATTGGTCGCATTGGGTCACAAAATCTCTTGCATCACGGAAGTTGGACAATCTGCTTTGCAACACTTTTGCAGTCGTCCTTTGTGAGCTGTGATGTACCCCTACTTGAGATGAATGGCAATAAAATAAGACACTTTACACCTCACTCTCTGGAATGCACCGCTGGATTACTTGATCCTTGCACCGACGATAAAGGTAAGGGTCATCCCAAATATAGTACTTCATTTTCGAAAGAAGTCTTTCCTTCTTTGATTAAGATTCATAGTGGAAGGGATGATCTTAGCGGCTAAGAAATTGACAATATCTGCATACCATGGTGCCCCGTTCTCTATTCTCATCAAATCTTCTTCTGGGAATGTCTCATTTATGGGCAATTTATCATCTTTTCTTGGCATGGGTCCTTCAAGTCGTGAAATGTGGTCTGCCATAGTATTCTCGGCTCCTTTCTTGTCCACCACCACCCAATCAAATTCCTGCAATAGTAAAATCCATCGAAAACACATAGGTTTAGCATCATTTTTAGCTAATAGGTATTTAAGGGCTGAGTGATCAGTATGCACTATCACCTTATTACCTATCAAATATAACCTAAACTTATCGACTGCAAAAACTATTCCTAACAGCTCCTTTTCTGTGGTGGAATAATTTATTTGTGTTTTATTAAGGATTCGGCTAGCATAATACACAACATGTAAGACTTTTTCTTTCTTTTGACACAATGCCACACCCATGGCATAGTCGCTGGCTATTGCATGACACAATAATTTGAAAAGAAAATTCCAATTTGGTGCGACTATCACGGGTGCGGTAATCCAAGATTCTTCTAGCTTTTTAAATGTTAAAAAACATCAATCATAAAAAACAAAAGGCACATCTTTTTGCAATAAAGTACATAAAAAGAGAGAAACCAAGGAATTTTTTTTATGAAATACCGGTAAAAACCGGCATGACCAAGAAAACTCCTCACTCCCTTCATATTCGTGGGAGGTGGTAATTTTTCAATGATCTCTACTTTGCTTTATCTACCACTATGCCCTTAGATGAAATACGATGGCCTAAAATAATCCCTTCCTGAACCATAAAATGATACTTTTCCCAGTTAAGTGCCAAGTTTGAAAACTCACATCTTTCCAACACATATGCAAAATTATTTAAACACGAATCAAAAGAGTCACCAAACACATTAAAATCATCCATAAATACTTCAATAAATTTCTCAATCATATCATGAAAGATAACAAACATACATCTCTAAGTCCTTTTCTGTTCTCAAGTATTAAGAACATTACAAAAACCAAAAGGCATGCGCCTATATGCAAATGAGCCATATGGACAAGTAAAAGTGATTTTCTCTTGATCTTCTGGGGCTATTACAATTTGAAAATACCCTAAATAACCGTTGAGAAAACAATAAAATATGTGTCTAAACAATCTTTCAAGCATTTGATCAATGATGGGTAAAGGAAATGGTCTTTCTTAGTGGCTTCGTTAAGTTTTCTCTAATCGATACACATCCGCGACCCCGTCAATAATTTAGAGAAAATTAATTCATTCTTTTCATTTACGACCACAATCATCCCCCTTTTCTTTTGCACTACTTGAGTTGGGCTAACCCACTCACTATCACTGATGGGATATATGATCCCGGCCTCTAGCAATTTTAAAACCTCCTTCTTAACAGCCTCTTCTAAAGTTTGATTTAACCTTCTTGAGGTTGTCTGATAGGCTTATAAGTGTCATTGGGTATTTTATGCATGCAAACAGTGGGACTTATGCCCTTTTATTTGATCTATGTTCCATACAATGGTTCCACGATGCGTCTTTAAACAGATTAATGGCCCTTTTCAATTTTAGAAAGAGAAGCATTTACAATGACTGGATATGTATCATTCTCTCCTAGAAAAACATATTTAAAATGGGAAGGCAATGGTTTGAGCTCAACCTTGGGTGGTCGTTGGTCGGATACCCTCCTTTACCTTTATTCCTCAGCTTTCTCTCCTCAATTTCCTTTTCTATCTTATCATCCATCACACTCTCTTTGTTGCTAGCTTTTACCTTTTCTTCATCGATGTTGTTCATGTCTTCAATCTCCTCTTTTAGAAATTCCCTGCAAAAATCATTAACTAAATCATCAATGAAATCTATACTCATAACGTCATCACATTCTGCTAGAAATTTAAAAGAATCAAAAACATTAAAAGAAACAATATCATCATTGACTATAAATTGCAGGTTTCCAACTTGGACATCAATTATGGCTCGCCCGGTGGCCAAGAAGAGGTCTTCCTAATATAAGTAGGGTCACCACGTCTTCTTCTATGTCAGGCACGATGAAATCCGCTGGCAGAAATACCTTCCCAACGTTGACAATAAGATCTTCCATTACTCCTACCGGTTGCCTTACACTTCTATCAGCTTGAAGAGTGACATCTGTTGGCTTCAATCCTCCTCCATTCAATCTCTTAAAGGTGTAATGAGGCATAAGGTTGATAGAATCTCCTAAATCACATAGATCTCGATAGAATGTCACTGCTCCAATTTCACATGGAATCGAGAACGAGCCGGGGTCCTTTAGGGGGAACATTCTTTTGAATGATAGCACTACACCCTACATTCAAGCATAAAATTTTGTCTCCCATCAATCTCTCCTTTTGCTAGATAATATCTACTTCATAGACTTAGCATAACTGGGCATATTTTCTATTACTTCAATAAAAGGAAGGTTAATGTCAATTCTTTTAAAAATTTCCTAAACTTTTTTCATTTTTTCATCCTCTTTCAAGTGTTATCTTTGGGGAAAAGGAACACTTACCTGCTTACCTGTAGATGTCGAATGTTCCTTGGACTTACCTTGTTGGTCAAGAGCTTTATATGGTTCCTCATTGTCATCCTTGTTCTTTGATACGCCTTTTTTTTTCCTGTGCACCATTCTCTATCTTGTTCGACTCATCATTCTCCACTTTCTTTGGCTCCAGTATTTTTACACTCCTTAATGTGACCGCTTGAACATATTTTCTCCCTTGGTTATTATCCTGTGGGTTAGGAATTGTATCACTGGGTAATGTTCCCTCTAGTCGCTCATTGTTTTGGCGAGCTATTTATCCCAACTGCATCTCAAGGTTTCTTGTGGTAGCTTGCAAATTCTTATATTCCCTTTGCAACCTTTCAAAATTCCTTCTCAAATTATCATCATTGGATGTCTCACATGTGGGGAATAATTTGGATTTTGAAATGGCGGTCTTGATTGTAGAGGCTGGTATGAGTTGTTTTAATAAGGTGAAAAATTCTGGGAATTTCTGATTTTTGATATGGTGATAAATATGGTCTAGATGACTATGGTTGAATGGTCAAATTTTGTTGAGGTGCATTTGATTGAAATGACAGATTTTGAACTTTTGCTTGGTTTGACCAGGAAAATTTTGGATGGATTCACGAATACTGGTTATATGTGTTTCCATAATTGGTGAGCTGATTTCTTGAGATGGGATTGTGATTAGAAATGAATTGAATGTGCTCACCTTGCATCACTGATATTTCATAACATCTATTTTGGTGATTTTTTCTGCAAAAATCAGAATTCAAGATTCCTTGGTTTGTTGATCCTATGGAGTTCACCGAGCTTCTTCCCATATTCTCTACGGCCTTTGTCAAGTTTGTAATAGCACTCATCATCATTTTCAGTTGAGACAAGAAAGAATCATAGCTAGGCATACCTCCTTCTTGGATATCGTCTTGATTTACTTGTGGTTATTATTGTCCAACTGAAGGAGTTATTGCCTTATGATGGTAATGAGTAGATGTCATTAGGCCTGTCTTTCAAGCAATTCTTGCGCTTCCTCTGGAGGTTTATGGGGAACTTCCTGCACTTGCATCAACTATCTGTCTCGTCTTCGGAAATAGTCCATTATAGAAGGTTTTGGACTTCCAGCCATAGAGGTATAGCATAGTGCAGACACTTCCTCAATTGCTCCTTGAAACGGTTCCACGCTTCACCTAAACTCTTTCCAGTGATTTGCTTAAATGATGTAATCTCATTTCAAAGCTTAGCGGTTCTGGCTAGTGGAAAGTGTTTGGCTAGGAATTCTTGAGCAAGTTGGTCCCATATTGTGAAAGTACCTTGTTGACATGATTGCAGCCAAGACCTTATTCTATCACATAAGGAAAAAAGAAATGCTCTCATTCAGATACAACCGGGATGGACTCTATTGTACTGGAATGTATCAATGACCTCCTCAAATCTGATTAAGTGCTCATAGGGATCTTCATTTGGTCCTCCTCCAAACATAGCATGTGTTTGGAACATCCGTATTAGTGCAGGCTTGATTTCAAAGTTATTTGCTTGCACGGGCAGCCAAACGATGGTAGAACTCACCCCCTCAAAATTAGGTATTGCATAAACTCTAAGATGATAGGAGTTAGCATTAGCATTAATCGGGTTGCCATTGTTTCTTGCAACCTCCTCTTATTCATTCATGGCACGATTTGGATTTTCCATTAGATTTTTACCTCAGTTTGAATCTTGTCATCTTCGATTTCTACTTATCGTCCGTTCAATCTCCAAGTCAATCGGATGAAGTGGTTGATTGGATGAACGAGTATCGATCATAAACTATGTTGAACCCCAGTTATGATAATCATGTTTTGATGATGATCAAATCATACTAATGGTTTGCAAAACAAGTATGCAGAAAAATAGAAAGGATCGGATGAAAATGATCATCCGAACACAATCAAGAAAAATGACCAAAAGTTGAACAACACCTTTCGGACGATGAAGAGCGTCCGAAAGAAAAGAGATCGGACACAAGGGAGCGTCCGAAACTGAATGATCAGACAACACTGAGGAAGAACACATCTTTCGGATGTAGATAACTGTCTGAAGGAATCCGAAAGTATGATGATCGGACGTTGAAAACCATCCGAGAAAAGGAATTCGAAAGTATGATGATCGGATGTTGAAGACCGTCCGAAGCCAAAAAAGATCGGACGTTCAAAACCGTCCGAAGAAAGGAGCTCGAAATGAAGTAATTTTTCTGTCAGAGCTGTAGGACACATATGGCCGTCCGAGACACTGTTCATCAAGCTGTAGAAAGCATATGACTATCCGAGACACTGTTCATCAAGCTGTAGGGCGCATGAACGAACGTCCGAACCCCTAACGACTAGTTTTTAACAGCTAGCTTTTTGACCGTTGGAGCTCAAATTTCAGCACATCTTTCATCTATAAATAGCCCAACACTTCCAAATGATACGAGGAACTACTACATTCAATACAAACACTTGTAAGAGGTATTTGGGGAGAAATAGGCTAAAATATTGTGGGTTGTATTGGTTTTTCGAGTAGTAGTATAGTTCTCTTGGTCAACTAGTGGATATTAGTGTGAGCAAGAGTAGACTAGTGAGTGATTTCAAGTGTAAGAGTGGAGGGATAACAAGTGTACAAAAGTGAGGTTGTATTGTAAAACCCTTTGGCTCAACTAGAGAACTTAGTTGGTGCAAGGGTGAGCCTACTTTGTGTACAAGAAGGTTATTACCTTACCTTCTTTGAAGAGGCACTACTAGTGGATGTACTCCAAGCTTGAGAAGCTTGGGAGTTTGGTTTGATATTCTTTATCTCAATCTTTTATTTGTTCTTTAAGCTTTGATTGTTAAATATTTATCTTTGATCATTTGTGCTTAAGTATTCATTTGTTGCACAAAGTTTGTATTTTCATTAAACACTTCAAAAGGTTTGTTTTTTTTTTTGAGACAACCTAATTCACCCCCCCCCCTCTTAGGTTGCTTTGGGGCCAACAAACTACAAGAAAAGAAAACCAATGATCAAATATCGAAGACAAAATCCAAACAAATTCACTAGGGAGAACAAGAAATAATTGTAAATAAATAAATAACGAAAGAAATAAAAAGACTAATAAAGTAAGACTCACTACACCCAATATTCTTACCAAAAAAAAATAGTTCCTGACAATGACACCAAAAACTTATTCGGTAGAATATTGATTAGGTTTTTGCAAACAATGAACAAGTAATAAAAACCTTAATTATCCTAATCAACTCCTACACACTCGCAAGTATACGAGATGAGTTTGTATACAGGACGAGTAAGGATCGTTCCCACGAGAACTATTAGTACAATTACTAAATTCACAAGCCTATTTACTAGTTAGACGAAATAATCAGAGGTTTTTGACTAAACTTAAACTAAAATTAAGCACAAGAAAGTAAAATAAAGACGAGGATGTAAAATTCTAACCCTAAGGAAAACAATTAAATAGAATTAACTAAAACCCTAATTTAATCTATTCTACTTATAAGAATTTAATCAAGAACAAAAATTTAAATTAATCTACTTTATATCAAACCAATAAAAAATGATTCAATAAAACCCTAACTACTAAACTATGGAAGCAATTTCAAATCTAAAGGCAATAAAAGAAGAACGATAATTAAAGAAGAAAAGAAAGCAATAAGAACAAAAATTAAATTTCATAAACATAAATCTAATTCAATAATTTTAGAAAAAATGAATGTTGATGATCGTCGAGTCTTGAACGCTAGAGAAAATCTACCGTATGGCTAAATTATTGCTCTAACTATTGAAAGCCTAAGAAACTAATGATGGCTGATGATTATGATTGTTTTCTCCCCTTATTTTAGTGTATTTATAGACATTTTTAGGGTTTTGGGACTCCGAAATGATAAGTACAAGCGTAACCAGGCCCACGGGAGGATTTTTCTTGCAAAATAAGCAACCTTGTGCAACCTGTCTGTCGATCAGCGCCTAGATGCTGCACTTTTGTCATGCCTGGATGCCAGGGGTAGAACCAAAACATGCAGTTTCTAAAGCTAGCACTCAGGTATTGCTTTCAATTTTGTTGCGCCTAGGCATTAGGGGCAAAAGCAGTTTCAATTTCTTCCTCGATTTGGACCACTCTGTGGGTAGAATTTGGTAAAACCCAAAACATGAGAGTTTTAGCTCTATGTCTTAGCATTCCAAAACATCTTGAATAACCCAAATTTCATCTTCTCAAAGAAAGTTATACTCAATCTACCAAACTGTATTAGAATCGCTTCTCGCCGGTGCTTGAAATTTCAATTTTGCAATTTTCCTCCATTTTTGCGATCAATTTGGACTCTTTCTTCACTCAAACCCCACAAACTCAAAATAAACCATTTTGTCTCTTAATTAATCAATGTTTGCTCATTTATCAACAAAAAACGAGGTAAACGATACATAAAATATATGATATTTATGAGCTTATCAAAAAGTTAAGTATTCATATTTAGATTGGAACTTAAGTTTTGATAAGTCACCAACTCAAATAACATATTATTTAACTTGTAAGTTTTTATGTGTACAATAAAAAGACAGCATATTTAGTGGTGAACCTTATAAAAGGCGTACTACCCATATTAATATCTAAGTGATGATTTTAAATGTTTAATAACATAAAGTAAGGAACAAAAATGTTAGTAATGGTAAATTTTAAAAAGGTACAATGTAATTAACCCTTTTTATTATCATGGTATATATATGTTACTTACGATGACATAAATATACTTTTTTATTAAAATTAAACAAATTTTATAATTTATGAGAAAAACCTATACTACTCATTTATTTTATTTTTTCTTGTAGACATCTAAGTGGTAATTTCTGAAATAAAAAATATTTAATTCTAATATTAACATCTAAACAATGGTATAAAATATAAAACATGATGAATAGGCACTATAATTCAAAATGCTTTCAGAGGTGTCTTTGTTAATGCACCAAAATTAGACAAAAGTTAGTTGACTTGACTTTACATGAAAAACATGGAATAACTTATAGATAATTGTGTGAGTATCACTTGTACATATATTCTCGTATTACATTAAAATATACTTCTTTATAGAGGTATCTTAATAAACTGACAATCGAGTGTACTCCAAATCCATAAATATTTTAATCGAAAAGTGAGTGATATATCTTGCATATGAATAACATTAAACGTTGGTTGAGGTTTATATGTATTTTAAATAAATTCATATAATTATCTAGATAGGTTTTGCGTACTTTGAAGCAAATTTTTTTAGATGATAATAGTTGGATATCTTACATAAAAGAATTTTAGAATTTTGTATGCCAAATTATCTTTATGATCAAGATCTAAATTAATCTTATGATTAAGATCACCTTTATTTCTATAACTTATTTTCTTTTCCTTTAATAGTTTATCCAAGTATGCTTAACAGTTGTGAATTAGATAATAAGACTTTTTTGGTTATTTTATAAGTTTGTTTTGCCTATATAATAATCTAATTAATCATGTATTTGTTTTTCTTATAAAATGATTATTGTTCTTTAAAAAAACAATGTATAATAATTATATTTATGATTAATATAAGTATTTAATTAGTTGGTCATCACTAATTGTAGCACAACACATAAGTTAAACTTTTGTTCCTTAAAATGTGTAAGTAATGTTAATAGCTCATTTATCTTATCTAATAAAGCTACCCTATTACTTTACATAATTAAACTTGTCCATTATTTAATGATATATTTATTTGCCTATTATCTATAATTATCTTGTGAAAAAGTAAAAAATATTTTTCTTTATAAAAATGTCATTTATCATGTATTTGTTTTATTCAGAAAAAGTTGTACTTTTGCAGCAATTTATATTTGTCAATTTTATGCTTAATAATTTAATTAATTTTCATCAATAATAATTGGAAATATGTTGAACTATCAGTTTTTCAAATGTGTCTATGTTAATGGCTCATTTTTCTTTTTTCAATTATAGAATTCAAATATGATACGTTGTTCTCATAAAAATAGAAAATTTTATTTTAATATTTTACTAAATAGAATATATGAATGATTATTATGAAAAGTAAAAGAATAAAAGGTATAATAATAAATAATGGAATTTAATAACAAAGGTATTGAATAGACATTTAATTTATATATTATTTTTACAAAAAAAAAATCAAAAGATTAATCTACAAATTTATTAGTCATTGCTGTCATTCAGTAATCATTTATTTATTTTCTAAAAAATTAAAAATTTCACCAGTTCAAAAGTGTTATACCTGCGTCACACGTGCAATGCATGTAATTTTTTCTAGTGTATATACATATATATATTATTTAAATATAAATTTTACATAAAAATTCAAAATACTAATTTTTAGATTTATTGGTCATTGTTATCATTCCATAATCATTTATTTATTTTCTGAAAAATTAAAAATTTAACCAGTTTCAAAAGTGTTAGACCTACATCACACGTGCAATGCATGTGATTTTTTCTAGTGTATATATATATTAAAAAAATTTACCTACCACTAGGTCATTGGAAAGTATCTATCCATTTTAAACTGCACTTCATTTTAATATTTTTTTATTGTAATTCATATAGAATCAGATACACACACACACACACATACATACATATATACATATATATATATATATATATATATATATGAACCTTGAATCTTATTTTTTTAAAATTATTGTGGCTACTTGTGGGATGTTTCGTTAATGAGGAGCATTTAGAATTTCCTACTTTTTTGTCATTGTTTGTTTTTCATTCTTTTTTTTTTTTTTTGGTGTATGTTTTTATTAGAAATAATGAAAAGAAAGTAAACTTGAGAATGTATTAGATGAAAGAGCTTATGAGTTAGAGGATCAATTCACAAGTGGGCAATATAACTTGAGAATGTATTAGATGAAAGAGCTTATGAGTTAGAGGATCAATTCACAAGTGGGCAATATAGTATTTTGCAAAAAAAACATTTGACATTTGATAAGCTTGTAAATGTTGTATATTTTACGTATCGTTTACCTCGTTTTTAGTGATGTATGAGCAAGAATTGAGTAATTATGAGCTATAATAGTTTATTTTGAGTTTTGTAAGGTTTGAGCAAAATTTTGAAGAAAGATTTGAAATTGATCACAAAATTGGAGGAGAATTACAAAATTGGAGGGCTACGTGCACCGACGAGGAGCAATGTGGAGATAGTTTTGTAGATTGGGCATAACCTTCTTGTCTAAACTCCAATGGGGAAAATTTAAGTTCTTTTTGAAAAATAAGACATAGAGCTACAACTTTCATGTTTTGAGTTTTCGCAAATTCGGCCTGCATCACTGCCAAAATCGAGGACGAAATAGAAACTAGTGCTACCAAAATGCAGTGCCTAGGCACCGAAACCAGAAGCTCCAATTTTTGGTTCTGCCCAGTGCACCTAGGCGTGACAAATATGCAATGCCCAAGCGCACCTCGTCAGATAAGTCTCATAAGTTTGCTTAATTTGTAAGAAAAGTCCTCCCGTGGGATCGTTTGCACAGGAAATTGTGTACTTATCATCTCGGAGCCCCAAAACCCCAAAAACACCTATGAATACACCAGGAGATAAGGAAGAAACAAGAATCATCATCACACATCAGCCATCATTAGTTTCTTAGTTTTCAATAGTTAGATCGATAATTTAGCCGTAGGTTAGATTTTCTGAAACATTCAAGCTAGAATTCTGTTCTCGTATCAAGGATTCAAGATTTGATCATCATCAACATTGATTTTTGCTACAATTACTGAGTTTGATTTATTTTTATGCTATTCAATTTTTATTTTCATTGCGTTCTTGTCTTTAATTATCATTCTTGTTTTATTGCCTTTAAATTCTTAATTTCTTCCATAGTTAGGGTTTTATTTGATTGTTTTTAATTGCTTTTATAGAGTAGATTAATTTAAATTTTCGCTCTTGATTAAATTTTCACAAATACGGTTGATTAAATTAGGGTTTTAATTAATCATATTCACTTACTTTCCATAGGATTAGTATTTTACATTCTTTTCTTTCTTTTAATTTCTCATGATTAAATTTAGTTTAAATTTAGTAAAAAACCTGTGATTATTTCATTTAACTAGTAAATAGGCTTGTGAATCTAGTAATTGTTCCAATAGTACTTATGGGAACGATCATTACTCATCCAATATACAAACTCACCTCATATACTTGCGAGTATGTGGGAGTTGATTAGAATAATTAAGATTTTTCGTATTACTTGTTAATTGTTTTCAAAAACCTAATCAATATTCTACCAAACAAGTTTTTGGCACCATTTTTTAGGACTATTTTTGTTTGGTAACAATATTAGGCGTAGTGAGTCTTACTAGATTAGACTTTTTCTTTTGTTATTTGTTTATAATTATCCCTTATTCTCTCGTTTTATTTGGATTTGGTCTCTGATATTTGATCTTTGGTTTTTTTCTTGTAGTTTATGGCAGATACTCGTTCGTCCAATCAACCACTTTATGCTACCGACTTGGAGATTGAACGAACCATAAGTAGAAACCTCAAACGATAAGACTCAAACTAAGGTGACAATCTAATAGAGAATCCAAACAGCGCTGTTAATGAACAAGATGAGGTTGCAGGCAACAATGGAAACACTGTCTGATCAATGCTAAAGCTAACCCCCGAGTTCTAGCTTTTCTCGGCTGCCATGCAAGAAAACAACTTTGAAATCAAGCCTGCACTGATATAAATGCTCTAAACACATGCGATGTTTGGAGGAGAACCCAATGAAGGTCCCTATGAGCACTTAATCTAGTTTGATGAGGTCATTGATACATTCCGGTTCAATAGAGTCCACCCCGATTGCATCCGGATGAGAGAATTCCCTTTTTCTTTGTCACATAGAAAGATTGTGGTTGTCGTCATGTAGACAAGGCACTTTCACAACATGGGTCTAACTCGCTCAAGAATTCCTAGCCAAACACTTTCCACTACCTAGGACCGTTAAGCTCCAAAATGAGATCACAATTCAGACAAATCACTGGAGAGAGCTTAGGTGAAGTGTGGGATTGATTCAAAGAATTGTTGGGGAAGTGCTTGCACCATGCTATACCTCTATGGCTGCAAGTCCAAACCTTCTATAATGGACTATTTTCAGAGACTTGAGATTGATAGTGGATGCTAATGCAGGAGGTTCTTTCCCTTACAAGACTCCGGAAGAAGTGCAAGAGTTGTTGGAAGAAATGGCATCCACTCATTATTATATGGAGCAATAAGTCCTACAGTTGGACAACAACAACAAGTCAATCAAGCCAACGTCTAACAAGGAGGTATGCCTAATTATGATACTTTCATATCTCAGCAGAACATAATGATGAGTGCCATTACAAACTTGACAAAAGTGGTAGAGAATATGGGAAGAAACTCAGTGAACTCCATTGATTTGACATCCCAAGGGATCTTGAATTGTGATTTCTACAGGAGAAACAACCAAAATGGCATCTGTGATACTTCAGTGATGCAAGGTGAGAAAATTCAATTTATTTCTAATCAAAATCCCACCTCAAGAAATCAGCCCACCAATTATGAAAACACATATAACCTGTCTTGGCAAAACCATCCCAACTTTTCGTGGTCAAACCAAGCAAATGTCCAAAATCCATCATTTAATCTAGACAGTCAAATGTACCTCAACAAAATTTGTCCACTCAACCATCGTAATCTCGAGCGTACCAACACCACATCAAAGGAATCCCCAGAATTTTTCACCTTATCGAAACAACTCATACCAGTCTCCACCACCAAGACCACCATTTCAAAGATGTGCCTTTTATTTTTGATGATAAATGTTTTTCTGCATTTAATAGTTAAAAGAAGCTTTGATTACAGCACCCGTAATAGTAGCACAAAATTGAAATTTTCCTTTCGAATTGATGTGTGATGCAAGTGACTATGTCGTGGGTGCAGCATTGTGTCAAAACAAAGAAAAAGTCTTGCATGTTGTGTATTATGCCAGCCGAATCCGTAATGAAGCACAAATGAATTACTATACCACTGAAAAGGAATTATTGGCAGTAGTTTTTGCATTTGATAAGTTTAGGTCGTATTTGATAGGTAATAAGGTAATAGCTCATACTGATCATTTAGCCCTTAAATACCTATTGACCAAAAATAATGCTAATGTGCACACCTAAACTTATTTGATGGATTTTACAATTACAAGAATTTGACTCGAGGGCGGTGGACAAGAAAGGAGCTAAAAATACTGTGGTAGATCACCGTTCATGACTCGAGGGACCCATGGCAAGGAAGGGTGATGAAGTTCCCATAAATGAGACATTTCTAGAAGAGATTTTGATCATAATGGAGGAATGGAGCACCTTGGTACGCGGATATTGTCAACTTCTTAGTAGCCAAGATTATTCCGTCCACCATGGATGTAAATCAAAGAAATAAATTTTTTTCGAAAATGAAGTACTATATTTGTGATGATCCTTACCTCTATCGTCGGTGTAAGGATCAAGTAATCCGGCGAAGCATTCCAAAGGATCAAGTAATCCGGCGAAGCATTCCGGAGAGAGGTGCAAATTGTCTTATTTCATTGCCACTCTTCACAAGTGGGGGGACATCACGGTTTGCAAAGGACGGCTGCAAAGGTGTTGCAAAGCGGATTGTTCTGGCTAGCATTGTTTTGGCCTTACATTGTGATGCAAGAGATTTTGTAACCCAATGCGATCAATGTCAACGTGTAGGAAATTTGTCCAGAAAAAATGACATGTAATTGCAAAATATACTAGTTTGTGAGATTTTTGACGTATGGGGTTTTGATTTTATGGGCCCTTTTCCATCGTCACACAATAATAAATACATTCATGTGCTGGTGGATTATGTGTCCATGTGGGTTGAAACTGCTGCACTACCAACGAACGATGCAAGGGTAGTGATAAACTTAGTGAGGAAAAATATTTTCTCGCGATTTGGTGTTCCGTGGGCTATTATAAGTGACGGAGGATCGCATTTTTTAAATTCTTTGTTCGAATCCGTCTTATCTAAATATGGAGTCACCCACAAAATATGTCTACCATACCACCCACAACTTCTGGGCAAGTAGAGGCGTCAAATCGGGAGTTGAAGTGCTTACTTGAAAAGATCGTAAATTAATCGAGAAAGGATTAGTCCAAGAAGCTAGATGATGCACTTTGGGTATTCCAAAAATAGGACCGCTTTTCAAAACTCCAATTGGGATGTCTCTTTACCAACTGGTTTATGGTAAAGCTTGTCATCTTCTGGTTGAGATTGAGCACAAGGCCTATTGGACGATCAAAACTCTCAATTTTGACCTAGAGGAGGAAGGAGAGGCTTCTTGATTTAAATTAGTTAGATGAGCTCCGAAGAGAAGTCTATGAGAATACATGAATGTACAAGGAGAAAGCTAAGATGTGGCATGACTAACATATTCTTGAAAAGAATTTGAAGGCCGAGGACATGATTTTATTATACAATTTGAGGCTCAAATTGTTTCTTGGAAAGTTGAAGTCAAAATGGAATGGGCCGTTTGAAATAGTGTACGTATTCCCATATGGTGCAGTGGAACTCAAGAGAAGTCAAGGCATTTTCAAGGTTAATGGCCAACAGTGAAGTGCTATTACGGTGGGAATATTAATGAGAGGCGGAAAATCGTCCACCTTGTCCACATTTGATCAATCGAGCCAAAGTCCACTAGAATTGAGCCTAAGACTATATACAAGGGTGTTACATGGGGAGCAACCCATGTTCCTTTTTAATTTTTCTGTTCTTTTGTTTTTGTTTTGTTTTTCTTGCTTTCATGTTGTTTATGTGTGCATTAAATTAATTTGTGGGAAAATAGTTGAAGAAAAGTGAGTTTTAGGGTCAACGGAGGAGTGTTTTAAGTTTTTGAGTTGAAGATTTGTGCATTGAAATGAAAATTTGCTCACTGGCACTCGCGGCCATGCGCTGCAAAATTGCAGTGCCCAAGCACGGGCCCAGTGCAATGTCTCGACGCTACTAGATTACGTGCTGCAGTGCACAGGTGCGCTACCTAGCAGGGTTATTTAACCTTTCGATATGCACATAAGGGTTAAGTTTTTCTCTTCTATTCTCTTTCGAACCTTCTCCCAAAAATCTCTTCCACCCCCAAGTTCTCAACTTTCTAATTAATTTCTTCATTCTATATTCATCGAAATTTCACACCCACACAACTTTTGCATCTGACCAAGGTATGATTTTTTTAAATTTTGTTCTTATTTGGGTTTTTTCTTACATATCATTAAAGGTCCAATTTTTCATGCTTAATTGATCTTAAATTGTTTGATTTTTACACATTGCACATGAATTTGATTCCTATTGTTGTGTGGGATGATTTTTTATTTGAATTTTTATCCAATAAGATGAATTATTTTTATGCACCCCATGTGTTCGATAAAATATTTAGATTGATTTTATGTGGGAATTTTTATTCCTGTCATTAGAATTACTTCAATTATGTAATAATATGATCATAAGGATGGTTTGTGATATTTTTCATAGATTTTCCCCAGTGATTTTGTTATCCTATAATTGTGGGGCTTTAAGTGATTGAGTTTACATTCAAACATCTCAATACATGGTTTTGTGGCATAATTATGTTTATGAAATGAAATTTGGATATTTATTGTGGTGTATGGTTGATAGTACTAAGTAATTGGACCATGTTTTTTTCAAATTATGGAGTTATTAGCGGTTATGCATGCCAAGTGTTTGTTAAAATGCCTCAATGAATGAATTTGTTAGAACACTCAACATAGTTGCATAAATTTTCATACAAGAACGTCTTTCATAATTTCAGAGTACGATTGTTCATCTTTTGACTATTCGGCCTTGGGATAATTCCATTATTTATTTGTTATTTAGAATGATCACTAATCCTATTATTCAATTCTGAGTGAATAGGATGGATTATTAATTGTAATTTTACAAGTGCATCAGTGTGGGGTTATTGGTTGTACTAACAAGTAACTCTTGTAGGTATGGGGTATACACGTGACCCAGCCAAGGGTAAGGCTCTCGCATCATCATCATCGGGGCCTCAGCAAGCACAAAAGCAACCCCAGCAACCAGCAGTATCAGGGCAATTTCTAAATGCTACTACCCATAGGAAATATGAGAATGACATATCAAAGTAGGCAGCAATTAAAGAAAAAAGAGTATATGTACCTCCGTGTGGGGCACTGGAGCCTCGCCAAGTGATACGGTGGCAACATGGATGGAATCACTTCGTTGTTACCCCTGTTGATGTTGTACTACCTGTGGTAAGAGAATTTTATTCTAATTTGGCTCATTATAATGACCAACGGGCGTACGTGAGGGCGCAACATGTGGACATCTCGGCAGATGCGATTAATCGGCTTTTGAAGCTAAACCGGGTCTGAAGAAATGAATGGCCAGAAATTCACGATGCCAATATGGAGCACAACACAATTACCAATGTCCTAGGAGATTGGGAGGTAGACTGGACCTTTACAACTATTGGGGATGTAGCTCGATATTTTGCTTTCAATAAGTTTAAACCTGAATGTCAGGTCTAGTTTAAATTTATATGTGCCCGACTTCTTTCTGTAAGTCATCTCTCTAATGTTACTATGGAACATGCTAAACTATTGTATTGTATCGTAACTAGGAGGTCTATTGATGTCGGCCAATTAATTCATAATGAGACATTCAATTCAGTGACTACCAAGCAATCTGGGCTATAGTATCTGTCACTTGATCACAACCTTATGTTTAGAGGCCGGTGTGGTTATGGATCCAACTAAGGAACGATTGAAGGCTGGGAAACCATTTGTGATGAAGAGGGTTGTCAAGCAACAAGTTCGAAGGAAATGCCAGATGCTTCTACTTCTGAACAGCCGACCAATAAAGGAGAGCTAAGAACTCAAGAAGAGCAACTCCAACAGATTTTACAAGAGCAACAACGTATGCTGCAATGATTTGACGACTAAATTATGTACTAGCATACGTGGCAACAAACAATGGAGGCTCGGCAAATGGCTAGAGAACGTGGGAAGAGTCTATCGATGTTTCTACCTTTTCTTCTTTTTCTTCTAGAGTTGGCCCCGATTGATGAATATTGATCATTGTTTTTATTTTTCCTATTTTCTTGCATTTTAATTTATCGTATTCTTTTATGTTCTGTTTCATTGCTTTATTCTGTATACCCATAAGGGATTAGGATATCTTTTTTTTAACTAGAAAACTATTTCGTTTCTTGGTTTATTTCGGTTTTTATGTATTATTTTTGGTTTTAGTGGTTGATGTTTTTCACTTCCAACATAAACGGCAACAAACGTTCTTCATTGACAGAGAAACTTCCCTTTTTCCCTTTTAACTCTTTATTTTTGCACTAAGTACAATACTATACTCTAAGTATTGGGTGGGGAGTTTTCTTAATTTCTATTTGTTTGGTGGTTTGTTTGTTCATTTTGTTCATTTTTTTCTTTCATACTTGTAGCTTAAATTTTGATTTGAGAGCTTTTCGATTTTTTTTGAAAATTTTTTTCAGAAATTGCTTAGCATATTTCTTTGTTTTTCTACTTAATAATTTTTGAGTTAAGTTATCATAAGTAGGTAGTTGGTGTTAATATTTTCCTACCAAGATTTCTAATTTTTGTGCACTAATAGCTCTACAATGTTATAACTTTTTGGCACTAATAGATAATTGTGTAGATTCACTTCTATTGCACTCCAGAACTTGCTTTTTTACATTTTTGAGCAAAATCGTTTAGATAATTTGATTTGATTTAAAGATGATGGTAGGCATTTCTTTGGATGTTTGAGTCTTTCAAGCCAACTATTACTGTAAAATGTATCCCTAAAACCCTATTTGAGCCTTAATTTGTTTTGAATGGATAGAAGCACCATTCGTTTCTTTTAACTCATTTTTTATTCACTTTCGTGAGCTATTCTAAATGTCCATTAAAAGGTTTAATGCCACATTAATTATTAATAGGATATAAGGATGGAAGATAATTGTATGAGAGTATCTAAATGAATGGTGTACAGTTTAAGGTGTAAGGGTGTTTAAATTTTTTTTGTCGACCATAGCAGGTGGTGTCCATCACTAGCACCTGCATTAGAGTGTTAGCAGGTAGTGTCTATGATTGGAACCTGCATAGATTTTTTTTGCGGGTAGTGCCTACCACTAATATCCATTTCGGAGAAAAGAAAAAAAAAAGAAAAAGGAAAAAAGAAAAGGGGAGATATTTTTACAAGATGTTGATGAGAAGAGGTTGAAATTGAAAAGAAAAAGTAGGATTTTACTTCGCATGTTACACAAAATTTTTATGGATGTTTGGTCAATTAAGTATAGGGTTACTTTTTTGAAGAATGGGTGGTTCACTATTCAAAAAGAAGTTTTATATTAATGAGGCACACATTAATTTAAAACTTTTTTTCTTATTTGTTTATCCTTTTCCCCTTTTTTGTTAGCCAAGCCCGTAGCCTTACGTTACAAGCTAAAAGTCCTACCTAATTTAAGTCGAGTCAATTATCTACATTAGTGGAGAAATGTAAGAAAAGTAAGTTATGAAGTGTTTAGAAAAATTCAAAGGGTTTGCATGATTTGATCTAAGTGTCTTAAAAGTTATTTTTGTATGGCGGCACACACTTACACTGGAATTCATGTTGGAGGTTGATTATCATTTGACTATTTTCCTTGTGATAGTTTAGTTCTTGGTTATTTATGTGGATGATTGACGAGATGTGTTGGTTATGTTTGTGATATATTTCTCTCTTCTATATTTTTCTTGAGAGCGATAAAAAACTAAGTGTAGGATAGTTGATAAACTCGTAAATGTCGTGTATTTTATGTATTGTTTATCTCAGTTTCAGTGATGTATGAGCAAGAATTGAGTAATTATGAGCTAAAATGGGTTATTTTGAGTTTTATAGGGTTTGAGTTAAGAAAGAGTTGAAATTGATCATAAAATTGGAGGAGAATTGCAAAATTAGAATTTAGTACACCTGCGAGAAACAATGTGGACGTAATTTGGTAGATTGAGCATAATGTTATTGTCGAAAACTCCAATTGGGGCGATTTAAGTTGTTTTGCAAATCTAAGACATAGAGTTACAACTTTCATAATTTGAATTTTCTCAAATTCGGCTTACATAAGGTCAAAATTGAGGATGAAATTGAACCTGGTGCTGCCAAGCGTGCCTAGGCATGAGAAAAATGCAGTGCCTAGGTGCTGAAACCAGAAGCTCCAATTTTTGGTTCTGCCCAGCGTGCCCAGGCGTGACAGCGCTGATCCAAGCGCACCTCGTCGAATAAGTCTCACAAGTGTGTTTATTTTGTAAGAAAAGTCTCCCCTGGGTCTGTTTGCTTGGAAAATCGTGTACTTATCATCCCGAAAATCCAAAACCCTAAAAACACTTATAAATACACTAAGAGAAGGGGAGGAAACAAGAATCATCATTAGTCGTCATTAGTTTCTTAGTTTTCAATAATTAGATCAATAATTTAGCCGTGGGTTAGATTTTTTCAAGCATTCAAGCAAGAATTCTATTCTCGTGTCAAGGATTCAAGATTTGACGATCATCAACATTGATTTTCGCTGCAACTACTGAGTTTGGTTTGTTTTTATGCAATTTAATTTTTTATTTTCATTGATTTCTTGTTCTTTGATTATCGTTCTTGTTTTATTACGGTTAAATTCTTAATTGCTTCCGTTGTTTAGTAGTTAGGGTTTTATTTGATCATTTTCAATTGCTTTTATAGAGTAGATTAATTTAAATTTTCATTCTTGACTAAATGTTTTTTTCGCAAGTAAGGTAGATTAAATTAGGATTTTAATTAATTATATTCACTTGCTTTATGCAGGGTTAGTATTTTGCATTCTTGTCTTTATTTTAATTTCTTGTGATTAAATTTATTCAAAAATTCCTAATTATTTTGTCTAACTAGTAAATAGGCTTGTGAATCTAGTAATTGTTCCAATAGTTCTTGTAGGAACGATCCTTACTCATCCTATATACAAACTCACCTCATATACTTGCGAGTATGTGAGAGTTGATTAGAAAAATTAAGGTTTTTCTTATTACTTGTTCATTATTTTCAAAAATCTAATCAATATTCTATCAAACAACATTGATTTATAATTATTCAAAAAATTCTTACATAGACTGATACCATGGATCCCTTAGTCCTTATTGATCCAACTCACTCCAAATGAGTTAGACAGTTCAATATGAATCAAAGAATATATAATATTATATTATGAATTCGATTATGTAAGACTTTCTCGATTTATATTGCCCAGTCAATGATTCATAAGATGCACAAAAAATAATTTGCAAAGTACAAAGTACTAACAAAGTGGAAGGCTGGAAATACACAAAGAAAATATTTGCAAATTACGTCCACATGTAAGCTAGTATTTTTCGGTCAATATTTAGGTAAATTTGGTTTTTGACCCTATTTGTAAATCTTGTAGTGTGGATTAAAAATTAAAAAATCTATAACATCAATTAATGTAAGTAAGATTTTTTAAAATTTAATCCTGACCACAGGGTCTACAAATGGGACAAAAAATCGGGTCTACCTAAATATTTTCCATATTTTTCTTAGGGTCTTTTGGGTCCCGTCAGTGGGGGCACGTGTCCCCATCGTCCTCCAAGTAAATTCACCCCTAGAATTACGGTATAATTTTCAAAAGAATCAAGGATTAAAATATAATAAGTTCCAAAGAATCGAGGATTAATTACGATTAACGTTTATTTGAAACTCTCCAAAAGCCGTGCAGTTCTGTATGTGGCTAGAAACACATGAGGTCTCAGAATAAAATACAATTTTGAAAAGACTTCCAAAAATAAGTAATAATAATGAATGATGAATCCTTTTGTATACTTAAATTTGAATCTAATTATCCCAACATTTGCGCAAAAATAATTGAGAATTGAAAATATAAAATATAAAATATTAAATTAGCTATGTATTTTCTTACCTATAAAATGTTTTCCCCAATAAATATCCTATGCAATATGGGAATTGAATCAGTTAATTAATTTCTTAATTATAAAAAAATTTTTTTGTTAAATTTTAGAGATTAAATTAAAAATTCAAGAAAGTTTGGTGTAAGAATCACCAGAAGTACAGGTGTTGCAAAGAGAAGTAACATAGCGGTATAATTACTAGCTCGAGCAAAGCTAAAATTCTACAAAAAAAAATAAATATTTCAATATTAAAAAATAGTTTTGTCACAATAATAGAATGGGTAAAAGAGTTGACTCTTAGTAACTACAAACTTATAAATAAAGTGCTTCTATTATTTCTTTTTTACACAGACTCAATGTCTACTTTATTTATTCCACTATATAATAAATTTTATGCTTTAAATAATAAAAAATAATGATAGAGACAAATTGTGTAGTTAGACAA
This sequence comes from Cinchona pubescens, assembly GCA_025175665.1. Taxonomy (NCBI): domain Eukaryota; kingdom Viridiplantae; phylum Streptophyta; class Magnoliopsida; order Gentianales; family Rubiaceae; genus Cinchona; species Cinchona pubescens. Next base: position 4,776,783 of record JANKKI010000064.1, read on the forward strand.
GTACTATTCTGACACTATGTACATTAAACCCCTAATAATTGCAATTTTTCCTGTCGGTAACTTGTTAGAAAAAAAAAATGAAATGAAAAATATGAATATATATACACACGCACGTGCACAAACACACACATGTATTACACATATCAAGGGAGACAGTGAGAAATTAAGAAAAGGGTATATGATCGTAGGATGATCAAACACTTCAATGTTTATTTTCCTTAAAATAATTGGGTTCATATGAATGTTATTTGAGATATTATATCAATCATTTGGAAAACTGTTGGCCCCAAAAGCAACCTAAGAGGGGGGTGAATTAGGTTGTCTCTAAAAAATAAACCTTTTTATGTGCTTAATAGAAATTCAAACTTTATGCACCAAATGAAAACTTAAGCACAAATGAATACAAAAGATATTTCTCAACAATTTAAGCTTAAAAGAACAAATAACAATATTGAGATTAAGAGAATCAAACCAAACTCCCTAGCTTCTCAAGCTTGGAGTTTGCAATTACAAAGAGCTTCTCACAAGGCAACTACCAAGTTCACAACTTGAAGTTCAGCCCTAAAAGTCTCTTCAAAATAGGTGAGACAATAACCTCTTGTACACAAATGAGGATCACTCTTGCTCACACTAATTTCCTTTAGTTGAGCCAAGAGTTTTACACTCACAACCTCCCTTTGTTACAATTGTTATTTCTCCACTCTCACACTTGAAGAACTTTTACACTTCTAAGCTCTTTCCACACTACCTACACTATTACAACACTTGTACCCACTATTTCTCCCAAATAGCTCAAGAATTGTATGTAATCAATGTAGAAGTCTTCTTTCTATTAAATCAGACCTAGGGGTATTTATAGTTCCCAAATATCAGCTTCCAACAACTTCCCAACGGCTATTTTCTGTCTCTAAAACTAGACCGTTGGACCTTTCGGACGGCCGATGCAGCAGGAGTGCGTCCGAACAAACTAGCCGTTGGACCGTTCGGACGGCCGATGCTAAACATCTGCGTCCGACACTGCGTCCGTTCTCTGAGGGTATTCGTTCGGACGTCCGAGGATGCGTCCGAACATGCGTCCGATCGAAGCAAAGACAAATGATCTCCACTGTTCTTCGTAAGAGACTTGCTTCATGGTCTTTGTGTCGGACGATTACCATCGTCCGAAGCTCTTGAGGTTGTTTTTGTTCGGACGATCATTTGCGTCCGAACCTCCCTATTTTTCTGCACATTTGTTACTTGTTTTTCTGCACACTTGTTATCAAACTATTAGTATGATTTGTTCATCATCAAAACATGATTAACATAACTGGGGTTCAACAAAAACAATAACAAATTGAATTAAGTGTTCAAATAATAAATACTACAAAAAACATTTTTATTTTGTACTGACAAAATAAGCATTAAAAATCACAACAAAAGTTATTAGGTATTTATTTGTTATTTGAAATATGAATCTACAAAACAATATATACGTATTGTGTACACTGAAAGTGTAATTTTTTTAATAAAAATGGAAAATAGAATTAAAAATTTGCAAACAAAAGAATGAAAGAATATATTCGTAAACATGTTATATGTAATGACATGACAAATGTTAAGAATTTAAAGCATTTGAAGTGCATGATCGTATTTCTACCATTTTAGAAAAGTCTGGAACTTCTGAATGTATACATGTGACTCTGAGCCTATTAGTCCGAACACAGGTTCATGTTTGTTGACATAACTCAAGCCAGTGATTAGATAATTCATCAAATTCTGACGTTCGAACACTATCAACACTTTAAAATCCAGTTTCCTGCCAAGAGTTCGAACTTTTGAAATTAAGCTCGGAAAGTTAAATGTTATAAGCATTCCAAACTCTAGTTACCTATCCATAGTTTAAATGTTGGAGAATAGGTTTAGACTTTGAACTTTTCTTCCGTTTTCTTTATTGCAAAAACTCATACGGGTGAATATTGATGAATTGTATGAAAATATAATTCAAAAAGTTGTGAATAATAAAAAAATGTATAGTTTAATTACTAGTAAACAGTTGAAATAATGGTGTGAATAGTTGAATAGTGGTCGTGAAAAAAAAAAAAAAAAAAAAGTGACCAAAAAGAGGATGCTTACCAAACAAAATTTTAACTTCCTGTTCAAAAAATTGAATACGAAAGGTAGTAATTCCCAAATATTTGTGCAAGCCATATAGAGACATTATCATGACAAGAGAACAAAGACTAGGTTAGGCCAACCTATGTTGTCCTAGTTGTCATGCCAATAGCAGCAGTAGGTAGTTAAGAGCAGATTGGATTCAATGCATGTAAGAATTTTTTGCTTTATATTGCGAAGTCAATGATACATAAATGCACAAAAAATACTTTGCAAAGTTGGTGAATCGCTGTCGTAGGCACTCAAGATTAATCGAATTCCCTATACTAATGTAGCAGCGGAGACTCCGTACAAATTATCCCACAGAGAACGAGATTTATCATTGTGCTTAATAAAAAAGGGGGATTTTGAACTATTTTAACACTAAAAACTAATGCAAGAATTAAAATTGAAGAGAGTTTAATAAAAGAAGGATCTTGGTTCCGATCATATCCACAATGAAAATTCTATTAGTTCATATTGACGCCAATTTTTATACCAAACACTAATTAAAGAATTAACCCGAATTCTAATTCAAAGTCGATTCTTATATCTTTTCCAATATTAGTTAATTTTCAACATGCGATCCAATTAACCCTAACTGTTAAATTAATCAAGACACATGCCAAAGATTAAGTAATAGAAGTATTAAAATGCAGCAAGAACAATTAGGCTAATATAACAAAAACACACACGGTTATGTCAATTAGTTGATCATTTTTCTTAAATTCAATAATGCTAATCGAACAATCATTAAATTTAGTTGTTTCATAAATTGAATTGAACAAAGCAGTAAAAAAATAATCTAACTATAGATTAATGTTCCTATAATCCTTTTTTTTTTTTTTTGTAGCAATAGCAAATTAACAAGAACAATCATAAATAAATTGGGGAAAATAATCAATATTTGATATAAAAAATAAATAAATTCAAGTACAAAAGTCTCACAACATACTAGAATGACCATGGCTTCAATTCCCTTGACCAAGAAAACTTTTTTCATTTAGCTCCAATAGTGCTGTAGGAGTTGATGGGTTTAATGAAGTTTTCTTCAAACAGTGCTGGGAGGTCATCATAAAAGACTTGCT